>CM053785.1:194543873-195976373 GCA_028749045.1 Cupressus sempervirens
AGAACTTGCACCCAGGGAAGTTTAAAATTTTCTTCTTTCATCATGTATGGAATATTTTGTAATTAGTGGTGGCAATAGTAAATTTTGAGTGCTAAAATTATTTTCATTCCAAATTGATTTCTTCATACAATTTATTTCAAAGATCATTATTTTTAAGTGAACAGTTTCATTTTTGTATATGTATGTATATATCGGTACATGTGTGTGTGTGTGTGTCTATATATATATATATATATATATATATATAATATGATTTTTGAAAGTTTGGAAGGGAAACCAACAAAAAAAAGGGAACCCTAGAAAGAGAATTTGGGATATAACCATTAGTGGTAGAAAAATATATCAAACTTAGTAAAATTCTATTTTGAGCATCTTTTGAAATGAGAATATATATTTCAAAACTGTGTAATTTTATATTCTTTCTGAACAATGAATTAAACTTTGAGTTATGACAATTGTTCTCATAATGCTTGTCTATCTTATTTGGTTATAAATATTCTTACCTTGGAAAATTTTGAATTTTGAATTATTGATTCATTGAGAATAAAATTCCTAACCATGTTCCTATTTCATGTGATATAATGGAATGATCTTTGTATTCGTTTATCTTTCTTTAATCTTATTTTCAAATCGTATTCACACCTAAAGTATGTCTATGAGAAGATATTAGTTAGCCATTTTTATTTCTACTTAAAAGTATACCCCAAAAATCCAAAATTATATTGTATAAGGGAATTGTACCTCTAAAATTGAGAGAAGATTTGCCAATCTAATGGTAATTTATCAAATTATTTATTATTTATTTGTCTTTAATTTTTGGCATGAGAAGTTCAATTGAGACTAGTTTAGAAAATAAATTTGCACAACCAATATATTTTTGGTAAATCTATTAGGGAAACAAAAGGGTTAGTTATTTTCTTATATTGGAGACCTAGTGATGCCTTCCCCTAAAGAAGGTTGGTATCTATGTTCGTTAAATTGACCTCAATAAAATGCTTTGGCACCACACTAAGAAAAGAAATAAAATCCTATCTAGAAGGATACTTATGCCTAACCTTCCAACAAGTATTAGATGAAGATAATAAAGTAACCCATTCATTTTATCTTCAAAGAAAGTATCTATGAAGCTAAAAGGAAGAAATTATGTTTATTTGACGATAACAAAACTACAATACTATTGAGAAGTTTGTGTGACAGATTCAATTTACTTGAGGACCTAGAACACAAGGTACAAGAACTGCAAATATCAGTAACAAGATTGAAATTGTAGAAACAAGAACCCAAAAGTAAAGGAGAAACATCTAGTTCTTTACTCTTGGTGAACAAGTTTTAATGTTAACTTTGAATAAATTGAGTAATTTATTAGTATCATGTAATGACATTAATCAAAAGAAAAATGATTTTTCACCTTGCTAAAGATAAAGGGACTTGAAAGCTTGTTTACATGGATGCAAATGTGACAAATTAAGCAATCATTTATTTATTCTATGGAGGTATTACCAGAGGAATATAAGGTTATCTTTCTCCCAAATTGGTATCTTAAAGGTTTAGGAGATGGCTTGAGGTGTGGAATTGAACACATAAATAGTCACATCATGTGATTCACATTTTTCAAATATGTAGATGATGAAAAGGGAGTTATGAATTGTACTATTTTTGTGCCCTTACTTTCTTTCAATTCATAAACTTTTAGGGAATGAAGAAATAAGAAATACTTTTATAAATATGCTAAGGACCTTTTAAATCATGGTCCAAAAATGAAATTTTCTATTTTTTATGTCATCAATTTCAGACCCAACTAGTTTGAAAGGAGAGATATAAGTGTAATGATCATATACAAAGTCAATAAACAAGATTCTTCAATGACACAACCTAAATATTCATCATTTAAAATCATTGACCAAGAAGGTAAGAAAAGGAGGCACAAATAGATTCAATGTGTTCATTCATTTCTAAAGTCCTTTCTCTAAGAAAGAAGCCATATAGTTTCAAAAGGGTCCATGTAAACCTCTTACTAAGTGACTGACTAGTGAAAACAAAGCTGAAACATTCAATGATCTAATCTATACCAAAAGATATGAACTTATAGAAACTAGGTTTGACCCCATGAATGTATAATACCAAATTTAATAGTTACAATTGAGATTCATGTTTGTAGGGTATGATTCATCTTGTGATTTGAAAATGATATGCCTAGTTCTTTTTGTCTCTCTCCTATTTTTTATTATAAAACTCACAGTGTTAAATTGCCTTAGCTCATGGATTTCACACATGATGTCCAAAAGGTATTCCATTATGATATATAACCTTTCAATGAGAAATGTCTATTTGGGCAAGTGTGCATTACTGATTTCCTCTAGTACAAAGTTTTGTGCTAGAGTTATCACCTGGTGGTTTTCCTTAATCATACTACATAGTCATGACCTCGTATTTAATAGAGGTTCATACTTCTCCCAACCCATCAATTATTTTGCATGAGTGGCTTGAAGTATTTTTGGAGGTATGGGTTTCTTGCCCAATTTTTTTTGTAATTACAATTTTTGGTGTGTTGTAGGTTTTAGGAAATTTTGGCTAATTGTCATGTCTTGTCTCTTGGCTAGTTACACTCTTTCCTTCTTCTAGAAACTCCCCATTTTCTACTACTCTGCAACTCTATAGCCTAATGGACAAGACACTAATCTTTATTTAAATTTTTTGGATTCTCTTCATTCTTCTAGTACTTGTAGCCAATCAAATATTGTTGTTACCTCAAATTTGAAAAATTTGGTCCAATTAATTTTTGGTTAGATCCTTCATTGTTGGTATTCTTAAATTTGAGTGAATACCCAATTGGCTCATATTTCTATATGTCTTACTTAGATTGCATCTAGTGGAAGTATAGAAAATTCTTAACTTCATCATCTATGTTGACTCTTAACTGTCAAAAGATCGAATGGATTCCTAAACTGCCTTACCTCTATAATACTTTGGAGTATCAAATCAACTCTTGATCACTGGCAATACAAAACTTACCTCAATAATTCCTAGAGTCAACAATTTAGAGTAGTACTTGAACTTGGGATCTATTAATCAACTAAGGAATTCTTTCCATCCACCTACTCTCTCATTATACCTTGGGATACAATCCTCAAAGCATGATCTTTTAAAATCCTATAAAATTACAAATCTTAAATGTCAAACATAACAAAGTAGGTTTACTAAGGTGACAACACAATTTTATAAATAAATTGTTGTTATTACCTATCACCAAAATTAAATGAGCTTAAAGTGTGACTATAAAGAAAGGTGGTAGAATTTTTAAGCTTAGTCTTCTCCATAATGATAGTTGAAATTTTCTTCTCAAAATGGGGCTTCCTACAAATAATGAAATGTGGGTTTTTATGAACTAATGCTTGTTGTAAAACCTAACATGAATTGGCCTTAGACATAATAAATTAACATCACCTCTCAACTATTCTTAATCACATGGAAGAATATCATAGGGTAATCTTCATCCTATAAGAAGAAGAAAAGCATGTTGAATTTCAGAAGCTTTTTAATGGAAATACAATTGGACATTAATAAAGACCCTACACCAAGGGTGGTTTAAATTTTTCTTATTCCATTATGCTTGGAATGATTTGTAATTAGTAGTTGTAAAGGAAAATTTTGAGTGCTAAAACTATTTTCATTCCAAGTTTCTTTCTTGACATGTGTTGCTTTCAAAGATATTAATTTTGTGTGTGTGTGTGTGTGTGTGTGTGTGTGTGTGTGTGTGTGTGTGTGTAGCCATTTTTAGTAGAAAAATATATCAAACTTTATGTCACTCTAATTTGAGCATCTTTTGAAAAAAATATATATATTTCAAAACTGTGTGTTTGTTATATTCTTTTTGAATTGTGAATTTTACTTTGAGCTATGGAAATTTCTCTCATGATGCTTGTCTGCCTAATTTGTTTATAATTATGCTTATGTGGGAAACTTTGATTTTTGAAGTATTGATTCTTTTGAGATTAAAATCTCTAAACTTGTTCCTATTTCATGTGTCATGTTAATGAACTGAGCTTTGTATTCATTTTATATTTCCTTTATCATGTTTACAAACCCTTTTTGCACCTAAAGCATCATATGCTAGGGTATTAGTTGACCATTCTTTCTTTTTGGTTATAATCATACCTCAAAAACCCCAAATTGCATCATAGGAAGGAGTTATACCCATAAAATACAAAGGAAAGTTATCAATCTAATGATAAATTATCCAATTGTTGGTTTTCAAATTATCTTTAATTTGGCATGAGGGCTTCAATTAAGACCATTTCAGGAAGGAAAATTTTACAACCAATAATAGTCAAGCACTATCATGGAGCTAGTTCATCTTTTCGCTAACTTTTTCTCCTTGAATATAATCATTTTTTAATTTTCTAAGCTCACTTATTTGAATAAAATCCTTTTCTAACCTCTCATCCTTGCCAAGATTCTAGAGTTTCTTTTCACTATAATTATTTTTTCCTTGTAGGTGATTCTATTCACTATGTTTATCAATAGAATTCTTCTTTCCAATTATCTGATAGATACTTCCCCATGTATCAACAAGCTTTCTCCATGTATCTCGGGGTGACTTACCATAATTACATATATTCACTATATTAGTAGCCAACTTGATAAATTGAGGGAATCTTGGTCATAGATCAGACATAGATTAAGCCTAAACATTTTATGATTTGTCTTCTTGTGAGAGTGATTGGGTTGAGCCCCAAAACACAAATTGCATGAAATAGGAGAATGGTTTGACATGGTGACAAGGTGCACTTGAAGTGGGGGATATCTTGTGGTTTGAGAAAAAAATATACGTGAAGTGAGTGCAGAATAACAATGAGTTTCCCTATTACACCAAGTGTACTAGACATCTTGGAATGCCCCCTTATTTCCAACAACAAGATAAATCATCTTCATTTTTCCTTTTAGACTTAGCCCAAAAAAATTTCTCATTACCTTTCCAAGCCACATCAGAAGCAACCGACTTATCTTCTCTATGTTTAATGATTTTGAAATTTCCCACAATTACCCAATGAGCTTCAGGGAGGTTGGAGGCTAGCTAGTTCTCAAAAATTTATCTTTCTCTATAGTCATTGGGTCCCTACACAATACAAATACAATATAATTTCTCTTGTTCTTTGATGATAAGCCATTGGGCCCTGTGGCAAGGAGAACTCCTTTTTATCACAATATTATCTGACTAATTAGACCCAAAAAAATAGCCACACCTCATTTCCTGATGCAGGAGCATCCAGAGGTATAAGGGCAATCCTGTGTCACTCAAAAAAATGTACTTAGACTTAGTTTCTGTTTCATGTGTTGTCATTTTTGGACACCCATTTGGGTTAAATAAAGGTTCCAACTCTCACAGTTCCACTATTAGTGTGCTAGAAAATCCTGAAAAAATAGGAGCATGTAATTGGGCCATCATTTTGGTGAACTGGGAGGTGTGAATTGGCCGGATGAATGTAATTTGATTTAGAGCATTCCAAAAAAAGATTCAGATCAAAAGGCCCCACGGTTTGAAAGTTATTGCAATTTTTCGAGTTTTGGAGACCTCCTAAGAATGCTTTGAAGTCAGGTTAGGGGCATTAAATGACCTCAAAAAGGGTCAAAAATTGGGGGACACGCAAAGCTGGTCCATAGGGCTATAGAGCACTTCGAGAGCTTTCCAAAAATGTAAACGGTTCGTCAATCGGAGCTACGGTTCAAAAGTTATGCCTCCTGGAAGTTCAGTTACCGCTTCTGGATTCTTCTAGATTTGCACTGACTTCTAATGTAGCTTCTGGAACCTTCTATTTGGTCGGTGGATGCCTACTAGCACTTTTTAGAATGTACTCCTAGTCCTTAACCCTCCGGGGTCTATTTAAGGAGATTCCTGGCATTGTAAAAGGCAGTTCGGAGTGGAGTTTGAGAGGAGGTACTGAAAGGAGAAATTATCTCCACATTAATGCTATTGTAAGCCCTTAGGGAATGTTTTGAAGTTTATTTTCTCTGTACTAAATGTACTAGCCTATTTTTCAGTTAATACAATTTCCCTTGTTCTGTTGTGTCCATTCTGTTCTTGGGTTGTGTCCCCATCAAGTGGTATCAAAGCCGGTTTTCCTGAGTGTGTAGACAGAGCGCCGACTATGAGGTAGTTTGCACCAGGACTATGTGGTTGTGGGTTTGAGTTAAGAAGATGCCTCTATGAAGAGAGCATGGCAGAAGGGCTAGAGCTATTAATCCTGAGGAGGTTAGAGCCCTCCAAAGGCAGGTACAAGCATTGCAGGAGGAGCTCCGTAGAGGAACAATTGTGGCCGCAGGTGCTGAAAGTGAAGATGACAACGAAGAAGAAAAAATTGGACCAAAAGGGGAATTTGATGGGGAAGTTCTAAATCATGCAAAGGAAAGGCTTTTTAGGGCCATTACTAAGTTTGGGAAAAGACCCACAATTGAAGTGGGTGTATTTTCAGGAAATCTGAAACCAGATGAGTTGATCGATTGGATCAATGAACTGGAAGAATACTTTGAGTATGAGGATATCAGGGACCTAGATAGGGTTAAGTTTGCAAAGGCCAAACTGAAAGGCCAGGCCAAAATTTGGTGGCAAGAGGTCCAATTGGAAAGAAACAGAAGAGGAAAGGAAAAGATCACAAGATGGGATCGCATGGTGGACAAATTGAAGAAGCAGTTCATTCCTGTGGACTACGAGCTTGATTTTTTTAAGAACATGCATGGGTTAAAGCAAGTAGGAAGATCAGTCCAAGAATATACAGAGGAATTTTACTGACTCTTGATTAGAGCGGGGCATGCAGAAGAAAATAAGGAGAAGGTTGCTCGTTATATCAGTGGGTTGCGACCTAGCATCCAAGAGGAATTAAGTCTGGTAAGAATGACTAGCATTGAAGAGGCATACCAGTTTGCCCTACGAGTTGAAGAGAAGCTAAATAAAAGGTTTGAAGGAAGACAAAGAGGGCGTGGTCAAGGAGGAAGGGGAAGCGGTAGATCATCTGGAGGCCGCAATGAAACCCAAAAGAAAAATGAAGATGTGGGTACTAGTAGGAATAAGAGGAATGAGGGTTTCAACCACTCCCATGATCAAGACTTTGGAAATCAGAGAGGAAGAGGTAGAGGACATGGACAAGGAAGAGGAGGCTTTCGTGGTACCTATTTCCATTGCAATGAGGAAGGTCATCGTGCCTTTGAATGCCCTCAACGATAAGGAAGGACAGATAGGAGAGCTGAGGGCCAAGCTAGGGTTGCTCATGTGGATGAAGATGCACAATCATCACATTCAGAGGATGCAGAAAGAGGAGAGACCTTGGTAAATGAAAGAGTCCTACTAAGTGGTGAGATTGAACCAGGACAACGAAGGAGTTTGTTTCGTACCAGATGCAAGTGTGAGGATAAATGTTGTGACGTGATCATTGATGGTGGTAGCACTGATAACTTGGTATCAGAAGAGATGGTCTCTAAGCTGAAGGTCAAGAAGGAGAAACATCCCCAGCCCTATCGGATTGCTTGGGTAAAAGATGATCATAAGGTCCTGGTAAGTGAACAATGTTTAGTGAAATTCAAAATTGGGAGTTACCATGATGAAGTTCTCTGTGATGTTATTTCGATGGATGTTTGCCATCTATTGTTGGGTAGACCATGGCAGTTTGATAAACATGCAATACATGATGGACATGCAAACACATACTCTCTAACAAAGGATGGAGTTCACCACAAATTGAAGCCCATGAAAAAGGAAGGTGAAAAGGTATGTAGTAGTGCTAGGATTTGTCTTGTTGGTGAAAGGAAGTTTTTAGATGGCATGAAACATCAGCATATGTGCTATGCTTTGATTCCTAGGAGAGATAAAGAAGGTAGTAGTGAAAAACCACTTGAAGTTTTAGATTTACTAGGGGAGTTTGGAGATATTATCTCTGATAATGTTCCAGATGGATTGCCACCAGTAAGGCAAATCAGTCATCAGATAGATTTGATTCCAGGAGCTAGTTTGCCTAACAAGGCTGCTCACAGGATGACTCCTACTGAAACAGAGGAGCTAAATAGACAGGTTTAGGAGCTGTTGAGGAAGGGCTTGATTCGAGAGAACCTGAGTCCATGTGCAGTGCCTGCAGTACTCGCACCAAAGAAGGATGGAGAGTGGAGGATGTGTACAGATTCTCGAGCTATAAATAGGATAACCATCAAGTATCAATTTCCTTTGCCAAGGATGGATGATCTTATGGACTGCTTGAGTGGAGCTCAGTACTTCACAAAGATAGATCTCAACAGTGGCTATCATCAGATACGGATTCGAGAAGGAGATGAGTGGAAAACAGCCTTCAAGACCAAGGAGGGTCTTTATGAGTGGTTAGTCATGGCCTTTGGATTGACGAACACCCCAAGCACCTTCATGCGACTCATGAATGAGGTACTTAAGAAGTTCTTGGGAAAATTTGTTATTGTCTATTTGGATGATATTTTAATTTTCAGCAAGACTTTGGAAGAACATTTATTGCATATTCGTAGTGTCCTTGAAAGGCTAAGGGAAGAGAAATTGTTAATTAATCTGAAGAAGTGTATCTTTGCAAAAAGGGAGTTAGTCTATTTGGGGTTTGTTATATCACCTGAAGGTCTCAAAATGGATCCAGAGAAGGTAAAAGCCATCTTGGAATGGCCTATTCCAAGATCTGCTACTGAGGTAAGATCATTTCATGGTCTGGTTAGTTTTTACTGGAAGTTTATTAAGAATTTCAGTGGCATATGTGCACCCCTAACTGATACAATAAGAGGGGATATAAAAGAGTTCAAATGGACTACAATAGCTATGAGAAGTTTTGAATTACTGAAGAAGAAGGTAGCAAAACAACCTGTGTTGGCACTTCCAAATTTTAGGAAAGTGTTCCAGGTGGATTGTGATGCTAGTGGCAACGCTATTGGGGTTGTATTAAGCCAAGAAGGTAAGCCTATTGCATATTTTAGTGAAAAATTGAACGATGCAAAGAAGAAGTATTTTGTTTATGATCAAGAGTTCTATGCAATAGTTCAGGCCTTAAAGAAATGGAGGCATTATTTATTGCCAAAGGAATTTGTTTTGTATACTGATCATTAGGCATTATAGTACCTAAATAGCCAAGGTAAATTGAATCAGAGGAATATGAAGTGAGTAGAGTTCTTGCAGAGCTATACATCTGTGTTGAAGCATAGAAGTGGAAAATCTAACAGGGTTGCAGATGCACTAAGTAGGAGACAGTTGTTGCTTATAGTAATGCAGGTTGAAGTAGTTGGATTTGATGAACTCAAGCATTTGTACCCCAAGGATCCTGATTTTGCTGAAGCATGGAAAGCTTGTAAAGAACCTGTTGCTGTAGATAGAACCAAGTGGTTAGACTATTTGATTCAAGATGGCATGTTGTTCAAAGGTAGTCAATTGTGCATTCCAAGGAGTTCCATGAGGGAAATCTGATTAAGGAGAAACACAGTGGAGGGATGGCAGGACATTTTGGTCGAGATAAGACCATTGCCATTCTTAGAGAACATTATTTTTGGCCTCAAATTTCACAGGATGTGAAGAAGTTTGTATAGAGTTTTCAGGTTTGTCAAGTTGCCAAGGGGTTTAGTCACAATACTGGCCTATATCAGCCATTGCCTGTTCCATCAAGGCCATGGGAGGACATAAGTATGGATTTTGTTCTTGGATTTCCAAGGAAACAAAGGGGTAATGACCCAATATTCGTGGTGGTTGATAGGTTCTCCAAAATGGCACATTTCATTCCATGCCACAAAACTCATGATGCTGTTCATATTGCAGACTTGTTTTTCAAAGAGGTGGTAAGACTACATGGACTTCCAAGGAGTATAGTTTCTAATAGAGATACTAAATTTGTGGGGTATTTCTGGAGGACATTGTGGAAAAAGTTGAGAACAGACTTGAAATTCAGTTCCACGCATCACCCACAAACTGATGGCCAAACAGAAGTGGTAAACAGAAGTCTGGGCAATTTGCTAAAATGTTTAGTTGGAGATAAGCCCAAGGGATGGGATTTGACTCTACCACAAGCAGATTTTGCTTACAATAACTCTATAAATAGGAGTACTGGAAAATCACCATTCCAAATTGTATATGGGAATAGCCCAAGGACTGCACCAGAATTGAGGAAGATAGAGCAAGGGGAGAGGACAAGTGCTGAAGTGGAAGAATTTGCTGAACATATCAAGTGTCTACATGAGGAGGTTCAAGCACACATTACCAAGATGAATCAAGAATATAAAGCTAGGGCTGATCAAAGGAGAAGACATAAGGAATTCCAAGTAGGGGATCTAGTCATGGTACACTTACGAAAAGAAAGATTTCCAGCCGGTACTTACAACAAGCTGAAAATGAAGAAATTTGGTCCCTGCAAAGTTTTGAAGAAACATGACTCAAGAAATGCATATGAGGTGGAGCTACCAGATGGTATTCATATTTCTCCCATTTTCAACATTGTAGATTTAACAGAGTATCATGATGATGGTGCAGATGAGGAGCTGGTGTTAGAGCCATGTCCAATTCCTACTTCTAAGAAGGAGGAGATAGAAGACATTCTAGATCATCGTGTGGGTAGGAGTACCAGAAACAGGCAGTATGAAGAGTATTTGGTCAAATGGAAAGGACGACCGATCGAGGACTCAACTTGGATTTCAGCAGCTGAGGTTTCCCATTTGGGATTTCCTCTACCATTCATAAAGTGACAGGGTCACTTTTCAATCTACCCTGGGTGTCTGATGCAGGAGCATCCAGAGGTATAAGGGCAATCCTGTGTCACCCAAAAAAATGTACTTAGACTTAGTTTCTATTTCATGTGTTTTCATTTTTGGACACCCATTTGGGTTAAATAAAGGTTCCAACTCTCATAGTTCCACTATTAGTGTGCTAGAAAATCTAAAAAAAATAGGAGCATGTAATTGGGCCATCATTTTGGTGAACTAGGAGGTGTGAATTGGCCAGATGAATGTAATTGTGATTTAGAGCATTCCAGAAAAAGAATCAGGTCAAAAGGCCCCACAGTTTAAAAGTTATTGTAGTTTTTCAGATTTTGGAGACCTCTTAAGAATGCTTCGAAGTCAAGTTAGGGGCATTAAATGACCTCCCATAGGGCTATAGAGCGCTTCGAGAGCTTTCTGAAAATGTAAATGGTTCGTCAATCGGAGCTAAGGTTCAAAAGTTATGCCTCCCGAAACTTCGATTACCGCTTCTGGATTCTTCTAGATTTGCACCGACTTCTAACGTAGCTTCTGGAACCTTGTATTTGGTCAGTGGATGCCTACTAGCACTTTCTAGAATGTACTCCTAGTCCTTAACCCTCTGGGGTCTATTTAAGGAGATTCCTGGCATTGTAAAAGGCAGCTCAGAGTGGAGTTTGAGAGGAGGTACTGAAAGAAGAAATTATCTCAACATTTATGCTATTGTAAGCCCTTAGGGCATATTTCAAAATTTATTTTCTCTGTACTGAATGTACTAGCTTATTTTTCAGTTAATACAATTTCCCTTTTTCTGTTGTGTCCATTATGTTCTTGGGTTGTGTCCCCATCATTTCCCTTTGTCACGACTAGTATAGAAACAATTTTTTTTGTCCCAAATAAATTTTAAAGTATTGAAGGCACAGTATCCCACCAATTTTATTTCCTGTAGACATACAATATCTTTGGCATATAGACTGTTACACCACTTTCTCACAAGATACTTCCTATCAAACATTTCAAGCCCTCTTACATTCTAACTATGCAGGTTTAACATCATCACTAAGTTTGAGTGGATTTTTTATTCTTGTAAGACCTATCGAAACACTAAGACATATCTAAATTCTTTTTCTTCTCACCACCCCTAACAGTTTTTGGATTGTTTTACCTTTCAATTATCTTTTGGTTTTTTCTATACTGGTTTTCTAAGGACCTCAGTAAATTCCTCATTTTCAATTGACATAGAATGAATTAACTTTGTATATGAAGTGATTTGTTTATCACTATCTATGTCAACTTTGGGATTCATAGTATCACATAATAGGGTCCTATGTTCCAAGAGTGCATGTTTGTGTTTCATAATAATTTTCTCTCTCTTATTGATAGTTTCTAAATTAATTTCCTAGTCATTCTATCTGGTGGGGACATTACTCCTATTCTTAACATCCAAGTGATTTATATGACTCAGTTGAAAATCATTAGAGGGTACATCCAATGGTCTATTTTCATTATCAAATATAACCTCTCGCTCTTCATCAAAAAGTGGATTAGCTAGTGTACCAAACTTCTCATCAAGCTTATCCCCTCCTCGAACAATAGGGGGTATGAACATTATTCACATCATTATCATTAATTACATTATTAACATTATTAGAGTAATTTGGAGCTTGAACACTATAGTTCTTAGATTTTACAATAGACTTATTAGAGAAATTTGGAGCCTAAATATTGTTGTTCTTAGAATATTTAGGGTTGACATTAAATTATCTTTAGATATTTACAATAGAATTATTATAACTTTTTTTCTCAACCACCACATTAGGGTTAACATTGAACTCTCTTTAGATATTTTTGAAGTCCAAACACTCCTTTGAATATTTCCATCAATCTTACAATGAAAATAAGCCCCTAAGTTACCAAGCAAATCAAAATCTCAAGAGTATTCATTGCCTTCAATATTTAGAGCAATAACTTTACGAATTTTAACCTCAAGCTTTAGGGAAATCAAAACCCTAGCATTCAAATGAGGTAAGGTGACTTGAGATTCATCTAAATTCATCACACAGCCTAAGGGTTTTAACATCTATGAGACGAATGACTAGAAATCTAGTTTCACATTATGTAGTTCTACTCAATTGGGTGAAGATTGAACAAAAAATTGGTCTAAATTTCCATTCAGAGACCAAGGAAAGGATCTAAACAAAGATTGACCTTCATTCTAGAAACCTATTTTCAAAACTCTATCTTTCATATTGTAGTTTTTAAGAAAAACAACAAATAATCCTCTTTGAATCATCCTATTAAAATTAATAAGGATTCCCAATTTCTTGCCCCAAACATTGTTAAATCAATATCGAGAAACTTTTTGGCAAGAAGAAAATTAACATCCATAAAAAGGAAAAAATTGAATTTTTTTAAAGATGAGTCTATTCAGATTTGATAGCCATCACCATATTATTGTTAGGAGAAAGGGATAAGGTTTTTAGAGTAGAAGTAGGAATCCTAGCCTCTTCTCCTCGTTTAGTGTTTGCAATTTTGAGGATGCAATTATCTTCCATTCGACATCTAGTGTCTCTAAGTTCCACATGCCCACTTAGTCCCAATTCCTCTCTTCTATAGAATTCTCCATTAAACATAGGAGAAGAGGGGCATTCAACACTAGATTTATCCTACACTATTTCCTTGTAGAACAATTTAACTATCTGAGAAATTTTGTCCACATACTCCTCTTCAACAATGTCACCAATCTTCTAGGGTTTATTAATATTCTCATCCTAACTACTATCGTTTCCAACATTATGCCACACCATTCAATGATCACATGACTAGAACCTCATTGTCGATTCCTTAATGGCACAATAAATTTGAATGACTTTCCACAATTGAGAAACCTAGATACAATCTGCAACAAAGCACACAAAGCCCAAAATAAAATCAAAGACACCAAATAAACATAAAAGAAAATAAATGCTAGAAGGAAACAATGGCGTGCAACCTTGGAAGAATGTGAACACAACTTGTAGAGACCCACTTATCTCTAGTAGTGAATCCCAACTTGCAAAACAAATTTTAAACATTAACTCAAAACAATTAGTATAAAGATTACTAAATTACATAATAGAAATTTACTCTAAAAAAATTATAACCATAACAAGACATTGAATAAACTACAAAAATACCAAACATAATCCAAATTAGTAAATATTAACCTTCAAATACTAAAATCTATTTTTAAAAAAATTAAAAATATATTTCCAAAATAAATAATAAATTTAAAATGAAATAATATCATAAATCAATTTCAAAAAACTTTAGAAAATCTTAGTATTGCATTAAAAAATACATCATTTATTTTACACAAAACTAACTCCAATTATATATTTGTTGAACCCTAGAAAGTGGTATATTTCAACTCAACACATGATTTTCTATAGATTACAGTCCATATTTCTTATTCTTAAAAAATCTAATACAATGATGATTTACATGTAACTCTAGGTGACATTACATAATTACATATATTCACTATACCAGTAGTCATCCTAATAAATTGAGGGAATCTTGGTCATAGATTAGAGATAGATTAAGCTTAAATAAATTATGATTTGTCCTCTTGTGAGAGTGACTAGGTTGAGCCCCAAAACAAGATTGCATGAAATAGGAGAATGGTTTGACATGGTGACAAGATGCACTTGAAGTGGGGGATGTCTTGTGGTCTAAGAAAAAGATATATTTGAAGTGAGTGCACAATAGCTACAAGATTTCTTATTCCACCAAGTGTACCAGACATCTTGGAATGCCCCCCCATATTTCAAGCAACAAGATTAACCATCTTCATTTTCCTTTTAAATGTAGCCCGAAAAAATATCTCATTACCTTTCCAAGCCGAATCAGAAGCAACACACTTATCTTCTCTATGTTCAATCATTTTGAAATCTCCTACAATTTCCCAATGAGCTTTAGGGTAGTTGGAGGCTATAGTTGTTAGATCCATACACATTAAAAATACCATATAACTCTTCTTGTTCTTTGATGATAAGCCATTGGGCCCTGTGGCAAGGAGAACAACTTTTTGTCACAATCTTATCTGACAAATTAGACCAAACAAAATAGCCACACCTCATTTCCCTTTGTCATGACTAGTATAGAAAAAAAAAAATTTGTTCCAAATAAAATTTTAAAGTATTGAAATAGTATCCCACTACTTTTATTTCCTATAGACATACAATATCTTTGGCATGTAGACTATTATACCACTTTCTCACAAGATACTTCCTATCAGACATTTCAAGCCCTCTTACATTCTAACTATGTAGGTTTAACATCATCACTAAGATTGTGTGGATTTTTTATTCTTGTAAGACCTATTGAAACACTAAGGCATATCTAAATTCTTTTGCTTCTCACCACCCCTAATAGTTTTTGGGTTGTTTTACCTTTCAACCATCTTTTGTTTTTTTTTTAATAGGTTTTCTATGGACCTTGGTAAATCCCTCATTTTCAACTGACATAGAATGAATTAAATTTGTATGTGGAGTGATTTTTTTATCACTATCTATGTCAACTTTGGGATTCGTAATATCACATAATACTATACTATGTTCCAAGGGTGCATGTTTGTGTTTCATAATAATTTTCTCTCTCTAATTGATAGTTTCTAAATTAATTTCCTAGTCATTCTTTTTGGTGGGGACATTACTGCTATTGATAACATCTGAGTGAGTTATACTGTAATGCCCACCCATAGTTTGCTTTATATTATATATGTTGAACTCTTTTAGGCCTATTTCACACATGTGTTAGTTTTAGAGATAAATGGTATGATGTTATTTCATTACTTGAAAATATCATTTATGATTACATAGTTGATTATATTTCATGTGTTGTATAATGATTATGATTACTTATGTGTTAATGTTGCTTTAACGATTCTTAGTTAGTAAATATGTTTGTTTTCATAACGATGTAAGATGATATGTCTTTAATGATGATTGGTTTACATTCATAGTAATACATTGTTATATCTGAGTAGTGTTGACTCATGATTCATTATGGTACTTACCCCATACTTGCATGTGTATGGTGTGTGTGTGTGTGTCTATCTTACTTTTATGTCTGATATGTCTGATGTGGTTAAGGGAGAAAGTCATAATCACTTGCTAGTTGGGATCTACACGATGTACCACTCCCTGCCATTACCTATCTAGTTTATATATATATATATATATATATATGCTCATTTTTTATGCAAGTTGTAGGAATTGGGCATCAACTTCCCTGAATTGCCAGGATGAGTGTGCCCTATCACAATAGCTCACTGGTAAGAATGAGAAGATAATGATCAAGTCCAATCCTAGCCATAGTCTAAACACTTGTCCTGCAAGGAGGACTCATATTTAACTCTCTACCCCTTTTTAAACCCCAAGTTTGTCTTTGTGTGTGTTGTTTGAGTTTGGATTTTGAATAGTTTTGCTTACGCGGATTTGACTATGTTATGTATTTAGTAAAAGGTTTAATTGTGATATTTAGATCAATCACATAATATTAGAATTATTAAATATTATTTAAATAAAAAGAAGATTTGTAATATCAAGATGTTTAATTAATTAGAAAATTAAATTAATTAAATATTTGTTTTTTATTTATTTAAAAGACTTGATTTAAAAAGTCTAAATGTGAAAGTTGGAAAAAAGGATAAATTAAAATATTAAAGACTAAATATTGATTTATTGTGAATATTTAATAAATGATAATAAAATTAGAGTTGCACATAATTAATGGGCTTTAATTATTATTAATGATTAACCTAATTATATGCAATTTAATTGCACATTGAGTAGTAAAATTAAAATAAGATTTTTGAGTGGGGAATAAATTATTTAATTTAAAAGAAAGGATATTATTTAGTTTATTATAAAAAGATAAATCTATTTTGTGAAAAAAAAGTAAATAAATAAAGAATATGTATTTATTTAATATTAAAAGAAAGAAGAAAAAAGTAGAAAATATATATTTCTTTTATTAAAAAATAAATAAAGTGATTTTATTTTTATTTTTAAAATATAAGAGAAAAAAGAAACTATTATTTTATTTTAGTTGAGTTACTTTCTTTTGTAAGTTTACTTATTTTAGAAACCTTAGTTTTATTTATTTATTTATTTATTATTTAGTAAGAGATCATTCTGGCCTTTTTTGGGGGAGAAGATTTTTGGAGAACAATAAGATAATTTAGACTAGAGATTTTAGGAGACAAGTTACAGGTTATGAATTTAGATATTGATGTAAAAGACTTTTTTCAAAGCTTGGGAGTAAAGTCTACAATTGGGTTTTCCTCTTCTTCTTAACAAATCAACTTGGTGTTTGAAGGTAGAAGTTTTAAAATCTCTTTCCAATTTATTTCGGAAAGATTGTCTTCTCTGTGTTTTCTTGATTATGAATAAATTTGTTTGTGGTTACTTGTGTGTGAGTTTGAGGGTTTGAAACATGCGATTTTGCTATATCTTTTATTTAATATATTTAATCAAAAATATAAAGATACTTTTAGACACCCATTTGGATTTTATTTAACATATATAAAAATCATATATGATTTTTTTGTACAAACATAGTCAAAGATTGACTATCATGCTAAAATAAGGCCTATTTGAGCTTGATTATTCAATTAGAGACACACAAACAATTACTTATAAATTTCACAAAATAAATATTTAGAAAAATATCATCTTTATGATTGTAAATAAGTATATTATGAATACTTTACTTGATTTTCATGAAGATTCAACAGTTCAAACAAAAGTTATGTTCTTTCTTCTAAACTGGTAACCTTCAAATCTGAATAGTGCTACTAGGAAGATTCGTATTTTACACCATTCAAATGAATTTTTCTTTAGGACTAGTAATAAAAAATAATATGTGAAATTAAATTATCTTTCCATCGATATAGGTTGCAAATCTTTACCATTCCATATGAGATTATAACATTTAAAATACCAATTGATTTACAGAGAGAAAATGTATAAAAACTCAATGTTATGAACTTTGAAAATGTTTTATCTTTATTTTAAATATTATTGATTTAACATATAAAATATTTAATTCTAAACTTATCAGATAATTAACAAACTAAATTTATCTAAACTTTTATAACCTTTATATAATCAAACAAAACTTCAGAAAATAGTCTAATCTAAATCATTTGATAAAACCTTCTATAATGTGGTGTGTGTCTAATTGAGGTTTTGTGGTATTTGTTTTGTGATGGGTTTTAGAAATTTTAATGTGGTGTTTTATTTTTTGATGGCTTTTATGTGAACTATTTAGCTGGCCAAACTAGGATGTGCACCAGAGGCGTATTTAAGATTTCTTTTATGATGGTTATTTGACTAGATGTCAAGATGTACTTTATGATTCAAAATTGAGGGCTTATGTTTGTGAGATTTATTTGGTGAGTAAATGTGATGACTTGGGTTTTGAGAACCAAAATATATTTTTTGGGTCCCTGTTAAGGAACCGAGTTCTATCATTATGGGTGTTGTGATTTGGGACACAATTGTGATTTATGTGCTTAGGGGAGGTTGTTTAGGTATTTGTCTTTGGGAGTGGCTTACAATAGGGTCCTAGGACCCAAAGTGGTTAGTACCATGGTAACCTATTGTAATTTGTGTAATAAGTGATAACATAGTAATTAAAATATCTTGCCTAACCTTTTTTCTTTGAAATACACTAAAAGGATAAGTTAGAGATGTTTGCCTCGCCCATGCCTTGAGCACTTGTATAGGCTAAGGATAGGAATGGGATGATACCTAGTGAGAGGTATGACTAGTTTTTCTCATCTTCATGAGAGGGTATTCTGGTTTCACATGTGTCACGTTGAGGTTCTAGGGTCTAGAGTGATTGATCTAGGGTAACTCAATGCTTGAGGGTCCGGGGTCTAATGAGAGACCAGTCTAGGGTAACTTAAGTAGTTTGACCATGTGATGATGCTCCCTAGTATGTAGCCTCAGTCTCCTCCATAAATTTTGTATTTGCCTCTGGTGGTGTATTTAGTGGTGATGTACTTGTTGTTTTTGATAAGAAAAATAGGTTTTACAGGGACCCTAAAACCCAATAGTTAAAGCAATAACAAAGGCTGATAATAAGCATATAAAGCCCAACTAAACTTAGAAAAGTCACAAAGCTAATAATAAGCATGAAAGCCCAGCCATAACAGAGGCTAACAAAAAGGCCAGCTCAACTTACATCGAAAAAGCCAAAACAAGAGAAAGCCAACTTAACAAAAAGATAGTAGTAAACTAATAACAAAAGATAGGAAAATGTAAGCCATGATTACTCTTCTATCTTTCGCTCGAGCTCCTACATCATCCAAGCTGCTTCATAGATTTTGTGAGTCTCCTCCGCAATCTGCTCCTGACTCTTCTGGGTTTCCCAGTTAAGGTTGGTGAAAGTAATTTTTGTCCTTGCATCTTCCTCCACCCTGGCTCTTTCTCTATCCTTGTCCTCACTCTCATCCAGTAGGCCTCTGGCTTTTAACATTCCAGTAAGGGATAAAATGTTATCATTGATAAAATTGAGGATGGAGATCATTTGGTTCACTAGATTATGATTATAGTTTTCCAAGTTTAGGATTCTCTTCTTAGCTAAACTAATTCTATCCTCCTTATTCTTCTAAATTCCCAGACCTGGCTCCTTCATATTGTTTTCCATTTGACCAAATTTTTCCTTAACATCTTCTAGTTCATGGTAAAGCCATTTGATTGATATGTATTTGTCAATCATGCTATTGCAAGCATTATTCAACAAATTCATGCCTATTTCCCTAGTGTTATCCATTATTGCCACTATAGCAGGATCGATGAGATCTTTGAACTGGAGTTGGCCGTGTTTATCTTCCAGAATTTGTGGATTTATTGTCTCTCTAACAATCCCCATCTTGGATGTCCTAACATTGAAATTTCTCCAAGCATTTTTCCTATCCTTAATAATCACTTCTACACCCTCTCCTCCAATTTTCTCCTTCTCCTGCTCCTAGGAATGAATAAGGGAAAGAGGAATAGCAGAAATATCCGGCCCTAACCCCAAAACCCCCTCAACATCTATCTATTTTTCCCTCTTCCTTTTCTTTGCAACAAGTTCCTCCCTCTTAATTTCTGTCTCCTCCTCCTCATCATCATCAGATTTAATATCCTCCCCTTCCTCAGTGATTTCTTCATTTTTAGTCCCATGTCCTCTAGGGCTCTCCTGCTTGGGGTAATAGATGGGGGTGATTTTTTCTCCTTCTTACCAAAGGAAACTTTCTCCTCCCCCTCCGAACTGATACTTTCAATATCCTCTGATTCAAAGGAAAAACTAGAGCTGCCTGAGTCCTCAGAGGCATCCCCACCAGGCTGAAGAGATTTGCTTAAGGTCTGAGCTTTAAAATGCTCATGAATTAACAACAATAATCCCTCGTGTAGGGCATGATTCACAAAGGGTTTTTTCTTATATGTTGTGATAGCCTTACTCATAGAAGTAAACAAGTAAAAGGGGAAAGAAATCTTGATTCCATGGCAGAAGTGGTTGAGAAAAACAAAGTGATGGGCTCTCACCCGATCAAATCTGGTATCCAATGAAATGTACTCTATAACAATTCGTAATACATTCCTCCAAAATTTTTAGATGGAGTCCATTTCATAGTACATTTCGCATTTAACTAGATCATTCCTCTCCTCTATTTCTTTGCAAAATCCTTGACAACATTCATCGACAACTTCTTGTCTCTATAAAATTTAAAGCCCTCCGCCAAAATTTTAGACACAAGCACAATTACTTCCTCTATTATCCAAAAAAAAAAAAAACATTTTCCTTGACTCTCTCATCCTTCCAAGAGTTGACCATACTGTTAGTAACCTTTGGATCAAAGCCATGGAGTTTAGCAATGTAGTTTTCTATTCCTCCCTTCTCCAGTTGCTCCCATACTTTTGCCCTTTCTTTCCATTTTTCTGCTTCCCCCACAGGCTCCTTTCTACTTATTGTTGTACTTGTTTTTGGCAATTTACTTTTATTGATGACAATTGTTATCTGATGGATATTGTTCATTGACATGTGGCTTTTTTTCTAAGGTGGATATCCTTTGAGACTATGTATCAAGATTTTGGCTTTTGATTTCTACTTGGTATATGTATGTTGTTTTGATTGTGGTGTTTGTATTGGATTGAGTGTTCATTCTATTTGGATTATCTTTTCTTCTTGAATAGTATGTGTTACCTTTGAGGTAGTTGTTGGCTATTAGGATTCCTTGCCTAGGATTATTTCATGATTGATTAATAGTGCGTGGATCATTCATTATCTTCCCTACATGGTGAGAGTGGGAGCCTAATTAGGCAATCATGCGGTCGGGAGGTAGTGTCTTCTTACCATTTGGTTCCCCCTCATATTTACAGATATTGGATGTTCGTTGTAGCAGTTGTACCTTTATCATTCTTATTCCTATCTTGGAGACTTCTACTTTCCTTTGATGTATTTATGTTATCATATATTCTGATGTATTGTATCTATTCTCACATACCCTACGACATGTGCAGTGGATGTACTTTCATTGTATTAGTTGTACTTATGTATTGGCTTATGAGATGTTCTATTTGTTATTTCCTTATGATCATGAACATTGTATTTGAAACTTAACTAATTAATACAACTTTCTTAAACATGACTCAACGCAAAGGAACCCTTTAGGAATGAAATCCATATTGTAATTTTATTTGTGTAAATGTTGTATATGTGTATATTATTTCCGCATTGTTACTTTGATGTTGTATAAACTTTTTTAAAAAAAAAGTTTAGTAAACATTTTAATATGTTAGGTTATTTTCTCTTGGGTTCCCGAGCGAGGCATTACATATATGATTTGGTTGACAATCATTAGAGGGTACATCCAATGGTCTATTTTCATTATCAGATACTACCTCTCACTCTTCATCAAAAAGTGGATTAGCTAGTGTACCAAACTTCTCATCAAGCTTATCTCCTCTTGGAACAATAGGGAGTATGAACATTATTCACAAAATTGTCATTAATTTACATTATTAACATTATTAGAGTAATTTGGAGCTTGAACACTATAGTTCGTAGATTTTACAACAGACTTATTAGAGAAATTTGGAGCCTTAATATTGTTGTTCTTAGAAAATTTAGGGTTAACGTTACATTCTCTTTAGATGTTTACATTAGAACTATTAGAACTTTTTTTTCTCAACCACCACATTAGGTTAACATTGAACTCTATTTAGATATTTTTTAAGTCCAAACACTCCTTCGAATATGTCCATTAATCTTACAATAAAAATAAGCCCCTAAGCTACCAAACAAATCAAAATCCCAAGAGTATTCATTGCCTTCAATATTTAGAGTAATAACTTTAGGAATTTCAACCTCAAGCTCTAGGGAAATCAAAATCCCAAGAGTATTCATTGCCTTCAATATTTAGAGTAATAACTTTAGGAATTTCAACCTCAAGCTCTAGGGAAATCAAAATCCTAGCATTAAAATGAGGTAAGGTGACTTGAGATCCATCTACTTTCATCACACAACCCAATAGCTTTAACATCTATGGGACGAACGATTGGAAATCTAGTTTTACATTATGTAGTTCTACTCGTTTGGGTGAAGATTGAACAACAACTTGGTCTACATTTCCATTCAGAGACCAAGGAAAGACTCTAAAAAAAGATTGACCTTTGTTCTAGAAACATATTTTCAAAACTTTATCTTTCATATTGTGATTTTAAAGAAAAACAACAAATAATCCTCTTTGAATCATCCTACTAAAATTAATAATGATTCCCAATTTCTTGCCCCAAACATTGTTAAATAAATCATTGAGAAACATTTTGGCAAGAAGAAAATTAACATCCATACAAGCAAAAAAAATAGAAACATTTTTAAGATGCGTCTATTCAGATTTGATAACCATCACCATATCATTGTTAGGTGAAAGGGATAAGGTTTTCAGAGTGGAAGTATGAATCCTACCCTCTTCTCCTCTTTCAGTGTTTGTAGTTTTGAGGATGCAATTATCTTCCATTCGACGTCTAGTGTCTCTAGATTCCAAATGCGCCCTTAGTCCCAAATCCTCTCTTCTGCAGAATTCTCCATTAAACATAGTAGAAGAGGGGCATTCAACACCAGTTTTATCCTACACCATTGCCTTGTAGAACAATTTAACTATTTGAGAAACTTTGTCCACATACTCCTCCACAACAATGTCATCAATCTTCTAGGGTTTATTAATATTCTCATCCTAACTACTTTCATTTCCAACATTACGCTAGACCATTCAATGATCACATGACTAGAACGTAATTGTCAATTCCTTAATGGCACAATAAATTTGAATGACTTCCACAAGCGGACAACCTTAAATTTGAATGACTTCCACAAGCGGACAACCTAGATACAAACTGCAACAAAGCACACAAAGCCCAAAATAAAATCAAAGACACCAAACAAACATAAAAGGGAATAAATGCTAGAAGGAAGCAATGTCATGCAACCCTCGAAGAACGTGAACACACCTTGAGGAGAGCCACCTATCTCTAGTAGCAAGTCCCAACTTGCAAAACAAATTTTTAACATTAACTCAAAACAATTAGTATAAAGATTACTAAATTATATAATTGAAATTTACTTTTAAAAAATTATAACCATAACAAGACATTGAATAAACTACAAACCTACCAAACATAATCCAAATTAGTAAATATTAACCTTCAAACACTAAAATCTATTTCAAAAAAAAATTAAAAATCTATTTCCAAAATGAATAATAATAAAAATTTAAAATGAAATAATACCATAAATCAATTTCAGAAAACTTTAAAATTTTTTAGTATTGCATTAAAAAAATACATCATTATTTTACACGAAACTAACTCCAATTATATATTTGTTGAACCCTAAAAAGTGTTGCATTTCAACTCAACACATGATTATCTATAGATTACGGTCCATATTTTTTATTCTTAAAAAAACTAATACAATGGCGATTTACATGTAACTCCAACCGACATTCTAACAATGGTAAAACACTAAAACATTCATTGCTAAAGATATAGTTTTTAATCACCCTCCCAATATTTTATGGGACTAAAGTTCCCACTTTATAAGAAAGTGGATTTTTACTACCTTTTAGTGCGTTTTCCATTAGAGAAATTAAATGTAATTTGCGTTTGTTTTTTTGGTTCATATTAAATGCGCAATATCATATTATATTTATCTTTAGTTGAGCAAAATAATTTGTTGATTTGAAATGTTTAATAAGTTTTTGTTTTTTTATCGATAATAGGCTGAAGCCAACATTAATTATTATGTATTATTATTAATTATTATTTTATTAAGTAAGGTAGATTTGAACCCAAGACCTTTTATCGGCTCTTGCCTAATGTTCAATAAGTATTATTATTTATATGATTATAAAATAATGTTTTTGAAGAAAACAAGTGCCATAGTTGTGGGCTATAATAGTTTAGAATAGTATATTAAATTTAATAGTTAATAATTATGAAAGAATTAATAATTATAAAAAAATCGATTATAAACAAAATTAATATTCAATTTCTGATTTATAAAAATCATCATTTGTGACCTAAATAAGTGAAATCAATAATAATCTTGAATTTAATTTGACAACTCTAAAAATAATTGGATGGATTAGGAAGGTACATGAAGTACAATGTAAATAATAATAATAACTTATATTATTTTATTGAGTTAAAGTGAAAAAAGGAAAAAAAAACAACATTAGAAGAATATTCTTAAAAGAATTTACACATATGAGTTGAAAATTATAATAATTTATTATTACATTATTATTAATATTAAAATATTAAAATGATAAAAAATAAATCTAATAAAAAATGTATCTATATAGTATAAACTATTGAACTAACTTCAAGCTTTTTGAAATAAAAAATTAATAAAAAGAAAATATTATTAAATTGAATTTTTATTTTATTTTATTTCAATTTATCTAGATTTAAATTGTGAAAAATATTTTCACCTCATTTTATTAATTCAATAGTAAAATTCAAGAATTTATAACTACAAAGAATCACAATTTTCTTCATTTGCAACATTTTCAAATATAAAATTGATGTTATATCAAATCTTATCTAATTTTTACTTCATTCTTATGAGAATAGGTGATAACTATTTTGTATCTATTTTTCCTTGTATAGACCTTAGTTTGAATAAAGTCAAATACAAATTATATAATTTAATGTTTCAAAAATCTTATAAATCAATTTAATTTTAAAATTGTTAATATGTTTATATAATATTAATCTTCATTTTAAGATTATGTAAATATAAGAATTTATTTTTTCTTATAAATCAAGGTATTGATTGTCATAATAAAAGATGTTCATCATAATAAAAGAAAATAATTTAGCAGGCATAGAAAATAATTGATTATTATAAAAAATATTTATCATAATAAAAACAAATAATTTAGTACAACTCAAAAAAATCAAATAATAAATTTTAGTTTTAGTGATGTTATTATCTTAGATTTTAGACTCTTCCAATCAAAACTCCTTAGTAATTTTTATTCTCTTTTCAATTAAATATTTTCCTTAATTTCTAACAAATAAATTAAGATAATTCAAATAATTAAATACATAAAATAAAGTGAGAATAAATTTTACAATATTTTGTTGAACAAAGTCATTTAAAAATATATTGTATAATAGAATGATATATTTTAAAAATCTTTCTAAATCAATTTGATGTTAAAGTCATTAATATTTTTATCATAATGTTAATCTTATTTATAAAGTAAATATTACTAAAATAAATTTGATAATGTTAATATTTGATCTCTTAGTAATTCTTATATATTCATGCTTTCAAAAATATTGCCGCACAATAGGGGCATGCTTCCTAGAAATCCACCCATATAAGACCCCAAATGTGTGGCCAATAGCATTGAAGTAAAATAGTTTTATGGATTTTGTAAATTAAAAATCTACCATTAGAAAACATAAAAATCTAAATCTAAAATAAAAATACTTAGATATGATTGATTGAAATAAGAAAGACTAAATCACTATTTAAGTAAAGTAAAAGTGATTGCAATAGTATATTGCCCATGTCAAATACAATAATCATGTTTATAAAAAAATATAATCAACTTTTTAAAATCAAATAGTTTTAATATAAATATTTAGATGTTTCATAATAATTACTATCAAATCTTGTTGCTTAATGTAACTTAGAATATGATTTGATAATTATTATTTGGTCCAAAATAATAATTTCACAGAAGTTGTGCGAGTCTATAAACTAGCAAAAGTATAAGTTGTCTTTGATGTAGAAATATTTGAATTGAGGGTGATTCTAATAATATCATAAAGTATCTTATTGGAAATCATAAGGATTTATGGACAATAGATCATATAATTAGAAAGGCTAGGGTGTTATATTAGACACTTGTATAGAGAAACCAATGAAGTGGTTGATAGTTTTGCCAACATTGAGGTACATAATAATAATAAAAATTAAATGGGAAAGAGAAGAAAATGTAAATAATGTTATTATTGCCCTCCTTAGATATGATCAGATTAGTAGCAAAGTTTGAAAAATAAAAAATCATGGCAATGACATGTAATCTCCTTTACGTTTGCATAAATGATGTCATTTGTCTGGAAGGGTTGCACGTCTTAATTTATCATTATTTTTCACATGCTTTTTGGGCATTTTGTGAGGATCTTTTGGTGATTAGTTTAATTTCAAGTTTTGAGAAAGTCTCGAAATGAAGCCATTGTTTCTTTGTGAATATGGGAGGCCAGTTGAAGAGAATTGAGATTGTTTCATGTCATTGCTAGAAGAAGGAACCAGATATTTGGAAGAAAATAAAGAAAGGTGGGGTGACGAGGTACATGGAGAAGTTGCATGGCTCTAATGTGTTAGCTACCTTTTAGTTTGTGGAAGGACAGAGTAATGGTTTGTGACTTTGGAGGGCAGAAAGATAATTTGATGAGGAGATGGTGGCTAGGATTCTTAGGCTTTCGATGAAAGGGTTGAAATTTTATAAGGACAAAAAGACCTCTAAAAATGTGATTATCATCTTTCCAAAGATGGACTACGAGAGGGAATTTATGGAGAGAATAATTTTGTGATGCTAAACAAATTTTGGCATAAGGCATATGTTTCCTTTCCATTTTACTTAATGTCAACCCTAAATTCTAGTGTCAAGATGCATAAGTGTAACCCTAAGAGGAAATTTTTACATTAGGGCCTCATTTTCCTCATTTTTGAGTATATTAGGGTTATTACTCCCTACTCTAGTACTAAACATAGGAAGGATACTATTGAGAGTGGGAACTTTGGTGATGGGAGGAGGGTGGACACAAAGGATGAAGCAAAGGTGTCTACTGGTCCTCCTATTAAAAAGATTAAATTTTCTCAGTCCCCCAAAGAGAATTATTTGAAGGGAAGGGTTGATTGGGAAGAGAAAGGAATGAAAACTAAGATGATTCTAAGGAGGACCCTCCTTCCCCTCTAAAGAAAATGGTTAGTGGCTCCTTGACCAAGTCAAAATATTCCAAGCATAGGGAAGAGTGAGAGGAGACTGAAATGTAGATAGAAGACAAGGATGAAGATAGCTTGTAGTATGACCAAGACAACTATTCTCGAGAAGTTGTTTCTTCCCCTCTCCTCTAGAAAAATATAGAGCTTAGAGAAAACACAAGGAGGTTCTAATTTCCTTTGTGTGTAATCATGACAATGAAGATGTTGGTATATGTAAAGCTCCTTTGCTAAAGGATTTTTAGGTTGAGGTTAATCATGATTTTTATATTTCTGACACTCCTTTAGATGAATCAAAAGATGAGCAAGATGAAAATGTTAAGCACTCCTTTGTTTGTCTCATGCTCAATGATTTTGACAATGATAAGTAAGAACATGATCATAAGGGTTCTATAGAAAGCTAAGGTTGGTGCTCTCAATTCCATGTGCATTATGAAATTTTCTTTTTCATCAAATTAAAAGCCTTAGTTTGAAGTATCATACTTTCTCAACTAAGGTCAAGGATCTAAAGAGGAAGATGGTGATACCTGTTGGATACAATTGTTCAATTGTGTGTTGTCTTTGATGTTACACAAATGTCATATCAGTCATTAGATAGAGTCTACCAAGCTCAGATGGTCAGCAAGGAAAAGGACAAAGTCTATCGAGCTCAGATGGTTAGCAAGGCAAAGGACAGAGTCTACCAAGCTTAGATGGTCAGCAAGGCAAAGGACAGAGTCTACCGAGCTCAGATGGTTAGCAAGACAAAGGACAGAGTCTACCGAGCTCATTTGGTCAACAAGGAAAAGGACAGAGTCTACTGAGCTTAGAAGGTTAGTAAAGAAGATTTGCAGTGTCTACCGAGTAAACAGTTGTTACCGAGCTTTCAAGGTCAAATAAAGGAATTTAGTTGTTACCGAGCTCACTCAGTCATCAAAGGGAAATATGGCAAAAACAATTCTTACCGAGCTCTCACATACAGAGAAGGAATTCAGTTCTTACCAAGTAAAATCGGTAGCCAAAGAATTTTGTAGATGTTGCAATGTTAACCGAGTCAAGATGATTAACTCAAGAAATTTATGGAAGCAATATTTACCGAGCAGAGTCATCCAAATGAAGGATTTCATTGATTTATGAAATAAAGTTTAAAGTAATATTTGTAGCCAACTAATGTAAGGTTTATTGGAAAATGTAACATGTAAATGAGCTGACTTGATAATTTGAATGGTATAAATAAGAGGTCAATTTGTGAATTCTAAGTGTGAGGTGTGGATTTGATGTGATATGGAGACTGATTATTGTGAAAGCAAATTTGAAGGATGATCAAAGATCATTGAGGAGCAACAAAGATATATTTGATCAAGGAGGATCTAATGATGCAGAACCGAGACCTGTAATCAAAAAATTCAATTGCATCTTGTTCAGGTTAATTCATTGTTGCTTTCTAACCATTGTAGTAGTGATTTCAAATCTCTTAACAGAGTTGGTTTAACAACCATTTTGTAAATCCTCTAACAAGGTGACAGTTTAGTTTAATTGTTCTAAAGACCTCTAGCAAGGCCACTCCTAATAGGGTGATCAAAATCCTCTAACAGGGTCACACTTAACAGTGTGTATTGTAACCTTTAACAGGGTTGGCTCCTAACAGGGCTCACTTCAGAAGAGTGAAAATTGGTAACTAGTTATTTGGTAGTTTTTCCCATATTGGGTTTCCACGTTAAATCTGGTGTCTCTTGTGTTCATTTTATTTACAATTGCATGCATGAATGCTAAAAGATTAGTAACAGTTTAATTTACCAAGTTTTAGCATTTCTATTATGTTTATCGATTATCAGCAACTTAATTAGGATTTTAAGACATCTAAGGGATTTGTGAAGTAGTTTTTGTAGTAACTGATTCATGCCCCCCCCCCCCCCCCCCCCCCACCCCCCCCCGCCCTCTCAGTTACTCTATCTTTAATCCCAAGAATACCTCCCTTCCCTCCTAATGTTGGTGTCCTATCAACATTAGAAGATAAAAATAAGATGCTAGATTTTGTGGAGGATGAGGAAAAAAAAAAACATAAGATGGGAAGATAACAAATTTGAACTAGAGATATGATAGGACAGACATGAACATGAAGTATATTATGTATGATTCCCAAAAGGTCCTAAAAGTCTTGCCAACAATGTGAAAACTATGGTGGCTAAGTTGGAGGATTCTATGTAGACTAAGGTTGTTGTGAATATCGAGAAGGTACTTGAGGATAGTGTTGGTCTTGGTAATGGTCCACGCAGAAGAACCAAAGCTAGTGTGAAGAAGACGGTGCAATCCATTTTGAATGATATGCTGAAGTTGAAGAATGTTGTCTAGTGGATAAATCAACAAAAAGAAGAGGTCGTTGGGACCTTGAAGTCTATGGGGTAGTTGTTGGTTCTTATGTGTTTTGTTTTTCTCAGTTGTTATTTGCAGGATGTTTGGTGGTTCTTTGTTGTCTCTTGGTGATAGGTTGGGTTTGTTTTGGTACATCATTATGTTTTTTGGTCTATCTCATATTGGGGATCTTTAATTATCGATCTATTATAATAACTTTGTATAGGGTTTTGGATCCCTTCAAAACCTATTTTTTCTTAATTCAAAAACAATTATTCAAAATATTGGTAAATGATTATTATTTTAGTTAAAATTTATAATAAAGTTCAAAAACTAAATCTTTGGTAATTAATTAGAACTTTTATAATTAAAATTTGCAAAAAAATAAAAAATAAAATGAAAAGTCAAACCTTTATAACAATGAGCTATTGAATGTTAAGTAAATTATACTAGTCTTAGAGCTACTATACATAGTAAATATCATACTAAAATAATCACAAGATCATACAAAATAGTAACAACTAGAGTAGATGCCAAAAGATTACAAACTTAAAATCCATATCCTAACAAAGCCTCATAGCACCCTCTAATGTTCACAATCCACCCCAAGCTACATTGTCAATCTAGGGTTCACCAACATGTGAAAACCCATTTTTCTTATCTCTAAGAAAAATAAATAAATTGACAATATAACATACTCCTCTTATCATTCTAGTCCAATTCTAAAATTAACCAAAGAAACATGAAATTAGTCAATTACTGATCACGACACTTCCTTAAAAATGATGCACATGAAGACTAATTAAGACTCTAAAAATACCAAGGTAAAAGAAACACAAAATACTCACCTCTTACCACAATAGTCTATACTCATGCTTTGATCTCAAACATAACTTGGGGGAGAAAAAATTGAACCTTTCCGCCATAATATTTTATCTTTATGTCTTATTTCATGTTTTTCAAAGGAATACACTTTTTAATAAACTAATTTAGGAAGAACAATGGAAATATTTATACACAAGGTCTACGCAAGTAGATGGAGTCCTTACCTAAGCTAGGGGAGGGAGGAGAGAAGAGTTGAACAAGGGAAAAGAATGTGCACTTCACCATAAAGCTAGTTGTTAAAAAAGCTAAGTATAGGCTAAGGCTTCTTGCTCCACCCATTTAGTTCTCTACCCTATTTTCCTTCAATACCTACCAACCTAAGTAGTCGAGACTAGAAAAGTATCCCCATTTGTAAGATCCCATGTGGTTTTTTTCCCAATATAGAATCTTTTTTTATTATCAAGCACCTATCTCTAGGGGCTCATTTTTTTATTGGGAAGACACCTTTAGCATGCTATGCAGTATAGCTGATTTTAAATAATGTTTTTTTGTTAAGATTGTTACTTTTCTTTGGTTTTGTCAACATCTTACCATTCCATCAACAAGAATTGTAGGTTCAAAGTCTCAAGGCATTCAATTTTGGTACCACTTATAATGGTTTCTTGCAATATTGTCTCTTAATCATGGAGCATTCATAGCTAGTATTTGCATGAAGTTTTTTTGAGAAACAACTTCTATATCCTAGCCACTCAGATGAGACTATTATAGAAAAAGAAAAGGAAATCTATAATAAATTAAAGATGTAACTAAAGAAAATAGCATAATGTTAGAGAATATAACACAATAATTTTAATAAGTGAGGCAATAATGGAAGATAGATAGAAGAATGAAAATAAAGTTTAAGAGGCTAATACCCTAATTTAAGAAAATATATGGGAGGTATTAGCAAGAAATATGTACTCCAGAGTAAATTGAAGATGAAAAAGGATTACTAAGTTAAACATAATTGGCAGATAACTCTTAAAGCAGGTGCTTTGTACATCAAATCCATTAAATATTTCCTTTCATAATAATTTTGAAGGATCCAAAACAACAAAAAATAATAAGAATATTAAAAAGTAGTTACTCAAGATTTGTTGTAACTAAAATAACCATGTACATGACACATAATAGTATAATAGGAGAGGTGTTGGAGGAGGATTCTGGAGATGGTAGTCAAGAGCGATTCCTTGTCTGCTAGGGCCTGCGTGCCCTAGCTCAACCTATGACCTTTCAACATCCTTTGGCGCTATTTTTTTGGCTATTTTGAGGTGCGTGGCCTATTGTAGAGTGGGTGTTCATCAATTTTTTGGGCATCTGGTTCCCATTTGGCTGTGGGTTATTGTCAGTAGCCTGTCCTTTGTTTTATTTGCTACATCCTTGGAAGGAATCTGCAGTAGTGTGAGATTGAGGGGCTTCTACCCCGTCTTTGCCTTGTTTTCTTACTATATCCAAGCTCAGGGTGAATGGAGGATCTTGGTGTCGCCTTTCCCTAGCCTATCGGTGGAGATTTGGAGATGGGTGAGCCGGCTTTAGGGGTCCATGCCTATAATAGGGCTCTGAATGGTAATTCCCAATCGAGGGAAGGAGAATCCTCTTCGAATGGGAAGCTCTGACTGCAAAAATTTAATGGATATTTATAGAAAGCCGAGATCTAGCCAATTTTGGTCATTCAACCTAAACAGGTTTTAGAGGATGTCAAGTACTAGAGTAATCATGCTCTTATCTGCAAATTTTTGGGCCTTCGTCTTTCATTGCCAGTGTTGGATTCCTGGGCCCGTCGGGTGTGGAACCCAGAAGGAGATATGGAAATTCTGTTAGCAGCTAATAATTATTTTATGGTTATCTTCTCATGCATGTCATATAGGAATAAGGTTTTTGAAGGTGGCCCTTATTTCTTTAACCAGGTGGGGCTATTCATTAATCCTTGGCACATGGGCTTTAACTCTACTGAGTAAATCCCCTCTTGGGTTTCAGTGTGGGTTTTCTTGCCAAGACTTCCTTTGGAATTTTGGAGGGAAGATATTCTTCACTCAATCTCTATGCTTCTGGGAAAACTTGTGGGATCAGCTACACAGACTCAAGACCATAAGGCAATTTATTTTGCTTGTATTTGTGTAGAAGTTGATTTGAATAATTTGTTGCCAGATTCTTTAGAGATTTGTATGGGCTCAGTTTCCTAGATCCAACAGTTGGATTACAAGACCCTACCATTTAGATGCAGGATCTGCCATGAACATGGGCATCTATTTCGCAGATGTCCCAGGTATAAGAATCCCTCCTCAAATGCTCCAGGCCCCCCTAGGGAGGAGAAGGGAAAGGCTACAGTATCTAATGGACTTGTTGACAGTGAGGGATTTACTTAGGTTAAATCTCATAACAAGGGCAAAGATAAGAAGAGAACCTGGATGGATAGGCGAATTGATGGCACCTTTAACAGGTTTGATGCTCTTGGAGACTTGGTCCAAGAGGAAGGTATCCTAGTCGAGCTCTCTTCTAAGGCCAAAAATCAGCATGAGATTCAAGTAGGGGATATACAGAGAGAGGATCAGACTCCATTTACAGGGGACCTACAAGCTGAGCAATTGGATATTGAGATGCCCCCTCCTATTCATGATATCGGGGATCTTTGTGTTACACAGGGTTTGAAGGGCCCAACCTTGGTGGCCACTGACCCCCTTAGGTCTAAGGGGACATTTGATTCTATAAAGAGTAATAAGGCTTCTCTTGTTTTACGCATTCAGCGAAAACCCTTCAAAAAGAGGCCTGCAGATAAACTGTCAAAAAGTGGTAGGAAGACTTATCAAGAGAAAGTGAAGATAATGGGTGAAAATTTGGTTGAGTCTGGGTCTGTGAGACCCATTGATTCTCATTTCTCTCACCGCCATAAATGATTGTGCTATCATGGAATGTAAGGGGGTTGAACAACGTCCCTAGACAAAAGGTTGTTCATAGATTAATTGAGTCTCAGTTGCCTAATATGGTCTTTCTTCAGGAAACTAAGCTTTCTTTGGATAGATTGGCTAATTGTATTTCTTATATCTAGCCCTAGGGCTCTTGGTAGGGGGTGGGTACCTTGAATAGTTCAGGTGGGATGGCTTGCTTCTGGGACCCAAGGAAAGTCTCCCATTTGTGGTGGATCTCCAGCTCTTCCATTTCTTTGATTGCCACTAGCTTGGGAATGGAGAAAGGTGCTTCTTATCCAATATTTATGCTCCCACGGACTTTGTAGGTAAATCCTAGTTATGGACCCATATTAGATTCATCTCATCCCTGGAACCTTATCTCCCATGGATTATGGTAGGAGATTTTAATGTAGTCATTAGCTTGGAGGAAAAAAGGGGAGGGCTTGCTAGGCTGGACCAATCTTCAAATATGTTCAGAGATATGATTGGCTCATTGTTTCTCATTGATGTGAAGTCGATTAATGGTGTCTTTACATGGAATAATTGGAGATGTGGTGGTGAGGCTATCTCAAAGAGGCTTGACAGATTTTTGGTTTCATGCTATTGGATGGACAACATGTGGATCACCAATTTTGAAATTCTTGACTGGAGGGGATCAGATCACTGGCCTATTAAGCTTTCCATCACACCATACAGGGTCACCAAGAATCCCTCTTTCAAATTCCAGTTGATGTGGCTCAGAGACTTGTCTTTACCTAATCTTATGGGGGATTGGTGGTATGAGGGGATGCCTGATCATGGTACGACCATGTATACTTTTAGTAAAAGGCTTCAACATGTAAAGTATAGGCTTAAGAGATGGAATAAACAATGTTTCAATTATCTACATGTTCAGAAGACTGCTGCTCCAACTAAGCTATATACCATTACCCGCTAGATTTGGGATCATGGGTTGAACTTTGAGATGAGTGAAGCTGAGTCCCTGGCTCTTAAGGAGCTGGAAGAATGGGAGCTTCGGGAGGAGATTTTCTAGAAGCAAAAATCTTGTATTGATTGGCTTCAGGAGGGGGATAGGAACACTGCTTTTTTCCACAACTTTGTTCAGGCACAAAGGCATGGGAACTCTCTATCCTCTCTTGTATTAACGGATGGAACTCAGATCTTTTCTTGTGAAGATATTTCTAGGGAAGCAATCAATTACTTCTCTAATCTCTTTTCTAGGGAGGATCCTGGTACTAGGCCTAAGGAGCGAGTCATCTTGGATTGTATCCCTCACCTAGTCTCTACAGAAATGAATAGTGCCCTCTTAAGCCCTATCTTGCTTCTAGAATTAGAGAAAATTGTGTTTAATATGAAGAAAGGTAAGGCCCCTGGTCTAGATGGGTTTTCAATTGATTTTTTCCAAGAATTCTAGGAGATAGTAAAGTATGATCTCCTAGATGTGGTCCAAGAATCATATAGGAATAAATAGATGCTAAAGTCTTTGAATTCCACCTTCTTGGCTCTCATACCTAAGACTGAAGGGGCTAATCGGTTGGATCAATTTAGGCCTATAGCATTATGTAATTTTGTCTACAAGATCATCACCAAATTGATTGTTGAGAGGCTCAAGCCATTCCTTGGTTCTTTGATCTCTGCTGAACAAGGTGGCTTTCTTGACGGAAGACAAATTTCGAATGGAGTTGTGATAGCAATAGAGGCTATCCACTCGATGGCCACTTCTAAGGAGAAAGCTATGTTCATTAAACTTGACATGGCCAAGGCTTATGATCGAGTGAGTTGGGAGTTCTTACAGAAAATTCTTTCGACTTTTGCGTTTGTTGTGGAATGGGTCGATTGGGTTCTTAGTTGTGTGACCTCGTCCTCCTTCTCAATTCTTATTAATGGAGAACCTTCTAAGCTATTTGGTGCCTCTCGGGGACTTTGGCAAGGAGAACCCCTATCTCCCTACTTATTCATTATCATGGCAGAGGGTTTTGGTAGATTTTTAAAAGCTCAGGTGTAGTAGGGTTTTATCCAAGGTTGGAGTTGGAATAATACCCTTCCTTCATATTCTCATCTTTAGTTTGTGGATAATACCAGATTGATGGGCATGGCTAGAATTAGTGAGGTAGCGAATATTAGGAAAGCTTTGGATACCTATTTGAAAGCCTTAGGTCAAAAAATTAATGATGATAAGTCCTCTATTTATTTCTTTAACACTCCTCGGCTTATTCAGAATAGGATTGCTAGAATTCTTAGGTCCAAATTGGTTCCCTTGCTCTAATGTACCTTGGGGTCCCTTTGTCCTTGGGGGCTTAGCGGAAGGATTACTGGTAGGAGATTTTGGATAAATTCAGGAGTAAGGTTAGTCACTGGACTTGCAGATGGTTATCTTGCCCCTAAGACTGTAATCTGGTGGGAGATTGGTTCTACTTAAGACTGTGGTGCAGTCTCTACCCATTTACAAGTGTTGTGTACAAGTTCCCCCTTGTAGTTTTGTGAGGGACTTTCATGCTTTATCTTGGAAATTCCTTTGGTCTAGTAGTCTTCTATCCTCAAAGTGGAGCCTGGTCAAGTGGGAGTATGTGTGTAGGCTGAAACATGTGGGTGACCTTGGGCTTCACTCGATGGCTCTTGTTGTCATGGATTTGGCTGCTAAACTATATTGGTGATGGTGTAACAATCAAGATCAAGAGTGGGCTAGGATTCTTACCCACAATTACTTTCCCAGTGTAGATTGCTCTGAAGTACCACGTCTTCCTTTGGTGGGTAAAGGCTCCTATATTTGGGATACTCTTAAGAGGGGTGCCCAACTTGTTAAGGAGGAGCTCTTCTAGATTTGTAACAAAGGCTTGGATACTCTATTTTGGTAGGACTCGTGGGATGGTCATCCTCCCATTCTTTCTAGTTTTCCTTAGCTTCTCCCCCTCTCCCAAACTTTTATTAATGCTGGATGGATTAAGGTGGAGCATTTTAAGGCTGTCAAGTGCCTGGGGTAGGTTGAGATGACTTTTTGGAAGGATTCTTAGGAGTGGCCGATGGGTGGCTTTGATGAGGACCAAGCCCTTCTCTCTAGAGTTCTGGAGGATAGGTTTTGCAGCTCTCTCAGTGGGAGGGACAACTTGGCTTGGAGTCCAAGTCCAAAAGGTAAATTCATAGTGGCTCAAGGCTATGCTATTCTCAACAGGAACCTTCATGGTATGGCTGAAGTGCACTGGTGGAAGAAGGTTTGGAGAAAATTTTTATGGCCCAAGTGTAACTTTTTCTTATGGTTGTTGGCTCAGAAGAAATGCCTCACTTGGGAGAATCTTCGCAAACGAGGTTTTCAGGGACCTTCAATTTGCGTTCTTTGTTTGCACAGTGAGGAGTGTGTCTCCCACTTGTTTTTTCTCTACCCCTTTTCGAGAGAGATATGGCATTGATAGTGGGAGGCCTATTGTCATGGTTGTATTCATGCTACTTCTCTTATTGACTTCTGGGAAAGCTTGGGCAGACCTCCAACGAAGACTTCTTTCTTACAGGCTGCCTACTTGGTTGGTCTGATCTTCATTCTCTAGAACCTATGGCTGGAAAGGAATCACAAAATCTTTTGTGGTTCCAAACTTGGAAGCTCCCAATTGTGGAAGCTAATTCTTAATAGGCTCCAAGAGATTATTTATGGTGTGATATGTCTATTAATATAGATCCTAGGGATCAAGCTATTGTGAGGAATCTAAACCTGGGAGATAGTTGTCGGAGATGCATTCCCAGAAAAAGACCGAGCCATGGTAAGTAGGGGGTGAGTAGAGATGGGAGGTGGTCTCCTCCCCCGACTGGGTTCTTGAAGATCAATATGGATGGGTCTTCGCAGGGGAACCCTGGTCATGCTAGTGTTGGGGCTATTGGTAGAGGCGATGATGGTGGTGTGGTTTTTCTCCTCTCTGTTTACAGGGGTCAATATTCTAATAATATGATGGAGGCCCTGGCTATTAAGGTTGTTATTGAGAAAGGATGCTCGTTAGGATGGTGGAAGATCATCTGTGAGTCTGACTCTCAGATTGTTGTTGATATGTTAAATAACCAGAGATTGGAAGATGTTAGTTGGCAACTTTCCTTTTTGGCTAGACAAAGTCTTAGTCTTTGTAGTTCCTTGGACTCTGTCTCCTTTCATTATATCCCTCACGAATGGAACAGAGTGGCAGATTGCCTAGCAAAGTGGGCTTTAGAGAATGTGGGTAGATGGGATATTAATGGTAGGGATGAGTTACCTTCTGAGTATTGTGAGATCATTGATCAAATGTTACTGGAGGACAAGAGTACGTAGTGTTGTTTTGGGCTTTTGGCCTTTGTTCTGTAACTTGGTTTTGGTTGAATAAATTTTTACACCTTTTTTCAAAAAAAAAAAATAGTATAATAGGAGAATCCATTACAAAAAAAGTACCCAAAAGGAGAGAACAAACCACAAATTAAGTGAGGACTCTAAGTCTCCAAACAAATAAATACTATCAAGAGAAAACGATAGAGGACAAATCAAATCCCAATTTCAAATTATGCAAACTTGGAAGGCCATAAAAATTTGAATCCATATTAGTATCCTAAATGTTGTTGGATTTGATTGTGGAAACCTTTATTCATGAACATTATATATCATATTTCATTTTATTCTTTCTTGTTATGTACATGTTAGCAATGGATCATGAAGTATGATTATCTATTTTATTCACAATGACAAACACCTTGATAAAGAAAAGAAATAGTGGAAGATAAATATTTGAAATTTAACAAGAAAATTGAATTGTAATCCAAACGATGAATTCAAAAACTAAGATAAAAGTTCAATGCATTGGCACAACTATTTTTGCAATTGCGCTAGAAGACTCTCGACAATGAGTTCCTTCATGTAAAGTAGCATGTCCAAAAAGAAAAAAGAGAATTAAAAAATTCTTTCAAAAAACAATCATTTTTTATAAGTGGAGAACATTTAGTATAGTGGGAGCATTTAGTATAATAGAGATTTGAATATCTAGTGATAATATAATCTTTTTTTGAGAAGAGGAACAAAAAAAACTTCAAAATTTTAACATTAAAAAATAGGTAAGGAGCTACCTACCACAAAAGATAATTACCAATTGTCCAAGACCCTTTCCAACTGTCTAATGAAAGAAAAAAATATTTGTCAATATTTAGCTCACTCTCCTTGTTTTCACTCCACCTACCTAGCTTCACATCCTATTTCCAATCAACTCTACAAAAAAATACATTCACCACCTTTATGTATTCAATTTCACACTAAAATCTTATAAACTCAAATGTATCCCCATGCCACCTCATTAATAAGGAAATTAAAAGTATCTTGTAGTTCCAAAATCATTTTTTTAACATGTTAGTATGCTACCAACCAATCTATACATTTGATATTACACTTGATTTCTTTTCATTTTCTTATTAGTTCTTCCATGTCAACATATGCATCCATAATTAACAAAATAACTTTGTTAAAAGGACTTCAAATTCAATTTTTTTTTCAAAAAGATATGACATGAGCTATCCTAAAAATACATTGGCTATAACTCATATTTGTCGAATGTGTTCTTTAGGTAACATTTACAATACTCAATGTTGATGGAAGTAGAAAAACAAATTGGGCCTCCTCAACATGTTGACTGGTCTACTCACTTGGTGTCCCACATTACTAATTATCATTATGTCTCCATCTACCATAATATACTCAGTAATTGCAAACCATGTAGCTCCTAAACTCTTTATTAATGCTTCTATTCTATCTCAATATTAGTATGCTTCTATTCTATCTCCAGTTATCAATATAAGTATCCAAATATAGGGATAAAATCCTCTACTAATTAAGTTGGGGATACTTCTCACTACTTTCCTAAATGCTAATTTCTTAAAAAAAGTTTAAGAGGAGGAATCTATGATTTCTTTCTTTTGTCTCTATCATTGATCTATGATCCAACAAAATAATCATATCATAATTAAATAATTTTGAATAAAACCAAATTTTAATTTTAATTAAAAGTGCAATACAAGTTATAGATTCATTAAACGAAAGTTAGAATATACCATTACATATAAACTAATTATTTATAATCTATTTGAAAAAAAAGCTTACAACTCCTAAGACTTGCAAGTTAAATAATAAATATATTTATCAACTCAAAAGCTAAATAAAATTTAAGTTTGAAATATAACCACAATGACTAAATAAAATTTAAGTTTGAAATATAACGACAATGAATGGTAAATATAAATCAGCTATGAATTATCTAATTAAATTAATAACTAATTATAGCATTAAATGAAAATACAATAATATTATTTTTGAAATAAATATACTTCTTAAACTAGTAAATAGATTTTCTACTATCTATTTTGATAGTGTGAGCTTATAATAAAGGAGTCATTAAAAAATAATAAATGGTTGCATCATATCTATGTCTTGGTTTTTATTCAAAATACCTACACAAATTCTTTGATTCAACTTTACACCCCTCACCTATAATATGGTTTTTTATGAATAGTTCCTTTCTATTAATTTATGGTATAAAAGTACATATTCACAAAAAAAAAAAAAGTTGGGGGATACAAGATCACCCCATGAATGTGCACACGTTCTCAAGACCAAAACTATAACTATTAATTAAAAAAATAGATATAGCCACCCCATGCTACAAGAATAGTGCTAACTAAGGTTGATGTGTCTTGATAGTCTTTGGAACCCCATTTATCAATGAGGTTTTGTGGAGGGTCTGGGATAGACCAACCATCATCATCTTCTTCTTTTTTATCTTCCTCCCTCATGGGAGGTGAAATGGCCAATACCAAGTGAGGAAACCACTTGTCATTTGTGATAGAGAGACACCTAAAGGAAAATGTAGCAAGGGCAGTAGAGGATGAACAACAGCTGCGCTAAGGAGGAGATCAGGAGTAATGTTGTCATCCATCTTGACCTCCAACAAAGGATATTGCTAGTGATGGAGGCTCCATATGAGGATATTGCTCATCAAATTGGGAATCTCACTCAAACAAAACCTCTCTAGAATTAGGATTAGATAACCTACATGCCTTTACATCCTCACAATAGCCAACAAATATGAGTGATCAACTCTTCTTATCCATGGCTTTCCTCTAAGCATCTAGGATAAATGCCCAAGCCTGACTACTAAAAACTCAAAAATTAGAAACACCAATCTTGACATGATTCCTAGCCTCCTTAGGAGTCAAATGTCACAATGCCTTGTGAGGCATTGAATTCTAAATATTGTTGGCACAGTTGATAGCCTCAACCCAAAATGATGAACTCATAGCTTGAGACTGTATCATACAATTTTCTATCTCTTATAATGTTTTGTTATTTCTCTCAGCAACCACATTCTTTTGATAGGTATATGGAACTGAAAACTAATGATGTAAATTATGTTTAGTGTAAAAATATCTAAAAGCTTGATTCACATATTATTCCCTATCGTAAGTTTGTATTCACATGAAAAAAAAAAAACTATACTGAATCTCCACAAATGCTTAAAGGTTTGAAATGAATCAAAGACATTAGACTTGTACTTCAATAAGTAAAACCATGTCTGTATGAATAAATCATCTATGAAGATGAGTACATAAGGAGCGCTAGAAAAAGAAGGGGTGGATAATAACATAAGATCATTGTGTATCAACTCCAATGGTCTCTTAGCACATGAGTATCTACCTATCAAAAAAGGGTCTTTATGATGTTTTCCAAGAGCACAACCTTGAAAAACACCATTAGTACAAGAGATATAAATTATCCCAATCACTAGCTCATGTGTACTCATCTATTGTAGATATCTATAATTGACATGGCTAAAATGTTCATGCCAAAGTCCAGTCACTATTTTTGCATGAGAAATAAGAGAAACACCTAGAGAATCAGAGCTCTTGAAGCCACACAATTTGTATAAGTGAGTCTTTGAGTTAACACTCCCTATAGTAAAAACCAAGACAGGATCATGGAGTTCTTGAATAAACATCATTTGGGGATAACTCAAATATTTTACCAAAGCCAAAATGAAAAATCTAAGAAATAGACACGAGGTTCATAGAAATGGTAGGAACTAAAAGAGCATCCTATACAAGGCCACCATCTAATGAAATAGTGCCAAACTTGTAACTAAAAGTGGTGTTCAATCACCAACTATAATCTGTAAAGTAGTACTCTGAGAAAGTGAAGTAACCAGATCAAGTGAGTGTGACACATGGTGCAAAGCACTACAATCAATTATTGAAGTACCATGTAAAGACAAATCTCATGTAGAAAGAGCATGTCCTTTACCTAAGGGAGGTGGTGGTGACTTCAAAGAAGAAATACTATGTTGTTGCATGGCCACCTCTAGAGCCTCAAGATGTTTCCAACTCCTGGAAACTAGATGCCCTTCCTTTCCACAAAAATTGCAAGGATCACTTGTACAAGTCTTAGTCTTGGAGGAAGACTCACCATAATTAGAAGGTTTACCTTTCAGAGTGAGTTTTTGCATATCTAATCTAGGAGGTGGCTTGGATGAATTATCACTACCAGATGAATCTATTTTGTGCTTCAATTTCTGCTTTGGCTTTCTTGTAGATGTCTAACAACCAAAGCTTCGATCATTGGTCCTGTTAGAGAGTCCAAATGTGTAAGCTTGGCCTTTTCTCTAGTCAACCAATCATAAAGTACTTCAAATTTGGGCAAGGTGAATCTAGGACCCAAAGCATCTATAGTGGAATGGAAGGTAGATAAGAAAATATGAAAGTTTCCTCAAACCTTTGACAAAATCAGATAAATACACTCCTTATCAATAATTACTTTTCTACAACCATTTAGCAAAGACCTATGTCATTTAAACTACATCAAAAATTCTTTAATAGAGGAATAAGAATAAGGTACAAGTGATACAAGATCTCCCTTAATTTGAAGTTCTTTGAACTTGTTTATGGTACCAAACAAGTCCTTGAACTTGGCCCACATCTCACGAGGGGTATTACACCCATCAAGATAAAATTGCAAGTTGTCTAGAACATGCAAAGAATTCAAACCCATGGCCTCATCCATCTTATTTCTATGTTGCATGAACTCAAAGGTTCCTTGTAAAACTGGTTATACTTCATCTAAACAAGACCACAAAACCTTTGAACATAGAAGTCATGCCATGATGGTTTTCCATGTATGATAGTTATGTGGGTTTAGAGGATCTAGACAAGAAGAGGTCTCAACCATTTTTTTAGAAGGGGTTTGTTTTGATATATTTTTGGTTTAATAATGTAAATGACAAAAATGAGAAAGAAAAACACCCCCCACAATGAAAATAACCAAACCCTAGAAGCTAGATAGAAAGATTATACAAGAAAAGAGCAAAAAAACTTTAGATGAGAATCATGTGTACCTTGAAAAATTACTGATGAAAATGATAAAGAATCTACATATTGATCGAGAAGAGCTTTTTGACAAATTTTTCAAATAGAAAAATGAAGCTAATTTGAGAAAATTATGCCCCACGAAGTGTATAAAAAATCATCTAGATTTGATAGTAAAAATAGGAAAAAGGATGAAAAAAATGCCAAAATAACATACATGAATGTGTCATGATCAAAATCATATTTCTGACAGTATCTCATTTTTCCAAAAATGATATTGTATGCTTAAGATATCACAAAAAAACAAACAGGTGTTCCTTGAGGTAAAAAAATACCTTAACAACCCCTTAGGGGTTAAAAAAATTGGCCCCTAGATGCATAGGGGGCTAAAAAGGTAGGTGGTGCAGTGGCATTATGGTTGCATGAACAAGTGTAGGTAGTAGGTTGGTGATTGGTGAGCAACATGCAAGCAAAGGGGGAGTAGCACATAATGCTTGACCACAATGGAGCTGTGTTAGCTGGGCAGTGCCTGGGTGGCTGCATGACAGTGCTTGGGTGGTCACTCGGCAACGCTTGGGCAGAGTAGCCTTTTTATAACTATTTTCATGTTTTTTAAATGCAAAAAAATATATTTTTTAATTAAAAAAATTATTTTGGAATGTGTGTTAAGAATTGTATGGCCTATTTGGCAAAAAAAAAATTACATTTGTGAGAAAATGTGTCCAAACCAAATGTATTTTATATCAAAATATGGGTTTTTAGGCACTACAAGCTCAACAGTAAGGTCTATTTTTTTTCGAAGTGCTCCAAAAATTAGTGGCCCCCTATTGCAATCCAAAAACTAGAAAATAACTTAGATCTAACTCATACAAACCCTTGTTTCTTTGTTTCATTCAAAACTAAACAAGTTGTGTAGTTGATCCAACTCTAATGCCATGTAGAATTTGAGTAATACAAAATTATAGAGCCTTGAAGAACACCTACATGCAAGATCTTGCCACAAATAGGAAAAGAGAAAAAAGACAAGGTTTCACTCTAACAATATGCATGATTATATTATCAGACTAAAAGAATAATTAAAATATCCAATGGACTAGTCATTATAGGAGATTGAAAACCTAAAAAGAAAACCTTGAGAGGTAAATGCATTTAATAATTAGTATAATTATTAAGTGTGACTAATGAAAATGCATGAAAGTGAAATCTTAAGAAGGGAGTATTGTTAATGTAATCAATGTAATTAAATTAGTACTTTACGAGATAACATTATCAAAATGCTATAACAACTCCTGAAGGTAGACCACCTGAAGAGCCACCTTATTTTCTTGTACTTGAATTTGCATAAGAACATTATTACAAATGCATGCTTAAATGTACATTGAAACATTGATATCCAAATAGTTGTTGGTGAAAATAACATTTATATCTTTCATAGTGTAAAAATCATCTCTTTGAATTTTTTAGTGTTTGATTTCAATCCATGAATTAATAATATCTTTCATTCATAAACGACTCCTTGCACTTATAATGAAAATTTTTTGGACCTACCCTTGGATCAAAAAATGAGATTATTCTTTATCTCAATCAATATCCCCATGCTCTCTTTTATACACATGTTTGAAGATTTTAAGTTTATTTATTATCACTTGAGATTAAGCATATTTATTATCATTTTACACTATACTATAGATTGAATAAGATAATAATTACATTAATTTATGCAATTGCAAAATATTTGTCATGGATGATTGTCATCATTGCATGCCAACCTATTATCTCATGCAGTATATCCATCACTAAATAAGATGAAAATGGACAATACTAATAGGTCTTACTATGAATTCTAATCAATAGTGGATATCATTTACCCCCAAAACAAATTGCTTTAGCATGTCTTTTCGGTCATGCATCATGCATTGATTACTACTCTTGAGATTCTCTTTTATTTATTTTTCTAGTTACTTCTAACTTACTTGACACTTCATGAAGGGAATTGATAGGATTGTTGTGGTGGGTTCTTTTCTTTCATGGTTTAATTTGTTCAGTGAGGACTATTTTTCTTTGTGGCAACTCTTGACCTTTTAATATGTAGATTCTAAGCTTCTCCTTTTCATATGGTCAATTTTAATTAATAATTTACAACAAAAAAATTCTAGCATCATAGTGGTGATTTATAGTACTTAGAATCAAACTTGATAATGTTGCATTTTTCACTCTTTCATTGAAAAGTGTAATTAATATGGCTAATAACTATGTAATTTCTATGATAATGCTGAGATACAAGGTAAATAACTATGTGTAAATAATGATTAGTATAAGTTTTAATATTATTACAATGTGATTAATCTAATTAATGTATATCATTAAAATAATAAAGAATCAATATAACAAATTAACAAACTTATAACGCGAAAACTATTATAATAGATATATGTTACAGAACCTTTTTGGAAAAAAAACTTCCACTTCAAAGAGGACTGTGATTATATTGTTCTTGAAAGATGATTTGCATAAAAGTCCACATATAAATTTGATCTAGTAGAACACTTAATAGTTCATATAAGGAATCCTCCAATTCACTATATCATTCCTGTAATATATAGATAAGTTAAATATAAGAGACCATGATTTGGTATAAAAAAACAATGGTCAATAATCTCATTATGAAGAATCATGCAATCCACTATTTCATTTCTCTAATATATAAATTAACTATAAGAGATCATGAATTGGTATCCAAAATGATGGTAAATTATCTCATACTAGGATGTAGCTCCTCTAAAATCTCCCACACACTCCTTATGTATTAATTATATCATTAATATGATCACGATAATTAAATTAACCACTTCATCCTATCATAGGCACTCTATAAGGACATCTATTTACTTGTCATGGTACCACACACATGCACACACACAATGTAGCTTGTGATTTTGACCTAGATTCTTTATAACCTCCCTATCAAATTACTTTGGAAACAATATCATAAGTATCTAACATAATAAATAAATGGGCATGTGTAGGATCATAGTGGGCCAAACTATAGCCTTAAGTGGCAGTATAAAATCAGCAAATCAGGTTTATGTCAACTTGAGATGAAATTTTGAACTAGTTATTAAGTGTATATTAAAATTTTATAAGAATAGACTGTAGTAAATTGAATTTAGTTTCTAAACTACTAGGTCTTATCTGAAAATAATTTAATTTGATTAGTCAAAAAATAAAATTCAATGTAGTAGTACAAAAATTCCAAGACAAAAAAAAGAATTAGGTGTATGTTTGATCACCTTAGTTAAAATTAAATTATAATATTCTAGATATAAGTATACTCATGCCAAGATGTGACTCATATTTTTGGGAATTTTTATTCCAAGAAAATAATTAATTGTGAGTTTTATGCTACAATATTCTTAGGAAAAAAGAAAGATCATGTCTTACCACCTTAACTAATTCAAAACATCATCAATTTTTTTAATTTATTTTTTATTATAGTAGGGGAAGCATAGAATGTGACGCATCTTTCAGATTTCAAAAATGTTTTACAGTTTGAAAGTTATTGTATGCGTGAAAACCTAACCTGTCAGAAGTATGAGTAAACAAGAAAATATTAGTGTACATGTATACTAAAGATTTAAGTAAATTGAAATACAACTAGTTCTACTTTAGTTTTAAAATCAATGCAACTGAGAGACAAGAGTCCTCATGCAATGTCAAAGTAGCTCAACAAGGGCGCCCACAAGAGTCCTTGTTGGTATGCTCAACAATGAGGGATGTGAATGTGCTCTCCTCAAACACAACTATAAATGAATCCTTTCAAAACCATTCGAATGAATGCAAGAATGAAAATATGAATCTATACTAAAATGTATGTGGAATACCTTCAAGAAATGGCTATGAGTAATCCAACCTCAAAAGGATTCCAAGGATGTGAATGTGGAAATAGGATGCAATGAAATAAACTCACAATGTTATGCTACCATGAAAATTTGCAAGAACTAGGATTTGAAATAATGCATACTAACAACTACCAAAGGTTAGCTCTAAGCATTGAAATCTCTAAGAAAGCTCTAACACTATACTAGCATGATAACAATGGAATGGAGGAGATGAAAAATGATTGAGACAAGGGCTCTATTTATAGGCTTGAGGGAGACCTTAAGGAGGTGGCATCTATGTGGCATCCACATAGGGGTCACAAGAGAGACACATGGGCTAGGGACAACTCATGCAAAAGTCAACATCAGTCTTTTATGACTAAGATGGCTCAAGGTGTGCTCACACGTGTGAGCAACCTTGGAGGAAGGAATGGGGTAACAAGGGTGTAAGAGGATTTTTGGAGGAATTAATGAAAGGGGGGTTTCTTGGACTTTGAGTTGCTCACACATGTGTGAGCAACCACATAGGGGCTAAAAGGTATTTAAGAGGGTATTTAGGATAATAAAGTGGGGTTACGTAATGGGTAGGCTTAGAAGGGTGAGAGTGATGGGTGGTAGGCTAGGTTTTAGGTGGGATTAGGATTAAATTAAATAGGATTTAATTTAATCATAGGATTATAGAATTTAATAGAGTGGAGGGAAATTAAATAAATTGAAATTTATTTAAAACTGAATTTATGGAGCACTATGCATTAAATAAATTTAACACATTAGGGGAAAGTATTCAAAGTAAATTTAAATACATTAGGAGAGTGAACCTATTTAATTAAATAAGTAGAAGAATATGAAAAATATAATTAATTAATAAATAATCAATTATAATGTCAAGGGAAATATTAATAAATTAATATAGTCTTTGGGACAATTTTAAGCATCTATAGTTATAGTTATTTTTCAATCAGTGTGTAAATCAACAATTTATAGATATCTTCATTTAAAAATAAGTAATAGTTACTTATCAAACTCATAAATTGACAACAATTATATCGTTGGAAATTTGAGAACGTCCTCGATAAACTCTTTTCATTTCAACGAATTTGGTTAGATTAAAAGTCATCATATACCTCCTTCAAGTTTGGAAGTCACCTAATTGGGGAAAATCACACTTTTTGAGTTGACCAACTAGTCTTGGTAACTACCAAGCTTAATTGGATACCCGATATATCATATACCCAATATTTGTCCACCCAAATGATTTTTTTTGTTCCCATAATTAAATATAGGGTTTTGGTTACATATAATAAGTACCTATACATTATATATCTAATTATATCATATATATTTAAACTATATAGTATACATTTTATAATATATAATATATATTATAATATATTGCAATATATAGTATATAGTAATTTTATATAGTTTATATTATAGTATATTATATAATATATTATAATTTAGATTATATACTATATTTTTAATATGCTATACATATTTATTGACAACATATGTTCTTAGGTGTCTTAGGACCCCTAGGGACATATGTCATTTGTTCAAATGGGTAGAAAGGATTCATAGGGTATTACATGAGCCCTAGAGACATATCTTATATGTTCAAATGGGTCAAAAGGGGAGTATGTATAGGATCATGGTGTGCCAAAAAGTGGCGATATGAAAAAAGTGGAGTTTTAAAACGTTTAAAAGTGTTTCAAAATCCTCCCTGACTTTTTTCCACCCATCTTGATACCAAGGCAAAAAGGTTGGGCCAAACCTTATCTAGTATTTGATCCATTATTGAGTATCAAATATCATATCAAGTATATAATATCATATCGAGTATTTGATATGAGATCGGATGCCCAAAGCCTGCAACTAGGATTTTAAAAAAAAAACTCGAGAGCAAAAAAGGTCATTTGCGAACATAATTTTTTTCGCTTTTATTTCGAGTATCAGATCCGAGAATGGGTATACTATTGAGGTAACTAATGTTTTTTACTTTTTTATGAATTTGAATCAATTTTATTTATAATTAGGTTTTTAAAATAGAAATTATTGAAAACTAGGTTTTTTTTATAATAGAAATTGTTGATTTGTTTTATTTTAATTAACACTTAAAATATCATTTTGCAATTTAATAGTTATGTAGTGCCTCTCGTGTTTGCAATTTGTACATTGTCTATTTTGATTCGAGAGATACTTGTTACTTTTGTTATTTGTACCTTATGATGACCTGAGGGTCAAATGTTATACTTTGATTCAATACCATAGATACTTTAATGCTATGTTGTTTAGTTTATCATATTTGCATGTCGATGTTATTTTGAGAGGACAACAGATCTATGATGATATCTGGTTATATGGTTTATTGGACATATATGTTGATTATGTTATGAGATGAATTTTATGCCATGGTTATTTACTTCATTCTTGTATCTTTATGCTTTATGCAAACATGAGTGATGTAAATGGATTAAATAGGTATTTGAATACATGTTGCTTTGGCTATGATATTATATGCAATTGCACTTGATCATGTATTTTAGTGTGCATGAATTATCTATCTAGCAGTGGCACATGGAGTTAGTGATTCAACTATTCATATTTTACCAATGTCATCCCTGTATGGTTGATGTATCCTTATTTTAATTGTTTTAATTAAAACCTTTCGGTGATTAGTAAATCTGAACTCATCTACATTATGTGATTAGACCAGTGAGTGTGTCTGTGCATTTAGAGGTTCACTCTGTCACGAAAGTGTTAAGTGATTTTCTGTGATTTTGGGTTTTCAGGTTTTAAATCTTTTCAGATTTAATTTCTAGCAACTTTTCCTTAGGTGAATTTTTGTTACAGAGAATAACATATTTTTGTTTGGGTTGATTCAGAGTCTAGCTAATATAGTTGGCTATTTGTCCTAATCGACTATTCACTCAAAAAGTGAATAAGTGTTGAAAGAGGAATTAATTCCTCACTTTTTCTATTTTGGATTTGAGAATTTGGAGAGCTTTTTCCAAAATCCTCTTTTGAAGAATTGGACTTTTGTTCGTTTTGGGAGCTGTGAGCATGGGATCTTCGCGAGGTTGGTCTCGTTGGATTCGACTCAGGTGGGTAGATTTGGCAGGTGATTTATTTTATTGTGTGACTTTTAATTTTTGCCCCTTTTTCTATCAGGTAGGGCTTTCTCATTTTATTTTTTTTGCTCCATTTCAATTTCTATATCTTTTAGCAATTTGTTAGGAGGCTGAGAACTAGTGTTCCCCTCCATTTCTATTTTTTGGTTCTGCCCAGTTGGTTAGGTATGAACATTTTTCTTATTTTTGAGATGAGTGTTTGGGATTTTGAGCTATTATGCTGGCTATTTTTTCATACTGTGTCCAATTTCATTTATTTTTGGATTTTTGGAATTTTTGCACCCAAAGGCCAAATGGGTTTTAATTTCAAAAAAATTTCAAAAATTTGGGGTTTTTGCTTTGTTTTGTGTGTCACCCTATTTTCTTAGGTTTTCTTGGCATAATACGGGTCATGGACTTGGATGATCTGTTTGGATAACTGTCAGACCACTTTTGCACTTTATGTTGCATTAGGATGCGTATTGTGTCCATCCTCCCAAGTCTATTTTGGTTGAGTGACTTTATGCTTGTGTTCTCATCCAGTCCTTGTGTTGATCTTCATGATGGTGATGCGCCACATGAGTACACATGCATACATTTTTTGGGTGACCTGTAGGGCTTGATCTTCTTTGGTACTTCCAAAAGTTATGATCATTGGGGTTGGGTTGGGAGCTTGCATGCCTACGAGAAATTATCATTGGATGAGCATGGGTAGGGTAGGGTAGCATATGGAGGGGGCTTCTATCTTGTAGCTCGATGATCATGGTGCCATGGGTTGGAAGAGGGAGCTTTATATAAGTGATAACTAAACAAAATATTGAGTGGTAATAACACTTAAGATAATAAAATGTGTGAGCACCCAATTATGTTTGAGGACACAATGTGTGAGCACCCATTTAAGTTTGAGGACACACGATCCGAGCTTGGGCTTGTCGATGCCAAGTGACTCTCCATGGTGTTAGTCCCTACATAGTAGCCCATTGAGATGTTTGACCAGGACCTGTAGTTTATGCATTGTTTATGTCTTGGATTCAGTCATCATACTTCTTGGCGTGTGTGTTAGCCATGGATGTTATTTTTCTGTGTTTGTGGTTGGATAATTATCTCCATCAGCATGGCGGGTGTGGACCTATGGTTGCCACATGATTGGGAGGCATAGCTACCTACACCACTGCTAGGGACTGGTGTACAAAGATGATCTATTGTTCTAGTGCAACCGTGGCTAGATGTTTCACTTGGTAATTCAGTTTCCAGAGTATGCTTTCTAGTGAGTTATGCTTTCATTGGGATGCTTGTATATCATGTTTTGATGATGTTAGTTACTGATGCATTTCCTTATTATGATGATTAGCATGTGATAGGTGATGTTATTTACTTATAGGATTATCTTATGCTTTTTTGCTATCATGTTAGGTTTTCTTATGCTTATGTTGTAGCATGTTTAGTAGTGACGTCCCTATTACGATAGTACCAACAATCTAGTTGGTGGCTTGGGATGTTACATGTAGGGGATGGCTAGGGCCCGTGATGGTCTTATGATGCCATTGACAATTGGGAGGAACCACATAAATATTTAGTTTCTTTGTTCATTGCAATTTTATTTGTGTTATTGCGATGTTGTTTTTAGTACACTGTGATGTTTCCTTTCGTACTTTTACTACTTACTATTTGCTAGATGATTAGTTGTTGTTATTTCTGTCTTTCATATTCAGTTTGAGTGTTCTTGCCTCAAAATGTGGATCCAGTACTCCCCAGTGTGGAGGTTTTATTCTTTATTTTATCCCTTTGTGTTATCCTTAAGAGTTTTTTGTGTTTCCTGGGTGACCATGTGTTAGCATGGTGTGATAGAATAATGCATTGCATGCCCATTAGAATTCTATCATGAGTTTGCTAATTGTGTCACATGCCTCTTGGAGTTTTATCATGCGATACTTTACATTATTGTACCCCCTTAGAAGAACTATCATACGATACCCTTATTGTATCGCACACACTTGAGAGAAGTATCACTCAATCCCTAAAAATGTTGCTCTACTTCTTTAGAAGTATCACGCGATACTGGAAAGTATTGCGCAATGCTAAATTAAAGTATCATCTAGAAATTGTGAAAACCTATGTAGGTGGGCAGCGGACACTTTTTGGTAAGACCCAAACTTTTTGGGAGTTGTTTCGAATACCCTCTTTGGTGTTCTTCAATCCTTTGGTGTTGCATTTTGGATTTAGAACATTTCTATTCAAATCCGGTTTTGTGTCTTTCTGTTGTTGGTCATTTTGGTCAGTAGTGGTGTTTGGAGATCTGTTGGTGTTTGTATAATTGTCAATCTTTCATTGTGATCTTTATGATCAGTGTATGTTGTTTTCTTGTGCACTTACACTTGTAATTTTTTTTAAAAAATCTTGCTTGTATTTCATCCTTGTTTCTAAGGATCTTTGGGGCAGGCATTACATATGGTATCAAAACCCATGTTGAAACATTGGGATCTTTGTATTATGTTTCCACCATGGTTTTGTTTTTCGTTATGTACTATTATATTATGTTTTTATTTTGATATTTCTTGGGATTATGTTTTGACTCTTATGCTTGTGATCTAATTTTTCTGATATTATCTTGTTGCTTCCATAGGGATGCCTCCTACATGTAGGTCTAGTCAGGGTGGTAATCAACAGGTTGTTCATGGGTAAGAACACCATGAAGAGGAACATCAAGAAGGAGAGGGAGAATGAGGTAATAACACTAATCAAGATGGCATGGGGGTATTGTTGCTAGTACTCCAGGAGATTCTTGCTTGGTTGGGCCCTCATGTTGAGGAGTGTCAAGAGGATCATGATCAAGAAGAGGGATCTCATCATGGAGATTCCCATCATTCAAAGCATAGAGAGGAGGAATGTGAACATGAGCATTCTCTTACCCCACCTGGGGGCAGAAGACACCATCAGGGTGGTAGGGACCACAATAGTGAGGATTCCATCAAGTTGGATATCATGAAGTCCCTTTAGTAATCTAGGCCACTAGTGTATGATGGCAAGGGAATTGGCCTCAAGGCTGAGACTTGGTTGTTGGACATGGAGCACTGCTTCACCATGTATCCATATTCGACCAACATGAGGGCCCATTGTACAATTATGTAGTTGAGGGATCATGCATCCATTTGGTGGAATATTGAGGGTCAAAAGATTCAGGATAGTCTTGTAGATCTCACCTGGGAGATCTTTAAGGAGAAATTTCAGGAGAGATTCTTCTCTCCTCAATTCATAGAGGCCCATGCTGATGAGTTCCACATAATCTAGTAGGGAAACATGACTATGGATCAATATGAGATCTAATTCTTTGAACTTAGGTAGTATTCATGCTATAACAATGATGATTTACTCTTAGTTCATCATTTCATCTGAGGCCTTAAGGATTTCCCTCATTGGAGAAGTCTACATGCATCAGCCTAGGACTCTTGTTCTCACTATTGAGAAAGCACATATTGTAGAGGAGAATCTGGCTAGAGGTTTCAATAGCAGATCTAGTTCTCAAAATCAAAGTGTAAGGAATTCAGGGCAGGATGCATAGTTTTCTCAGTCCTTAGGGAAGGGCTAGTCCCAATCAGAACCTTCTCAGGGTGGTTACCATGGTAAGAGTAAGAAGAGGTTTTGGGGAAAGAAGGGACAATTTTCTAGTACCTTATGAAAAAAAGGAGATAACTAGAACCGAGGATAGAAATCCCAATAGGATCATCCTTCTCAGAATGCTCAACAAAATTCTAGTAGGGGTAGTGCACCTTATCCTAGTGCTACCCAGGGAGGTCATGATACAAGTTCTAGCTTCAGGGGAAACTATTTTTCTTGTGGTTATCCTAGCTATAAATCATTTGAGTGTTCCATCAAACCATCTACAGGACTTGGTAAGGGTGAAGCGAGATCTAAGCCTATTATTGAAGATGTGGGTAGGAATCACAGAGTCTTTGCAAAAGTTGACAACTGTCAACCTTAGCATCAAGGTATGGTAGTTGAGGCTACAAGTACATTACATGGTATTTCAACTTCAATTTTGTTTGATTTTGGTGCTTTCAATTCTTTTATTTCACCAGCTCTTGTTCAACAATGTGGGTAGTGGTAATGTGTCAGGTTGATAGGTGGCAAGTTGAGTTAGCCATGGGTTCTAAGGTGGTTGTTGACTCAATGGTTAGATGTTGTAGTTTGAATTTGGGAACCTTCACCACCATAGTGGATCTACACATTCTACCTTTGGGATTGTATAACATTGTGTTGTGCATGGATTGGTTAGCTGCCCATTAGGCAAATATTGACTGTCATCATAAGACTGTATAGTGTGTTGATGACACAGGTGGGTAGGTGGAACTTTTGGGAGTTCAAAGACCAGTCTCACTTCATATGATCTTAGCTAATTAGCTAAAGTAGAGTGTGCAAAAGGGTTGTTAGTTGTTTCTTATGTCTCTCAGTGATCTCTAGGAAGTCAAGAGCTGTACAGTGACACTTGATTATCACCCACTCCTTCGCGAGTATGCTGATGTGTTTCTTGATGAGATTCTAGGTATACCACTATAGTGTGAAATTGATTTTTGCATTGACCTTGTACTAGGAGCAGAGCCAATTTTACGGGCTCCTTATCGCATGACTACTCAGGAGTTGAGTGAGCTCAGATTGTAGTTGGAGGAATTCTTGGCCAAGGGCCATAGTCATCCTAGTGTATCCCCATGGGGTGCACCAGTCATCTTCGTGAAGAAGAAGAATGGTTCTTTGTGGTTGTGCATCGACTACCGGTAGTTGAATAAGGTGACGATGAAGAACTATCATCCTTTGTTGAGGATAGATGACTTATTTGATTAGATGAAGGGAGCTCAAGTGTTCTCAAAGATTGATCTTAATTCAAGATACCATCAACTTCATATCCAGGAGGTTGATATTCATCGAACAACTTTTCATACACAATATGGTCATTATGAGTTCACAGTTGTATCCTTTGGGTTAACCAATATGCCAATAGTATTTATGATTTTGATGAATGGTTTATTTCGCACTTACTTTGATCAAGGTGTCATTGTATTCTTGGATGACATATTGATCTATTCAAAGACTATGGAGGAGCATGAAGTCGATTTATGTCAAGTATTGTAGTGCTTGAGAGAGCATCAGTTGTATGGCAACTTGAGTAAATGTGGGTTCTTCCAATCAGAGGTGAAGTATTTGGGGCACATCATTATAGGTGATGGAATTGCAATGGATCCAATGAAGATTCATGCTATCATGGATTGGCCAGTACCCACTAATGTCTTAGAAAATTGTAGTTTTATGAGATTGTTAGGTTACTATCATCACTTAGTGAAGGATTTATCATGAGTAGCTCACCCCATCACTTCTCTTGAGAGAAAAGGGAAGAAGTTTGTTTGGTTAGACCAATGTGAGGCAACATTTAATACTCTCAAGAATTGTTTGACCCTTGTCTGTTGGAGGCATTTTATTTTGGGATACAGTTTTGAGTTGCATAGTGATCATAGAAGCTTGTAGTATATCTTTACTCAGCCAAAGTTGAATGCATGATTGCATCATTGGATGGAGTTCTTTTGTGAGTATGACTTTGATGTTCATTACATTAAAGGAAGGAGAACATCATCACGGATGCTTTGAGAAGAAGGTGACATGAGGTACTAGTGTTATCATTGGGAGTGGATTTGCGAGGTCGTATCTTGGAGGCTTTGCCTAGTGACACTTGGTATAAGGAGGTGAGGGTGAAGATTGAGTTTGTAAATACCCTTGAGGGGAGATTTTTAGGTTATTTGCTTGAGTTTGATGAATTACTGCATCACATGAGGCATATCTATGTACCTGTGTTGGGTGATCTTCATACCTTGTTTTTGTCAAAGGCACATCATGCACCATATTTCGTACATCCCAGAGTCAAGAAGATGCATGATGATCTTAAACAACTGTACTTTTGGGTAGGGATGAGGCACGATGTTGCTAATTTTGTTGCTAGATGCCTTGAGTGCTAGAGAGTGAAGGCAGAACATCAGCATCTGGTGGGTCTTTTGCAGCCACATACCATTCCAGAGTGAAAATGGAATATGATATCTATTGATTTTATCATAGGGTTGCCTATGTCATCACAGAGACATGATTGTATCATGGTGATAGTGGACAAGTTGTCCAAGGTAGCACATTTTTCACCCATGAGAGCATCCTACACAACTTCTTCTATAGCACATGTTTTCTTGGCAAATATTGTTCGTTTGCATGGAATTCCTCGTTGGATTATTTTGGATAGAGATCTAGTGTTTACTTTTGCACTATGGACATCTCTCTAGCATGCTTTGGGTGTGCAACTCAATTTTAGTTTAGCTTATCACCCAGAGATTGATGGTCAGATTGAAAGAGTAAATCAAGTTTTGGAGGATATGCTTTACATGTATGTTATGGATAGGTACGTGAAATGGGAGGACTATTTGTACCTTGTTGAATTTGCATACAATAACGAGTATCATAGTTCTCTTGGCATGTCACCTTTTTAGGCCTTGTATGGTAGACCATGTCGTACCCCTTTGAGTTGGGATCATTTAAAGGATTGAGTTCTTTTGGGTCCAAAGATGCTTCAGGATATAGAACAGTAGGTTTTTCACATTAGGGAGCATTTAGTTACTACTCAGGAAAGGCAAAATAAGTATGTAGATGCCCATAAGTTGGATTGTCACTTTTTTGTTGGTGACAGGGTGTTTTTGAGAGTGCGACTAAGGAAGAGCCCCATCCATTTTGGGAAAGGGTCTAAGTTGGCAACACATTTTGTCAGACCTTTTGAGATCCTTGAGAGGATTGGTCTTGTTGCTTATCAACTAGCATTGCCACCTAGCTTATCACACATTCATGATGTTTTTCATGTTTCTATGTTGAAATAGTATATTCTGGATGTGACCCATGTTCTTGATTGGGATGCTTTTCAAGTAGCGGATGAGTAGCTTACTTTGGAACCCATATGTATCCTACAACATTGGAGGCTGACCTTGCAAGGTTGGGACATAGAGCAGGTAAGGGTTTAATGTGACCTGAGCAATGAGACCTCTATGACTTGGGAGGATGCTACATGATTGAGTGGATTGTACCTCTATCTCTTTGTTGACTTCCAGGAGTAAGCATGTGCTAGTGGGGGAGGATGTAGTGCCTCTCATGTTTGTAGTTTGTACTCTTGTTATTTGTACCTTATGATGACCCAAGGGTCGAATGTTATACTTTGATTCAATACCATAGATGCTTTACTGCTATGTTGTCCAATTTATCATATTTGCATGTCAATTCTATTTTGAGAGGATAGTAGATCTATGATGATACTTAGTTATATGGTTTATTGGACATATATGTTGATTATGTTATGAGATGAATTTTATGCTATGGTTATTTACTTCATTCTTGTATCTTTACACTTTCTGTGAATGTGAGTGATGTAAATGGATTAAATAGATATTTTAATACATGTTGCTTTGGCTATGATATTATATGCAATTGCACTTGATCATGTATTTTAATGTGTAGGAATTATATCCCTAGCAGTGGCACATGGAGTTAGTGATTCAACTATTCATAGTTTACCAATGTCATCCCTATATGATCAACATATCCGTATTTTAATTATTTTAATTAAAACTTTTCGATGATTAGTAAATCCAAACTCATTTGCATTATGTGATTAGACTAGTGAGCATGTTTGTGCATTTAGAGGTTCAATTTGTCATAAAAGTGTTTAGTGATTTTTCGTGATTTTGGGTTTTCAAGTTTTAAATCTTTTCAGATTTCATTTCTGGTAGCTGTGCCTTAGGAGAATTTTCATTATGGAGAATAACCTTCTTTTTTTTGGTTCAATTTGGAGTCTAGTTGATATAATTGGCTATTTGTCCTAATCAACTATTCACTCAAAAAGTGAATAAGTGTTGAAAGAGGAATTAATTCCTCACTTTTTCTATGTTGGATTTGAGAATTTGGAGAGCATTTTCCAAAATCCTCTTCTGAAGAATTGGACTTTTATTCGTGCTGGGAGCTATGAGCATGGGATCTTCACAAGGTTGGTCTCGCTGGATTCAACTCGAGTAGACCGTGCTTTGTCATGATTTTTGACAAATTTGGCAGGTGATTTATTTTACTGTGCGAGTTTCAATTTTTTCCCCTTTTGTTGTCAAGTAGGGCTTTCTTGTTTTATTATTTTTACTTTGTTTCAATTTCTATTTCTTTTAGCAATTTGTTAGGAGGTTGAGAACTAGGAGGTCAAGTATGAACATTTTCCCTATTTTTGAGAAATTTTTGGATTTTTGGGGTTTTTGCACCCAAAGGCCAAATGGGTTTTAATTTCAAAAACTTTTTAAAATTTGAGGTTTTTGCCTCATTTTGCATGCCACCATATTTTCTTGAGTTTTCTTGGCACAATGTGGATCATGGACCTAGATGATCTATTTGGATATCCGTTAGACCACTTTTTCACTTTATGTTGCATTATGATGCGTGTTGTGTTTGTCCTCTCAAGTCTGTTTCGATTGAGTGACTTTATGCTTGTGTTCTCATCTAGTCCTTGTGTTGATCTTCATGATGGTGATGTGCCACACATGAGTATGCATGTGTACATTTGTCAGGTGACCTACAGGGCCCAATCTTCTATGGTACTTCTAGAAGATATGATCATTGGGGTTAGGTTGGGAGTTTGCATGCCTATGGGCAATCATGGCACCATGGGTTGGTAGAGGGATCTTTATATAAGTGATAACTAAAGAAAATACTGGGTGGTAATAAAACTTAAGATAATAAAATGTGTGAGCACCCGATTAAGTTTGAGGACATAATGTGTGAGCACCCATTTAAGTTTGAGGACACATGATCTGAGCTTGGTCTTATCGATGCCAAGCGACTCTCCATGATGTCAGTCCCTACATAGTAGCCCATTGAGATGTCTAACTAGGACCTGTAGTTTATGCATTGTCTATGTCTTGGATTCAGTCATCATACTACTTGGCCTATGTGTTAGCCATGGATGTTGTTTTTGTGTGTTTGTGGTTGGATCATTATCTCCATCAATACAGTGGGTGTGGACCTATGAGTGCCACATGGTTGGGAGGCATAGCTACCTACACCACTACTAGGGACTATTGTATAGAGATGGTCTATTGTTCTAGCACGACCTTGGCTGGATGTTTCACTTGGTACTTTGATTTTCAGAGTATGCTTTCTGGTGACTTATGCTTTCATTGGGATTCTTGTATATCATGTTTTGATGATGTTAGTTACTATTTCATTTCCTTATTATAATGATTAGCATGTGATAGGTGATGTTATTTACTTGTAGGATTATCTTATGCTTTTTTGCTAGCATGTTAGATTTTTTTATGCTTATGTTGTAGCATGTTTAATAGTGACATCCCTATTACAATAGTATTGACAATATGGTCAGTGGCTTGGGATGTTATGCATGGGGGATGGCTAGGGCCCATGATGGTCTTATGATGTCATTGACAGTTGGGAGGAACTATGTACTTAATTAGTTATTTTTTCATTGCAATGTTATTCATGTTATTGCGATGTTGTTTTTAGTACACTGTGATGTTTCCTTCCGTACTTTTACTACTTACTATTTGATAGATGGTTAGTTGTTGTTCTTTTCATCTTTCATATTCAGTTTGAGTGTTCTTTCCTCGAAATGTGGATCTGGTACTCCCTAGTGTGGAGGTTCTATTCCCTGTTTATCCCTTTGTGCTATCCTTAAGAGTTTCTTGTGTTTCCTAGGTGACCATTTATTAGCATGGTGCAATACAATAATGTATCACATACCCATTAGAATTGTATCATGCATTTCCTAATTGTGTTGCATGCCTCTTAGAGTTTTGTCATGTGATACTTTATTGTATGATACCCTTAGAAGAACTATCGCATGATGCCCTTATTGTATCAGACACACTTGAGAGATGTATCGCTTAGTCCCTCAAAATGTCACCCTGCTTCTTTAGAAGTATCGCCCAGTGCTGAATTAAAGTATCGCTTGGAAATTGTAAAAACCTGTGTAAGTGGGTAGCAAGCACTTTTTGTTAAGACCCAAAATTTTTAGGAGTTGTTTCAGATACCCTATTTGGTGTTCTTCAATCCTTTGGTGTTGCATTTTGGATTTAGAATGTTTCTATTCAAATCTAGTTCTGCATCTTTCTGTTGTTGGTCATTTTGGTTAACAGTGGCATTTAGAGATCTATTGGTGTTTGTATGATTGTCAATCTTTCATTGCAATCTTTATGATCAATGTATGTTGTTGTCTTGTGCATTTCACACTTGTAAAAAAAAAAAATCTTGCTTGTATTTCATCCTTGTTTCCAAGGATCTTCAGGCGGGGCATTACAAGGTATGGGTGACCCAAATGATATTGATGACATTGAGCCATGAAATAATGTTTCTTGAAACCCTCCAAATGATCTAATATCCCCTCAAAATCATCCACAAAATGATCCTCTACCCCCTCAAAACCCTCCTTGAATTGAAGATTTGATACAAGAAAATCTTACTGAACTAAGGTGTTTGCAAACCACATGTAACACTATACCTGTATTAGCTCCCACGTTATCCATGCTAAACACCATAGTGGATAATATCCAAACACCATCCAATGAACAAAATGTTTCTCTTTACTAGCATGAGAAAATGCATGCCATGTTTGATGATGGGTTAGACTATGATGAGGTTGCGGCCCTAAACATAACTAAAGATGATATGCTTAACCTTTTGTGGACCCAAAAATTGGTAAAATAGTAGACTGCAAAAAGCCTAAATTATCAATTAAATGGTGCACAAATGAGGCTATGTGTTTGAACTTTTGGGATCATCGGTATATGGCTTTTGACAAACCTCCACACAACAATTTAGAGGTGTCATTCTATTTCATTAGAAAATTATATGCCAAATTTGTGTTGGGCCTCAAGGTGAACTACTAGAGCATGAGGCCCAACATGGGTTTAGAAGGAGGAGCTCCTCTGGATAGACAGTTTTCCTAGTGGAAGAAAGATGACACTTTTGTGTACCCTACTAATGTGTTTCCCCTCCTCAAGTGCAACATCCTACTATTATTGCAGAGACTATCTCTCAGACTATTAGAGCTATCCATAGATTGAGTAGCCCTATTAATATCTCAGGCTAGGTCAGTGTTACCTCCTTGCGTTAATGATGTTGGTGCGAGTTCATCATTGGTAAGCTCATCACATGTTTGTGTGCCCCATACTTGCATAATGTGCAAGAATATTTATATGGGTCCCATAGGTGATCTTTCTAAATATCAATTTCAATTTGAGAAGGATGATACATTAGACATTCTTAGAGAGACTACAAGCCCTAACATGAGAGAGGAGGGGCATGCAGAGCCATGTGATCCTTTTGTGTTGGTATTTGTATACCATTTTTTGTTATAAAATATGTGATTTAAAGTTAATCTTTATAATAGAGTAATTTTAACCCATACTTATACATATATGTGATCTTCATTCTTGTTTAGTTGATGATTGAGGGGGAGCACAGACAAGTTGATGATGTCACACTCTCAACTATTTCATTTGGCCTTGAGACATCTATGGTACATTATGTTGTGTTGTCATTGTTTTTCTATTTGATATTTGAACATTTATGGCTTCTAATATTTCTTTTCTCTTGTAGGTATCACTTGTTAATGGGGGGTAGAGTGTGGGGGGGTGAGGCACAACCCATTGAAAAGGGAACGGTCATTAGGTGCTTTTAAAGTGATCAAATATCGATGCATTCTTGTAAAATGTTTGTGCTAATGAAATTTAATTACATTCGTTATTATACAGGGCAGCTACTGGTGATGAGTCTAGGTAGATTTGACATTGTAGACCCTTTGGAATTTCCATTCTTATGGAGAACCCCATCGTATGTATAAGTATCATTTATTTTTTATTTTCCTTATTTTCATTAAAAAAAAATTCAAAACTAATTTCCATGATATTAACAACTAGGCTTTTGTATTTAATAGGAAACACCTACTATGTAAGAGGTTGGATGTTAGAGTTTTGTATCTTTTCTCACGCAACAATTATATCCAAAAGAGGAGTTGACAGAGGTAAGTTTTAGTTTGAATTATTGATTATATGTTATAAATTTAGTAGGCTATGAATTATAATGTTATAGTTTAATTTGTATATCCATATGACAACCATACTTGAACATATACATACCACAATCAATGAGGTTCAAGCATTGTCGAGGGCATATGAGAGGACTCCTAATTGTTGTAGGAGGTTGACGAGAGATGTATTTATGATGAAAGTTTAAAACTATAGATCTTCATTAAAAAAAGGATCATTATGCATTTGAGTAACTCAATGCTAGATACATAGAATCATATAAATTTAGTAGTCTAACTATGGGTTTTTCTTTTTTATTTATATATGAGGCATATAATCCACCTAGTTTAGTGAAGAGGCTACATTTTGATGATCCACTAGCATCATAAGGTAGTATAGTTGTCATAGGATGTGTCATGAGTCATTTTGATATGGCATATGCCACATTGTATACAGAAAAATGTAAGGAAACTTGGCAACAAATAATATAACCGTTTCCACATAACCCATAATAGATCTGAAATAAATACACGGAATTAAAATCCACATGCAAGAGAATAGATGACATACCCACAAAATTGTGACACAAGATATACCTTGGGAAACCCTCATTGAGGGAAAAACCCAGCCTCCAAAAGCATCCATCATCATGTATTATTCAGCAAAAAATACCATTGCCATACAACCATGGAAGCCTTCATGGCCATAGCCACAACCGAGCAAACTATGTGAACAAGCATGAATCCACACATCCCATGCCATGCTTTCAACCTTCACAAATGCTCCCTTGGCTAACCTGTCAAGCCTTGTCCTGCTCGACTCTTGCCTTTTTGTCTTCTCCTTGTCACTCTCTCTCTACCTTGTCTACAACAACTACCCTTGTGGCTGCTTATATAGTAGCAAGTCCCACAAAACCACTAAGTGGTATTACATAAACCATGTGCTAAAACCATGTGCTACCTAACCCACTGACCCCACATTTAATATTGGACATTTAATTCTTTTCTCCAATATTAAATAATTACATCAAATATTATCACAATGTTACAATACAACTAATCAAGAATATTCCATGGGAATCTTTACATGTTGCACGTCCATCTAGGCACAACATTACATAATAAAAAATAAAATAATAAAATAACAATATTATGCAATGTGTGCAACACCCATTATCTCAACAATCTCCCACTTGTTGTATACATTGCATAGGGTCAATCCGTAGCCACATAAAATGAACAAGGGAACAATCCCTCCCAGCACATCCACCATCATGGATCAAAATACACCAAGTGCTCCATTTTGGTACCCACAACAAAATCAAAGTATCCAGCATCTCAAACATGAATGATCTCACCTCCTATTATGCCACTCCCACTGGACATACATAGAAGCCATCCAAAGAGAAAGCCACCCAACCTGTCGCATTAGAAGATCATAAAATCCTGTACCAACTATAATTCCAAGCACAAAAAAAAACTTGATCCAAAGGTAATCACATGTATCCGTAGTTGTCAAAATATCCATAGCTGAAATAGCACCCACAACAAAGTGCCAAACCCATCCAACTATCCATACCTCAAAGGTATAACAAGTGAATCTCATATCACTGACATATCCAATCTACAACCTGCAATCACAAGCTTCAAGAGCAATACCTGCCACATATATACCAAGAAGCTCCCACTGCAAAAGATAATGTCAAATCTATAACCAATCCACTCAACACATCTCAAAGAAGTGAATCCATGTAGTATCAAGGACATCCACAATACATAAACTAATATCCTGCAAGAACAACTCTCATAACAAGTCTCCAATGCTCTCCCAAGTTCACCACAACCAACAAAAGAAAGAGATAAAGAAATAACCATGTCATCTCTCACATGACATACATGAGCACAAACCAGTGATCACAATCTCTAATTAATCTCAAATCCAATGTAGGCAAAACTAAACATCCAGGAAGATAACTAAGACCAGAGAAACCATGCAAATCATAACCTGTATCATGTCCTTCTACACACACCTCTAGATGTAAATTGTGCAAGTATGATCTCCTCCATAAAACCCCAACAAGAAGCCTCAACAACACCCAAACCATACCATATAACTAATCATGGATGTAAGCCTCTCACAAGAAGATCAAACTCAATAAAACCATTCCTAAATCAAGGAATAACCATTCCTAATCCAAGAAATATGCCCAATATAAAACCATCTCCCAAATTCAACCAGCATAACAACATATGCACATGGAGATAACCAATGCTAAACCATCTCTCAAATGAACCCTCCAGAACTAACTCATGTACCATAGCTCAAGATCCATATCCATGAAAGACAAGTATAAATATAATGCAACTGAGAGAAACAATGGGCTATACCTCTCAAGTAGCAAATCACCGAGTAGACCAAGAGTGGGGAATGAGAATGCTCATCAAGATACCCAAGTCTCCAACCAAGACTCATCTAAGAACAATCTCCTCTCAAGTCCATATCAGGTGACTGCCCCTCGGACTTCCTGCTGAAACCATCAACGGTCCCAACAAATACTTCTCTAATCCAAGAGAAATCAGCATCACCACCGTCTCTAAGTATCCATGAGCACCTATAACCAATCAATCCATGCCAAATCCAAATGCAACATAGCAATATCATGAAGTATCCAGCTTATGATCAGTGTACTCAATACCAAGAAACTAAACCAAGATCAATATCCAAGTTCCAACCATGGCCTCAGGAACATAAACATGACAATATGATCTTACCATCTCAACTAAAGAGATAACATGCTCCACATGAACACACCATAACATGTCACAACTCTAAATGCGTATTAAGAGTATACCATGACATAATAATGAAACCATCCTCATACCAAGGATAACATGCCAAATAAAAGCATAAACCACACCTTTGCCAAGAACCCTGTGAGTCCTCAAGATGCAACCATCTCCACACACCATGAAGAAAAACCATCTCCACATACCAGGAAGAACCATCTCCACACACCATGAAGATAACCAAGAACTCCATGAGTCCTCAAGATCTAACCATCTTCAAACACCATGAAGATAACAAGTGCACCATGCAAATGTCAAAGACGCTTCTGCAGCAACAGGATCTAAGACAAACCTCCAACATCTACAAACACTCAATAAATATATCAATGCCAACAACTCCCACTCAACTGTGGTACCAAGTCACCTATGGCATCATAAAATCCATCTCCTATATGAAGATCCAAACCAAACCAGGAACTAATCCTGCACTGTCACCCCATCACTGTCACAAGCTCCCACTAAACTGTGTATCCAAGCTATCCATGAAATCATGATGAAAAACCCATCTTCTAACCATGAGAATCAACCAAAGCATCAAACCATCAAAGAACTCAAAGTGCACATCATGAGCTCCTCAAAAAGAAAAACCAAATAACCATGATCCTCAACCAAGAAGATATACCACCATAACTGAATCAGAAATCCAAGCTAATGAACATCAAGGATGTACTTGTATAACCAATCATGTCATGCCAAAATCCATGACACCATGATCATATCCGTGAACCGAGCATCTGGCTCTCAATATGTCCAACTTGTCAGCATAGTCAACCACAATCCTCCACCATGACTGTACCTGGTAACAACATCTCATCCCTTCTACATGAAGAAAATAGTAAATCATGTGACTTAGGGCATAGACAACCCAAATCTAAGCCACCAATCTGAATATGCATCAATAATGAAAGATCAATGGGCAAAGACAACCCATAACCAAGCTATAAATGCAACCTGTAAGTATAGACCGCTTACAACACTGCACAACTTGTAGACCCAACAAGTCATCATGCATATCCAAACCAAACACACTGATAACCATATCATCATGAGACCAATCTAAAATATGAATTGAGTATACAATGACATCAAATCTTAAATCTCCAATGCCATAAATTCACAATGTTACCATAGTCAAAATATACCTATAAACTGTTCAGATAAATATATCAACAAATAAATCATGCCAAACCTACACCAAATCTAAACCAATATGTAGAGCTCTCCAAGAGCTTTCCGTTGACTACTCGAAGTCCAAAATCTGACTCCGTATGCCCAAGTTATGCCCTAATCCGTGCTCAAAATAAATAACATCTGACTTTAGGGCTCTTAAAACCTGACAAAATCTCAAAATCACAGAACCAAACCTACACCATCTTGTAGTGCTCTGAATTAGCTTTCCAACGCCTGTAAGAACTCTGAAATCCAATATTCTGAGAGAAAGTTATGGCCATTTTACTAAGACAGTCTTTTTCCCATTTTCAGTACGATTTTTCATTTTTTATTTTTTTCAGTGACGAAAATTCCGACGGGATTAAATTTGACGGCCATCATGGGCTGAAACCAAAAAAAAATCTTTCATTTCCTCTGAACATGGCCAAACTAGGGCATATTATTTATGAAAATGTCGACCCGGATCCAATGGTGAGGTCTGTTTTTACCCAGGAGGTCATTTTTGCAAGCTACCCCCCAAAACCCTCATTTTAAATGAAACATCCGAAAAACTCTTTTGTCCAACAATTTCCCATGCCCAAATCTTTTAACATCCCATCATAACAGCAAATCCAAAGCCCTCAGATCTGCAATAATTTTTCATATATCTTGCCATTTCTTTTATCCTCTCATGCATTCCCATGGATTCAATCTAGGGTTACAATAATAAAACCATAGCTCTGATACCACTTGTAAGGAAACTTGGCAACAAATAATATAACCGTTTCCACATAACCCATAATAGATCTAAAATAAATACACGGAATTAAAATCCACATGCAAGAGAGTAGATGACATACCCACAAAATTGTGACACAAGATATACCTTGGGAAACCCTCATTGAGGGAAAAACCCAGCCTCCAAAAGCATCCATCATCATGTATTATTCAGCAAAAAATACCATTGCCATACAACCATGGAAGCCTTCATGGCCATAGCCACAACCGAGTAAACTATGTGAACAAGCATGAATCCACACATCCCATGCCATGCTTTCAACCTTCACAAATGCTCCCTTGGCCTGCTCGACTCTTGCCTTTTTGTCTTCTCCTTGTCACTCTCTCTCTACCTTGTCTACAACAACTACCCTTGTGGCTGCTTATATAGTAGCAAGTCCCACAAAACCACTAAGTGGTATTACATAAACCATGTGCTAAAACCATGTGCTACCTAACCCACTGACCCCACATTTAATATTGGACATTTAATTCTTTTCTCCAATATTAAATAATTACATCAAATATTATCACAATGTTACAATACAACTAATCAAGAATATTTCATGGGAATCTTTACATGTTGCACGTCCATCTAGGCACAACATTACATAATAAAAAATAAAATAATAAAATAACAATATTATGCAATGTGTGCAACACCCATTATCTCAACAAAAAATTGATATTATACACATTTCAATGGCATGATCAGCCACATTTTGTATATGGATCTATGTATTTTGATATATATTTACATAATTTGTCTATGAATACATAAAATTTGATATATATTTGCATAATTTTCCTATGGATATATGTATGTTGATATTTATTTTTTCATTTATGTGCACAAGGATATATATATTAATTTAGTATAGTATTATTCAATTTATCGTGGATCATGTTGTTGAAAACAAATTGATACAAGTATGAGAATGTGTTTCAATCATTGTTTTGTCACTGATGTCAAACCTGCTACTTGTTAGTAAGACAATTGCTTAGACAATTTGATTACTATCATTTATTTGATTGATAAGAAGGATTTGATTAAATCAAATTACAATATTACGTAGAGGAAAGGTTGAGTTATGGTATGTAAAAGGAAGTACAAAGACTAATTAACATAGTGATGATATAATGCATTGATTATCTACTTAAGGTTGCAAAAGTTTGATACACTAACAAATCCTAGAAGAACAAGTAAAAAAAATTAAGTCTACCAAGCTTGATTGAGTGGACAGTAGGTGTTGAGCAAAGTTAGTACAAACTAAGCATAAAATTAGTTGGAGCTGAGCAATGTCAAATTTTAGTAAATGCCAAGAGATATAGTCTAAGATGAGTAAATTTTAGTTGATGTCAAGCACTAGTAAACTTGAGTGTTTGCCTAGTGATCTATTTGATGATGAGTGGAAGAATGGTATGGAATCTGAGTGATGGAATATTGATGTTGAGTGTGAGTATTCATGTTAAATTGTGGATTTGACAAATCTAAGCTAACTATTTTGTTTTCTTGAATTTTGTGAAGTGTGTGGAAGATAACTATGATGAGTTGGTGGCATAGAATTCATGGTAAAGTATTTTGAGGTGAATTCAAAGAGGACTAAAGGAGAAGTTTCTAGAAGGGAATAAAATGAAAAGATGGATAGGTTTATTGAATCCTACCTAACCCTAAAATGGACAATAGAGGTTAAACAACAAAAGATCTTAATTTTCTATTTATAGAGATGGCTAGTCAGGAGAAAAGGTTGTCATGTGCAAGAACCTATGGAAGACAAGGAGTCTAGGGTATTGCTTCATTTAGAGATCAAATAGAAGAGATTGCCATTGGTAAGTAAAGCAAGAAGGCTTAAGGGTATGAATGCTTGAAAGGTGAACAAGCTAGCAAAGCCAAAGTGTGTGAAAACCAAGTAGAATGGAGGACTAAAACAAAGATCTATAATTTGCAAGTGAGTTGTAAGTTGTTATCAAATCAAACCCAAATGTTATTTTCTAATCATTGTATCAGTCTAGGGTAAATCCTTTGGATTATGGTTAACCTAACAGTCATTTGTAAATCCTTTAACTGGGTGACATTTCAAGTGAATGATCTAAAGTCCTCTAATAAGGCTCAATCCTAATAGGGTGATTGAAATCCTCTAACTAGGTCACATTTAACAGTGTGTATTGTAACCTTTAATAGGGTTGGCCTTTCACAGGGCATCACTTTAGAAGAGTGTGAATGAGTAGCATGTTACTAGTGGTTTTTCCCAAATTGAATTTTTATGTAAAATCATTGTGTTAACTATGTTATTGAATGTGTTATGTTTCATGTTTACATTTCTGCAAAGTTGATTTGACAGTAACCTACAAAGTTTAAATGATTGTATGATCTAATGGATTCATGCATGATGAATATGTTTTATGAATATAGGTTCACTAAGCTGTGAAAATTTTTATTTGCACATATGGACCTTGGATAACTGATTCACCCCCCTCTTAGTTATTCTAAATAATTCCAAAAATTGGTATTAGAGTCATCTACTTAAGAGTACTAGTTTGAAGGTACTAGAAGCAAAAGATCAAGATGTCAAAAAAAAAGGTACCCAAACTTAACAGAGATAACTTTCCTACATGGAAAATTCTAATGAAGCTACACCTAGGAGATCTTAGAGATCTTGCATAATCTACCATCATCACCAAGCATGTCAATCCTACTGGAGCCCTAACTATTGAATATCTAAAAAAAAGAAAGAACACAATCAAGCAATGTTGGATATTGCATCTGCTCTAAGTTATGTCGAGTTCAATGACATAAAAGGTTGTGAAAGTGTAAAGATAATGTGGGATGACCTTCACACCATCTATGGAGGTGACACAAATGTTCTAAGAGCCAAATTTGAAAGTCTTAGAGTAAGTTCGATGATATGAGAATGCAAGAAGGTGAGAATGTTACTCAATATTGCTCTAGGATAAAATATGTTGTTAATTCCATAAGAGGATCTATTGGTAAGATAGACGATGAGACTATACTAAGAAAAAACTTGAGAACATTATTTCCCATCTATGCTATTAGATTTTCTACAATACAAGAAGTGAGATGTATATCAAGTTCTAATCTGATTCTTGAAGGTCGGGCTCACTGCCTTTGAGCTATCTAATTTTGATAACTTCAAATCTAACAATGTTTAATCTTCTTTCAAAGTTAAGCTATCATTGAAGGAACCTAATGAGAAGAAGAAGAAGAAGAAGGTAAAATATGTTTCCAGTGATAGTGATACAGATGACCTGAGGATGTAGAAAAACCTAAAGCACTATTAGAAAGAAGATTCACAAAGGTAAAGGAAAATTCAAAGGTAAGTTACATATTATGTGTTTTAATAACAATGAGGTTGGTCATATTGCTTCTAGATTTCTAGAGAAGAAGAACTATAGTGGTGGAGAAAAGTACAAAAATAGAAGAGATGAGGATAGCAAAGATTACAAAGAAAAAGATAAGAAGTCTTGCTACATTACAGAAGAGGAAACTAAACATGGATCTGATGATCATGATGATGAAGTGATGTATGTTTCAATGAAGGATGATTCTAATGAGGATGAGGAAATTGAACTAGTGTCTTGTGTGAACAAGAATGACAGATAGATAATTGATAGTGGGTTTCACATCACATGACTAGAGATAAAAGTAAGTTCATTACTTTGAACTATTATGATAGAAATAGTGTAAAGTTTGGTAATGATGCACCTTGTCTGATAAAAGGATAAAGTTCTATCCAATTCATAGAAAAGATTTTATGTGAAAATGCTTATTATGTTGAAGGACTTAACTATAATGTGTTGAGTGTGTCACAACTAAATATATCAGGTTGTAAGGTTGAGTTTGAGAACAAGATTGCTAAGATATATGATATTGATGGAAAAATAATGGGAAAAGGTGATCAAACTAGAGGTAATCTATTCTATCTTGATATGGGTGATGCTACTTGTCAATTTTTGGAATTTGATGATGTGTGGTTATGGCACAAGAGGTTGTGTCATATTAATTTTGATAACTTGGTTAGTATCAATAACATAAGAAGAGTAAGATGTTTACCTAAGTTGAACAAACCTGACAATATAATTTGCAAGCAATGTCAGTTAGACAAAATGACAAAGTCTAGTTTTAAAAGTAAGACTCATACCTCTAAAGGAATTTTGAAAATTGTTCATATTGACTTGTGTAGACCAATTGATGTGCAAAGATACAAATAAGACAAGTCCATTATTCTATTTGTTGATGACTATTCTAGGATGATGATAGTTATGTTTCTAAAATAGAAATTTGATGCTTTCTAAATGTTTAAGTGATACTTAGAAAGAGTTGAGAAGGAAATAGGTAAATGTATAAAATGTTTTAAATCTAATAGAGGAGGATAATTTACATCAAATGAGTTCGAGATGTTGTTTAATGATAGAGGAATCAAATGATAGACATCTGCACCTAGAACCCCTCCACAAAATAGAATTGATGAAAGGAGGAACAAATCTTTAATGGACTATACTAGGACACTCATGATGGAGAATAATGTTGTTTTGAAATACTAGAGAAAGGTTGTGAGTATAGTTGTCTATACCTTGAACTATGTGCAACTCAAGAAAGGTACTCATTCAATACCTTTTGAATTATAGTATGTATACTCACCCAATGTAAAATATTTTAAGGTATTTGGAAGCAAGTATTATATTCTCATGGATTTTAGGAATGGTAAAAATGAATAAGGTATATTCCTTAGCTATTCCACAAGAATTAAATCTTATAACTGTTTAAATACTAACACTAACAAAGTTGTGGAAAGTGCAAATGTAAAATTTGATGAATATATAGAAGTACATTAGGCTAAACCCATGAAGGAACTAGAGGAATACAGGTCATTTGTATACTTTTATAAAGGTATGACTAGTGATGAAGATGTTGTAAATTAAGTTGTGAATCAACAACAAGTTTTAGTGACTGTCGAGTCAAACATAATGAATGTTGAGTTCCATTTAGGAATCAGGCTACAATCAAGTGTCAAGTTACATAATGAAATTGAGGCACATTCTGACTCTAAGATTAGTGTACATCAAAGAGATGTTGATTTACCTAATAGAGAAGTACATAGTGATTCAAAAGTTGAGAGATCAAATGAGGAAAATGGAGCAAAACCAAGATTGTCAAAGTATGTCAAGAGACATCACCCTGTTGCACAAATTATTGGAGACAAAGATGCAAGACCAATGACAAGAAACAATTTGAGAAGTGATACATGCTTTCTTAGCATGCATAGACCTAAAATAGTTAAAGATACCTTAGAAGATGTAGACTAGATTAAAGATATGAAAGAAGAGATTAAACAAATTGAGAAGAATAAGACATGGACTCTAGTTCCTAGACTAGAAGATAAAAATGTGATTGGCACCAAGTGGGTATACAAAAACAAGTTAGATGAAAATGGTGAAGTCACAAGGAATAAGTCAAGATTAGTTTTCAAGGGGTATGCACCAGAAGAAGGGATAAAATAGGGAGAAACATTCGTTCATATTGCAATATTGGAAGGAGTAAGAACTCTGCTTGCTTACTTTGCATTTCTAAATGGCATATTGGAAGAAGAGGTTTATATAGAATAGCCAAAATGATTTTTTGATGCTAACAACAAAAAAATGGTATGTAGACTACAAAAATCTTAATATGGTTTGAATCAAGCACCAAGAGCATGGTATGAAAGACTTCACAATTATCTTGTGAAGATTGTATTTGAGAGGACTAATGATAACAGTAATCTATACCTAAAGATAGAGAAAGGAAAAGATATTTTACTATCTAAATTTTTTGTTGATGATATCACATTTGGAGGTCAAGATACTTTATGTAAAACTTTTACAAATGAAATGAACAAAGAATTATAGATGTCTATGTTTGGAGAGATCAAGTTCTCTGTGGGTTTGCAAGTATATCACATGAAATACGGTATATACATCATTTAGTCAAAATATGTAAAGGAGATACTAAAAACTTTTGGATTGGAAGATTCCAAGCCAATAAGCACACCAATGGTGATAAGACAAAAATTTTCAGAGAATGATGATTCAACCGAGGTGAATCAAACATTATACAAGTCTATGATTTGAAAACTGCAATATATAGTACATAACAAAATTGATATTGCATTATCTATTGGGATAGTTGCAAGATTCTCTACTAATCCTAGGGAGAATCATTTGATGGTTATTAAGAGAATAATGAGATATCTGAAAGGAATAAAAGGCTATGGTCTATACTACAAGAAAAATAAAAAATTTGAGTTGAGGGCCTACACTGATGCTGATTGGGCTAGAAATATTGATGACAGAAAGAGCACTAGTGGAAGAGCATTTTTCTTAGGAAAAGCTAGTTACATGGACTAGTAAGAAAAAAAATTGGATATCTCAATCTACTACTGAAGTTGAATATGTTGTTGCTAAAGTAAATTGTACAAACATTGTATGGATCAAATTGCTACTCAAAGGTATGAAGGAGGAAATCACTAAACTAGTAATACTTTATTGTGATAATACTAGTGTGATAAATATATCAAAGAATCTTGTGATGCATACAAAGAAAAATCACATTGCAATCAAGTATCATTACTTGAAAGAGTTAGTTCAAGATAAAGAGGTGAAGATGGAATATGTGAATATGAAAGAGAAAATAGTTGATATCTTCACAAAAGAATTACCTAAGGATGCTCATGAGTATCTAAGAGGTAAATTAAGGGTGATACCCCTATCCAAGGCTATTGAAGAAGTATGAGAAGTTTCTTGTGTCAAATGAGATGATTTACATATGTTACACATTGATGTAGTGGATCTTACTTTAGGAGCTACCTAAAGTAATCAAAGAGTTGGAATTGCAGATTAGTCACAAGCTAGGTGATAGAGGGAGAAATTAAAAAATGTTCATATCTACATATTAAGATGACAAGTCTTTGGAATTGTTGTCAAAGAGGGAGATATTATATAGTAAAGGGAGAAATGCAGAAAAGAAGGAACATGGAATATCTACTCAGAGGGAGATAGTGTACCTAATGGCTGCTACAAAGAGAGAGAAAAGATTACATCTACCTAGTAAGAGGGAGACAGTTCTAAGGGTAAGAATTTGAATAAAGAAAATGAATTGATCAAGAGGGACTCATAAGGATATATTGATTGTATGTTGATCATAACAAAATTTTGTAATCTATATAAAAGATAAAAGTTGTTGATAAAGGGAGAGATTTCAATATGAGGAATTATTTTATTTTTGATATTATTATTGGTTGTACTAGTTGTACTAGTTTTCCATCAATGTCAAAGAGGGAGATTGTTGAAAATAGATTAATACAAGTATAAGAATATGTTTCAATAATTGTTTTGTCACTGATGTCAAACCTACAACTTTCTAGTAAGACAATTGCTTAGATGATTTGAGTACTATCATTTATTTGATTGATGAGGAGGGTTTGATCAAATAAGATAACAATAGCACCTAGAGGAAAGGTTGAGTTATGGTATGTAAAAGGGAGTACAAAGACCAGTTAAGATAATGATGATATAGTACATCGATTATCTACTTAAAGTTGCGAAGGTTGGATACACTGACAAAGCTTAGAAGAACAAGTAAAAAGAATTGAGTCTACCAAGATTTATTGAGTGGAAAGTAGGTGCTGAGAAAAGTTAGTGCAAGCCTAGTAGAAAATTAGTTTGATCCAAGCAAAGTCAAATTCTAGTGTATGTCAAGTGATATACTGTAAGCTGAGTAAAGTTTAGTTGATGCCAAGCACCAGTAAACTTTAGTGTTTGCCAAGTGATCTAGTTGATGATGAGTAGAAGAATAGTATGGAAGTTGAGTGACAACATATTGATGTTCAGTGTTAGTATTCATGTCAAATCATGGATCTGATGAATTTGAGCTGACTATTTTGTTTTCTTGAATTTTGTGAAGCATGTGGAAGATAATTATCATGAGTTGGTGGCACAAAATTCATGGTAACCATTTTGAGGCAAATTCAAAGAGGATTGAAGGAGAAGTTTTTAGAAGGGAATAAAATGAAAAGATGGGTATATCATTGAATCCTACCTAACCCTAAAATGGACAATAGAGGTTAAACATAAAAAGATCTTAATTTTCTATTTATAGAGATGGTTGGTTAGAAGCAAAGGCTGTCATGTGCGAGAATCTAAGGAAGACAAGGACTCTAGAGTATTATTGCTTCATTCAGAGACCAAACAGAAGGGATACTATTGGCAAGCAAAGAAGGAAGGCTTAAGGGTATGAATGCTTGAAAGGTGAACAAGCTATCAGAGATGAATTGTGTGAAAGCCAAGTAGAATGGAGGACTAAAACAAAGATCTGTAATCTGCAAGTGAGTTGTAAGTTGTTATTAGATCAAGCCTTACTATTACTTTCTAATCATTGTACCAATCTAGGATAAATCATTTGGATTAAATTTGACCTAAGAATCATTTGTAAATCTTTTAACTGGGTGACATTCCAAGTGAATGATCTAAAGTCCTCTAACAAGGCTCACTCCTAATAGGCTGATTGAAATCCTCTAACCAAGTCACATTTAATAGTGTGTATGTAACCTTTAGTAGGGTTAGCCTTTCACAAGGCATCACTTTAGGAGAGTGGAATGAGCAGCATGTTACTAGCAATTTTCCCCAAATTTGGTTTCCACATAAAATAATTGTGTCAAATGTGTTATTAAATCTATCATGTTTCATGTTTACACTTCTATAAAGCTGAATTGACAGTAACCTACAAAGTTTAAATGATTGTATGATCTAATGGATGCATGCATGATGAATATGTTTTATGGATATGGGTTCACTAAGCTATGAAAAGTTTTATTTGTACATTTGGACCTTGGATACTTGATTCGCCCCCCTCTTAGTTATTCTAAAGAATTCCAATACATGTGTAGTTTTCATGCTTATGGAATATCATTCATTTTGATCATGTTTGTTAGATTCAATTCAAATTCAATAATTTGTAATGAACATTTTAACAACCTTTATTATCAATTTTTTGTGAAATGTTTAATTTGAAATTATATAGTATATGTTTAGTTTGAAATGATCTCTAAAATCACTTAAGATGTCTACAATTAGCCAAATCCATGACCAATTGGTCTTAGGAGCCCATCTTTGCTCTTACAAGACATTTCAGTATGTATTGGTTGCAAATATCATAAGGGTTGTGTGGTCAAAATAGGAGTGTCACTGGGTGTCACTAGGTTGTTGTAGACCTCAACAAGACTATCTTGTAGCATTCAACATTTCACCGATGGCCCCCATGAGCTCTGAGTTACGACCCTTAGAAGATCAACCTCCAAATTCACTTAGACAATCTTTGAGACTCTTCAGTAAGGGGTGGCCATGAATGTTGGAGGATCTCCATAGCTGAAATAAGGTATCACTAGGGTTCACATTTCACTGATAGCCCTCAAGTTTTTAGCATTGGGAATAGTGCAAGTTTGGTGTTGGTATTAAGTAAAAACATCATTTTTTAGGTCCCTCCACATTAATTACATTAAGTAAAAATATCCTTGTTGCTTACATTAAATCAACAAGTTTACATTTACAATATCTCAAGTGTTTCATCATTAGTACATCAATACACAACTAGCAAAATTTGCAATGTCAAAAATATAGATGTATCAAAAAATAGAATATATTTTTCTTTATTATGCTTCTTATTTAGTTTTTATCTTCATGCACAACTACTCTTCATGATGTACTTAGATTCCAATATCATAAAAAAATGTTAGTAAATAATTGTATTAAACAAGATAATCATTGGTTCACTAAACCATTATGAACAAAAGAACATAAGAAGTAAACATACCTAGTCAAGTGTTATTGTAGCATCCTCTCTCTACTTTAGGGACTCCAATAGGGCTTCATGATTAGCATTAGTAATAGTAAAAATTTCTTTTACTTTTTGTCTTTATTGATGCTTCAACAACTTCAAATGTGAATATATGAGAATTTTTATGTGCTTCTAAAAGTGTTTGAATGCGAGAATTTCATTCCTTCTAAGCATGCATGTTTGTAGCCATGTTCTAGTGACAACAACTGAACCAATAGGATATGTGAATCCTTCAACATCTATAATTGGTTGTGCAAGCTTTTGTTTACCTCTTACACAAGATTCTAACTAATAATCTAGTTTCTCATCATTCCCCTATGGTGCAACCAATGCAAAGACATGTCCTGGTTGAAGAAGGTCTAATAAATGATTATGCTCAACTGAAATTTCCATGTCATCATTTCTGATAGAGGGTATGATAGACAATGGAGTAAGATGATATGGAGCCCATGTGTCCACCCACTTGCTTGACTCACAGTGATCCCAATCACACTGAAAGCAACTAGGACAAAAGCAAGCTAGTTGTCGTGTCCAAATGGTCCATATACTAGAATCAAAGCTCTAGAATGAATGCATTTTTTATGAATCTCTAACAATAGCACAAATTTGATTTATCACCTACAGATCCTTCCTCAACCAACCAAAAGAAAATACATACTACTAAATCAAGAGTCCCCCCATGATGATATTGAACTACACCAATAAAAAATGCTATGAGCATTAAGAAACATTGCTTCTGAAATCTTCAATTACTCCTTAACTAGAGCTATTTTCACACATGTCCATGCTCCATCATGTTCCCCTTTCCCATGGATTGACTCGAAGAAACTCTAAATATGAGACACCCCCCTCTCTACATGTATCCTACACAACTAGCAAAATATGCAAGCATTCTTGAATTGACCTGTGCAATTATCTAACCAAATGATATGTCTATCCATAGCAATGTCATGCTCTTGTAAGAAATCAAAATAGTTCTTGAAACAATATTGCACAAACTCGTGAGAGTGAGATCTATCATCATTCATGTAAAACGGGTACTCTCTAATAACCTTCTAATTATCTTCTACACTATTAAAGGCATGTCTATATGTTATGTGGACAGAAATAGAAATTCGAATGAAGTTCTAATACTGAGATTGTGTCTCATTTTGGGGCTACAATGTGTAGTTCTCTATAAAGTCAAGAACTGATATAGTAGTGCCAATGTGAAGTCTCCTTTAACATTCTAAATTTCTAACCCAACCACTAAGACTTGTGACTATGCCTTGCATACTTGTAGAAAAGATTTCTCTTGAAATCTAAAATAAAACTAGCCACACTAATTTATTTTGTAACCAATTCATAGTTGAAAACAATTGAACAATTGTATATTGTCTTTGATGTTACACAAAATCTCATATCTTTACCAGTCAGTGTATGTCAAGCTCACTCAAGTGATGAAGATAGTTTCCTATGTCTGTCAAGAATTCTAGTGTTTGCGAAGTTTATAAGACAATGTCTATTGAGTTCACTCAACCATCGAAGAGAAGTTAGCAGAATTTGAGTGTTAACTAAGCTCACTAGAGTAACAGAGGAAAGTTGGATGGAACCAATCTTAACCGAGCTCACTCAATTAACAAAGGAAGTTTTTGAAGATGAAATGTTAACCAAGTTCACTTGTTTAATATGGGAAAATCATTCTAGTGTTAGTGTCTACTGAGTAGGGTCATCTAACAAAGGATTGTCTTCTTTTTGCATATTGATTTTAATGGATTTATTTGTTGGTTCTAGCCAACTGAAGAGATGAATATTAATTATTCTAAGTTGTATTCAAGACAACTTGACAATGAATATGATATAATTATGAGGTCAAGGTGAGGATTGAACGTGTGTGAGAGTATGGAAGAAAAAAATATGTTTAGAGGAAGCAAATTGGAAGGATAAGAAGAATATCCTTTTTAGGTGGAAAAGATTAATCTAATTAGGAAGGATCAAATATTCAAGCTAGAATTGAGATTTGAAATCAGCAATACAGTTACATCAATAATTAGGTCATATCATTGTTACTCCCTAACCATTGTAGTAGTGTATCAAATCTCTTAACAGAGTTATCTTAATAGCTAGTTCCAAATCCTCTAACAAGGTGGCATTTCTATATTAAAGTCTCTAAAGATATCTAAAAAGGCCACTCCTAATAGGGTGATTAAATCCTCTAATAGGGTCACACCTCATAATATGTTTTCTAGTAACCTTTAACAAGGTTGGCTCCTAACAGAGCTCGCTTCAGAAGAGTGAAAATTAGTAACTAGTTGTAATTGGTGGTTTTTCCCAAATTAGGTTTCCATGTTAAATCTTAGTGTCACTTGTGTTCATGTTATTTGTTTTATGTGTATGAAACTAAGTTAATTAAGGTCAATTTTAATTAATATCTTAAGATCTGCATGTTCAATATTTGTCAAGTAATAGTTGATATTGATGGGACTCAAAATTGAAGTCCTGATTTTGAGTACCATCCTATAAATTGAGCCCTCCAAGTGCATTTAATGCATGTGTACTTGGTTGTCATGTTGAGGCCTATGAAGTTTTTAATGTTTATAATACTATTCATTCAATATATTCATGCATCCTATGAAGATAAATTATCATTCTAAGTCATTTTGTGAAGTTTTGTTTTGAGCAATGTTCAAATTTGCATTTATTCGAAGTGTCAAATAGCGACAAGAAGCCTAGTTTTCATTTGAATATATTGCACCCATTAATGTTTCATGACTCACTACTTTTAGAATATTTAGTATGCATATTAGAGAACCTATTTTTCAATTTTCAAATTATTTTGATATATTTTGACTAGGTTTTGAATCTGTCAAAGTCGGTTGTTTATTGTTGTCATGCTGTTGTAAATTGTTCAAAATTCTAGGAGTTTATGTTTGACTAATAATAACTTTGACCCAGTTGAAAAAAATGAGAAAATTCATTTTGCATTATGTTCTAGAGGTCAGACACTTACCATGTTTCAATTTTTAGCCTATGACAAATCTGTTTGATTAGTTTTCAAACACAATTCCAAATGTAATTTGTGAAGTTTTGCTCGTGTCAAGAAGTGCAGATTGATTAGTACCCCTATTCAGGATGTCATAAATCCAAATTCATAATTTTTTGAACCAAATGGATTGTACCACTATGTTCTACTCTAAAAATTCTTAAGAGACATGTACTTTTGAGAGAGAGAGAGAGAGAGAGAGAGAGAGAGAGAGAGAGACTCATGGCGGGCCCCAGCCAGGTTAGAGACACAAAGAAATTTTGAACAGCATGCATGATGACAAGGATGAATATGTGGCTTGACAACCAACTAGGAGGCAGCATGTGGCATCCAGATGGGAAAATCATAAAGTGACACTTGGTGCAAATTTTGAGGAGTGACATGGCAGGTCCAAAATTGAAGGCACCAGATCGTGACACATGTCAGATTGGATGGTCTACACTTCCCTACATTTCAAATATGATCGATCATTAAAGAATGCAAGGAAGTAGGGAGGTGCCATGTGGCATTCAGTAGTGACATGACAACAAACAAGAGGGATTCATAGGATTGTGTCATGTGTCAGATCTGATGGTTGGTGCATCCTTGCATTGTGAGTTTTCTCAAAAGTTAAAGAAAGTGGGGAAGCACCTTACTACCATGTGGCAGTGGGTTTGGGTGGAAATGATAGAGTATTATGGCTATTCAGGGGATGCCACATATGATGACATGGCATAGTGACCATTTAATAGAAGATCCAATGAGAAGCTTCCATGTGGCAATCTATCAGGTAACAAGTGGTAAATTAGTGGGCCAATCAGAGGGTGCCACATGGCACCTAGGTAGTGGATGACGATGCAAAACCCAACCAATTACATTGTGACACATGTCATAGGAGTCAACCTAGGCTTGACCTAGATGCATACTTAGAGGGAAAAATTCAAAAAATGCAAAAATATATTTTAAAAGGTTTTTCTTTCAAATCATGTGATAGGCCTTTTTTTAATCAAAAAGGATTATATTCAAAAGTTTTAAACTTTAGAAAAGGTTTTTATTTTTTGCAAAGAGATGCAAACATCAGAGCCATGTCCACGAGCCTGATTTTCAAACTAATCTTCTAAGCATTTCTGATAAGCGGGTATAGGACAATCATATACTATTAGAAAGGTCTCAGAATGAACTTTCCAGATTTGAGGGTTTTTTTTTCATAGGAGGCAGTATGTCTTAGATATTCATGTTTTTCTACCAAGTGCCTATTTTTCAACCACTTTCTTTTAGTGCAGTTTAGTTTTGATTTTTGGCAAAATGATGAACTAGGTGCACACCAAGGTTATTAGAGATGAAATTAATGATGGTATTTTCACCTCCAAGTTAATTTAGTAGATTATTTATCAACATTTCAGATGCAGTTATGATGATTTTATCAGAGCAAGGGTTCTCATGATTATTCCAGTCCACATCTTCTAAAGCATCTTTCACTATTTTGGGTTCTTGCATGCTTAGCAAACAAGCATCATTTTTCAACTTTTTCCTTGCCATTTTTCAACTTGTTCCTTTTCATTGGTCTTTATCTCCAATTATTTGTGTAGTAGGATGATGTCTCTTGACATACTTAGACAATCTTGGTTTAGCTTTGGCTTCTACATTTGCTCTCTCAACTTCTGAATCACTATGTACCTCTCTGTCAGGTATTTTAGCATCTCTTTCATGTGCAAAAATTTTAGAATCAAAATGTGCCTCAACTTCATTTTGTAACTAGGCACCTGAATCTAACTTGGTTTCTGAATGCAACTCAGCATTCATAGTATGTGACTTGATAGTCACTAAAACTTGTTGTTGGTTTGCAACTTGATTTACAACATCTTCATCAGTAGGCATACCTTTATAAAATTATACAAATGATTTGTATTGTTTTGGTTCCTTCATAGGTTCAACCTCATATACTTTTGTATGTTCATCAAATTTCACATTTTCAGTTTCCACAACTTTATTAGTGTTAGTATTTAAACACTTGTAAGCTTTACTTCTTATGGAATAACCAAGAAATATACCTTCTTCACTTTTTTCATCTAGTTCACCATTCTTGAAATTTTGGAGAATATAGCATTTTCTTCCAAATACCTTAAAATATTTTACATTGGGTGAATATCCAGACCATAGTTCAAAAGGTGTTGAATGAGTACCTTTCTTGACTTGTACATGGTTTAAGGTATAGACACCTGTACTTGTAGCTTCTCTCCAAAATTTCAAAGAAACATTTTTCTCCATCATGAGTGTCCTATCATAGTCTCTTATAGATTTGTTCCTCCTTTCAACAATTCCATTTTGTGGAGGGGTTCTAGGGGTAGATGTTTGTCTTTTGATTCCTTTGTCATTACAAAACATCTCAAACTCATTTGATGTAAATTCTCCTCTTTCAGATCTCAAACATTTCATACTTTTACTTGTTTCCTTCTCAACTCTTGCTAAGTACAACTTAAACATTCAGAAAGCATCAAGATTTCTATTTTAGAAACATAATTATAATCATTCTATAATAATCATCAACAAGTAGCATAATGTACTTATCTCATTTTTATCTTTGCACTTCAATTGGTCCACACAAGTTAGTATGAAAAATCTCTAATATTCCTTTAGAGGTATGAGTCTTACTCTTAAAACTTGACTTTGTCATTTTTTCTAACTAACATTGTTTGCAAATTATATGGTCAAGCTTCTTCAACTTAGGAAAACCTTTGACTCTTCTCATATTACTGATACTAACCAAGTTATCAAAATTAACATGACATAACCTCTTGTGCCATAGCCACACATCATCAAGTTCTACAACTAAACAAGTAGCATCTTCTATATCAAGGTAGAATAGATTACCTCTAGTTTGATCAACTTTTCCAATCAATTTTCTATCAATATCATATATCTTAGCAATTTTGTTCTCAAACTTAACCTTACATCCTAAATTATTCAATTGTGACACACTCAATAAATTATAGTTAAGTCCTTCAACATAGTAAGCATTGTCACATAAAATATTTTCTATGACCTTGATAGAACATTTTCCTTTTATCAGACATGGTACATCATTACCAAATCTTACACTATTTCTATCATAATAATTCAAGGTAATGAACTTACTTTTAGCTCCAGTCATGTGATGTGAACACCCACTAGCAATTATCCATCAGTCATTCTTGTTCACACAAGACTCTAGTACAATTGCCTCATCCTTGTTAGATTCATCCTTCATTATAACATACACCACTTCATCATCATGATCATCATATCCATCTTTTATTTCCTCTTCGGCAATGTAGCAAGACTTCTTGTCTTTGTCTTTGTAGTATTTGTTGTCCTCATCTCTTCTACTTTTGTACTTGTCACCACCTTTGTAATTCTTCTTCTCTGGACATCTAGCAACAATATGACCAACCTTATTGCAATTGAAACACATGATAGGTGACTTACCTTAAAACTTGGGCTTACCTATGTGAAATCTTCTTGCTAATAGTGCTTCAAGTTGATCTACATCTTCCTCATCTGTATCACTGTCACTGGACACATATTTTGCCCTTTTCTTATTCTTCTTATCAATTGGTTACTTTAATGATAGCTTAGCTTTGAAAGTAGATTCAATATTTTTAGGTCTGTAATTATCAAAGTTAGATAAGCAGTGAGCCTATCTACCAAACCTTCAAGAGTTAGATCATTCCCTAGCATACATCTCAGTTCTTGTTTTGCAAAAACTCTAATAGCATAAATAGGATCAGTGTTCTCAAAACTTAACTTAGTACAATATCATCATCTATTTTACCGGTAGCTCCTTTTATTGAATTAACAACATCTTTTATTCTAGAGCAATATTGAGCAATATTCTCACCTTCTTGTATTTTCATATCATCAAACATGCCTCTGAGACTTTCAACTTTGGCTCTTGGAACATTCTTATCACCTCCATAGATAGTCTGTAAAACATCCCACATTTTCTTTGCACTATCACAACTTTTTATATCATCAAACTCAGCATAGCTTAGGGTAGAAGAAATCTCCAACATTGCCTAGTTGTTTTATTTCTTCTTTTTTAGATCTTCAACAGTTAGGGCTCTAGTAGGATTAGCATGCTCAATAGCAATGGTAGATTGTGCATGATCTCCAAGACCTCCTAAGTATAGCTTCATTAGACTTTTCCATGTAGGAAAGTTATCTCTATTAAGCTTGGGTACTTCTCTTTTTGACATCTTGATCTTTTTGCTTCTAGTACCTTCAAACTAGTCCTCTTAAGCAGATGGCTCTAATACCAATTGTTGGAATTCTTTAGGATAACTAAAAGGGGGGTTAATCAATTTTCCAAGGTCCAAATGTACAAATAAAACTTTTCAAAACTTAGTGAACCCATATGCATAAAACATTTTCATCATGCATGCATCCATTAGATTATGAAATCTCTTAAACTTGTAGATTATTGTCAAATCAATTTGCAAAAATATAAACATGAAACATAACAGATTCAATAACACAATTGACACAATGATTTAATGTGAAAGCCCAATTTTGGAAAAACCACCAATAACATGCTACTCATTCTCACTCTTTTGAAGTGATGCCTTGTGAAAGGCCAACCCTTTTAAAGGTTACGATGCACACTGTTAAATGTGACCCGATTAAAGGATTTCAATCACTCTGTTAGGAGTGAGCCTTGTTAGAGGACTTTAGATCATTCACTTAGAATGTCACCTAGTTAAAGGATTTACAAATGACTCTTAGGTCAACCTTAATCCAAACTATTTAATTGGACTGGTATGATGATTAGAGAGTAACAGTAAGGCTTGATCTGATAACAACTTGCAACATGCTTGCAAATTACAGATCTTTTTTTCATTCCTCCATTCTACTTGTCCTTCATACACTTTAGCTCTAATAGCTTGTTCAACCTTCAACCATCCATACTCTTAATCCTTCTTTCTTTTCTTTCCAATGCAATTTCTTCACTTAGGTCATTGAATGAAGCAATACCCTAGACTCTTTGTCTTCCTTAGGTTCTTGCACATGACAAATTTTGTTTCTGAGTAGCCATCTCTATAAATAGAGAATTAGGATTTTTTTTGTTCATCCTCCATCATCCATTTTAGGATTAGGTCAAATTAGGTAGGATTCAATTAATCTACCCCTCATTTCATTTCATTCCCTTCTAGAAACTTCTCCTTCAATCCTTTTTGAATTTTCCTCAAAATGGTTCACCATGAATTCTATGCCACCAGCTCATCAACCTTATCTTCCACATGATTCACATAATCTAAGAAATCAAACTTGTCAAATTAGATTTATTGAATTCTCAATCTTTCTCATAATGTTGACACTCAACATTAACTGGCTTTTGATGCTTGACACATACTTCATTGCTCGGCATCCTCTATAAATCACTTGGAATGAACTATAGTTTACCGATGCTCGACATCAACTAAACTTTACTTGGCTCATAATATTTCACTAGGCTTACACTGAAATTACTTTTGCTCAACTCCAACTAATTTTATGATCGGCTTGCACTAACTTTTCTTGTCACCCACTATGCAGAATATTAAGCTTGGAGAAAAACTTTGTTTAACTTATTCTTCTAAACTTAATCTATGTAATCAACCTTTGCAACCTTAAGTATATTATCAATACACTATAATATCATTGTCTTAACTAATTCTTGTACTCCTTTTCATATCATAACTCAATATTTCCTCTAGGTGATATTGTTACCTCATTTAATCAAATCTCCTTCATCAATCAAATAAATGATAGTACTTAAATCATATAAGTAGTTGTCTTACCAGCAACTAGCAATTTTGATATTAGTGAAAAAATAATGATTGAAACACATTTATCATACTTGTATCAATTTATTTTCAACGGTATAGAATATGGAAATGGCATCATAGATGTATGTGTGTGATTTATGGAACTACCCAATAGATAAGGCACTGATCAACTATAGGATCAACATGTATCTTAATGTTGCATATTTGGGATATGTTGAAATCAAATTTATAATCATCAATTTCCCTTTTTGTTTAAGAGTTGAAAGGATGCCCTCACTTAGCTTGTGGATTTCATAGGATTTGCAATTTTCTATTGTGCATCTTTGTTATTACACAAGTATAGGAGAAATAAGGGTTTTATCTGCTTTGTTAGATTCAAGCGTATGCTTTAACAATGGTACTATATAAATGAATCTAAGGTACACCCACCCAGGTTTTGTAGAGCCTAAAGTAGAAGAAGGATCTAGTCTTATAGTTGGCCTAGTGTCTAAATAGGTATGTTGTAGATGGGAATTAGCTTCCCCTAGATGTATTTTGTTCTCATTGGGACTTTTTGAATGTGATGTTTTAAAATGCCAATAGATATTATAGTGCTTTTCGAGTTACAACATATGTTAGTGTTAACCAAGTGACTGTGTGTTAATCAACTAACAATAGTTTCAATAGAGTTTATGGTTTGTATTGATATCTAAGGGATCTAGGATTTATTTTCATGGTAACTAATTCATCCCTCCCCTCTCAGTTACTCTTCTTATATTTTCAATAATTGGTATTAGATATTTTGGTGCTTATAGAGAAGGTTTCAAGGACCTAAGCTAAAATATCATGATGTCTTACAAAAGAAAGATTCCCAAGATGAACAAAGATAACTTCTAGTCATGGCAAGAACTTATGAAGATACATCTGGTGGCCATCAACAATTCAGGTCTAAAATATTTGAATGCCCAGTATAAGGATCCTACTAAAATAATGACTATGGAGGAGATCATTGAAAAGAAGAATCATGATATCATGATGATTGACATTGTATCAACTCTTAAATGTGCTTAATTTAGTGAGGTCAAAGGTGTGCTAATGCTCATGAGATGTGGACAAAGCTAAAGGATATCTATGGAGGTGATGATAATGTGAGAAGAACCAAAGCAAAAATCTTGAGTCGTCAATTTGACTAGATGAAGATGAGAGAAGATTAAAACATTACAAAATATGTTGACAAAATTAAAGCTAGTGTCAGTGCAATCAAAGACTCTAAAGGGACAATTGAAGATGTGATAGTGGTAAGCAAGGTACTTATAACCCTTCTTCCTATCCATGCAATCAAAGTGTTAGCTATTTAAGAGATGAGATGTAATCCAAATAATAAGATAACCTTGGATGTTCTAGTGGGAAGGTTGATGCATTTGAGCCAGATAACTATGATAATTATGTTCCTAATTCTAGTAATATTGAGTTTGCATTTGAAGATAAGTTGTAACTCAAGAGGAAAGATACAAAGTCTAAAGGAAAACAATCTAAAAGTGAAGATGAAGATAGTTTTGACATTGATCATGATGCCATTGAAGTGTTGCTTGCAATAATATATCCCAAAGGTAAAGGAAAGTACAAAGGTAAAATTCCTCTAATCTATTTTTCTTGTGAAAATTTTGGTCACATTTTTGCAAGACGTCCAAAAAGATAAGACAAAGATGAAAAGAAGAACGTCAACTATAAAGGCAAGAAGGATTTCAAAAGCTATAAAGACTACAAGGAAAAAGGTAAGAAGTCTTGTTTCATGGCTAAAGATTTAGATAGTAGTGATGATGATGAGATGGTCTACATTGATATAAAAGATAAATCTAATGATGAAGAAGATAAAATGGCACTTAATCACCATGTTAGCAAAAATGATGCATGGATTATTGATAGTGGTTGTTCTCATCATATGACTAGTGAAAAAATAAAGTTTGAACATATGGAGCACTATGATGGTGGAAGTGTAAGATTTGGAAACAATGAACCTCATTTTATAAAAGTAGAAAGTTGTATTTCTCTAACCAATGAACTTAGATGTGATAATTCTTATTGGGTTGAAGGATTAAAACATAATCTATTGAGTGTGGAATAGTTGAATAACATTGGATTCAAGGTAGAATTCATGTATGAGAAGGCCAAGCTACTAGATGAATAAGGAAATCTATTTGGGTCTCATAACCAAACAAAAGATAGTTTATTCTACCAAGGTCTTAGTGAAAGTTCATGTTTCATTACTCAAGTAGAAGAAAGTTATTTATGGCATAAAAGGTTATGTCATGTGAACTTTGATAACCTGGTCAAGATAAGAAAAAATAAAAGAGTAAGAGGCATTCCTAGTCTGAGGCAACTATTTTCACTTAGGTTTGCACCCTTGTCCAAAGCCTATGCATGAGGACAACCTAGTGAAACATGGAAACAACCTCCAAGCTGTGGGACTTGAACTGTGAGGTTGAGCCTCTGAAAAAAGCCGGCTTCCTCTTACTATTAGGATGCACCTAACTACTCTTGGAGAGGAAAAGGGAGAAGGAGAGAATGAAAGAAAATCTATTTAATCTAATCTAAAGAGGTGATGCACCAAAATAAAGTGTTTAGACCAATCTCTGCCCATATATGCACTATTGAACCAGAATGAAACTAAGGATATACACATTCAGACTTGCTTTAATCAAATAATCACATGCAGATCAGAAGACCAAGATGGATGACACAAGAAAGAGAGATTCACTTATATTATCATTCATAAGTTAGTGAGATATAGTCATGCAAATTATTGATTTCCACAAAACACTAGTGGAGACAAAGAGTTCTTGCACTTCACACCAATGGCTGAAAGAGATAAGGCAAAAATCATGCAGTTCAGAGGCAGAGGGAATTTTACACTAGAATTGCAAAGCAACAACAGAGAACAATAGAGAATGATCGACCTTTACAAAATTCACAAAAATTGCTTTTATAGTTTAGGCATAACTGATATTTTCCCTCCAAAATTATCTTGCAACCACTGCCATCAAGGCTCTGTCGAGACAATCATGGGGATCTAAAGAAATTTGATCTAAGTATAGCCCTTTTGGTACCATGAAATCTGATTTTTAACTAAAACAGGGCCTTGAGAAGATAGAGGTGGCACCATAACTGTGCTCTGACCAAGTAGATGGATTGGATCAGAGGTGGAGTGTTCTTCCTTGTCTCACATTCACTCTGGGGTTGGTTGGGATTGATTACAGAGATCAAATCGTGCGGCAAAACCTAATTTCTTATCATTTTTTGGTACATGAATCAGCAGAGTCAATGAGTCAACCTATCTTGGCACTAGGATGAGCCACGTGGACCAACAGTATTTTACCTTTTTTCCACCCTGCAAAGTCTCCCTAAGTTGACCATGTCTTTCATTACTAACCGTGCCACGTTGCAACCCTGACCGTGATAGTCACATTAACTGACAACATGTCAAACTGTTACTACCTCCACTAGACCCACTGGACACATGTCAGCAAGGTGCTATGTCACTATGGTTAGAATTCTTATAGCTTTCCATAGCAAGATAGCACTCACCGTTGATCTCCTTAGATCTGACGATCGTGAAGACTCGCCATAATACTGCGCTATCTTCTCAAAATTTTGGGCCCATGAAACACCTCAGCACACTTGATGCCTAACTGGCCTAAACTAGTACCATCCCTGTAGTTTCATAACACTCGGCCTCACCCTGCTACATGTTATTAAGGTGCTATATTGCTATGGTTAAAATTCTCGCAAATTTCCATATCGAGATAGCGCCCACCATTGATCTCCACGTGATCAACAATCATGGAAGATCTGCACTTGCCTCCATAAGGTTTTTGATCCATGAATCCACTTGGCAACCACCTGGCACAACTTGGCAAGACCTAGCCCCACTGATCCATGTGGAAAAAGGGTGCTATGTCACTATGGATAACATCCTTGCAGTTCTCCATAGCGAGATAGTGCCTGCCATGGATTTTCTTTAGATCTACAATGATCCACACGAAATTGTATAATTTTGCATCGAGTTGGTTGAACGAACCAATGAAAAATCACCACTGTACCATGACCCACCTAACAACATGCCACCGAGGATGAGCCATAATATTTCTTTGGAGAAGGGTAGGCCCATTACATCATCCGTGCCATGGGTTGCCTAGGCGCTATGTCACTATGGTTAAAATTCTTGCAGCTTTCCATAGCGAGATAGCACCCATCATTGATCTAGACTGATCTGATGGCAAGCAAGATGGATCTGACCTACCAATAGAAACTAGCCACGTGCCAACCTGTCTGATAGCCCTCGTTTGTGGCCCACCAAGTGAAGCAGGACCCACATTCCACACAATCATACCTTAGCCAATGAAAAGATTGATCAACTACAAAACGTGTCTGAAAAATTCTCGATGATATCCAACAGGGCATACCTGGGACCCACCGTGTTTCCAAACTTCATCGTAGGATCACTTTCCATCTAGGTGCTATGTCATTAACGATGAGGAGCATGGATTTTTTGATAGCGCCATAGCACCCACCATGGATGGAACAAACCCGGCGCCAAAGAAACAATGAGATAAAAGGGAGGACCCACCTACTACGTCTTGAGAAGGCACTATGTCGCCATAGAAAAATGACATGTAACTTCCCATGGCGAGATAGCGCCAACTGTAGATTTTTTGAGATCTGAAAATGGAGGACTTGCAGGCCCATAGAAATACTAAAATGCGTGGGGAAAGAAATATCATAAGGTTAGCCTAAAGTATTTTTTCGATATTCCTTTGGATGTTTAAAATAGCATTAAAATTGGGAAGTGACTGTTGGCGGGCAAGCATTTAAAATTTAAATATTTGGCGGTGGCACAATATGTAACATTTCTGGAGACTCACAGGGGATGCTAGCCTACTATGCATAAGACCAGTGGCCTGTAGCATCCATTGGGTTATAGAGTCAAAAAGATTTGGATCTTGAGCACTGTAAAACCCTAACCCTACCTCTGAGAGGAAAACCCTGAAATCCTTGTCTCTACAACTGGAACCAAAGACCACAACTTCTTTCTGCAACCTTCAAAACTTGCTGTCTCACAAAGATAAAACCTATGCTCGTGCACTTCTTGGAAAATAGGAGAGCTGAAAAAAGAAACTACTCTACTTATATACATGAAATCTTCAACCTTCATTAGAAGCATGGTTTGAGATAAATTCCATTGACTAGGATAGGCAAAATTTCACCACTAGGCCTACTTAATTGACAAGCATTGGCCTACTTACAACTTTCAATCAGATAGGGACCACTCCATAATGCATCACAGTTTGAGTGTCTTCCTAGTTTTGCCCTATCTGCATCCCATTTTAGAACCAAATCTCCCTCCCTGAGGATTTTGACCTTAGCTTTCCTGTCAAAACTCTTTTTTACCTGTAGCTGGTGTATCTCTAGGGTCTACATAGCTTTATTTCTCTTCTCTTCCAGCTCCATCAGCTCTACCATTCTTACTGTCATGGCATCATCTTTAATCAACTCTAGCTAATGAGCTAGCTCTAGGGCTGGGAACTCCAATGAAATTGGAAGCCTTTCTTCTCTGCCATAAACTAACACAAATGGTGAATTCCCTATTGACCTTTTAGGCGTTATTCTGTCAGCCCACAGTGCAGTCTTCAATTTTTTATGCCAACACCTCTGGTTATCTTCTATTGTCCTTTTCATGATTCCGATCAGGTTCTTGTTGGAGGACTCAGCCAAACCATTACCCTAGGGGTAATAATTTGAGGATGTGCTCAAATAGATATTATGGTCCACTGCCCATGCACAAATCTAAGCTCCAACAAAAGGCTTTGCATTATCTAAAATAATGGTTGAAGGGGCACCAAACTTGGTCACAATTCTGTCTAGGAACTCAACAACTGAAGATTTGGTGGCATCCTTCAATGCAACTGCCTCTGTCCATCTAGTGAAGTAATCTATAGCAGCTAAAATCTACTTGTGATCTAAACTAGAAGGAGGATTGATAGGGCCTATGAAATCCAATCCCCATTGAGCAAAAGGCTAGTCCACCTGAATAGGATGAAGGGGAAGAGCTGCAAGCCTTTGCTTTCCAGAGAAGAAGGCACACTTTTCACACTTCCTCACATACCTATGATAGTCATGGAATAGAGATGGCCAATAATAACCAGCCCTCATGATCTTCATTGTAGTTTTCTTTGCTGAAAAATGAACACCATTAGGACCATCATGAAGTTCTTTGATTACTCTTTCATCTTGGTTTATATCAAGGCATCTTAATAGGGCTCCATTAAAATCTTTTCTAAAGAGGACACCGTCAACTATGACATAAGGAATTGACTGTAATCTATACTATCTCCTTTTAGTTCTATCTAATCCTTGAGGGTATCCATTTCCTAATAAGAAATTCTTCATGTCATCCATCCAACCCCTTGGGTCTCTATTTCTTACCTCTTGTTGCTTAGTTAGTATCGTAGCAGCTTCCTCGTCAGGTTCTTGAGATGATAGCATCTGTTTACACAATCCTTTCCCTCTTACCAGCTTGGTGATTTGGATGTCAACATCATATTCCATCACTTTTGTAATCCAACTAACTCTTTTCTCACTAACATCTTTTCTCAAAAGGAAATCCTTCAGACTAGCATGGGGTACTAACAAATGAATCTTATTGTGGGACAGGAGGTGTCTAAATTTCTTTAAAGTTCTGATGACTGCAAGGGCTTGCTTCTCTACATAGCTATATTTATCTTCATATTCTTTAAGCCCTTCACTAAAGAAAGCTATGGACTACTCATCACCTTTATCATTTCTTTGAGTCAGGACAATAGAAATACTTGACTCACCACCTAGAGTATAAAGAATGAAATCCCTCTCAAAGTTTGGATTCATGAGAGTAGGGGCTGAGACTATGGCTATCTTGATCTCTTCAAAACTTTCCATCCCTTCTTTGGTCCATGCAAAGACCATACCTTTCTTGAGCATAGCTGTAAGGGGTTTCACCATGGTAGCAAGGTTTGGAATAAATATTTTCACAAAATTCATCCTACCAAGGAAACATTGCAACCCTTTCTTGTTTTTAGGAAGAGGAAGGGCAAGTATTGCTTTTGTTCTCTCTAGATCAATGGTTAAGCCATCCTCAAATACAATATGTCCTACTAATTTTCCTTGGTTAGTAGCAAAGACACACTTGCTTGGGTTAAGGGAAACCCCAAAATCTCTACATCTTAGGAATACCTGTCTTAGATGATCAAAATGATCTTCTACATTCTTAGAATACACAGTGATATCAACAAGGTAAACTAAGACAAACTTGTCAATCAAATTCTTGAAGGCCATCTCCATTACCTTCTGAAATGTAGCACCCACATTGGTTAGCCTAAATGGCATCTGACAATAAGCATAGGTACCCCATTTAGTGATAAATGCAGTCTTGTACCTATCGGACTCTTTAACCAGCACTTGATTGTAACTAGAAAATCCATCAAGAAATGAAAATCTCTTTGAACCATTGACCTTGGACAAAATCTGCTCCATAGAAGGGAGGGGATGGTGATCTTTAAGGGAAGCTTGATTAAGGTCCCTAAAGTCCACACACAATCTAATTTCTCTGTTCTTCTTCCTAATAGGGACAAGGTTTGCTACCCATGATGAGTGTTTGATGGGAAAAATTATGTTGGCCTCAATCAATTTGGATAGCTCTTTTCTCATTAAGGGTTCAATCTTGGGATTCACTGGCCTCTACTTTTTTCTTACTGTTTTTATGTCATTAATTAAATCTATGGTATGCTGAAACAACCTTGGATCAAAACCCTTTAAATCATCATATGTCCAAGCAAATATATCATTAAATTCTTGACATAGATGAATAAAATTTTCTTGTACAATTTCAGAACATACCTTCCCCATGTTTAAGGATTTTCCATCAGCAACCATGACTAGAGTGTAGTCATCTTCATCAACAGCTAGGTTCATGGCCCTGCCTCTTGCTTGGTCATCAGGATTGAAAACACTTTCTAAGGTAATGATACCCTTAGGCAATTTTTTGGAGCTGAGATGAATGATCTAATCACCATATTGATCCTGCACTCTCAATTGGTTCCTCTCTAAAAATTCTGCCTCATTCTACAAGAAGCTCACAATTTGTTCATCAGACTCAAACACTTGCCAATGGATGTTGTTATCAAAGATGGAAGGCCTTACTACTACTCTAATTTGTTTCTTCTTCTCCTCCTCAAGATTCCTTGGCACATCATAAGATGCACCTATTGCTACAAGTCTATCAACATGTCTATTTTCTTTTCTAGGGATGCTTTGAATATTAAATGCATTGAAACCTTCAAGAAAATCCCATACCCTATTTTTATAAGACTTGAGCAAACCATTCTTGGTGGTATTCTAATTTCTCACTTGATTAACTACCAACTCACTATCTCCATACACCCTTAAGGCTTGGATTCCTCTTTTTTGAGGAAGTAAGAGACCTTGAATCAAGGATTTATACTCAGCTACATTATTAGTGCAATTGAATTGGAGCCTAAAGGAGAAGTAGTACCTTACTTGTGCAAGAGAAATCAACATCACACCAGCTCCTGATCCATTCTTATTACTTGAGCCATCAAAGTACATACTCCATAGCCCACTTACATCTTCTTCAGTCTCCACAAGATTGGGAACTAGAGCATCTTTTTCCAATATACAATATGTACTGAGACCTATCTCAAAGATTTCTAATGTAGAATCAAATTGATATGCATCAGCTCATTCATCCAAGAAAAAATTAGGTATCTCTATTAGGGGAGTGGTGGGCTCATTCACTATGTCATTCTCATCCATCTCTAGGATAGGGCAATTCATGTTGATGGAATTAGGGGTGTAGGGTTCAGTATGATGGAGGGCTTGAAGCTCTACTCTAATTGAAGCACTGGCTCCATATCTTGTTCTAAAAAACATATATGACAAGTCAAAAGATATGTAACCACCTATTTGGGCAGTGAAGTCCTGACAGACAGATGGCAAAATATGGCTTGACCTCAGCAATAGAGATGTCTTGGGTTACAGTACAACCAGGGCATGCATGTAAGGCCTTCTCCAGATTCCTAAGGATCCCTATAGTCTTGATAGTACTACCATCCAACTATAATACATCCCTAACAATGGGCTCATATTTCATTCACAAAGCATCAGCAACACACCTAGGCATTACTGAACTGCTAGCCCCTGAATCAATCATGCAATTGTGGACTAGTTTGCCTCCTATAATTAGAGAAACATAGAATGGAGGAGGTCTAACCTTTTTACTTGTTTCTACTTCTCTATCTGATGGTTGTACTAGGCTTGTGGCACTTTCCACACTGAGTGTCTAATCCTTTGGTTCAATTCTTTCCAATTCTTGTTGCAGCAGCCTCTTTTGCAAGGGTATAGTAGCAATAGCATCCCACATGGAGATATTCACATTTGTCTTCTTCATTTTCTCTACCACATTGAATGGCATAGCAAGTGTTTTGGTAGAAGCCTTGGGAGCTGCAATTATATGAGGTTGAGATGGAATAACCTGAGGATCACTTGCATCCTTCCTGCCATGATTTTGTCTTTGTTGCTGAAAGGTACTTGATTGATTATTTGCCGCTTGCTCATGAGATATTGCATTCGAAGTTGAGGCCTAATTGGGAGGAGGGATAGCATCTTCCATAGCTCTTATTTTGCTTCTAGTGTTATGAGCAATGGAATCCTAGCTTACATTACAATGCTCCTCCATCTGATGATTCATAAAAGAGCAATCACCTTGTCTTTGCATATCTGAGGCATCTTTAAATTGGTCCTCCTTGGATGATTGTTTTGTTGCAAGTTCTTGGATTGTCAAAGCCATAAAAGATTCAGCCTTATGACACATGCAATAGGCATACGAGTAGTTATAGCAGGGACAAAAATCTTGACCTTTAGCCATATTATTTTGAGGGACTATGGCCCTACTTTGGTTTACATTTGAGGTCAAAGCATGGCCACCTTACCTACTCTGATCAAAAGAATTGTTCCAATGATTAGGATTTGGAGGCCTACAACTGCTTAGAGTTTGATGTTGTAAATGATGAGGCTTACCACTTGAGCTTGCTATCTTTCTAAAGTCACCACCTTGTTGCTCATTTTCTGCATCATAGAGAAATTATCCTCCAGCCTCTTTCCTTGATCTTCTAACTTCTTCCCTTGATCTTGTAGTCTTTTATCAAGGTTCTGCTCTCTTTTATCCATGTTCTGCATCAGAGATTGCATCATCTCTTTGATTTCATCTATTCCATTTGAAGATGTCGAAGCTTGAGGGACTGGAGTAAGGGATTGTGATGTAGAAGTTGTGGGAAGAGGGGTCGTTGTTGGTTGATGGTTTGGAACATTAGGGAAGAAGAGCATAGGAGGCCTTGGAGGTAGCTTACCTCCTTGTATTAGGATGTTCTCTAATTTTATTGCTATTTCATAAGCATTAGACAAGGTATCTCCTCCCATAGTTTGGATTGTAGTGGCAATATCACTGTTAAAAGCTTTGAGGTAATGCAAAAAGGCATTACCAGGGGTTGGCTTCACTGAAGTAGGTATTCTATCCCATGTCTTTTGAAATCTATAATTAAAATTAGTCATACATTCATGGGGGGCTCTTTTTATAGTGGTCAACTGCTCTAAAAGTGACAAATAGTCACTTTTATCCTCAAAATGTTTGCACAATCCTGCTCCTAATCCATCCCAATCTGTTATAGAACCATGAGCTAAACCTCTATACCATTGTAGTTCTTTTCCTTTCAAGGATGAGGCTAGGAGCCTAACTGCAACATCATCCTCTGTAATACCATAGATATTACAAACATTTGCAACTTCTTGAATGTGTTCTGAGGGGGAGATAGAATTTTCACTAGTAAACTCTAGTATACTTTTGAGGGAAACTACTAGTATGTCATGTCTTTGGGCTAATAAGAGAGGGCTTCCACCATTAAAGGTGGCAAAAGTATGAGCTCTAGGAAATGAAATATAGACAAGTGATCTATTGATATGTATTGATGGCAATCTAGGCTAAGATCTAACAGCAGGAGGAGTAGATATAGATCTTGTAGGTATATTTGTTACTTTTACACTCCTAACTAGTGATAAAGATATTCTAGTCCTCCTTCTTCTAGGGTTTGAAAATGAAAGTTCTTGTACTGAAACTTACCTCTAGAAGATGCCCTTGTTTCAGCTCTAGGCATGAATCACTACAACTTTGGTCTGGAACTAGATAGGTATTTGAAGCTCAGAGTTGCCAAGTACTTTGAAGGATGAGCCTCTTGAAGGCTTAAACATTGAAGCTAGTACTATCTCCTCGGTATTGATCTTGAAATCTTCTCTTTTGACACCAATAGACTTGAAGTTTTCTAAGTTTTCTCTTTTGATCCCTAAAGCTAAAAGTGAAGATTGATTCAAAGAGATACTGATGCATAAGTTGGGATAGGTGTTGGATATGGATGGGGGATAATGGAGATGAAGGGAATCCATTGAAGCCTTTTGAGTAGGGGGATACTTCAAAGAGAAGTACCACCATGTAGTTGAGCACTAGATTTGCTATAGGACTGTTGGTTAATTGCCAAGGTTACCAAGAAAATCAAGGCCTTTTCACCAACTATCCAGAGGACTGACGAACTAACTCAAAAAAAACACACAAGGATTGCCTCAGCATCACACATGAATCTTAGAAGAATCAGAGTGGAACCGACACTAGGTAACCCACAAGAAAAAGAGAAAAACAAACAAAAGACTTGATCAAGACCTTACACTCAGATTGCCCCATTCGCAGCATACCATGATATGGAAGATCGTGGCAACTTTGAGGAGGGAACAAAAAGATTGTTTGGAAAAGATACTTCAAGACCCAAAAAGGGAAGATTCCAAATCAAAAGAAAGCAAAAATCTAAAAGAGAACTGTTTGCCAAGGAGATGGGTAGGACTAGGTACTAACAGACCAAGATCAGACATGAGGAAAGCTATATCCTGCAAGGATCTATTGGAGAGCACCTAAGCTGATGGATCTGGATGAGTGATGCGTCTGGCAAGCTGAACTAAGAAGGATAACACTTTGGTGATAGGAGATCTAGCTAAAGGATGCATTGGAATAGCTAACCAAGGGTTGTGCGATGTGTGCAAGATGTTGAGGAGGGAAGAACTAACACGAAAGCTGGATAGATACAATGGTACTAAGCTAAAGAGGATGTACAAGCTGACAGACCAAGATATGTTACAAATGTACAAGGTTGTTCATGTTTGGGTTTTGTGAGATGGAAATTTTTATGAAGGGTGGAATGTTTTTAATAGTTAATAGGTGGATAGGCAGATGGTTTGTGAAAAGCTTAAGTGAAAATGGGATTCTTTGTGTGCATGTGATAGGATACAAGCTAGGATACAAGATTATTTACAAGCTAGAATATGGTACAAGCTTTGGACAAGATTCGGATATACAATGTATGGTACAAGATTTACAAGGTACAATACAAGCTTTGGTACAAGATTTACAAGCTGAGGTACAAGATTTACAAGCTGTACAGGAGGTATTTACAGGCTTCATCAGATTTTGGATATTTGGTTGGAACACCAAGGGAACAAGCAAGTGTGTTATGGGATGGTGGGTGAATGGATGAGGGATAGGATAGTGATAGATAATGGATTAGTCTTAGTACACAAGGCACCTGAATTACCAGGTTTTCACCAAGGTACCTATCCAAGGTGCATGAATTGCCAAGTTTTCACCATTGGACGCTTATTTCTCTTTACTATTTTTTTTTGTTTGTATTTTTCAAAAGCTGGGTATACCAAGAATGTTCAAGCATAGAACTTCTTGAGATGAATGATGCTAGTAGGATCATTCAAGCGTTCTCCTTCCAGTGTAGATAGCTGATAGGCTCCAAAGCCAAAGGATGTTGTGACAACATAAGGACCAAGCCAGGTAGGTTCAAACTTGCCTTTCTTTTCTCGATCTACTTGGACTTTCATGTTTTCTTTGAGGACCATGTCACCTGGCTGAAAGTGTCATGGAAGCACCTTCTTGTTGAAATTACTTTTGAGATGAGTTTGATAGACTGTGAGATGATCATAGGCTTGTTGTTGCTTCTCGTCTAAGATATCTAGCTGGGTGAGTCGAGCTACTCTATATTCTTCATCTGATATTTTCCCTTGCAAAGATATGCGCAAGGAGGGAAGTTCAACCTCTATGGGTAGTACCGCTTTGGCACCATAGACTAAGGAGTATGGAGTTGTGTCTATGGATGTACGAAAGGAAGTTTGATAGGCCCATAGGGCTGGATTTATTTGTAGGTGCCAATCATGGCCGAAATCATTGACAACTTTCTTTAGGATTTTGAGGAGGGTTTTGTTAGTTGCCTCTGCCTGGCCATTACCTTGTGGTAAATATGGGCTAGAAAAGCAGTGATGGATGCAGAGGGAAGTGCATAATTCTTCCATGTTGAGATTTTCAAAGTTACCTATGTGGTCGATGAAGATGGTGGATGGGATACCAAAGCAGCAAATAATGTGGTACAAGATGAACTTGGAGACCTGAACTCCTGTAGCTGAGACTAGGGGGACTACTCCCACCCATTTGGTGAAATAGTCTGTAGCTGTTATTATCCATTTATGTCCATCAGATGAGAGAGGTGTGATAGTTCCAACTAGATCAAGGCCCCAACAAGCGAAAGGCCAAGGTGGTGCAATAGGCTGTAGATCTTGTGTTGGAGTGTGCACAAGATTTGTGCGCTGCTGACATGGGAGACACTTTTTGAAAAAGTCACAGGAGTCTTCTTCAATGGTAGGCCAATAGTAGCCTACTCTAAGGATTTATTGTCCTAGGACAATACCACTTGTGTGGGCACCGCAAAGTCCAAAGTGTACTTCTTTTAACACCATCGCAGCCTCATTTTGGTCTAAACATCAAGAGAGAGTATCGTGATAACCTCGACGATATAGTGTATTGGCTATGATAACATAGCGGGATGATTTTCGAATGAGGTTCTGGCATTGAGTACGTGTGAGGTGAGGGGATATGATACCATTGTTAAGGTAAGCATGAATCTCATGGTACCAAGGGGATTGGGGACCAACCAAGATACAAACACGGTTTGAATCCTCATTTGCATAGGTGGGTGTGAGGAGCTGCTCGACTAAAAACTCATACTGTGTAGCTACTTGGGGAATTTCCAAGAGCGAGCCGATAGTAGCCATAGCATATGCTACTTTGTTTTGTATTTGAGGCACTTGTGTAAACTGAAGCTTTGTAAAATGTTGGGTTAGCTGATCAACTAGCTCTTTGTAGGGTAATAGCTTTTCATCTTTGGTTTGATATTCATTTAGGGCTTGCTTGATGATGAGCTGAGAATCACCAAAGATTTGTAACTCAGTGATGTTCCATTCTGCAACTATCTTTAATCCTGCTATGAGAGCCTCATATTCAGCTATATTGTTGGTGCTAGGGAATTGTAGCTTAAAGGCTTTTGGAATGTAATCTCCTTGAGGTGTGACCAACAATATTCCTACCCCTGATCCATGAGATGTGTATGAGCCATCAAAATAAAGTTTCCATGGTGGTTGTTCTTTAATTAGATAGATATGCTCATCTAAAAATTTTGTGATCAACGGATAAGCATCTATTAGAGGTGCATCAGCTAGGTGATCTGTTATAGCTTTCCCTTTGATTGCCTTTCTGTCCACATACTGGATATCAAATTCGCTAACGAGCATAACCCATTTGGCCAAACAGCCTGTAAGTGTTGTTCTGGAGAGCATATACTTGAGAGGGTCAATCTTGGAGACTAGTTGGATGGTATGACTTAGCATGTAATGGCGAAGCTTTTGAGTTGAGAAAACAACTTCCAAACAAGCTTTTTCCATAGGAGTATAATTGAGTTCATAACCAACTAGGGTTCTACTGATGTAGTAGATGGCTCTTTCTCTGCTGTAGTCATCAAGTTGTGCTAGAAGTGCCCCTAGAGCAGTAGGTGTTGCTAATATGTACAAAATTAGGGAACAACCAGGAACTGGTGAAACCAAGATAGGGGGATTGGTGAGATACTGCTTGAGCTAATCAAAGTTGCACTGTCATAAAGGATCCCACTTGAAGTTCTCATCCTTCTTTAGTAAATGTGAAAAAGGTGTACACTTATCTGCAAGCTGGGAAATGAAGCGTCGGACAGATTGAAGCTTTCCCTAAAGAGAGCGAAGCTGTCGCAGTGTCTGGGGAGGAGGCATGTCTAAGATATCCTTGACCTTCTTGGTTTCAATCTCTATACCTCGTTTAGAAACTATAAAGCCTAGAAGCTTGCCAGATGTGACCCCAAAGACACATTTCTTAGGATTCAGCATGAGATGATATTTGGCTAACCTATCAAAGACTTTCTCCAGGTCAGCAAGATGATCCATGAAGGTGTGAGATTTAACCAAGATATCATCCACATAATCTTCCAAAATGCTATGGATAAGATCATGGAAAATAGCTGTCATAGCTCTTTGATAGGTAGCCCCAGCATTCTTTAGGCCAAAAGGCATCATGTTGTAACAAAAGGTTCCCCAAGGGGTAGTGAATGATGTCTTATGCTGATCCTCTTCTGCAATCTTGATTTGATTATACTCAAAAAATCCATCCATGAGGGACAAAATTTCATGTCCAGCTATAAGATCTACAGTCATATCTATGTTGGGCAAGGGAAAATCATCTTTTGGACAAGCTTTGTTAAGATCTCTGAAATCAGTGTAGATTTTGATGTCACCAGAAGGTTTAGTGACGGGGACCATGTTGGAGATCCACTCTGAGTAGTCGATAGGTCGGATAACCTTAGTAGCTAACATTCTTTCTAATTCAGCTTTGACTAGTAATGCCACCTTTGGGTACATTTTTGTAAGCTTTTGTCTGACGGGCTTGATCTTTGGATCGACTGCAAGATGATGAACTACAAGCTTTGGATCAAGTCCTGGCATGTCCTAATATGACCATGCAAATCAGCTAATGTTCTCTCTTAAGACCTCAAAGAGGAGGTCAGCTTGGTCTTGTGATAGGGATGCAACAATGTTTACAAGTCTAGGGATCTCTAAAGAACCGATGTTGACTTCTTGAGTATCCTCAATTAGAATAGAAGACACCTCTGGTCTATTATCTTGAGGAGTCAATGCTAAATCCTCATGTTCTGCTTATGGCTCTAAATTTTCTTGCTGAGGGGTTCTCTTCGCTACCTTAGCTAGTCCCGGATTCACCTTAGTTCTAGTTTTGGGTGTATCGAAACTAGGTTGGGGATTTTCTCCAAAATACCCCTTGGGATCTAGCTTATAGATATAGGCAGAATCTGGCTTTGTTTGCTTGTGAGAATTTTTAGCTCCCATGAATCTTAGAAGTGCTTCCTCTGATGTGAACTCATCAATGTGTATGACGCTTGGTTGGTCCCAATCTATGATTTGTGGATGGGCGAGTGGTAGGTCAATAAAATGGATGGATAGAACAGAGTCTCCTAGGGAGATTTGGTCTGGGATATCATCGTAGGCTCTCTTTTCAACTTCCTCAAGAATGTCTTCGATTTTGACAAGGTTGCGGTGAATGTTCGAAAAAGCATGACCGTCTGTATTGGTGCCCCCAGTTGTGGTTATGCCACAGCCAAGACCTAACTTCGATTCCCACTTGTGTACATCGATGGGGCACTGCATGCCCCTTTCTTCTGGTCCTAGACCACCATCTTGATAGTTTCATTTGTCAGTAATGAGCTTATGTTCTTGGGGATACTTTTGGCTAAAGTGATCAAGGCGTGCTTGATTTCTTTGAGGTGCATCCTTATGTAACCAATTGTTGATATCTGGAGTGAGCTCCTCATGAAGAGGGATTTTTGAGGATACAAAGGTTGTTGGGCCAAACTATTTGTATCAAGGAGGTGGAATCTCCTTAGCTTGTGATATGTCGGTCGTCCATGGGCATGCGGATCAAGTGGGAGTGCCCCGACAACAAATGCATCTGACAAACTATACTCTCCACAGCCTTTATTATTGATCTTCACGGTCGACAAGGTGGAGGCGAGGATGGTTTCTAGGTCATTACAAGTGTGGGATGAGTTGGCAATGGCTGTGCCGATATCAATTCCAGGGCAATGGTTTGTATATGAAGCTTCAATCGCATTGCAGTAAGAAAAGGGTTCGGGATCGGCATGGATGGTTACCTCAGTGCCTTGATGCAGAAATTTCACGCACTAATGGTAAGTGGATGGAATGGCTTTCATGGCATAAATCCATGGGCGACCAAGGAGGATGTTAAATGGTAGGTTTAGATCAATAACATGGCAGAGTGTCTCTTGGATGACTGGCCCAACCTTGATTGGCAGCAAAATAGTTCATTCTATGGTTCTTTCCAAGTTGTCATAAGTTTTGATGGTGATAACCTCACTGATGATAACTGCCTCAGTATACCCAACTTTTTTAATGAATTTCAGGGTGCAAATATTCAAGGCTAATCCATTATCTATCATTACTCTTTTTACAGAAAAATTGGATACCATGATGGCTATGCGAAGCGGAAGGGTACGATCTAGCTCGACCATGGGTATGTCGGTGGGTTTGAAAGATAGGGCACATGAGGAGGATAGGTGTCCAACAAGATTATGAAAATTAGTAGCATTGATATTTGAAGGGACACGAGATTCTATAAGAGCACTGTCAAGGATGTTCTTGTACATAGGACTAGTGCGGAGGAGGTCTTAAATGGAGATTTGGACTGGCATGTTCCCAAGGTGTTCCAAGATATTGTACTGGCTTTTTGATGGAGTTGATGGTGCTAGCAAAATAGGTGGGCTTGCAATGTTAAATCATGCTCTTTGAGTGGTGACTGCACACTCATTGTTTGGTCCTTGGATATTGATAACATTGGCAAAAGGCTCTTTCTCAAATATACAACCTATGAGGCTACCATAGTCTATATAGGATGAAGTGTGGTCATTTTTCTTCCCATGCTGTTGGTTTGGCTAGCGGTTGTTGGTGTTGTTGTTGTTGGTTTGGATAGGTGCTTTTCTAGGAGTTTGGTTGTTGTGTGGAGGAAAAGCATTTTGATAGATCTATAAGCCTACATTGGGAGAGGTTTGGGCACCAACAGTGATTTCTTTGTGATCAATGAGGTCCTACACATAATCTTTTAGTTTCATGCACCTGAGGGTAGTGTGACCTTTTACCCTATGAAATTTGCAGTACTCATTATCTTTGTACCATGCAGCTTTGGATTGGCTTGGGTCGATTTGCTAGGTAGGAGGAAATTTGATGAGGTTTTCCTTGACTAATTTCTCAAAAATGACATCCAATGGCTCACCAAGTGGTGTATAGTTTCTAGGTGCAGGTTGGAATCTGGGCTTTTGTCCTGCAGCTACATTGATGGCATTAGCTTGATTGCTAGACCCTTGGAAGTTGGGTCTTGGATCGTGGTTTTGATAGCTTTGGTTATTCTGCTGTTGGTAGTTGATAGCTTGTTGATTGTTTGATTGATATGGTGGGTTAGACTAATTTTGGGAAGGACCAACAATATTCACATGTCTGGTGTCAGTGATGCCATCTGTTGCAACATGCTTGTTTTTCTTCCAATACCTAGACTTGTCATTAGAATGTGATTGATTTTGGTTGGCTTCCTTGTAAATCTTGACCATACCATCTTTAATGAGTCCTTGCTCAAGGATCATTCCTTTCTCTTTGATTTCTTTGTAGGTTTGTAAACAGTTCATGGTCATGTGGTGAGCCAAGCTAGGATGGGCATTATCAATAAACAGTTTCACCAAATGGTGCTCTGGCAAGGTGCAAGATATGCGAGTGGTAAGGGTTTTCCATCTTTGCAAATACTCAGGAAGGCTTTCTCCACCTTTTTGTTTAGTGTGGACAAGATCCACTACTGATAGCTCTGTTTCAACAAGATGGGCATATTGGGCTACAAATGCCTCAGACAGTTTAGCAAACTTTTTAATTATGCCATATGGGATTCTATAAAACCATTCCAAAGCTGGTCCGATCAAGCTTTTGGGAAAGAGACACAAGAGGAAGATGTCATCATATGCCACTTCTTGGTAGTGCATGTAAAATTCTTTGATATGTGTGACAGGGTCTCCTTTTCCTCTAAATTTGTCAAATTTGGGTGTCTCAAAATGCTTGGAAAATGGTGTCATGGTAATGGCTCTGTCAAATGGGTAAGGACACACATTCTCAAACTTGAAGGTTTTTGGATCATTTCCTTCCTAGATGTTCTTCAAAGCTATCTTCATGGCTTCCCATTTTGCATTAATGGGTGATGACTGGGGTGGCCCCAATGTAGGAGTTCCCTGAGGTAGGTATGTGCTAGATGGGGTAATGGAATATGGATGGCTTTGAGGTATGGGCTGGTAGGGATTGTACATGGCTTGGGCAACTGAATGGTGGATGATGGGTTACTGAGGTGGAGGTGGCACATATTGCTGCATGTGTTGTGAGGCTTGCTATTGATATTGGATTTGAGGTTGGGATTGAGGAACATAAGATGGTTGTGGGAAAAATGGATTGCTTTGTGGAGGTAAGGTATAAGATGGTTGTGAAGCTTGGGGAAAAGATCGAGGAGCTTGTGGAACTTGACTTTGGATTTGAGGAGTTTGACCAATATATGTGGGTTGTGCCCCCATTTGGGAAGGTATTTGCATGGCAAAAGAGGCCAAGTAATTGGTAGTTGGTGGTGGTGGATTTCCTCCTAGAAGTGGCATAGAAAAATAGTTGGTAATAGGAGGTAATGGATTAGTTGGTGGTAGAGGTGGTGGGAATTGAAAGCTTGGAAATGGAACTGATAGGGTTTGATAGCTTAGTGGCTGGATTTGAAAGCTTGGTAGAGTGGTGGCAGGAGCTTGGGTCACTTGAGAGCTTGGCAGAACATTGGTAGTAGCTTGTGGGGTGTGATAGCTTTGTGGAGTGAGGGTAGTAGCTTGTGGATTTGTGGCTGATGGCACTGAGCTCCAAGGACCTAGTGTAAATGATGGAATTGTGTTCTGAGCTGAGGTAAACAAGCTGGGGGTGATAAAGGGTTGATTACTTGGCCCCATGGGTGGCATCCCTGTTGTATATTACTGATGTTGGCCAAAGATACTAGCATTGATTTGGGAGATGGGTGGATTGGAAGGCTGGGTTGGAGAGCAGTAGCAGCAATAGTGAAGGGAGTGAATGATGAGGTGTTTTGGGCAAAGGGGGTTTGGGATGGAGTGGTATCGACCAATGGTGGAGTGGTGGTGGCTAGATTGGCTTGTGGAAGGGAGATTTCAACTTGAGCGGAGGCTGGTATGTTTGGGTATGTTGGATCATATGGGGTGGGTTGAGGCTCTTCTTTTGGCATATATTGAGGATAATTCGAATCATAAGAGCCTATGGGTGTTGGGAGTTGCTCAAACAAGGGGTGCAATGGATCTAATAAGGGGGGAGGTCTTCCAAAGTTGAAGGCTCCAATGTTGTCCCTTTAAAATTAGCCCTGATTGTTTCCTTGTTTTTTTCTATAATGGTGTTCACTAATATTGCATTTCCTGGTTGGTTCATGAAAGCTTCAATGTCAGTAGGTGATGGTATGGTGTTCTCTGGGCTGAAGGATGGTTGACTGCTCAAGGAGAGCGATGTTGTTGGATCCAAATGATAGGGCTCCATTGTTTCCTTCTTCTTCTTGCCTAAGCGAGTGATGGGTGGCATGAAAATGCAGAATTTTTCCTAGGGATGAGATGCAACAATGCTGATGGATGCAAAAGAGGAAGGCTTTTCTATGCAAATGATTTCCTAGGTTGAGGAAAAGCTATATGAAAAAACCTAAGGAGAATTGGGTTGGGGATGCTAACTTCAAAGATATGTTGCCAAAGCACAAAAGGTCTTCTTTCCTATGTGCAAGCTTGGTGGTGACTGTGTCAACTTAAGGATAGACTGATGATCCTTTAGGAAGAACATGAGATTGACCACTTGTGGATCCCAAACTTTAGCTTAAGGTGATGAGGGATAACAAGTGAAAAAGCTAGATTACCCTAGACAAAGCTCTGTCAAAGGGATAACCTTGGTGAGGCTAGTGGATTTGGAAGATGTTAGGAATGGCAAACTTTTGGCAAAGTGACAACAATTTTGAAGGCTTGGATGTGAAGTTTTGGATTGCTGGCTAGATGGTTTGGTTCTAAATGAGATGGATGAGCTAAAATACTTAAGGGGAAGACTAAAGATAGCTGACTTTCTTACAAAGATGACTCTAAATTGAAGCTCATGCAAGAAGATGTGGAGAAACAAGGGGGTCTAATCATAGAAGTCATGCCTAGTTGGTAAGGCATAAGCATTGTTAACTCCTGGATGTTGGTTAAGTTGGATGTTGCAATCTAACCAGGCATCTTGAAGGGCTTTGTCAGTAGCTTTGTCCTCTGCTTTGTTGAGTTTGGCAATTCGAAGGCTTGGTGTTAGTTCCATTCTCTGGGCTGAAAGTTCTTGGTATGCCTGAGATGGCTTGAGTTTATCTTTGTGAAACTTTTGTTTAGGTTTGGGTTGTTCTGACATGAATTCCTGAATCTGCTTTGGCTTTGAGAGATCTCAGTTGTTTTGCTTCGACTTGTTCAACTTCTGAAATAGGCAGTGACTACACTAAATATGCCCTAAGCTAGGATTGACCAAGTTTGGCAAACATTCATTCAAAAAAAAATTTAAAAAATCAAGCAATAGATAGGAACAACCAGATAGAAGTTTTTGATTCTCAGAATGTGATACTTGCGCCAAAGAGTGTGTGTGTTCTAAAAATGTTTCGATCAGTCACTTCAAACACATTAACATCCTAGATGGTTGTCTACAAGGCTAACAGTTGGTTTAGCTAGGGAGTCCTCGATATACCCAAGGTACATGAGGCCCAAATCTATAGATGAAAACAAAAAGATGTCACATAGCCGAGAGGAGCGGTAACCCACTTCTCCTCTTTCACTTCTCAAGGGTATAAAGTTCCTTGGGGCTTAGTCCGAGTGACAAAATTTTGATTCCAAGAGAGGTGTCTTTGGATTCACCTCCCGATCTTTATACTCTGTCGGAACGCTAGAGTTGAGGTCATCCCAAGGGGTGATGAAATCCCCAAGCAGGCCTCCTAAAAAGAGAAACAAGGTTTTGGATCTTAATCTTATGCACCCAAGATGGCCTTGAAAGACGACAAGGGGAGAGAAGACTTGGATGACCTTGGGCTAAAAAACACACTTGTTCTTTTACCAACTGACTCTAATGTGTGTTGATCTAGACTTTGCAAGCACTCATCTTTAAGAGACAATGTTCAATTCCAACTTGAAGCGTTAACAAAAGTAAAATTGATCGAAGAATGAATACAAGAAGAAGAGTTAGGGTCAACAAAAAAGTAAACTCGCACGCCCGAAGGCTCTCCACGTCAAGTATCGATTGATTTTTTTTTAAAGCATTCAAGATTGAGTGTGAGTTTGTTTTAAGCCCAAAACAAAAGTGTGTGAAATTTGATTTCAAACGCGCACCCGGAGGTCCTCCACGTCAAGAGTTGTTCAATTTTAAAATCCAAATTTGAAGTGTGATTGATTTAATCTAAATTTTTGGACATTGAAGAAATCTTATAAGTTGAAGACAAACCCTCAAAAAGTGAATTAAGTAGAATCTTATTATAGAGCACTTAACACTCTCTTAGGTGGACCCATCCCCATAGATGGCATTGAGATTGCAACCAATGGTTAAATTGATGGGTGATTAAAGAGGGTGAGTCCAATGAAGAAACTACTCAATTTGATTTATGTTGACTTGTTTTTAACTTAACAAATTTCTTAAGTGTTCAAAAATTAACTTTTCCTAAGTTGCATGCAAAAGAGATATTTTTTTATTCTTTTTAATGCACCAAAAATTGAAGTGTGAGATATTGCAATGGTTAATTGATTTATACTTTTTAAACTTTTTTTGTTGTTTTTTCTAGGTGTAAAAATGCTTAGAAAAACCTCTATTCTATGTATAAAAAATGCAAGAACTGATATGCTAAAACAGAAATGCAACAAAAATAGGCAGAGATGACAGTTCATCAGGCGTAGATGCCAAAATGCGAAGATGCTGATCTACAAAGATGTTGATCTATGGAGACGACAAAGAAAGAGGCAGAGACGACAGATTAGGTTGGCGGTGGCAAAGACGACAGTTCAGGTTGGTGGCGGTGGAGATGACAGTTTAGGTTGCGGAGATAACAGAGTAGCTGGTGAAGAGGCTGATCTATAGAGACGACAGTCAAGGATGCAGAAATGACAGTTTAGCGGTGGCGCCGACAACAGAAGAGTAGGCGGAGACACCAAACTGTGGAGACAACAATTTGGTTGCGGAGGCGACAGAGTAGCTAGCGAAGACGACAATTTGCAGGCGCAGACACCATCTGCGAAGACGACACTGCGTGAAAAGTGCTAAAATGCACAGATTTTTTTCAAAAAAAAATTATATTTTTTGTTATTTTCAGATTTTTGAGGGTATGTATTCTTCCCAAGTGCACCCTTCAACCTGCAAAAATAAGTGAAACACCTTACAACTCACTCAACAACAAGAAACATTAGATTGTTAGAAAAAATAATATATAGATAGAAATTGATGATTAAATGACCCATACTGGGGTCCCATCGGGCGTGCCAAAATGTATATGCTATATTAGTATGTTAGAAACACTAAATTAAGAAATCAAAAGCATTTATAAACTAAAATACCATAACATAAATGAGAGACTAAAGAGGAAACCCCAATTGGAAAAGTGAGCCAAATGAATGGACTCTACCAATAGGATTTAGCTCTTTTTTTGGTAGATGAGTCTAAAGATTAGGATGTATGCTCAAGTGCTCAAAAGTTGCTTCAATGGATGTTGGGTAATGGAAAATTGGTAGCTTTGTGAGCTCTCAATTTGGCATCATAAGGGTATGGTTAAGGGCTTTGGTTTCTCAAACCAGCATTATAACTTTAACTCAATGATTGTGATGAAATGGCTTGGGAGGGGATTCAATTTATAGGCTAAGGGCTTGAGGGATGGAGGGTTAAGATGCAAGGAGAGATGAAAGCTTAAGGAGGGCTAGGATGCACTCAAAGGGGAGCACATGGATTGTGCTTGTTTAGCACCAACCAAGGAGTGACACATGTCACAGGGTGAGTGGATGGAGGAAAGGGGATGGATGAGTCAACAAAGGAGACTCAAGGGATAATATCTTCATAAAGACCCTTCATTATGGCTTGTAAGAGCTTGTAAGAGTCTTTATTGCCTTTGTAAGAGCATTCATTGTTGGGTGGTTGGGATATTTTGGAGGGAGTTGAGATTGTTGACTTTGCTTGGCTTAGGAAAGTCTTAAGCTTACTTAGGGAATGTGACAATGTTAGGGGGTGGATTAGAGGTGATTTAGGATTAGATTAGGCTTGTTAGAGATTTGCAAGTGGATGGCATTCATGAGGGTTTTATTTATCAAATAGATTTTAATAAATGAGGATTTTGGAATTAGATAGAAGAATAGGATTAATTGATAAATAATAGGTTATTTGATTTATCAATTAGGACTATAGATAATTAATTAAATTAATCAGCTAGAGGATGGCAAAGGATTTAATTAAATAGAAATTTAATTAATGATGCCTTTAGAGATAACTAAATAGGATTACCAAAGCGGTGTAATCAAATTTAGGTGTCTACAGAAACCACCTGGCACAACCTCGTGAGACTTGGCCCCATTGATCCACATGGCGAAGGGGCGCTATGTCACTATGGATAACATCCTCGTAGTTCTCCATAGCGAGATAGCACCTGCATGGATTTTCTTTAGATCTACAGTGATCCACACAAAATTGTACAGTTTTGCATCGAGTTGGCTGAATAGACCAATGAAAAATCACCATTGTACCATGACCCACCTGACAACATGCCACTGGGGATGAGTCGTAATATTGCTTTGGAGAAGGGTGGTCCCATTACATCATCTATGCCATGTGTCTCCTAGGCACTATGTCACTATGGTTGAAATTCTCGCAGCTTTCCATAGCAAGATAGCGCCCATCATTGATCTAGATTGATTTGATGGTGAGCAAGATAGATCTAACCTACCAATAGAAACTAGCCAGGTGCCAACCTATCTGACAACCCTCGTTTGCGGCCCACCAAGTGAAGCAGGACCCACATTCCACACAGTCATACTTTAGCCAATGAAAAGATTGATCAACTGCCAACATGTTTGACAAATTCTCGATGATATCTGACGGGGTATACCTAGAACCCACCGTATTTTCAAACTTTTCTACAAGATCACTTTTCGTCTAGGCGCTATGTCGCTAATGGTGAGGAGCATGGATTTTTTGATAGCGCCATAGTACCCACCATGGATGGAACAAACCCGGTGCCAGAGAAACAACGAGCTAAAAGGGAGGACCCACCTACTACATGGTGAGAAGATGTTATGTCATCATAGCAAAATGATGCACAACTTCCCATGGCGAGATAGCACCAATCGTAGATTTTTTGAGATCTGACGATGGAGGACTTGTCGACCTGTAGAAATACTAAAATGCATGGGGAAAGAAATATCATAAGGTTAGCCTAAAGTATTTTTTTGATATTCCTTTGGATGTTTAAAATAGCATTAAAATCGAGAAGTGACCGTTGGCGAGCAAGCATTTAAAATTTAAATATTTTGCAGGGGCACAATACGTAACAGAAACCTGATATGGGCCTATCAAAAATTGTCAAATTGGTAAGATCGGCAAGACAAATTTCAAGAGCAAGAACTATCATTCTAAAGAAGTCTTGGAGTTGGTTCATATAGACCTTTGTGTACCTATTGGCATTGAGAGCTACAATGGAGATAAGTACTTTATTTTAGTTGATGATGATTATTCTTGGATGATGATAGTAATATATCTGAAAGATAAGACTAAAGCTTTTTAAAAGTTTAAGTGGTATCTAGCTAGAGTTGAGAAGGAAATAGGAAAGAAGGTAAAATGTTTGAGATCATAGAGAGGAGGTGAATTCATTTCTAATGAATTCAATGAATTCTAAACTAAAATAGGAATCAAAAGAAAAGTATCAGCCCCTGGTACACCTTAGTAGAATGGTATAGCAAAAAGAAGGAATAGATCAATCATGGATTGTGCAAGAACCTTGATGATAGAAAAAAATGTTGCAACAAAATATTAGAAGAATGTAATAAGTACAATAGTTCATACCTTGAACAAAATACATGTGAAAAAAGAATCAAATCAAACTCCTTATGATCCATGGTATGGCTACAAACCTAATGTAAGTTACTTGAAAGTATTTGGTATAAAATGTTATATCTTGAAGGAGACTAGGAAAGGTAAATTTGATGTCAAAAGTGATGAAGGCATATTCCTAGGGTACTCCAGTAGAAGTAAAGCATATAAATGTTTGATTCTAACCACTCATAAGATCATAGAAAGTGCACATGTGAAGATTGATGAGTTTTCAAAAAAGCATGAAGAAGAGAGAAGCAAAGAACCTAAAGATTAGACAAAGTGTATTTACTTTGAACCAGTACATTGGCCAATCCAATTGGAAGTCAGTAAACTTCACCTTCTAAGTCCCCAAAATCTCTAGAAGCACCTGAGTTGCATCCAGTGCAACTCGAGTCACAATATGAAGGACCCGAGTCATAGTTAGAGGCTGCCAAGTTATAGCCAGTGCAACTTGAGTCTGAAACTGAAGGACTCAAGTCACAAATAGTGAGACCCAAGCATGATGTAGAAGATCATGGTGAGGTAAGTGGAATAAGTTCTAAATCCAAAGTACTTGTATTAGCAAGATATTTTAGAAGGCACCATGCACCTGAGTAGATCACTGGAGACAAGTCAAATGGTATAATGACAAGGAACAAATTGAAAGATACATGTTTTCTTACTGAATTTTAACCTAGAACAATTAAAGATGCCAACTGATAACATTAGCCTATACATCAAAGAAGGACCAGACAAGAAGATTGTGTTGACAAAAATATTTTTGGATGCCACATTATTTACTGGAATGACGATTTGTGCAAATACTTTTCAAAGGAAATGACTAAGAAATTTGAGATGTCAATGTTTGGAGAAATTGAATTCTTTATTGGCTTGTAGGTTCAATAGAAGAAAGATGGTATCTACATTACTCAATCTAAGTATATCTATTAGATACTAAAGAAGTTTGGAATAGAAGATTCAAGACCAGTTGGAACACCTATGTCTACTAGACATTAGCTTTCCAAAAATGATGATTTCAAGGAAGTAGATAAAACCACATACAGATCAATGATTGGAAAACTTCAATATGGTGTACATACTATGTCTGATGTTGATGTTATAGTTGGTATGGTGGCAAGATTTTTAGCTAATCCCAAAGAAAATCATATGATGGCAATAAAGTGAATCATGAGGTATCTAAAGGGTAATGAAGATTATGGATTATGGTACAAGAAAGGAAGAAATTTATATTTGAAAGCTTTTACTGATGTAGATTGGATAGGAAGTGTTGATGAAAAGAAGAGCACTAGTGATGGAGCATTCTTTCTTGGTAAGAGACTAGTGTCTTAGACAAATAAGAAGAAAAATTATATTTCTCAATCTATAGAAGAGGAAAAGTATGTTGTAGCAATAGTTAATTATTCCAATTTTGTTTGGTTCAAGCAATTGTTGTCAAGTATAAAGGTAGAGATCAAGGATCCAGTGGTTATCTTCTATGATAACACAAGTACAATCAATATATATAGAATCTTGTGATGCATACAAAGACCAAGCACATCGCAATAAAATATCATTTTTTAAGAGAATTGATTCAAGACAAAGAGATAAGATTGGAATATGTGAATACTAAAGGACAAATTGCAGACATATTCACAAAGCCATTACCTAAGCATGCATTTTTATATCTAAGAGGTAAGTTAGGGGTTATTCCCCTATCTGAAGCTTGCTAAATGAAGTTTAGTGATGCATCAATTAGAGCATGTTGAAGATCAATCAAGTTGATGTAGTAATGAAAGGGTGGATTGCATATGAATCTATACATCAGGTACATTGGTATTCATTGAATATTTTCTTTGGCATAAGATTTCAAATAGGGAGAGTTTCTGTCATATCACAAAAAAAAATTTGAAGATGACAAAAAGGAATAACCTGGTCTAATATCAAAGAGGGAGAGTTTGCTATCAGAAGAAGATGTTGAAGACAAAAGATTTTTCTAATAGAGGGAGAAATTGAAGTTAGAGGGAGTCACATTGATAGAGGGAGTTCTCATGGATGAGAATCAGAATGATACAAAGGATATTTTCCTTACTTTATTTTTCTCTGAATTTTCATTGTATTATGACATGTTGTGTTGCACCATCAATGCTAAAGAGGGAGATTGTTGAAAATAACTGAACAATTGTATATTTCCCTTGATGTTACACAAAATGTCATATATTTACTTGTTAGTATATATCAAGCTCACTTAGGCGATGAAGATAGTATCTTGTATCTGTTGAGCATTCTAGTATTTAGCAAGTTCAGAAGATAGTATCCTATATTTGTCAAGCATTCTAGTGGTTGGCAAGTTCAAAAGATAATGTCTACCAAGTTCACTCAAGTGTTAAAGAGAAGTTCACAAAAATTGAGTGTTAACCAAGCTCACTTGGTTACCAAAAGAAGTTTTTGAAGATGCAATATTAACCAAGTTCACTTGGTCAATACAGGATAATCATTCTAGTGTTAGTGTCTACCGAGCAGGGTCCGCTAACAAAGAATTTTCTTGTTTTGGCATATTGAGTTTAATGAATTTGTTTGTTAGTTCTAGCCAACCAAGGAGATGAATATTAATTATTTTAAGTTGTATTCAAGCTGATTTAAAACTAAATATGATATAAGGTAAAGTTGAGGATTGAATGTGTGTGAGAGTGTGGAAGAAAAGAAGATGCTTAAGAGGAAGTGAATTGGAAGCATAAGAAGAATATCCTTGTTGGGAAAAAAAGATTAATTTGATCAAGAAGGATCAAGTATTCAAGCCGGAGTTGAGATCTAAAATTAGTAATATAGTGGCATCAGTAATCAGGTCATATCATTGTTACTCTCTAACTATTGTAGCAGTGTATCAAATCTCTTAACAAAGTTAGCTTAACAACTATTTGCCAGATATTCTAACAAGGTGGCATTTTTAGATTGAAGTGTCTAAAGACCTTTAACAAGGTCACTCCTAACAGGGTGATTAAATCCTCTAATAGTGTCATACCTAACAGTGCATTTTGTAACCTTTAATAGGGTTGGCTCCTAATAGGGTCAACTTCAAAAGAGTGAAAATCAGTAACTAGTTGCAATTGGTGGTTTTTCCCTAATTGGGTTTCCATATTAAATCTTGGTGTCACTTGTGTTCGTGATATTTCTTTTATGTGTATGCAACTAAGTTAATTAAGGTTAATCACAGTTAATATTTTAAGATCTACATGTTTAGTATTTTTCGAGTAATAGTTGGTATTATAGTGCTTTCTAAGTTACAGTATATTGTTAGTGTTAACCAACTGCCTGTGTATTAACTAAGTTACAACAATTTTAGCAGAGTTTGTGTTTTGTATTGACATCTAATGGATATGGTATTTATTTTTGTGGTAACTAATTCACCCCTCCCCTCAATATTCTCCTCTTATATTTCCAACATTCACATCTAGAGTCCTCACCTCCACTCTTCAATGTATATTTCATCATTTCATATACCATTTTTTTTTTTACTATTATCCTCCCAAGATCTTGTTCACACCCCTCATGGAAACATGTGTCAAACTTGGATAAGTCACCACATTCTGAACACTTCTCATTTAAGAAAGCATTTCTATAAAAGAAACAACCATCAACTATAGGACATAAAAATTGATCTAGTAAGTCTCTTGATGATTTTGGAAGCCCATTAGCATGACAATTCTCCAACACGTCAGTACTATGAAAAGTAAAATGGATAGAGCATAATAGTTCATGGTGCATAGAAAAATCCACATGATATTTGCAACAACATGTATTTTGAATCTTAAGTGGCACACAATAAAATGGCTTCAAGGATTCAAAAGCCCTTTGTGATACATGCAATCTTGAAGACTCTCTCTAAATTCTTTGAACAACGTAGTTTGAATTACCACCAAATAATGTTTAGGGTGTGGTGTGTGGTCTCTAATGCTAATTCTCAACTTCAACACATCTTTAGCATTGGGTGAGACCCTTGAGTTAGAGAACCAAATTTGTGTAATTTCTTGTTACACATCATCGGTTAGCTTCTTATCAAAATGTGGAACTCTACCACCAAAAGCCAATGTATCATTTTAAAGAGGATCATCAATTCTCTCTCATCTAGTAATTGCTCTTCTCAAAATAGTATGATTTAGGTTCAAGTCAATACAGGTTTCTCATATATCTATCTTTTCTCAAATGATGACTTACCAAAGAGGTTGTAATAACCTTTCAAGCATCACTCTTATCCTTCTCCCTGCTATTTTTTCCAATGCTATTGAGAGCACTAAAAATATTCTTCACAATAGTGGCATTTCTTTCTATTTCCTTATTGAGACGAATCTTCAATTTGGAAAGCATAGGTCTCATATTTTGCATCTTTAATAAGTGCATAAAAAGTTGACATTGCTCCACCATTATCTTGTTGTCAAAAAACATCTTATATAGTCTTAAAGCCCATATTTAAATGGTTCTTTGTGATTTTTTACCTTTGAAATTAATAGTAATAGTTTCATCAATTTCAATTATCCATTTTGGGGTTCTAGGATCTTCATTTTGGTTATAATTAGGAGATATGTAACGTTCTTGTGCCTTTTCATTTTTTACATGGTCAATCATGGCATTTAGATTATAAATTGGTAAATTTTCATTCTCCAAATTTTCAGTCCCGACATTGTCATTATAAATTGGTACATTTTCATTCCCCAACTAAACATATTCATTTTCTAACTCTATGATTTTACCTTTGATCAATACATCATCAACTTGACACATTTGACATACCTTGTCTCTTCCTTCAGTGATATACCTTGTCTCTTTCCATATATGTTGCAATGTCTTCATTTGATACCTTCCTTTTGCATTTAGCCTTTCGATGACTACTACTCCCCATTTAGACAACAATATTGGACATCTAATCAAATCTTGTAGCAACCTTTTCAAACATTGGGCCCCAAACAAACTTTTTTCTGCAAACTTATCAAAAAGCCAAAAAAAATGTGATTGTCAAGTTTGTAGTGAAAGAGAATATTTTGGTTAAAGTCTGCCAGTAAACAGATTTAGGTACCCAAAATCAATGCCCAAAATATAGCAAATCATCACTATATATGAAATCCCCTTTCTGTGACCTTAGATAGGTATTTTCTCTATAGAGTGTAGCAATCACAACTTTCAGTCTTCATTGTGAGTTTTCATCTTATCATTATAATACATAGCGATATGCAAATGCCCATCACTCATCACTATGTCCATTATTCTCCAAATGCGATCCAAAATCAACTCCAATCCATTTCTATAAGCAATAGCGACACCTTTTGAAAATCACACTACTATATCAATGTAATGCATGGTGATCAACCAATCTTATTGCTATTTGTTGCAATACAAACTTCCTTTCTTTGATCACTAAAAGCACTTATCGCCATATCATATAGCGATACAACCCACTTCATTGTTTATTTTCGTAAGAAAAACCTTATCTCCCCACTTATCGATGATCATTGAAGGTTATACCGATACACCTTTCTTTATCGCCCATCACCATATTGACAATATATCTTCTTTGCATAGCAATAAACTTGATTGATATATGTAATAGTGATATCTCACCTGAATTTGAAGATGACCCTACTACTATCACCACATTATACACTAATACTTGAAGCTTCATCATTGTAGTTATAGTGACATATGAAAAAATCATATATCTAATAGGGTTTCAAGAAAATCAGAACTAGGATCCATAGATAGGGGCTTCCATGTGATGAGTAAGCGTTGGAAATGCATTTTGAGATAGGCACCTTTGATTTAGATAGAAAATCATGGTTTCCTACAAACAAAAAGAAATGCAGTAAGTAATTATTTTATTTGATCACAACCATATAACCAACCTAAGCTATGAAGAATATCCTTGAAATTATCAATAATTTTCAGTATGGAAATAAGTCAATAAGATCAACTATAATCATAGTAATAGGTGGAAAACATTTAAAATATTGAGTTCCACTAGGACATATGGTAATCGGTCACTGGGTCGAATGGAGTTATAAGCTAACCTTCAACCTCCTTTGACCCATTATATAGTGACATATGATAATCAATTAGATGGGTTGAATGGGGTCGTAGGCTAACCTACGACCCCATTCAACCTATTGCATCGTGGTGTGTGTCCCATATGGTAATCAATCACATGGGTTGAATGGGGTTGTAGGCTAACCTATGACCCCATTCAACCCATTGCATCATGGCATGTGTCCCCAGTAGTCCTAGGACCCCTAGGGACATATGGTAATCGATCACATGGGTCAAATAGGGTCATAAGCTAACCTATGATCCCATTCGATCTATTGCATCATGACATGTGTCTCTAGGGGTCTTAGGACCCCTAGGGACATATGATAAATAATCACATGGGTTGAATGGGGTTGTAGGCTAACCAACGACCCCATTCAACCTATTGCATCATGACATGTGTCCCTAGGGGTCCTAGGATCCTTAGAGACATATGGTAATCAATCACATGGGTTGAATGGGGTTGTAGGCTAACCTATGACCCCATTCTACACATTGCATTGTGACATGTGTCCCTAGGGGTCCTAGGGCCCCTGGGGACATATGGTAATTGATGACATGGTTTGAATGGGGTTGTAGGCTAACCTACAAACCCCTTCAACCCATTGCATCATGACATGTGTCCCTAGTGGTCCTAGGACCCCTAGGGACATATGGTAATTGATCACATGGGTCGAATGGGGTTGTAGGAAAACCTATAACCCTCTTCATCCCATTGCATTATGACATGTGTCCCTAGGGGTCTTAGGACCCCTAAAGTCACATGGTAATCAATCACATGGATCGAATGGGATCATAGGTTAATTGCATCATGACATGTGTCCCTAAGGGGGTCCTATGACCTTAGGGACATATGGTAATTGATAACCTACAACCCCCTTCGACCCATTGCATTGTTAAATATGTCCCTAGGGATCCTAGGACCCCTAAGGACATATGATAATCGATCACATGGGTTTAATGGGGTCGTAAGCTAACCTACAACCCCCTTCAACCCATTGCATTGTGACATGTGTCCCTATGGATCCTAGGACCCCTAGACACATATGGTAATCAATCATATTGTAATTTAATAAATTGTATAATACTATGTAATAATTTCTAATATTATGTTCAAATATATATTATAGTAGTATATGTAATGATATATATTTAATATAATAATAATAATATATAGATAATAATTATAATATTATAGGCAATATATAATACTATATCATAATATATAGTACTATGATCCTAATATACTATCTAATCATATTTAATAGCATATATAATATTATAACAATAAAAAAATTTATATGTTTGTAACCCTTTGGTTTTAAATGTATAATTAGTTCCCACCATCTTAATTTTTTTAATTTTGTATTTTGTCACCACATTTTGGGTACCCAATTTTGGATCAGGTACCTGATTAGGCTTTGTATTTACCAAACCTCTTTGGTCAACTAAAAAAACATGTTTGAGACATGTTTCTCTAACATTCAGACTTCAATTGGCCATCTGACAATATTTTTTTAATCCAAATTCAATGAAATGAAATGGGTTTTTTGATAACACTCTCAAGATTCCATCAATATAATTGCTGTCAAATTATAAGTTCAATAAGTATTTATTAGTTAATTTCTAAGGAAGATGTCTACAAACTGTTGATTGACATACTAATTGAAAAACAGTTATAACTTTCAAATGGTATAATATTTTTGAAATCCAAAAGTTGCTTCATATTCTAAGTTTTGCCTAGTATAAGAAAAAAATAGAATAAAATTAATTTTGTAAAGCTTTCAATTAGTTAAGGTGGTCAGACATGGGAGTTTTTAAATTTTTAAAAAGGTATAGTAGAAAATACATCTTTAATTATTTATTTAGAATAAAAATACCAAAAAATATGTGTCACATCTAGGCATGAGTCTACTTTTCATATTTTCAATTATATTAAAAAATATTATCATTTGATTTTGATTAAAGTGGTCAGACATACACCTACTTTTTATTTCTGCCCTGAAATTTTTGTAGTATTGCATCAAAATCCAAAATTTTGAAAAATCAAATAATTTTTTCTCCAAATAAGGCCTAGTATTTCAGAAATTAAATTCAATTTCCTACAAATTCTTTTCTTACAACTTTTTGATATAAATCTCATAACTACTTTAAAATTATGTGTCAAGTTAACACAATCCTAATTTGTTAGTTTTTCACTGCCACTTAAGACCATAGTTTGGTTAACCATGATCTTGCACATACTCAGGGGTTATAGGGTACCTTATGACTACTTTTGACCCATGTGATGATAAAATATGTTCCTAGAGGTTTAGGGAACCTTAGTGACATGTCTCATATGTTCAAATGGGTTGGAAGGGTTCATAGGGATATGACCCCTTTCAACCCATTTGATTACAACATATTTTCTTAGGGTTCCTAGGACCCCTAGGGACATATATAATATTATTAAATTAGTTGAAAGGGGTTAAGTGTACCCTGTGACCCCTTTCAACCCATTCAATGACAACATATGTTCCTAGAGGTCCTACAACCTATATGGACATATCGCATACGTTTGAATGGGTTGAAAAGGATCATAAGGTACCCTATAAAACCTTTTAACCCATTTGATGACAAAATATGTTCCTAGAGGTCCAACGACCCCTAGGGACATATCTCATATGTTTAATGGGTTCAAAGGGTTCATAGGATAATCTATGACCCCTTTTGACCCGTTCCATGACAATATATGTTCCTAGAGGTCCTAAGACCCCTAGGGACATATCTCATGTGTTTAAATGGGTTGAAAGGATTCATAAGATACCTTATGACCCCTCTCAAACCATTTAATGACAACATATGTTCTTAATGGTCTCATTCTTTTGAAAGGGCCAAAATGGACCCCTAGGGACATATATTATCATAGAATGGGCTGAAAACTCATTCAAATGAATGAGATATGTTTCTAAGGGTCCTAAGACCCCTAGAGATGTATGTTGTCATGGAATGGGTTGAAATGCACCATAGGATACCTTATGACCCATTTGAATCCGAAAGATATGTCCCTAGAGGTCCTAAGACCCCTAGGTATGCATTTTGTCATGAAATGGGTCATAAGATACCCTATAACCCATTTTGACCCATTCAAACAAATGAGATAGGTCCAATGTATGTTGTCATAAAATGGGTCAAAGGGTTCATAGGATACCCTATGACACCTTTCAATCCATTTGAACAAATGAGATATGTCCCTCAGGGTTCTAGAATCCCTAGAGAGATATGTTGTCATGGAATGGGTTGAAACAGGTCATAGGATACCCTACGACTCCTTTTAACATATTCAAATAAATGAGATATGTCCCTAGGGCTCATAGGATACCCTACGACTCCTTTTAACATATTCAAATAAATGAGATATGTCCCTAGGGCTCATAGGACCCCAAGGGACATATGTTGTTATGGAATGGGTTGAAAGCATCATTCGATACCATATGACCCCTTTTGACCCATTTGAACAAATAAAATATGTCCTTAGTGGTCTGAGGACCCCTTGGGATGTATATTATTATGGAATAGGTCGAAAGGCATCATAGGATACCCTATGATGCCTTTTGAAACATTTGAACTAGTGAGATATGTCCTTAGGAGTCTTAGGAACCCTAGTGGTGTATGTTTTTATGAAATGGGTCAAAAGATGTCATAGGATACCCTATGACCCCTTTCAACCCATTCGAACAAATGAGATGTGTCACTAGGGGTCCTAGGACCCCTAGGAATGTATGTTATCATAAAAAGGGTTGAAAGGGGTCATATGATACCATATGACCCCTTTCAACCCATTTGAACAAACAAAATATGTCTCTAGGGGTCCTAGGACCTTATTGAAAGGGGTCATAGGATATCCCATGACCCCTTTTGACCCATTCAAAAAATAAGATATATTCTTTGCAATTAACCTGTAGGGATGTATGTTGTCATGGAATTAGTTGAAAGGGGTCATAGGGTACCCCATGACCCCTTTCAATCCATTCAAATAAATGAGATATGTCATTAGGGGTTCTAGGACCCCTAGTGATGTATATTGTCATGGAATGGGTCAAAATGGGTCATCGGGTACCCTATGACCCCTTTCAACCCATTCAAACAAATGAGATATGTCCCTAGGGGTCCTAGGACCCCTAGTGACATATTTTATCATGGAATGGGTTGAAAGGGGTCACAAGATATTCTATGACCTCTTTCAACCCATTTGAATAAATGAGATATGTCCTTAAGGGTCCTATGACCCCAAGGAACATATGTTTTCATCGAATGGGTTGAAAGGAGTCATAAGATATCATATAACACCTTTTGACTCATTCAAACAAATGAGATATGTCCTTAGAACTCCTATGATCCCTAGGCAAATATGTTGTCACGAAATGGGTCAAAAGGGGTGATAAGATACCCTATAACCCCTTTCAACACATTCAATCATACTATATGTTCCTAGGAATGTATGTTGTCATGTAATGGGTCAAAAGGGGTCTTAAGATACTCTATGACACTTTTTAACCCATTCAAACAAATGAGATAGGTCCCTAGGGGTCCTAAGACCACTACAGATGTATATTATCATAGAATGGGTTAAAATTTGTCATAGGATAACTTATGACCTCTTTCATCCAATTCAAAAAAATGAGATATGTGCCTAAGGGTCCTAAGACCACTATGGAAATATGTTGTCATGGAATGGGTCAAAGAGAGTCATAAGATATCCTATGACCCTGTTTAGCCCATTTTTAAAAAATGAGATATGTCCCTTGGGGTCTTAGGATCACTAGATATGTATGTTTTCATAGAATGGGTTGAAAGGGGTCATAGGGTAACCTGTGACCCCTTTTGACTAATTCGAACAAATGAGATATGTCTCTAGAGATCCTAGGACACCTAGGAATGTATGTTTTCATGGAATGGGTCAAAATGGGTCATAGGGCACCATATGATTCCATTTGAACAAATGAGATATGTCCCTAGGGGTCTTAACATTCCTAGGGATGTATGTTATCATGGAATGGGTCGAAAGGGGTCATAAGATATGCTATGAATCCTTTCAACTCATTCAAACAAATGAGATATGTCCCTAGGGGTCGTAGGACCCCTAAGGACATATAATGTCATTAAATGGATAGAAAGGGGTCATAGGATACCATATGACCCCTTTCAACCCATTTGAACAAATTAGATATGACCCTAAAGTTCATAGGACCCTTACGAACATATGTTGTCATGAAATGGGTTGAAAGAGGTCATAGGCTACCCTATGACCCCTGTTTACATATTCAATCACATTATATTTTTTCCTAGGGATACTAGGACCCCTAGGAACATATGTTTTCATTAAATAGGTTAAAAAAAGGTCATAGGATGCCCTATGACCCCTATCAACCCAATCAAACAAATGAAAATGTCCCTATATTATTATCATAATATATACTATATAATTACTAAGTTATAATTACTATAAAATTTAATAATGTATATTATGATATATACACTATAATTATATATAATTTAATTTAATATATACTATAATTTAATATACATACTATTTCATAATTGTATATAGTATATTAAATATATATTGTGTTATATTTATACTATATAATTACTATATATACTAAAATATATACTATATACAATAATATATAATATAATATATCTTATGTACTATAGAATATTAAAAGTAGTAGCAATATGAATTACAAAGATAATAGAAGTTATTTTTGTTAAAGAGAGAAAATTTTAATGTCAAATCCCTTCATCTAGAAGTGTACACTTACAAATAATCTTACCTTGTCCTTTTCCAACTATCATGCTACTTAAATTTCTTCTTAAACACTTTCTTACAACTATGGGTTTTCTTCCCTTACATAAATCAGCTAGATTTTAATTCCTCATTTTACTCATGGTAATTATCTCATCATGCATGAGCTTTATCCAAGATTCACGCTCCTATGAAGAAATAGATTCTTTCAAAGATATAAGTTCATCTTCAAAAGGAAAATATGGAAGGTAATACTTATAAACTAGTTTTGTGTTTCCTCTTGGAACTATGCAATGGTCAAGTAATAGGTTCCTCTTATTTTTCCTATAAACTTTCTAAAAAAACTTCCTACATGTTTATACCTATTGTCCAACTAGTTATTCTACTTGTGTATCTTCTCGATTACCCATTTTGGTTTTAAAGTGTATCGTATTACCTTTTTTTTTTCATTTATACCAAATCACAACCAACTCTCAATTCCATAAAATTATATCTTAACAATATACCATGTTCAAGGTTGGATGGTTCTAAAGCTCACTAATGAATTTCTTACCAAACTCCAAGATTTGACCATCAATGTCTTATTCATTCTTTGTGTTGTTACTTTGTTGTGTATGTATATATTTTGTTGGATATAATTGATTAATTGTGTATTTTATTTGATGTTACACAAATGTCATATCATTATCAATCAATGGGTTAGGAGCTCACTCAGGAAGTGAAGATAGTTTTCTTTATCTACCGAGTGTTCCAGAGTTTTCCTAGTTCAAAAGGCAGTGTCTACCGAATTCACTCGGGTGTTAAAGGAAAGTCTGCAAAAGATGAGTGTTAATTGAGATCACTTAGTTAATAAAGGAAAGTTGTATAGAACTAGTGTCTATAGAGCTCATTGGGTTAACAAAGGATCTGTGCAGGTATGCAGTGTTCACCGGGTTCACTTGGTTAACACAGGAAAATCATTTCTAAGTTAGTGTCTATCAAGTAGGGTCCACTAACAAAGGATTTTCTTATTGAGTTTAATTGATTTATCTAATGGTTTTAGCTAACTAAAGAGATGAATATTAATTATTCTAAGTTGTATATGAGCCAACTTGACAAAATGAAAGATATAAGTACAACGTCAAGTTGAGAATTTGAAACTGCAAAAGAGTGTGAATGCATGGAAGATTTTGAAGATCTAATGATGTAGTAAGGAAGTGAATCAAAAGGATAAGAGGAATATCCTTGTGGATCTGAAAGGATATATCTGATTAGGAAGGATCAAGTACAAGACATTCAATTGCATCAAAAATTAGTTCATCTCATTGTTACTCTCTAACCATTGTAGCAGTGATCTAAATCTCTTAACAAAGTTGGCTTAACAACCATTTGTAAATCCTCTAACAAGGTGATAGTTCTTTTGAATTATTTAAAGATCTTTGACAAGGCCACTCCTAATAGGGTGATTAAATCCTCTAGTAGGGTCACACCTAATAGTGTGTTTTGTAACCTTTAACAGGGTTGGCACCTAACAGGACTCACTTTAGAAGAGTGAAAATGGTAACTTGTTGCAATTGGTAGTTTTTCCCAAATTGAGTTTCCACGTTAAATCCTAATGTCAAATGTGTTCATGCTATTTTCCTTTATGTGTTTCCAACTAAGCTAAAGTAATGGTAATCACAAATAACATCTAAAGTTAGTATATTCAATTTTTACTGAGTTATAGCATTTTATGTGTGTTTGTCAAGCATCAACAATATTTAGTTTTTAGAGTTTATTTTGTACTGACATCTAAGGGATCTAGGATTTATTTTTGTGGTAATTGATTCACCTCTTCCCTCTTAGTTACTCCTCTTATATTTCCACCAATTGGTATTAGAGCTTTTGGTGCTTGCAAAGAAGGTTTCAAGGACCTAAGCTAAAGATCAGGATGTCTTACAAAAGAGAGATTCCCAAGTTGAATAGAGAAAATTTTGCAGCATGGAAAGGACTTATGAGGTTACATTTAGCCACCATCAGTGATTCAAGTTGTAAATATCTTGATGCTAAATACAAGACTCCTTCTGAAACATTGTTAGTTGAAGATATTGTTGAAAAGATGAATCATAACATTATGATGATTGATATTGCATCTGCTCACAGTTATGTTGAATTTGATGAAGTAAAAGACTATAAAAAAGTGCATGAAATGTGGACTAGACTGAAAGAAATTTATGGAGGAGATGACAATGTAAGAAGAGATAAAATTTAAAGTCTTAAAGGTCATTTTGATCAGATGAAAATGAGAGAAGATAAAAATATTGCAAAATATGTGAAAATAATCAAAGCAAGTGTGAGTGCAATCAAAGCATCTGGAGGAGAAATTGATGACAAAATAGTTGTAAGCAAGGTATTGAGAACCCTTCTTCCTATTTGTGCAATTGGAGTATCTACTATTCAAGAGATGAGATGTGATCCAAATAATAAAATAATCTTGGATGCTCTAGTTGGAAGATTGACAACTTTTGAATTGGATAACTATGATAACTATGTTCCTAGTTTCAAAAATATTGAGTCTATATTTGAAGTCAAACTCTCACTCAAGAAAAAGAGCAAGAAATCAAAGATCAATCAATCAAGAAGTGAAGAAGAAACTGAAGAAAGTTATGACAATGATCTTGAAATTTTTGAAGCCCTACTTGCAAAGAAATACTCCAAAGGCAGAGGAAAATACAAAGGCAAAATTCCTCTAATCTTCTTTTCTTGTGAAGAAGTTGGTCATATTGTTGCTAGGTATCCAAATAGAGAAAAAAATGATAAGAAGAAAAGTAATAAGCATAAAGGAAAGAAGGATTTCAAGAACTACAAGAACTACAAGGACAAAGGTAAGAAATCTTGTTTTATTGCCAAAGATTCTAATAACAGTGAAGATGAAATGGTATATATTGTTGTAAAAGATGAATCTAATGATGAAGGAGATAATATGGCACTTACCCCTCATGTTAGCAAAAATGATACATGGATTATTGATAGTGGCTATTCACATCATATGACTGGAGATAAAATAAAATTTGAGCACATGGAATATTATGATGGTGGTAGTGTAAGATTTGGAAACAATGAGCCTTGTTGCATTAAAGAAAAAGGTCATACTTCATTAACCAATGAACTTGTATGTGAAAATGCTTATTGGGTTGAAGGATTAAAGCATAATCTACTGAGTATGGCATAGTTGAATAACATTGGATTCAAGGTAGAATTCATGGATGGAAAGGCCAAACTATTGGATGGTAAAGGAAATCTAGTTGAATTTGGCAAGCAAACAAAAGGTAATCTATTTTATCTTGATCTCAGTGAAAGTTCATGTTTTACTACTCAAGTAGAAGAAATTTGGTTATGGCACAAAAGATTATGTCATGTAAACTTTGATAATCTAGTTAAGATAGGCAAACATAGAAGAGTAAGAGGTATTCCTAGTTTAAAGAAACTTGATATGGGTTTATGCAAGAATCACCAAATTGGTAAAGATGGGAAAGACTAGTTTCAAAAGTAAGAGCTATCACTCTAAAGAAGTCTTAGAACTTGTACATATAGACTTATGTGGACCTATTGGAATAGAGAGTTACAGTGGAGAAAATTTTTTCATTAATAACTGTAATGTATCTAAAAGAAAAATCAAAAGCTTTTCAAAAGTTTAAGTGGTATCTAGCAAGAGTAGGAAAAGAAACTAGAAAGAGATTGAAATGTTTAAGATTAGATGGAGGTGGTGAATTCATCTCCAATGAATTCAATGATTTTTGCATTGAAAGAGGAATTAAAAGATAAGTATCAGACCCTAGTACACCTCAGCAGAATGGTATAGTTGAAAGAAGAAACAAATCCATCATGGATTGTGCAAGAACATTGATGATAGAAAGGAATGTTGCAATAAAATTTTGGAAGGAAGCTATCAGCACTACAGTTCATACCTTGAACAAATTACACCTAAAGAAAGATTCAAATCAAACTCCTTATCAACTATGGTGTGACTACAAACCTAATTTAAGTTACTTGAAAGTATTTGGCAGCAAATGTTATATCTTAAAAGAATCTAGAAAAGGTAAATTTGATGTCAAATATGATGAAGCAATATTTCTAGGATACTCCTATAGAAGTAAAGCATACAAATATTTGAATTTTTCTACTCATAAAATCATAGAAAGTGCACATGTGAGAATTGATGAGTTTGCAAAAAAGAGTGAAGAAGAAAGCAATAAAAAGTGAGAGGGTTATAGAAGATTTGTTTACTATGAATTTGATACCTTACCAAATCTATCTAAGACAGAGGAGGCTTCACCTCTCAAGTCCCCAAAATCTCTAATAGTTACCAAGTTTCAAACAGTGCAAGCCGAGTCACAGTCTGAAGGACCCGAGTTGCAGTCAGAGGCTATCAAGCTACCTCAAGAACAAACTGAGTCTAATGGACCCAAGTCACAAATAGTGGGACCTGAGCTTGACACTAAAGTTCATGATGAAATTAGTGAAACTCATTCCAAATACAAAGTACCTATGTTAGCAAGATATGTTAGAAGGCATCATGCACCTGATTAGATCATTGGAGACAAATCAGATGGAACAATGACAAGAAGCAAATTAAAAGGTACATGTTTACTTACTGAATTTGAACCTAGAAATGTCAAAGATGCATTGGACAATGAAAGTTTGGTTGAAGCAATGAATGAAGAAATAGAACAAATAGAGAAGACCAAAACTTGGACTCTCATTCCTAGACCTAAGGGTAAAAATGCAATTGGCACAAAGTGCATATTTAGAAACAAGCTAAATGAAGATGGAAAAGTATCCAGAAATAAAGTAAGGTTGGTATGTAAAGGTTATTCTCAAGAAGAAGGTATCAAGATTATGGTGAAACTTTTGCTCCTATTGCAAGATTAGAAAGTGTTAGAACTCTACTAGCATATGCAGCACATAGAGGATTTAAAGTGTATCAAATGGATGTTAAATCTTCATTCTTGAATGGAATTATTGATGAGGAAGTCTACATTGAACAACCAGAAGGCTTTGTAGATCCTACCAAAAGAGACATGGTCTGCAAATTACACAAAGCATTATATTGTCTCAAGAAAGCTCCTAGAGCTTGGTATGAAAGACTTCATAATTACTTGGTGCAAATTGGTTTTCAAAGTTCAAATGATAATAGTAGTCTATATATCAAATAAGGGCTAGAGAAGATTGTGTTAGCAAAAATATTTGTTGATGATACCTTATTCACAGGAAATGATGACTTGTGCAAAGCATTTTTAGAAGAAATGAGTAAATAATTTGAGATGTCTATGGTTGGAGAGATAAAATTCTTTGTTGGATTATAGATTCAATAGAAGAAACATGGTATCTACATTACTCAATCCAAATATATCAAGGATATACTAAAGAAATTTTGAATGGAAGACTCAAGACTAGTTGGAACCCCTATGTCTACAAGACATAAGCTTTCCAAAAATGATGATTTCAAAGAGGTAGTTTAGACCACATACAAATCAATGATTGGAAAATTGCAGTATGTAGTGCATATAAGGAATAATATTGTATTAGCAGTTGGTATGGTAGCAAGATTCTCGGCAAATCTTAGACAAAATCACATGATGGCGATCAAGAGAATCATGAGATATCTGAAAGGTATTGAAACTATGGCTTGTGGTACAAACTTGGAGGTAATTTGGACTTGAAGGTATTCATTGATGTTGATTGGGCAGGAAGTCTTGATGACGGAAAGAGCACTAGTAGTGGAGCATTCTTTCTTGGTAAAAGACTAGTGTCTTGGACAAGCAAGAAACAAAATTGCATCTCTTAATCCATAGCAAAGACAGAATATGTGGCAGCAGCAGTTAATTGTTCTAACATTATTTGGTTCAAACAATTGTTGGAAGGAATGAAGATAGAGATCAAAGATTCATTAGTCATATGTTGTGATGACACCAGTTTAATCAATATATCAAAGAATCTAGTGATGCATACAAAGAACATTGCTATAAAATATCACTTCTTAAGAGAATTGGTGCAAGACAAAGAAGTTAGATTGGAATATGTGAACACAAAAGAACAAATTGCAAACATATTCATAGAGCCATTACCTAAGGATGCATGTTTTTATATAAGAGGTATGTTAGGGTTCATTCCCCTATTTGAAGCTCACTAAATGAAGTTTAGTGATGCATCAACCAAAGTAAGTTGAAGATCAATCAATTGGTGTAGTATTGACAAGGGAAGATTGCAAATGAATTAGTACTTGAGGTACATTGATATTAATAGAGTTATTGTCTTTAGAATGTGTTTTCAAAGAGGGAGAAGTTTACTATCATATCTCATAGGAAAAAAATTTGAAAAAGGAGAAGTTTGCTGTAAGAGGGAGAAGTTTTCTATCAAAAGAAGTTGTTGCAAACAAAAGTTTTCTAACAAAGGGAGAAACTAGAGACAAACAGAGTTCACAGTGACAAAGGGATTTCTCATGGATGTGAATTAAAATGAAACTAAGGATATGCTCCTTATTTTATTCTTGCTCCAAAAATTTCATTGTGTTATGACGTGTTGTGTTGTCATCAATGTCAAAGAGGGAGATTGTTGGATACAATTAATTAATTGTGTATTGTCTTTGATGTTACAAAAATGTCATATCATTATCATTCAATGGGTGACGAGCTCACTCAGGCAATGAAGACAATTTTTTGTGTCTACCGAGTGTTCTAGAGTTTGCCTAGTTCAAAAGGCAGTATCTAGCGAGTTCACTCGGGTGTCAAATGAAAGTCTATGGAAGATGAGTGTTAACTGAGTTCACTCAGTTAATGAAAGAAATTTGGATAGAACCAGTGTCTACTAAGCTCATTCGATTACCAAAGGATCTGTGCAAGTATACAGTGTTCACCAAGTTCACTTGGTTAACATAAGAAAATTGTTTTTGAGTTAGTGTCTACCAAGTAGGGTCAAGTAATGAAGGATTTTCTTATTTTGGCATATTGAGTTTAATTAATTTATCTAATAGTTCTAGCCAACTGAAGAGATGAATATTAATTATTCTAAGTTGTATATGAGCTGACTTGACAAAATGAAAGATATAAGTATAAGGTCAAGTTGAGAATGTGAAAGTGCAGAAGACTGTGAATTGCATGGAAGATTTTGGAGATCCAATGATGTAGTAAGGAAGCGAATAAAAAGGATAAGAAGAATGTCCATGTCGAGCTGAAAAGGTATATTTGATCAGGAAGGATCAAGTACAAACCATTCACTTGCATGATAAATTAGGTCATCTCATTGTTACTCTCTAACAATTATAGTGATGATCTAAATCTCTTAACAGAGTTGGCTCAACAGTCATTTGCAAATCCTCTAACTAGGTGATAGTTCTTTTGAATTGTTTAAAGACCTCTGACAAGGCCAGCCCTAACAGGGTGATTAAATCCTCTAATAGGATCACACATAATAGTGTGTTTTGTAAACTTTATAGGGTTGTCTCCTAACAGGGCTCACTTCAGAAGAGTGAAAATAGTAAACTAGTTGCAATTGGTGGTTTTTCCCAAAAAAAAATTCCACATTAAATCCCGGTGTCAAATGTGTTCATGCTATTTTTCTTTATGTGTTTGCAACTAAGCTAAAGTAATGGTAATCACAGATAACATCTAAAGTTAGAATATTCAATATTTATTGAGTTATAGCATTTTATGTGTGTTTGTCAAGCATCAGCAATATTCAATTTTTAGAGTTTATTTTGTACTGACATCTAAGGGATCTAGGATTTATTTTTGTAGTAATTGATTCACCCCTCCCCTCTCATTTACTCCTCTTATATTTCCAACAATATTTATGTGTGCATGCATGTATCATAGAATATGTGTTCTACCACACTACATATGTTATGGGATCTCATCCCCAAAGAGAGAAAAATTATTATTTTATGAAACAAGACGAAGATAAAAATAAAAGTACTCGTGATGGTTTTGATTTCCTTTTCATTGCATGAAATATCTTATAACTCTAAATCTTGTCTAATTCTTTGTAACCTCCCTAGTTAAAAATATTCAGACAAACTATAGAATCCAAAACACTATATAAATAAAAAAATGAATCCAATCCTTCACATCGGTAGCCAACTTGGTTTTATTGGATGTCATTTAAAGACTGAAATTTATTTGGCATTTACATGATTAAATTGCAATCAGAAGACAATATTTTTACAATTAATGGTACACCTAGTCCTAACAGGATGTTCTTGAGGACCATCAAGATGATGGCTAGTGATTTCTCAATTTTTGTTAATAAGTACTTGTTATTTTTTTCTTCTTGTGAGTGTTGTTTATAACCATTTACTTTTGTTTGGGAGCTTTTTTAGGTCACAACATAATCTTGTTTCTAGAAAAAAAAAATTGTGCAATAGCCTTCAGCATCTCTGTTAGGATTAACCTTAGACAAAAATAATAGCTACATGCAAATATAACCAATACCAGAAAATAGTACATCGCATAAAGAGAACACAAGACACCAAGATTTAATGTGGTTCACCCAATCCTTGGGTTACATCCACCGACAACAAGTCCAATATTATTATTATCCAGTAACTACAATCCGCAATCCCTTACAACTCAATAGTGCCGCAAGAAGCTACAATATCATTATTACATTATGAAATCCCTAACCCTAAGCCTTTTTTATACAAGTTTTGCTACTTAGAAAATTAGGGCTAGAATAAGTTGTCCAATAGGAAAAATAGTAGTCGATGCCTTTTACAATATAAGGGCATTTTTGGCTCATGTACTGCACCTGGGGCACTTCCCCTTGACCCTGTCTTGGGGGTGCTACCCCCAAAACCCCATAGAAATAATATGGGGAGAAAATTGTGTTGAATAAACCTTTGAGTCTGATTGGGCTCCACATCACAACAATCTCTAAACAAATTAAATTCTATATTGGTAAATTAGTCATGAGTATGGTTTTGGTTGCAAAGTGGGTATTTGGATGTTGGCAAATGTTGTGATGTGGAGCCTAATTAGACTTGGAGGTTAATTTTTCCCACTTTATTTGGCATGGTCTCCCCCAAGAATATTTATATAGGGATGTGAGGACAGTGCCCTCAAGATGGGGTCAAGAGGCAGCACCCTTTGTAAGGTTTTGGGGCAAAGCTCTAGGTGTGTTCCCTGAAATTATTATTGTAAAAGGTGTTGGCTGCTATTTTTCTATTGGATGGCTTATTCTAGCCCTAATTTTGTAAGCGACAAAAAGCTTGTATAAAATGGCTTAGGTTTAGGGATTTCATAATGAATGATGAGATTGTAGCTTCTTGCGGTGGTATTGAGTTGTAAGGTATTACATATTGTAATCAGCTTATAATCACTAGATAATAAGAATATTGGACTTGATATTGGTGGGTGTAGCCTAGGGATTGGGTGAACCATGTTAAATCTTTGTGTGTTGTGTTCTCTTATGTGCGGTTTATTAATTTTTGATATTGGTTATATTTACATGTAATTGTTATTTATGTCCTTGTTAATCCTAACAACAAATATATTGGGCATGCTTCAAAGCCACATTGTGTATAAGATTTTTTGTCTTGACTTGGTTTTCTTGCACTTGTTCCTACACTTTATTGTTGTCATTTATCTCTACTTGTGTATATTAAATATGTTATACCTAAATGTGCAATTCAACCTCTTTATGTTGATTTTCTTTATTGACCACAATTAGTCTATTTTTTGTTTGATGACTATTATGTGGGCTTACGTTTAAGGCTATTTTCTCTCCAAGGAAACCAACTACAATCATGAGCATGGGCTATAACTTCTGATTTAAAGGCTACACTCATGTATGTTCTTGTTCCTCCTCATTGAAATATATATATTTTTAATAACTATTTAGTGATATTTCTCCTATCCAAGATGGATCTTCTCACTTTTCAAAGGGTATTAATCCTTTCCATTATGATGAAATAAATATTATTGATTATAAAGCTAGTGTTGATATCATAATAACGATTTATGATATAAAAACTCAATCATAAATATTTTACAAGCATATCCTAAGGATGGGAAAAAATATATGACTAGCTAGATAGCTTTAGGGATATGCCCTATTATACACTTTTTTCCCTTTATTATCAGATGTTTTAATAGCATCAATTGTTATATGTCTCACTTCATCTTTCATATTTCTAGATGTTATAGCCTCTTAGAAAAGGAACTAAATGTAATTAATTTTTTTGTGAGCAGCCTTGTAGTTGATCAAATGATTTTAGATTATGGCATGCTATGTCCATGTCTAAGATCACAATGGTTGATTTTATTACATATTGGATAGTCAATCTATATAATCAGTATAAAATAGTTCAAAGAGTATTTGAGCTATCCTATTCAATATGTCATGTTCATGCATCTCAAATAGCAGTAAGTTTCTAAATTATGGTCCTTACCTAAATATCCCAAGTTACTTAGAGGTCTATAAAAATGAACCATAGAGTCTAGATAATGGTTGATGGCTGCATGCTTAGTTTCATAATACACGTGCACTTACGTAGATGGAGCCAAGGTGATGATCTGATTTCCAGTAGGATTTAGAAAATGGTCTACAATATATTTCATTTCCACCTATTCCATTATTAAGATCATTCAAGAAACGTGTCTTTCCTATTTTTTGCAGTATCGTTATTTCTCTTCCTATGTGTATTATCTAGATGTATATTTTTCCTATATCTCAAGTAAGCTTGCATTTGACTTAGATATTTAAAAGATTTTGCAGATATAGAATTCTTGTTCACTTATATAGCTCATCACTTTAACAATCAATATGATTTGAGAACCACAATATGTCATATATATATATATATATATCAAAAGTAATACACAAATATGAAAATTAATTTGTCGTGGAAACCTATGATCCAAATATTTAGTCAATCTATCTCTTACAATAAATATCAATTTGAATGTGCCTTTCTACTTAAAATAAGTTGCATAATACCTTGTCACATCATCTCTTCTACATAGAAGTTTCTGCCATTATAAATTTCTCCTTGTGATATAGAATAAGTTAGTTTCTATAATTATAAAATTCTCCTTGTGAAGCTCATGTATGATAAGCAAGCAGATTAATATCCCCAACTACGAATAACCCCACAAGGCTGTATGAAATGCTTATTATACTCTTCAACAATGTGGAGTTACATGTGCACCACTTCACTTTACAGTGGGGAAGCTTGGATGGGTTTTGGTTGCATCTCCCATGACACAAAGAGGGTCCAACTAACTTTGACTTCACACAACATTCCAATCGACGCTTAAATTTTTATTTGATCCCACCTCTTTGGGATGCGTGCATCTCCTTTACTGATCCACTAAATGATAAACACCAAAAATAATAGTGCTAAGATTGCAGATAAATCATGTGCTAATGATTAAGTTTATTCTCCTTTGTATACCCAACATATTTCAAATCCCTTATTATCAATATGGGACAGCAAAATATTCAAAATGCATTGTATAGAGAGCCAAGTGCTTTAGACCAAGATCCCACTAGTTTCTTAATCTTCTATATTATTATCATAATGATTACAGTATTTCTGATGTGCTTTTTCATGGTGGGCTCTGACCCATAACTTCCATGCAAGTTTGAGCTCTCCAAGGAAGTAGGAGTACCTATAGACTATTAGATGAACTCAAAGATGGATGGAAGTGGAGGAAATCAAAGATCTTTCCTTTTTCTATGACATGGGTTATTCATTTTATAAGGCTGCCATAGCCGTTTCTTTCTTTCAATGATGACACGCCCACTAACAACAAAGAATAGTGATGTAGAAAAGGTCTTCCTAGTGCCCTAGTATTGTGGGTGTAATTATTCATATCATTCAAACTACTCTTATATTAATGGCTATGAAGAAAGCGTAAACAAATCCTGAGCTAACGAGTTTTGCACATTCCTAGGCATTCAGGAATCTTGTAACATAAGTATGTACAAGATTGCACTGCATGTAACTTACTATACAAGCAAGGCAATCCAGCACTGAACTATAAGTGTAGTATATACACTGGGTATGTGATCACAGAGATATTCCATAGCTCTTTCATGTCTCTGTGTATATACCCACAAATTTGAAGCCTTTGCTATGTCTAGAATAAAACTCAGGGTGGTTTCCTTTTTGGGTTTGTGTGGTTCAAGGCCTAAGAAGAAGTTGCAAAGCTCATACAACAGTTATTCTTCATACAGAGGGCATAACATGAGGAGGAGGAGGAGTGCAACAGTGAGATTGGGTGGGAGAAGAGGGAGAGTTGCATTCAGGCTCTCCAATGTTTGTTGTGTGAAATGGGTTCCTTTTCTTCTGATGGTGAGGAGAATGAGAAAGATGATTGGTGAAGTTGCAATGAAGGGAATGGAATCAACAACACTTCTCATAGGCTCTCATTGGGCATTCCCACTCTTTTATTCTCTCCATTGAAACATTGTTTTGCAGTTCTAACAGAGGTTCCCCAATCCCAACTCATGAAAGAGCTCTAAAAGGGTTGTAAGTCTCAGCTAAATGCTTTCATTCTGTTTCTTATTTTGTTCATAATTGTACTTTCCACTGCCCAAATTACTATCCCTTTCATGGACTATAACATAAGTTTGTTGTATGCATATATACATACCCACATTAATGTATTCAGTAGACTGAAATCATTTCTTGGGGGAGTACCTAGATGGTTATGAACAAAACTGTTTTGGGAAGTAGTTGTTCATGAACAATCTACTTTTGGGCAATCTTTTGGTAAGTTTCATAAAGCCTGTAAAACTTGGATCCACAACCAAATAGGCCTGAGGTTGGGGATCCTCCCTCAATAAGATCATGTTTATATTATCATTCTATCATGACAGCAATATGGCATTTCTGAGTTCTCTTAATAGTATTTGAATCATTATATCTATTAACATTATCAGATTTCTACAATTTGTTTGAAACGTGTAATTTTATTTTCGTAATTTTATTTTTAGATTTGATTGTGTAATTTTTTATTAGTAATTGTTCATCTCCCTCACTACTCTCACTATTAACAACACAACAATTTTAAGAATTTTGGGCTTGTAATTTCTTAATTCTGTTTTAACAGCAGTACAATGTCACAAAGTCTAATCTCCCTCTAACCCATGTTATATCAGAAATACTAAAGAATATAATGTCCCAACATCACAAGTCACTGTAAAATGTTTACCATACTTACTACAGTTTATAGAAGAAGCTACTCAAGTCCTGCTGGATAAAAATAATGTCTTTAAATGAATTGAATACATTTGTTGTCACAACATATCCCCCTCTTTAAGCAGATGTTGATAAGCCTTTATTGTATCAGATAGGCATGGATAACACACTTGGCTGTCTAAGGTCAAGGCATTGATAACACACTTGGCTGTCTAAGGTCAATTTATGAACCTACATCGTCTACTCATATCAACTGATGAGTGCTGAAAAAAGAGTAATTTATTTACTTAGAATATTTTTTAAAGCAAGTGTATAGTTATCTTCCCCAATAATTTATGAATGATCGTTTAAATATAAGTATCATGAAAGGGTCCTTTAAAATAAAATAAATCCAATGCTGATCAAATACATGCACATGGAATGCGTCAATACTCATACATTTGTCTAGATTAATAATAAATAATTGTGATATCTTTGTGAGATTTCGTATTTTAAAATTAATTTTGAAAACATTATAGCGAATCTAATGGATAAAAGTATTTAGTTCTATTAGTAAAGAATGAATAATTTATGATATGGATTCAAAATTTTAATTATCTTTGATCTAAGAATGTTACACTTTTGTATACAACTTATTTGATTGATCTTTATATGATAGAAAAGAGATATTTCCACAGCAAGTAAAATTGTAATATTGCTATTAGAATTTACTATGTAATTTTTCAGTCAAACTCATTGACCTATGTTTCATGAGTAGGGATTTAGAGAATAAATGGAACACTTGGCACTCATTGGATCTTTTAAAGAAAAAGGATAATTTAATTTCATTTATTAAATTACCTTTTCTCCCTTCTTAAGATTTTGCTTTATGCGTTTTTTAGCTTTTTCTATTTAATAATTATATAGCTTTCACCTTTATGTTATCTTTAGTAACTTATTAGGTTACCATTTTCGGGTTTCAATCTCCTTTTATAAGGATTGATGTCTTTGTATTTGATAACCTCTTCAATCTCTTCTTATTCTGAATATACAATTTGCGAGTTTTCAAATCAAACCCTTGCCTTTTCTTGTCTTTTTTCTTCTCCGTAATAGATTTTCTGCATGCAGGTATTCGTGGGCTTCATGGATTTGATTTGCATATTTGCTCATATCCTACATGGTATCACAGCTAGATCTGTTGTAGCTTGTTTGGTATTTGGACAAAAAGGGAGAACAAGGCTTTGACAAATCAGATCTGGAGTTTTTTGGGTATTTCCTGAAAAATTTGGGGGGGTCAACAATTTTTGAAGCAGTTTGAGGCCAAATGAACTTCATGGATGGATCCATAAAGGCGTCAAAACTCTAATTTCCATATAAAGTTTGTCTATTTTGGACAACGTTGATCCAGGAGGCAAAACTTTTTTTATCCAACAGGGTCATAAGGCCTCTAGCACGCATTACGAGGCAAAAATTTGGAAAAATTTGAAAAAAAATTTATATGCAAATTTGTATAGCTATGGTTTAAGAAAATCCTTAGTAGTCACCAAAATCGCTAGCGGTTGCAGTAAACCACCGGAGGTTACCGCCAGCGGTCCCACAAACCGTTGTGGCTCGGTGGCTATTGCAGCTCCTCCACCACCTGTCGTGAGCAAAGTCTGCGGGCGGTGTCGCCCACCCAACTTTGCAACCCTGCTCAGCAGACCACCACCGCTACCCGATCGCCATTCCACCGCCAATGTGGGTTGTTGTTTAAATTATTTTTTACATTTTTAGGGGCCTATCAATTTTTTTGTCAGAACTTGAGCATATAGATGTATTTTTTCAACCAAAAAATGCACCGGAAAGTTGGTTCTGAGATGAAGACATTGGTGTAGGTGTTTTTTAGTTTTGATATAGTTTGGTTGCCTATTTTGGCAATCAAAATTGGTTGTTCAATTTTTCACTCCAGAGGGCATATCTTGAGCATCCCACCTCCATTTTTTTAGAACGTTATATTTTTGGAAAGTTTTTCTATCTACTTTTTAGAAATGCTATAATTTCTTCTAGATTCTTCTCCATGCTCTTTCTATCATATTTTCTCTCTTTTTCTCTATGGTGAATATCTTGGATGTTTCAGGTCCGAGGTTCATTTTCTTAGCATGAGATCTCTTCTTTTGAGTTGTACTATCTGTTGTATCATCTCTTTTCTCTTTCTAATCATTGTTGATATCATTTGTAAGCATTTTTATGCAAATGCACTAAGATAAAGTGCCTCTCCTTATTTTTTGGAATCTTTTTCATCATTGTGATTTATTGTACTCGCACTATATTAAAAAGTACCATGGGGGGATAGTTGATTGCCATTTAGTGCCCTCTTCCTTTGTCAAGTGAGTTCCCCTTCCACAATATTAGCCCCATGATGTGTGTTAGATTGTGGTGACTGATCAGGAAAGTACTGTACATACTTCATAAATAGTGGGGTTCGGGGCATCGCCCCGAAAAAAAAAAATTTTGGAAGTAGCCGACATATTATGGCCGACATATGGCCGACATGTTATAACCCTAAAGCGGTTTAATACTTGTATAAAAAAGGGCTTAGGGTTGGGTATTTTATATGTGTGGTGATACGAAATTGGTTCTTGCGGCGGTATTGAGCTGTAAGGGATTACGGATTGTAATCAAGTTGTAATCACTGGATTGTAATAAGATCGGACTTGCTGTTTGGTGGACGTAGCCCAGGGATTGGGTGAACCACGTTAAATTTTGGTGCCTTGTGTTCATTTCTGTGTGTTCTATTATTTTCTGTTATTGGTTATATTTGCATGTAGTTTTTATTTCTGTCTGCGGTTTATCCTAACAAGTGGTATCAGAGCCTAGTTGTTTCTCAGTTATCCTCTACAGGAAAGTCTCACAGTTAAGTGCGAGTCTCACGGTTGAGTGGGAGCAATGGCAGATGATGGTAAGCTGAGGGTTGATAGGTTTAATGGGCAGAACTTCCAGTTATGGAAGATGCAAATGGAAGACTATTTATATCAGAAGGATTTATGGAAGCCGTTGGAAGGAAAAGCCAAGAATCAGGGAACTATGTCAGAGGCTGAATGGGATCTTTTGGACAGAAAGGCACTCGGAAGCATTCGGTTATGCTTGGCACCATCGGTGGCATTTAATATTACAAAAGCAAAGACGACAGAAGATTTGATGAAAACCCTAGCAACACTGTATGAAAAGCCCTCCGCTTCAAATAAGGTATTTCTCATGAAGCGTTTATTTAATATGAAAATGGCAGAAGGTGGATCTGTTGCAGATCATTTAAATGAGTTTAATACTATTACTAGTCAATTATCTTCTGTGGGTATAAATTTTGATGAAGAAATTAGGGCTCTCTTGATTTTGTGTTCTTTGCCTGAAAGCTGGAATGGCTTGGTAATGGCGGTGAGTAATTTTGTTCCTGGATCTAGTACCCTAAAATATGATGATGTGATCGGTGTTATTTTAAGTGAGGAAACTCGTAGAAAATCCTCAGGTGGATCTACATCAGGAAGTGCTTTAAATGCACAAAGCAGGGGCAGAATGACTGAAAGAGGAAGTAACTCTGGAAATCGTGGGAAATCAAGAGGAAAGTCAAAGGGGAGGAGGTCTCAATCGAGAGGACCAAATGATTGCTGGTACTGTGGGAAACCAGGGCACAAAAAGAAAGATTGCTGGACTCGAAAGAAAAATGAAGGAGATAAATCAGATGGAGACAAAGAGGCAAATGTGGTAAGTAATAAATCCGAAGAGGATGCTTTGCTTCTGTCTTTAGAGAGTGTTGATGATTCATGGGTTTTAGATTCTGGTGCCTCTTTTCATGCTACACCTCATAGAGGTTATTTCATTGATTATGTCCAAGGGGATTTTGGGCTTGTTTATTTGGGGGATAATGAACCCTGTCAGATTGTTGGAAAGGGAAAAATTAAGATTAAGTTGCAAAATGGGAATCATTGGCTACTACATGAGGTAAGACATGTTCCAAAACTAAGTAGAAATTTAATTTCAGCAGGGCAACTCGGTGATGAGGGTTGTGTAGTTACTTTTAATGATAAAAATTGGAAGGTTTCAAAAGGTTCCCTTGTAGTAGCAAAAGGTGTGAAAGTAGGCACCTTATATCTTTGTACAGGTCATATTGTTCCTTCTACTTTGATTGTTTCAGAGAAAAATGAATATTCAGGAACAATTACTGCAGTTGAGCAGGGAGAACAAATAGCTGCTGTAGATTTTGATACAGCGTTGTGGCACAATAGACTTGGGCACATGAGTGAGAAAGGTATGAAAGTACTTCATTCAAGGAAAGTTTTACCAGGTCTAAAATGTGTGAATATGGATTTCTGTGAAAGTTGTGTGTATGGAAAACAAAAGAGAGTGAGTTTTGTAAAGACAGGGAAGGAAAACAAAAAGGAGAAATTAGAGCTTGTGCATACAGATGTATGGGGACCGGCTCAGGTATCTTCCCTTGGTGGCTCTCATTATTATGTTACATTTATTGATGACGCAACTAGAAAAGTATGGGTTTATTTCCTTAGACAGAAATCTGATGTATTTCAAACTTTTAAGAAATGGAAATGCTTGGTTGAAAATGAGACTGGTAAGAAATTAAAATGTCTCAGATCTGATAATGGTGGTGAGTATTGCAGTCATGAATTTGAAGATTATTGCTCCACTAATGGTATTCGTAGACAAAAAACTGTTCCAAGGACTCCACAGGAAAATGGAGTGGCTGAACGCATGAACAGGACTATATTGGAGCGCGCAAGGAGCATGAGGTTACATGTTGGGTTGCCCTTACACATGTGGGCGGAGGCTGTCAATACTGCAGTATATTTGATTAATAGAGGTCCCTCTACTCCTTTGGGCTGTGGTATTCCAGAGGAAGCATGGACTGGTAAGAAGGTGAGTTATTCTTTTCTCAAGACCTTCGGTTGTGAAGCTTTTGCTCATATAAACTCTGAAAATAGAACCAAGCTAGAAGCGAAATCAAAGAAATGTGTCTTTGTTGGATATGGCATTAATGAATTTGGCTATAGGCTTTGGGATTTTGAAAATCATAAAATTATAAGAAGCCGAGATGTCATATTCAATGAAAAAGTGTTGTACAAAGATCTGTTGCAGCAACATGAGAAGAAAGAAGATGATTATGTAGTGCTGGATGATACTCCAAAAGCTGATGTTCCAGCCATTCCTCATGATGTGCAACAACTGCAACAACAAATACCACACACACCAATGAATGTTAGATGGTCAACAAGGCCAATTAGACCTCCACAAAGGTTTTCTCCCTCTTTGTATTCTATTTTACTTACTGATGCTGGTGAACCTGAAAGTTATGATGAAGCTGTGCAGGTGGATACTAAGATTCAGTGGGAGTCTGCAATGAAAGATGAAATGGACTCTTTGCTGAAAAATAAGACGTGGGATTTGTGCAAGTTGCCTGCAGGTAAAAAGGCTTTACAGAATAAATGGGTTTACAGGTTGAAAGAAGAGGAAGGAGGTAAGAAAAGATTTAAGGCCAGGTTAGTTGTAAAAGGATTTGCACAGAAAAAGGGAATTGATTTTGATGAGATATTTTCTCCTGTTGTTAAAATGACTTCTATTCATACTGTTTTAAGTCTTGTGGCTACTGAAGATTTGCATTTAGAGCAGATGGATGTTAAAACAGCCTTTCTTCATGGTGATTTGGATGAAGAAATATATATGGCTCAGCCACAGGGTTTTGAGGTCAAAGGTAAGGAGAACTTAGTGTGCAAATTGAAGAAAAGTTTATATGGCCTGAAGCAAGCACCTCGGCAATGGTATCTGAAATTTGACAGTTTTATGCATGAGCATGGATATAATAGGTGTCATTCAGATTACTGTGTTTATTTTAAGAGGTTGGATGATGATAGCTACATTATTTTATGTCTATATGTTGACGATATGCTTATAGCTGGGTCTAACATGCATCATATTAAGGGGCTAAAATGCCAGTTAGCACATGCATTTGCTATGAAGGATTTGGGAGCAGCAAAACAAATCCTTGGTATGAAGATTTGCAGAGATAGGAAGAACAGAACATTGACGCTATCTCAAGCTGATTATGTTGAGAAGGTGTTGCAACGTTTCTCTATGGAGCATGCTAAAGCTGTCAGCACACCTTTACCTGGTCATTTGAAATTGACTAAGGAGATGTGTCCCAAGACACAGGAAGAGGAGGATAAGATGTCCAAGGTACCCTATGCTTCAGCTGTAGGAAGTTTGATGTATGCTATGGTATGCACTAGGCCAGATATTGCACATGCAGTGGGAGTCGTTAGCAGGTATATGAGTCATCCAGGTTTTGAGCATTGGAATGCTGTCAAGTGGATTCTCAGATATTTGAGAGGACCATCCCATAAGTGTTTACACTTTAGGGGCTCTACTACTGATTTACAGGGCTATGTTGACTCAGATTTGGCTGGGGATATTGATACCAGGCGGAGTACTACAGGTTATGTCTTTACTGTTGGTGGGGCAGCCGTGAGCTGGGTTTCTAGGCTACAGAAGATTAATGCTCTCTCCACTACAGAGGCAGAGTATGTTGCTGCTACAGAGGCAGCCAAAGAGATGATATGGCTTTAGTTCTTCTTGGAAGAATTGGGACATCCTCAGAAGGATAATTATTTGTTCACAGATAGTCAGAGTGCCATTCATCTTGCTAAGAATTCAGCTCTGCATTCTAAGACCAAACACATACAGTTGCGGTACCATTTCATTCGGTCAGTTTTGGAGGATGGACAGATAAAGTTGGAGAACATACATACCAATGAAAATCCAGCAGATATGTTGACAAAGGTTGTCACAAGGGAGAAGCTGAACTCCTCTTCAGCTTTAGTTGGTCTTTTAGACTAAATGTGAATAAAAGAACAGTAGAGTCCAGGGTGGTTTGATCCAGTGGGAGCCCCATGTGATAGTTGTATTGCTACAGGATCAGTCTCCAAGTGGGAGATTGTTGTTTAATGTGGAGCCTGATCAGTCCCCAAGTGGGAGATTGTTAGATTGTGGTGACTAATCAGGAAAGTACTGTACATACTTCATAAATAGTGGGGTTCGGGGCATCGCCCCGAAAAAAAAAAAATTTGGAAGTAGCCGACATATTATGGCCGACATATGGCCGACATGTTATAACCCTAAAGCGGTTTAATACTTGTATAAAAAAGGGCTTAGGGTTGGGTATTTTATATGTGTGGTGATACGAAATTGGTTCTTGCGGCGGTATTGAGCTGTAAGGGATTACGGATTGTAATCAGGTTGTAATCACTGGATTGTAATAAGATCGGACTTGCTGTTTGGTGGACGTAGCCCAGGGATTGGGTGAACCACGTTAAATCTTGGTGCCTTGTGTTCATTTCTGTGTGTTCTATTATTTTCTGTTATTGGTTATATTTGCATGTGGTTTTTATTTCTGTCTGCGGTTTATCCTAACAATGTGTCGATGACACGTGTCTTTATAGGCGTCTGTATCTCTTCCTCACTCTCAATTTTTTTGGTTCTTTCTGTTTTACAAGAGATTTTTGGCCCACTTTCTCAGTTGCTTGTCACCTCACTCTTGTTTGCATTAAAAGGGGTTCTTTCATTGTTTCTAATGCTTCTTTGGTTCATTGGAGTGAGCTATGTATTCAGTATTTGATCCTATGTACTAGGCAATTGCAATGGCTAGCTACCTATGCATTTCGGTGAGATGGATCATCTACCATATAAACACTCTTCTTTTCATTTTCAGAGGAAGTTCTTCAGCAGTTTCTTTTTGACAGAGTTTGCGGCTTCTTTATGCTTTAGTGGTTTCCTTCATGATCACTCTTTGTTCCTATTTTCTAGAACATTCCTCTAGTTGGAGGCTTCTGTAGTTCTTCACTAAATTTTTTAGCTATCTCTTTTTGGAGTAGATTTTTTCCCACTGGTTTTTCTCTATTTCTCCATTTCATAGAGATTTTTGTTTTGACTGGGTACCTCATCAAGCCTTGTTGCTAGGACTCAAGTTTGCTTTATACATTGCATTGTAGTTCCTTGCTCTTTTTGCATTATTTGTAGCTGCATTGTTGCTCATCTTAAGGGGGGATGTTAGACAAAAAGGATAATTTCATTTCATTTATTAAATTACCTTTTCTCCCTTCTTAAGATTTTTCTTTATGTATTTTTTAGCTTTCTCTATTTAATAATATTTTTTATAATTATTAAATAGCTTTCACCTTTAGTAACTTATTAGGTTACCCTTTTCGGGTTTCGATCTCCTTTTATAAGGATTGATCTCTTTGTATTTTATAACCTCTTCAATCTCTTCTTATTTTGAATATACAATTTGCGTGTTTTCAGATCAAACCCTTGCCTCTTCTTGTCTTTTTTCTTCTCCATGACAGATTTTCTACTTGCAAGTATTCGTGGGCTTCATGGATTTGATTTGCATATTTTCTCAAATCCTACAGGATCTAGGTGATGCTCACGAAGGTGAAGCACTAGGACTTCCTAGGAGGTCACTCATCTTAGCACTACTCTAGCTCAAGGATGCTTAACTACAGAGTTTCCTCCATGGTTAAATTCACTCTACTTGCAACCTCATTTGCAAAACCTTCACCAAGTGTTGTGTCTTATGAACTATTCATTAGAAAGCCCCAAGGTAAGCTCACCAAGTGATAAGTAGGAGATACTTCCATAGCAAGTCAAATTGTGATATTGCTATCAGGATTTAACTATGTAGTTTTTGAGTCCAACTCATTGACCCATGTTTCATGAGTAGTGATTCATACATGAATCCATCTCTCATGAGAATAAATGGAACACTTAGCACTCATTGGATCTAGATGATGTTCATAGAGGTGAAGCATCAGGATTTCCCAGGAGGTCACTCATTTCAGTACTACTCTAGGTCAAGTGCACTTAGCTATGGAGTTTCCTCCATGGTTAAACCCACTCTACTTGCAACCCCATTTGCAAAACCTTCACCAAGTGTTGTACCTTATGACCATTCATTAGAAAGCCCCTTAAGCTCATCAAGTGATAAGTTGGAGATATTTCCACAGCAAGTAAAATTGTGGTATTGCTATTAGGATTTAATTGTGTAGTTTTTCAGTCAAACTCATTGACCCATGTTTCATGAGTAGCGATTCATGCATAAATCCATCTCTCATGAGAATAAATGGAACACTTAGCACTCATTGGATCTAGGTGGTGGTCATAGAAGTGAAGCATCGGGACTTCCCAGGAGATCACCTATCTCAATACTACTCTGTCTTGAGTGCTTAACTATAGAATTTTCTCTATGGTTAAACCCACTCTGCTTGCAACCTTGTTTGCAAAACCTTCAGGAAGTGTTGTGCCTTATGAACCATTCATTAGAAAGTCCCTTAAGATCATCAAGTGATTTTATATGTTATAATTTTTTATGTCAAAGACCAATGGTATTGAATGGAATGATGTTTTTAAATATTAATAGTAGAAGAATCTAAGTGTTGTCCCTATACACAAAAACCTAGATGGTGTCTAGTTTGTAGGATAGATAGTAGCAACATACTAAACATTTTAACAATCAACTAGAAACATTGAAAACATCAAAACCTAACCATCAACATCATTATAAAAAATAAACTAGTACCTCTAAAACACATGTCTACTAAGCCATCTAATCTAAATAAATTCTTATGAAAGGGCCACTTAGGGACATCAACAACATTGGCAATATCTAAGCTACTAAAAGGTTCAAGTGCATAAGAAACAACTAAGCTAATAAGAGGTCATCTATTGTCATAACTAGAAAAAAAACATTTTTTTTTAAATAGAAGGGAACTCATCCCTAGAGAGCTTCCTTGAATTTACAATCAACTTGTTGGATGACAATTGACCAAACTCTAGTAAAGAACTTGAACACTTATAGCTCCCTCCATTTTTTTCATCCACTTATAGGATCTTGTCTAGAGGAGGCATAATGAGGTGGTTGAGTTGTGCATAACTCTTAGGCTAAGTTTGGAAATAATCCTAATTTTTCTTTAAAGTTTGGAAAACCTAGCTTCAATCTTTCTCAACTCCTCATGCATAGTGTTGCATTTAGAATGGGTCTTGTCTTTCTAGGTTTTACAAGTCTACTACTACTAATTTTCTTGCAACTTCTTTTAGCATCATATTGTTAGTGAGATTAATTGGTTCAATTTTAATACTTTTAGAAACATGGCTAGAGTTGTCTGTAGTGTTAGAGCTTTCCCTATTTTCATAATTTTTCCCATCTTTCCCCTCCTCTTCATTTTTTATTTCTTCCTCATACCTCTCATTCCCTCTAACCTCCTCTTTCTCAAGGTCATGGTCCACAACGTTTTTCAATTTCTTTTTCTCAATAGAGTGGCTAGCCAATTTGTGTGACCTCAGGTTCCTCTAATTATTTTCCTTTTCTTTTCTAGCCTCATCTTCAAAGATAGTTTCTTGAATGGTAAATTTAGCTTTTTAATAGGATGCGTCAAATATTCTCATTTTTCTTGTTGGGAGTTGAGAACTTATGTTTGTGATCTCTCGACTCATTCTCAGTAACAAGAAGGATGGGGGTTTTATGAGTTCCAAGTTGGGAGATGACTTTGATCCTTAAATACCTTTTTTTTCTAGGGGCTAGGGTGTCTATAATTTTGGTTGACAAGGAAAGGGGGTAGCATAATTAGTGGCTTCTTGCATAATTACTGGCTTAGATTGGCACAAAGAAAAGTGGAATTTGTAAAGTCAAAAGATCAAAACTTGATGGAGTGATTTTTCCCCTAACTTGGCATTTTTCATTGCCTCTTTCACAAGACGTGACAAGGAATTGGGAAGGAAAATGGGAAAATAAATAAAACTATGATTTATTACATGCTCGAGCAAGGGCTTGTAATAAAAGTAATGTTTAGTGGTAAAATGGAAGCACTTTAATAAAATGTAGAGTTCCCCTTTACAAAATCACTAAGCCATTTAAATATGTGTGTGAGGGAAAGAGGGGAATTTTTAAGTGTGATTCTACTTATGATCTAAATTAGATTATCTAGAACCCAAAGGAAGAAGGGTTCTAATAGTAAACTTGGATTACAAGGAGGAATACAATACAAGGAAATGTACTCTCTTAAACCCTTGATAGGATAATATAAATGTGAAATTGAACTAATTACTTAGATAATATAAATCTAGATGTTATGTAAACACAATTAGCCAAAATAAGATGTAAATCTAGGGTAAAGATATGAAAGGGAATAAAAAATAAATGACTCACCTTGAAATGTGTAGAGGAAGATATTTTTCAATCTAAAACTTGCAGATCTAGACTATTTCTTAATATTTGTTCACAGATCTCAAAATAAAATGATGAAACGAACATAACCTAGAAATCTCCCTGAAAACAGAGATTGAAGGACTAGGTTGACTTGGTAAGACTTCTTTCAACCAATTTGACGTAGTCTAACAATCTAAAACTAACTTCTCCAAAAAGCTCCCAAAAAGTAGGTCCCAGATTCGCAATCATTTTTGCTCCCACCCTGTAAATCAACACATAAAAGAAAGGTTTTGGGGTTGGGGTTTGATGAGGCTTGCCTTGGTCAAGCCCTAGGTTAAGGAATTAACTATAATTGAGAAATGTAAATGTATATGATTGAAAGACAACATAAATATTAGGATTCACCTTGCTTGAAACCCTTGTTTGTAAGGATTTTGTATTTAAATGTAATGTAGATCTTGAACTAAGAATGTAAGGTATCTCCACTCTTCTCTTTGCAATAGATCTACCATAATCCCATTTTAGTGTCATGGATATAAAAGTGCATTAATGAAGAAAATGATGAATGCTTCAATGTAGATCTCCTCCCTTGATGGCCAACAATAAGCTAGATCTTGAAGAGAAAATGCTTAGAAAGGATCCTTCAATGTTAGATAGAAATATCCTTGTTAAAATGCTTGAAAGTCTTGAATATTTGAACTCCTTGAATGTAAAAAGGTAGAAATTTGGACTTGAGAGCAATATCTTGAGTGCTTGAATGAATGAGATTCTTGAGAATTAATGAGATGTGAAAATGAAGCCTCCAAGTCTCCTTATATATGAATTTTCAAGTGGGAAAACAATACAAGTCGATTGGATAACAGTAAAAATCTAATTAAACCCTTAATACCTTTCAAACCCTTAGATTTGAAACTTTCAAGGACTAGGTTGACTTAGGAGGACTAGGCTAGCATGGGTTGACCTAGTCCATACTAGGTTGACCTAAGTCGACTTGGTCTTGGAGTTCAAGTCCCAGGTGTCATAGAAAGAAGGGGAAAATAACAAAGAGATAAGGTGGAAAGATGGAAGAAGAGGAAGGAAAATAAGATTGAGCATAGGCATATCCATGGTCCAAAGGAGGGTATTATGAAGAGGGAGCTAAAAGGTCTTAAAAGGAAAGTACATCCATTTTAAGACGGTACATTTAGCTCCACTTTAGCGGGAGTATGAGTTTTCTCAAACTAATGATAAAGTAGATTAAGAGGAAAAGAGAAAATCTTATCATGATTTAGGAGGAAAAGAAATCATCAAGCCCCCAATAGACTTGAGTCTTTGTCACATCCAAAATCATAATAAGAGAGATAAGCACTACAAGAAAGGAATGTAGTTACTTTCCGAATAAGGTTTGTGTTCCTTATTGTGAACCAAACAAGAAAAAGGAAAAAGGGCAAAAGATCTCTACAAAAGAAAAGGGGGATTGTGTTGAATGCTCTAGCAAGTGTGTGTGGCATGCTAGTCAACCCATTGAATGATTAACCAAATGGTCTAGCAAGTGTGTGTGGCATGTCAATCCATCAAGGGATTCAACTTCAAGGTAACTCTATGTTCCTAAAAAGAAGAATTGAAAAACAACCTGGGCATAAGCATGTATATGTCCTTAAGGGATCAAAACAAGATCAGGCTTCCCATATTGTTAGTAGTCAAAATAAGGGTCAAAAAAAGGATCATGCCTCCCAAACTATCAATATTTTAATGAGAGATCCATGAAGAAAAGAGATCGAGCCCCTAGGAACAATTCTCGAAAACTAGAAGAAAAAAGCGAGAGAGGGGATAAACATGAAATAACAATGCATAGATTTTGGTAGACCTTAGAAATCATACCAAGCACCAAAGGCTGAATTACTCCAAGTTATACATAGATTATGTATTTGTATTCCATGGACAAAGGATGAGTGGAGTATATGCCCCCATGTTAAAGTGATTGCAAACACCTTAATGGGAGCAATAGCTTAACGGAAGCATACATGCATCCACTAAATAATGTTTCCACTATGACATGCCCCCAAGAAGAGAAACATATCAAGGGAAATGAGCACATAACAAAAAGAAAGAACACGAAGGGGATCTACTAACTTTGGGGTCAAGAAGATCATATGATAATATGTCATATTATATCAAGTATGAAAATATCATCATTCCCCAAAGGAAGTAAAACTACAAAACAATGGAGGAAAAGACATAGAAGAGCTATGAAGAAGAGTCTTTTTGGACCAATAACATGGAGACCAAAAAACATTAGTGCTACAATATCATAAGCACCCAAGGTGACTATACAAAATCACTGGTACTAAAAATAGCACAAGTATGACATAACATGCAACAACATATAGAAGAAAAGAGATAAAGATAGAAGAATGTGTATGACAAGGTGATTACTTTATCCTCTTGTCCTCAAAAAAGCAACAAGGATCATCTAAAGAAATCAAAAGACAAAACATAAAACAAAAACAAGACACAGGATAAACACAACACAAGAACATAAGGACTACAATGACAAATAAAGTTTGCAACAATGCCCCCACCCCCCAAATTTAGTCTTAAATGGTAGGGGAAGGATGAAAACTTGCAAGAGGAACAATATCCATTATAGTTGGAATCATGGCCAATTATAAGCAAGGACTTTGTAAGTCACTATGCTTATGACTAGGAGTGATTGTAACTTATGTAGAAAGTATGTTAGAAAAATCACTATCCATATCAATTAATTCTTCATCACTGCTAACATATTCATCATAAAGTATCTTCCATATCTAGATTAATAGAATCTAAAATATGAACAGAATCATCATGTTTATCCATATCAAAAATCTCACCTTATTTAACTTCCTCCAAAGGCTCATGCATGGTTTGATCAAAGGAAGGTAAAGGTTGAGAAGAAGATGTAGGATGAGAAGCAAGAGAACAAGCTTTAGCGTTAGCTTTATCTTGACAATTCTTGTGATGCTAACAAGCATGTTGATTACAAATAGTCTTACAAGATACAGTAGAATGATTAGGGTCAACTACCATAGGTTCTAAAGAAGGAACATCAACTTGTTCAATAGATGTAGAAAGAAGAATAGGTTCAAAAGTAGGAGCAGTGGGAAAGACAGGTGCAAGTGAACAACCCTTAGGAAGACTTAGCTTCATGATCTTTGCTACTTTATATTGTTGATAGTTTCTATAGACATGATCAAGATGAGTACGTGGTTTTTCAAGACAAGATGGCCAATAAAATAAATCTTGTCACAATCTCTAGGACACAATGGTTTATAAAGAGAATGATTAATAGTAATAATATTTCTATTACGATGGAATTTAAGACATTTGTGACTAGGAGAAGCTACGGCTTGCATGGAAGAAATCCATGGAATATCACGATTAACTTGAAATTGATCAAAAGTAGGAATAACAAAAAAAATAGCAACAATATATTTTCTTGATAAATTAAAGTGATGGAACTTTGAGAATAATAAAGAAAACCATTACAAGTTTGAATCCACATGGGGGTACTATTGTAAGTATCTTTATCCATCACTTTGTTCAAGAGGTGTTCTTTAGTGATAACATTCATAGTAGGGGAAGAGTCAACCAAAGTACCATGATAAGGTATACGAGAACCTCTAGCAATGATGTAAAGAGGACCATTAGGTGCCTTAAACATATCAGACTAACTAAAGGTAATAATAGGTGTTTGTTCAGGTTTAGGTGGAGAAGAAATCGAAGGTTAAGGTGCTAACTCAACATGATTTTCTTCTTGTATCTTTTCATCATAATAGTATGGCGATTGGAAGAAGAAGATTGATTAATAACACTTTTTGAGTGAGAAGGAAAATGATTAGTGTAAATATGCAAATTCTAATTAGGTGGTGCAATATATTTATTCATGTTATTAACTTGAGCATCAATAGATATAGCCTTAGAATCAATGTGGTCCTAAATAGCATTCTTAAAACTATAACACTTTTGAGTATCATGACCTAGTTGATGGTGATATTAACAGAAAGCATTGGAATCAAAGGACTCAGGAAATGGTAAACTAGTATCAATAGGACAAATAGGAGGAAGGCTAAGAACACGAGCATGGATCAACTTAGTCATCACCTTGAGAAAAGGCTCAAATAAAGGAGTATACTAACGATTAGGATGAAATACAGAGGAAAAATTAATCATACCTCAGGATGTAGTAGTCACTTGATCATCAACTATATGTGTAGACTTGGCTTTAATAAAATTGTTAGGTGTAGAGAATATGTTTGAATTTTTAGTAGCATCATTCTTATCACTAGAAATAGGAGTCATTAGTGTAGAACTCTCGAGTTGACTCACTTGTAATTGGTAATGGTGAAGCATTGCACATAGGTGTGAAAAAGAGGTACACTCAGTAAGGAGAATCTTATCCCTAGTGTCTTTTTGTAAATTAGACATAAAGATACATTGAATAGTATGATTAGGCACATGGTAAGAAATCTACACATGCGAATGTTTAAATCGACCAATAAATTCAGTAACTTTCTATTTAAAATTTTTCCTAAAATGCATTAAATCAGTCAAAGAAACTTGAGGACCAATATTATTCTGAAACTATTGAATGAAATCATTAGCAAGAGTTTGAAAAGAATCAATAGAATAAGGAGGTAGAGAGCAATACCATTGCAAGGATCTATCCTTGAAAGTATGTGGGAACCACTTATCCATAAGTCTATAGTCATGAGAAAAATCACTACATATAGTTTATAAAGTTTTAACATGAATTACAGGATCTCCCTTGCCATTATAAGTTGTAATACAAGGTACCTCAACATGTTGCGGAATAATAGCATGAAGGATGTCTAAGGAAAGGGGATTATCAACATCATGTGTAGGAATATTGTACTTAGATTGAGTTAACTAAGAAAGTTGTTGTCATGAAGGGGTGATGGTATGAACCAATGTACTAATAGTAGGATCAGAATAAATGCTAGTAGGCATAGGTATACTAGATGGATTAGGAAATTTATAAGAAATAGAAGTGATGTAGGATCATCCTAGGGAAGTTAATGAACTTGTATGCAGAGGCTTCATGCTCGGGTTTGTGGAGTTATGACTTGCATGATTTGGGATCTGATTGATGCATATTGGGGAACCTTTCATTAAGTGTGTGTGATGATTGGAGTCATTGTCTTGAAGCTAGAGCTATGTTGGTGACTCTTGGTGGCAGGTTCATGATTTAATGGCAGACTTTGGAGATTGCATTCATGATTTTTGACCTGAGGAATTTGACATGTGTGCTTTTAGATTTGGATCGTTAGATGGCATATGGACCTATGTCCAAATGCATGTATGCTTATGTGGTCTTTTGAGTTAGTTATGCATTGTAAACTTGGGCTTGTTCTAATTATTTAGTTATTTTGTGTGGTTGATTCGTGGGTTAAAGCGAGGGTTAAAATTTCATATTTAATGTTTGTTGTGAGTTGACCTATGGCTTAAATATGCATTTAGTGCAAGGGTTTATTTAATGTCTTATTTTCTAGGTTGACCTATGTCTTAGTTGGGTATAATTAGGGAGTCTTGTGGAGTCTTAAGTCATAGTCATCTAGCTTGGAGAAGAGGGTGTAGCAGAAGAGTGAAGTTTGAGCAAAGCTAGTGGTTGTGGCTGAAGAAATGAGGAGATTTCTTGTTGGGCTTGCAAGCACAAGTTTAGATCTCATGAAGGGTTTCTTCCAAAGTTTTTTCTTGTTCTAGATCTAGACTAGTTTGGGCTTGGATTGGATCTTGACGGATGTTACAGAACTATTGTAATTTCTTTGTATTTGGTCATAACCAGGAAGGCCTTATAGCCTAGCACATTGCATGTAATAAATTATTTTATGAATAAATAATTTTATTTGGTATCAAATCTTATTTCTTGTTTCATGTTTCCATTCTGTTGTTATTTGTTAGGGGCTAGGACATCTCATTTCGGGATTATCCTTCCTTGCACTACGTCAAGTGTTATTAGAGCATAGTTTTTCTTGAGTGTGTAGACAGATCACCAAAGTTGAGGTAGTTTGCATCAGGATCTGGGGTGAAGATTGTCTAATCAAAGGTTGGATCTAGTTGATTTTTTGCAAAGGGTTTGCAAAGATATTGGAATATGCCTTTGAGACAATTGGACCCTAGGGAAATTGAAGATCTCTATGATGTTGTTGAAGCAAGGATCTCAAAAAAGATTAAAGAAGAATTTAGATCTAAGATGGTGTTGATGAAGAATGATATGGTCGCTGAGATTATAAGTGATATAGGTGGTGCATCTCAATATATGGGTACCAAAGATGGTTATGAGGTAGTTGTTGAAGACTTTGAGGTTATTGTATTGAGTGGTGAAGGTAGAACCTTGAATTGAGAGACCTATGGGAAATAGGACTGGTCAGTGTAATAGATCTAGATATCAATTGAAGTTGAAGCGTAAGATGGAGGTTTCTAATTTCTCAAGTACTTTGAATCCTAAAGACCTAATTGATTAGATTGATGAATTGGCAAACTACTTTGAATTACAGGATCTTGAAGATCTGCTCAGAGTGAGGTTGGCACAACTAAGCTAAAAGGACATGGTGTTCTTTGGTAGAAATAATTGCAAAGACAATTATAGGGAAGAGGAAGGTGAAATGAAGATCACTCGTTGGAGGTTGATGGTGACTAAATTTAAGGCTAAGTTCATTCCTGCTAATTATGAACTTGACTCGTTTAAGATGTTGCAGAATCTAAAATAGAAGGATATGTCTATAAAGGATTACATTGAGGAGTTCTAAAAGTTGACTATTTGGTCTGGACATAGAGAAATGTCTAAGGAGAAGGTTGCTCAGTAAATTAATGGTTTGAGATTCAATATTCAAGATGAGTTTGGTATGTTGAATATTGATTTAGTTGAGGATGCTTATCAGTATGCTTTGTGGGTAGAAGAGGAGTTAAAGAGGAGACATCAAGGTAATCTTGGAGGGAAGGAGAAGTAGGATCACTTGGTGAAGAACAAACAGATTGCAAAAGATGAACCAAAACATGTTGATCAAAAGAGAAGAATAGGTAGAGGGGATTTTAAGGGTACTTTCTACAAATGTGATGAAGAAGGACACAAATCTTCTGAGTGTTCATAGAAGGTTGATGAAAAAATAATTGATGTGGTGCAAGAGGATGAAGACTCGATAAATGAACCTGAACTAGATGGAGGTAGGTTGTTGATTCATAGAGTATTGCTTGGTAAGAAGGTGTTGGAACCTTGTCAAAGGAGGAACTTGTTCAGAACTCATTTTAGATTTGGAGCTAGAATTTGTAATGTGATTGTGGATGGTGGTAGTACTGATAACCTTTTTGATAAGGAGATGGTTCAAAAACTTAGTTTGAAGAGAGTGTGACATCATTATTTTTATAGGATTAGTTGGTTGCAAGATGAACATGCTTTAGAAGTGAAGAAGTAATGTCTTGTTGATTTCTAGATTGGATAGTATGTTGATCAAGTGTTGTGTGATATTGTGGACATGATTAGTTGTCACATATTACTTGGTAGACCTTTGCAGTATGATTACAAGGTTGTGCATGATTGTGTCAAGAACATTTTTATTCTTGAGAAGGGTGGTAGGAAGCATTCCCTAATTCCTTTCTAGAATGTAAATATCAAAAGGAACCTAAGTTTTGGTAGCTGAGTTGAGTTGAAGGATTCTGAAAGGGATAGAGATCAGCATGGAAGGAAGACCTATGCTAAATTGAAGATAGATGTGAAGATGAAAGTTGCTAGAAGAAGAACAAAGGCAAGAGTGTATATTTGTTTTGGTAGAGGACATGTATGTGAAGAACCTGTTCGAGGTTTATGTGTTGAACCCTAAAAGATGTTCTTCCAATTATTAAGAACATATTTTCTTCTCACTTGGGGTGTTTGATGTAGGAGCACCCTAGGGAAGTCAGTGATCTTGTATGCAGGGGCTTTCTACTCAAGGTTGTGGAGTTATAATTTGTGTGGTTTTGGATTTGTTTGAGGCATATTGGGAAACCTCTCTTTAAGTCTGTGTGATGATTGGAGTCATCATCTTGAAGTTAGATCTATTTTGATGGTTGATGGTTGTGGGTTCTTGATTTACCAATAGACTTTGGAGATTGTATTCATGAGTTTCAATCCAAGGGAGTTGGCATGTGTGCTCTTGGATATAGATTGTTGGATGGCATGTGGACCTATGTCTAAGTGTACATACTCTTGTTTGGTTTTTTGAGTTATTTATACATTTTAAACTTGGGGCTTGTCCTTGGTGTTTAGTTATTTTGTGTGGTTGTATCGCAGGTTTTTGTATTTAATGTTTTTTGTGAGCTGACTTGTGGCTTAAGTATGAATTTAATACAAGGGTTTATTTATAAATTTGAAATTTTCAAGTCTAACATGTGGCTTATTTTGGTATAAGTATGGGATCTTGTGGAGTTTTAAGTCATAATCATCCAGCTTGGAGAAGAGGATGTAGAAAAAGAGCAAAGTTTAAGCAGAGCTAGTGGTTGGGGCTGAAGAAATGAGGAGATTTCTTGTTGGGCTTGTGAGCACAAGTTTAGATCTCATCTAGTGTTTCTTCCATATTTTTTTGTCTTACATATTTGGACTATCTTGGGCTTGGATTGGATCTAGAGGGATCTTCAAAAACTATTGTAATTGCTTTGTATTTGGTCGTAACTAGGAAGGCCTTATAGCCTGATATATCACATGTAATCAGTTATTTTAGAATAAAAAATTGTGTTTGGTATCGTATCTTATTTCTTGTGTCGTGTTTCCATTGTGTGGTTATTTCATAGGGACTAGGACATCTCATTTGGGGATTCTCCTTCCTTGGACTACGTCAAGAAGGAATATGCAAGGATGTCAATAGAGGATGAGAATGAATGGGTAAAGGGTTTGAATAAGTAAAAGGAACCGCATTATATGAAGGTAATAAAGAAGGAATGGAAGTAGAAGGAACACTCATGGGAAGTGAAAGGATAGGACTACCAACACTTGAAGGATTGGACACATGAGTGGAAATAGTCATAAGAGGTAGAGCATATGTAGGTATGTTGGAAAGTGTGGTAAAAATTAGGATAGAAGGTTCAACAGTTGTAGAAGGAGGAGGATATCCTAACTCTTGGGCACATTGCTTCGAAGACTTAACATAAGTATTAATAAGGTGATATATACCATGCAAAATAGAAAGATCATTTTCATCATTCAAGCTTCTTAAGAGTTTCAATAGCAGTGATGCTATCAGGGTTTTGATTTGCTTGAGCAAGACAGGTTTTTAATTTATCAAATTTAGTAGAAATCTTATCAACTTGGAGAGGAACTCTTAAAACATCATCGTCATCATGGGATAAATGAGAATATTTATGTTCCATTATAGGATTGAGATCATGAGTGAAGATGTGAGTTTCATCATGAGTCTTGGAAAGAAAAAAGGAATCATGATCAAAGGAGCCCATGAGTCTACGACTTCACCTAAAAGAAATTTTAAAGGTTGGACTTTGTGTAATTAAGATCATAAAAGAGGAGATCACAAAAGGAAACCCTAATGAGATATAGTCATACAAATGTAATGAAGAGATTAAAAGATAGATCTAACCACATACAAGATAGCAAAATCTAACTCTTTGAAAGGGGTAAGAAGGGTGGGTTCAACAAAAGAAGGTAAACACCCCAAAATAAATAATCTAACTCCAAAAAGAAAGGAGCCCAAGTAGATTTCACAAAAATGTTTAGTGGTAAAATGGAAGCACATTAATAAGATGTAGACTTCCACTTTATGCGATCACTAAGCCATTTAAATGTGTGTGTGAGGAAACAAGGGGAATTTCCAAGTATGATTTCACTTATGATCCAAATTAGATTAGATAAAACCCAAAGGAAGAAGGGTTACAATACTAAAATTGAATTATGAGGATCAATACAATACAAGGAAACATTCTCTCTTAGACCCTTGATAGGATAATGTGAATGTGAAATTGATATAACTGCTTAGATAATGTAAATCTAGATATTGTGTAAACACAACTATCCCAATTAAGATGTAAATCTAGGGTAATGATATGAAAGGGAATAAGATATAATTACTTGCCTTGAAATATGTATAGGAAGTTATTTTTTCACTCCGAAACTCACAAATCAAAACTATTTCTTAATATCCATCCTTGAATCTAGGAATAAAATGATGAAAGGAACAAAGCCTAGAAATCTCCCTAAAAATTGAGACTAAAGGACTAGGTCAACTTGAGAAGATGTCTTACAACTAGGTTGATGTAGTCCAGCTATCTAAAACTAACTTCTCCAAAAAGCTCTCGAAAAGTAGGTCTCAGATTTTTGCTTCCAACCTATAAATCAACATAGAATAGAAAGGTTTGATGAGGACTTACCTTGGTCAAGCCCTAGGTTAAAGAGTTAATTGTAATTGAGAAAGGTAAATTTATATATAAATGATTGAAAGACAAGATAAATGTTAAGACTTACATTGCTTGAAACCCTTGTTTATAAGGATATTGTATGTAAATGTAATTTAAATCTTGAATTGGGAATGTAAGGTATCTCCACTCTTTGCAATAGATCTACCATAATCTCATTATGGTGTCATGCATATATAATATCCACCAATATAGAAGATGATGAATGCTTCAATGTAAATCTCCTTCCTTGATGGCCAATAATAAGCTAGATCTTGAAGACGAAATGCTCACAAAGGATCCTTCAATGTTAGATAGAAATCTCCTTGCTAAAATGCTTGAAAGTCTTGAATACTTGAACTCCTTGGATGCAAAAAGGAAAAAATATGGGCTTGAGATAAAGAGCTTGAGTGTTCAAATGAATGAAATGCTTGAGAATTAATGAGATATAAAAATTAAGCCTCCAAGTATCCTCATATATGAATTTTTGAGTGGGAAAACAATATAGGCCGATTGATAACAATAAAAAACTAATTAAAGCCCTGAGACCTTTTGGGCCTTGAGCTTTGAAAATTCCATGGAATAGGTCAACCTATGTTGACCTAGTCTAGAATTGGTCAACCTAAATTGACTTGGTCTTGGAGGTTAAGTCCCAGGTGCCACAGAAAGAAGGGGTAGATAATAGAGAGATAAGGTGGAAAGATGGAAGAAGAGGAAGGAAAAGAAGATCAAGCACAGGCACATCCATGATCCAAAGGTAGGTATTATGAAGAGGGAGCTAAAGGTCTTAAAAGGAAAGTGTGTCCATTCTAAGACAATACAAGTAATACACCCTAAACGTAACCTCTAGGGTAAAGCATTCCATGGTGTTAAGGCATACCTAGTTCGATGATGTCAACAATTTATCTCTTTCATATCCTCCATGTAACTTGATAGGGATTTTGTTTCCTCTAAATAATTGATTGAGGTTTTCATTTTCAAAGACACAACTCATCTTCTTCCACTTCCTACATATAGTTTGGAGCTCTATTATTTTTTTAATCACTTCCTCATTCACCTCAAAATAAATCTCTCCCATAATAACCCTTACATGTACTCAAGTAGAAAATTGAATGGAGATACCCTCAACATGGAAATTCATACTTTTAGTAGTCTATGAAGCCCCTTATTTCATAGAAGATGCTCTAGATAGTGGCATAATTGTTAAACTCAACATATTTGCCAGGCTCAATTCTAATCCTGCTCCAACTTATTCTATCATACTCAACAATATTAGTTATTTGTCCCACATATATTTTTGAATTTCTATTACAAATAAAATAAAGGTAACCATAAAAAACCAAGTTAAAAGGTTGAAATTATTAATTTGTGTGCCAAACTATCTTTAATTCTCATTGTTTGTCTGATAAGTTCCGACTCATGCAAACAATACCTTCCTATGGAAGTATTAGAGGATGTCTAAATTTCCAAATATAATATTGACTTTTCCCAATTAAAATTTCTTAGATACCTTTTTATTTTCATGCAAATATGGTGTTGTAACAACATTATTATGTACTATGAAGTGATTATTTGGCACCTACCATTCTCATTATACCACCTTAACATGCAACATGGGGACACATCTGCATAATTACACCACTTATTGACCTCTTTTTTCCTTTTCATTTGTCTCAAATTCTTTAAGATGAAAAATAAATCTCCTACCTTTGTTTATTTAAAATAGAACCAAACATTCCCTTGTTAAACATAGTGACCATGAAAAATAGGGTATACCAATAGAAAAATATTTTAAATAACATACTTTAATATTGTAAAAATGGGTTCACCACAATGTAATGGAACACCCTCTCCCCACTTACACATGAAATTATAGGAGGGAAACAAAGATTCCTCCATAAGGGAGATTTGATTAGAACAGGAGAAAATTACTAATGAATGATCTTCTCAATGTAGATGTCCCTTAGGTTTTGTTCATCCTTTCCCTAAGAGAAGGAATTAAAATGTTTGAAATATGATAAAAGTCAATCTTATGAAATAAAAATAGGGAGAGATGTGCTTTCCAAGATAAAAACTTAAAAATGAGTTGTCAAATTGTTACAAAAATAGAAATTGAGTTGGATCTAAACTCTTAGGACCTAAATCTATGAATCTTGTGAATTTGGAGGTCCTAGGTAAAGGCCAATCTAGAGGTCTAAGGCTGAAATAGAGAGCGTAAAGGTTAAGTTAGATTGGACCCATAAAGTTGACCTAGACCCAAGAAGTTGACCTCAACATAGGAAGTTGATTGCCATGTGTAACCCTTATGTGTACTCAAGGATAGTAACACTAAGTGTGTAACCCTTACCTATAGTAACCCTTACATGTACATGCTTAGTGTGGGCAAGGATTTTGATTTCCAAGTCGATCTAGAGTTAGCATATTCTTTTCTTTTTTTTAGTATCCCCCTTTACACAATCATCCATCCAAGTTGCTTTATCCTTGGTTGGTTTATCTTTGACTATTGAAACACTATTAGACCTATTGAGACACTTATCTCAAACAGTCAAATTAGATAGATCTTACAAACTCAACTTTACACATTTTCAAAGTGGAAATCTTATCCAAAATACTACAAAGAATCATTTCTAAGACACCAGTAATCTTGGGTCATTTCCAGTCTTATTAGGTCATTTTTGGGGTCTTCTAGGAAAGTAGAGTCATTTTTGGTAAAATTTATTAACCTTTGGTAAATAAGCTCATTTTTTGGAAGACATGTAGTTTCTGGGAAGTGTATTTTATGGAAGTTCATTTTTGGGACTAGGTGAACTTTCACATGTGTTTTTCCAAAGTTCTTTACATATTATAGTACCCTTTTGGATGATTTGGAAATCCTTATTGTTAAAATATTAAAATCTAAGTGTGTGTAAGACCTATTTCAAGTGTACCCTAAATTGCTTTATCAAAATTTGAACTAATTTTGGTGGTTGCGTATGTCTTGTCTTAATCAATAAATCCTCATGGGTTTCAGCTCACTATCAAGGTAACAAGTCTTTTGACAATGAAAATAATTAGTCTTTTGTCACATAAACGAACTTTGTGTCAAACCTATCAATCTTTTTAGACAAACAAACTTATACAATCACTATAGCTCACTTAACATTGGGACACCATAACTTGACACTACAAATATTTCATGGATGTTGTTAAGACATTTTTGCATCTTTTATATCACTAAGTTTTAACAAAAAGACATTTCAATGAAACAAGGGAAAAGATTCATCAAAAATGGCTTTATTATAAGATACAAAACTTATTGAAAATATCACATCAATCAAACAAAGTATAAGCTATATAAAAATCATCCTATTAATGAAGGTAAGAACATCGGTAAGATCCCAAGACACTTTGTAGATCACTTAAATTTAACCAAAATAGATCATGTTGATGAAAGAGAGTATAATTTTTACTAATATCACCTTATTGATGTAACTCATGACTTCAATAAGATACTTAACACCACCAACCACTGAGTTGTGTTGAGAACTATTTATCGATGAGACATGATGAATTTTGTATTGATATTGGATTATTGATGTGTCTCTTCAAATCAATAAGACCCTTAGACAATTCGTTGACCATTGAGCTATGTCAAAAATATCATGGTGATCATACAAAATAGGAGCTATGTCAAAGACTAGTTCATTATTAAGATAAGAGGAAGTTACATTGTCATGGCTTATTAATTAAGGTCAAATTTTGATAAGATGTTAAAACATCTCCTAGACCATCGTAGCTACATTAGAAAGTGTCAATCAGAAAAATGAAAAACATGTCTCATTGAAATTTATTGTTGCTTCTTGTTTTTATATGTATCCTTGAAGTTCTATCTTTTCCATTGAGTTCTAAAAAGAATTCCCAAAATTTTATCAAGGTCTTCCTCTATCTCTAAACCATAGAGAATTTCTGACAGCTATTCTTTTATCCACTTTACATGGCTAACACCCTTGAGATGTTGATGGCCTAGGTTCTAATTAGGAAATCAAGCTCTAACACCTAATGTGGAACTATAAAATTACCTTTTTCATTCTTAAACTTACATGTGTTTCCATGATTCCAAGTGTTATGTTAAGATTAAGTGAGGTTCTAGAACTCATTTAGGGCTTTGATGCATATTCTCAAACTTGTGCTAGTTTCTAATATAAAAAAGTGTGCTAACTAGTCTAAGGAATCAATCTTGATAATGAAAACATGGTGAACCAGAGAGAGAGAGAGAGAGAGAGAGAGAGAGAGAGAGAGAAAATTTAGCCCATGAATGGTTTATCAAAGGGGATTCTTTCCTACTAAGTATACGATCAATGTTTTAAAGCAATCTGATGGGCATGGAGTCACCAAGGTCAAAATATGATGGCTCTAACCATCTAAAACCTCATGAAAAATATACATCCTAAAAAAAACATTGAAAAAAAATCATCTCCAAGAGGAAATATTTGTGCCCATGGGCTTCTTAGATAGCATAAAATTATACTATGTACAAGTACTTATAATAAAATAAATTAAACAAATTTTCTAACTGGATTATTAGAATACATTCTCTTTATGATAGTTCTTTTCTCCATTTATGCATTGTTGGCATTCCATTCATGTTTATTATTAGTGACATACACTTATTCAGATTGTGAGTTCATGCCGAGCATATTGTACAATTAAAAGTGTCAACCAAGCATTTCAATTGCTACCAAGTCCTACAATTGCTACTAAGTCCTATGGATAGATTTCAGTCTGAACCAAGCAGTTACTATAGAGTTGAAGATCAGCAGTATAAATCAAGAATTTTAGTATATGTTGAGTTTACCAATGCAAACTAAGTTGTGTAGTGTTTACTGAGTTTACAATTGATGTGATGTGAGTCTAGTGTTAACCAAGCTACACAATGTTAACCAAGAGACTTAGTTTATACCGAGCTTGAGATGATAGCATTTACCAAGCTACACATTATGAATCAAGTGATTTAGTTTATATGTTGAGTTTCAAAATATTCACCAAGTCACCAGTGTAGACCAAGTTCAAGACTACTTGGAAGTGATTAGTATGGACCAAGATTCTATGTCTATTGAGTGCATGATGATGTTGAGCATTGACAATGGATGTCAAGTATCAGAAACTCACTGAGTCAGTCTTTAGAGCCAAAGTTTCTACACTTTGGCTGACTTTTTAATATTTGTGTAAACTTGTATTGTGGTTGACTTTGTAATTATGTAATTCAACTAATATATATGTAATGTATTCTATCACATCCAAACAATGTAAGAAAGTAATGTAATCATCATAGAAGATCAGAAGAGATAATTACAAAAGTCGACAATAGTATAACGAGCAGCAAAGATTCATCTATCACAGTAAGGTGATTTGTACACTTAGCAGAATCTCATTCAGCAAACCAAGTTGCAGATTAGAGATTGGTTATTGTTTCATCCTAACAGGTGGATCAATTAAATCCTTTAACAAGGTAGACCTAACAGTCTTATATAAATACCTTTATCAAGTGCATACTTCATTATATGTTTGTAAATCCTTTTACAAGATGGACCTAGTAGTCCTTATTGCTCCTAATAGGGTAGATCATCAGAAGTGATCATTGTAAGCCTTAATAGGGCAACTTTATACTGCAGTACTAAAGCTTGTGGGTATTATCCCCACCCCAATTTTATTTTCTATTTGGAAGGTTTCTGGGTCACCAAATCTTGTGTTAAAGTGTTGTGTATGCTTTCATTTTTTCAATTTCTCATGCATGAAGTTAGATCAAAATTCATATAAAGGATTAATTGCTAATTGGGATAAAAGTTTTAGAAGTTACTGATTCACTCCTCCCCTCTTAGTAACTTAGATTGTCATAATATTTTCAACAATTGGTATCAGAGCATTATGGTTCTTTGTGAAAGGTTTAACAACTTGAGTAAAGATCAAAGGCAATGGAGGTATTCAGACTTGACAAAGCTATTGACAATGGAAGCTAGATTTGGAATTGGCCATTGGACAAATTAAGAAAGAAAAAGAGAAACTCTCCCAATTCCTGAAAAGAAGAAAAGATCTTGCAATCCAAATGAATGACTCACTCTACATTGAAGAAAGAATTGAAGACATGATTTCAAAAAATTCAGATGAAGTTGATGAAGCAATCAAATAACTAATGGAAAAGAATAATACTCTTCAAGAAGAAGTAAGAAAATTAAGAAGAGAGAGAAATTCAATCAGTGAGATTGTGTGAAGTCATGGAAGAGAAAAACAAGATAAGAGAAGAGATAGAAGGAAAGAACAATAAAATTCAGCACCTATCCCTTCAACAAGTAGACTTCATTGATCAACTCACCAATGCAAATGAAGAAATCATGAACCTAAGATAGAGAATGACAGATTGTAGAATGATCTAAACATTGAAAGGCAAACCAACAAAATAATATTGAAATCCCAAGCAGACATGAATCAATTAAATGAACAAAGTCACTTCAGAAAAAAAGGAAAAGTAGGAATTGGATATATAGAAGGAGAATCATCCAAGCAAGGAGCTCAAAGAAACCAAAAACCTACTTGCAGTCACTATGGTAAGATAGGTCATACTTCAAACAAATGTTGGAGCAATGGAAAATAAAAATTCAATGGAAAATGCCACAATTGTAATCAGCATGGTCATAGAGAAAATGAATGCAAAGAGAAACCAAGATTTGAAGGCAAATGTCACAACTGTAAGAAGCATGGACACAAATCATCCAAATGCAAAACCAAGATATTGAATCCAACAGAACAAATTGTGAAAGCTATATTTGGTTGGGACTATAACACTTGGTGTAGATGTCATTACTGTGGAGAATTTGGACACATTGGAAAGAATTGTGTAAAGCATCACATGGGGAAAAGAGATACTACCAAAAGATGTTTTATCTGTATAGAACTTGGTCACCTTGCCAAGAACTGTATGAATACTAGAAGAATAGAAGATGAAAAGAAGGCAAAAGCTGATAACATCACAAAAAAAATGAGATAACAATGGGTTCTGAAGTCTATCAAGAATGCAAGTCTGAGAAATGATGATCAAGTCACTCAAGAATTGGGTGACTCCACCATTTCCACTTGATTTCTTAAAGGAGAACTAGAACTAGGCTACCAAAGAAGACATCTAAATAAGTTCCATTTGATAGGACAAAAGATCCATATCAAAATTCAAGATCCAAAGGGATCACCGAGTAAAAGATACCAGTTACTATCAGTTACCTTCCTTACCAAGTAAGGTCAAGTCACAGACTCAACTGAGCGAGGTCAGGAGTAACTAAGTTGTATATGGTTACCAAATGATGGAAGACTTTACTGAGTAATCAATGTAAGTGAAGTGGATGATAGTCTGTCAGTTTGATCTAATATTCATACTAGACATTTATGAAAAAAATTGGTAAAAGGAATGAAATCAAGGTCATTTTTGCCATGAATTTTCAAGAACAATTGTGTAGACCAATCTTCAAGAGCATTCAAGTGATTTTAGTGAATTTTTATAAAAAAAAATTGCATTCTCTCAAACCCTACTGAGTGAAGGTGGTAGCTACCAGCAACAAAGCGAGATGAGGATCAGATATGTTGGTTCGTGGTGAAGAATGGAAGGCACCGAATTTCAAGCTCACTCCTACAGTCGTTGAAACCCTAGATCTAAGTGGAGCACAGTTGAAAATCCCTCCCAAGGTATTGTTGATCAATGATATCTATTCTCATTTTAAATATGCGATCCAAGATATTGGTACTCTAAAAATGGATGAATATTTAAGGAATTATGTCTTGATGGCATTTTGAAACCTAAGCACCAACATCTCGAGGCCAAAGGTTTAACCCATATTTGTCACATGCCCCATGACTTCCAAGTGAAATGGATTAGGTTTATCATCATTCATGTGCACAATGGATAGTTTTCATTGGAGCAACCTATTTTGATTACCAAGAAAATGATCCATAGGATCACTAGTCTCCCTATGTTGGCTAAAGAAAAAATGACTAAAACCCTAGGTCGGCTCAAACTAGAGAAGAAAACCATAGCCAAGTGGGATGGTAGGGGAATGAAAATTAGCAATGTCATTGACATGGAGTTGAATTTTGGTATTCATGTCATTGCACACAAGATCTACAATTTGAGCAAGCTGAATAGTGTGTCATGTGAAGTCGTAGGCTTGGCATACAAGGTAGTTAAGAATAACCTATCTCTTAACCTTGTTGAGCTAAGGCTGAATCGATTTAACAAAAACATGGAGAGCATCAAGACATCGAAGAATAATCTCTGTAAGTTTGGCTCACTTTTGACATGTTTATTCTTTTATATTCAAAAATTCTTTCCATCAAAAGGTACTATTGTTTAGAGGAAAGATGTGCCAATACTTTATCAAATTAATGAATACATTGCTAAGATGGGAGAAAATTACACTAGTATCATGGATAATTATTTTGATGCATTCAAGGAGAAAATGAATAACTAATACCAAATCTTGAAGAAAGTAGTTGAAGATTATAAGGATGATGTATGTTTTATGGTGGATAGTAATAAGGTATATATTCAAGCAGTTAGGCCTAGAATTGCATGGGTGAAATGTCTAGGATATGAAGTAAACATTGATGAAACTAAGGATATAATTGAGGCATTGATAAATGAACTAGTGGACCCCAAGGCTACATATTTTGGTACATATGATGAGGCTAAGGCCTGGATAGAACTAGAGATCGAGCTCTCTCAGGTGGTTAACAAAGGCAAGAAGAAGATTTCCAAGTTGCAAACAAATTCTACTCTCATGTTAACCAAGGGCAAAGGTGAAGATGAAGAAGTAGAGGATGAAGAATTAGAGGAAGAGGAGCCACTAAACAAAAAGGGAAAGATAATCATTACTAAGCCTACCAAAACAACCACTGCAGTATTCACCAAAAGATCCTCCAAGAAGAAAGTAGACAAAGAAGGGGGAGACAAAATTTTCAAGAGGTCTCCATCCACATTTGAAGAGACGATGAAAGTATTGGAATCAAGTTCTGGGATAAAAAACTTTAAGGCATTAAAATATTAAACCAGAATAACTAATGAGCAGAAGTAGATTGAAGACATGCTGATATCCAAAATGAGAAAATGGAAATACTCACCCAATCAGCTCACTCAATAGATTCTACATGCATTAATGAACAAAATCAAGCCAAAATGGGAACAAGCAATGAAAATCGAAAAGGATATTCATGAGCAAACCTTGAGGAAACTTATGTCAAATCTAACTAATAAGGAAGTGAAGGAATCTTTAAAGAGAAATGAAGAAAAATTAACTTTAAGATTTAATACTTGTCTTATTTTTTTGAATGAAATAGAGCATGTTGGGAAGAATGCAACAAATACATGGAAGAATCTCTATCTTCTCAACAAACTGAGTGATTTTCCAATAAGTAGAAGTGAAAAGAATGGTGGTGATCAAGAAAAGGATGAAGAAGTAACACATTTTGATAATGAGGATGTTGAAGAGGAACAAGAGCAAGAGGCTACTAAAGAAGGAACATAGAATGTTGAGGAAATTGGTCCAATTAAGATTGTTGCAGCAGTTATTGTCTCACTTCCTCATTCTCCAAGAAAAATATTGACAACACCAAGCAAAAATATAATCTCAGTAGGATTGATTATGTCTAGCACTGCAAGTACAAACATCCAATAAATCTTTGCACGAGTTTAGCTCGGCATATCATTGACTGAACTGTCAACTACTTCATCTACCAAGATGTAGACTCTTCCCTCTTCAACAGTTTTGGATACTTCAGGTATTTGTACCACTAGTATTTCTACAATAAGTGCAATATCAAATTTTGCAACAAGCCCTACTATTTCAACTATTATTTCCATTCCAAGTACACAAGCAATAAGTGCAAGGAAAGTTGAGACCAAGCCTCAACCAAGCATAAAAATTTTGGGTAAAGGTAAAGAAAAGGAGGAGGATGTAGATCTTGATAAGGAAATTGTGATTCCTAATTGAGATATTTCAAAACTCAATCCTAATCAAATGCAGACCTTTGGAGAATTACTCCAAAAAAAAAATCCAAGCAGCAGAGGCTAAGAGAGGAAACAGATAAAGAACTTAAAATGATTGAGGATGCCAAGAATATTTTGGCAAAAGCTATAGGTACAGAGGTTGATTCTTTTCAACCAGTTTTGTATTAGTTGGCAGAAGCAGTCCAGAAGTATATTGAAGATTTAGATGGACAATACAAGTCATTGTAGAAAGTAGAGAAAAAGTTTGAGAATAAGGTCTTAGAACTTACTGCTTAAAAGATTCTCATTTACCAAGTAGAGGTATCTACTATTTTGAGTTCTTTGGAAACTTCTTGTACTATTTTAACTTTATTTTTGGTAAATTATGTGAAATTTCAAATTGTACAAAGGAAATAAAAGAAAAATTATCCAAGATTGATGAAGATCTTAAGATGAGTGCTCAGCAATTGCAGCTTGACCCGAGTTCAAGCTCTACCCATTTCAAAAAGATTAATTTTTTGATAGATATACAAGTAGAATTGCTCAAAGAAGAAGCTAGAATAAGATCAACTTTGGTATATATTCAAAATATGATTCTCCAGTGCAAGTGGCATTGCACACAAGCAGGGTCTTGTAAGAGAACTAGGACAAGACTTTAGTGCTCATACTAAAGATACATTTAGACTTCTTATCTCATTTTGGCATTACTTTGTAAATACATATAGTATAAATCTTTGGCATTAATGTCAAAAAGGGGGAGAAGATGTAAAAAGATAGGGGGAGAAGATTGTAAGAAAAGTGTAAAGAAAATGTATATTGTATGAATAGTATATTGTATATTATACTATGGAGGAAGCATTACCATGTACAGAAATGTACCATTTACAAAAAAAAATTGAAAAATCTCAAAAATAGTATACTCTACCGAGGTGGGATATAAGGTGATGGATAATCCAATTTTGATTGATAAATGTTTTTGTCACTAATGCCAAAGGGGGAGATTGTTGACATTCCATTAATGTTTGTTATTAGTGACATACACTTATTTAGATTGTGAGTTCATACTAAGCATATTGAATAGTTAACAGTGTTAACCAAGCATTTTAGTTGCTACCAAGTCCTACAATTGCTACTGAGTTCTATGGATAGATTTCAATTTGAATTGAGCAGTTACTATAGAGTTGAAGATCAGCAGTGTAAATCGAGCATTTCAGTTTATGCCAAATTTACCAGTGCAAACTAAGTTGTGCAATGTTTACCAAGTTCACAGTTGATTTGATGTGAGTCTAGTGTTAACCAAGCTACATAGTGTTAATCAAGAGACTCAGTGTATACTGAGCTCAAGGTGATAGTGTTTACTGAGCTATGTAGTGTGAATCAAGTGATTCAGTTTATATGTCAAGTTTCATAGTATTTACTGAGTCACCAGTGTAGACCGAGTTCAAGACTACTTGGAAGTGATTACTATGGACTGAGCTTCTAGATCTACCAAGTGTGTGATGATGTCGAGCATTGACAATGGATGTTGAGTATCAGAACCTCACTAAGTCAGTCTTCAGAGCCTGACTTTCTAATTATGTAATTGGATTGATTATATGTAATGTATTGTATCGCATCCAAACATATGCAAGGAAGAAATGTAATCATCATAGAAGAGTAGAAGAGTGAAATACAAAAGGCTACAGCAATATAAGGAGCATCAAAGATTCATCTACCATGGCAAGATGATTTGTACACTCAAAGGAATCTCATTCAGCAAACCAAGTTGCAGATCAAAGATCAGTTGTTGTTTCATCCTAAAAGGTGGATCAGTCAAATCCCTTAACAAGGTATACCTAATAGTCTTATATAAATCTCTTTACCGAGTGCATGCTTCATTGTATATTTGTAAATCCTTTTACAAGGTGGACCTAGTAGTCCTTATTGCTCCTAATAGGGTAGATCATTAGAAGTGATCATTGTAAGCCTTAACAAGCCAACTTTATACTGCAGTACTAAAGCTTGTGGGTATCATTCCCACCCTAGTTTTACTTTCTATTTGGAAGGTTTCTGGGTCACCAAATCTTGTGTTAAAGTGTTGTGTATGCTTTCATGTTTTTTAGTTTCTCATACATGAAGTTAGATTAGAATTCATATAAAGGATTAATTGCTAATTAGGATTAAAGTTTTAGAAATTACTGATTCACCCCTCCATTCTCAGTAACTTAGCTTGTCATAATATTTACAACAATTAATATGGACAACCAAGTGGGGTAGCAAGTATGATAGGCATACCATAGCTTGTTGGATTGCACTCCCAATACTATGAACAAAGAAATTCTTCAACACTGGATTACTCTATGTTCAAACAAGACATACTTTTTTCATCTTGTAATCTTCACCTTTATACACTAAAATAAGCATGACTAAGGAAAACATGTGGATGTATTGCAAAGATAGATGCCTTATGGAGCATCCCCTTGATGGAACTAGGTTTAAGTAATCAACCTTGAAATGGCTATTATATTCTATAATATTAGTATCTTGTTGGCTTGAATGTTTATATTCCAATTTTGAGAAGAGATAAACTTGTATGCCTCTTCCTCACTCTTCTTATGAGTCATTTGTAGTGTCTCTAGTATGATGTGGATCCGCACATGTTGGTGATAACAATTCATGATCTAATAAAGGATAAGATAGTTTGATGTTTTTGGATGAACAAAATATATCCAAATATTCCCAAAAAAATTCTTCTTCATTGGATTTGTCATGCTCTTTTGTACTAATATGCATAGGTTAAGGGAAACCTCATACATATTAGTGCATTATTTCTCAAGGATTGATATTTCCTTGGGATCAATTTTTTTATCCTTCATATCATGGAAGACCCATTATGTACTTATTTTCCTTTCACTAGTCCCTCTAATTCTAATAAAGGTTCATTCATTGAGATTTTTTCCTCAAGGGAAGAAACAACTTCATTTTCATCTTCCTCAAAAAAGAGGGAAATTCTTCAAATTAGAGGACTAGTTCCTCTTCCTATTTTGATATATTCATCTACAAAGAGGGTTGTATAGATACAACCTTCTAATTATTCTCCTAAAACTCTCTTTTTCCTTCCTCAAAAGCATATGAGATATCATGAACAACATGTTACAAATCCTCCCACAATAGTTTTAGCTTTGTTTTCTCCTCCCAAAAGGACATATTAGGACCATCAAGATTTCATAGATAGGTCCACCCTTGAAGATTAAAATGGTATGAGGCATAGATGGCTTAAATGGTTAGAAATTATGCATATGGAGTGGAGAAACTATAGCATCAAAATCTTGTGGTGGAGGGGACTTCTTAAAGCTTGGAATGACTAATTTGAAAGATGGGGCCACTCAAATTTCTAATTTGTGTGCTTTGGCTAATAAAAGCCACATTTGTGGTTCTTTTCCAATCACTTGTCTTACAAGCTCAACCTCATATTAGCTATTTTGTAAAGCCAACTCCTTTGCAAGGACTTCTTCATGAGTTCTTTATTAGGCCTCCAAGTAGTTTTTTCTTTGAGTTTGCATTTTTTTCTTTCATTTTTACAAAATCATCAAAGTATTGGCATCTAGATGTTAACAAAAATTGTAGAAAGACTCAATTAGCTAGTTCTTCTAGGTGCATATAAACCCCATGTTTCATTTTGATTTCATGTGACTGACTAGTGTAACCCCATAAGAGTTCTTTACTCATTGCATCTCATATCTTCAAATTATAGCAGAAAGTTGTGAACCTGACTAAAAAAATTAGACCTAGGTTCACAAACATATCACCAAGGTCCACAATCCAATCCCTAAACTGACTAACAACCATATTATCTTAGACATGAATAGGAGAGAGAGAACCACAATTAGATGGATTTGTTGAGCATGAATGCTTGATGCAGTTATATGGGGGATTTTTGAGTGCTCATGTGTTGCATTCATGACAATTTTTGTCATCAATGTCAACATATCTACTTTCTAGACTATTTAACCAAAGTTGTAGAGGAAGATTCATTTGGTGAGGTTTGTGGTTAGTGAATTATTTTATGCACAATTAGATATATGCTTAAGAAATTTTCCTGATGCTATGTCTACATTCATAGAAATTTTTATGAAGATGTGTGGGTTACATAAAGTTTTGTGGAGGTTGTTCTCAAAATGATTTTTTGGTTAATAGTTTTTGCTAATTACATTGTATCTTTTTAGTGATTTTGAGGATCATTTAGTGATATTGGATTATGGTTGAAGACATGTTGAGGATGCTTTGGTTAATGTGGTAGAATCATTTGTTCATTCTGTGAAGTTTTCTGAGGACTATCCAACATATGTTTCCTAGGAAGTTGACTATTGATAATATCTTAATGAGAAGTGCTAATTGCAATGTAATGTGTATGGAAATATCTTAATGAGGTCATATAATATTCATTGTAAATTGGAAAAGCCTCAATGTCAACTCAATTAGTTACTAGGACTTGGTATAAAGGAAAGTTGTTTCCTTGTGTTAAAATGTTCATGTGATCCTATGTGGATGGTTATTATGTTATGCGAGATTTGGATGTGAGATTTGGATGAGAAGTATGAGTAGAGATTGATGTTGAGGATGTATTGTGAGATTAAAATAAAGTGTATTGGAAAAAGGAGTTGTTGTTTGGTTAGTTCATAACTTGGACATGTTATCTTGAAGATTGTTTAGTGAAGATAGTATAAGGCTATTTGAACACTAGGTGGAGTTGTCCTCTTTTCAACTCCTAACAGGGTTGGCATAGCTCCTAATAGGGTTGGAAACCCCTAAAATGATTTGAAGTCTCCTAAAAATGACTCATATGCACTTATTATATTTCATTGGCTTCTAACAAGGTCTATCCTTTTGCAAGGAACTTTTCTATTGATACATCATCTTGTGGGCATCATTCCAAATAGGGTTTTTTTGTGGTTTCATAATGCATGCCCCATTTCAACTAGAAATGGGGACCCCCTACTTTCTTTTTTGGCTTTTTGGATTCCCTGGTCTAGGGTCTAAGTCTTTTAGGGTTTCATTTATTATTTCTAGTTAGATCCAGGTTCTGGTGTGAAAACCCAGAGTCTGAATTTCATCAACCAGAGTACATGAGTATTTTTTTTCCTAATAAAAAGAGGTGCACCAATGCACCTCCCCAGATGTGCTAGTGTGCCAAAATCCATCAACAAAATAGTCACAAAAGTGGGTGCACACTAGCGTAGCTACACACCACCCTTCTCATCAAATGTGTAGGGGGGCCTGGTCTATAAAACTTGGGGCCCCCCTTTTTTCCATCATTTGTGCATTTTCCATTTTGAATCCATAGCTCTGCATCTAATAAGGTGTGCCTTCTACCTCCACCTACCATCTATAAACACAAACAAACATTAATAAAACCCATAAAAGGTGCACATCAATGCAACTCATGAGGTGCATTGATGCACTTTTTTTACAAAAACATTCAACAAAACATGAAAACCTTCAAAAATTTAAAAGAAAAGTAGAATATCCATTTAGGGTGCACAATAGTGCACCTAATTAGGTGTGCTTGCACACCCTTAAGTGTCTTAAACACTTCTTTATGTTGGAGGGAAACATAGGGTGTGCATCAGCACCCCCCTTGAGGTGTGCTAATGTGAACCTATATGTTAAAAACTAAAAATTAAAAAAGGTGCACCTATCAAGTGTGCTAGGAGCACCCTTTTTTGAAAAAAAGGGTTACAAAATCAAGTTTTTAGGTTTTTCTGTCTGTTAGGTTTTTACAGTTTTACTTTGTGTCAGTATTAGGGTGTACTTTATCAATTTCTCTTTGATTACAAACTAATGGACATGCTTTCGGTGTAGATTCAATGGCATCTTCATCATCCTCCCTTGCAAAAAAGATAGTTCCAAAGCTAGTAGTGTTCAAGTTTTAGGGTGTTCTAACAAAATCACAATTTTAGGATGTGTACTCAAAGATTCGAGACACTAAGTTAGGTCACATAGATTTGGGTGCATTGTTGACACTATGTAATAAACCAACAGAGAGATCACTGATGATATCTACTCTGATCTGCTCTGGACTAGTTAATGCAGCATCACATCTAGTTTCAGTGTAGTCCTTAAAATTGATAATGACACTCATAGAGAAATATGTTCCTAAATAAAGGGTCATGAAAAGCATAACTAGAGAGATTGTCTTGGATCTTTGACCTAATAATATAGAGAAGGTGTTCCATCTACCAAAGGTGGATCAATTTATTAGATTAACCTACCACCAAGTAGAGAGATGGTATAGGGAACATGTGGATGAAGCCTCTGAAATCATACAGTCATCATACCTCATTGAGAAGACTCCTCTAGGGAGGAAGGCAGGAAAATTGGATATGACACAAGGGTACATGAAGGAAGACATTGGATATTCAATCATACTATTGAGTAGAGTCATGGGTTTTCCAGTATTAGGGCATTTGAACATTTGGATGGTGCATTTTATTGAGACCATCAATATAGAAAAGATGCCACTTGATTGGGTCCCCATTCTTAGTGAGAACTTAGGTGAATAGCCGATGATGATGAAGAATAACAAAAAATTGTATATGGCATCATACTTGGTGTACTTGTTAGCCACAAGGGTGACAGATTATCCAGGGCTCTATAAGAAGAGTAGCATGTAGGATGCAAATGCATGGCCTTACATTGTATATACTCAACTGGTAAAGAAGAAGCTTTTAGAGAAAAGCAAGGAATATAGGATTGTAAATGATGCTTTCATATTCATGATAATCTAGTTTATAGAGGGGGATTATGTGAAGAGAATGTTAGTATAGGTAGCTGCAAAGGTATCAGAAGTCAGAGCTTACTATATCAAGTTCTGAACATTTACATATTTGAGGGTAATGAGTACAACTCTCAACCCTAAGAAGCTCCCTAGTTATCCCAGTGACAGACTTATTCTCCTAGAGATCTCTTGACAACTCTTGTCTGCATATGATTGAGTTAGAAAGTAGCATAAAATATGTTGTATGTGGCCTATGGCTATAGGACCTTTTAGGGTGGATCAGAGGCAAGATATTCCATCCTTTGAGTGTGAATGGGATCAGTATCCCTTGGATGAGTATAATTTCCCTTGGCCCTATTTTGATAACATCGAGAGAGTGCAATACTTAGCAAGTAAAACATTTCAGCATGAAGATGCCTTTGAAGATCACTGGATGCATGCAATAGATGACTATTTTGTCCACATAAGGGACTATTATAGGATGACTCTGTATCTAGTAGAGAGTGCTTTGAAGATCAATTTTCATTGAAGATTGTCCAAAAAGATATAGAAGATTTTCTTGATCCATTGTTCAATAGGGATAAGATTGGTGATAGACCTATAATGAATGTTGAGATTAATATATAAGAGAATTTGAACATTAATCACAGGGAAAGACACATCATCAAATAGACAAATGATTGGATCAAGAGACCTTTCAAACTTCATCCAATTCCTAAAATAGTGATCTTCCATGCTCAAGCCCACCCAACTAAAGGTCGAGGAGCATAGGTCACAGTTTCTACATTCATAGCTCAGTCACCATTAAGACCACAAATGGTGCACCAACTTGATAGACTAGTTGGGTATTATCAGGCTCAAAAAGGTAAAGGTAAAGCCAAAAAGAAGAGGAATTCTCCTCAACAAGTTGAGCTAGAAGAGGGAGAAATTCAAGCACCTACATGGATTGGAGAAGAAAATGTACAAGGATCAGAAAGTGTTGAAGCTACAGAGACCCAAGACAATCCTCAAGTGCTACTAACTGAGCAAGGACAAGGAGGAGATGAAATTGAAGTACAAGAAGTGCCTTCACAAGAGGTACAAGCCTCCCCTTCTACTCCTAAGAAAAGAAAGATTGAGACTTCAGTCAAAAGGAGAAGAAAGGTCAATAGGAAAGTGGCCCCTTTCTTATCAATCCCTGAACCTATTCTAGAAGAAGAAAAAGAAAAAGATGATGAGGATGAAGAGGATAATTTACCTTTTAACTAGAGGACTCATCTTGTGAGAGCTAAAAAGTCAAAAAGGAGAAGAAGCTTCACCATCACACCTCCATCTATTCCTAAATAACCCATTCAAACTACAACATCAAAAGATGAGATGCAACAATGGATAAATGAGCAAGATGTGCAAGGCACTAATGTCTTTCATGTGTTGGATTTTGATTTCATGCCTATTGATACTAAATTGGTGGGAGACAAGATAGTAGACACTCCAACTAATCAACCTCAGCTAGAGGATTGGATTCAGTTACCACCTCAGATACAAGGACTTGAAATAATTCTAGCATCACCACATCATGTTACATTTTGTGTGGATAAATGTTCAGCTACTCCCCTTCCTCCAAATAATGAAGAAGAACAGGTACAAGTGGGACAAGAGGAAGAGATAGAACAAGTATCTATTGAGGAAGTGTTAAAAGAAGGGTAGATAAGTGAATAGCCTCAGAAAACTTCCCAAGACACTAAGGTGAGGATTGTGGACTCTAAAAATATAGAGACCCTCAGTGCAGATCTCTCACAAAAGGAGAAGACTCGAAAAAGGAGCGATAAGGGGAATAGTATAGCTAAGCAAAATCCTTCATCCTTAAAAGGTAAATCCTTGATACAACATATCCCAAAGTGGTTGAGGAAAGAAGTAACAAGAAATAAAAGGAATAAATTCACCACTAAAGAGGAGGATAGAATGGAATTAATTGAGGTTCTAAGAAAGCCTCAATCACCCCCAAAAGATGCACATGCATTAGCCTTCATTATGAATTATTAGAGCCAGGACTTGTTTTCTCATGTGGTTATCACTCCTCCACATTTGAATGTTGAAGAATTGACTCCACGAGACTATCAGATCATAGAAGTCATGCTTGAGAAGCCTACCTTGGATACTACTAAGCTAATGGTTACAACAAGAATGAACGAGGTATTGAGGAGCTTAGAATAGGAGGGGGCAGAATTAATAACACTTCTGTGACAAAATGAAATCCTAAAGGGATATTTAAGAGAAGTTGTTGGTCCTTTGGATCCCACAAACCCCAAAGAAACTTTGAATGAAGAAATTGAAAGAAGAGATAAGGGGGCGGTACAATTGGACCCATTTTTGAGAGCTTGTTAGCAATGGTGAGAAAGTTATGAGGAAAAGGGTGTATAGATCATTTAGAAAAATTTTAAGTTGTTACACATCATGAAGAAGAATGTGGATAGGCTAGTAGCCATTTTGAATAAAGATTTTGGTCTGACGGATGAGATACATACCTAAGGCAAGGATTTGCAAGCATTACGAGCAATTAAAGGCCAAAGGTATCAAATGCTAATGGGTGTATATACAACTGAGGAGTTAGACAAGATTGATGATTAGATTGAAAAGATTATGGATGGGAATAAAGTAATGGAGACATTACATGCAAAGATTCACAGGCTCAAGCATCAATCCCAAGAGCAAATTTTGGAAGCTGAGAAGCATTATAGTGATGCTTGTTTAGATTATTTTGAGGATGATACGTGGGAGAAGTTAATAACAGTAGAGGTAGTAGTGGAGAAATTCTAGAGAAATTTTGATGAATCTACTAATGATGATGATATCAAGCAAGCATTAGAACAAAAGAGGCTTTACTGGAACTAGAGGTAAAACTTGGAGATTTTGCTGAGACTCGTATCAAGGTGGGCAACTACAGGTAGAAAGTGAAAGAAAAATATGAAGCCTTAGATTTTCTAGATGTGGCTCAAGTCACTGAGATCATTGAGAAATTCAAGGGCAAATACCTAGATATAGCTCTAGGTTAAAGGGGAATAAAACCTAGAAGCCAAAATTTTGATTTTGACACTTAGTGAATTTTTCATTTTTTGGAGCTTGCTTCTAAGGTGCGTTGTTGCGTAGGTGCACTTTTTGAGTAGTGTTCAAGAAAATTTTGAAGAATTTAAAGGTGCACTGATAGTTAACTATTGGTCCTAATTTAGAGCTTTCCATGCATCGAAAACACATTCTGATAGCAATTTAACTCCTACAGATGCCTAGGAAAGAAGGATCTCCTATTTTTTGCACTTTCGATCACTTCTACATCATCTAAAGGCTTTCTCTTTCATATTCTTGGATGCTTTCTTTGTTTTATGACATGCAAAATCTCATGCATGCAATTAATGATATAAATATGGATGGATTCTTACTTAGCACGAGTTAGATAGTCAGTTTGTACATAATTAGATTTGTTTTTTTTAATTTAGAAGCATATGGTTGCATAAAGATATCTCTCACTCTCAACTCAAATTGAGGAGAAGATTTCTTATAAATATGGGAATGTAATATGTATTCAAGGCCCTGTTATTTTGCAATAATATATGCTTTTGGTGCTCGCATTTGGAGTGTAGTGATTCTTGCCTAAGTGTGTTATATTTTGTGGATGTATGTTCATGGAATGTAATTGAGCTAAAAATTTATTGCGTTATTTTTGGTTGTGTGATCTTTTAATAATGGTGTTTTCTACAGGTCTAAAAATTTCACTGACATACTTAGTTCAAGAAGAGATCATCATATTGTTCTAGCATAACTTTTTGTCTCTCATGAGCACACTTTTTGTGGCCTTGCGATTTGGTGAAAAGTGAAACATCTTACGGTTATTGAATTCCCATCGACAATTGCATCAGTGGAATTAAGGAAGAACTACTCCTATTTTCATTGGTTACCTACCGATCTTTTCAAAAGCTTAACTCACAAATGTGTTGTTTCCATAGTTTATGTCTATTAGGATTTATTTTTCATGTTATTTGCTTAAATTTCTTGTCACCTTACCCTCATTATTTTCTTTACTAACCCCTTGGTTATATAAGGAATTCATATAGTTGCATTGTTACATTGCATTCATCTTTAAAATAGAAAATAAAGATATATATTCCTTTTTGTGTGGTTATTCTTTTTGAGACAACAAGTAGATCATACATCTTATATGAATCATTTTAGAACCAGCAAAGGCCTCCTCATGAACACTCACATTTATCTTCAACTAAAGGGATTCTAGTAGGTTGCAAGATTTCCATGAACCTTGGAGTTGATCCTCATATTAGCTTTTCAAGAGAGGAGTTTGAAAGGATTCTTGTCATTAAGCATTATGCAAAATGACAGCTCAACAGATTTTCTCTCTTATCAAGGTTTTACCTAGTTAACATATATGGTGTTATTATGCTTTTTTATCTTTCTATTATTCTTGCATCTATTGATTATTGTTTCAAATTTGATAAAGTTATTGAGATTTATTTTGAATACTTAACTGATTTACCCCCCCCCCCCCCCCCTCCCAGTTAACTTGGTGGACTTTAATTTCTAATAATTCGTATTAAAGCATTAGCTTCTTGAAGGAAAGCCTTAAAAACTTAAGGATATCCACGGCTTCTTATTTCTAGAGAGAAAGTCTAAAGTTTGATAAAGTAAATTACGACATCTAGAAACATAGGATGAAGACTCGCTTGATATGCATGGGTCTAGAATTTTGGTCAGTTACATTAAAGTAGAAGGTTGTAATAGATGAAGACAAGCTTGACTCCTATGAACAAAGTGATAAATATTTATTCATGCAAAATATGCTTTCTAAGGAAGCATTGTTGTCAACTATTCCTGAATCCAAATTTGTTGAGGTAGGAAATTTAAAGCTTGCACATAAAATTTGGATTAGATTGCAGAATATTTTTGAAGGAGATGATAATGCAAAGAAGGCTAGATTGCAAAGCTGGATATTTATGTTTCAAGATGCTAAAATATAGGCAGGTGAAACTATAAGAGGATACTTTAATAGGGTATGAGATTGTTGCAAGAATTAGAAGTTGTGGTGGAACTGAGATAAACTATGAGACTATATGGAAGATTCTAAAAACCTTGACACCTTCTTTTCATCAAAAGGCACAAGTGATTGAAGAATTTGTTTCTTTCAAACCTAACTTTACCAAAAAAAAAAACTTCTTAGGAAGTTGTGGGCATTTGAATTATGGATGAAATAGAATAAAGGATTACCTAGAATTGAGACAACTTTCAGTGTAGAAAAAGACAAACCTACATTGGCAAGAACTGCAAGTACAAGCGAAGATTATGCTAGAGTAAGACATGAATATTGATGAAGGACTTGCATTTCTTATGAAGACAAAACCTAAAGGCAACAAAATTCTTGTTTGATGGACATGAAAATAACTTGATCATTATTCATCTAAATGTCCTAAGAGAAAACATAATTTTAAGCCTTGGAAACCTTACAAGTCAAGAATACCTAAAGATTACTTCTTTGTTAATGAGGATGATGAACTTTATTTTAAGATGGTAAATTTCCTAGATGATAGTGATGATGAGGATGATGAGATAGGATTTTTTGCTATTAAGGAAGAAAGTCTTAAAAAATAAATAAAGGAAGAAGTAAGAGAAAATAAATTCTTAGTATCACATGTTGAGAATAAATAGTTTGATTGGATTATAGATAGTAGTTGTTCTCATCATATGATTGGAGATATGATTTTTTTTTGAATTCAATAGTTATGATGGAGGAATAGCTAGAGTGAGAAATAGTGCAACATGTCACATTAAAGGAAAAGAATCTATTACTCTTGATGGAAAGACTAACATTGAGGATGTTTATTTTTGGATGGACTGAAACATAGTATTTTGAGTGTTGGACAACTTCTTGACTAAAGATATCAGTTGTAGTTTATAGAGGAGACTTCCATTATAAAGGACAAGAATGGCATGTTGATTGGTACTAGTACAAGGAAAAGAGGTAATATTTTTCAATTAGCCCATACAAAGATGACATTTTTGGTTACTAAATTGGATAAAATTATTTTTGGAGGTAATGATGAAGCTAGCAAGACATTTTCAGGAGAAATGAAGAAAGAATTTGGAATGATTATGATTGGTGAGATAAAATATTTCTTGGGATTACAGATTGTTTAGAATAAAGATGGAAATTTTATATCACAAGCTAAGTATCTTAATAATTTGTTGAAAATACTAGGCAAGAGCCTACAACACAAGGGTAACTTATGAGCCTCTCATTGGGGAGGTCTTGAGTTTGAAACTACTCAAGCTTAATGAATGATAATAATTAATCTTCACAAATAATAATAAATAAATGATAAATAATCAAGGCTTCAACCAATTACCTATCAAAAAAATTTTTTGAAAATGATTGGATTGAAAATTTGTAAACCTGTTGGAACACCTATGGTGACTGGATGGAAGTTGATAAAAATATATGATTAGTGGATTGCAATATTTGACACATACTAGACCTAATATAGCTAATGTAGATGGGATCATATTGTGGTGATATTTCAAGTAGATCCTAAAGAGATACATCTTGTAGCAGTAAAAATAAATTTTTAGATACTTGAAAGGAACGCTAGGTTATGGGTTATGGTATGATAGGTCACATGGTTTCACATTGTGTGTGTACATTGATACTAATTAGGCAAGAAGTGTAGATGATAGAAAAAGAACCAGTAGTGGAGCATTCTTCTTAGGAGGAAGATTGGTTTCTTGGTTAAGCAAGAAATGATGTTGAATTTCACATAGTAAAATAGAGGCATAATATGTAGCTATAAGAAATAATTGTAATCAAATAATTTGGATGAAGCAGATGTTGAAGGATATTGGAATTGATTTTACTAAGCCTATTATCATACATTGTGATAACACATGTACAGTTAGCATGTCAAAGAATCCAGTTTTACATTCAAAGACAAAACACATTTAAATCAATTATCACTTTTTGAGAGAAAATATTGTAGAGAAAAATATCAGATTGGAATATGTTAGCACAAAAGAGAAAATAGAGGACATATTTACAAAATCTTTGGCTATGGATAGATCTGAGTATTTGTGAGGTATGCTTGGGGTCATTCCCTAACTTTTTGTAGAGATTGCGTGAATCTAGTATGAATCAAAGCATTATTCTATTGTTTGGCCATGATGCTTGATTCTTCCCCTATGGGGGAGTATCTTTGTTTGAGCTAAGTCATTGAGGATTATTGTTAATGGTATTGAATAGTGTCTTTGGACACTTGTGAGATTTACTAGATTGTTTTGGAAATGATTGTGTTGGCATAATGTCACATTTGTCATTGATGTCAATGTAGGAGAGTGATACATGAAAAACATTATTTATACATTGATTTTTATTCAATTGGGGAGATGTACTTTAAATTTATGGTTAGAACATAAAAAAATATTTACAACATGTTTGTAAGTAATTGATATGTTTACATTCATGGGTAGCATGAATGAGGGAGTAAAGGCATATGAGGAAGAAATATATTTTGGTATTCATGGTACTTTGATTTTTTTTACCTTATATTGTCATCAATTCCAAAAAGGGAGATTGTTAAGCATGAATTTTTGATGTAGTTGTATGGGGGAGTTTTGAGTTCTCGTGTGTTACATTCATGACAGTGTTTATCATTGATGTCAACATATCATCTTTCTAGATTGTTCAGGTAGAGTTGTAGAGGAAGATTTGTTTGGTGAGGTTCATGGTTAGTGAATTATGTTATGTACAATTATAAATTCAGGAACCTATCTTGATGTTATGTCTATGTTTGTAGAAATTTTTATGAAGATTTGTGTGGGTTGAGAAAGTTTTGGGAGACTAGTGTCATAATGAGTTTCTAACAATTACATTGTATCTTTGTAATGAGGTTGAGGATCATTCAATGGGAATGGATTATGGTTGAATACATGTTTAGGATTCTATGGTTAACATGGTAGAATTATATGTTCATGAAAGATTTGAGAAATACAAATCCATAAAGCCTAAAGAATACCTGCATGTAAAAACCTAGCATAGAGAAGAAAAATACAAGAGGAGGCAAGGGTTTTGCTCTAAAAATATGCAAATTGTATTCTGAAAAATGAAAAAGATGTAAGATAATTACAAACAATCTATCCTTATAGAAGGAGATCAAAACTTGAAAAGGGTAACCTAAAAAGTAAATGCTATTTAATAATTACTAATTAATTATCAAATGAGAATACTAAAGGTGCATAAAGTGAAATCTTAAGAAGGGGGAAAAGGTAATTTAATAAATTAAATTAAATTAACCTTTTTCTCTAACACCCCCCCTTAAGATGAGCAACAATGTAGCTACAAACAATGTAGAACAAGCAACGAAACTGCAATGCAATGCAGAAAGAAAACTTGGGTCCTGGCAACAAGGCCTAATGATGTACCCAATCAAAATAAAATCTCTATGAAATGGAGAAATAGAGAAAACCTAGTGGGAAAAACTCTACTTCAAAAAGAGATAGAAAAAGGAAGCACAAATAAAACATCTCAAGAAAAAATTTCATGATCATAAGTACAATGAAAGCCTCCATGATAGAATCTTGAGACTCCATAGCTCCCCCAAAATGGTAGAACTCCTATGTCGATAAACATGCCAATGTGAAGGAAACAAGGTAGTAGACAAGGATGATAAAACCCATGTATGTAAGTTGTAGCTAGAAGTTCTAGCTGATACTCAAAGGAGAAAGCATGAGAATCCTGAAATGGAATCTCTAATGGAGGTGGAATAATAGGTGTGTTGAATCTATCATCTGAGAGGATATGTGTGTCCTCTAATATATCCTTGAAAATTGCAGTAGGTGGCTTGATGACTAGAGCTGTAATAGTAGGCAATGCTAAAGAGTAATCTTGTGCAAGAGATGGAATCTAAATAGGAGGTGGAGGTGTAGAAGGCACAACACTGGTCTCAAGAACAACACATGAGTACAAGTAACCTGACTTCACCTCAATAAACTCTTGTGAAAAAAGAGAGTGGGTCTTTGATAGTGGAGATGGTAGACCAAAATGTGAGAAGGAATATAGGTGAGAAGCATGATCAAAATTCCCTAGAGCAATAATATTGTCTATCTCACTATCTTTGATGTGCACTAAATACTATGCAAACTCAGTTGTCTTCCCTATCCCACTATCTATAATCTAATAAATAGAGAGAATATTAGAGGACAAAGATGGAACACAAAGTACATCATGAAATGTACCATCATCAATATCAATAGAATCTTTCCCACATATAGTCATAATAGTGGTGTTCCCCATCAAAATGTGTGGAGTAGGAGAAGCCTCAAAAGATGAGAAAAAATCCTAAGAAGATGACATATGGTATGAAACACTTGAATCTAGTAACCATCTAGAAGAATGAGGAATAGTAGTTGCACATAGTGCATGACCCTTTCCTATATCTTTACCATCTGACTGAAATGGTGATGATGAAGAAGGTTTATGAGAAGTAGAAGGAATATTAATGTTGCTCTTTTGAAGGAGAGCTATCAAATCTTAAACCTGTTTGGCATAGCCATCTAAATTGTTCCCATAAAAATGTGACTCATCATGATTAGGCTTATTAAAATAAGCCTATTTTGGTCTTTCTGGTTTTGGTTTGTCCTCTTTAGGAGGAGATGTCCCTGATGAACTGTGAGTGTTGGAATCAATCTGAGACTCTATAGAATGAGATTTTTGAGTCATCTCCTTCATCCCTAAAGATGGTCGAGCTACCAGTGCATGAGTTTGAGAGCCTGTGAGAGAATTCAACTAAGAGAACCTAGCTTGTTCTCAAGTCAAACACTCACAAAAAACCTCAAAGGATGGCATGGAAAATCCATTACCCAAAGCATCTTTGGTGAAATAAAAGGTAGAATAAAACATTTGAAAGTTTATATAAGCTTAGAAAGAATCATGTAGATACACTCAGTGTCAGTCTCTATTTTTTGACAACCCTACAATAAAGATCTCAGTTGTTTGAATTTTATCAAGAAGTCCTCATTGGAGGGAAAAGAATCTAGAATAAAAGAGGTAAGCTTAGCCTCAATCTAAAGTGCCCTGAACTCATTCACTATACCAAACAAGGCTTCAAGTTTGGTCCACATAGCTAGAGAGGTATTGCACCCATCAAGATGAAAATGTAGACTATTGGAGACCTATAAGGCAACCGATCCTATTGCCTTAGCCATCTTGTTCCTTTGTTGCATGACCTCAAAAGGCCTTTGTAAGACAGGTTGCACTACATCTAAACAAGACCACAACCCTTTTGACTGGAGAAGTTGTGTCATCAAGGTCTTCCATGTGTAATAGTTATGAGAGGTCAAAAGTTATAAACAAGAAGAGGTCTCAATCATTGTTTCAGAAGGTGTTGAATTATTTTTGAATGAAGTTTTGGTTTACTTAATTAAATAAAAATAATAATATGACAAAACACCACCCACAGTGCAAAAAATTGAACCTCGCTTGCTTATTACAATAAGCACATTTTGGTCTTTCTGGTTTTGGTTTGCCCCCTTTAGGAGGAGGTGTCCTTGATGAACTGTGAGTGCTAGAATCAATCTAAGACTCTATAGAATGATATTTTTGAGTCATCTCCTCTGTCCCTGAAGATGGCCGAGCTACCAATGAATTTGTTTGAGAGCCTATGAGAGAATCTAGCTTGTTCTCAAGTCAAACACTCACAAAAAACCTCAAAGGATGGCATGTAAAATCCATTACCCAAAGCATCTTTGGTGGAATAAAAGTTAGAAGAAAACTTTTGAAAGTTTCTATGAAGCTTAGAAAGAATCATGTAGATACACTCAATGTCAATCTCCATTTTCTAACAACCCTACAATAAAGATCTCAATTGTTTGAATTTTATCAAGAAGTCCTCAATGGAGGGAAAAGAATCTGGAATAAAAGAGGTAAGCTTTGGCTCAATCTAAAGTGCCCTAAACTCATTCACTATACCAAACAAGCCTTCAAGTTTGGTCCACATAGCTAGAGAGGTATTGCACCCATCAAGATAAAAATGTAGACTATTGGAGACCTGTAAGGCAATCAATCCTATTGCCTCATCCATCTTGTTCTTTTTTTGCATGACCTCAAAAGGCCTCTATAAGACTAGTTGCACTACATCTAAACAAGACCACAACCCTTTTGACTGAAGAAGTTGTGTCATCAAGGTCTTCCATGTGTGATAGTTATGAGGGGTCAGAAATTATAAACAAGAAGAGATCTCGACCATTGTTTTAGAAGGTGTTGAATTATTTTTGAATGAATTTTTGGTTTACATAAGTAAATAATAAAAATAATATGACAAAACACTACCCACAATGCAAAAAATTGAACCTCGCCTGCTAGTAGGAATATGTCAATGAGAGAAGAGCAAAAAGGATTTAGATATGAATCACAAATACCTATTTTTTGTAGGCTAAAAAATCACCAAATGTTGAAAGTACTATGTCCACTTAATATTACTCCAAATTAATACCAGATCTACAAAGTAGATGATAAATCATGCACTTTTAAAAATAATAGCACCTGAATATGTGTCCATATGAGCCAAAATGAAGCCTTTGAAGATGAAAAAATTGGAATTTGCAATTTTTGGAAAAATTCAGAAATAGAGATCACAAACAACCTATACCAATGTATAGATCATGAAATTTTACCCCAAAAAAAGTGCAAATTCTCGAAAAAAGGAGTTTGTATGAGTGAGATATCATTGTTTAAAAATCACCTTTGTAATTATTTTTTTGAATCATTGTCGTCATACCACCAAAAATCAAAAAAATATGCTCAAAAAATGTTAGATCTATTATTTCAAACCCTTGTTCTCATTTTTCTCCAAATACTATACAAGCTACAGCAGATCTAGCTCTAATGCCATGAAGGATTTGATCAATACAAATCCACAAAGCCCAAAGAATACTTGCATGTAAAAACCTATCATAGAGAAGAAAAAGACAAGAGGAGGAAAGGGTTTGGCTTTAAAAATATGCAAAAATTATTCTCAGAAATGAAAAAGATGTAAGATAATTACAAACGATCTATCCTTATAGAAGGAGATCAAAACTCGAAAAGGGTAACCTAAAAGGTAAATGTTATTTAATTATTACTAATTAATTATTAGATGATAATGCAAAAGGTGCATAAAGTGAAATCTTAAGATGGGAGAAAAGGTAATTTAATAAATTAAATTAAATTAACCTTTTCCTTAACAGTTCATTCTATGAGGTTTTTTTAATATTGTTCAACATGTGTTTCCCAAGAAGTCGACTATTGATAATATCTTTATGGGAAGTGTTAATTGTAATGTAAAATGTATTTTAATATCTCAATGAGGTCCTATAATATTCATTACAAATTGGGAAAGCCTCAAGGCTAACTCAATTAGTTATTCAGACTTGGTATAAAGGAAAGTTTGTTTTCTTGTGGTAAAATATCCATGTGATCATGTGTGGATGGTTATTATGTTATGCGAGATTTGGATATGAATTATTAGAAGAGATTGATGTTGAGGATGTACTATGAGCTTCAGAGGAACTGTATTGGAAAAGGTGTTGTTGTTTGGCCAATTCAAAACTTGGACATGTTATTCTAAAAATTGTTCATTGAAGACAGTCTAAGGCTATTTGAATAGTGAGCTAAGTGGTCCTCTTTTCAACTCCTAATAGGGTTAGAATCTTCTGATAGGGATTCAAAGTCTCCTAATAGGGACTCATTTGTACTGATTGTACTTCATTGGCTCCTCATGGGGTCCATCCTTTCACAAGAAACTTTTATATTAGTACATGTTGTCCTCAATTTTGACATCACAAAATTGAGGCAACCCTACAAAATTTTCTCATGGAATCATTGTTGTGTCCTCTTTGCCTTAACACATTGATGAGACATCATAAAAATGATTTGTTATCATTGAATTATCCTTTGTACAGTCTTATTTATGTGTTCTTTTGAAATTTTTCCATTGAGATTATCTCCAATTGTTTGTTGGTTAGCGTTCCCTTTTTGTGGAAAAAAAAGCCCAATTTTTTGTTAACTTTCTCATCTTCTATTTTTTTCTTTGTGTTGTAAATAGAATTTGGTCTTGTTTTTTCCTTAGGTGAATAGCCCTTGGAATTCCACTTGATTCAAGCTAACTTAGGTCTAAATCAGAGTTATCTATCTCAGTTATAAGTGAAAAGGTGGGGTTTTTTAGGTCAACTTCATATTTTTATTAGAAACCTCATAAAGTGGAATTTTTATTGGAAATTACATGATATAAAGTTATTTTTAATATTTAAAGTGGATATTGTAGCTCATTTTAAATTTCAGCTCATTCTAAGTTGATTTGGCCATAGTTTTTTATGTTTTATGGGAATAGCATATTTCTAGATTATTTTTTATGTTACTTTATTAAATTTTATAGCTAAATATTAAATATAAATACATGAGACAACTTAAGTGCACAAAGTGAGATTTTTATTACACATTGCATACATCAACTACAAATCATTATGTGAAAATACACTTCTAATAAGATATAAGTCCCAACATTAATTTAAATGGACTTTTTCAATGCAATAACACATTTTAATGTGGTATATTTTTAATATGTATTTACATATTTTACACTTATTTGATTAATGTAAGTGGGAAAATATTACTCATTTACATATGTTGTTGCATGTATAAGTTTATTTTATATTTAAATAGGGTTTTCCTAACCCATTAGATATACATCTTTTAAAATTGCTACATAATGGATTTTTTAAGTTAAAATACATGTTTTGAAAACATGTAAATTCACTAGGTGGTGATTTTGGACCCAATTTCATGTGTATGTAATATTTAAAATCTCATTTCACTTAGCCTAAGACAAATTGGCATTTTTTGGCCCAACTACATGTTAGCATGAATGTTGATGGTATTCCTTTGGGGGACTATCCTAAGCATTGGAGAGTTTGTTAGCATGATTGACATGTTGCATTCATGATTGTGTTTTTTTATTGATATCAACATAGTATATTTTCTATAAAGACTGGAAGAGTAGCTGACAAAGAATGAGGTCATACAAACTGTATATTCATTATGAGGCCAAGCATAATTGAGGATATGTTCTACATTATATCCTAATGAAGTAGACAAGTGTATGTACAAAGAGTTGAAGACATGCGAGAGTTATTCAAGAACTGCACAAGATAGTGTGCAGACAGAGTACCACTTCTTGGTTTTTGATGTTTGGAGTATATCCCTTAATAGGGATAGAATCATGATGAATGAAGTTAAACAATGATAGTAGACAACTGATGATGATATCAATGAGTGTGCAAGGTTTGAGGTCGCATGTATGAGAAGTTGCATTTACTATGAGCCAACAGTGTGTGCAATTGTAAAATGAATGTTTATCTTAATAAGGTCCTATTATAATTAATTGAAAAAGCCTCAAGGCTGACTCAAAGAATTATTTTGAGGATATGGTATAAAGGAAGGCTATTTTCCTTGTGATGGAGTTTTGATTAATGTAGCAATTATGTGATAAGTGAAGTACTTGGTAAATATGAGTAAGTTTTTGAAAATATATATGTGATAGGCTAAGTTACTAAGAGGGGAGGGGATCTTTATTTACCAATTAATCCTTCATGTGTATTATGATTTAATTGCATGCATAAAAAACCAAAAGCATTAAAACATTCATAACACTTTGACACACAATATGGTGACCCAAAAACCTTCCAAATAGAAAGTAAAACTAGGGTGGGGATGATACCCACAAGCTTTAGTATTGTAGCATAAATTTGGCTTGTTAAGGCTTACAATGATCACTTCTGATGATCTACCCTATAGGAGCAATAATGACTGCTAGTTCCACCTTGCAAAAGAATTTACAAACATACAATAAAGTATGCACTCAGTAAAGAAATTTACAAAAGACTATTAAGTCTACCTTTTGAAAGGATTTAACTGATCCACCTATTAGGATGAAACTATAGCCAATCTTTGATCTGCAAATTGATTTACTAAATGAGATTCCTTAAGTGAAATGATCACCTTGCTATGATAGATAAATCTTTGCTGCTCCTTATACTATTCTAGCCTTTTACTTCACACTTCTCCTCTTCAAATTTGCATTATACTCATATCATCTATATATCTATATTCTTTGGATGTGATACAATACATTACATATATACCAATACAAATTATAAATTCATAAAGTCAGCTACAATATAATTTTACACAAAGTCAGCCCAACTATAGGAACTCAGGTTCTAAAGACTAACTTGGTGAGGTTTTGATACTCGACATTCATTGTCAATGCTTGGCATCATCATGCATTCGGTATACATAGAATCTCATTCCATACTAATCACTTCCAAGAAGTCTAAACTTAGTCTGCACTAGTGACTCGATGAATACTGTGAAACTTGGCATATAAACTAAATCACTTGATTCACACTACATAGCTCGATCAATGTTATCACTACAAGCTCAATATAAACTAAATCACTTGGTTGACACTATATGACTCAGTCAACACTTGATTCACATCATTAAAGATACAAACTTGGTAAGCACTACACAACTCAGTTTGCACTGAGTGACTTGGTAAACACTATGAAGCTCGGTTTACACTGATAATCACCAACCTGGTAGAAACTGCTCAGCACAAACTAAATAATGTTCCTTGAACTTGGTAGCAACTATTGAACTCAGTAAAGTTTGAATTACTTGGTTAACATTGTTAACTATATAATAAGCTTGGTAGATACTTACTATTTGAATAAGTGTGTGTGTCACTAATAAACAAACTTGATTGCAATCTCAACAATCTCCCCCTTTGGCATTAGTGACAAAAACACTTATCAATCAAAATTGAATTCTCAAAAAATTTCAAATGATATTTATTCTTCAACCTATATCTCTAACTCAATAGAGTACTCTATTTTTTAGATTTTTCAAAATTGCTTTTGTAAGAGATGTTTATCTAAATATTTGTATATGTATTTAATATGATGTTGCTCCCCCATACATATATATTCAATATTATATACATCTTCTCATCTTCTCCCCTTTATACATCACATCATTTCCCTTTTTACAATATGTGTTATATGTTATATACATTTTCTCCCCCTTGCTGACATAAATTCCAAAGGTGTATTCTATACAGTAATACCAAAATATGACAAGAAATCATAATGTACCTTTAGAATCAATGTCATTGTCTTCTTCTAGTTTTCTTGCAATACCTTGCTTGTGTGCAATGCAATCTAAACTTCTATTGATAGTTTTATCATGTGATCAGCAATGGAGAATTTGTTATCATTGATGATGTTTTTTGCATGTGCAGTATGTTTATGCAATGCATCCATGTTAGGGAGAATCATGCCTTGTATATCTATTAGTGTAGCTCTTATCCTGGCTTCTTCTCTTAGCAATTCTAGCTACATATCAGTTAGAAATCTAATCTTTTTGTAGTGAGCAGAACTATAGCTTGGGTCAAGTGACAACTGATGCACACTTGTCTTCAGATCTTCATCAATCTTTGAAAGTTTATCTTTAATTTCCTTGGTGAAAATGGATGTGTCATAGAGTTTACCAAATAAAGAAGTTACATTGATGGCAGAGGTCTTTAATGAGCCTAGAATAGTAGACAAATCTACTTGTTGTATTGCAATATTCTATGCTACTAGCTCCAATACTTTATTCTCAAATTTCTTCTCTGCGCTCTATAACAATTTCTCTTGTCCTTCCAAATTTTTATTGAATTTCTCGACTACTTCTGCTAACTGCACCAAAATTGGTTGAGAAGTGTCAACTCCGTGCTAAGTGCTTCTGCAAGAATGTTATTTGCATCTTCGAGCACTTGAAATTCTTTATTTCTTTCCTCTCCAAGCCTCTATTGTTTAGCTTTTTTCTAAAGTAGCTCTCTTACTATGTGCATTTGATCAAGATTTAGATTGGAGATATCCTAATTTAGGATAACTATCTCCTCATCAAGATCAATGTCTTCTTCCTTTTCTTTGCCTTTGCTCAAAAAATTTGTACTCGGTTGAGACTTAGTCTCAACTATCCTTGTACTTATTATTTGCATGCTTGGAATAGAAATAATGGTAGAAATAGAAGGACTGGAAAAAAAGTAGATACTGCACTTATTAAAGAAATACCTTGTGTAAGCAAAATTGATGGAGGAGGAAGTATTGACTACTCAGTAGATGAAGTGTTGGTCACTTCTGTTAGTGAAATACTGAGTTGAATATGTGCAAATATTGATTGAGTGCTTGAACTTGCAATTTTTGACACAACCAATTCTGCAGTAGCTTTCTCTAAGCTTGATGTCTTCAATGTTTCACTCAAATAATGAGGAAGTGAGGCTATGGCTATTCCTGCAATCTTCTTAGGGTCGGTCTCGTCAATGTTTTGAACCTCAAAGAGATCTTACTCAATAGCTTCTTGTTCCTATTCCTCATCATCTATACTGTCATCATTTGTTTCTTCTCCATCATTAATTCCTTCTTCCTTTTTATCTTCCTCTTCACTAACATTAACAAAAAAATCACTTTTCTTATGAAGATTGAAAATGTTTTTCCATGTGTTGTTGGCATTCCTTACCACATGTTCAATGTCATTAATCAATATCAAGCAACTGTTAAATTTTAGTTAAGTTTATCTTCATTCTACTTGATGGACTCATTAAATTCTTTATTATTCAAGCTTGATATGAATTGCCTCAAGGTCTACTCATATATGTCTTTAGTAGTTTTCAAAGCATGTTCATATCTTGGCTTGATTTTCTCCATTAAATCATTGGGAATTTGTTGTGCAAGTTGGTCAGGAGAATATTTTCATTTACCCATTTTAGACATAACCATGTCTTCAACTTGCTTCTTCTCCTCTATAGTTCTTATCTCATATCTTAATGATTTGAAATTTTCCATGTTGGCTCCTAAATCAATTTCTTTCAACTTTTCTTGGAATGTGGGTGGTGGCCATTTAAAGATCACATCTCCTCCTTGTTTCTTTCTAGATGCCCTCCTAGTAAATACTGCAGTAGATGGTTTGGTAGGTTTGGTTATAATTGTAAGGAAACTTAGGTGCGGAAATAGCTTCCTACACTAATCTCATAAGGAAAGTATGATGCAAATCCTATTAAAATCTTCTACACATACAGATTCAATATCATGTAAACAACAATATTGTAGCCAACCATGCATATAGAAAATAGATAGAGAAAGGAAACCATAACACAAGGATTTTTCAGTGGGGAAAAACCTTTCGGTAAAACAACCCCACCCCTTCAGAACCTGCACAATGTATTATCTTCAACACGTGGTTACAATACACTTGCAATGCAAGTTCAACATCAACAACAGAAGACTCCAGTAGCTACTCGCAGTACCAACAATACACCTTTTTCGCATTGCATCTCTTTGTAACCCTAAAAAATTCTTATAACATGTGCTTCACTTTAGGGCTACTCCCAAAGGTAAACCATATTAGGGTTTTACCATTCTCCGAGAAAATAGGAACCCCAAAAAAAAATTTGGGGTAGAGTGTACAGTACTCAAATATCTTAGTTGCCACATGTTTTCACCTGTCATTGAATCTTCCTAACATAGCTCTTACGTGTCATAGGAATCCGTCATAACCATTTTAGTCATGATCTCCTTACACACAATTCAAGATGTCGACACATCAACATTATTTGCAAGAAATACATTTTACAAAACAAACAATAATAAGAATAGGAATTATACAAGGTTGAGACACCTTATTCCTAACAATAATTACCTTACCTTTCTTCTGTAATGGCTCTTCTTCTTCTAACTTTTCTTTATCTTCTACATCATCATCTTCTATGTCATCTCCTTTTCCTTCTGTCAACAGAAGAGTGGAGCTGGTTTGTTTCAATTTTGCTATCCTTTTCTTCTCTTTGTTGATTGCTTGAGGAATTTTTATTTCAAATTCAATTCTTTCTTTAGCTTCCCCATATGTGCCAAAGTATGTAGCTTTTGGATCAATAGGTTCATTTAACAATATTTCAATGATGTCCCTAGTTTCATCAATATTAACAACCTAAAGGCTTGACCCATACAATTCTTGGTCTTATTGCTTGTATATACACTTTATCACAATCAACCATGAAACAAATATCATCTTTGTAGTCTTCAACAAGTTTCTTAAGGATCCTAAATTTTTTATTCATATTGTCCTTAAATGCATCGAAAAAGTTGTCCATAATACTAACATAGTTTTCTCCCATTTCTCTTATATACTCATTGATTTAGTAAAGAATGGGTACATCTTTTCTCCACACAAGTGTGCCTTTTGATGGGAAGAAATTTTGCACAAAGAAAAATAAACAGGTTAAGAGTGAACTGAACTTACAAGGGTTATTCTTCGAAGTTTTGATGATTTCCATATTTTTGTTGAACTGATTCAACATCAACTCGCCTAGGTCAAATGATATATTGTTCTCAATCACTTTGAATGCGAGATCCACTAGTTCACAAGATACATTGTTTAGATGAATGGAGTTATATACCTTATGTGCAATCACATGTATACCAAAATTCAACTCCATATTAGTAACACAATTGATCTTCATTCCCATTCCATCCCATTTGGTAAGGGTTTTCTTCTCTAGTTCCATCTGACTTAGGGTTTTATTCAATTTTTCCTTGGTTAGCATTGGAAGACCTATGATCCAATGGATCATTTTCTTTTTTATCACAATAGGTTGCTCCAACCATAACTGCCCATTATGCACATGGCTAAGAATAAACCTTATCCACTTAATCTAAAAATTGTGTGGCATGTGTGGAATGTGAGTTAGACCTTTTACTTCTAGGTGTTGATGCTCTGGTTTTAACATGTCATTCACACACAATTTCTCCATGGTTTCATCCATTTCTAGGTTCCTATATCTTGAATCAAACATCAAAAATGTGAACAAATATTATTAATCAATAGTAGCTTAGCTGGGATTTAAGATTGGCCTTTGGTTGGATCTAGGATTTTTACAATAGCTAGACTAAGCTTGAAATCCAATGCCTTCCATTCAATGCCTCGAACTAACATCTCAGACCCTTTCTTTATCTTATTGTTGGTGGATGCCATCACTCGATAGGGTTTGTAAAGACACAGAAATCTTCAACAATAATTCACACAGATCACTTGGATGCACTAAAATTGCTTTTACACAAATAGCTCTTGAAAATTCACGATGGCAAAAGAATTTGATTTTTGCCTTTTTTATCAAATTTCACCTTTCAATCACCATAAATGGCTGGTATGGTCACTTGGCTAATGACAGACTATCTTCCACTTGGCTTAAATTAAATGCTCGGTAGGAACATTCATGACTCAGTGTCCACATAAAACTTTAGTAACTCCCAAACTTGCTTGGTAGGGTCTTGCAACTCGACCTCACTCAATTTTGACTAGCATTTTATTGAACGCTTGGTGATCCCTTTACATCTTGAATGCTAATATGGATCTTTCCATTTTGTTGACTAGAACTGATGTAAGATGCCTACTTCAAAATCCTAGTTTCAGTTATCCTTAAGGAAGATCAAGTAAAAATGCTTGATTCACCCAATTCTTGAGTGACATGTGCTTCATTACTTAGACTTTCCTTCTTGGAAGATTTTGGAATCCATTGTTACCTCATCTTCTTTTGGATTTTATCAGCATTTCCTTCTCATCTTCAATTTCTCCAGTATTCATGCAGTTCTTGGCAAGATGACCAAGTTCTATACAAATGAAACATCTTCTAGTGGTGTCTCTTGTCCTCATGTGAAGTTTTACACAATTTATTCCAATATGTCCAAATTCTCCACAATAATGGCATATGCACCAACTGTTGTAGTCCCAACCAAATATAGCTTTTACAATCTATTGTGCTAGATTCAATATTTTAGTTTTGCATTCAAGAGATTTGTACCCATGCTTCCCGCATTTGTGACATTTGCCTTCAAATTTAGGTTTCTCTTTGCATTCATTAGCTCTATGACCATGCTAATTAAAATTGTAGCATTTTCCATTGAACTTAGCTTTTCCATTGCTCCAACATTTGTTTGATGTGTGACCTAGTTTACCACAGTGACTACAAGTAGGTTTTTAATTCTTTTGAGCTCCTTGCTTAGATGATTCGCCTTCTTTTGTATATCCAATTCCTACTTTTCCTTTTTTGTTTGTATTGGATTATCTCATTTAGTTGATCCATGTCTTCTGGAGATTTCATCATCCTCTTATTGGTTTTCCTTTCAATGTTTAGATCATTCTAAAATCTTTCATTCTCTGATCTTAGATTCATGATTTCTTCATTTGCATTGGTAAGTTGATTAATGAAGTCTGCTTGCTAAAGGGATAGGTGTTGAATTTCATTATTCTTTCCTTCTAACTCTTCTTTTGTCTTTTTTTTCTCTTCCATGACTTCACACAATCTTACTGACTGAATTTATTGCTCTCTTTTCAATTTTCTAATTTCTTCTTGAAGTGTACCATTCTTTTCTAACAATTCTTTGATTGCTTCATTAGCTTCATCTGAATTTCTTTCTGAATGGATGTCTTCAATTCTTTCTTCAATATAGAGTTTTTTCATTCACCTATACTGCAAGATCTTTTCTTCTTTTCAAGGACTGAGAGAGTTGCTCCTTTTCTTTCTTGAGTTTTCCAATAGCAAAATTCAAATCTAGTTTTCATTGTCAATAGCCTTATCAAGTCTGAATACCTCCATAGCTTCTAATCTTTGGTTAAGTTGTTAAACTTCTTCTTTGAGAACTATGAAGCTCTGATACCAATTGTTGGAAATATATATATATGATAGGCTAAGGTGTTGAGAGGGGAGGGGTGAATCAGTAACTTGTAAAAAATTATCTTTGTTTACCAATTAATCCCTCATGTGTATTCTGATCTAATTGCATGCATGAAGAACTGAAAGCATTAAAACATTCATAACACTTTGACACACAATATGGTGACCCAAAAACCTTCCAAATAGAAAGTAAAACTGGGGTGGGGATGATACCCACAAGCTTTAGTATTGTAGTATAAAGTTGGCCTGTTAAGGCTTACAATGATCACTTCTAATGATCTGCCCTATTACGAGCAATAAGGATTGCTAGGTGTACCTTGCAAAAGGATTTACAAACATATATATGAAGTATGCACTCAGTAAAGAGATTTACAAAAGACTATTAAGTCTACCTTGTGAAAGGATTTAACTGATCCACCTGTTAGGATGAAATAGTAGCTAATCTTTGATCGACAACTTGATTTTTTGAATCAAATTTCTTGAGTGTAATGATCTCTTTGTTGTGATAGATAAATCTTTGTTGCTACTTATATTGTTGTAGCCTTTTACTTTACACTTCTACTCTTCAAATTCACATCATACTCATATCATCTATATATCTATATTCTTTGGATGTAATACAATACATTACATATATACCAATCCAAATTACAAATGCACATAATCAGTTGCAATACAAGTTTATAGAAAATACACAAAGTCAGCCTAACTATAGGAACTTGGGTTCTAAAGACTAACTCGGTGAGGTCCTAATACTCGACATCCATTATCAATGCTCAGCATCATCATGCATTCGATAAATGTAGAAGCTCAGTCCATACTAATCACTTCCAAGTAGTTTGAACTCATTCTGCACTGGTGACTCGGTGAATACTATGAAACTTGGCATATAAACTAAATCACTTGATTCACACTGCATAGCTTGGTCAATGCTATCACTATGAGCTCGATATAAATTGAATCACTTGGTTGACACTATATGGCTCGGTCAACACTGGATTCACATCATTGAAGATACAATCTTGATAAGCATTACACAACTTGGTTTGCATTGAGTGACTTGGTAAACACTATGGAACTCGGTTTACACTGATAATCACCATCCTAGTAGAAATTGCTTGGCACAAACTGAATATTGTTCCTTGAACTCGGTAGCAACTGTAGAACTTGATAGAGTTTGAATTACTTAGTTAACATTTTTAAATGTACAATAAGCTCAGTAGATACTTACTATCTGAATAAATGTGTGTGTCACTAATAAACAAACTTAACTGCAATGTCAACATAAGTGATCCAAGGGATTATTGGATGTGAAGTTGAACATCTAGTATTGAGATCTAAAGAGGTTTGGTTTGTTCAAGAGGATGGAGAAGGAGTTCAATTTATTTCATTTTTATCATTCTACAAAGAATAATACAAAGACCAGTTGGATAGTGAGTTTGGTGGTCTTTCCCTTGAAGTTGTTCAGACAGTGGGTCCTTCTACCTTCTACAACTCCTAACAAGGATTCAAAGTATTACAATAGGGATTGATATGTACTAAATTTATTTCATTGGCTCCTAATAGAGTCCATCCTCTTACAAAAAACTTTTATAATAGTGCATCGCTTTGTGTGTTCCATCTGTTTTCCCTCTCATCAAAGGTTTCCCTAGTTAACATATCTAGTGTTATTGTGTATGTGTATCTTCTTATGGTTGTTGGTTATATTGTTCACATGATTAAAGATTAATAAGGTTGATAAATCTTTTAATAGTAAATACATTTTAAAATGTGTTTTCTTGTTTTAAATTCCCACCAAGGAAAAGTGGCAAAAAAAAATCCGCAATTGCATGTCTTTCAAAAATATGTAAATGGTCTCCAAAAGTGTGTTTTGCACTAAGTCCTCAATGAAAAACACAAAGTGGTAATTTTGGAGAATATAGAATGCATTATAATATGTGCATTTGCACAAGGAAGTCTCATTTTAAACTTACAGTGTACATTTGGAGGAGTTTTGGGCACATTTTTCACATATAAATGAAACCAAAAAGTGTGTTGTTACTTCATAACATGAGACTTTTTTATCAAACACCCACAAGTGGAAATTTTTAGCCCAAAAACATATTTTTTGGCTCTCAAAACTTCACTTATTTGGTCATTTTTCTTCAAAAATGAGTTTTACAACCTTTAAATGCTTATATCTTGAGCATTTCTTGGTCATTTTTGATGATCTATGGGTCATTTTTGCTTAAACTCGTCCAAAGAACACATTGGGTTACTCAAAAAGGAAGTTTTGTGTGTATTTTCTTCATTTCTCAATCCATCCAGGGCACATTTTTACTCAAAAAATGCCCTATTTTTGAGCAATTTGCACCATTAAAAAAACAAGTGTTTGAATCAATGTAAGTTTGAAAACATTTCCTATTCTTCCTAGCTTTCATTCAAGTCTTCTAAATCACTTCATCTGCTTTGGATGTTATTTTCCAAATTCTTTACATGTTGCACATTGTTTGGTCAAAATGGTTGCTAAAATTATGCAATTTTTTGATTTAACTTCCCACACTTTGCAAGCTACGAATTTTGACTTATCTCTTTCAAGGATCGACTCAAGATTCGAAGTCTATTTAATACTTCATCTTGCAATCTTTCTAAATCCAAGAAATCTCTCTAATTGTATTTTTAGATTTTTCACAAGTGATTAGAATGACTTCTTCTCTTGCCTCTTGATAAAAGTATGATTCCTTCTTATTTTTCATAAGGTTTTTGTTATATATTTTTTTTATGTTGTGTATGCAAGTCTAGTCATTTTTATTTTCATATTTTTTTTAATTTTTTTTTATGTCAAGTTGGTTCTTCTATACTTTTGTCTTCTTCTTCAAGTTGCATATGCAAGGTCTCATTTACTTGCATGTACAATCTGGTATAAAATCTTGTTCTAATATGGAAACAAATCCCTCTTTTCCTCTCATGAGAATGCAAGTGCAAGTCCCACCAATATGTATTAAATAAAACTTCATATGGCTACCCTATGGTTAAAAAGGAATTTTCCACATGCTTATTAGATACATAGTATGACTTACACCTATTTAAGCATGTTGTTTTTTTCATTTCATTTCACTTCACTCTTCACTTGCATATTTTAAAGCTTGTTTTCCACATATGCAATATGCTCCAAAAAACTTGTTTTTGGCTATTCTATTCATTTTTTAGTCTTTCTAAGCTTGACCCATTTTCTCATTTACTATCCCCAACCATTCCATGTCCATTCCCTATACATACCTTGCTCAAATTTTTATTTTTATACACCCAATTTTTTTGTAGACCCTTCATATGATGATGTTCATACACTATGGATATTTAATGTGACAGTTGCATAAGCACACCATTCGATAATGTCAAGAGAAGTTACACCAGAAAAAGGGAAAGAGACTACTATTAGATTGAACGACATCTTCAAGTCACTCAATCATCAACTGGAGTTGCTAGACGAGAATCTTGGTATGTGGAATAGCATGATGGAGATTGATTTGGATGTCTTGTGTGAGTACAATGTCATCATGTATGTTGAGGTGTACCATGATTATGCACATGTGATGACCAACAAAGAGAAAGTTCTATAAGGACTTGTAAAATACACAAAGGAAATAATAGCCAGGATAAATAACCAAGAAAGAATGATCAAAGAGGCATTCAAAGGGCTATCATGTGAAATCATCGCTAAAGTTAAAGGACTCAAGAATCAAGATGTTCTCAAAGAGTTCACAAAGGTCATTCACTTACAACTTGAAGTGGATGACTTCAACATTAGTCTAAATGATACATTTGCAAGCTGAAAGTATTCATTGAAGAATTAGAAAAATCAAATAGCTATTTTTGACAAAGAGATAGACTAAATAGCAAGAAATACTCAGGAAGGTTACAATGATTTTGCAACACATTGATGAACCAGATGTTGCAGTTATACACGAGTCCCTATGGAAGATTGGAGAGTTGGTTGAGACCATGTGAATAATTCAAATTATATTTTCATATACTTTAAGTAGAATAGCAGTAGGAAGATTACATGTAAAGAGAAATCATATTGTAAGTACATGATAACATGCCCTTGTACACTCAGCTCATGTAGTCAAGTTGCAACTGAATTAGGCATACAACTTTGAATAAGTCAAATTAGTTAGTTTGAAGTTTGTTAGAGAATAATTCAAGGTGGTTGAGAGTTTCCCATTTTATCTCCACCTTTCTCTCTCCTATTTTCCTATATAAAGGAGGCAGGTCATTGTAAATAATCATCTTTTGGAAAGGCAAGAAAATTCTATCAATTTGTATTGTGCATCCTAAGACTTTTTGCTTGGATATAAATCAGATTGCTATCAATAAAAGAGGCAACTTTCTTTCAAAATTTGTGTCGATTCAAGGTGTTATGTGATGACATTTTCTAGATTTTGATTGCGAGTTTTGGAGCTTTTATCAAAAGGATTTAAATTTGATTGTTCAAACTTTGAGCTATATATTGCATTTAGAGTCAATTTGAACTTTTGAAGACTCTGTGTTATAGGAGGACAAATTGTAATCGATAGTAGTGGTTGTAATTACTTAGAGTTTAATACTTTGGGCTTTAGTTGTAAGTGTTTTCATTAAATTTGAGAGTATCTAGTAAGAGACTTTGTGCCTTATTTCTTAGTCTACTTGAATCTTCATTCGAAACAAGTGCAAGAGACTTTGGGTTCCTAATTCTGTTTCACAAAATATAAAAGGTAAACTAATGCCCTCGATGTTGTCCTTATGTCAATTCCAAGGTCACTGGTATTATTGTAGCAATAAGGCACTTTTTGTTAAGTTGGAAAGTTAGAGTTGTATGTAAATCATTCCTTAAAAAAAAGTAATTGATCTCTATGAATAAATAGAGATGATAGGAATAAATATCATGATATGGAGAATGATGGGATGTGTCTCTATGAAAAGGTTCCATGTTTAAGCATTCAAATAAACAATCTCATAGAAAACTTGAAAAATAAAAAATACTAGTACTTAGATTATTTGGAACTAGTATATTTTCACTTGGGGTCACCATGGTGTTTGATTGATCTAGCTCAAAAGGCTATCAAGAATAAGAAAATAGCCAAATTATCAATTTATAAATCATATATTGGCCCAGTAGGGTATGTTCCTAAACTGGTCTAAATTGTTTCATCCCATTGGGTGTGCCAAAATTTAATGCCACAAAAGTTTGTAACCTTTTTGGACTTATTACCCTTATGCAACCTTGTAAACAATTGAAATGGCCTATAAGTGTGGGACTTGAATGAGGCTGAATTTCTAGAGAATGTTAGCTTTCTTATAATTAGGATGCACCTAAACTAAGAGCTTGTAGGCAAAGGAGAGAAGGAGATTGCAAAAAATTTTAAAAGGGCGGTGCACTAGATTAAAACTTTGCTTGCTTTGCATCCATAACTACACAAAAATAAATAACTCAAACATACAGAAAATCTCACTCTGATATATCTTCCAAGGGATCATATGCAAGTTAAAATAAAAGAAATTTTGCAAGGAAGATTGATCTTCACAACACAAAAGTCATGAGCATATTACACAGAACATACAATAAAGAAAACAAAAGAGAAACAATCCATACAAGAAAGGAAAATGCACAATAGAACAAACTAGGAGAAGAGGTAAAACTATGAGACGTCTATTTTTCAATATCAAAAATAAATTAAGAAATGTGGGGCCTAGCCACTACAAGAGAACTAGAGAACCTCTCAAAAAATATGTACACCTTTTCCTTTATATACCAAGTATAAATTTTATTGAAATCATAAGTTCAAACTCCAACTAGGTTAGGTTGCAGATTATGGAAATTAGACTAGAAGAAATTTGTTCTATCCACAAGTATTCAACTAGAAGTGACAAAAGGGGGGTGAAATGAGTGTCACTACAAGAAAAAGAAAGGCTTATCCCCTATAAGCAGTTAATGAAATGGCCTTTGTGGCATAAAAAATGGTTTGAAGGATTATTTACAATCAATGGGCATGGAGTCAGCTTTAGTGAATTGAAAGATGACATAAATGAGAGTTATTGGGGCAAAAGGGTTGTTGGTTGTAGCTACAAAAACAATCAATATGATCCACCTCTATTTTCAATATTAGTAGTCATAGAAATCTATAAGGCTACATCATGTATCATCAGTGACCTTTTTTCAATTAAGGTCATCGTTTTGATAAGACATTTTTGCATGCCACAGATTACTAAGCTTTATCAAAAAGACATCTCAATGAAACAGGGAAAAGCTTCATTGGTAATAGCCTTATCACAAGATACATAACTTATTGAAAATATCACATAAATCAAATGGAGGAGTAGCTATACCAAGAATATCTTATTGATGAATTTATCTCATTGATAAGACCCCAGGCCACTTCATACATCACTTAGCTTTCACTATTATAGATATGAATGACTTAAACAACACACACTAAGCCTTGATTCCTAAGCTAAAAAATTTAAGTAGTCAAAGTTGACTTATTTTTCCAAGCTTAATTTCTTCCTATCATGTCAATGAAAGTAAGAAGAAGCTACATGGATATTACCTTATTGATATATTTCAAGATAAACACTTCACCAACCACTAAGCAAGACTAAAAATTGTTTGTTGATGAGATAGGAGGAATGATATATTGATACTAACTTATTGATGTAGTTCTTTGTATCAATAAGACCCTGGGATAATTCACTAACCAGTAAGTTGTGACAAAAAGATCATTTTGATAAATAAAAAAAGAGCTACAACAATTGTTGGTTCATCAATTAGACAAGAGAAAGCTACATTGGCATAGCTTATCAATGAGGTTGGCACTTTGATAAGACAATAAAACATCTACAAGATTTTTGTAGCTACATCGACAAGCATCCATAGGAAAAAAGAGAACTTGTCTCATCAAAATCCATTATTCCTTCATGCTTTAAATGTATTCTTAAAGTCTCATCTTTCTCATAGAGTTATAATAGGAGTTCCTGAACTTCCATCAAGGGTCACCTCTATCTCTACAATCATAGGCATTTTTCTATGGCTATTATCTTACCTACTTTGCATGATTGACTCCATTGAGATGTTGATGGCCTTCAATTCTAATTAGATAGTTAGGTTCTCATGCTTATTTTGGAACTATATAATTTTTTCGCATCATTTTCAAACTTACACTTCATTTTTTTTCCTTCATTTCCATGATTCCAAGTGGTGTGTCAAGAGTATATTCTAGAACTCACTTTGGGCTCTTATGCTTTGTTTAGGAGCTTATACTAATTATTGATAAAGATGTGTTGTGGATAGTCCAAGGAGTCAATCCTAAAAAAGAAAACATGATGAAGAGAGGAGAGAAGAACAAACTAAAATTTAGTCCACAAAAGTTCTCTCATATCATATATTTGTGATGGGTTGGCTAAAGGTGACAAAAATAGAAAATAGAAATATTATTTGAAAAGATTTCAAATCCAACCAAGATTTTAAAAAAGCATAAAAATCTTTCCAAAATGATATACATTTGTCTTAGAAAAATACTTTAATAATAATATTGATGAAAAGATTCTAATATAACTTTAAAATAATTAACTTTAAATTTAAAATAGCAGTTTGAAAGATGGAATATTTAGTAACATTTCTCTATTATGTAGTTATAATATATAACACTTTGAGAACATTTTTAAAAATATGCAACCATAATCAAAGAAGAAAACACAATATATTTCTTTATATAATGTAAATTAGGTACTAAAAAGGTATTTTTTTTAAAAAGACTTCACAATAATAAATAATTTATAATTTGAAAAAATATATGATTAGAAATAAGCAATTGTATCTTAAGAAAAACTAACACATTCACATTCCAAAACCCAATTAACTTTGTATCCATTTTAAGATGATGTCTTAGCATAATCTCACAAAAAGTTGAGTTCATTTTCTTCAAAAAAAATATATTGGTAAGAGGCAAAAGCCAAGATTAATTATTTTTATGTGTTGTGATTAATTATCATTATTATTTATTAATCTCAAGTAGACTCAAACCCAAGACCACTCAAATAAGAGGCTCACAATTTATCATTGTGTTGTAAGCTCTTGCCTAAGCTTGTTTTCTTCATTATCACCTATCCATATACACATTTTTATAAAGTCTATTTTCCTTTCAAATTGTGTAGTCAATAATATTACTTTTGAAAAATAAAATTTAATTATAATATTTTAGTAAGCGCCAACTTTTTAAAACAATTAAGACAAATGAGGAAAACATCCTCATAATGTAGTCTCTTGGTCATTTATATTTCTAAATACCTATAGTAGATTATAATTGTACCAAAAATCCACCCCTTATTTCATAGATCTATTATCAAAAATAAAAAATACTCCATTTTTATTTAAATGCCTTTGTAATTAAATTTTATAATCATAGCTAAAATTCATTGAAGGTCATTTAAGAAAGAGGGGTTTCCAAGGCTCATTTAGATGTGTCCTTTGTGAGAAAAGAAAAGAAAGTGTGTCCCAACTTTCCTTTTGGCATTCTTATGTTAAAGAGTTCTAGCACTTATGGTGAGGAGCATGAAATTATGCTTGTGTCCATGTTACTTTATTAGTGGATTTTTGGCACAATCTAAGCCAACCTCTAACCAAATCTTCTTTTCTATAACTTGCTTGGCTTCTTGGACCAACTTTCATCTTCTAGAACTAATGGTTGGAAAAGAAATAGCTAAATTTTTCAAGATTCAAATATGATAAGTAGTCTTCTCTTGGACACATTCCCTATGTATCTCCCTTAGTTCCTTCGGGGTGGGCTTCCAATGACTCTAGATCGAGGTCAATCACCATACTGATAGAGAGGATTGGGTTTGTAGACTTTGTACCTTAGTGGAGGTAGAATCTGAGACCCATTTCCTTTTCAGATGCCCCATATACTATGAGATTAAAGGGAGATTTTATTGTTTTTTTTAGAGAATTCAGATCCCTCTCAGATTTCTTCAAGTACATTTATTATTGTTACATTGCACTCTATCTTCGTGAGTCCTTACAGCTTCATGACCATATTTTACAGCTTCATGACCATATTTTACCTTCTTATCACCCTTAACTCTGGCTCGAAGTCTGAAGCAATCGTGTAGTTCCCCTAACACTAGTCATTCCAAATCAGTGAGACCTTGTAGTGGACCTCTTCACCAACAACACTCCTCTCGTAGCACTCAGCAACACCACAAGACCCCTGGTAGCTACCAGTTATATTAGTCATTGTTGGATTTTTTCCCTTTGAGGATAGATACCTAATCTTTTTTGTGTTGTCTCCTGCTCTCTTCTTCATGTATTGTTCTTGTTCATTTTTGGACACCATTTGGTGCTCTATTTGTTCGCTATCTTCTTGGTTGTAAGCTTCCAGTCCTATAGACCCACGTTGTGGTCTTTTGTTGGACATTAATAAAATTATCTTATCTTGGGAAAAATTGCTTGTAGGCTTCAAGAAACTATCCTTGAAAAATGTGATGTTACCATACATGTAGATCGTAGTGATCTAGCATTGATATCAAATTAAAAAGATCATTTGATTAGAAAGATTGTTGAAGAAGACTATGTGTTTCAATCATTATTTTGTCATTGATGTAAAACATGCTATTTGCTGGTAAGACAATTGCTTATATGTTTCAAGTATTATCACTTAGTTGATTGATGAGGAGGATTTGTTCAAAAAGATGTAACAAAAGTACCTAGAGGAAAGGTTGAGTTATGATTATGTAATGAAGTACACGAATCAGTTAAGACAGTGATAACATAATGTATTGATGATCTATTTGAGGTTACAAAATAATTGGCTACATTTAGAAAGTTTAGAAGAATAAAGTTAAACAAAGTTCATTTGCCCAACTTTTGACCAAGTGGATAGTAGGTGCCAAGAAAAGTTAGTTCAAGTCGAGCAAAAAGTCAGTTGGAGTTGAGTGAAAGCAAATTCTAATAGATGTCAAGCAAGTTAGTAGATGTCGAGTAACTTTTTAGTTGATGTTAAACACTAGTAAAATCCAACTGATGCCGAGAAATTTTACAGTTGATGTCGAGTAACACAATATGTGTTGAGCATCAGAAGATTGATAAAGGGAGCTGCTACATTATGAAAAATATCAAAGATTCGCCAAATAAAAGTTGATAAGTTTGTTTTCTTGGAACTTACAAATCAAGAGAAAGATAAGATTGATGAGCTGGTGGCACAAAATCTTATGTAAACCATTTTTTTGAGGCAAATTCAAATGGATTCTAAAAGGAAGTTTCTAGAGAAGACAAGATATGGGGTAGATATATTGTATCCTACATAATCCATTGAAAACCCTAATTTTGATGATGGATAATGAGTAGGAAAATGTTCTAATTTCCTGTATATAAGAATGTTTGGTCATGAAGCAAAAGTAGAGAGAGTTTGATGCAAAAATCTGATAAGGAGAAGGAAAGGGGTTTTGCTTCATCAAGTGACCCAAGTGAAGAAGTCTGCAATGGCATACTGAGCAAGAAGGCTTAAGAGGATGAATGCTTGAAGGGTGAACAAGTTGTCTGAGCTACAAAGAATGGAAGCCAAGTAGAGTTGAGGACTGACCAGAGATCTCTAATCTGCAAGTAAGGTTGTAAGTTGTATCAGATCAAAGTTCTACTATTACTTTCTAACAATTGTATCAGTCTAGGGTAAATCCTTTGGAGTAAGGTTGACTTAACAATCATTGAAAAATCCTTTAACAGGGTGACATTCTAAGTGAATGGCCTAAAGTCCTCTAACAAGGCTCACTTTTAGCTGGGTGACTGAAATCTATTAACCAGGTCACATTTAATAGTGTGTATTGTAACCTGTAATAGCATTGGCCTTTAACAAGGCATCACTTCATAAGAGTGAAAAAGGAGTAGCATGTTACTGGTGGTTTTTTCCAAATTGGGTTTACACATTAAATCATTGTGTCAAATGTGTTGATGGATGTGTTGTGTTTCATGCTTTACATTTCTGCAAGTTGATTTGATAGTAACATATAAGTTTTAGTTGATACACAATGAATGCATGCATGGATAAGAATGTTTTATGGGTTCACTAAATTGTGATAAGTTTTATTTGTACATCTAGATATTGAATAACTAATTCAACCCCCCGCCCCCCCACTCTTAGTTATTCTAAAAGGAATTCTAACAATTGGTATCAAAGCCATCTACTTAAGAGAATTAGTTTTAAGGTACTAGAAGCACAAAGATCAAGATGTCAAAAAGAGAAGTACCCAAGCTCAACAGAGATAACTTTCCTACATGGAAAAGTTTGATGAAGCTACACCTTGGAGGACTTGGCGGTCATGCACAATCTTGCATTTAAATAGAGTATGTTGATCCAGTAGGAGCCCTAACTACTAAAGATATGAAGAAAAAGAAAGAACATAATCAGGTGATGTTGGAGATTGCCACTACCCTAAGCTATGTCAAATTTGATGATATCAAAGGCCTTAACAGTGCAAAGAAGATGTGGGATTCCCTAGGCACCATCTATGGAGGAGACAAAAATGTTCAAAGAGCCAAGTCAAAGAGTCTCAGAGGTAGATTTTATGACATGAGAATGGAAAAAGGTAAGAATATTGCTCAATATGTTGCTAAGATAAATGAATTTGTTAGTACAATAAAAGGTACTACTAGTAAAATAGATGATGATACTGTGCTAAGTCTCTAGGACATTATTGCATGTTTATACCATTAGAGTTTTTGCAATCCAAGAATTGAGATATATACCAAGAAATGATCTAACCCTTGAAGGTTTGGTAGGTAGACTCACTGCTTTTGAGCTATCTAATTTTGACAACTACAAACTAGAGAGTATTGAATCAGCTTTCAAAGAAAAATTGTTATTGAAGGATTCTGAGGAGGTAAAGAAAAAGAAGAAGAAAAGAAAGATAAAATATGCATCCAGTGATAGTAATATAGATGAGGAAGACATTGAACAATTGGAAGCATTGTTGGCAAGAAGATTTCACAGAGGAAAAGGTAAGTTAATCATTTGTTTCAATTGCAATGAAGTTGGTCATATTGCTACAAGATGTACACAGAAGAAGAACTATAGAGAAAAAACAAGCACAAAAATAGAAGAGAAGATGATGGAAGAGACTACAAGGACAAAGGCAAGAAGTCATGCTACATTGTTGATGAACATGACTCTGATGAAAATGATGATGAAGTGGTATATGTTGCAATGAAGAACGGATCTAATGAGGATGAGGCAACTGCACTTATGACTTGTGTGAACAAGAATAACAAATAGATCATTGACAGTAGATGCTCAGATCACATGACTGGAGACAAAAGTAAGTTTGTTACCTTAACTTGTTATGATGGAAATAGTGTAAGGTTTGGCAATGATGCACCATGTTTGATAAAAGGAAAAGGGTCTATCAAACTCACAGACAAGATTTCATGTGATAATGCTTATTATATTGAAGGATTGAATTATAACTTGTTAATTGTGTCACAATCGAATGATTTGGGATGCAAAGTTGAGTTTTAAAATAAATCTACTAAGATATATGGCACAAATGGAAACTTGATTGGAAAAGGTGATCAAAATAGAAGTAATATTTTCTATCTAGATATAGAAGATGCTACTTGTCTTATTGTAAAATTTGATGTATGGATTTGGCACAAGAGATTATGTCATGTTAATTTTGATAATCTGATTAGTATCAGTAACATGAAAAGAGTTAGAGGTTTGCCTGAGTTGAACAAACCAGATAATATAATATACAAACAATGTCAACTAGGCAAGATGATAAAGTCAAGCTTTAAAACTAAAGATTATACCTCTAAGGAAATACTTGAAATTGTTCATACTAACTTGTGTGGACCTATTGAAGTGTAAAGCTACAAAGGAGATAAGTACATAATGCTATTTCTTGATGATTACTCTAGGATAATGATAGTCATATTTTTAAAACAAAATTTTGATGCTTTTCAAATGTTTAAGTAGTACTTGGCAATAGTTGAAAAAGAAACAAGTAAAAGTCTGAAATGCCTGAGATCGGAAAAAGGAGGAGAATTCACTTCAAATGAGTTTGAGATGCTCTATAATGACAAAGAAATCAAAAGATAGACATTTGCACCTAGGACCCCTCCACAAAATGGATTTGTTGAAAGAATAAATAGGTCTATAATGGACTATGCTAGAACACTCATGATGGAGAAGAATGTTACTCTAAAAAATGGAGAGAAGTTGTAAGTATTGTTGTCTATACATTGAACCATGTGCAAGTCAAGAAAGGTACTCATTCAAAACCTTTTGAAATATGGTATGGATATCCACCTAATGTGAAATACTTTAAGATATTTGGAAGCAAATTCTATATTCTTAATGATGTTAGGAGTGGAAAGTTTGATGCAAAAAGTGAAGGTACATTCCTTGGTTACTCCACAAGAAGTAAAGCTTACAAGTGTTTAATTACTAACATTGACAAAATTGTGAAAAGTGAAAATGTGAATTTTGATGAGTTTATAGAAGTACATGAGGCTGAACCTACAAAGGAACTAGAAGAATAAAAATCATTTGTATATTTCTATGAAGGAATGTTTGCTAAAAAAGATGCTACAAATCAAGTTACAAATCAATAGCAAGTCTCAATAACTGTCAAGTCACAACCTGTGAATGTCAAGTTGTAGAATGAGGAAAATGCACATTCTGATTCTAAGACTAGCACACATGAAAGAGATGTTGAAAGACTTGACAGAGATGTACATAGTGACACTGAAGCTAAGAGACAAAATGTAGTTACAAGAACTCAGCCTAGGCTGTCCAAATATGTCAAAAGACATTATCTTGCAAATCAAATTGTTGGAGACAAAGATGCAAGGCCAATGTCAAGAAATAGATTGAGAAGTGAATCATGTTTGTTAAGCATGAAGGAACCTAAGATAGTGAAAGATGCATTGGAAGATAATGACTGGTACAAGGCTATGGAAGAAGAAATTCAGTAGATAGAGAGGAACAAGACATGGAGTATAGTACCAAGACTAGAAGACAAGAATGTGATTGACACCAAATGGGTATTCAAAAACAAGCTAGATGAGAATGGTGAAGTGACAAGGAAAAAAGCAAGACTAGTTTGCAAAGGGTAAACACAAAAAGAAGGAATTGACTATGGTGAGACATTTGACCCTGTTACAAGAATGGAAGGAGTAATAATTTTGCTTGCTTATGTTGCATACAAAGGTTTCAAAGTTTATCAGATGGATGTCAAGTCTGCATTTCTAAATGGCATATTAGAAGAAGAAGTCTACATAGAATAGCCAGAAGGTTTTTTTGATAAAAATAATAATTACATGGCATGTAGATCGTACAAATCCCTATATGGATTGAAACAAGCACCAAGAGCATGGTATGAGAGACTTCATACTTATCTTGTGAAGAATGGATTTGAAAGGATAGATGATACTAGCAATTTGTACATGAAGACAAATAAGGACAAAGGTATACTGTTATCCAAAATATTTGTTGATGATATCATATTTGGAGGTCAAGATGCTTTGTCTAAGGATTTTGCAAATTAGATGAAGCAAGAATTTGAAATGTCAATGTTTGGTGAGATCAAATTCTTTGTGGAACTACAAGTATATCAGATGAAATATAATGTATATATCACTTAGTCAAAATATGTCAAAAAGAAATTGAAGGCATTTGGACTATAGGATTCCAAATCAATAAGTACACCTATGGTGATAGCACTCAAGCTATCAAAGAATGATGATTTAGCTAAGGTAAATCAAACATTATATAGATTCATGATTTGCAAATTGCAATGTGTAGTATATAGCTATTAGGATTAAACCACAAACAGAACTAACAATTACATGCAAATATAACCAATATCAAAAAATAATAGATCACACAAAAAAGAACACAAGACACCAAGATTCAACGTGGTTCACCCAATCACTAGGCTATGTCCACCAAATAGTAATTTTGATATTATTATGATCCATTGATTACAACCTGATTATAAGCTATAATCCCTTACAGTGCAATACTACCACAAGAACCAATTTTTGAATCACAACTATGAAAAAATCCCTAATCCTAAGCCCTTTTATACAAGTATTTTTACCGCACTAGGGCTATAATTAATAATTACATGTTGACCCAAAGTCTTGATAAAATAGGGCCCAAAAAAATTTGTGGGCCCCCACTCAGGGCCCAGCCCGAACCCAAACCCCGACGAGGAATTATGATGTATAGTACTTTCTTGATCAGTCACCACAATCTAACAATCTCCCACTTGGGGATTGATCAGGCTCCACACTAAACAATAATGAGACTGATCCTATAGCTATGTCGCTACTTCATGAGACTCCCACTAGATCAAAACACCCTAGACCCTGTTATTCTTTTACTCATGTTCAGTCTAGAATAGTAACCAAAGCTAAAGAGGAGTTCAGCTTCTCTCTAGTTACTACCTTTGTCAACATATCTATTGGATTGTCATGTGTATGTACCTTATCCAACTTTAACTGTCCATCCTCCAAAATTGACCGAATGAAATGGTACTGCAATTGTATGTGTTTTGTCTTTGAATGCAGAGCTGAATTCTTCACAAGATAAATGGTACTTTGACTATCTATAATAATAAAAAATTGTCCTTCTAAGGATCTCCCAATTCTTCTAAGAAGAACTGAAGCCATATCATCTCCTTGGCTACCTCTATAGTAGCAACATACTCTACCTCTGTAGTGGATAGAGCATTAATCTTCTATAACCTAGAAACCCAGCTCATGGCTGCCCCACCAATAGTAAAGACATAACCTATATTACTCTGCCTAGTATCAATATCCCCTACCAAATCTAAGTCAACATAGCCCTGTAAAGCAGTAGTAGAGCTCCCAAAGTGTAAACACTTATTGGATGTTCCTCTCAAATATCTGAGAATCTATTTGACTGCATTCCAATGCTCAATTCCTGCATGACTCATATACCTACTAACAACTCCCACTGCTTGTGCAATATTTGGCCTGGTACATACCATAGCATACATCAAGCTTCCTACAACTAAAGCATAGGGTACCTTGGATATCTTATCCTCCTCTTCTTGTTTCTTGGGACACATCTCCTTAGTCAACTTTAAATGACCAGGTAAAGGTATGCTGACAGCTTTAGCATTCTCCATAGAGAAACGTTGCAACATCTTCTCCACATAATCAGCCTAAGATAGCGTCAATGTTCCATTCTTCCTATCTTTGCAAATCTTCATACCAAGGATTTGTTTTTCTACCCCCAAATCCTTCATAGCAAATGCATGTGCTAACTGGCATTTTAGTCCCTTAATATAATCCATGTTAGACCCGGCTATAAGCATATCATCAACATATAAACATAAAATAATGTAGTTTTCATCATCCAACCTCTTAAATTAAACACAATTATTTGAACGACACCTACGATATCTATGCTCATGCATAAAACTATCAAATTTTAGATACCATTGTCGAGGTGCTTGCTTCAAGCCATATAAACTTTTCTTCAATTTGCACACTAAATTATCCTTACCTTTGACCTCAAATCCCTGTGGTTGAGCCATATTTATCTCTTCATCCAAATCACCATGAAGGAAGGTTATTTTAACATCAAGTTTCTCTAAATGCAAATCTTCAGTAGCCACAATACTTAAAACAATTCGGATAGAAGTCATCTTAACAACAGGAGAAAATATATCATCAAAATCAATGCCCTTTTTCTGTGTAAATCCTTTTACAACTAACCTAGCTTTAAATCTTTTCTTACCTCCATCCTCTTCTTTTAACCTGTAAACCCACTTATTCTGTAAAGCCCTTTTACCTGAAAACAACTAGCATAAATTCCATGTCTTATTCTTCAGCAAAGAGTCTATTTCATCTTTCATTGTACATTCCTACTGAATCTTAGTATCGACCTACACAACTTCATCATAAAATTTGGGTTCACTAGCATCGGTAAGTAAAATTGAATACAAAGAGGGAGAGAATCTTTTTGGAGGTCTAATTTGCCTTGTTGATCATCTAACATTCACCGATGTGTGTGGTATCTGTTGTTGCGATTGTTGCACATCATGAGGAATGGCTAGAACATCAGCTTTTGGAGTATCATCTAGCACTACATAATCATCTTCTTTCTTCTCATGTTGCTACAATCGATCTTTATACAACACTTTCTCATTGAATATGACATCCCTACCTCTTACAATTTTATGATTTTAAAATTTTCAAATCCTATAACCAAATTCATTAATGTCATATCCAATAAATACACATTTCTTTGACTTAGCTTCTAGCTTGGTTCTGTTTTTAGAATCTATGTGATCAAATGCTTCACAACCAAAGGTTTTGAGAAAAGAATAACTCACCTTCTTACCAGTCCATGCTTCCTCTAGAATACCACAACCCAAAGGAGTAGAGGGACCTCTATTAATCATATATATATCAGTAATGATAACCTTCACCCACATGTGTAAGGGCAACCCAGCTTGCAATTTCATGCTCCTTGCGCGCTCCATTATAGTTGTGTTCATGCATTCAGCCACTCCATTTTCCTGTGGTGTCCTTGGAATAGTTTTCTATCTACAAATACCATTAGTGGAGAAATAATCTTCAAATTCATGACTACAATACTCACCACCATTATTAGATCTGATACATTTTAATTTCTTAACCATCTCATTTTCAACCAAGCATTTCCATTTCTTAAAAGTTTGAAATACATCAGATTTATGTCTAAGGAAATAAACCCATACTTTTTTAGTTGCATCATCAATGAATGTAACATAATAATGAGAGCCACCAAGGGAAGATACCTGAGCCAGTCCCCATACATTTGTATGCACAAGCTCTAATTTCTCCTTTTTGTTTTTCTTCCCAGTCTTCACAAAACTCACTCTCTTTTGTTTTCCATACACACAACTTTCACATAAATTCATATTAACACATTTCAAACCCAATAAAAAATTCTTTGAATGAAGTACTTTCATACCTTTCTCACTCATGTGCCCAAGTTTTTTGTGCCACAGCATTGTATCAAAATTTACAACAGCTATTTGTTCTCCCTACTCAACTGCAACAACTGTTCCTGAACTTTCATTTTTCTCTAAAACAATTAAAGTAAAAGTAACAATATGACCTATAAAAAGATATAAGGTGCCTACTTTCACACCTTTTGCTTCTACAAAGGAACGTTTTTAGACCTTCCAATTTGTATCATTAAAAGTAACTACACAACCCTCATCACCGAGTTGTCATGTTGAAATTAAAGTCCTACTGAACGTTGGAACATGTCTTACCTCATGTAGTAGCCAATGATTCTCATTCTAAAACTTAATCTTAACTTTTCCCTTTCCAAAAATTTGATAGGGTTCATTATCCCCCAAATAAACAAGTCCTAAATCCCCTTGGACATAATCAATGAAATAACCTCTATGAGGTGTAGCATGAAATAAAGCACCAGAATCTAAAACTCATGAATCATCAACACTTTCTAAAGATAGAAGCAAAGCATCTTCTTTGAATTTGTTACTTACCACATTTGCCTCCTTGTCTCCATCTGGTTTATCTCCTTCATTTTTTGTTCGATTCCAACAATCTTTCTTTTTATGCCCTGGTTTCCCACAGTACCAATAGACATTTGGTCCTCTCGATTAAGACCTCCTCCCCTTTGACTTTCCTCTTGGTTTCCCATGATTTTTGAAATTACTTCCTCTCTCAATCATTCTACCCCTGCTTTATGCATTCAAAGCACTTCCTGATGTAGATCCAACTAAGGTTTTATCCAACTAAGGTTTTCCTACAAGTTTCCTCACTCAAAATAACACTAATAACATCATCATATTTTAAGGTACTAGATCTAGGAATAAAATTACTCACAGTCATTACCAAGTCATTCTAGCTTTCAAGCAAAGAACACAAAATCAAGAGAGCCCTAATTTCTTCATCAAAATTGATACCCATAGAAGATAAATGATTAGTAATAGTATTAAATGCATTTAAATGATCTGCAATAGATCCACCTTCTGCCATTTTCATATTAAATAAATTCTTCATGAGAAATACCTTGTTTGAAGTGGAGGGCTTTTTCATATAGTTTTGATAGGGTTTGCATCAATTCTTCTGTCATCTTTTCTTTTGTAATATTAAATGTCACCGATGATGCCAAGCATGATCGAATGCTTCAATGGGCCTTTCTATCCAAAAGATCTCATTCATCATTTGACATAGATCCTTGATTCTTGGCTTTGCCTTCCAACGGTTTCCATAAATCCTTCTGATAAAGATAATCTTCCATTTGCATCTTCCATAATTGAAAGTTATGCCCATTAAACCTATCAACTCTCAGCTTACCCTCATTTTCCATCACTCCCACTCAACCATGAGACTTTCCTATAGATGATAACAAAAAAAATAACCTTTGCTATGATACCACTTATTAGGACTAAATCATAGACAGAAATAACAATTACATGTAAATATAACCAATATCAAAAAATAATAGATCACACAAAAAAGAACACAAGACACCAAGATTTAACATGGTTCACCCAATCCCTAGGCTACATCCACCAAATAGTAAGTTCAATATTATTACAATCTAGTGATTACAACTTGATTACAATCTGTAATCCCTTACAGCTCAATATTGCCGCAAGAACCAATTTTTGCATCACAACTATGAAACAATCCCTAACCCTAAGCCCTTTTATACAAGTATTTTTACCACTTTAGGGTTACAATTAATAATTACATGTTGGTCCAAAATCCTTATAAAATAGGGCCCAAAAAAATTATGAATTATGTACAGTACTTCCCTAATCAGTCACCACAATCTAACAATAGCAGACCTGATATTGCATAAGTTGTGGGGATAGTTGCAAAATTCTTTGCTAATCTCGGAGAGAATCACTTGATGGCTATGAAAAGGATAATGAGATACTTGAAAGGAACAAAATATTTTGGTTTATACTATAAGAAGAATGAAAAATTTGAACTGAGAGCCTACACTGATGTTGATTGGGTTGGAAATATTGATGACAAAAAGAGCACCAGTGGAGGGGCATTCTTCTTAGGTAAAAGATTTGTTACATGGACTAGCAAGAAGTAGAGTTGTACTTCCCAATCTATTGTTGAAGTAGAGTATGTTGTTGTTGCTATTAATTGCACAAACATTGTATGGGTCAAACAGCTACTTAAGGAAATGAAAGAAGAAATCACAGAACTAGTGACCATTTATTGTGATAATACAAGTGCTATCAATATATCAAAGAATCCTATGATGCATACAAAGACAAAGAACATTGCAATCAAGTATCATTATTTAAGGGAATTGGTTCAAGATAAAAAGGTGAAGATGGAATATATTAACACAAAGGAGCAAATTGTTGATATCTTCACAAAAGCATTACCTAAGGATGCTCATGAGTATTTAAGAGGTAAACTAGGGGTGACACCCCTATCAAAGGCTATGTAAAAGACAAAGGAAGAGCCCTGCATCAAATAAGCTATCACTCATTTAATACAAATTGATGCAGTGGATCTTACTTTAGGAATTTCCTAAAGTAATCATAGGAACTGGAACTACAAATCAGTCACAAGCAAGGTGACAGAGGGAGAACATTAAAGAACCTGCAAAAGCCTATATCTACATATATTAAAGATGCTAATTGTTGAGTATATGTCTTTGGAATTGTTGTCAAAGAGGGAAAAATTACATTAAATTAATCAAGAGCAAGAGGAATAATGGAGAGAATAAATCATTAGAATATCAAAAGATCAAAACAAAGAAAGAGGAAGAAAGCAGAAAGCAATCAGAGGAAGGATCAGAACAAAGAGGGAGATATTTTGTTGATCAATTTAGTATGAAAAAGAAAAGATATAGAAAGAACTCAGAGGGAGTTATATTTTGTAACCTAATCAAAAGATGAAAGTTGCTAATAGAGGGAGAAATTTCAAATACAAGTTTTCTTTTTGGTATTCTCTTACTATTTTAACTTAGTCAGTTTGATGGAACAATATGTTCATCATTTGTTTGAATTGGTTAATCAGTTTGGTTTGTCATCAATGTCAAATAGGGAGATTGTTAATATTTGATTGAAAAGATCATTTGATTAGAAAGAATGTTGAAGAAGACTATGTGTTTCAATCATTATTTTGTCACTGATGCCAAACCTACTATCTGCTAGTAAGACAATTGCTTATATGTTTCAAGTACTATCACTTAGTTGATTGATGATGAGGATTTGATCAACAAGATGTAACAAAAGTACCTAGAGGAGAGGTTGAGTTATGATTATGTAATGAAGTACAAGAATCAGTTAAGTCAGTGATAACATAATGTATTGATGATCTATTTGAGGTTACAAAATGGTTGGCTACAGTTAGAAAGTTCAGAAGAATAAAGTTAAACAAAGTTCATTTTCCAAGCTTGACCAAATGTATAGTAGGTGTCGAGAAAAGTTAGTTCAAGCTGAGCAAAAATTTAGTTGGAGCCAAGTGAAAGAAAATTCTAGTAGATGTCGAGCAAGTTGGTAGATGTTGAGTAAATTTTTAGTTGATGTTGAGCACTAGTAAAATCTAATTGATGCCAAGTAATTTTATAGTTGATGTCGAGTAACGCGGTATGTGTTGAGCATCAAAAGATTGATAATGTTGAATTGTTGCATTATGACAAATATCAAAAAATTTCCAAATAAAAGCCAATAAGTTTGTTTTCTTAGAACTTGTGAATCAAGAGGAAGATAAGATTGATGAGCTAGTGGCACAAAATCTTATGTAAACCATTTTGGAGGTGAATTCAAATGGATTCTAAAAGGAAGTTTCTAGAGAAGACAAGATATGGGGTAGATACATTGTATGCTACCTAATCCATCAAAAAAATTAATTTTGATGATGGATAATGAGTGGGAAAATGTTCTAATTTCTTGTATATAGGAATTTCTAGTCATGAAGCAAAAGTAGAGAGAGTTTGATGTGAAAATTTTATAAGGAGAAGGAAAGGGGTTTTGCTTCATCAAGTGACCCAATTGAAGAAGTCTGCAATGCCATACTAAGAAAGAAGGCTTAAGAGGATGAATGCTTGAAGGGTGAACAAGTTTTTAGAGCTACAAAGAATGAAAGCCGAGTAGAGTTGACGACTGACTAGAGGTCTATAATCTACAAGTAAGGTTGTAAGTTGTATCAAATCAAAGCTCCACTGTTACTTTCTAACAATTGTATCAATCTAGGGTAAATCCTTTGGAGTAAGGTTGACTTAACAGTCATTAGAAAATCCTTTAATATGGTGGAATTCCAAGTGAATGGCCTAAAGTCCTCTAACAAGGCTCACTTTTAGCAGGGTAACTAAAATCCCTAACTGGGTCACATTTAACAATGTGTATTGTAACCTTTAACAGAGTTGGCCTTTAACAGGGAATCACTTCAGAAGAGTGAAAAAGGAGTAGCATGTTACTGGTGGTTTTTCCCAAATTGGGTTTCCACATTAAATCATTGTGTCAAATGTGTTGATGGATGTGTTGTGTTACATGCTTTACATTTTTGCAAGTTGATTTGACAGTAACATATAATTTTTAGTTGATACACAATGAATACATGCATGGATAAGAATGTTTTATGGGTTCACTGAATTTTGAAAAGTTTTATTTGTACACATGGACCTTGAATAACTAATTCACCCTCCCCCCCTCTTAATTATTCTAAAATGAATTCCAACATCTAGTTGTGATAAGAAACTTGTGTCTAGTTAATTGTGAAGTTAGATCCCAAGCTCGAAGGCAAGTGGGGCTAGTCAAACAAAAAATCCATAGAGATGGAAAGTAACTCCCTCCTCCTGGGGAAGCTTTAAAAATCAATATTGATGGGTCCTATAAAAGGAATCTTGCTCATGTGATAATTGGTGGTGTTGGTAGGGATGGTAGATGGGGTGTTATTGTTTTCTTCTCTTCTTATAAGGAATGTCTCTCTAATGATCTTATGGAGACTATAGCTATTCCTTATGCTTTAGAAAGAGGATGTTATCTTGGGTGGAAGATGACTATTTATGATTTTAATTCTCAAATTTCTATTGATATGCTAAATGTTATACATGTGGAGGAGATTAGTTAGAAATTAATAGTGGTGGTTAAATGCATCCTTAATTTGTGTTTTATGCTTGATTATATTTCTTTTTTTCTGTATTTCACAAGAATGGAGTTTTGCAAAATGGGCTTCAAAGAACCCAAGTGGTTGGGAAATATATGACTAAAGCCTCTTAAGGATAAAGCATAGGGAGATATATAGAAGTCGTCAATCAAATATCATAAAGCCAAGATCACCTGCATGAAAAATGGCTTGTCACCGAAAAGAATTGAATAAAAATCTAAAAGTTTGGGCTCTAAAAATATGCAACATTATATCATCATATCAAATGAATACAATGGTCAATCCTTATAAAAGAGATCTTGTAACATAAAATAAGGAACCCTAAAAGGAAATAATTTAACAATTAATACAATTATTAAATATCACTAATGCATAAAGTATTATCTTAAGAGAGAAGTAAAGGTAACTTAACAATCAAATCAGACATGACTTAATAATTAAGTTATTATTTTACTCTAACACCCCCCTTAAGATGAGCAACAATGCAACTACAAACAATGCATGAAAAACAAGGAAACTACAATGCTAAAAGAAAAACCTAGGTCTCGACAACATGGCCTAGTGGGGTACCCAATCACAACCAAATCTATGTAAAGTGAAGAAATAGAGAAAACCACATGGGAAAAACTCTACTCGAAAAAAGATAGAAAGAATGTTGAAATACTACTGAAGGATTATAGAAACTTTCAAACTAGATAATGTCTCAGAAATTTTTTTTTTAAAGAATGGTCATGAAGAACACCATTGAAGCATGAAGAAGTTGCAAAATACTATAAAAAATTAATTGCTAATCTGGAGAACCTCCAGTAAAAATGAACATGACCAAGTAGAGAAGACTATAATTTGTATGTACTCAAATTAGGAGACAAACAAAGGTAAAAAAAATTGAGCTGAAAGATCCAGATGGCATAAAACACCAAAGCCTAAAGAGATGATCAATTAAATGTGGATGGTTGCCTCCAAAATAGGAATGAAAAAATTGCCCATGTGGTAAATGATCCATCTCACCAAAATGCATATGTACGCAGCCAATACATCCACCAAATACATAGGAACAAATATTGTGTACATAACTCACTCTAACAAATCAAAGAATAATTAGAACCAATAGGAGAAACCTTCCTAATATAGAAAAGGGAGATGTGACATGCAATTGAAAAAGATGGTAAGGAAGAACTGCATTTCAAGGAACCAAGAACAAGAAGTTGCACAAGTACATAATAGTATCATGAGGTGATTAGTCTTTGGGCATGGATCATAAGATCAATGTCATTGAAGGAATACTCACATGAAAAAGGTAGATGACAACAAAAGGAAAACATCAACCCCCATGGCACTTTATCAATAGTGCATGTGCAATAGGGCAAAAAATGCAATAGATCCCTAGAAAATAGTAATCTGGATGAATTCCCTCAAATGGCATTACTCAAATTAGGAGGCAAACAAATAAAAATAATAGACATTGAAGATAAAAATGAAAAATGAAACTTTATCGATAGTGCATGTACAATAAGGCACAAAATACAGTAGACCCCAAGAAAATAGTAAGTTGAATGAATTTCCTCAAATGACATTACTCAAATTAGGAGGCAAAAAAATAAAAATAATAGATATTGAAGATACAAATGAAAATGAAACTTTATCTTAGTGTGTTTACATGAAATTACTTAAAAAGGATGTCAACAAATATCAAAAGAGATAGGATGGTTCAAAAGAAAGAATATTCCAAGACAAGTCATCTCATGTAATGAAAATGATCCACGAATTTAAAACAACCAAGCCATTCACCAAAGTGCAAAAATCCAACAAACTAAATAGAATATACATGAAGCATAATTTGGAAAATATATATATATCATGAAAGAGAGCACAAAACAAGCTTTCCAACGATGTAAGTTTCTAAAAATTGAAATTTGGGTGCTCAACTTATGTCTCCCAGAGTGTTAAATAGAACTCCTAGATTTGACTACATAAACAAACAACCAAACAACATCAAATGTCAAAAAGCACCACTGTAAAAGACTTGGAACCATCTTTTCGACGATATCTCATGTACAAAAAATGGAGTCAATATGAGCAAGAGATGACCAAAAAAGCATAGGTATCTCCAAAAAGGGCAAGAAGGGCTACCAAACATGTTGATCTAGTTATGACATCAATGGATGACATGTCTAAATTCGATGGCCATATGGTTGTTAGAAGCAAAAAGGCCTTGCCATGTGATGTTGATGACATAGCACATCCCAAGCATGTGTTGACATGGCATGGTAAGGTATCAGCTAACTGGATTGAAGTGCTATGATTGATGTGTCCTAATGTGCAATCTATGGGGTAGTTGACATAGCAAGGTGATATGGAAAGGAGCCTATATTGATGTGTACACGTGGCATTGACATGGGTCTACATTGTGTACTGAGGTTGGCATGTCTACATAGCAATCATGTGGCAAGGTACCTTTTTTTTTGCATGCCTATCATTGATGTGGCAAGGTACGTGTGTGTATCATTGGAGGTGTACCACTTTGAAAGAACTAAATGCACTTTTTTCCTTAAAAAACTCTAACCTTATGGTGGGTATACAATGCACCCCCTCCTTTTCCTTAAAAGGTGCACTTTTATGAAAAGAAAGCACTTTTTAATATTTTAAAAAAAGGCATTTTTTTATAAAGCCATGCACTTAAAAAGCGCTCCCATTTTTCTATTTAAATTTTTTTCAAAAAACTTGCTTTTTAGTTTATTTAATTTTGAAAAGCATGTCATTGTCTCAAAAAGCATACCCAAGCAATATAGCATGAGGACCAAAAAAATGCCTTAATAATCAATTGTGTCCAAACTTGATGTATGTTATATAGAAATAAGGGTTTTGGGGCACTATGAAGGCAATAGTGAGGTCTGTTTGGGCTCTATGTACAAATTGTGATATGCCCAATCAAATCTTTGTTACTCCAAAATTATTCAAAACTAGAACAAACTGCAATAGGTCAACACTCTGATGGCATTTATAAGTTGTTAATCCAACTCCATGAAGCCAAGATCACCTACACACAAAGATAACATATCACCACAAAGAATGGAATAACAAAGTAAAGATTTGGACTCTAAAAATGTGCATAATTATATTATCAGATCAATAGAATACAAATGGATTTCTGACAAAATGAATAAAGTATACAATAATCAATCATTATAAAAAAAAAATGATAACCTAAAATAAGAAACTCTAAAAAGTAATCATTTAATAAAACAAGGTTTTTAACATTAATTTCTTATAATAATAAAAATGTTAATTCATGCAGGAGCAAGAGTAGGAACTCAAGGATTTGTAGGGACAAGTATAGGTTTAGGAGTTGCATCCAATGTACGGACAAGAGTGGGTATTGGTGCAGGATCTAGATTATGAACATTTGGACTTGGAAATAACAGTAGTACTTGGTCACAACAGTATCCTTCAGGGCATCAAAATCTTAGTGACATTTTTTCTTCTATGCCCATTATACAACCTATTGCAAGGCCTTGTTCTGATCTTCATTTTCAACAATTCCCTTTTCAAGAAAATAATAGTGGTCACTTTGAATATAAGGGTGTGAAGTTGATCTTTCATGGAAAAGTAGTTGTTCAACTGGATAAACCCTTCTTCATGAATCTGTGATTTCATGTTCATCATAATCATGGCTCACATTCAAAGATCTTGCCCAATTCTACAATGGTGGCTTTTTCAAATGAGACTACAAATAAATCTAGGCCTCCCTTAGTACTTTCTACGTTTGGATTTGGGGAATTGTCTGATCAAGCTTTACTTCATCCTCCACATGATCAGCATTGTGAAAATGGTTTTGGGTGGGGAGAAAATAATTTAAATTTTCTTAACCCTCCCCCTTATCCACTGGATTGGAGGACCAAGGGTGTTTTCCAACCTCATAGATATAGGAAGCCTGGATAAAAGGGTAGTTGGTGACGACCCCATAAATAGCCTATCTTTGATATTTGAGAAGGTACCCCTCCTAGGCTAGCAAATATTACAAGAGATGTGACATAGAAAGAGCGTATACCTTCACATGATTTGGGGGGATGTGATGGCACAAAATCAAAGAAAGCAACCAATGATTTTGCCCCTAAACTAACAATTCCTGCCCCTTCTAGGGTGCCCTTCAACCCAAAAAAGACTCATCAAGTTTGGCAAGAAAAGCAGATTCAAGATGTGGTCTCACAAGGGCTAAATGACCATATCCTTAATCTGTTGTCAATCACACTTCTAGGTCATTTGTTATAGCATTCGATTGGTCTTCTCTAATAATCTGCACTTATAGGTAAGTTTTCTTGCTCCACACTTTTTTTCTCTGCTATTATGGAATGGGCACTTTCTTCCCGGTCATGGTTAAAAGATATCTTCTACTTAGATCTGGATTCCCAATATTTTGTTGTCATCTTCAAATTCAAGGAGTTTAGGGATTCCATTTATCAGCAAAAAGGTTGGTTTTGTCAAGGCTCAGGGCTCTTCACTATGATTTGGGTCCCAAATTTAAACCTCAACTTGTAGATATTCACTTTTTCCCCTTTTGGATTTGATTTTCTCTTCTACCACTTGAGTACAGAGATCCACAAATTGTTGAAATTTTTGCGAACAAAATAGGGATTTTTCTGAAACATGATCTTATCCCTTTTGATTGTCCACATTGGATGCTAGATTTTTCTTGCTATTAGACATGAGGAAAATTTTCCTTGCTCAATTTGTGATCAATTCTCAATGGGATGTATGGAATTAGTCCACTAAGATTCAGGTGAGGTCACAGTGCAAAAATTTCAATACAGACTGGGTCATTTTAATTCCCAATGTCAAGAATTGGTACAAGGCTCTACAGAAGTTTGTCCAAATCATAATTCTGACCCAGCTTTATGTACTCTTAAATGGGCCTCAGATTCCCACAAGGATTATAATGCTTTCTTGTCTCTTGTCTCTTCTCTCAGAGATTCTCAATTTTTGAATACTATTAAGTTGTCAAATCTTATATTCTCCTTAATGCTTTGATCAGTTTTACTTCATATTTAGAATTTGCTTCTTGGAAAAATAGGATGTGATCCTCTTCCTTTATCTTCACTTGTTACTTTATTTTTTATCTTTAAGGCCCCAAGGAAAAAGTATATTATCCTAGGATACCCTATATCCTCTCCTATTTTGCAGCGCCTATTCATTAACTTTCAATTTGCAAATTGGAAGGCTTGATAGACTAGTGATCAGATCCTCTCAGAGATTGCATCTTCTATCATTTTTGAACTAGCAGAGGAAGAAGGAATTATTATAAAGCATCGAAACTCTACTTCAATTGATGGTTTGCTTAAAGAATTTCAATTTTGGAATAATTAGTCTTCTTTTAAAAATCTGAATACTTGTCAAATCTCAAAAATTGTGAAAGTTATTCGGGATAATTCACATGGAGTACAAACTATGGATAACTCTTTCATTCATGAGGATTCTTTGGGTTTAGAAGATTGTGTTTACCAGAAGTTACAAAACTAGATAATTAATATAGATTTCCAATGTTTGTATGTTTATTTAGATGAATCTAGGAGTAACAATGCTCATTCTTTTAAGGATTCTGATAGTTCTACTGCGATTGGATTATTTGATCACCATCAAATCCTCTCAATTTCCAGCCTCCTTCCCAATGTCAACATGCCCCTAAAATGCCCAAATCTAGAGGTAGACCTAAAGGCTCCAAGACTAAAATTGAAATTGCAACAGGTATTCAAACTACTTTGGATGATAGATTTATTGTTACCAAGCATGTGACAATGAAAAAAAAAGGTTATACTTGTCTGCAATGAAGATTAACTCTTGGAATGTTAGAGGCATCAATGCCTTTGACAAAATATGTAGGATCAAGAAATTACATGATTCTATGAATGCAGATATTATCATGTTACAGAAAACTAAGTTATCTAATGATACATTTAATAAGACACTTGCTAAATGGCCTTAGTGGTCTTCCTTGCATTCTCTTGGGATAGGAGCATTTAGAGCTCTTGTTGTACTTTGGAATCTCCAAACTATTCAAGGTCAACTCATTCAACAACATTTCAATTGGAAAATACTTAAGATGTCAAATTTTGACCTTTTTTTCATTCTTATTAATGTTTATGGGTCTTCCTCAATGCAAGATGAACCAAAAGTTTGGAATAGTATCATTCACTTGATTCAAATTCAAGATTCTCAGAATGTTTTTCTTGGGGGAGATTTCAATGCAATTTTGAACCAATCAAAGAAAGCTGGAGGGATTTGTCCACCAATTAAAACTATTCATGACTTCTCTCATTTTGTAGAAAGCAATAATTTAATGGATATTCATCCCATTCAAGGGTCATTTACTTGGACAAATAGGAGAGTTGGATTTGCACAAATTGTTGTTGATTTGGATAGGTTCCTCCTTGCTCAATAATGGAAATTACACAACTTCCATATTTAGTCAAAGATCTTTGTCTTCACCAAGTTCAGATCATTTTCCAATATCTATTTCTCTCACTCAAGTAACTAATGGGGATTATAACCAATCAAATTATCAAATTCTTCCTTCAAGTTTGAAAGCATGTGGCTCCTCCATCCTCATTTCCTTCAGTTGATAAAATAGTGGTGGATCATTGCACCTTTTGTTCAAGGCTCCAAGATGCATCAATTTGCTAGAAAAATGAAGCATATCAAGCTACTTATTAAGAATTGGAATCATCATGTTTTCAAGAATGTCTTTAAACAAAAAGAGATTTTTAAAGTATAGTTAAATGATATATACAGAAATATCATTCAAAATGGTATGAATAATTATTCGTATCATAAGCAGAAGAGCCTTCAGCTAGAATGGGAAGAATTATGTAGTAGGGAAGAAGAATATTAGAGACAAAAGTCCAAGGAAATGTGGCTTCAGCAAGGTGATAAGAATACAAAATACTTTCATGCCTCATCCAAACAAAAAAGTGCTACTAAAACAATCTTTCAAATTAAGGATGTTGACTTAGGAATTATTTTAACCAATGCACAACATATTAGGGATAAAGGTGTTAATTTCTTCAAAAATCTTCTTGCCCCTACTATATATCCAACACCTTTGGACTCTCAAGTGAATGAGCTCCTTGCGGCTATTTCTACAATGGTGTCTCCTTCAAAGAATTCTATGCTTATGGATCCCTTCTCCATTCAAGAGATTCATAAGGTTGTTTTTTCATTCCCTCCAGATAAAGCTCTAGGCCCTGATGGGTTTACTGCTCTTTTCTATAAAAGTTATTGGGACACCATTGGTTGGGACTCATTTTTTGCTATTGAGGAATCCAGAAAAAATAGATCTATGCTGAAGTACTTTAATACTACCAATATTTTATTGATCCCAAAATCTAAGGAGCCTTAAACCTTTACATATTTTCAACCCATTTCTTTGTGCAATTTGACTTATAAGATTGTCACCAAAGCTATTTATTTGGGATTGCAACATCTTATCCCAAGCATTATCTCTCCTGAGCAAGGAGGTTTTGTTCTAGGTAGGGAAAATATGGAGGGTGATTTGGTTGTTGATGAAGTTCTCCATTCCATCAATACTTCTCAGTCCCCAAATTTTTTGATCAAACTTGATATGATGAAGGCATATGACAAAGGTTGTTGGACTTTTCTTTTTCAAGTTCTTTAGAAAATGGGTTTTTCAAACAACTGGTGCAAATGGATTAAAGCATGTATTTCTAGAGCTTCATTTTTAGTTATCATCAATGGGCAAGCTTCAGGTTTCTTCTCTTCTACACAAGGTGTTAGACAAGGTGATCCATTATCTCTAGTTTTATTCATTATTATGGTTGAAGCTTTCAGCAGGACCATTAAGCTTCATAACTTATTAGGCAAGTGGAAGGGTGTGAATATTCAGGGTACTTCTCTATCCATTACCCACTCATTATTTGTTGATGATACGCTAGTATTTGGTAGCTCTCAAGTTTCAAAGGCTAGGAAAATCAAGCACATCTTGCAATTATACTCTAATGTTTCTAGGCAGAAAATTAATTCTCAAAAATCAAAAAAATATCTCTTCAACACTAACAAAGCTATTCCAAACATAATTGTGTGGATTATGGAACTTTCAGAGGACTTTTTACCTTCAAATTACCTTGGAATACCTTTCTTCATGGGATCAAATAAGACGAGTTATTGGACTTCTATCCTTGAAAGAATTTATAGAAGAGTTGTTGCATGGAAAGTTAGATGGTTCTCTCTATCAGGTAGAATTCTTCTCATTAAATCAGTACTTTTAGCTATTATGAATTGCTATCTTGTTATCCTTAAAGCTCCACCCTCAATCATCTTACAAATCCAAAATTTGATTAGAGGATTCCTTTGGACGAGTAATATGTTGAAAGACAAGAAAATCCCTCTTATTTCTCTACAAGACATGACACATATTCTTGTTGTTGGGGTTGCAGGAGTTCCTGATTTATCAAAAAGGAATGTTGCATTTTGCAGTAAACTAGTTTGGTGAATGTATACCAAGTCTCACACTACTTGGTGTCAAATTATGTAGCGAAAGTATTTGGATGATAATGATACATCAAGAATATTCTCAATGTTTGATCCTCCAAAGGAGTTTGTGGTTTGGGATTTTATAGTTTCTTCAAGAGACATTGTTCTTAAGTATGTTACTTGGGAAGTGAATAGTGGAGACAAAGTTATCTTTTGGAGAGATTCCTAGAATTTTCAACCTCCTTTGATCACACTGCCCAATACACAAGATCTTATTTTAATCTCAGAATCTCTATGGGGAACTCAAGCGCATCACTTTATTTCTATAGTTTGTCTCTTTTCTAGGAAAGTCTTTTGGAAGGATCTAGATCTTCTTCCTCTTCCTAATCAAGACCGAAAGTATTTTCGCACCATCTTAGAATAGAATCATGCCTTCCTATCAAATTTTAAAGACAAGTTGTTGTGGCCTCCTAGCAAGGATGGTAACTATTCTATTAAAGAGGGATATAAACTCATTCAAAGGATTGCTTTAGAAAAGAGACCTTCTAGAGCATACTTGTTTTGCTAGAACAATTTAGTACTATCAAAAGTTGGTTGTTTTGCATGGCTTGCTATTAAGCATAGGATTATTACAAGTGATACACTAGTAATATTAACATTGCTACAACTTTTAAATGTGTGTTATGCAATGATGAATTTGAAATAAGTGATTTTTTTTTGTGTGGTGTCCTTTTTCCTATCATTGTTGGACCTTTGTTCTCTACAAATTAAGCTTCTTCACCCCTCTTCAAAACAATATTTGGGATATTTTCCAGGCATGGTTGATCATCCATCCTTGTGCCTTGTTTGGAAGTTTATGGTAGTGTTCGTCGACATTAGTCATATGGGCTATTTTGTGGGAAAGAAATCAATGGATATTTAGAAAAGATTTTTCTTCTATTGATAAGGTGCTTGAAGGTATTGAAAAGTCAATTGTAGAAGTAACTAATGCAAGTCTTAGTAGATGCAAAATCAATCCTATTATTACTTCTTGGGATGCCAATATCCTCCATGAATGTAAAACATTTTTTATTCCTATAAGATGGGGATTAACGAAAAAATTGCAACCTAAAGCAGATCGTTCTGATGTGGCATCCTCCCAATTATGAGTATGTGAAGATCAACTTTGATGGTGTTTCTGCAGGAAACCCAGGTAAATCAAGGTTAGGGGCATGTATTCAAGACTATAATGGGAAAGTGTTAGCATTTACAACTTCCCCCTTTTCGGATGGTACTAACAATTCAATAAAAGCTCAAGCCTTATTTGTTGGTTTAGTTCTTGCCAAGAAAAGGTAATATTCAACGTCTACAGATTGAAGGTGACTCTTAGGTAATCATTAATGCCTACATTAAAAGGTGGACATTCTCCTAGAAACATAATTATATCCTCCTTCGGGTTTAGAATTTGTTAGATTAGTATCAAGATATATGCATTTCGCATACTCTATAGGAGGGGAAAAAGTTGCATATTACCTTTCAAATCTAGGGTGTGATGGCATTATGATCTCCACTTTTTAGTCGACCTCATTCATTGATCAATATGAGGAGTTGTAATTATTGATCAATTTAGATATTGATAAATTCTAGCACTAATTATCTTTAGTTAGGCTCATATGTCATGTTGGTATTGTTTATCTCATAATTGGGTTCATTTAGTTATAGCCACCAAGATCTTTTCCAAACAGACGTCATAATCTTACTTCATGTGCTTTGGATAGGCATGTGGTTTATTTCATTAGCCTTGAGGTCATTTTGTCATCTAATTATGTTTTATTTCACATGGCTATATGTCATTCATATCCTTTGTGCATGCTAGCTTCTGATGGAAATTTATTTACACATGATTTTGTAGTTTACCTTTTTTCCCTGTCTTATTTATTCTTATCAAGCCTTTGGTATCAGTGCATTTCATTATTGGTGGCTTGGAGTTGTTGACTCTCATGCAGGTCTGTGTCAAATGTGATTCTTACTCTCAGTTCCATAGAACAATTCTACCCAAAAACTATCATATTTGGCTTCAACCAAATGTGGACAAAAATGTTCTTCCTTTGCACGTCATTGATTCTAATGTGGGTGTCATGTTTTTGTTCATTCTCCTTCTATTCAGTGGGAAATCAGACATGTAATTGGGGAAGATATTCTTTCCCCTTCCTCTAGGCATTTCCTCTTCCCGTCCAACATGGTGTTGCTAAGGTTGTTCACCAAAAATTTTGGGGAGATCATAAACTGAACGTCGCAATCAAGCATTACGAATTATGGGCGAGTAATGCTCTGGTGGGTGGCTTGTTTTCATGGTTCTAGCTCATGCAGAAGCATGATTTCATGGAAACTTATGAGGCCCTTCAAAAATCTTTTGAAAAGCAATCCCCAATTTATGAAGAACACTTTGCAAGTCACTGCGAGGGCATTGGGCTTCCAACTGGAAGAGCATGTTAAGCAAACAGGGCATGTTATTTTGGACTTGCTGGAGCTTTGAAATAAATTTATCTTGTCATCGCCCAATCCTTGGCTTCCATCTCGGTTGACCCCTAGTTCTTAGCATTGGTTCAATTGTTCTCAAGATGTGAATACTTGTGGCTTGCAGGGTCAACACTTGGTCTTGGGTGTATTGGGGGTTTGTTCCTCCAATGATCTTCTATGTTTGCATCGATTGTAGTCTACCCATGATGCTTTGGATTTTGGGTAGAATGTGGTAAATATTGTTGTATCTTCTTCCACTTGAGGTGTGATTCATGGGTCGGGTTTGAAATCTTCTCCTGAGCTGGCAGATATTGCTATACCATATGTATTGGTAAATTTATTGAGACTTTTTGGTAAAAAATATTTGAACTCAATTTTGAAGGCCTTAGAGGCTCTGAAACGAGGTTGAATCCTAGAAACAATGCTTATCCATTAGGTATTGTACTTCAAGAGGTGACATTTCAAAAAAGTGGTTATCATAATCAATCAACGCTATGGTTAAAAGTTTTGGTCTCCATAAATTGGGCTACCTCAAAATATAAAATATAAAATTATTTGAGCTGGCTCTAATGTAATAAAATATGAAAAATAAAATGATTTAACGTTGCTCAGCCTTAAGGGTTAGAGATCAATTTCTAGAACCTACTTGGGTGGTGGAAAATTATTTATATAAAGAAGGCTCGTAGGATTGTCTAGTGCAGTTGTAGATGATTATTGGTGGCTTTGGCTTACAAAATATTATAAGAAAAATGTCCATGTGGCTTCACATGTTGTATTTCTAAAATTTGTAATTCTATAGATTTGGAGAAAATAAGAAATTCATTTTTGTTCTTGCAAATTGCTATTTATTTCTCTATTTTTGTGTATTTTTGGTATTAAGGGGAGCACCCTTCATCAAGTGATATTAAAGTAGGAGGTTCCTAAGTGTGTAGACAGATCATCGACTATGAGGCAATTTGCACCAAGACTTTTATTGTGGGTTTAAGCGATAAGCGTGAAAATGCCTCCAAAAAGAGAATGTGGCAAAAGAGTTAGAGGTGTGACACTTGAGGGTTTTAGAGCCCTCCAAAGAGGAGTGGAAGCATTGCAAGAGGAGATCTACAAAGGAATGAATATTGTAGTAAGAGTTGAAAGCAGGGATGAATTCGAAGAAGGAAATGTTGAGCATGAAGGAGCAGAAGAAGCTGGAAATTTTGAGGAAGAAAGGTTTTTTAGAGCCATTTCCAAGATTGGGAAAAGAACTAAGATTGAAGTCCCCACATTTTTGGGAAGTCTTAACCTAGTAAAATTGATCAACTAGATCAATAAATTAGAAGAATATTTTGAGTATGAAGATATTGAAGATCTTAATAGGGTCAAGTTTTCAAAGACCAGACTAAAGGATCATGTGAAGATTTTGTGGTAGGAGATTTTTTATTGGAGTGAAATAGAAGAGGTAAGGAGAAAATCACAAGATGAGATCAGATGGAGGATAAATTAAAGTGACAATTTATTCGCGTCAATTATGAGCTTGATTTGCTTATGAAAATACAAGGGTTCAAGCAAGTAGGAAGCTCTATTCAAGAGTATACATAAGAATTCTATTGAGTCTACATAAGAATAGACCATGTGGAAGCTAACAATGAGAAACTTGTATGCTATTGTAAGGGGTTGAGGCCAAATATTCAGGAGGAATTGAGTCTAGTGAGAAAGACCAGTATTGAAGAGGCATATCATTTTTCCCTAAGAGTAGAGAAAAAGTTGAACAAGAAGTTTAAGAGCAAGAAAAGTGGAAGAGATCGTGGTGGAAGATCTAGTGGACAATCATATGGAGGCTAAAATGAAGATCAAAAAAAGAAGGGTGAGGCTAGGAGTCTTAAGAATTAGATAAAATAATTTCAATTGTTTCCATGATCAAAATAATTGGGATCAGACAGGAAGAGAAAGAGGACAAGGATCAGGAAGAGGAGGCTTTTATGGAATATTTTTCACTACATAGCATGTAAATATCCTCAACACCAAGGAAGGATAGATAGGAGAGATAAAGATCAGGCAAGAGTTGCAGATGAAGATGAAAATGTCAAGTCATCACATTCTGAAGATATTGAAAGAGAATAAGTCATAATTAATAGAAGGGTCTTGATGAGTCATGAGAATGAACCTAAACAAAGAAGGAGCTTGTTTTGCATGATGTACAAGTGTGAGAATAAGTGTTGTGATGTGATAGTTGATAGTCAATAGTCGATAGTGAGAGTACTAAAAATTTTGTATAAGAGGAGATGGTCACAAAATTAAAGCTAAAGAGAGACGGAGACACACATGTCCATACTAGACTACCTAGATGTAGGATGACTAGAAGATCTTGGTCAATGAATAGTGCAAGATTGGGAGCTATTATGATGAGGTACTATGTGATATCATTCTCGTGGATGCATATCATATGTTGTTTGAAAGGTCATGGTAGTTTAATAGGTGTATTGTGCATGATGGTCATATAAATACATATTCCCTAACAAGAGATGGAATAAGACATAAGTTGAACCCATTCAAGGACATGGAAGAAAAGGAAGTAATGTCAAAATATGTTTGGTTGATGGAAGGATGTTCCTAGAGGGTATAAGGCATAAGCATATATATTTTTCTTTAATGAAATGGTCATCTCCAAGAAGTGTGACAAAGGTAAGATCTTTTCATGGTTTGTCTAGCTTATATAGACAATTTATCAAGAGTTTTGACAGTATTTGTGGACCCTTAACTGAAACAATGAGAGTGGATAAGAAAAAGTTTAAGTGGACTACAAAAGTGAATAAGAATTTTTAATTGTTAGAACAGAAGGTTACAGAACAACCCAGTTTACCACTTTTAGATTTTAATAAGGTGTGTCAAGTAGATTGTGATGCGACTAATAATGCAATAGGAGCCCATTTTTATGTTATAGTTTACGCATTGAAGTGGAGACATTATCTTCTTCACAAAGAGTTTGTTTTATATATTGACCATCAAGCTTTGCAATATTTGAACAATTGAGAAAAGTTAATCAAAGGCATTTGAAATGGATTGAATTTTTACAAAATTATGCATTTGTTTCGAAACATAGAAGTGGAACGCCTCTTAGGGCTGAAGATGATCTTAGAAGGAGATAGATTTTGTTGACAAGGATGCAGATTGAGGTAGTTAGGTTCAAAATTTCGAAAGGATCCTGAATTTGGTTAAACTTGGAAAACTTGTACAGAACCTGTTACTTTAAACAGAACCAAGTGGTTGGACTTCATCATCCTAGATGGCATGTTATTTAGAGGAAGTCAATTATGCATTCCAAATGGTTCTATGAAGAAAAATATCATCAAGAAGCATAGTAAAAGGTTTGTTGGACATTTTGGTCATCATGCCAAGAGGCGTTCTATACAATGGCAGCACAAATGCCCAACACGGGAATATGCCAAGATTCCTTGTCAATAAAAAAAAAAGGGAGGAGTTACAAACTTCTAAATTAAATATTAAATTATTAAATCATAAAATTAAAAAAATTCTCGAAATAATAGCTAGCTGAAATAATAGGATGCCAAATGGAGGACAAATAATAGGCCCCCAAAAAAGCAGGAGCCAAAAAAAAAAGGCCCAAAAATATGCCCCTAAAAAATAGGTCCCAAAAAAATAGGAGCGAAATAATTTTAATATGGTTTTTTTTTTTTGTTAAATATAATTTTGCATGCACATTCGTGCTTTTTTTTGTGGGAAGTGGGGGAATTTGAAATAAATTTGTGGAATGTGAAGAGACGTCCATTGGGGGAAATGAGGAGCCTCTCAAACTATAAAAGAAAAGCTCCTTATTTCATTTTCATTTTATGTTTTTCTAGGAAGGAAGAGGTGGAGATTATTGGAGGATTAGATTGGAGTTTTTGAACATGAGTAGATTGAAGCTTTGGAGTAATTTTTTTGCTGGTGAGATTTCTATTTTTTATTTGGATTTAGACGTAGATGTAGATTCAGATTCAAAATTAGTTATAATATTCTACTTTGATTTAGATTTCAATTTCAATTAGTTTCATTTAAATTTAGAATTATATTCAAAATTGCTTACGCTTGCATTTAATAGTTTAGTCTTACATGTCTGATTTAGATTTAGATTTGCATTCAAAAACTATTTATCTATATATTTTATAACACTATTCATTTGCATATTTTAAAAGTGCATATTTCAAATTAGTTTTAGATTTACATGTTTCATATTAGTTTTAGATTTGCATATTTCAAAATAGTTTTGGTTTGCATGTTTTAGATTTGAATGTTTCATAATAGTTTTACATTTGCATGTCTCAAAGTATAATTTTATCATTAATGTGGATGACAATGTCACCATATCAATACAATTTATATTTTATTAAAGTTAATGGTTTATTTAAAGTACATGAATCATATATTTAGTATATATTTTATAATTATTAGATTATAAAATATATTAAAAATTTTGAAATATAGTTGGCCAAAATAATATGAAGCCAAATGGATGCTGAAATAATAAGGCCTAAAAATAAGACCCGAAAAATAGGGCCAAAAAATAGGACCAGAAAAAATAAGGCCAAAAAAATAGAACCTAAAAAAATAGGGCCGAAATAATTTCATTAAATTTTTAAATATAAAACATTTTATTTTTGTTAAATTTATTTTTGCATGCACATTCATGCTTTTTTTGTGGGGAGTGGGGAATTTGAAACAAATTCGTTCAATGTCAAAAGACATCTATTGGGGGATATGAGGAGTCTCTCATAGGTTACAAAACAAATGCTCCTCATTTCATTTTCATTTTGTGTTTTTACAGGAAGGAAGAGGTGGAGATTATTGGAGCAGATTAGAGTTTTTGAAGAGGAGTAAGATTAAAGTTTTGGAGGTTTTTTTTGCATGTGAGATTTCTATTTTTAGTTTTAATTTTTAATTTAGTTTTCCATTTAGATTTAGATTTAGTTATGTACTTAGATTTAAATGTAGATTTAATTTCAAATTTTAGTTATAATATTCTCTTTTGATTTAGATTTCAATTTCAATAAGTTTCATATAGTTTAGCCTTGCATGTTTGATTTAGATTTGGAATTCAAATTGATTCAAAATCTATTTGATTTAGATATTTGATAATACATTTCATTTGAACATTTTTAATGTGCATTTTTCAATTTAGAATTATATTTTTATGTTTCATATTAGTTTTAGATTTGCATATTTCAAAATGCTTTTGGTTTGCATGTTTTAGATTTGTATGTTTCAAAATAGTTTTATTTTTGCATGTTTCAAAATATTTATATTTTCATGTTTCATAATTAAATTTTATCATTAATGTGGATGGCAATGTCACCTTATCAATAAAATTTGTATTTTCTTAAATCTAATGACTAATTTAAAATAAAGAAATTGTTGGAAATTATTGAAAAGATCATGAATGAAGAATAATGGAACTGGTAAAGAATGATTTCAATCATTGTTTTGTCATTGATGTCAAACTTGCTACTTGGAGGAATGACAATTGCTTAAGTGATCCAAATACTATCAATTGGTTGATTGAGGAGGAGGAGGCAATCAATAAGATGTAACTAGTGCACCTAGAGAAAGGTTGAAGTTATGATGTTGTAATGAAGTATAAGGATCAACTAAGTCATTGATGAAATAGTGTATTGATGACATATTCTAAGAGGATGGACACACTAAGACACATCAAAGATGTAAGGTTAAACTAAGTCATTTGTAAAGCCTAACTAAGTTCGTTAGAGAGAGCCGAGCAAATTCTTAGTTGAAGCTGAGCAAGTTCAACTTCAGTGTGTGCCGAGCAATCCTTCAGGTGTCGAGTAACACAGGAATGTTCAAGTGCCAAGTAATTGTTCAAGTGCCAAGTAACTCAAGAAAAGACTTTAGGTACCGAACATCAGTAAATGCAGTAGAAGCCGAGTAACACAGAAGGAGCTGAGCATCAGTAAACCAATGATGCCAAGTTGCTACATTATTTGTTAAGACAAAAGATTCACCAGATCAATAACAATAAGTTTGTTACATTGAATTTTGTGAATTACTTGGATGATAAGGATGATGAGTAGATGTCACAAAATTTTATGTAAACCATGCAAACCAATTCAAGGCGAACATTGATGGATTTATCATGAAGTTTCTGGAAGAAACAATTTGGAGGGAAAACAATATCGTTTTCTCAAGATTAAATCAAATTGATGAGCGGGAAGATTTGAGTGAGAAATGAAGAACAGAACTTCTTTATAAGGAGTTACAGGTCAGAGATCAAGTGTGTGTGAGAGGGAGTTGGTCATAAGAGTGGTCGTGTGAAGAAGCCAAGAGAAGGCTAGTGTTAAGTGTCAAGAAGAGGACATAGTGAGGAGTAAGCACAGAGCATCAAGACTCTGAGTTGATCAAGTGACCATAGAGTGCATTGGCATAATGAGTGGAAGAACTCAAGGAGACAGATCTTGAAGGGTGGACAAGCTGTCAGCACTGTAAGGAAGAAAAGCCAAGCAAAGAAAAGAACTGAAGAGTGATCTGAAATCTGCAAGGTTAGAGTTGCAATCTTTATCAGGTCAAAACCTTTCTAATACTTTCTTACCATTATATTAGACATTGAAATCCTACATTGCTAGGTTAGCTTAACAGCTAGGTGGATAAGCCTCAGGAAAAGGATAGAAGATCCCCAGGAGAAGGATAAGAGATCCTTAGGAGAAGGATAAGAAATCCTTAGGAGAAGGATAGGAGATCCTTAGAGAGGGATAAAATATTCTTTTGAGAAGGTGACTATAAATCCCATGGACTTGGGTGGGCCTAACAGCTCTATGTAAATCCTTTAACAGGGTGGCATTCTAAGTTGAATGTTCTTAAGTCCTCTAACAGGGCACACTCCTAACAGGGTGTAGAAATCCTTTAACAGGGTCACATCTGACAGTGTGTAAAACCTTTAACAGGGCAGGCCTTTAACAAGGCAAACCATCAGAAGTGGTTGAAATCAATTGCGCAGTTATTTTGTGGGTGTCATCCCCACCCCAATTTTACCTTCTTATTCCTAGAGGGTTTCTGGGTCACCAAAATCTTTTGTGTTATGTGGTGATGCATGTTTACTTTTCATGATTGTTTAATGTTTAATCGCATGCATGATAATTTCAATTATATGCCATTAAGGATTTGACAAGAAAGTAAAAGGGCTAGTACTTCTGATTCACCCCTGTTTTATTAAAAAAATTGTATTGGACATTATTGGACTTTGAATAACTGATTCACCCCCCTCTCAGTTATTCTAAAGAATTCCAACACAAATCATATATTTAGTTTATATTTTTTCATTATTTAATTAGATTATGTATGTGTTTTATTTAAATATTTTTCATAGTATATATAAATTTTTATTAATATTTTTGTTTGTAATGTTTGAAAAGTGGAAGGCAATGTCATCATATTTCAAGCATTACAATCTAACTATTTCATTTGAAATAGTTTTGATTTTTATTTATGTTATTTTAAAAATTATTCACTTGAAATAATTTATGTTAATTATTAATATTTTTTTATTTTGATTATTTATATATGTTGATGTTTGTTTATACGTTTGCTAATTACTGTTTGAGTTATGGATGCCTTGAATAGAGAATCAAACATTATTTGATACTAGCCTAACTACTTCAATGACCTCAAATGATTTCTTTGAGACTGAGTTTGAAAAATTCCTACAAATAATTAAAGAGATGTGCACAACTATAATTAAAGTTGCTGAGAATGCAATATTTCCAATTGACTATGTTAAGGAAATGGAAGTAATGCATATGAAAGATGCATAAAAATTCATGTGTGACACATCTACAAAAGTGGATGGGTTTCCCTCAATGATGAAAGAAGTCTTTCATGATCATTGTTCAAATAAAGGTTGCAAAAGAATCCTAATCATTGAAGAATGTGACATGTATTTACACCATTACAAAGTTTTTTTTTGTATATAGTTCATTCTTGTCTCCGGTTTTCGAATTTTACTTCTAATTAGTTGTATTGGCAATTTTGTTTCCCCATTGTTCTATGTAACTTTCATGAAGAAGAGAACAATAAAAAATAAATTTATTGTTGTACAAAACATTTCTTTAATGGATGTGGCTACTAAATATGTTAATTAAGAAAGAAAATCATAAGTCTAAATAGATGTCCTTAATGATAGGCATTTTATTGATTACAATTCTTAATCATTGCAATAAAAATTGCATTAGCATTATTAAAAATTCAACAATATATAATGTTCTCACATTATCATGGAGAAATAATTTTCATAAAATTGATTCTTATGTATTCTTTCAGACTTTTATATCATCTAAATAGTTGTGTTGGGACTTACAATTTCCCTTTCATGAATTAAAAATTTTCCACTATTTGAGTCATTTGTATAACATATATCCCAAATTTAACCATAGTTGTACTCCAAATACTCCAACACTACACCTATATCTCATACTTCCCTTAACCATGTTCCTTATTTTAGCGTAACATTTAACCACTTATTAACCCTAACCATAACATTGAGTGTCATATAAATGAAATTGTAAACCTTGGATCCTAACTCTAACTCTTACTCTATATATGACTATACTAAGCATTTAAACTAACCCTATATGTACTAGTAACTAGAAATAATATTATATTTTTTATAATTAGAATTATATATATATGAGAGAGAGAGAGAGAGAGAGAGAGAGAGAGAGAGAGAGAGAGAATATTTGTAGACAAGAGGGAGCTCATATTATGTTTCTTATAGAGACATGTTTTTAGTAGAGAGAGAGAGAGAGAGAGAGAGAGAGAGAGAGAGAGAGAGAGAGAGAGAGAGAGAGAGAGAGAAGGAAAGAGATAGTCATATGATGGTATATCTAGAGAGAGATTAGGGGGTTTATCTAGAGAGAGAGAGAGAGAGAGAGAGAGAGAGAGAGGTATCTAGAGAGCAGGGAGAGAGAGAGAGAGATTAGGGGTGTATCTAGAGAGCATAGAGGGAGAGACAGATTAGGAGGTGTATCTAGAGAGCAAGGTGAGAGAGATAAGGGGGTGTATCCAGAGATTAGAGAGAGGGATTTGGGGGCATATCTAGAGACTAGAGACATAGAGAGATTAGAGGGTGTATTTAGATAGGGGGAGATATTACTAGGTGTAGTTAAAGAGTAGGGGGAGGGAGAGAGAGAGAGAGAGAGAGAGAGAGAGAGAGAGAGAGAGAGAGAGAGAGAGAGGGAGGGGGGGAATGGGAGAGGGAAGGATTACATTATTAAAAACATTAATAACATGTATCACAATAGCACTAATCATGAGCACTATAATAGAACTAACCCACATAAAAATTTAACCTAACGGTTACCCTAACACTAAGGCAAACTATAATAATAGCACTAACATCAGCTATAATATGATTAGTAACCTAGAGATAACCTTAACCGCACTAATAGCACAAATCCTAACTCTAACTCTACTTCTAATTCTAACTCTAACTTTAACTCTAACCCTAACCCTAACCCTAACTCTAACCCTAACCAAAACCCTAACCTTAACCCTTTATAACCATAATTCTATACCTAATTCTAACCCTAACCCTAATTCTAGCCCTAACCCTAAGCCTTACTATACCCCTAATCCTAACTCTAATTCTAACTATAATGTTAATCCTAACCCTAATTTTAACCCATATTCTAACTCTAACCCTAACTCTATCTCTGACCCTAACCCTACCCTAATTCTAACCCTAACCCTAACTCTAACTCTAACCCTAACTATAACTTTAACTTTAACTCTAATTGTAACCCTAACCCTAACACTAACCCTAACCCTAACCATACCCCTAATCCTAACCCTATTACTATATATAATGCTAATCCTAACCCTAACACTATATGTAACTCTAACTCTAACCCTAACCCTAATTCTAATCCTAACCCCAACCTTAATTCTAACCCTAACTCTAACCCTAAATCTAACCCTAACTCTAACACTAACTTCAATCCTAACCCTAACTCTATCTCCAACTTTAACTATAACTCTAACTTGATCCTTTACTCTAACTCTAATTCTAACCCTAACCCTAACCCTAACCCTAGCCTCAATTCTAGCCCTAATTCTAACCCTAACACTAACACTAACACTAATTGTAACCCTAACCCTAATGCTAACCCTAACTCTAACTATAACCCTTGTGCTAACCCTAACCCTAATTCTGACCCTAACTCTAACGTTTGTTCTAACTCTAATTCTAACTCTACCTCTAACTCTAGCTCAAACCCTAACTCTAAATCTAACCCTAATCCTAACTCTAACACTTTCTTCAAATTTTCCAAAATTTCTTTTAAAAGTCAAATCTGGTCAAACTTTGGTCAAAATTGATCTTTTAGACCTTGAAATCACTTCAAATTGGCTTCTATATTTCTTCTAATCATTCTGATCTCTTCTAAATTCTTCTGATCATTCTGATCTCTTCTATATTCTTTCTAATCATTTTGATCTCTTTTATGTTCTTCTGAACCTCAGATTTCTTTAGTATCTTTTAACATACTGCACTACATCACATTTCTAGTGTGTCATCTTTCGATTTCGCTCCCGAGGGGGCAGGATGTTTACATCATTGAATCTGAATTTAAGCTCAATATGAATCTTATGTCCTCATCACTCAGGGCATCTTATCACTCGAGGCATCTCGCTCCCTTCTATCTAGCATCTATGTTATCTATCTTATCTTTTGATCAACTGATCACATCTTATAACATTTCTGGTCAAAGTTCGATAGATAGGTAGCAGGACAATCTAAACCATGACTCTTGAGGATCAAGCCTCATTCTGAAGATGATTCTATGACTCATGATTGGATCTTACTATCTTTTATGAACCAGTATTCAAGTGTTCTATCTGGACTCTGGGGGATTAAGCTTTGTTCTAGAGATAAATCCAAATTCTTGCTAAGGATTAAGCTTTGATCCGGAGATAATCCTAACTTTTGTCGAGGATTAAGCCTTGTTCTGAGGATAATTCTATGAATCATCTTTAATCTTGTCATCTTTTAATGGATAGGTATCAAGATAGTCTAAACCCTGACTCCTGAGAGTTGAGTCTTGTTCTGAGAACAATTATATAAAATTTGACAATCTTTATGCAATCAACTTTTGTATCTAGGTGTTCCATTTGGATCCCTTAAAGTTAAGTTTTTCTTTGGAGATGACATTTAAAAGCTAATCAATTGGTATCTGTGTCATCAATTTCAGAACCAATCTCATTTCTTGATCTATACTTTTGATTTCTTTGAATCAAACATGTTGCTCGCACATTCATTCAAAGAGGGGCAAATGTAATATCCCAAAATTGGCACATCGCCATATTAACCAACTTTGGTTTATTCAATTATTCCTAAGTTCTATTTTACTAGGCAATTATAATTTTGATAATGGCTACTTGACCTAGATGTCAAATGCAAAAAATCTTAATCTGCATTAATCTTACTATTTATTTAATTCCTAAATATTGACTCAAATTAGCTACATAAACGTATTGATTTAATTTAATTAAATTATTAGTCTTCTACTTTAATTAAATTAAAATTACCTCTTTAACTAATATACAAAGAAATTAAATACATTTAATTTAATAAGATATCTCCTCTTTTTAATTATTCAATTAGTTAAAGTTATCCAATTATGAGGTCATATTCTATTTTATTAAATTAAATATTCACTCAAAACAAGGAACCAATTAACTCCTTTTATCACTTAAAAGGCAGTCAGTCAACTCCTTTTATCACTCAAAAGGCAGCCAGTCAGCTCCTTTTATCACTCAAAGGCAACCAGATAACTCCCTTTTCATGAGGAAGTTACCTTTATATGACTTGCTCTCATCTTCAATCTTGATCGTCCATTTCGGTTAATCCTGACTGTCGATGATTTCCTAGATTCTATAAAAGAAGCTCTCCATTCCTCATTACAGAGGATGAATTTTGGAATTTGCATCAAACGTATGCTGAAATTCTTACTCACTTTGCTCACATTTGCATAGCTTTATTTCTTTCATTCTAATATCATTTAGATTTTAAATATGCATCCATTTAGCATACTATGCTTCTTCATTTCTTAGATTAATAATTGCATCTCTCATATAAATTAATTACACTTTCATTTAGCTACATAAATCCTTCGTTCTAGAGGTCTGGTTGCCTGTTTCTTGTTCTAAGAGAAAAGGCATAATCCTTCTAGTTAGAAGGCAACAAGTCACTCTGTCGGACTTTTCGAATAAACAATAGAATATTTATTTCAAGATGATCTCACAGGTAATGACCATGTTGAAGTGTATGTGAGGATCAAAGGCCCCCAATTTCACATATACAACTCTAACCTTAAATCTAACTCTACCATAATTGGACTCTAACCATAACCCTAACCATAACTCTAACCTTAACCCTTACTCAAACCCTTACCCTAACCCTAACCCTAGCCCTACTATAACCCTAACCCTAACCATAACGATAACTCTAACCCTAACCTTAACCATGAGCATAACTCTAACCCTAATCTTAACCATAAATATAACTTTGCCCTTAACTCTAACCCTAATTCTAACTCTACTATAATTGGACTCTAACCCTAACCCTAGCCCTACAATAACCCTAACTATAAGCATAACTCTGACCTTCACCTTAACCATGAGCATAACTCTAACCCTAACCTTAACCATAAACATAACTCTAGCCCTAACTCTAACCCTAGATCTAACTCTACCATAATTGGACTCTAACTCTAACCTTACCCTAACTTTAATCCTAACTCTGACCCTAATCCTAACTCTGACCTTAACCTTGACTCAAACCCTAACCCTAACCCTAACCCTAGCCTTACTATAACCCTAACTCTACCCTAACCATAACCATAACCATAACTCTAACCCTAACCTTAACCATGACCATAACTCTAACCCTAACCTTAACCATAAACATAACTCTAATCTGAAACTTAACCATAACCGTAACTCTAACCCTAACCTTAACCATAACTCAAATCCTAACCCTAACCCTAATGCTAACCCTAACCCTAATTCTATTCCTAAGGTTAACATTAGTTGTAATGGTAACTTTGTCCCTAACCACATATCTATGTTTGACTATAACATTTTACATTACAATATCCCCAAAATAAAATTATTTTTTTATCTAAATTAAACTCCTTATATTAAATTTTAAAAAAATATTTTGAAGCATAATTTTATAGTAACTTTATAAAACTCTTATTAAAAATTAATTAACAATTTTATAATAACCTTATCAAAATAAAAATAAAAAAGTAAATATTTTTCCTATTGCGCTACGACTGCCACTAGCTTATATGTACCCATATATATTAATCATTCTCAAGGCACCTATTTTCATAAATCTCAACTGTGATTAAAATTACCTTGGGATTAAACAAAAATAGGTGCCTCAAGAATGATTTCTCTCAACGTAGTATGTATATATATATATATATATATATATATATATATATATATATATATATATATATATATATATATATGCTAGTGATAAAACCATTGCATTAATTAGTGAGAATTATTACTGACCACGGTTGCAACAAGAAGATGTAAAGAAATTTGTACAAAGTTGTAGATGACAAAAGGAGAAAAACATAATATGGGATTATATTAATCATTACATGCATCAGAGAAGCCATGGGAGGATATTAGTATCAACTTTGTTCTTGACTTACCAAGGACTCAACGAGGGCATGATTCAATTTTTGCGGTGGTTGACGGATTTTTGAAGATGACACATTTTCTTCTCTATAAGACAAATGATGTTGTTAATGTGGCAAAATTATTTTTTAGAGAAGTGAGACTACATGGTCTACCAAAGAGCATAGTTTTAGATCGAGACAAAGTTTGTTGGATACTTTTGACGCACATTATTGAATCAGTTAAAGACATTTGAAATTCAACTCATCACATCATCCAAAGGTTGATAGACAAACATAATTAGTGAATAAGAGTTTCAAAAAATTGTTAAGCTCTAGTAAATCATCATTTCAAATAGTATATAGTAGTCCTAGGAATACTTCCAAATAAAAAAAGTTGGACAAAGAGACAAGTAATGCTAAAGTTGAAGATTTTGCAAAGCACTTAACGAATATTCATGACGAGGTGAGAAAGCATGTCATTAAAATAAATATACAATACAACAATAAGGCAGATGAAAAAAGGAGGCATAAAGATCTTTAGGTTCAAGATAAGTCGCCAATCATTTGAGAAAGGAGCAATTTCTAGTAGAAATGTATAGTAAGTTGAAGATGAAGAAATTTGGACCATGCAAAATATTGAAAAAGCGCGATTCAAAAAATGCTTATGAGGTAGAGTTGTCTAATGAATTGAATATTTCACTAGTATTTAACATTTCAAATCTAACAAATTATCATTAAGGTGTTGAAAATGAAATCACAACACACTAAAGTATTCTAGAAGCTGCTTCAAACACAAAACAGATCGAAAATATACTAGACAGTCATGTTGGTAAAAGCACAAGAAACAAGAGATGAAAATATCTAGTCAAATGGAAAAGATAACCTATAGAAGATTCATCATAGCTAACAAAGGAGAATGTTAACCATCTTGATTTCCCTCTAAATACTTGAGACACTACAAGGCCACTTCTCAAATTACCCTAAATGTCTGATGTAGGAGCATTTTGAGTGTAAGAACTATCTTACATCACCTAAAAACTTTTTTGTGTCTTTGTTAATAAGGGTGTTTCTATGCGAAGTTGTTATTTATGAAAACTTACTATTTTTAATAAGTTGTTCATTCAAGCTCAAAATATTTCAATTCAAACTATCAATTGGGCTTTGTTGCAATACCATCTGTATTGGTGAAGTTATTGCATTTTTTTATATAAAATTTTTTAACTCAATTTTGAAAGCCTTGGAGGCTCCAAAACAAGGTCAAACCCCATGTGAAGGTTCATCTTTGATATATCAAACTGTCATTGGGCTTCATTGCAATACAATTTGTATTGGTGAAGTTATTGCATTTTTTTATATAAAAGTTTTTAACTCAATTTTGAAGGAGCTCAAGAGGTGTCATTTCTCGAAAAAGTTGGGCTACCTCTAAATATATATTTAAAATTATTTGAACTGAGTTTAGAAAATACGAAAAATAAAATGATACAAGGTTGGTCGACCTCAACAATTAGTGCTAAAGTTATTGGTAGTTTTAGCTTATAAAATATTGAAGAAAAAAAATGCCTATATAGCTTTGCATGTTGTATTTATAAAATTTGTAATTCTATAATTTTTAAGATTATTACTCATTTTCTATTGATGCAAATAGTTGTCATTTCTCTATATGTGCAACTGATATTAAGAGAGGCACCCTCTATCATTTTTTGAATAATTTATTTTCTTGTCATCTAATTTTAAAATATTAAAAAAAATTTGAAAGACATTAGTTAAATCATATTATGCTAACATCAATATTTAGTCATAATGTGCATATTTTCATTTATATTTTTCAAGAATAAATTAATACAACTAAAAAAAGTTGCTAATTAAAATCATTTTCTATCAATTTATTTTAAGATTAGATCACAATATATTGATTTCAAAACATGTTTTTCATTCCAATAAATATCATATATTGAATAAATTTAATAACAAAATAGATACCCTTAATCCTCAACTCTTTCCTGTAACAATTTAAACATTGATAGTACAAAAAAAAATTTAGGGACCAAACCGTTTTCCCTGCGACAAATTTAAACTTCCATCTAAAAATAAGTCGGCCTATATAGCTTAAGAATGTGGGTTCCGTACCATATTGCAAATGGTTGGCCTACTATTCTCACTACCTCAGCATTATACACAGATTTCGACATTAATTCCTGATATTATATTATTTTAAAAAGAATCACAGTGCAGAGTTGAGAGTTAATTATTATCGTTTATTACAAATAGCAAGTTTTTTAATGTCAATTGGGTTTTGTCCTCGAATGGTCTCTAATTTAAATTGGATTACAATGAGATCCTCTGTTAACGCTACATTTACATCTGCCCTGAAATCAATCCAGGTCAGTTCATGATTCGCTGTCTTGTTCACATCTTGTCTTCAGCTCATAATTTATCGCCTTTCTTGCTCCAACTCTAAATATCCCTATTATAATTGATTTTCATGCTCATTTCATATCTAACATGGCGAATTAATTTAATGGGTTGAGCTTCCAAGCATTTTAATATTACTGCTAAAAATCAACAGAGAAGGAAATCATAAGAGATGTCTGGTTAATTAATTGACAGGTTTAAAAGTTTAAAACCATGTCTGAAATCTTGAAAGTGGAATTTTTTAGATAATATATTTTTTAATGAAGATGCAGCCTTGTGCTCTTGATTATAAGAATGCGCGCCTTAATGCATGACCCTATTTCAGACCTCAAATAATGTGACAACAAAATTTTAAGCACAATTATATTTACAGAACCTCACGGATATGTTAGAAGGATTTGGACCTCTCCCGTGTTTTGTTAAGTATATGTGAAACACGATATTTTCCTTTACGTTTTACAAATTTATCTATCGGCCAGAATAATGAGCACTATTTAGAAGCGAGGATCAAAAAACTAGTAGAATATAGCAATAGCTCACAACCAACAAAGTATTACAGCTGAAACTATAACCAAAAAAGATTAAAACAATTTATGGCAATCAACTAGAGAAACCAACTTCAACGATGACACATGGATCAATAAGCATATGCCAACTTTAACATTGAAACCAATGCATTGAAGGATACCGATAGAGCAGAGCATTGTAATCCCCTCAATATAAGACATGCACTCCATGACTCTAGATTGCTTCCTTGGTGCTAAAATTCACTGAACACAAACAGAAGCTCCCACCTCAAAAACAAATACTATAATGGCCAAATTTCATTTACAAAATAATTTATTATCACCCAAGGTTTGTGCACTACAAATAATGCAAGAAATATGAATCATCCATGTGAGAAATAAAACAACTGTCCATGCAAGAAAAAGCTGTAAATTACACTGTTCCAATACATCATGAAGTAAATGGAAAACATGTAGATTTCTTCAACAATAAAGGCATTTCACAAAGATACCACGTTTTCTAATCGATTTAAGAGAAACATTGTGTGCCTTACTGATTTCACCGACAATAGGAGTGGGTAGAAGCCAAAAATTATTCCACATGTCAGAAAACAAAAAAAAATATTATTATGACTAACCAAGCCTTCATTTCCTATGATATTATTGGACAAGGGAAACAATTTCTTACCAGACATGCAATATCGCTGTTTGCAACAGCAGAATACTTGCAGAACCAAAATTGTATATTTCTCATCGACTTTCATAGCAAAATGGATTTAAAGGGAAGGACAAATGACTTGCTCAAAATTATGAAATTCCCTTACTCAATACAACCTTTCCAGCATTTAACACAGCTTAAATTAGTGCAGGTGAGATCAGTTGGCATGCCCTTAACTTCCAATTAATAGTCGTCAAATAAACACGCTTTTTTATGCAGCTTTTTGAGCACTAGCATTCTGCATAAGTACAATAAACACACAATACAATTAGCGGCAGAAGCTGTAGCAAACAAGTATTAAAAGATTTCAGAGGAAGTAGCACTTGCCCTTTTTTCTTCTTCCAGTTTTGCCTTGATGAGTGAATAGATAGCAACACCGGCAATTGCAATGGATGTTCCAATGGCAGTTTGAGTTGAAATCTTATTGCCTGTAATCAAGCAAATACCAATATATGGAATTGATTTCCAAGATCTTGACGTGATTGCATTTATGATGAATATTGAACACCCCTTGGTTATTGCCAAAAACATTACAAACTTATCCAAAAATTAACACAACACAGATAAAGCTAAAATTCAAATTCTGATTGATAACACTTACCAAATACGATGATTGAAAAACCAATCACAAATACCCGCTTCAACACATTGCCAACTGCATGAGTGAGCGGTGCAACACGCTCCAAGGTATTTGTGGCCAGCTGCAACCAACACAAACACCGTAACAATTGTTACCAATTTCATGATTAGAAAGAGCAATTTGACTGCAGTAAGCTTTTTATAACAAATCATGTATCAGTACAATATTATGTTAATAGTAACACAAGTGCTTGATAAAATACCTGATTATAAAGATGATAGAACATTCCAACCCAGAAAAGATCAGAAAGGAACTTAAAAAGACCAACTTTAGCAATTCCGTCCGCAAAACCATGCTGCAACAATTTAGGTCCTTCGATCTACAAAAAAAAGTATTAGTATTTTTTATCAATCATGACAGACCTGCTTAAAATGGAGCACAACCAATCAGATAATTGAATAGCTTTCCCAGCATAGAGCATTGCTTTAGAATTTCAAACGTTTCTCTGAATTGTGCAGCTATTTCTTTTAAAGATTTTACACAGATTATTAAGTAAAGAACACGAGGAACTTACAATAATGGCTGGTGGAAGACAAAAGACCAATGCAATAATTGAAATATATGCATACACATTTGTGCTGTCCATGCCAGTCTGCAAATAGAGCATGCCGAGAAAAAACATATATGCCAATGCCAATCAGAAAATTGAAGCAAGCTTAAATATAAGGCAAAGCATAATAGTCACAATAGTGAAAAGGTTATGTCTGAAAATAACTAATATATAGCTGAACTAAACACAGATTCTCAAAAATTACCAAGCAGATAATGCCATACCATAGCTTTCTTAGAGTATACACTTCTATATGTGAAAGCAATGTTTGAAACCATTGCACTAATGAAACCAGTCCAATTGAAGGACAGCTCAGTCAGTGATGCCATGGAGACACCTGAATTTAGAAGAAACGGTATTATATTTTGAGAGTTTCCTTCATTTAAGTCAACAAAATCAATATTTGAGCCACAAAACCATATCTATAAATGAACCAATGTCTTCTTACCAAGCACGACGGGGAGCAAAGATAGCCATAGTGTAAAAGGGATCTGTTGTCCAAGAACAAATTGAGAGGCAGCAGCATTGAAGAAAGGCTCCAAAGCTGGACAACAATAAGACTTGGTTAATAAAAAATAGAATTTGATAGAAAAATGTTTACATATCAGACCTGCACAGAAAAGACTACTTAACAACGCAAAAATGGCCTTGGAGCATGATATACATCTCAACAAACAATTTAAAAGTATCATGCATATGCACACATTTAAAACAAAATTGGAGGAACAAACTATCTCAAAAAACAGAAAATATCCAACGTTGAATACCTACAAGAATAGATGTCATTACAAACTTCTGAGTTATAATAATTATACATTTTAATATGCCTAGTGCAAAAGCTACTGACAAATATGAATGCGTGCCGAGAGAATTTACTAGCCTTGGCTCCTATGACTGATACCTATAGCTTTAGAGCAATGAATTTCAACATAATCTTTCTGGAATTGGAATTCTCACCGTTAATGTGTTAGTTCAATCAGGATAGAATATTATTGAAAATATAAATATGTTTTGTGTAATATATTATCATAATTTTTCAACATATTATATTGCAATTATTATAGTGTATAATATATTAGAATGTAATTAACATACGTACGTACACACACAGACACATACATATATAAATTACTAAAATATTATTTCCAAAATATTATACCATAATAATGATAACAAATCACGGAAATACCAATTGACTAATTCAAGTTTGACCAGGTGTTTAAACTGTGACTGTGTTGGTTGATTAGTGTTATTTGATTTAAACAAAAATTATCACCGGGAACCATGTACCTGATGGGACGTGACTTAACGATGGAGTTACTTCCCATTGGGGACATGACTCCCCATTATATATATATTAACAAATAAAACTCTGCAAACTAAAACACAACTAACACATACGAATATTTAGTCTTCCGTGGTTTACAGAGTTTTGGTAAAGTTCAGTCTCTGGTGCATTTACCATTCTAAATCAAGTTTAATCACAGCTTTCATAATCAGATATTAGATTAGATAAAACAGATTGCCCTCTGTTTAGCATTTGCATTCATTCCCCCATTTCACTATATATATATATATATATATATATAGGTATCAGAGCAGGAACGGTCTTGGATTGCAAGTCAGCGATGTCTCCTGGATCAGCGAGCTATGTTGGTCAATGTTTGTGCTCAGGAGAGCCGAAGGATGGTTGGTCTCTGTGACATCAATGCAGTGTTTGGGAGATGCTTGACTCACTAGAGGGTGTTAAAGATCTGGCCCATGTTCAATCCATGCAATGTCTGCTGGCTCGTTTGAGCCAATGTGATGGCTACACTCCTGATCTACGATCCCAATGTCGAACACCCGTGCGGCGTTGGTGGCATGCAGTGCTCGGCAGAGCGAATCTGCGGGAGTAGGCAAAATCATCGATGTGGATGTGGTGCAGCACCAGATCTGTGCTAGTCGAACAGGATCAAGCAACAGAGCGAACTTAGGATTTGACCAGATGTTCTCAAATAAAGGTTAGAAACAAGGACTGCCAAATGTTTGTGGAAACGCTTCTGCTATAGTGCTCACTGTCTGTTTGAGCGCAACTAGAATAGATGAGAACCAATTTCGACCCTGGCAACAAATGTCTTCTTGCAAATGGTTTCACTGTCTGCAATGCATATGCTCCTCTAATGCAATGTCATTCAATGCAATCTTGCAAGGCGAGATTGGAATGCCTGTGCTATTTCAAACCAAATCTTTGATGTCACTTGCTGCAATGACGAGACAGATTGAAGAGGGGTCCAATGTCAGACCGATGTCTTCTCAATGTTCGCAATAGTCCCAGTGTTCAATGTCTGAAGTCTTTGAGCTGTGTAGTGCAGTGGAGCAACTTGGCTCAGTAGGCATTTAGAGATCGTAGAGGGAGTACACCACAAATATTTAAAGCCAAATCTTGACAGTGGCAAACATATCAAGCATTATAAAATAAGGCAGATGGCTTATGCAAATAAAGATTTATGTTACAATCTGATAAACACGTTTCTGTAGAATGGTAATTAATACAAGTTACATAAAGAAATATGGCGTATATTCAATAGTACCAATAGAACATTCATTACTCGTACCAGAATACCAAATGGCAAGGAAATATTACTTCTTTTATTGATTACCAAAAAACAACCATACATCATTCATATTCAAAGTTCTTATATAATGGGAAAACCAGCAAACGCATCCCCTCACTTCCTAACTACCCAACCCAACAAAGCTTAACTAATGCTAAGTACTTTGTTACATACTACGTTTATCCACCACCACCCTCCCCCCCCAAAAAAAAAAAGAAAGGGAAAGGGGTCTTCGAAACGACTACCCATCAAAACAAAAAACCCAGATTTCAAGAAGAGGGTTAGGAAGACATCCCTGTACTTGGGACCCCTCGAAATCACTAAAGATCTTGTTCAACTTCCTTTTGTTTGGCACGAACCCCCTATAGAAAACGCAAAGCTTCCATCTTTTTTCCCTCTGCTGTTATGATTATGTCTTCCAAGGCAGCCTTTTCTGCCTTCCACTTGTCTGTGAGAGCAGCTTTTTCGATCTCCCACTCCTTAGCCAACCATGCTATCAAGTTTTTTCCTTGCTGGAGTTCTAAGTATGCCCTTTGGAATGCAACCTCCATGTCTTCCAGTGTCTATATGAGAGCTGGTTGCCCCTGAGCTAGAGGTATGGTGTAGCATTTTGTCCACTATGCAGCTATTTCCTCCTGCTTATACCCACTCTCTTGAAGCAACTGCCCGTCTGTATGGCAGCCTTTATGCATAAATGCTATCAACAATTCAGCTACTCTAGCTATAGCCCCCATATTCTCATCTTTAGCTTGCTTGGTCACTTCCTTGGTGGAATGTTCCATAACTTGTAACTCATTCAGAAATATTTCAGCTTGATCTTGAAAGGAAAATGTCTAAGATGGTCCTACCTTGTCCCTTTGTACTTCTATTACATCCTCATCCACTACCTCCAGAGGGGTCAATGAGGGTGGAGAAGCCATCCCTTCTTCCTCGAGCAGTTTAACAACCTCTCCCAATACTATGTCTTCCCCGAATATGTCTTCAGTGACTTGTTTGTTGGTTCCTTCCATATATGTAGGAAAATGTCTCGGACAGTCCTAACCTGTCACTTTGTACTTCTATTATGTTCTCATCCACTACCTTCAGAGGGGTCAATGAGGGTGGAGAAACCAACCCTTCTTCCTCAAGTAGTTTATCAGCCTCTCCCAATACTGTGTCTTCCCCGAATATGTCTTCAGTGACTTGTTTGTTGGTTCCTTTCATCTGTGTTGTATTCTGAGCATTCATGTCGCTTGTAGGCTGCACCACCAACGCAATAGGATGGGCTACTTCTATACCCCACTCTATCTACAATCTAATTTTAGTACAAGGTTGTTGAGTGCTAGAGACCAAGTTGGCCACCCCTGGCAGTAAAGTTTGGATGTCCCCCATTGAGGAATTGATTGCCCATTGCCGCTATCACACTTTGTATTGTGAGTCTCCTCCTTTTCCTCCATAGTACGGTCCTCCATGCCTTCCTGCAAGTTGACCATAGTACAAAGAACTTATGTATTGCATGTCATGGGCATAGTACTTCCCATCATACACTGAACTCCATCTTCTCCTATGGTACAGTGGACCTCTACGTGTTGTGGTACTCCTTGCAGAAGCAGCCCTCCTACTGCTTGTAGGAAAGTAACCTCCTTAGGCTTGCCTTTCAGATGACTCCTCCGGATTTTTGTTGCCTTAGAGTCCAAGGATGAAGATGTGTCTATGTCATTCTCATCTTCCTCTGAATTGCCCTCTCCAACCCCTTCCTAACTTGAACTTTTCGGAGATGCCACCTATGTGGTCGACTGTACAGCTATTTGTTTGAACTTCTTCTTTCGTGGTTTACTTCCACCTATGCCAAAAGCATCCATGGGAATCCAATATTGCATTGCAGGTTTGTAGGGTTCCACTCCACTGGTTGGAATCAAGGCCCCTCTATGCTTGGCTAGCAACTCAGCACGGATTGCTTCTAGGAATAAGGCTATGGCATGATGTGGCATGTAAAATGCCTTATGTTTCAGCTCCATGAGTTCTTGCAGCCTTTTTGAGAGGAACTGCGCCCAATTGTACACCAAGCCCTTATGCAGTCCATCAACTACAGGTAGCATCCAAAGAGCAATATCTGATGTGCGGTTGCCGGTTGTAAGTTTTCTTTTAACCAGATCAACAATGCAACGTCTTTCTTCGCTCGCTATGAAAAATTTCTTTAAACCCCAACTATTCTTGAGGATACTTTCCCAGTCTTGTTTTGTGAGGGCCTTTCTACATATCAACTTCAGCCACTTCTTTTCCTCCATTTTCATGAGGGTTTTTGTTAACCCTTGTCCCCCTTTAGGAATTCCAAACACTTTATTTAATTCATTCGCATAATAGGAAATTGTTTATATTTGTTGGGAATATTGGATTACAGATGTGTGAGTGTTTTTACTATAATCAGCCACTGTAGTTCGTAATATAGCTGCAAACTCCTTCAAATCAAAAATAGGCATGAAAATTATTTTGTCTACCTGTGCTCCTGCGCAATGCTTCCTTTAGTGAATGATGATCCTCTATGTTTTCCCACCATGTGCAGCATTCGCTTCCTACTACACTCTCAAAGATAACATTGGTCGTCATGACCTTTTCTGCCACCTTTCCCTTAGTCTTGCTTCTCGTTATCTTCTGCACTCCCTTTGGGTGCCTATGGGCTGATTTTTGCGTCCTAGAGTCTATGATTTTTCCTCTGCTCGGGTTTCCCATGCTTATCTTTACCATTTTTTGATAATGTACAAGTAGCCCACTGATTTTACTCCTGTCCTCTTCCCACCATCCGTTTCTCCAAGCCACATGGTAGAACACGAGTCCTTTGTTGCCTTCGATCAGTTCCTCTTTTCTCTCGTACCACCACAAATAAGTTAGTACCCAAAACCCTTTGTTTCAAGAATCTCACTCCAACTATTGCACTGTACACAGTGAATGGCATATGTGCTTGCAATACTTCATACGCTTGGAATGGTACGTATAGCCCTCCTTTGACTCTGTACGGCTCCTTTCGAATCACAAGTATGAGCATTCACTTGGTTACCCTATACGGCTGTTAAAAGACAAAGGTCTCCTATCTGAGCTTCCTCTCATACCTCCTTGTTTTGTCCAACTCTTGCCTTGTGTCGGCCTACTCTCCATGTATGACCTCCTTCCAAAGTACGCCATTCTCCTCCGAACGTATGACGTGTTCCTCCAATGTATGGCTGCCTCCCAATTTGGACATATGGACTTCTCCTTCTGACATACGACCTCTTCCTCCCAACGTACGACCACCTCCTGTTGTACAACAACCACCTTCTATCATACAACCACCACCTCTTGTCGTACAATTGTCTTCTTCCCGTACTACGTAACTTCTATTGGTATGGCTGCTTGGGCATAGTCGTTTCTTCTAATCCATTGTCCGCCTCTATTTATCTTAGTCCCCAAAGGGTTTGCTTGCACATGGTATGACCATTCCGTGCCTCTGTTATTTCTTTTTGGGTGGTTATCCTTTATTTTTCTTTCTATAACATTCCCCTTGACTTCCTCGCTGTCATCTTTTATATTTATGAAGTAGGCATAAGCAAGTTCCTTTCTTTCCTCATATGGTTTTAATTTAGATCAATTAACGAGATCTTTTATCTGATTATTCTCCAAAGTTGATAATTTTTAGGCCCTGTTTTCTTTTACTTTATAGCCTTCCAAGCACCTTTCTTCTAGCTCCGCTTCTTCAATCTGTAACATGTTACATTCGGGTTGGAATACTTCATAGTCCCCCATCTACCAATGAAACAGGCCTTTGAGAGAGCTTGTTTCATCTTCTAAGCACTCCCCAAGCCGGAGTACTCCTTCCTCATATGGTTCTACTCCTCCACTTTCTCCTTCCTCTGAATCGGATGCTTGGTCCTTAACTTACTAGTTCTTTAGATCTAATGTATACTTCATGTTGTCGACTTCCCTGGACAAGGTATTCCTCTTCCAATTATGGGTAGCCTACGCTACCACTAGCCATCCTCTCCCCAACATCGTAGCATACCTTCTCCAAGGTGATTACCACAAAGTCCAACAGTAAGTGTTGTGCACCAATTACTACCATTTGCCCCATCAAGGTTCCTATTGGCTTAATTTTGTGCTAGTCTGTGCCCACCAATTGGAATGTAGGTGGCTAAAGTGTAGGCTTCCCTATCGCCTTCCAAGTTTTCTCAGACAAGACATTCACCCCAGAGCCTCCATCGACAATAGTATTAGATAGTTTACACCCCGATATTTCCATTTCCTCTACCGCCAATGTCCTCCCCATTCCTATGGTGAACATGGTGTTGGTTTCTTTGCCCGCTTGCACTTCCTCTTCCTTCTCTTCCTTGGAGGGTACTCCTTTGATACTTGCCCCTTGTGTTATTGCTACTCACATCTAAGGTAAATTTTCTGGTAGATCCACAATTTTCATAGGAATGGTGGTCTCCAATACTTGTTTCATGATGTTTGTTACCAGATGGGTGTTTGGAGCTTTAGTCGTACTTGCTTCTCCTTCCTTTATCATATTATCTCTAATGTCCCTTCTAGCTTCCTAAAATCTTTATTTTTCTATAGCTGCATCCGGATATTCTAGTTTCCCGGCCTGCATTCTTGTGACAGTTGTTCTCACATTCTGCAATGTTGAGCATGTTCACCCCTTTTTGTCTAGGGCAATTGGCATCCTCATGGTTACCTGGTCCGCAACATTTACACAACATTCCTCCATTCTATCCTCCTCCATTCTGATAGTCGTGTGCAAAATGTCCCCATTCGTTGCACAGTCTACATTGGATCATAAGTCTTCCTTTAATGTCATACTAGATTGCTCTCTTAGGTGTGTTGTTATTGTTGTTATTATTGCTCCCGTGACTATTATTTCTATATCCTATAGGTGAGGCTTTTGTATTTGCATTTCGTGGAGGGGTGGAAGGGTGGTGTGGATTGTTCTCCCTAAGTGAAGAATACTTGTGTGTTCTGTGCTTTTAGATTGTACGGGTAGTCTTTGATTGTGTGTCCTAACACCTGACAGATATCACAAAATGCTTTACGCAGACATGTCCCTGTTGTGCGGCCCTCCTTTTTGCAATTTGTACACCATAGTTCCCCCCCCTCTCTTTTCTCTTCCTTACTTCCTACTACCTCATTCATTAGCCTCATCATATCCTTCCTCGGTGCTTGGATGGTTTTGGATTCACTCCCACTTTCTTCTGAGCTTTCACTCCCACTTCCTTGCCTCTTGGCCTTGGAGGTTTTGTTCTCACTTTCTATGTCCATTGCACAAGTACAGGCATCCACAAAGGATGATGGTGGTACTATTTTCATTTTTTTCCTTAGGAACGACGTCAACCCTTCAATAAATCACCTTTTTTCAATCCATCCGTAGGCTTGTTGTCATGCTTTCCTATCAATTCCTTCAACCTCCTGCTATACGCTCTGACGGATTCATTCTTCGCTTGCCTTGTATTATAAATTTTTGTCACTATTTCATCATTGTCCCGAAGGAGTCTAAATTCTTCTTCAAAGGCTACACGGAGATTATTCCATGTATTATCCTTGCTTGCCCCCAAGTCTGTATACCAGTGAATGGCTATACCTCTTAATGTGTTCGACAATGTTTTTAGCCATTCATTTGCATCATTCTCTCCATTTGCTTGCCATATGGTTATGCATGTTTTACAATGATGTGTGGGGTCCTCTGAGCCATCCCCCGTAAATCTAGGGAGTTTTTGTTTGTCCATTGCCATTCTTCTGCTATTTTTCCCTCCTATAGGGACGCTACCTCCTAACGAGCTAGATTCCTGGGTGCTTGTCCCAACAGTATCTCCTTCTCCTAGGCTGGAGTTTTGTTCTTGTCGATGCTCTTCGCATGCAGGGGTCTTAGGATTTCAACAGCCTGCCTTCCTTCCTGGTGTCTCGGAGATAGCCAAATTGGCTAATTCCTTTGATTGTGTGTTTAATCAACCCTTCTTGGAGTCAGAAGTAGTCCCCTCATCCCCTTAAGTAATGATGTCTTTCCTATTGTTGGAGGTATAACATCCTCAAGGCGACTTCCTCCCCAATTTCTTCCTCTGGCACCCACCTCGGATATTTGTTTGGATTCAAGGGCATAAATTGGTTTAGTGCTTATTTATCTTTTTTGAATTATCACACTCCTCCAGTTCTCATTCCTGTGTCCTTCCGGCAAATTGTAGGAGCACTTGTTGTTTTCTTCGTTCTCTTTTTGTTTCCATTTTCTTCCTCCACACATACCAAGTTCCTTGCCAACAATCGAGGGATTTGTCCAACTAGATCATATACCGCTGGTGGTACCGAAGGTTCGTCCCGCACTGTGCTCTTCGGAACTGCTCTCGCAAGCTTCCCTTTGCATGTACTAGTCGACAAAAACTTCCCTAGCCGTCACCAAATCACGTGTCAACTCATCTTCTCTGGTTATTTTCTCCTCTTCACCATCACACGTTACTTGTATACGTGGTAGGAAGGGTCTTCCAATTACTACATCCTGCCTGGCCGATCGAACTTGAGCAATGGTGCCAAAATGTAGAATGGTAATTAACACAAGCTACACAGAGAAATATAGCATAGATTCAATAGTACCAATAGAACATTCATTACTCATACCAGAATACCAAATGGCAAGTAAATGTTATTTCTTTTATTGATTACCAAAAACAACCGTACATCATTCATAATTCAAAGTTCTTATATAACGGTCCGTTGGTTGGGAAAACCAATGTACGCATCCCCTCGCTTCCTAACTACCCAACCCAACAAAGATTAACTAATGCTAAGTACTTTATTAAGTACTACAGTTTCTTAGTTCCAATATGGGACATTATAGTAGCAACATTAATCATAAACAAATTAAGAACAATGATTACTGAAGAGGTGAATATAGTCTGAAAATCAAATTTGAATGATCTAATATGCCCCCATTAAGAAATCTGAAGAGGTGACTTACAAAGGAGCCACTGGTATATACAAAACATCGAGAAGACCTTGGTCTATGATATACTTGGAACTCCTCCAAGTATTAATAAAGAATATAATTGTAAATGGTTGAGGTTTTAGACTTGATAGAGCATTAGCTACTACTTGCATCTACATCTTTTATGCTTCACCGACATTCTACATCAATTGAGAACAAAAGAGTGGCTTCAAATTGAGGATGAAGAATTGCAACAAGAGTTTTGTATGACACAAGTACAAATATTTTGACTTGTAGAGGAACTTGCCACATTATATCCTTGCTCCTACAAGGGTCCATAACAGATACATCAAGCTTGTCTTCAAACTATGTGAGATCTATTCTCAAATTTTGAAGCAAGGCGACTCATTTAACAAAGGGTAAAAATACCAAGTGGTACTTCAAACAAGGAGTACTTGGATTGCTTGGACATAGAAGTAGATTGCATAAGGATATAAATCAACATCTTGGGGGATAATTCTTTGCAAAGAGGAAGAACATAAAGTTGTTTGACAATATAAGAGTGGAAATTTTACTTTGTAGGGGAATAATAACCAATGTTCCATTCCCATTTTCAGATTCAATGCATATAAACCTTAATTGGACTAACTTGTATCGAGGATGTTGATGTGCAAATATTTTTCATCCTTAGTATTACATTTATCTACTCACTATCATCGCTCTCTTATTTTTTATACGTACTATATGAGCTATTTGCCTTGATCTTTTCCTTTATCTCTAGAGATGTTCTTGCGAGAAAAGAAGGTTGGTACTTTACACATGTTACAAAATATTGTGCAGAACGCCATCTTATGACAATGGCTCCAAAGAAGTTTTGATCTACAATTGATTAGTCATCTGATGATCATGTTTTATAAAGTGAGTCTCTTAAAGTAAATATCTTTGATGGTTGAGCTTGTGAAGTAAACTTCCATATTAAGAGGGAGTCTGACAGTTCATTAGAGGCACTCTTGGACAAAGAGAGGGAGCAGATAGATGATATGCTTCAATTAAACTTTTGATGATCATGGTCGTATTGATTCAAAGGGAGTAGACCATGTCGAGATGGATTCTCAATTGATCAAAAACTATAGTAGTTAAAGGATTGTGCTTCATGGGATAAAGTTTCATATATGTAGGTTGGAAGGTCTTATGCTATCAGGATACTTGTTGCACTAGGGAAGCATGAGACGACTTTATGCCAAGAGGTCACAAGGATGATATCAAACTCAGAGGGAGTTTTTGGCACTCCCTTCCAATACATTCTTGTCTAGAAGAGATAAGTTTGAGGTGAAAACCTTATTCTCTGATATGGTTTATGGTGGATGTCATGACAACACTACATGATAGTATATGTGGTGACCTCGTGTGTGTATGGCCCTACCCCCTATGTACATCATGAGAAACTGACAACTTTCAAATGATTATCATTTGTATATGCAGAAGTTATTGGAAGGTGACAATCTTACAATAACTTAAATCATGATATACATTTTATGTAAATGTTGAAGTAGATCATGAAATGTCGTATCTTGTAAACCAACAACTAAGTGTTAGATGTCATTCAACTGACGGTCTATGAATCGTTTGTATAGATATATAATAGGTACTTGGTGACTATCATGCCTTGATATTCTGATAGGCCATTACCTTATTGAGTACTTGATGAATATCATTTATTGATGCTCTGATTGATGCTCTAATAGGCCAATACTCATGTTACCAAATACGATATCAAAATAGTATTTGGCGAATATCATGTGTTGATATTCTAGTAGGCCAATACTCATATGATATTATATAATGGAAATCTTCTGATCAAAGATTTCCTTGACATGTGATTTCTAAATATTACCAATGGTGTTCTATTTAAATTTTACATATGTGTTTATCCTTCTAAACTAAGGAGTGTTAATGTGCTAGTTCAATCAAGATAAAATATTATTGAAAATATAAATATGTGTAATATATTATTACATTTTTTCAATATATTATATTGATATTATTACTATTGTATAATATATTAGAATGTAATTTATATATATAATTAAAATATTATATCCAAAATATTATACCATAATAATAATAACAAATCAAAGAAATACAAACTGACTAATTCAAGTTTGACCGGCTGTTTAAACTGCGACTGTGTTGGTCGATCAGTATTATTTGTTTTAAACAAAATTATCACCAGGAGCCACGTGACTCCACAGTGGAGTCACTTCCCATCGGGGACGTGACTCCCCATTGATATATATATTGACAAAAAAACTCTGCAAACTAAAACACAACGAACACATACGAATTTAGTCTTCCGCGCTTTACAGAGTTTTGGTAAAGTTCAGTCTTCGGTGCATCTACCATTCTAAATCAAGTTCGACCACAGCTTTCATAATCAGAAATTAGATTAGATAAAACAGATTGCCCTCTGTTTATCATCTGCATTCATTCCCCCATTTCAATATATATATTTGTCATAGATAACAGAGTCTGATAATTTTATCACTCTCAACATGTTTAAAGTTTCAAGAAAATGAATATTGTGAAATACTTGCCAGGGATTCTCAGAAGCATCAGAGTTGTACACAAGTCTGTCCCTACGCAAATTATAAGCTTTACCTTTGATGGTGTGTGTGAAAGATACTGCAACAGTTGCAAAGGAAACATTTGTCATCACATGACCCAGTGCATGACAGGCAGCTACCGGCGTCAGCAGCAACAAGAGCTCTTTGTTAATTGGCTGTTAACAAATTGCTAAAGCTGTGTCAGTGATTGTCATAGTTAGCAAACAAATTTTTTATATGAGTAATAATAAAAGATAAACGAGTTGCAACGAAAGAAAACTCACTGCACGCTTTGGCAGACCAACCGACCAGGAGACTAAGCAGTAGGCCACACCCACTACAAGATGTATAACTGACACAAAACTACCAACACAAATTCCATGAGCTATTAGATTTGAAAATCTTCTTATTGACTCAACTATACACAAAGCATGAAGGACTCGAAATGAAAACAATATCAAAATTTAAAATTTAGTCAGATAAGCAAATATCTAGCAGCAAATTTCATCTGAATCTGTTGCCTACAACATATTATCATTCTGCAAAGAAAACAAGACTCGTACACCACCAGCTAATAATTTCAAATATCCTTTTGAAACTGAAATGCAAGAATAACAGTTGAGTGCTAGTTTCAAATGGAAGGATACATGGAGACAAAACTTACTAGGGATATGGGAAGTAGTTGTAGATCTTCTTGTTTAAAATGTTAAAAATAACATTTAAAAAATACCTGCAACAAATAACAAACGTAAATGTAAAATATGAGGCTGAATAATCATATTTTAAAAGTTTCATAGAGATCATCCAAAAGAAAAATTACCAGACAGCAGAGCACAAAGCTTTGCACTGCATGTCTGAAATCTACATAATGTAATATTAAAAAACAAACAGTTCTGAATTATGATTACAACACCATTCGAAATTTAAGATATCTTGGATTGTATTCAGACTTCTCATGCCAAATATTCTTTGCAAAGACAAACAGTTGACCTTTCATGGAGACAATTTTTTAATGTATCATATTGTTTGCGGTGCCAAAATGCGGGACTCGTGAAATCATATAACAAGCAATAAAGAAAGCTATTGACAGTAGATGTAAGCAGTATAAACTAAAAGATACTGGTTATGAAACTTTCGGCATTATAAGAAACAACCGGCAGAAACCAAAGGATACAATTTGATGTCTCAACATGCTAAAAGAAAATGGCTGGGCATGTTTGGAAACTGAAAGCAGCTCTAAAATAGTCGCTGATTCAATCAATAGTTTCCCATATCCACAAATAAGTGAAGCTCCTAAAGCCCCAGGCTTCTTGCCCAGTTCTGTGGGCATAAATTCATTATTGCATATTCAAAAAATTGACAACTTGTCAACTTGCAGTAGAGTTTTAGCAAGAAAGACAGGAAGGGATGTGGTGTTTGGCTCCTTACTAGGATGGAATTAGACTTATATGAGATCACTACACTGAATAATTAATCCCTAGTTAAGATCAAGGAATATGGAGGTTCTGGTATTTTGTTTTATTAAGTTGAAATATTTCGAGTTCAGTTCCAAACTTCCCAATGGCTTGAACTGTCCCAGAATGTATTTGGTAATCATGTTTTCTGTAATCTAGAAAAATAACTCTGATTTCTTTAACCAACAGTAAATGAAACAACCAAGCACATGCGCATTAACGTTATACATATTTGCATTTATGTTTTAAGAAATAGTTTCTTCCACTTGTGCCAATAAGCATGCACTGAGAGAAAACCTATACCATGTGGCCATGTTTTGCATACATACATACATACATACATACAAAGATATGAGATGAGATGACGTAAGTTTGTAAGTCATCTAGAGAACAAATTGGTTGTTTGACCAATCAAAAAGTATTTCCTCATTTAGAAAGTTATTTATATAGTCCTGCAGTTCTAAACATATTCTCCAAAATTTGATTTATTGTACTGATGGGTGTTCAGTTTTGAATATGTATACAGCCAGAAAATTTCGAAATGGATAAGAGGCTTCTTTTATACGTGTGTGGCTGTCAAACAAAAAAAAGAGTGACATGATCCCATGGTACGCATAAGAAACCTGTTAAAAAAACAACAAAAATTGCAACTTTTACAATCTTTTAGCATCGACAAATGCATTAACAGCACAACCCACCAATCACCAAAAAACATCAAAGTATCATGCAAAAACATATTTGAGAAGGTACAGGTTGATAATTGATTCTGGGCAATCTATGGTTGGAACATGGGATGGGTATATCATATACCTCCTTGGATTTATGTTCAACCATCATTCCAAGCCCACAGGGATCAGGATCAGCCAATATGGTGAGTGAACATATTAAAAAGTTGGGCGTCATTGCTTGGAAGAATGGAAAGCCACGTACTATGGAAAGCCACGTACTAAACAACAAAGTTTCTGTTACATCCCAAGTTTTTTTGCCAATTTAAATAATCATATAACCATTATGTAATTCATGTGAATGTCAGTTGGCTAGTAAATCAGTTGAATATTATGATCACATGAAATGGAAATATGGTTGTTCATTCATTTTAATTCATGTAGAGATGACATGTTAGTTGTTTGTTACAATTTTAACAAACAAAGAATATTTATTATTTTTAAGTTGGAAAAGTTAGTTGTTTATTTGAAATGGTGGTTAGCCGTTATGATGATTATAAAAATAATTTTTTATTATAGTTATCTCAATTTAAATTGAGGAATATGTTATTATAATGGAAATTCTTCTTGGTTGCAGAACACGACAAAGGGGGGAAGTATTGCTAAACAGGAGCTAGGGATTGGGGCAAGCCATCAGGTATAGATTCTAACCATCTTGGCTAAGGATTTAATGACTAGGAAAGCAAAAGTATTACCTTGGACGACCATGAGCTAACCAGTCAGTTCATAACACTTATCAAGAAAAACATTAAGCATTTCAATAATAATATTAATTGTTACATTTTCTATCTGAGATCGTTGTGGAGTCTCCTGATTATATTCCATATATTGACACCATATTCTCATGACATCTATACCTGCACATGTATATATATGTATGTGTGTGTGTATCCACTGGTATATAATGATACAAAAGAAATATATGATTAAATTTATCATTTATGCACATGTATGTATATATGTACGTACAAATGGAGGTGTCAAAGATAACATGTTGCCAATATCTTTTAAAACCATTTGGAGAGAGAACCTTTATAATTTGTTCCTTATTGTTTTGAGCGATTGCCTATCTTTCCATCGGTCTTTTATTTCCAGATACTCTTTTCAAATATTTCAGCCGATGGAGTTACTCCTTTGAATCAACTAGAAATGTAATTTCTTTATGGAACTGCTATCTAGCCTTGTATCTGCCACCTTGGCCTTTCTTGTAACCGAGCATGCATTTGCAGGCTTGTTTATTTATGTTCTCGCCAAGGCTATTTGAACATTCTTTTACCCAGTGTTTCTTTTATGCTCTATGATTTCATTCTCCCTTAAGGCAATAAGCCAAGGACTGTAATAATAGCAGAATTCATTAGGAGTGAGCTCCATATCCCTCAGGAGCCTAGTGTGTAGCATCAGACTTGCCAAGGCTTTCTTGCATTCATTTTGACAGAATTATCATTCCCGCCTGCCAGACAAGGACAGCAATCTCTAACCGCCCAAGGCAATGCATCTCTTTTAGTAGGTTATGCATTCATTATTCCTTGCAATGTTGCAAGCATAAGATTGTATGTTGATAACATTGTTGTGAACATCATATGTTGTCATCATGATTACTGCAAGTAATCCGTAATTATACCACTTTCAGATTTTGTATATGATATGATTTATGCAAGCACCAAAATACTTATTGTGCATATTATTATTCTCACTGGCTAATACAGAGGTGTTGGCAATATGACTCTGAGATAAGAACAATGTGTGATGCCATGAAAAAGATTTTGTACAATGATATTGAATATCGAATACACAAATTGATACCAAAACTGAATTTAATCATGGGATCTCCTAGGAAGGACTCATAAGGACCGGAAAGGTTGAGCCAAAAAGGGTGGGAGGAGAGAACATCCCTACAAGAACAAGATGAGATCAGAAATGAAAGTACTTAATTATAAAACTGCATAAAAAAACTAAGTCAGCTCATGGTTGTCCAATATGGTCAATTCGAGCACTGGGTGATCAGGCATAATTAGTAGCCCACTAAAATTCTTGGCCAAGGTAGCTTAGTGGCATGCTTGTCACAGCAATCACTAGAGGTCAGAGTGCTAGCTGAAAGGAGGGGGTTGATAGAGGATATCTACAGCCTTGTCTGCTGCCTATTCAACACTCTAATACTGGGATGCTCGGGCGGCAAAACCGTGGTGCCCCAAACCTAACTACAAGGTAGGGAGGGCCTTTCTCGAAAGAGATTGTGTGGGGATAAGTAAAGGTCCGTGGTTGGGAGGTTAAGCCCATGGCAATGCTTCTCCTCTCCACTAGATGTCGAGGCTTGCTCAACACAGTAACTGTCATCTACTCCATGTATGGTACTTGATTCTTTTGTATATTTCATTTATCATTGTCATAATTCTATATCATGTTATTTAAATTGATATTTCATTATGTTATTTTTGAAAGATTGTACTAGAAATGGCAAGTAAATAGGTATGGAAGTTATAATTGTATTTCATGTCAACTAGATTAGTTTGTTACTATATTTTCTTTAATGATGAATTGCAACATCTGAACAAGTTTGTCAAATTTCTCTTTCTTTTGAAGTAGCTGTTATAACTATCACTTTGTTATCCTGTTATGAATTTAGATATACTTTAAAATATAGTTCTTAAATGGCTATGGGAAAATAGCATGTTGCAGTTCCAAACAAATTTGAAATTGGACTCGTGTTGGTGAGAGGTTGGGTGGCCTAAACTAAATCATCTAGCAACATCTAAAAAATGTATGAAAACCTCAAATTTAAGTGGAAGATGTTGGAACTAAAAAAAGTGTCTCCTCAAGCCAAAAACTTAGGCAAGATTTTGCTATCATATTCCCAACCAAATAGATGTCATTCTATATGCATTAATACGTTTAAAGGGACCCTCTTTAAGAAAGCCAGTGATTTTGGAAGCTCAAAAGTGGATGGGAAACAAAACATTTAGAAGGTTGCTTTGTCAATAGTATGTATCTACTACTCACATGAATAGACATGTCTTCCTAGGACTTAATCACTAAAAGGGCCACAAAATGATCCATGTCATCATTGTACTCATCCCAGTAGTAAAATTCCCAATGAAAGAAATTTCTAAGATGATTTCTACAAGCTTCTCTACACTAAAAGTGTTGTGGGGGTATCTTCCTATATTTTCTATAATGAAGAATTTAGTCTCTAATGCCTTGAGGAGTAGATCTCTCATTGATATCCAAGCTCTCCAAAACAGCAATCATATTCTCCTTCACAAGCCATAGAGCATAGCAAAGGAGTGGGGCTCTTATAGTAATAATCATAATACTTAGGGTGTTATCAATACTTGTAGATTCTAGGTTATTCTTTGTGCAAAGGGTATTTTTAAGCTTCTAGGAGAAGTGGATAAATAGCTCCCCAAACTTGTTGGAGGAGATGCATCACAATGGCTAGGAGATGAGTGAGCCATTCTGTTTAGAATGGATGCTAAAATTTTGACTACCATGGAACATCTAAACTCCTTATCAAGTATGGGCATTTCTTATTCATTTTCAATATGCTTTGATGAATGGGACCCATGACTCCCATAATAACTCCCTCATCAAGCTTTTTGCCTCAATATTTCTATAAAGGCTTAGTCCCTTGAAGGAGAAGAAAGAAGTTGAACTGAATCAAATGGAGGGAGATTGGCCCACTCAAGACAATAAGAGAAAGTGGTTAAGTATCTAGAAGAGCGATTGGTATAATAGATCATTACCATGTCTTTGGTCCCAATGAGGAAAAATATTGGTCCCAAGCTCAAATAAACACCTTAGGTTGGCTGCCCCCTAGCCATCTCAACGCACTCATCGTTTCGGCAACAAGAAATCAATTTCATATGGTCACAATGAATGCCACGCATCTAGTGCCCATCCAAAACTGCTTCAACTCTTACATTGGTTCTTTAGCTACATCCATCTTTAATCCATTACCACACAAGATCTCACATCTTGGAATGTGATAATAATACTCTTCAACCTAGATTAAATACTAACAGCTTAAACTATGAAAAAGGAGGCTCTATGACTACAAGAACTATAGTCCCTAGCATTGTCCAAAGTTAACATGCAAACAAAAATTTAGATTCCAAGATATCAAGGGATGACAAAAGGACGAATCATTGAATGAAATGGATTGAGGAAGGTTAGTAGAAGAACAAACAAGAAGAGCTTCTATACAACTGTAAGGTAGCAAAAGAGAACGTGAACATCTTCGAATTGTCATTTCAAGCATACCCGAGGTCATGAAGATAACACATTGGCAAAGATCACTTTCCACAACATGCTTTTATAGAACAAACCATGCAATGATTTCTTCAAGTCATAGAACATTGGATTGAGCCCAAATGATTATTGATCCCCACTTCAAAGGAGATGTCTTCAAAAATAGAGCCTTGCAAATTCTCCAACATATTAAAATAATAATGTAACGTTTCTAATGGCCATCTTTGGTGAGTTTAATTTTATACGTTAGTTTCTATTTTTGTACTCAATCAACATTTGTTGCATTTAGAAATGTCCTCTGGTACTTTTGCCCCCTCCTTAATCGACTCATTTACTTTACAAACAACAGGTGAAAACTTAAATAGTCCACTTTGATTTATTGATGGAAGGAAGCAAGGAGAAGAACTTCCTACAACAATCTATTAAGGAGAGAGAGTACAAAATTTTAAAACCCTTTAACTAATTTCAATGAGAATTTACACAATCATAAAACATAAATATGCAATACCATAACGCAAGGTTTAAGAGGAGAAAACCTTTTTGAAAGGAAAACCCCGCAATCCAAAAGTATAACTCAAAATGTTAACCTACAAATAATATGGTTACTATACAATGCCAACGCCAAGCTCTTACAAGAGTCTTCAAGGACAACAAAATCTCTGGCCTAATTCTAACAACATAATGATATCTACAAATAATTTCACAATAATACAATTGACATCACAAGCATCAATTGCACTCATGCAACACCTTTGCATGTAAAGGTCAAACACATAGATGAATGCAACACCTTTGCATGTAAAGGTGAAACACATAGATGCATGCAACACATTAGTCTCACCTATAGTAGGACTCTCTATTTCCAAACTCCAGTTAAGTCCAACAAAGTTGTGTCACAAAGGTGCAACACCTACTTGCTCAAATTGAGTACACATCATCCTAGTCACCTTACATGTACGACACCGACTCATTGTGCACCCCACAAGATTACATCACTCGATGAAAATAGAATTGTAAAAAGACTAATAATTATTTAATCAATTAAATAATGTAAGGAAATTCCAAAGGCTGAGACACCTTTACTCTCAATGATTGAAAATTTACAATGTCCTTAAAAATAGTAAAGGGGGACTGAGATAAAATGCAGGTAAAATGCTGCTTAAACATGTTTTTTACTTTTCTTTTGTGATAAATACTAAAACCTAAGTTACTGATTCTTCCTCAGCAACCCTGGATGCGGAAGCTGGTGCACATGAGTTGCATATTAATATACATCTTGGTTCTATTTGTTGTTTGAACTGTATTTGAACATCTTGGTTCAAGGTGTCATTGCTGTTAATAAACAGATTTGTTAGTAATCAGCCATTTTTGGGCATTGGCATAACCCAGATTTCTTGTTTGAAGTCACCAGTTTCTATATATATATGCATTTTTAAGTTATACATCCAAATCAGTAACTTATATTAAAACTATGCATTTTCCCTTTTGAGGTGTCAATTTTTAATTTGATACATTTGTAATTGAATTTCACAAAACTATATGATTTTTAAAGAGATTTTAACTTTTAGTGCTTTCTTAGTTAAGTTTTTGCCAAGCCAAAATTTTCCTCTGTTCACTCTGATCTGCCCTCATGAGTCCAAGTCTGTGAAATATGGCAAGAGCAACTCTCTTGAGCTATTATACCAACCAGAACAATTATCTATATAAATAGCATTTTTTATTTTAATGCCAGCTTTATTGAATTTTGAAAAAAAATATGTTTTCTAAAGAGATTTTAATTTTTAATATTTACCGCTTTCTAAGTAAAGTTTTTGCCAAGTCAAAAATATTGTGCTTGCCCTCTGTTCACTCTGATCTGCCCTCTCGAGCTATTGTACCAACCAGAACAGTCTATATAAATAACATTTTTTATTTCAACCCCAGCTAATTACTTTTCAACAATGCTCCACATGGACGCATTTCCTAGGGTTTTACCCTTGTACCCGTACCAGGTACGAAACGGTGACTCAAGTACCCCTTTTGGCCGTCCCCCGTGCCGTGCCAAATGGGCAATTTTGTGTACTAGTATTTACACTCATTTGCACTTCTAGTATTTACTATTTAGTATTTACTCTCATTATGTCATTTTGATTTCATGCATTATGATGATACACTGATACTTGGAGCCTTTGGGCATTTTGCTAATTGTATGCGATATTCGGATATATCATATCATATTCTCATTTTGATTTTAATCTTGATAATTTTCAATTTCCATGTATTCTATGGTGAATGGCTTATCAATGTTCTGATATGCATATTTGAAATATATCTCTAAAGTCTAATACTCCATATATAAAAATTTAAAAATCCCCTATATTTTATAGCCGTCCCCTATGATCTCATCCCCTAAATTTTGGCTTCGACCCATACCCGTACCAGAAACACGTTCCTGTCCCCTAAAACGTCGCCATCCCAAAAACTCCATGGAGCATAGCTTTTCAATAACCATGACCTTCAGCAAAGCTCTTTGATAATTTCTCTCGACCCAAAGAAACCTGAACCAGTTAAATTATATCATAATTAGTAATTAAAACTGTTTTGGAGATTCACCCAAAGTTCCCTAAATATTGAAAAGCACGCAAAAGGCACCGTCAATAATTTTTTAAAAATGCTACGTGTTTGTAATTTTGTTTTATTCAGCATTTCTTTCAACTCAGATCTTCATATATTACTCAATTTGTATGTAATCCTTCCACTCACATATTCTATATACTCACAAGTGTGTATATATAGATACATCCATATACACAAAATATGTATAACACAAACATGTGCGAAATTCGATGTGGTTTGACTTATATTGGAAATTTTGACTTTACATGCAAATATCAATATTCACATGTGTATATATCAATGTGTTGACTCGTCGAAATCTTGGCAAAGCTGTTCTGTCGGCCTGAGACCTAGTCAAAGCAGCCAAGTCTGCAAATCTAGGCTGCAAACTCGCAAATCCCGACTCAAACTTCAACCCAAGGGTCCCCACTGATCAACACTGTGGAATGTGTATATAGCCACATATGATATGTACATTTAGAAATTTAAATTTTAATTGAATTTATAAATTTAATTGGGTGAGTATATATACGAGTTAGGCATACATAAATTTATGAAAAAAATACCATGCAGTTGGATCAAAGATTTTATATATACACACACTGCTTGCCCAATCGAATCTACAAACCAATCTCAAAAATCCTAACAAGTATCGTTAACTTTAGCTCTATATATGGTCATGCCCAACTACGTAAACGTGCGTCCACACGACTAGCAGCATACATACAGTAACAGGAAACCTGTGACTTCCAAGTGTGAACTAGTTCTCGTGTTCAATAAAGAGAATGAGAAACTCATATTTACTTGTGAAAAAAACCACATGCCAAAGTGTTCTATTCTCATTTTCTAGATCTTCTATATTGAGTATGAAATACGTCCAGAAATCATGATAGTTTCGTATCCTTTACCTTGAAAATTATGCACAAATGAATATCTCTTCCAGAACTCGTGGTTTACATTTGAATGTTTAATGTAATATATGATAATCACTGGTCGAGAGCATTCACTATTTATTACTGTATAAGTACATTTCTCAAACACTATAATAGAGTATTACTACTGTTATCCTATCGTTTTACAAATCTTATTTGTTGCCATGATTGTCAACAACAATTTATATTTAAAGGATGCGTAATGAATGGTTGAAATTTTATATTTTGATAGCGGGTTTGCGGATTGGTACTTACCACATAAAGAAGAAAAAGCCGGTCACCAACGCGGGATACTTTTCACCGAAACTTTGGGGTTTCTGTATTCTGATACCAATAAACAAATGCATTTAGTCAAATTACTTTTTGCGACAGATGAAATTTCAAAACTAGAAATTTCAAACAACAGCCTCAAAATTCTGCCCGAAAAATAGCGAGACTTGGAATATAAAATATTTTGGACTAATAACCAGGAAAAACAGACCCTGAAGGAATCGAGATTTCGTCTCCTTCGGCATCAGCGGCTGCGGCACAACAGACGGTAGATTTTCCAACCGAGCGACTCCTGAGAGGCACATACGAGCCGTTCAACCCGATCGGCTTTAAATCGTTACTCTCCGACTGTGGTGGAACGGCTGTCAGGATGAAAGAGGGCCGGGATTCGACACGGTTTCTCTTCACAGCAAGCCCCGAGAAGCCGCTGCCGCTCAACTTGAGCGGGGAAAAGGAAGGAATCCTGCTTCTGAGCGGCTTAACAAATGCGGTTGAAATACGAGCAGAGTCCACTTTAGGTTTTGAAAATCCAACAACATTTTGCTGCAGACAAGATACACGGATCGACGCCATTGCCGTTGCAGATGCCATTGTCAACAACACTCTTCACACGCTACAAAACAATCGAGAAAAGGAAATCAAATCCCGAACCAAAAAAAGGGATTCAAAGGATGATATTCTGAGCAAACTCAACTACCGGGCCAGAGAAGATTCGAACAAAAAATTTCTGAGTACTTAAAGGTTCAATGTACCGATTTTTGCCCCGATTCAAAATGCAAAAGTCTGTGTCAAACCCTTACAATACCAGATTTAAAGGCGAGTTCCGGCAATGCGTCTACTCCGCTTAAGAATTTCTTAGTTCTTACAGCATATTCAGTATAATAAGAAGCAGATACTATACCACTTCGGGAAAAACCGCTTACGAGAACTGCCTCTGCGAAACCGCCTAGAGGAGGAAGACGAGATTACCCTTCCCTTTTTTCGAGGGTTCCGCCACATTAAATAAATATTTTGGGCGAGGAGGAAAAAAAATGAAATTGTCGGTTATAGGAGATAAAATAATATTTCTTTTCATTTACGACCCTGAATGGATGGGATATTCCACATGGTGTCATTCATGTGGTGGACAAACTAGAAATTAATTTGGAGTTTTGTCTCTATTATAGTCAGCTACGGTTTTTGTTTTATAAAAATGGGATGAATTTGTCCCATACATTTTTTAATAGATTTTTTTTTTTTTTATGGGAATAATTAGTTACATATATAGTTGCCCTCTTTATATGGTCTAAGCATATATCTAATATAAAAGTTGTCTTTTGGTTAAGTTGTTATAAGTTCAACTTTTTGTTGGTCAAATTAGATGTTCTAATATTCAGCATGGCATTATACTTAATGATTTAGACTTGAAACTTAGGTTATAGAGAGGGAACTAACCAAGCAAGCATTGTTGAGCAGTATTTTGGATACATGTGTGACCTAGGGCAATTATATCTTAGATGCATGTGAGAGCTAGGACGAGACCAATCTCCCAAAGGTTAGATCCTTAACCTGCAAGTCATTCCACCTCTTTAAACTATGAGCAAAATCAAACTCGAGACCACAAAAAACTACCCACAACCTCAAGCCAACTCTACTACTTATTTAAGCTACCATGTGGAACAAAAAAGCAAGTTGTCATGGAATATTGAAAATTTCTAAGTAAAATCAGAGGTATGACATTAGGGCCTCAACTATTCGATCCCCTCCTCTATGCTTTTAAAATTATTTTGCACATAGTAGTGAACTTTTAGATTTTGTTTGCATGTAGTGACCAAGTCACAACCAAGAAGAAGTTTGTGTAACCATTGAAATTTTGCACTATTGTAATTTATGTTCCTAATAATTTGGGTTTCTCTTCTACTCTATGCTCTAGAAAATCTATAAAGCTTTCACTTATCAATAAGGAATATTATATAGTCGATTAGCAGAAAACATGTTCCTAAATGCATTGTGCAAGAATTAAGTATGATGAGATGGACTTTTTTCTCCTAATTTTGATAAGATTGTGGCATGTGATCAAAAGGTTGGACTCTAGTAAAAAGATTTGCTAACTTTTTTGGATTTAGAGCTTTTAATTAAGCTCAAGAAACTAGAAAAATGATAAATACTACATTTCGCCATAAAATAGTAAATTGGAGCAATTGCATTTAGTAAAATCAAGTTAAATGGTTATGGATGGACCACAAATCGACTAAGTGAGCTCTAATTTTGGTTTGGTGGAATTCTTATATGATTTGGACCTACTTTGAGCAATTGATGCCCAAGCGTATAGCTAAGGTGGAGATCTTATAGATAATGGAGAGTTTGTCACTTGTAGCAGCTAAGACATCAACTTTATAATTGTTGAAGTTGATGAAAGCTCAACCCCACATCTTCCAAGAATCACCTGCATGCAAACACCTGTCACAAAAAGAGAGAAGCAAAAGTTATGGAGGCTGAAATTCCCAAACCCATAGATGATACATTCTCGATAAGCAAAAGATAAATTTCTATTATCAAAAGTGAATGAATAAATACAAAGAGATCAATCATTATAAAGGAGATCAAAACCCTAACAAGAATCTAACCTAGGTTGCATGATAATAATTAATAAAAGAATTAATTATTATATGCCCAAAGTTTAGCTTAAGTAAACTAAAGATAATAAGTGACTTAATAATTAAATCAATATGATTTAATTAATAAGAAAATACTTTATTACTCTAACACCCCCCCCCCTCCCCCAATAAACTTAAGAAGTAGTTAAAAACCTAGAAACTACTACTAAAAGTAAATTTGGTTCTCGACAACAAGGCCTGATGAGGTACCCAAGTACAACCACATCTCTAAAAAGAGGAGAAATAAAGAAAACCACATGGGAAAAACCTTACTCCAAAAGGAGATGGAAATAATACTTAAAGAACTAGTGAAGGACTGAAGAAGCCTCTAAACTAGAGAATGTCCCTGAAGATAGGAACAAAAGATGATCATGAAGAACACCATTGAAGCATGAAGCTACAAACACTGTCAAACTGTTGATCTGAAGAACCTCCACTATATAGAACATGACTAGGTAGAGAAGACTAAGTTGGAAGAGTTGATTAATCGAAGATGGAAGGTATGTTCATGGCCTCCAACAACAGGAATGAAAGAATGTTTATGTGGTAAATTATCCATCTCACAAAAATGCATAGGTATCTAGCCATTACAATCGCCTAGTCCATAGGATTAAATATTGAATACATAGCTCATTCCATCGAACCAAGAAAGCAATAGAACCAATATAACCCCCCTATAATGCTGAGAGGTAAGACACAAACACTGAAATTGAATGCAATCTCTCCTCTAGAAAGAAGAACCAGGAACATCAAGAGTGTAAAAGAATTACAAACACCTATAATGGCACATGTCATCGAGACATCATGAGGCTAATGTTGTGGAACACTCACTTGACAAAGGAAGATGGAGAATATGGTCAACATGAATCCCCCCAAGGCACTTCATAATGTAGTGCAAGTACAACAAAACACAAAGATGTGCAAGATCCTAAAATGCAATAGAGTGGCACTTTATCTCAGTGGATTTGCAAAAATACTACAAAAGGATGTCAACAAAGATCAAAAGAGATGGAATAACGATGCAAGAGATAGTACAATCCATGACGAATCATTTGAAGCAACAAAATTGATCTCCAGACTTGAACAACCAAGATATCCACCAAAATGCCAAAAAAAAGTAAAATATTGATCTATAAAAATAACTAGCATCAATGAAAAGAGTATAGAAATATCTTTCCAATGATATAAAGAATTCCCAAATTGAAGTTCAGATGCTCAAGATATGTCTCCCAAAGTGCAAAATAGAACCCCTTACTTTGATAGCAAAAGTAGGTACCATTATGGAAAAATTTACCAGTAAAACCTACAGCATTGCGTTTGGCTCAGAATCAGCTTTTCGACAATATCTCATTTGCAGAAAATGGAGTCGGTATGCCCGACATATGAGCAAAAATGTGAGGTAGGTCCAAACAGAGTCAGATCGGCAGGTAGAGGCGAAACGCCTCAGTTTTTGTGCCAACATGCCTTAGTTTTTGTGCCTACATGCCTCAATTTCTATGCCAACATACACATATTGCCTTGATTTTCATGTCAAAAAGCTCAATTTTTCATGCCCAAAATTTTGATTTATGTGCCTAAAATCTTGATCTTTATGGCAAAAAATTCTTGATTTTTGTGCCAAAAAACCTCATTTTTTGGGGCAAAAAATCTCATTTTTGTGTTTAAAAAATCTTGATTTATGTGCCCAAAAATCCCACTTTTTCATGCTAGAAAACCTCAATTTTTGTGTCAAAATATATAGATTACTGCCTTGGGAAACATGTCAATTTTGGGAGTAATTTTTTTGCCCAGATTCCAACTATATCCAAATTGGATGTGCCTTATATGAAAATAGGGGTTTTTGGGCAGTATGAGCTCAATGATTGGGTCTGTTTTATTTCTCAAAGTGCACCAAAAATTAATGACCTCGTAGATCTAATACAAAAAACCTCCAAAAAATGAAACCTTTTGAAAGGAAAAATACAGATCTGAAAGCCAAGTCAAACCTCTCATAAATAGAGCAAGGGCATGGAGATTTAAAGCTCTGATACCATGTTGAAGTTGATGAAAGCTCAACCCTGCAACTCCCAAGAATCACCTGCATGCAAATACCTGTCACAAAAAGAGAGAAGCGAAAGCTATGGAGGCTGGAATTCCCAGATCCATAGATGAGACATTCTTGATGAGCAAAAAGATAATTGCTATTAGCAAAAGTGATTGAATATTTACAAAAAGACCAATCCTTATAAAGGAGATCAAAACCCAAGCAAAAATCTAACCTAGGTTGTATGACAATGTTTACTAAAAGAAATAATTATTATATACCCAGAGTTTAGCTTAAGTAAACTAGAGATAATAAGTTACGTAATAATTAAATAAAGATGATTTAATTTATAAGAAAACACTTTATTACTCTAACAATATTTTTAGAAAGCTCTATGTAAATCAATAAAGCTAATATGATTGTGTCAATGATGTTCTTTGGATATTTTCAACAAACCTATAAAATAAAGGTTTAATGATAGCAAACATACAAAAAACATGGATTAAAATATAAGGGATTTGTCCAAATCAGCCTACTTGTGAGTGTTCAAATATGGGTCAGCGTTAAAAATAAACATCATTTTAATTTATTTATTTTTTAATTATGTATGAAACACATTCATTCAAATTTCAAAATCAAGTGATAAGAATTATTAGGAAATTGCCAACTAGTGAAGATGAGAGAAGAAGTTTGAATACAAAGCTAGACTTTGATGAAAAATTATTTTGATAGTTGTTAGATGAGTGGTATTAGATATATCAATTTGGTACTAGAAAGTATCACTAGTTGAGGTTTGATTTTTTTACTAGGGTCTTTTACAAAGTCTTGAAAATGGTGCACTCATGAAAGGGTGACAAATAACATGCAATATCGGAATGGATGAACATTGAAGAAGGTTTAATGCTTCACCCTTGTGAACATCATCTAGATGTAACGAGAATTAAGCATTCAATTCATTCTTATGAGAGATGGGTTCTTGTGAAACATTATTCATGAAACATGGGTCAAGGAGTTTCACTCAAAATCTATGGAGTTGTATCTTAGTTTGGCTCAAAAATTGTACACTATTGTATCTTGATAGCAATATCCAATATGGAAAAATCCAAAATGGGATATTAATTATGTGAAAGACTATTTATATAAATAGTTAGGGATAAAAATAAGTTTTGGAAGAGAACAAAACTTGAGATCTAAGCTCACTATCCAATAAAATTTGGTGCCAAGAAAGTTGTTTGTGGTGAAATAGAATTTGAATGCGATGAAAATAGATGAGTGAGGGCATACAAGAGTGGTGGAATGGATGAAGAGAAAATCTTTATTATTTTTAATACAACCTATTATATATAAAACATTTTGCATAAATTCAAAGTATACTAAAAAGCATAGAAAAAATATTTGGACCAACTTATAAAAAACTTCTTTTAATCAAAAAAACTTTGAGAATGATATGAAATTCTTTCTAACTATAAGCTAATGTTGACTTACACAAGAAGTTTTTTGAAAATCATGTGTAATTTTTATACTCTTATCTTATTAATACTAGAAAACCTTAGCAAAAGAATGTTAAAATAAGGTAAAGGTTGGACCTATTTGCAAAATTTCTAAGAAAAATGTAGTGGGGTCTTATTAGTTATATGTAGAATGTATCATTAACTAATATATATATATATATATATAGCAACGATAGATATCAATATTAATGCGACTAAAAACATATCCAATTCAATTTCTACTTTTTGAAAACTAATTAGAACTAAATTATACTTTATATGGTGGGTTTATTTTTTAAATCAAATTAGATCTATTTTTTACTTTGTAAAAATAATTGCTATATATGATGTGTTTACTTTATGTTCTTATTTTACAAAGCTCTTGTAGAATCTGGTCAATAGTAGAATATTTATGTAACATACAAAATGGTGAGAAAACACAAGATATATCACTTGCTAAATGTATGTTAGGAGGAGTACCGAGACCCCTCTACAAGGAAAACCTGATTGTAACAAAGTGAAAAGTACCGATGCATGATCTCCCTAGGTGTGAGAATGTTTTGGGTTTTGTTCCTCTTTTGTCTAAGAGAACGAAACATAGTAAAAATAAGTGTTATGAAATTTATTTTTCTAAAAGAAAGAAGTATAAAATGACAAAGGAAGAAAAATACTTACCAAGATAAAAACCTGAAAATAAACTATCAAACTAAATCTAAAACTGAAACTATTAGAGGTTTGTGATGTATTGGCCTAGATATGTAAACCCAAAAAATATGGAGCCCTCGGGATAGTGACAACTTCCAAGGTCATGGATGACTTGGTTCACAGTCGAGGTCAACCTTGAACTTCTCTGCACAGAAATTTGAAACCTACAAACTCTATCAGAAGCGATAACCCTAGATCTGCAAATCCAATTCAAGCACTTGTAAATATGCACCTATACACAATAAATGGGGTATTTATGTTGTTGTGTAGGGGATTGCCTCTATCAAGCCTCGAACAAGGAATCAAACTTAAATTAAGGTCATAAACTATATTGATAAAGGAATGTTAACATGTAGAAGTAAATCTAGCAATTATCATACCAATATTAATGTAATTATGTTTAATATGTGATCAAGTATGTTAATGCAATATCCTTGACTCAACACAAAATCAAAAGGAAATAACGTAAGATAAAACCTCATGTATGTATATTCTTGTGATATGTCTCAATGATGAATTCTTATATGAAGGTGGATCTTCTCCTTGATGGAAAAATTCCACCATCTCCAATGTAGAAAGACGCTAGATATAGGAGAAGAAATGCATGATGGATTACGATGATCTTGAATGCTTGAATGATGAATATATTTTCTTTCTTATATAATCCTTCAATGCACTTTCTTGATTTCCTAAGCATAGATTTCTTACATGAATAATGGAAGTTGAAATGAAGAAAGAAGGCCTCCTTCTATAGCTATTTCAAAACTAAGACTAAAAAGGGTTGATTACACAAGGCTAGAAACAATAATATTTAACATCAGTCCTAGGATTTAATGAAGAAAAATTCTCGGGTAATGGATTACCTCATCCCTTACCCCTTGGTAAAGTTTAATCTCATCCCTCACCCCAAGTAGGGAACAAGCTCATCTTGACCTAGAGGTTTAATGGGCTCTATATCTAAGAAATGTTGGAGGGTAAAGGAAAAAATGATCTCTCTCTCTCTCTCTCTCTCTCTCTCTCTCTCTCTCTCTCTCTCTCTCTCTCTCTCTCTCTCTCTCTCTCTCTCTCTCTCTCTCTCTCTCTCTCTCTCTCTCTCTCTCTCTCTCTCTCTCTCTCTCTCTCTCTCTCTCTCATATACACACACACACAGACATATATGGTTAAAAATACATTTATAGCATGACTCATGTTGTTAGGAAAATAAATGTAAATTTGTGCATAGAAATTGGTGTCAACTTAGAGATTTCAGCAAGATCAAGAGAAGAAAGCACCCGAATTTAAGTTATAAAATGCAAAAGGAGGTCTTGATGTACCAAGCCACACTAAGGAGGGATAAATAGCCTTACAAATAAAATATGTGTACATAAATGTGAATCCTCTAGGGATTTCTTATGTCCATGTTCTCTATGGATGGACAAGGGTCCATTATCCATAGAGATATGTGTATATAAATTTGAATCCCAGGTATATATAAGGCCCACTCATACTCATTAGGGATCAGTTATAATAAAATAGAAGTAAAAATGCATAAGTGTTAAACAAGGGAGGTTGTATGTATGCCCCCTCATTATGATGACTACACTATATATACATAATTAGGAAGTGAATCAAGGATGCCTACTTTTATCATCAAGGAGATACAACTAAACAACATTGTATGCAACAACCTTACCTAAGAGTGTGGATTCTTACAGGTTAACATAATAGATAATTGTGAACAAATATTTCACTTATGAGAAGAGACCCTTCAAAGGAATAGATCTTCTTTACAAGACACCTACCTTGAAGAGGAGTGTTTGAACAAAGATAAAATATTTGAGACAAAAGAGGGGGAGGAGAATAAGAATACACCTAATTATTCCCCTATTTTGAGGTGAAATGTGGATTCTCTATGAAGGATGATAAACTTTGAATCACTTGGTAGGGGAAAATGTTGAAAAAACATAGTTTTGAAAATAAGAAATAAGTGATGAGTAGGGACATTGTATGTAAGAGATAAACCCAATCAAGACAATAGTTCTTTATAGTTACAAGGAAAGTAGATCCTTAGACAAAATCAAGAAATAATGTATGAGAAACCCTACCCCCCAAGTGTATAGGAAGGAGATGTCATAGGATATATGATTCACAACAATATATGCTAGAAACTATATCACATATGAAGTAAATGATACAAAAAATGATGATGCTATAGATGATTATTGAATGGAAAATATATTACTCCAAGGTGTGAAAAACATGTGAAATACAGAAAATAATATATTGCATGAGATGAAGTATCACATGAGAATGTATCATAAAATAATGAAAATCTTTAGAGAAAAGAAAATGAATATTGAATGATATTGTGCTATACCTACGTAGTGATCATATTAAGTACACAAGATATGTACTTCCAAATAAGAACATCATAGTACACAATAGTGGAACAATGAAGAGATAACGGATTCTCAAGAAAAATGAGAAAGAATATCCATTATATGTCCTAAATGAGAGATCTTTCATAACAAAGATGTACTATTTTTAAAGCATGAGGTTGCAATATGGGATATACAAATCTTTGTGTTAAACAAAAAATCTGTGCAAGAAATAATATCAAACTATAAAAAGTGCAAATTCATAAGGGATATTGGATGTATTGAATAGGAAAAGAAGAGAAGCACACACTATGCCTCCCTAAGTGGTTTCAATATATACTAGACGTGTGGATTCAAGAAAACATAAGATTGTACTCATGATGTTAATCCTTATGTAATATAATAAATATGTGTAAGAAAGTACGTCATCATATAAAAAGAAAACAAGTCAACAAAGGGAGAAAATGGATCCTCTGATATAGATAGGAGAAAGAAATTGGGCTCTTTTCCCCCAAGGGAGGAGACAAGGGAAAGGAACTATTATGTTTCTTAAAAGTGATGACAACAAGGTCAAAAATGTTAAGCTAGAAATGTCACATGATGAGGAGCAATATAATAGGAATGTAGATGTATTAAGTAGAATGATTGTGTGAAATATACCATTCATTATTGCAATTCATTTGATTTGTACCATAATTAATGAATTCTTTAATTTAAAATGGGAAATGATAACATTTTTTATATTAAATATTGAGCAAAAAATACATCATGTCTCACAGTTTAGAGTAAAATGTCTGAAAAGTATTTTTGTTGATATAGTATCAATAGACAGTAAAAAGCTAGAAGCTATAACAATTATGCATCACTTTAAAAAAAAAAAAAAACATTGTCTTCAAACTAGATAAAAGAGACTATCTATCTAAACTACTTAATCCCAGGCTTCAGTAATGTTATTGGAGTATTTTGCTTCATTGGCATTGACTGGTGGTTTAAGAGGAGGTCTTTCAGCAATAGCACCCTAATCAAGAGCATCGGGGGACTGACTTTCAAGGATCTCCTTATTCTTTTTAGCCACATTGATATTCTCCTTAGCCATGAACTTCTTTAAAGCCTCTCATTCCTTCTCATCCAACATATCACTATTTGTGTTGAAATAATGAGAAGATTTGATATCTTCTTTGTATTTCAACATTGCACCTTCCTATAGTAAGAGCATGAACCCACTCTTTGGGATTTCTAAAATAGTTGAGACCAGAGACATAGTAAGTAAATAGGTGAGTTTTATATAAAACCTAGAAAGATCCCTCTTTGCTCCTTGAAAAATCTCTTAGTTCCTTTTCTTCCAAATGAACCACAAGACTTCAGTAGTATACACAAACCAAAAAAAATTGATCTTGAGATCAGAGGAGTTAACAAATCTAGCCAAGATCTCAATCCAAGAGAAACTAAAAGATTTATTCCAATCAATGGGTTTGCCAAAGAAAGAACACCAAATTAGAGTAGAAAAATTGCATTAGAAAAAAAATGCTCAAAAGATTAAGAATAGAACAATGCATACATAAAACATGGGGAACATTACAATGACAAAGGTTGTCAGCAATTGCAAGTTTCTTAAATATTTTTAGGCCTTGTGGCTTGGTGCCATAAAAAATCAAGAATGAAATGCCAATTGGACTCTGGCCAATTTATAGACCAATTTTTATTCAATGCCTTTAAGATAGATGAGTCTTCTTTAATCATGCTATAAATCTTTCTAGTATTGATCTCTATAAAAGAAGATTTGTCTTGCCATTTGATCTCTTTATAAAATTATGTATTGAAAACCAACTTACTTGGAAAGAAAGTACCTATAACTTTCTTAAGCATGGATATGTTTTCTTATGGGTGTCTGGGATACCAGATTTAGCCTTAAAGCTCTTCCCAGGTCCCCAACCTGATATTAAGAAGAATATCACCAATGGTTTTAATGTCATTATCACACCAATTTTTTGCAGAACAACTCTGAGTCAAAGCTAAAGGATTGCCTTTGTACTAAATACCCCACCAAATTGATCTACCAATCATAGAGAAGCAAGGAGGACCATCTACTACACCTTTGAAGCATAGCAACTTTCTTAATTGTGTCCAAGCTTTCCAAATGGAAGCAAAAACATTGAACTCAAAAACCTTGATCTCAAAATCACCAAGAATAATATCAACAAAGGGAATATCTTTCCACCTTTTACCCTTTTTCATAGAAGAACTCACTATATTGTTCCTTACTAGAACTTTATAGGGTTCATTACCAGAAATGGATTCTTATATCCATTTATATGCTAATGTTATTCCATGCGTCTTAAGATCTCTCATCCCAAGGTCTCCCCAAGTTCTAGGCATACGACACCATTTCCAATTCACTGCATGTCTTTTCTTAGTGCCCTTACCATCTGACCAAAGAAAGTCTGTCAATATTATGTCAAGCTCTTTATTCTGGTAGATGTTAAATAGACACGCAAAAGCAAAATATATTAAATGTGAGGAGATCACCTTTTGGATATTATGTGCTCTCCCAGGTAATGATAAATGATGAGACTACCATTTTTTATGTTTCTTTTCAATCTTAGAATATACCTGGTTCCACACATCTGATTGAGGGAGACACAACAAAAGGGACTCCCAAGTACCTAACAATATTGTTCAGACCAACCCATGACTAACATTTTTGATCAAACTAGGCAGGGCTTAAGTCATTCCATCCCATGAATATTGATTTGTGAGGGGCAATCTTAGCTCCAGAGATGAACAAAAAAAGTTGAAATATGAGCACCATATTGTCAATGAAGAGATTTGTATCATCCACAAATTGAGTATTGAGGATATTATCCTTATTAGGAAGTGAAATTCCTTTGAGATGAGGCCCTAGAGTGGAAGATCTTAGAATATAGCATAGAGCGTGAATAACTAAAACATAAAATGAGGGTGCAACAGGGCATCCATGTCAGATGGATATTTGAAGTACAATTGGTTCAAAGATATTTCTATTGATATCAAGAATAATAGAAGAATCTTTAAACAAGACCTTGATCTAGTTGCAAAAGTATGAAGGAAAACCCAAGGTTGTGAGCATCCTTAGCACAAATGGCCCCCAATCCTATCATAAGATTTTTCAAAGTCCAAAAGATCTATATTAGTCTCTCAACCACTCTCACTGGCCCAATTTAAAGCCTCCCAATTTGTTATCATATTTTCAAAAATGTATCTTCCTTTAATAAATTAAGTATGTGTCTCTGTTACTACTTCCTTTAGTAAACCAACTATTGTTCTAGCAAGTAATTTGGCAATGATTTTGTATGAAAGGTTAAGAAGTGTAATTGGTATCCAATTACCAATTTGTGATTTATCATCTTTCTTAGGAATGATTTTTATGACTCCCATGTTGATGTATTTACCTAAGGACCCTTTAGTGTATGCTTTATTATATAGATTGAATAGTTCCAAGGAAATCCAATCTACATTATTCATATAAAATTTAGCTGAGAGATCATCAATCCCAGGGGATTTTTCATTGGCCATATCTCTAATAATTTCTTTAATCTCATTAATAGATATGGATTGACTTAAGGTTTTCTTCCATTCTTTTAAGAATATGTTTGGAATAGTATTCAAACATTTTGCAAGGGAAATCTCTTGAAGTAAACTCAAAAGTAAATTGTTTATGCTAATATTTAGAGAAGATTTGTGCAATCTCCTGAGGGTCCCTAGTATAACCCATGTCTCCTTGTATACCTTCTATTACCTCTCTCTTTTTCTTAGAACTAATCAGTTTAAAAACATACTTAGATCCTCTATCTCCTTTATGAATCCAGTTAGCCTTGGATCTAATTTTTTTACTCTGAAATCTATAATTATATATTTTTCTAAGCTCCATTTTGGTGGTTGAAATATGTTGAGCAATGACATTATCCTCACTCTTCCTCTAGAGATCAATTTCTAGATCATTAAGTCTATTATGCAAACAGGATTCTTCCCTATTTCTATCTTTAGTATTCTTTTTCCCCATAATTTGGAATATCTTTTTCCAAGTGTTAACAAAGAAATTCAATTGATAAATGAAACTTATATTCTTATTACACAATCTACATATGTGGGTAGCCATTTGGATAACTTCAGAGGTTTCAAGATCATTAATAAGGGAAACATTTAGTTTGAAGGAACCTTTTTGTCTAAAGTCAGATCTAGTGTTGCTCAAACTTTCTATTTCCACTATAAAGAAAATAGGGGAGTGTTTTGAGATTGATGCTTGAGACACTTTAATGGGTGAGGTTTTGAGATTAGAAGGGAAAGAATAAAAGGAGGCATCTACATAAGCTCTATCAAGACTACAATACACCCTATTTCTACCAACTTGATTGTTAGTTCACGTATACCAAATATTAAAAAATAATTATTTGTATTACCAATATGGTCTATGAGGTTGAGCCCTCTCTTAAATTTGTTCTAGAAGAAAAGCTCTTTGTCTTTCCAAGAGTTTTTAACATGTCCACTTTTGTCTTCTCCATATCCAATAATTAGTAGCATAGACATTGTTAGGAATAAGGTATCTCAACCTTGGATAATTCCTATTCTTATTATTTGTTTTGTAAAATGTATTTCTTGCAAATAATGTTGATGTGTCGGCATCTTGAATTGTGTATAAGGAGATCATAGCTAAAACGGTTATGATGGATTCCTATGACACGTAAGAGCTATGTTAGGAAGATTCAATGACAGGTGAAGACATGTGGCAACTGATAAATTTGAGTACTGTACACTCTACGGTTGAAATTTTTTTTGGGGGTTCCTATTTTCTTGGAGAATGGTAAAACCCTAATACAATTACCTTTGGGAGCAACCCTAAAGTGAAGCACATGTTATAAGCATTTTTAGGGTTGCGAAGAGGGGTATGCGAAAAAGTGTATTGTTGGTACTGTGAGTTGCTACTAGAGTCTTCAGTTGTCGCTATTGAACTTGCATTGCAAGTGTATTGTAACCTTGTGTTGAAGATAATACATTGTGCAGGTTCTGGGGGGGTGGGGTTGTTTTACCGAAAGGTTTTTCCCCACTGACAAATCTTTGTGTTATGTGTTTCTTTCTCTATCTATTTCCTTTATGCTTGGTTGGCTGAAATATTGTTGTTTACATGATATTGAATTTGTAAGTGTAAAAGATTTTAATAGGATTTGCACCATACTTCTCTTAAGAGATTAGTGTAGGAAGTTGTTTCCGCACCTGAGTTTCCTTACAAACATTACATATACCAACAAATGTATAATGAACAAAGAAGATAATCCAAATTGCTCTATTACAAGGGGAGAATCCATGATCCTAAATGAATGCTTCCCAATTAGTGCGGAACAAGATGCCCACCCCCCTTACCCTTATCATGGTAAGAGTGGAAGTGATTAGCATCACTCTAGATAAATTTCATCATGGTAAAGTTATAATATCCAACCACCTTAATTTCTTGCAAAAATACAAAATCAATGGACTAAAACTTATTTCTCCAATCCCTAATTGCATATTTTATGTCAGGCATTTCTAGTCACCTAACATTTCAACTTGTAAATTTAATCATCATGAATTATTTTGGGTTTTGGGAATACCACAAAGTCTATTAAAATAATCAGGAATCTTAGATCTTTTGGCCTTATTATTCGTACTGTCATTTTTAGAAATTGAATTCATGTCAAGCATTTTCCTTTTATTTCCTTTCTTTTTTTCCCCAACTACAATAAAATCCTTGTCATTAGAGTTATATTTATTCATGCATGAGACGTTTTCCTCAAACTTATCAATTTTAATGTCATATTCACTATTTGATACAAAATCCACCTCCCTATTCTTAACACCTTTTCTTGGTGAGCCTCTTCAATTTTAGTGGCATCATCCTTGCCTTGAGGAATTACTTTGCAAGAAACCTTCATAGGTTCCTTCAAATTATCATTTATTTTCTCAATACTTTGTTCTTTAATAAGGTTTTTATGCTTTAATGATGTAGTAGATGATTTTGGAGTTTCCTTATTCATCCTTGTTTCTCTGTCATTAATAGATTCTCAAGCCAATTGTTGGGAACTTTTTCCTGACTTAATTGGCGAGGTTAATCATAGATAAAGAATATTGATTAGAAATCATTGTATTATTCTCAACATTAGAAGTATCATTAGTAGAAATGACCTCATAATCTTCTTCAAACAGTGGATTGGAGAGTGAAATAAAAGCATTATTGGTAGGAATATCAGTAGTAGATTAATAATAGGTTTGAACATTTGGAGACTCGGAATAAGACTTAGGAACACCATGGCTAGAGGGCTCCAGAGGAGGATTAACAACAACACTACTATGAAGAGAAGGTTTAGGTTTATTAGATGCAGGATTAATACTAGGGCAATTCTTCTTACTATGGCCATTTTTCTTGCAAAAACAACAAGCATTTTGATTACCTAAGAGATTAACCTCTCATTCAAATACATATTCATCCAACTTTAATGCTAGTCTCTTAGGAATATCTACTTTAGGAGAGAGGGAAATGAGGACCCCAACATTAAGGTATGACAAAGTGGTCTTAGATTCTTCAACTAGAAGAACATAGCCTAATTGCTTCAACATGTGAGGAAGGAATGACCAAAATTCAGGTTGGGGTTTGATAATTTCTAAAAAATGAGGAGGGGATTTGGCCATGACCTGATCAAATTTACCATTTGTTGACTAAGGAAAAGCCCTAAAGGCAGTTTTTTCCCACACTCCAAAATGTTCTTTTCAATACTTTCTCCTGCATAGCATGATTTTAAAAAGTACAAGAAAGAAACCTTTATGAAGTATTCTACAAAAACTATTTTGAATGCTTAGTTTATCAATCCAAACATTGTTAAGACATTCATCAAAAAACCTTTTTAAAGGTAAAAATTTAGAATAAGTAGCAGCAAAAAAATAGCAACAGTTTTCAATCTTGTTCTCTCATTCCTAATAGTAATCTTTGTATCTTCATTTGGAGACAAGTGAAGAGCTTTGTCAGAAGCAGGAGGGACCTTACCTTCTTCTCCTTCTCTGGTGTTTACAGAGGAGATTATGCCACATTCTCCAATTCCTGTGGCAATTCCACTTAAAACTCCTTTGGCTTCCACTACTACCACTACAAACTTTCCATCAAATTCTACTGAGAGAGGACAAATAGTTTCATAATCCTCTGTGAGGATGGCTTTGTACGAGGGTTTATCTCCCTTGGAAAAACTACCTTCAACACCATATTATTTGAAGAATTTTGTGTATTCTGATTAATCAAATCCATGTCTAAACCATTATTTATGACAATTTCTTTGTATTTTCCATGGTTGTCTCATCAAGCATACTCTCCCATGTACCCCCAGGATCATCTGAAGCCATTGAAGCAAAGATCACATAAATAAAAACTAGCCTAATTGGCCAAAATCCAATGACAAGCCAAGGGCAAGTACAAGGGAAGGGAAGAAAAAACAATCAAAACCCAAAGAGAAAATAAAAGTAGAGGAGGCACACACAAGCTAAAGAACTAGACTCAAAAAAGAAAAATCATATAAAAACAAAAGTACATAAAAATCCAATGAAAATCCCCAAAAAAGATATTTGAGGATTATAACCAACATGAAGAACAAGATGTCTTTGCCAAGTTGCAAAATGATTTTGAGACTAGTTAGTTCCTATAAATGATAACGTTCACTAGTTTTATGGCTATGAATTGGATGAAATATGTACTATCTTAAAATGGACACAATTTCCTTTTAAGACCATTTAGCACTTGTATCATCTTAAAATGGAAGCACTTCCATGTTAAGATGTTTATCCCTCCAAGTAAGTGGTCTACGACCATGTTAAGCACATTGAATAGGTCTTTGTATGGATATGGTTGCTTTCCCCCTGTTCTACTTCTCTCTCTATTTCCAACCTATTTCTAACAACTTTCTTTGTGAAATTGAGGACTTTGACTTTTTGGGTCAAGGTTGACCTCGATCCTAATCTAGGTCACAGATGACCTCGACCCTGATCTAGGGTAGGGTTGACCTCATGCCTGACCCCAATTCAATTTTTTAATTTTCAGGAGTTTCGAGATATCAGGCTTCAAAACATTTCATTTTCCCTCTTCTAGGTCGGCTGTTTCAGATTTTGGAATGGTACACCCTTAAATTAAATTTAACATAGGTCCATTTCTAGGGGTTAAGATTAATTGGGATTTAATGCTCCTATGTCAACCTTCTCTAGAAGTTTGTGTCGCGGATCTCTATATAAATAAGCCTTCTTCCCTCATTTTGACATCTACTTTCCATCCACTATCTATGAGAAAAGATATTATCTACTTCTTTGTGAAGAGCATCTACGATCCATTATCAAGTATCCAGTTTCAAGTGAGCAAGCATTCTATCATTCAAGCATTTAAGTTTTCCCTTGAAGATCAAGGATTGAAGCATTCAATCCTTTCAAGGTATTTGGTTTAAGCATTCAAGATTCATTATTTAAAACCCTAGACCTAACCATCATGGTGGTGTGATCTTCCATCAAGATCCTTTGTTCATCTTCAAGATTTATTCATTCTTCTATCAAGGTGGATTCCAAGCATACAATCATGGAGGTTTTGATTTACATTTGCTAATGTTATGTTCAAGCTTTCATATCAATATACTTGTTTACATTTCAAATACAATTTCATATCTATTGAGTATCATAGCTTCATTGTTAGATTTACTTCTACTACTTGCTAGCATTCCTCTTTCAATTCCATTATTAAGGTTAATTCCAAACCAATGTTTGACCAAGGCAAATCCCTCCTCCAAACAACGAAATCATTTTTCTTGCAGATACAGGTGTGGAACAACAAATTGAAGTGTAGATTTGGATACCCTTTTTGTCGAACTTATAGGATCTATGAACATAATTTTTGTCAGAGTTGTGCAGGTCAAGGTCAACTTTTCAAGGCACAATTGTGCCCTAGGGTAAGATTGTGCCCCTCTATCCGGGTCAAGGTCAACCTATCTTCAAAAGGACAAAAGTTTTGTGGGTTTTCTCTATTTTGACCTTTCCAGTCCGGAACATGTGACAAAATTCTTTGAAGTTGTACAAAAACATCAGAAATCAACATATTCCACATTTTCCCTATTTTAAGGGTAGTGATTATCTTCTATTCATTTCAGATTTCAATTATTTACTTTTCCATAAGAAAGATTATAGGATCTCCTCCTTTCTTCCTATTCTCCATTACATGATCATTTGTGCATTGATAAGTTCCTTGTGGTTAATCAATTTGGATCATTTCTTTTGAGAATTTGGGTTGAGGATAGGTCCTAATTTCCCATATTCATTTTGGTGAACCTAACATGCTTACCTCCTATCTTTTGTGGAATTAGGCATCCCATTGTATTTTTTGGTGTAAAATTTCATATTTGTTAGGTCTTTTCTTGCATGAAGATTAGATTTAGTTTATGCTATTGCATTTTAAATTAAAAAATACAAAAAAACTATATATTCAATAAAATACAAAAACATTTCTTGCATTTCATTTACTATGAAGATTCTTTGGTGTGTGGTTATGTTCTTTATTACCCTTATTTTAGCATCTCTTTACAATAATTATGATTTTTATGAGAGTGTCATTCATTTTATTATGTTTGTGATCTTTCATTTTACTCTCACTTAAGCTTTTTGTGAATTTAACCGATACTAGTCTTCCTACATTCAAAACTTTCATTAAAGATTCATGTGGTAGACTTATTATTATTTTCGATTATGTGAAGGATGTGATAGATGATACACCATCTCCTAATCTTACTAATCTTAATCTTACTATTCCTCATCCAATGCCTAATTCTTCATCTGTTAATCCTTGTTCTTCCCATACTTATGATGGAATTCAAGCTATAGTTTAGGATGCAGATGTGCAATACTTCTTTGCTTTACCTTCTTCGATTATGATGATATTAAAGGAAAGGGTAAAGACACTTCTTCAAAACCTAATATTCCACCTTATACAACCTTATCTTATGAGCATGATAAAAAATCACCTCCTATAGAAGCTTTACATGATATGTACACTACAGGATATAATATGATAACTAAACATGGTTATAAAGGTTTAGGGCTTGGAGTTAATGAACATGGTATTAAGTATCCTATTCATATACCCTCTAAACCAAATTTGCATGGTGTTGGTTGTTCAAAATCTCAAGTAAGGAAGGTGATGTTAGTCATTGTCCTCTTCATAAAATTCTCCCTACACCTACTTTGGATAGCTTTGATATTCATCAAGAGGTGACTAAAAAGGTGTATGTTGAATTAATGAATTCCAAAAAAGAAATCTTTGAACCTATACTGAAAGATGCCTTATCCAAGTACAAATATCCTTTTCATTATCGTAATATGCACTTACTTACTTGTTGATTGTAGACATTTCAAATTGTATATTCGTGAATGAGCTGCTTTAGGATTATATCTCACTATCATGCAATTTTATAATTCCTTCATAATTTTGATATAGAGGATTCCCCTCCTTCTGATATAATATAGATCTCTTATCCTCTTCAAGAGGTTTATTTTCATCTAGTCTCCTAGGATCCATTAGGCTTTTTCTTGGGCTTAATTGGTATTCTTTCCTCCTCTTTTTCTATGATTTTGTATTATGTTTATACTCATTCATAGAATCTATTCAAGATATCTTTTCTAAGACATTCTTTTTGCAAAGGTGTCCCTTGCCTTCCTTCCTAGGTGGCAAGGTTCTTCCTTCTTTCTCCTTTTCTAGGGAATTACTTTCCCTAGCTTAGTGGTATTTTTTTATATTGCAATATTATTTCTTCATATTGATAGATGTTTTGACTATGGATAATGTTTTTATATCAAAGGTTGTTGTCCTAGGTCATCAACTCTTCTCTATGTTGCAAATTATGTTCTTTAACAACTCTTACCCTTGATTTGGTGTTAGAGTTGTTATCCTCATTCCAAAAGATTCCTTTTACTCTTCTTTATAGGAGACTTGGTAATTGAATCTTTGTTCCCGTTTGGTTGAAAGATGATATTTTATCTAAAAGCACTCCTCTGTGATGGGGTCCTTGTTGATAAGATCTCTTTCTTTGAGGATCCATTTTCCATAAGTGACATATCCTTTTCATGATTGTCTATGCTCTTGGATGTAGGGGTCAATATCCCTCATTAAGAATATGGTATACATTATTGTTAAACAAGATATCTCCTTGCCTTGTGAAGTAGGTCTCCTCTTCCTCTTCCTTATCATGTCTCATAGACAACCATGATAAGGATGAGGGCATATATGGGGTCTCCCTTGTGCTATAGTTTTTTAATTTTTATGCTAAATTTCTAAAGGTAATGCACACAAGTTGCTAAATCTCGAAGAGACACATTTTTCAATTTTTTTAATATGCTAAATCCTCTGAAGGTAATGCACATAATTTGCTAAATCCTAAAGAGACACACATTTTTGAATTTTTCAATATGTTAAATCTTTCGAAGGTAACACACATAAGTTGCTAAATCCTAAGGAAACACACATTTCATGTTGATAGTGATACAAGGAGGTGGATCTATGGGTATTCCAAAAGCTGTCATAAGACACATTACAATTGCAAGCACAATTTTTGGGTGAACTATTAGGTTTGGCCACATGTTTGGCTCTCCCTCTCTTTTGTTGATTCACGGTAAGGTGGGCATCTTAATGGGCGAGGTAATCACTTCTTCTTTTCTTCTTTTTCTCTTTCATACTAGTAGGACTGGATCAGGAAGCTATGTTATTTATAGTGTTGCTCTTGTTTTTCTTATGTAATCATTTATGCTTTTATGATAGCTTTCCAAATATGATATTAGTATGAGAAACATTTCTTAGCAAGGTTTCTTGTGCTAGCTGATTTGGGTTTGTTTAGTACTAACCCTTTCTTTTATGTTATTTTGGTTTTCTTTTGTTTTCACACCCTTGTACATGTATGTTGAGTTAGAATCCTTAGCCTGGGGGCTTGTGGCCTTAGTTAAGTGTTATTTTATCTCATTGTGAATCCATTGGATCTCTTATTTCTTCTCCTTCACTAAGAGTTTTCATTGAATCCATACTCTTGCTAAAGTGGGGGCTAAAAGTATCATCATAAAATGGAAGCACTTCCATGTTAAGAGTGTTTAGCCCTCTGAGTAAGTGGTTTGGGGTCATGTAAAGCACCTTGAATAGGTCTTTGCATGGATCTAGCTATTTCCCCCCTGTTTTGCTTCTCTCTCTCTCTATTTCCAACCTATTTCTGACATCTTTCTCTGTGAAACTGAGGACTTTGACTTTCTGGGTCAAGGATGACCTTTTAGGTCAAGAACGACCTCAAACCTAACCTAGGGTAGGGTCAACCTCATCCTTGACCCTAGGTCCATTTTTTAATTTCTAGGAGTTTTAGGATATCAAACTTCAGAAAGTTTGATTTTTCCACTTCTTGGTCGGTTGTTTCGAGTTTCAGAATGGTACACTCTTAAATTACATTTAATCTAGGTCCATTTCTAGGGGTTAAGGTTAATTGGAATTTAATGCTCCTATGTTGGCATTCTCTAGAAGTTTGTGCCCTAGAACTATATACTTGGAAGCCTTCTTCCCTCATTTTGACATCTACTTTCCATCCACTATCTATGAACAAAGTTATTATCTACTTCTTTATGAAGAGCATCTACAATCCATTATCAAGTATCTATTTTCAAGTGAGAAAGCATTCTATCATTCAAGCATTCAAGTTTTCCATTGAAGATCAAGGAGTGAAGCATTCAAGCCTTTGAAGGGATTTGGTTCAAGCATTCAAGATTCATCATTTAAAACCCTAGATCTAACCATCATGGTGGTGTGATCCTCCTTCAAGATCCCTTGTTCATCTTCAAGATTTATTCATTCTTCTATCAAGGTGGATTCCAAGCATACAATCATGGAGGTTTTGATCTACATTTGCTAATGTTATGTTCAAGCTTTCATATCAATATACTTGTTTACATTTCAAATACAATTGCATATCTATTGAGTATCATAGCTTCATTTTTAGATTTACTTCTACTACTTGCTAGCATTCCTTATTTCAATTCCATTATCAAGGTTAATTCCAAACTAGGGTTTAACCAAGGCAAACTCTTCATCCAAACAACAAAACCATTTTTCTTGCAAATACAGGTGTGGAATAGCGAGTTAAAGTGTAGATTTGGATACCCTTTTTGTCGAACTTGCAAGATCTGCGAATAAAATTTTTGTCAGAGTTGTGCAAGTCAAGGTCGCTTTTTTGGGGCATAATTGTGCCTCGGGGTATGATTGTGCCCCTCTATCTGGGTCAAGGTCAACCTGCCTTCAAAAGGACAAAAGTTTTATGGGTTTTCTTAGTTTTGACATTTCCAGTCCAGAACAAGTGGCATAATTCTCCGAAACTGTACATAGACATTAGAAATCAATATTTTACAAATTTGCCCTACTTTAAGGTTAGTATTTGTCTTCTATTCATTTCATATTTCAAGTACTTACTTTTCGATAACAAAGATTATAAGATCTCCTCCTTTCTCTTTATTCTCCATTGCATGATCCATTTGTGCATTGATCACTTCCTTGTGGTTAATCAATTTGGATCATTCCTTTTAAGAATTTGGGTTGAGGATTTTCCCCTATTCAGCACCCTTTCCACAACACTTTTCTTTGAACCATAGATGTACCGTGCTTGATCCCATTTTCTCCTATCCTCTTCCTCTTCCCATCCTATTTCTCCTGGTATTTGCCTGAGCTTTTTGTGGCTCCACTAACTTGAAAGTTGGAACTCGGTTGACCTGGGTCAACCTAGACCTTGGTGGTTTCAGGGCTTGGGCCCTGAAAGGTCTCAGCAGTTTAATTAGTTTTACTCTTCTCTTTAGTCACCTTGTATTGTTTTCCCACCTATAAACTCATATATAAGGAGGCTTGGAGGCTTCACTTTTAGATCTCACTATCAAGACATATCATTATCAAAAGACTTCCATAAGGCATCAAGCAAGAAAGGAAAGGAGTTCAAGCATTCGGGTATTCATGTAAGCAAGTTTCTTCAAGCATTTGAGGATCTTTTGTTAGCATTTCCTCTTCAATATTTAACATATTGTTGGTCATCAAGGGAGGAGATCTACATTAAGGCTTTCATTATCTTCTTCATTGATGCATATTTACATCCATGGTTCCATGATGTGGTTATGGTAGATCTATTGCTTATAGAGATATCTTAGATTCTTCATACCGAATTCAAGATCTACAACATACAAAACGATAAATCCTTATTGACAAGGGTTTCTACAAGCAAGGTGAATATTTATTAGAAATTACAATTGGAGCAATTATTATTTTGTCATTGATGTTGAACCTATTGGTAAGATAGAGTGTCAAACCTACTGCAGATACATGTACTGAAAATATAGAGTGCCATATCATTTGATTGATGAAGAGGATTTGAAAATAAGAGATTATGACATGACCTAGTGAAAGGTTGAGTTGAGATGAGTTAAGATCATGGAATTTAAGTGGGCACTTGATAAGTTAGTCCTTGACAAGATAATGTATTTTTCAATCAATACATGAAGAAAAGAATACAATTGGATGAAGCTACGAGTTAAACAAGTCATAAGGATAAGCTTGACAGAGTATCAATATTGCATGGTCAAAGAAGGCATTGAGGTAGAAGATTAAGGAACGTAAGTAGAAGCCGAGTGAAATAGTTCAAGTTGAGTGTTAGTTATTTACAAGAGAATGTATGAAGGAATGTAGTAATAATAGAGTGTAGTAATGGTTGAGTGAGTATGTTGATGCCAAGTGAGAAAGTGTAGTGTATGCATTTTGACTGAGAAAGTATAGTGTGTGTTGAGCTATAGGATAACGACCGAGCTGAAGAACACAATGATTTTTGAGTGACAACAAAAGTTACAGTTTGAGAAAGATTTGATTTTGAGGCCAACATAGTTGGAATTTTGAATTAGTTAAAGTGTGTGGAAGATAAGGATTGATGAGTTGTTATATTTAATGCACAATGAGAGTCTATTATGTGATCAAAGGAAATTATTTGATCAAAGGTTTCTAGAATAAGAAGGAAAACAAAAGGATGGAAGGATTTGATGAATCTGACTTAACCCTAAGATCAACAGTGATGTTTAAGTGGCAAAAGATCAAAATTACCTATTTAAGGAGGCATAAGGAATGAATTGTAAGGTTGGTTCGTGATTGATTGGCGATCTTAAGGAGAAACTATGAAGAGGAGAATAATAGAGGTGAAGTGTGAAGAGTTTATAAAGAGTGATTGCTTGAGGAGATACCAAGAAGGCTAGTGATGGAGATTTGAATGGAGGCTAGTCAATGAACCAACAGATGAGTGAATGGAGATCTGAATTTTTTAAGTGAGTTGTACTTTACACATCAAACCTATTGTTACATTCTAACTATTGTATCAGTCCAAAATCCTTTAATCATGATTGATCTAACATTTATTTTGTAAATCCTTTAATCAAGGTAACTTTCTAATGGAATGTTCTAAAGTCCTCTAATAAGGTCACTCTTAACACAGTGATTAAATCCTTTAAAAGGGTCACATTTAACACTATGTTATATAACCTTTAATAGGGTTGGCTCTTAACCGAGCTCACTTCAGAAGAGTGACACATTGGTAGCATGTTACTTGTTGGTTTTTCCCAAATTAGGTTTCTACGTTAAATCGTAGTGTCAAAAGCATTATTTTTATGTGTGGATGTTATTGTTTTGCATGCTATATTTTACAGTAGTTTATTTACTAGTAGATGACACATATAGAGACAAAGAATTAGGATATTACATGAAATGTTAAATTGTTGATGATGTGCTATAGAGACCAAGTGGGTATTTGTGATTGGTTAAGTTTTTTGAAGTGATTAAAAGTTAAATTGGTACATTTGGACCTGAGGATAACTGATTCACCCCCCCCAATTATTCTAAATCATTATAGCAATATTTACATTTATCTTTTTTCTTTTACATTTGCATTTTTCATTTACGATTAATTTCTTAACCTAGGGCTTGACCAAGGGAAGCCCTTCCCTAATAAAACCCTCAAAACCCTTCTTGTGTTGATTTGCAAGATACCAATCAGAGCTTATAGATTTGAAACCTACTTTTTGGGAGATTTTTGGAGAAGTTAGTTGTAGGTTTCTAGACAAAATCAACCTAGTGGAAGGGTGCCTTTCCAAGTTGACCTAGACCTTCACTGTCCTTTTCCGAGGAGATTTTTGGGTTTTGTTCCTTTTGTCATTTCATTCCAAGATCTATGGATTTATTTTTGGAAATAGTTTAGATCTATGAGTTTCATAGCTAAAATAAATCTTCCTCTATGAATTTCAAAGTGATTCTTTCATATTTTATTTCCTTCAACATATTTACCCTAGATCTATATCTTAATTAGTCTAATTATGTTCACATAGCATCTAGATTTACTTTATTTAAGTGATTAGTTCAATTTCACATACACATTATCCTATCAAAGGACAAAGAGAGCATTTCCTTGTATTGCATTCCCCTTTATAATTTGAATTTATTATTATCACCCTTCTTCCTTTGGGTTCTAGCTAATCTAATTTGGATTGGAATCATATTTGGAAATTTCTCTCTTTTCCTCACACAAATATTTGAATGGATTGGTGGCCCGGATTAGCAAAGACCTATAGTCCTATTAATGTGCCTCCCTTTCCCCCCAAACATTTTGGTGAACTCAACTCAGTCATTTATTTTTTGTGGTGTTAGATTACTACTTTTATTTCATTGGGTGTTTACCTTCTTTTTGTGAACCCATGCGCTTACCTCTTTCTTTTGGAGTTAGATCTTTCTTAAGATTTATCTTCTTTTGCATTTCCATCTTGTAGATTTTGGAGTTAGATGATTTGATCTCCCTTATTCCCTTCTTTGCATTAGATTTATTTTTTTGTTCTTTGGATCTAAATCCAATCTTGTTTGATTAATAGAATTTAGATAGATTGTTCTTTTTCATGGATTTTGCAACATTGAGTATGTATTTTTCATGCTTTATTGTTCAAATGTTTATAGGAACTTGCATACATTTTAATGACAAAATGATTAGTTGGATCTAATCTATACACACTTATCCTTTTCTTAGATTGCACAAATATTTTAAAGAATCTTCCTAACATTATTCCCTTATTTTTGACATTAAACATCACCCTCCTATCAACTTAGATTTTCCATATGGAGATGAGTGGTGGATTGATATTGGCCCTTCTCCTAATATAAGTCTTGACCATGATGATGTATTGCTTGAGGGTAGTCCTATACCTTCTTTTAATCCTTCCCCCTTAACGGACCTCACTTCAATTTATGATCATTCCTCTATGGTGTGCTTTATTGGTAGTTATGTTCCTATAATGCCACTATTTGGGATGAAACTCTTGATGCTAATATTGACTATTCCCTTCCTCATGAAAAACATAACATAATGATTGATACCTTTTCTTTTCAACATTTTTATTCTTCTCCTAATACATATCCTCCACTTAGTGATATTTTAGAGCAAGATAAGGATATTATAAATACTTTTATCAATGTGACCTTGCCTTCATTTAATTCTCCTAGTAGAGAGGAACCATTAATGAAAATCTACAATCCCTATTCTAAGGCTTACTTGGAAAATGAGGATAATGGAAATCTCCTTAACACTCTATCTTCTAGTGATTTTTCTACAAAGGAGCAAGATCTTAATCAGGTTAATATATCTCAACCTATTCTTACTCTCGAAGCTTACCCTTCATAAAATAAACCCCCCATCACCCTTAAGGGTTGTTCTTCCATAACTCTTAAAAGGAATCTAGTGATTCTAAGGTTTATCATATGGTGTTCCATACATATTGTACAAGGAATAATCCTCAGCCTACTACTTCTCTTCCACCTTCTCAACTTGTTCTTCCCTCTCCACCTCATCTTTCCCAAAATATTAGGTTGGATTATGATTTGGTATTGTAGTTACATAATACCCCTGCCAATATTTATCCTTGGGAACTTGTTCAAACATATCCTACATATCATGAAGCCTTGAAAAAAGCTTTATCCACTCTTCCAACTCCATCTCCTAATCAAGATAACATCAATGCCTTTTTACAATGCATGAATAATACATCTGTCCTACATCAAGTTGTGTTTACTCATGATGACTTACCTCCTAAAGAGATTCAAGATCACTATGATACTCTTGTGGTTACTATCCTAGTCAATGGTAGCCTTATTTGTCAAACTCTAGTTGATAATAGATCTAGGCTTGATGTTTGAAGTATGGATATACTCAAACAAATTAATGTTGATCTTTGACATATCAAACCTGATAGTAATTCTATTTGTGGCTTCAATAATGTTTCTAAGAAAACTTTAGGCATAGTCCCTTTACTTATCAAAGTAGGTCCACTTGTGTCGAATACTCATATTCATGTTTTTCATGGACTTCTCAATTATAGTCTTCTTTTGGGTAGACCTTGGTTACATGTTATGCGTGTTGTTCCTTCAACTCTTCATAAAAAAATTGAGTTTATCTATAATAATGTCATGTACACTCTTCACGTGAATACTAAGCCAAATAGTTGTCTAAATGTCAAAAAACAAAAAAATCAAGAATCTAATGATAATACTCCTTCTACAACTACCCTTCTAGGTGATGATTGGGGAACCTTAGATTTTAGACCAACCTTTATTGGGGAATATAGAGTTAAGGAATTGTCATTCATGACAAATCGTGCAACTCCTCTCTTCACCAACTTTGTTTTTACTTCTACTCATGATGAATCTAGTGATAAAAATAATATACCCCTAGGAATGGGGGTCATATGAACTCTTTTAACACCATTATTAATCATAATTTAAGATGTGTGCGAAAAAGTATTGAATCTCATTCTTTTTCCACATCCTCTCACACATCTCCTACTAATCAAAAATATTTTTTTTCTAAACTTCTTGGTGCTAAGGTAATTACTAGGCGTAAACGTAGAAAGAAACATAGTAAAAAACTCACAAATCTTCCATTTTGCATGTATCACCGATGCAGTGTAGAACTAAATGAACCCCCAATGAAGGTGATCCAATTTTGGTTGATCTTAGATTGGTTTTTACTAATGTGTGTCTACACACTTAAGTCATTTACTTAGTTCATGTCGAGCACAACATGTATATAATAGAGCATGCCAATTTCAGAGTGAGTGTTGAGCCACTCATGTGCTGAGTCACTCAAGTGCTAAGTAGATAGTGTATGCCGAGTGATTCACGAGTCAAGTAAGTAGTGCATACTGAGTGATACAGATGCTAAATCATAATATATAAGACAATATATGCTGAGCATCAGAGATTTTAGATGCCAAGTGACACAGTTTTGTTATGGTTGTTTGTAATAGCACAAATAACTATGTAAACCATTTTTTAGTTGATTAAAGATTGAATTATGATATTTTGGAGATAAGGGAAAATCTTAAGTTGGATTCCCAATGCAATTGCATGTCGCCAATTAGAAAAAGGGAAGGTTTAAGCAAAAAAATGGATGGATCACAACCGTTGATTCATACCTAACCCTAAGTCACCTATGTCTTGTTAAGGAGGACAAACCCTAAACTATCTAGAGTGTGAAGAAGGTGTATGAAGGAGAAAAGAGAGAAGTTTGCATGCGCAAACAAAGCATTTATGGTGACTAACGAGTTATGATTTAAAATTGCATTGTAGAATTAGTTAAAGGAGAATAGAGGAAGGGAAGAGCATACAACAAAGAGACATCTAATCAGGAAGGATTGAGAATACATCAATTTAGAGGTGATCTATCATTAGGTAATCAAGTGCTAACTACAAGATCATTGTTGAATCATTCTAGTAGGTGAATCAATCAAATCTCTTAACAGAGTAGTCCTAACAGGTTGCACTGAAATCCTCGAACAAGGTGCTTACTTAATTGTGAGTTAAAGTCCTATAGCAAGGCACACTTCTAATAGGATGTTGAAATCCTTTAACAAGGTGAGACCTAACAGTCTTTGTAAGCCTTTAACAGGGCATACCTTTCATAGGGTAGATCATGTCTCATGATCAAAACATTGTAACCTTCATTGGATACACTTTATTACTGCAATAGTGAAGATTTGTGGGTGTCATTCCCACCCCAATTTTACCTTCTCATTGGAGGGTTTCTGGGTAATCATATTTGGTGTCATACATGTGTGAATGTTTACTTGCTTATATGTTTACATGATTTAGATGTACTTGCTTTACATGTTATTTCAGTTTGCTTAGTGAATGTATGAGATGGATATGTAGTGAAAGTTTTATGAGTCAAAGTTTAAACTACTGATTCACCCCCACTCTCAAAATTTTACCTTTCCTATTGTAATTCCAACAATTGGTATCAGAGCCTAGTTCTTTGAAAGAGAAGCTTTACAACTTTGAGGAAAGATCTTGAAATGGAAGTCTACAAGTTGGGAAAGATTATTGAGAATCAAGGAATTGAAATACAGCTCATTCTATATCAATTGAATGAAGCAAGAGAAGAATTAAAGAAATCTTTGAAGAGAAGGAAGGAAATTTATATTGAGGAGAATGACACACAATATAGAGAGATAGACACTACTAAGCTATTTGCCAATGGAGACTCCAATGAATTTGATGCATCAGTTACAAATCTAATAGAAAAAGAATAGAGCCCAAGTTGAGGAAATCAAAAATCTCAAGTTAGAGCAAGAATCGCAAGCCATACTGTTATGTGAGGTAACTGAACAAAAGAATACTGCTATAGAAGACAAAGCCATGATTGAGGAAGACAAAAGAATTTTGAGCAAGGGACTAGAAGAGAAATCATCAAACCTAACCAATATTTCCAACATGTAATTGGATACTTTGAGTCAAATGATGAATGTCGACTATGAACCGAATGTCAAGAACATTGAGATAACAACATTGAAATTGTAAAATGAGCAATTACAAAGTGACCTAAAAAGGGAAAAGGAATTCGCTGAAAGTTTTAATGAACCAAGTGAAGCCACCAAATAATTTGAGCAATTATTGAGATCCCCTAGATCCAATAATGACATATTAGGACTGGGATACACAAGTATTGAAGAAGGATAGTCATTCAAAAGTGCTAAAGAAAGGAGCAAAAAATGTAATAAATCCAAACCTACTTGTCATAATTGTGGCAAGAAAGGACATACTACTAATGTGCGTAGGAGTAGAACTACAAATCAAAATGTCAAGCATAAGAGCATGGTTCACTTTCATAAGTGCAATAAATAAGGTCATCAGGCACATGAATGCAGAACCAAGACCATGCACACACAAATATTTGAAGGGTATTGTTATAACTATTAGAAGTATGGACATAGAGCTTTTGAGTGCAGATCCAAACCCATGTGGTCATCAAACAGGCAAGCAAAGGTAAGGAACAATGGCATCTCTTATAATTGGGATTATAATGGAAGATATAAGTATCATCATTGTCAAGAATATGGACATGTTCCTAAGAATTGTATTAGGACACACTTCAAAGATGACTACAAGAGGTGGTTGAGTCAAACCACATGTTTTAGTTGTTTGAAGACTGGTGACATCAATAGATATTGCCCAACAAAGTCAAAGGAACCAAGTTGTGAGTTTGATAAAGGCAAAGGCAAGGTAGATGTTGAAAATGTTAGAAATGAAATGAACAAGACATAGAAGGAGAAAGATGATTGTAGCACATCAAATGGAGAAGGGATCACTTCACCCAATGGGTCCAGTGATCACACCTCATCAAATTAAGCAATCAAGAGGTATGTGGGACTGATATTTAGAGGCAATATCATACATAAGTTCCAAAGGATTTAGTACTCAAAAGATTACATTAGCATGAACAAAGATGCAAGATGTTATTAGGAATCCAAGTAAATTCTTTAAGTTTTTCGTGTTACTACCGAGCATGAAAAGTTTCTTGTATGTGCCAAGTGAAATGCTAGAGGATGCCAATTTAATAGACTAACTAGTTGATGTCGAGCTCATAATGATTGCTGAGTGAATGAAATGCTAATAGATGCTAAGTGAGTCTGAATTTGGTTGATGTTGAGCATACAGTTGTGTAAGCACTCAACATTGATTCCAGGGTTTCAAAAGGGTATTTGATCAATTTTAACTCATTCTTCATCATTTCAAAATTGAGAAAGAGTAAGGAGAGCAAGAGGCAATCTGGAAATCCATCAGAAGCGATGGCAGAAGATTTGAGCAGCAATTCAACTTCATTTCGTCAGATCTTGCAAGGTATTTACCAGGTGTCGAGCTACACTATTTATATTTTTGTAAGCCCTAGTTTCACATAATGACATCTAGTTCAAAGAATGTAGAAGGTAAGGAGATTTTGAATGTTCAACTAGTTACTAATGAGGTTAAGTAACCAATATTCAAAGCCATTCCTGACATTGCCTACAAACAAGACCCCTTCAGTGCATTATCCATGATACCACTAAATATTTTAATGGTTCAAGATGTTAGGAAATGCTATAACTATAAAATTGATAGCATTGGTGATATGGAGATTAGGCAAGTGTATGACAAATTGTGTGATAATGGTGTACTGAGGGAAGAATTCAAAATCATAGAAAAGAAAGGGTTGACATGAGCCCTATATTTCTTGAATGTGTTCAAAATAGAATGGATTAGGATAGTATTGAGTAGGATACATGATGGTTCACTATGGCTAGATAATGGACCTATAAAAATAACCAAAAGGATAATCCATAGGGTAACAGGGTATCCAAACCTAGATCAACCTAAGAATCTAAGGAGTGACTCAAATGAGGTCATTAAGAAGAATACAGGCCCCGTGTGGAACAAGAGAGGAATGATAATTGACACCATTACTGATCTATTGATAGACTTTGCAGTAAGGGTTATTTCACACAAGTTTTACTAATCTAGTAGATTAAACAGTGTGCCCTATATTGCAGTGGATGTTGGTTATAAGATTGTTAAGAAAGATCGCACATATGATCTTGCAGAGTTACAACTACAATAGCTGATTGAGAACCTAGGAGCAATAATAAAGACTAAGAGTGCTCAATGAAAATTTGGTTCTATATTGATATGCATTTTCTTTTATGTTCAAAATACTTTCCCTACATTTCGCATAGTTGGTTGGAAAACAAACAGGTTAGTGGTAGTGCAGATTGGTGAATTCATTGTTGGAATTTACAAGTGGGAAGAATACTTCTAAGAGGGGGAGGGGTGGGGGGGGGGGGGGGGCGCGTGAATCAGAAGTACCCAAATTTAAGCTATAAACTGAAATCAATACATACACGTAACATTTATAATTAACATGAAAGTAAAGGCATGCATGAAAATAGATAACACAATATTTGATCACCCAAAAACCCTCCAAAATGAGAAGGTAAAACTAGGGTGGGGATGACACCCACAACTTATTACTGCAACAATATGTATCTTGTCAAGGTTACAAAGTTTGACCATCATCAATGGTTTGCCCTATGAGAGGCCTACCCTATTAAAGGCTCCAACACTCTATTAAAAGTGTACCTGTCTAAAGGATTTACAAAACATTCACTTGGAATGTCACCTTATTAAAGGATTTACAAAATGGTTGTTAAACCAACCTATCTTCATAAGATTTTCATTCTCTTAATACAATATGTTGGTGTTTTAAAACTACCGAATCAACAAAATGTTCAGTACCAAAATGATAACACTCATATAACCTAAGGATTAGCCAATTCCCATTAACGATTACATAAGTAAACCATTTTGGACCCAACTTCAACAAAACCAAGGATAGTTTCCTACTATTTAGGCTTTGCAAAACCAAGGCGGGTGTACCTAGGGGATAATTCACCAAGATATTGCTGCATGAGACTTAATTTAGTTTCATTCTGATTTTCATCCTCTATCCCTATCACATGTGCAATTTATCCATTTGTTGATAGTCTCTGATTTATATATATCCCTCCTAAGCAGATTTTGGTCACAATTCTCCTTGAGTTATAAAAAAATCCCTGGTAATAACAGCTACCTATGACTCAAAAATAATGTATAAACGAGTGTTGACTAGCAATACAACCTTGACTAAAAATGATCTTGAATTTAAAATTGATTTGGCATACAGAAGCAAGATTTACTCTCATCTTTCATTGATTTATATGACTAGTGCCTTATCCATTGGGCAAAAACTTATTATTGGTGGGAGATCTAGTTCATACAACTTGTGAATGAATTTATCAACAACAATCACCCATTCCCATTCTTATAAAATATCCTTTCCATAAACTCATGAATTCTATTTATCTACTGAAGCATTTATATAATTCATTGAATTAAAAGCAACAATAGAACCAATACACAACCAATCTAGACTGCATTCAGCCACATGAACCTCATTCAAATGACCTCAAAATAAACAAGCTCATGAAATGAAGACAGGAAGTGATGACACAGAACAATGTTGTAAATACCCCTTTATATTACCTATTTGAAATGTGTAATATAGTAACCAATAGAATTTCAACAAAGCCCAAAAAAATCAACTAGTTCTGTCATATTTCTATAAGAAAAGTACACTTGAAAGTATCTAGACTACTACATGAAATAGGACCAACTATACTATTTCTTGATAACTCCAAAAAGTACATTAGAATTCAGACCATCACATTGCCTTGAAAATTCATTTATATAGCCATGAGTTGCAACAAGCAAAGGGCAAATGTGAATGATAGGTGTCATTTACAAATAGATACTTACATAACCTATCACAAAAAGACAGAACTGCGAATAACAAAAAGAATGATACATCAAACAATCTTTTGTGGGTCCCTTTCTGTTACACCAGTTGGAAAGACAAGGGTACTATGATTTGATTCTTTGATTATTCTAATTCCTTAGAGTAAGTGGCCATCAAGCTTGAAAGCGATGAGTCATCTCCAGTTACCTACAAACTTACCTTAATCTGAGGATTCTTCTTGTCTTTATCATTAACTGTAAGGGTGGCTTTTATTTTTGCACCTCCTTCTTCCTCATCATCTTCTACCTTGTCATCTTCTACCATATGCTCTATAGACATAAATTTATCTTTTTCACTCATTATAGGCAGTGTCATCTGGCCAATCAAAACTCAGGACCTCCCTATGTACAGTTATCAAAGAATTTACAATTGCTTCTACATCAACAAGATCTTTCCTGATAGTATTATAAAACAACTGTACCTTTACTAGCTCCTTAGTAGTCATTACCCATAACAAATGACCAGTTTTATTAATGATTTTATTCATCCTTTCACAAAAAATCTCATCCAATTCCCTCTTCCACTCTTCCTTTTCTTTCACTATATCAATATTTTTTAAAGCACAAAGAAATAAATCAAAATTTTCACCAATATACTTGGAAAAACAAATAATTCATATTTTTTGAAAAGAATTTTGTTTATCATCAAAACCTTGCAACTTATTTAACAGATCAAAAATCTTTTCAATTTGATGACAAGATAACTGGATGACAGATATACACATTGTGGTAATATCATTATTCCTCTATGTCCATTTCTGCACAAGGGGTTTGAATTTAACCTCATTTCTCTTTAATTCATCCCTAATAGCTACAATCCCTACTAGCAAGTCAAAAAATGATGGCCATTCAATTCTGTCTACTAAATACATTATATCCTGCCTCGATTTTTCTTCATATTGATTGTTCAATTCTACATGCAATGCATATAACTTATTCTTCTCCTCTTCAAAATCCTCTACAGCGTAGAACTGAGGCCTTTCTAGGGTATCTGGAATTTCAATAATCGGTGTTGACTTGAAAGGTTCAACATGTGGCCGTGGGGGGTATGTAATCCTAGGTCTAATAGACTCCCCTATTTTTCTTTTCCCAAGAATCTTCTCCATTTGAGTCACTTTGTTTTCTAAAGATTGTATTTGCATGCCCCTCTCCTCATATGCTTTCAAGACTTCTTCAAATCTGGCATTGAGTTGTGCAAACTTATCTTCTTCTTGACCAGACACCACACTGCCAAATTTTAACATTTTTGAAGCCATCCCAATTATTTGCTTGCTGCCAACCTCACCAGCCCTGAACACTGTTAGTGCACTAGTATGCTCTACAATAGAAATTTCCTACATCCTGGTCTTATCCCTTTTCTCAATAGACCAAATAACAAGGGCTTGGTGGTCATCACTAAACCTGACTCCTCTATGAGCCTGCAATACCTCTTCTTCAGTCTTAAATTGGACATCCTTTTGTTTCCTTACTGAATAAAAAACCATAGCATTTACTATATCCCATTATGGTAAAATGAGTACTCTTGACTGTCTAACTATTTGCCTTCTGACCTCAGGTGTAAATTGAGCAAAATCATTCAAGAATTTAGATTTCACCTCTTCTTTTATAACAGAGTCTAGTTTGTTAGGTTGCTCTGCCTTTATTTTTTTACATGTCTTTTCAAAATTGCCTATGTTTAACCGCCAGAAAAATTATGCAAATGCTCTAGACTTCACAAAACTTTCATCATTAATAAACCTCTCAGAGGCTTGTGCAACTATAGGATCTATTTCCTTACCTTGGTAATTAGCAACCGTGAGATCCAAGGAAAGTGTAGGAGGTTCTTGTGGTTCTCCAATTTCCAAATTAGTGGAAGTAACAATTACATCCCCCTCTCCACCAATTTTTCTAAGTTGTTCCCTTAAAGACACTTCATCATCTATTTGGATTGGGGACTGGCTTGGGGAGTATAGTTCTACTTGAGAAGAAGAAGACCTTTGCTCTAACTTTTGCCTTTTTGGAGCACTGGCTGTAGATGGACTTTCTGGCCTTGATCTTTGCTGAAGGGGAGCCTATTGCACATTTTGAACCATTACATAACTTGCCCTTTTCTACAAGGTGTACTAACCAGGAGCCACTACATTTTTGTTGTTTATCCTCCTTTGCCCCTTTGCAACCTTGTCTGGATAAGTCTTGGCATATATGGATTTCTTCTCATTCATAGTTTGAATTATCACAACAAAATTATTCATTAATGCTTGCATCTTGGCTCTCCAATATTTTTTATCTTTCAATCAGTCATAATTGGAGTCAAAAGAATTAATGAATTCCAGAGTCTTATTGAATACTATCCATTTCTCTTTTCTTAATTCCTATTCTTGTAAAGAAAAAAAATTCCTAATAACATCCTCAGGATAGTATACCTGGTGCACCATGTGGGCAACCTTTGTCCTCTCTCTTAAGAGGTCATAAAATCCTTCAGGGTCAATAAATTTGGCATGAGATTCTGCCATGTTGTATCTATCCAGGAACAAGTTGAGATGTTTCCACCCTTTCCTCACAAAAATAAAATCATGCACTACAGTAACAACTAGAAAGAAGGTACCCTTCTTAGGTAAATCCCTCTCATCAATACTGCCTATCTGCCATAATAACTCTTCTATCCCTATCTTCAAAGGCACATGAAATGGTAACACATGAGGCTTGCCCAAGAAGCCATATACTCTTATTATTGTTGAGACATTATAAGGGATTATATCCCCCCAATTATGACTAACTAGTAGCCCTTTTGCATGGTCTTTAGTTCTGACCAATTCTAGTAATGCTTGTGGAATCCTGGGGTTGTCTCCTCTCAAGAGCAATCTGAGCTTTGATAAAAAATATCTGTCAAACCTCACATAATTGGCATCTGTAGCCTCTGAGGTCATATCCACACTCCATAATTGAACTGGATTCCTCTCTCCATCCCTAGTTATTCCTAGCTCCAAACCCTTGGAGAAAAAGTTAAATCCCTTGTACAAGCATACATTCATGAGCAACGAATATCAACAAAATGGTTTGTTCACTTTCCCCCATGCTATCCCCACCAAACCATTGTGAATTTTGTTTGCAAGAAAAGTAGCAAAATCCAGAATAGTGCTCATCCCAAATTGAAGAGTTTGAGCCATAATAAGGACAATTGAGCTTGGGATTTGCTTAGCTTCATCCATTCCAAAAATCTTGCAAAGAAAAAAATATAATGCCTGAGCCCTGAGGTTAAAATGTCTTCTCAGTAATGGCTTTGGGGTGCTGGTAGTAATCATAGACAAAGTACCAATTTTAGCAGCATGCTCCTACAGTGGCCCTGTCCTTAAGTAAATCCTTTGTGCATCATACCTTGCTTGAAGGTCATCCATATTAATGGTTTCATGCATGGCATGGTTAGGGTTGAGGTTGAAAACCTCACTAATCAGTTCAGGGAAAACCCTAAAAAGATTCACTCCAGAATGGTTCTTTACCCACCCTATAATTGGATCATATTTCTTGGCCAAATCCATCAATAAATCACTATAAAATAAAATTGTGGGGACTGTTAATTTCTCGATATCAAACTCCTAGACATTGCTCATAGGGGTATCAAGTTTTCATTCTGAAAACCATTTCTTGAACAACTCTAAACCTCCCATGGAAACCTGAGTATCTCTTACCCAATTAGCTTTATCATAGAAACCTTCTGCTACAGCTACCTTAGGGTGTTTTGGAATGAGCTCCCTCCCCTTAGTTATTTCAAGTACGGATAAAGGGAATTGTTCAAGAAAATTATTATGTATAGAATGTTTAAGATAATCCATCTATCCCATGAATTCTTTTTAGGGAGGCATTTTGAATAAACTCTAGAAATTATATAACAACATACACTTGATTTCAAGAAACCACAGAGTACTTAACTATTAAAATTTGCACTTCTACTTTGTATGATTTCTGCTACAACTCACTGGATCCTTGGATAAAATTTCTGTGCCCTAGCTCTAAAAATTTTGTATGCTTTGATATTCTTTCTGTGCTTTGGTGGTTCATTAATGGTGAAATCATGAGTTTTATTCATGCATTGAAATCACATGAATGAGCTCTGCACCATATTTACTCTCAGTAATCGTTACCTCCAAATTGCACCCAGATTTAAATCTTATCCATAGATTTCACTAGATTAGATGTCTTTAATTCAAAAAGTAACAAGCTTTATGGCTTTAAAAATGTGGCCACATGTCACATTACCACTTACTTGCATTCCTTAAATTTCTCACATCTTAAAATTGCGGGTAAGAGCTATTTGTTGATCAAGACAAGATCAACGATCACACAAGTTTACAATTGAATAAGGCCCAGTCAGCTATACTGACCAATAGGAAGTCTTTATGTGAGTTTGTGCCTCCTGAAAACTTCCACGCAAGTGGGTCCCAAATCATCTTCTGAGCGAGTGAGTACTTGATGTCATTCTTTCCACATGTCAAGCTATCATATCCCCACTTTTGTAATCCAACAAGCACCTTCATAAAGCGGGCACGCACCCTTCGTTGGTCTTAACTAGATCAATGGTGACACAACTTAAACCATTTAACACTTTGAAACAAGAGTACTGACATCACTACAGACATGTGTTTGCATGGCGCATCCCCACTTTCTTTAAACTTCATTCAAGTTCTTAATGCGAGCAAGCGCCCTTTGTTGATCTTGATCAAGATCAATGGTATGAAAAAAATCTTCACTTTATGGTTGCATCATCCACTTGGACCAATGAAATGAATCTTCTCAACCCTCATGCTTTGATCAACCTGACTACTGCATTAATTGTTGGAATTTTCGCTCCCGTAGCATAAGTACTTCCAGCTAGGCACATGTGGCATATAGCAAGGCGTGACTCAGCATTCTCCCCTAGTCTTGGCCCCACTATGACACATGGCACAAAGGTGCATACTTGCATTTCTTATTTCTCGAGCAATTTCTTAATGTGGGCTTGCGCCAACCCTTGATCTTTGAAGGATCTACAGTTGACAAAACTTCAATCCTTTCTAGCAGACAAACCCCTTCATTGGTATAGCTGGTAGTATATATCAACAATCATTTTACAACTTGGCACACCACAACACACACTAGAGATTCTCAATCCCACCTTGCTATGTGTCGCAATACTGCTTGTCTGCTTTATTTATCTCTCATGCAACTTGAAAATGTGGGCATGCACTGGCCTTTGATTTCTCATAGATCAATGATCATAGAATCATGTGTCTCAAAATACCACGTCAGTTGAACTAACGAATAAAATACTGCCACCTGGTCCAACTCATCTAAAAATTGCCACAAAAGATACTTCAATGTCACCCTACGGAAAGGTGGGGTCATGATGTCAAATCCTGCTACTTGTCCAATTTGTGCTTCCCTACATTGTTTAATTCTCATGCATCTTCTAACTATGGGAAAGTGCTAGCCTTGATCTAAATGAGATCAATGGTTGATCAATCTTGGTGAAAAAGAGACACTTCTATTAATAGATCAACCAATGACATTGCAGGAATTCTAGAACATGCATGAAAGGTACTAACAAGTTTGCAAAAAGGTTTTGACAACTTATGACAAATCACACTCTTTGCGGCACATTGAGACTTTAAACAGGTAAGGGCTACATGTCATCAAATTGCATGCCTGCATTATTTAAAAACCTTGCATCTCAATATTGCGGGAATGTGATACTCATTGATCTGAACAAGATCAATGGTCACATAAAATCTGTGCCACATAGGATATTTCTTAATTAAATAATTGAACCAAATTGTAAACAAAGCACAACCAATAAAGGTTTAAACAAGATTTTTAATGAGTTGATGCTTGTGTAAGCCCAACCTTAGGGTAAAAGTGATATGCCTTAAGGTTATTTTTGAAAAAATACTTTCGAAAGTTTTTCAAAACTAGGGTAAAATAAAACAAGGCATTAGGGTTTTTACGCAATTAGGGTTTTTCAATGACTACTCTGATGACAAACCTTGAGAATTTGATAGAATTTCAATGACACAGAGACTAGGACATGAACTAGGGAAATCTAAGAAATTGAAAATACAAGGAACAATACCCCTAATCTGCATGAAACAATGTCTTAAATGATTTTTCACTAAAATTTCAAAATCTTTTTGCATTGTGAAAAATCAGACCAACACAATGGCTAGAAAGTATAGTAGAATGTGTTGACCTAATAACTTGCAATCTTTAATTGTTGATTTCAAATTGATGTTCAGTCCATTCTGATATGATCCTCTTTGATTTGATATGATTCTGTACAAAGTGCTGATACTTTGTTCTGATGTTCATTGATCTGGAAATTCCTCTATTTTTCTAAGTCACCTTGAATGTACTCTTCACCCTTCTATTCTTTGCTCTCTTTCACTCACATTTCTAATTTCAATATTCTCTTCTCACATACTCTCTCATACATTACTAAATTATGGGGTTACGACCTCCTTAAAAAGGTTTCATGACTTAGGGTTAGGTATGAATCTACGATTGAGATTCATCCATCTTTCCCGCTCAATTATTTTCATTTTTTTGATCGGTTGCATGTTGATTTCATAGGGAATCAAATAGATTCGATCTTATCTTTTAATCCTTTGAGATTTATCATATGTCAGCTCAAAAATGATTTACATCTTAGTTTGTGAGGGCACAAACTCTTATGTTGATTTTGTGTTACTCGACACTTACTAATTACTAATGCTTAGTACATATAGAAATTTTGTCTTGCTCGACACCTATAGTTTACTTGGCACATATACTAGCTCAGCATCTATTAGTCACTCAGCACTTGAAACTTGCTCAACACTTTCTATCTACTTGGCATCTGAATGACTTGACACTTGTTGAATTTTTGGCTCGGCACATATTGTAACTCGACATCTATATTATACTTCGCATCAACTTAGAAAATTTCTTAAGTGTGTTGAAACTCAATTGTCAAAACCAATTTGAGATCAACAATCTCCCCCTTTGACACGAGTTTCAAAAACACTTAACTATACATGATGAATCTAATTTCTTCAGGTATAATATACATTCTATTCGGCATATATACAAAACTTCAAAATTGTTCAAAATTTTATGAAGGATTTTATACCTCAAAACTTGTAACTCCCCCTAAGTTGATGTGCCTTTGCTGTATCCAAAACTTCTCATGCTGAATTTGTCTCATGTTGATTATGATATGCCTTTCCTTATCATTCTTTCTCTTATCTACTCTGTTCTAACTGTCCCTTTCACATATCTTCCCTTGCAGTTATAGTTTCCTTTTGGTTTTTCTATATCTCCCCCTCAAAATTTATCTCCCCCTTTTTTTGACACTTATGTCAAAGGAGTCTATACATTAACTGAATATTTTGCCAAAAAGGATTTATTTACCTCTATTACTATCCTTAGAGCAACATCCCAATTCTATAGTGCAATTTCTAGTGATTTTATCTGGATGGCTGACCTTGCTGCAAGGTGAACTAGGCCTTCTAATGTAGAAAGATTAGGGTCTTTCTTTAACACATTTTCAGCATAGGCCAGTTCTTTCTGCAAAATTTCCATGTGTGGGGTTATGGCAGATTGTATATGAATTAATTTGGCCTTTGTATTTGCCTCATCTACTATTAACATAGCTAATTCCTTCTAAGTGTGAAGCATAGTGTTAAAATGCTTCTCACTATGAGCTGGATCTTTGGGTAGTTGCATGCTTGATATCTTTAAATTCCTCTCCAAGCTCATTATTCGCTGGCTGGTTTCCTATGTGAAAATTGATGGGTCACACAATTTTGAGTACAATGAGAATATGTTCTCAAGTACTACCTTTACCTTTTCAATTTTCTTTGCCAACTCTACTTGTGATAGTACCATCTCACTAGATATTCTTTCATTCACCTTTGTTTGAAACTTCTTTTCTGACCATTCTAATAGTTTGGCGTTTGTATCAAGGTCCTCATTCTGCACTTGGTCCACTATACTGGATAGTTGCTCCATAATGGGCTTAGTTTCATCAGGTGCCTGCAAGGTAAATGCATCTAGAAAGATGTCTTTTATTTTAATTAATGCTTGCCTTTGTTTATACTCATTTCTTAGTATCTCCTGCTTCTTTTTCCTTTCTAGTGCCTCTTGCACTTCATTTATTTGATCAATGTTCATGGTTGCATGATCATACTTAGGAATGACTATCTCTTCATCTAGTGTAGGGCCTCTATAGTGAAGTACCCTTGCAACCATTCTAGAGCTCAAGCCTAGTGCTGAAATTTGAAGTGGCATGGAAATAGTGCTCGGCTTTTGAAGCATTGTTGGAGTTCCTGTTGTACACAAATTTACCAATGTTTATATCGCCTCTTGCTCCTTCTCCTTAGGACTTTCCTTGCCCTCTTCAGGTCTTTCCTTATCAATTACTGTGATCTGTGGAGCTACATCTTGTACTTGTGCTATAGAGATAGATGTATCTATCTATCATGTTTGCTCCCTTGTAGGCTCTTTCTGCTCTGTTCCCTGTGTCTTTTATTCAATCATCAAGACTTGAATTGTGGAGTCAACCTTTGCAGATGTGTCTACTACTATTTGTGTTGTTGGTTGTCCAGTTATAGTTGTTGGGATATGAGAAGGTGGTTCTTGTGGATTCACCTTATCTCTTGTGATTTTAGCTACAACCTTTTGTAATTCTTCCACACTCACCAAGACTGGATTTGTACACAATTGTGCTTGTAGTGTATTCTGGTGAAGGATCCTTTTAAGATCGTTTGTAGTTAGTGGATTTATATTTTGACTAGAATTATCAGGAACATCTTGTACAATTATTGTATCTGTAGGTGTGGAGGTAACATGTGGAGGACTTGGAGGTGGCAATGTGTGTCTTGCACACTCTGTTTTGTTTACTGCACTTTAGCAGTTGCCATATCGTCCATTTGTGTTTCCTTCTCCATTTTATCATCTACCTTTTCTTTTTCACCTTCTTCCTCATCATTGTCCTCTTCTTCTCCATTATTTCTTCCCTCAAAGGGATCTACCTCTCCTTCTTTGATAGTTGTCAGGCCATAAATTAAGTTCCACATTAGAGTGGACTTTTTGACAATATCTTCAATTTTATTCTGAAGGATACTAAATTCTCTATATTTGGGTGCAAATTTTCTCCCATGCTTCTTATTTGCCTTGCTAATTTGCCCTTTTGTGAGTTTAGGCATTACTCGAGCCAATGTTGACTCTCTTATTTCTTTTTCCATATTAAGGCATAATGTCATTTATTTTCTACAATAGAATATAACTCCTTAGGCATTGAATTGTCAAGTTCAAGTGGAGCGTTCTTGAACTTGGCATAGTGTAGATTGATTCTTCAACTATGTTTTGTTCTTCTCTAGTCAACTTATTAAAATCAATGCTTTTTAAGCCAGATAAGTCTGCATTATCTCGAATGTTATCACATATATTTTCTAAGTTAGACTTGGTGGTGTGACTTACCACTCTAAATTGGCCAATGTAATTAGATTTAGTCCTTTCCTCATCTGATTTAGGAGGTGTAACATACTTTATTCTTAGCTTCTTTTTGGCTAGACCTTCCTGCTCAGTAGCCTTCTTCTTTTCTTGCTCCTTACCCTCCTTTGATGTAGCTCTTGTACTTGCCCTTGTAGTAGGCTTTTTTGGGCTTGGCTTGGCTATCCTCTTGCCTTTGGACTGAACTGTAGGCTATTTTTGAGCTTTTCTCTTCTTTGGCTCTAGCTTGGTAGGTGCTTCCTTGGCTTGCTCTTCCTCCTTATCACCTTCCACCTCTTCAACATCTTCTCCCATGCCTTGTGTCAAGGCAAGTAGTTGCTGGCCCTATTCTTCTTCTTCTTCTTCTTCATTATCTTCTTCTTCTTCTACTTGTAGTGTCCCTTCAGCAAATTTGGCCTTAAGCTTCTTGACCAGTCTTTCCTTTTTCTTTAGGCTTGAAGCAATTTTCAACTCCATTTCTACTTTGGATTTTACAACATCAAAAGTGCCAAAAGGTTTTGCACTTTTATTAATGTCTTCTACAAGCAATGTTGTGATTGCTATAGATGCCTCATCAATGTTGATTTCATATCCAAGTGGCCTCAACCATCTCACCTTTGGTACTGCTACTTGGATATATGTAAAGTCAATGTCAACTAAGAAACAAATGTCATTGACATATTGTTCAACAAGAGAGATAGGTCTCCCGAGTCTCTATTTCATAGACTTCTTGAAGTCTTCAAAGTAACTGGTCATTATAGTTTCAAAATTTAGCCTCATCTGCTTTATGTATTTATTAACCTATACTACTACTGACCCATTTGTCTTCCAACTTACTTTACCAAAAGAGGGGAATTCATTTTGAACATAGAAAAATAAACATATCAAACTTGATCCAAATTTACATTGAGCATCTTGGATCTCCTTATTGCTCCCAAATTCTCCATAATCTGTTGCAATTGTAATTCAGCTAGATCATATGTATGATCCTTCTTGAAAATTTTATATTCTATGTCAATTGCAATGCAGGGTACATTGTTTAGTCGGCTTGACTGGTAGAATTTATGGGATATGACCCTAACAACAAATTCTACAAGTGGATCTTTGATTGTATCAATGGTCATCCCTCTTTTATTCCACTTAGCCCCAGTGTTCTTCTCTATGGCTTCTTTTGAATCACTCCTCAAGGTCTTTGGTCGTTCTAGGGTTGGATACCCAGTTACCCTATGTATAATCCTTTTTGAAAATTTAATGGGTCCATCCTCCAACCATAGGCATCCATCATGGAGCCACATTCTGTCTTGAAAACTATGGGGAAATCTAAGGCATAGGGTAAGCCCTTCCTTTCAACAATTTGAAATTCTTTGTTCAATGCCCCATTCTCACAAAGTTTATCATATGCTTGTTGAATCTCCATGTCACCAATTGCTCCAAGCTTACAATTATAACACCTTCTAACATCTTGCACCATGAAAAATTTAGGTGGAATAATGGACAAAGCACCAGCAAGGTCATTTTTATATGCAACTTCAGGAATTGGTCTAAAATCTGGTTGTTTTACTTCATTACTGACCAACTGAACCTCAAATAGTTCCTTGTCCTTGGGATTCCTAGAGCTAGATTCCATTTATGTAAACTAGGGTTTCAAGATGTAGAAATTGCGTAACTGTGTAGCTTGACACTAGAGTAAATACCTTAAATCAATGAAACGATGTTGAATCTTGGCTAGAATCTTTGCAAAAGCTTCAATCGCTCTATGTTTGTGATGATGAAAAATGATAGAAAACTCATCCTTATACCTTTCATTTCATAGCATTTAATGCTTAGTGCATATACAACTATCCACTCGGCTCCTCATGCAATTCTGTTTTACTTGGCTTCCATTGATTTTTCAACTCTCGACATTCACTAAAGTTTCCCTTACTCAACTTCAACAAGAATTTCCATTCACTCAACATATACTACTAACTCAGCTTCTACTAACTTTGGTAGATAACTTGGCATCTAAAGACAACTTTGCTTGCTCGGCAACAATGTGAAGATTTTAAAGATTTAACCTCGCATCTTTATTCATGCTAATCTATCCTTTTCATTGCTAATTTATTCTGGGAACTGATGTATGATAAAGTATTTGAATATTATTCCCACACACCTTCTTTTGCTTAGTTGGATGAAGTGTGACCACTTGACCTTTTAGGTGAAGTGATCCCTCCATTGGATGTGCTACTTCCATCTTTTATTTTTCATGTTCTATTCATTTCTCCTCTGATGTGTTCAACATAAACTTTTCCTTTTCCTTTGTTGAACTCAGAGTTGGGTGCCTTTGACCTAGTTGGGCAATATTTGCTAATGTGTCCAGTCTTTAGATAGCTGAAACAAGTGGTTTGACTTAGCCACCTATTGTAGTTGCCACTAAAGTGTGTTCTTATGCAATTCTTAGGAATGTGTCCATATTCTTGACAGTAGTGATAGCTCTACCTAGTGTTGTAGTCTCAATTATAGTGATGTCCATGACTATTTGTCTTTGCTAGTTGGTTTGGTGTCCACATAGGCTTGGATCTGCATTCAAAGGCTCTATGTCCACACTTTTTACAATTGTAGCAGTGTCCTTCAAATCTTGGTGTCCTGATGGTTCTAGTCCTGCAACCATGTGCCTGATGACCTTGCTTATTGCACTCGTGACAATGACCCATGTTTTTAGGTTTGTCATGCTGATTGGCATTCTTGCTTCTGCACACATTAGAGGTATGTCCCTTTTTACCACAAAAATGACAAGTGGACTTTATGTTCTTACCTTTGTCACTTCTTTCTTTTGCAGTCTTAGATGAATTTCCTTCTTTAGTACTGGTGTATCCTAGTCCTGAAGTGTCATTACTGGATCTTGGTGATTTTAGTAGTTGTTCAAAGTATTTGATGGCTTCATTAGATTTGTTGAAGCTTTCTAAAATTTCTTTTTCTCTTCTCAAGTCATTTTGCAGTTGTTCATTTTGCATCTTCAGTGTTCAGATCTCAATGCCCTTGACATTCAGTTCATGATAGGCATTCATCATTTGGCTTTAGGTGTCTAGCTGCATGTTGGAGACTCTTGTAAGCTCACTTGACTTTTCCTCTAGTCTATTGGCAAGGTTTCTCTTGTCATCTTCTATCATAACTTTATCTTCAATAGCTCTCTTCTTCTGCTCAGTCACTTCACAAAGCATCATGGCTTGTGATTCTTGCTCAATCTTGAGAGTTATGATCTCTTTTGCTTGAGCTATGTTCTTCTCCATTAGGTTTGTAATTGTTGCATCAAACTCCTTAGAATCTCCATTGGCAAACACTTTTTTGTTTTCAATCTCCTTGTACTGTGTGTCATTCTCAGCTATTGCAATGTCCCTTCTTCTCTTTAGGGATTTCCTCAATTCTTCCCTAGCTTCTTCCAGAGAATGTAGAATGAGATGTATTTCAATCTCTTGGTTCTCTATAATCTTCCGAATCTTGTAGATCTCCATTTCTAGATATTTTCTTCAAGTTGTAAGGCTTCTCCTTGTAAGAACTTGGCTTTGATACCAATTGTTGGAATTTACAAGTGCGAAGAATACTTTTGAGAAGGGTTGGGGGGGTGAATCAGAAGTACCAAACTTTAAGCTATAAAACTTTTAACTAAAATCAATACATGCATGTAACATTTCTAATTAACATGAAAGTAAAGGCATGCATGAAAATAGATAACACAATGTTTGATCACCCAAAAACCCTCCAAAATCATAAGGTAAATTTGGGGTGGGGATGACACCCACAACTTATCACTGCAGCAATACGTAACTTGTCAAGGTTACAAAGTTTGACCATCATCAATGGTCTACCCTATGAGAGGCTTGCGCTATTAAAGGCTCCAATACTTTGTTAAAAGTGTACCTATCTAAAGGATTTACAAAACATTCACTTGGAATGTCACCCTATTAAAGGATTTACAAAATGGTTGTTAAACCAAACTATCTTCATAGGATTTTCATTCTCCTAATACAATGGCTAGAAAGTATATTAGAATGTGTTGACATGATAACTTATAATCTTCAATTGCTGATTTCAGATTGATGTTTAGTCCATTTTGATCTAATCCTCTTTGATCTGATATTATTCTGTATGGAGTGCTAATACTCTATTATGATGTTCATTGATTTGGCAATTTCTCTATTTTTCTAAGTCACCTTGAATGTACTCTTCACCCTTCTATTCTTCGCTCTCTTTCACTCACATTTCTAATTTCAATATTCTCTTCTCACATACTCTCTCATACATTACTGAATTATGGGTTACGACCTCCTTAAAAAGGTTTCATGACTGAGGGTAGGTTTGAATCTACAATTGAGATTCATCCATCTTTCCTGCTCAATTCTTTCCATTTTTCTGATTGGTTGCATGTTGATTTCATAGGGAATCAAATAGATTCAATCTTATCTTTTAATCCTTCGAGATTTATCATATGTCAGCTCAAAAATAGTTTACATCTTAGTTTGTAAGGGCACAAACTCTTATGTTGATTCCGTGTTACTCGACACTTACTGATTACTGATGCTCAACACATATAGAAATTTTGTCTTGCTTGGAACCTATAGTTTACTTAGCACATATACTGGCTTGGAATCTATTAGTCACTTGATAGTTGAAACTTGCTTGGCACTGTCTATCTGCTCAGCATCTGAATGACTCAACACTTACTGAATTTCTGGCTTGGCACATATTGTAACTCGACATCTATATTATACTAGGCATCAACTTAGAAAATTTCTTAAGTGTGTTGACACTCAATTGTCAAAACCAATCTGAGATCAACATTCATTGAATAATTAGGTGATAATTTTGAGTCTATAATGACTAGCTATTTTGAAGACTTCAAGCAATCAATAAAGAAAAGATTGCGAATTCCAATATCACTAGTGGAAAAGCATTATGATGACATCTGTTTCCTAGTGGATGCTGACTATACATTTGTTCAAGTAGAAACTCCAAAGGTAAGATGGTTGAGACCATTAGGATATGAAATAAATGTGGATGAAGCTCTTGTAACTATTATAGCTTTACTGGTAGAAAAATTAATAAAAATGCCAAGGCATTTGGAAACTATGAGTTGGCTGAATCCAAAACTACCATGGAACTCAAGACTACCTCTATCTTAAAGAAGAAAGATAAGTTGGTGAAGAAATTGAAGGCCAAATTTGGTGAAGGTGCTAAGCAGGAAGAAGATGAAGAAGAGGATGAAGAGGAAGAAGACTCTTGAACCCAAGCACCACTAGCTTTAAATCAAGGAATGAGAGAAGATCAGGAAGAAGAGGAGACAAAAGTTGTTGAAGGTGCCAAGGGAGAAGAAGTCGAGGAAGCACCTACACCTATTGATCAAAAGAAGAGGAAAGCCAAGGCATACCTTGTGACAAGGGCTAAGAAGATTGTCAAACCAAGCCAAGCCAATCCTACAACACCTACTACAAGGGCTAGTGCATGTGTGACTACTCAAAAGGCCAAAGAGAAGATCAAATCAACAGAGCAAGGAGGTGAAGTGTAGAAAAAGATAAGAAGGAAATACATTGCATGAGATGAATTAGATGAGGAGAAAACAAAATTAGATGCCAATACCCAATTCAAAGTGGTGAGTCACAATCCTTTGTCAGATCTAGAGAATCTATGTGAAAATGTCAAGAATAATGCAGGCTTGTCAGGATTATCTCATGTTGATTTTGATAACCTTGCTAAAGTAGAAAAGAATCAAGTGGAAGAAGCTATATATGCCATGATGGCAAATTTTAAGAAAGCCCCACTAGAAATTGCTAACTCTATGCCTAAAAGCTTATATGAGAGAGTTGAGCAAAAGTGGCACTATTGTCTAAACTTGGAAAGACAAATTAGAGAGACTTCGCTTGCACAAGTCCTGCATAAACTTAGTAAGGCACAAATTGCTAAAACTATGAAGAAATATGCAGTTAGGTTTGTACCTAAATATAGAGCCTTCAACATTTTGCAAAATAACATTGAAGATGTTGTGAAGAAGTCCACATAGATGTGGAAGATTACTTATGGGCTTGCTACAATAAAGGAAGGTAAACAAGAGCCTATTAAGGTGAAAGATGATGAGGAAGATGATAATGATGAAGACACTATTGAGGGAGGGACATAAATGAACATAGATGACAAGGCAACAACTGAGCCAAAGCAATAAGAAGAATAGAGTGTACAAGATACACAATTGCCTAATGTCAGTCCTCAACATGTAACAAGTGATAATATTGAAACAGTAACAGTTAAGGATGTTTTTGATCTATCTTCTCAGAACATTAATCCCCTTATAGAGGAAGATCTCAAGAAGATACTAGATCCATCTACACTATAGGAAAAACTATGTGATAATCTTGTTTTGGTGAGTGTAGATGAGATCCAAAAATTAGTGAATGAAACAATAACAACAAGGGAAGAGGTGAATACACAAGAACCACCTACTATCATCCCTCAAGTCATTAATGTACAACCTTTGGATAAAGTACCTGAAGCTACATCAGAAAAGGTTGATATAATTGAAAAGGTTGATATAGTTGAGAAGAATATAGTGGAAACCCAAGCCACTGCATGAACACAGAGTAAAATAGGTCAGATGATCTTATCTGCACCTACAACACAAGCACAAAGTGCATCAAAAAATGTCGTGGAACACAAGGAAAAGCATGAAGAGACCAAGTTGACACCAAAGGTGAAGGAGCAAGTAGCCATTCAAGCCCTGGTAACTTTACCAGAATTTGACACACTTTCAAGTCATACTCTTTAGAAGCCGAGCATAGATACAACACCATTATAGATCTCAGTGACGAGTCCAAGCTCATCAAAGGCTAATGAAGTGATACAATATGGAGATATAAGCCTTGATGAAGAGATTGTGTTACAAAAATATGATTATGACACAATGACTATATAGTAGATGGGTATATTGCAACAAGCCCTAGCAAGAAAGAAGCATCTACAACTGCTCGAAGGGGAGCACAGGTAGAAGTAGAGATTTCTAGATATCAAGGACATCTTTTTAGATGCATTTAGTCTACCTACTCTAGATGAGAGCAAGCCACTCATTGAACAACTGACGACTATAGTGGAAAAGGTTAGTGATGCAGACCTTGATACAAATGCTAAACTCTTAGAATAGGCTGAAAAGAAATTCCAAAGCAAAGTAAATGATAAAATATTAGGTGACATAACACTCACACAAGTTGCATTAGCAACTAAGGTTGAGGATGTGAAGAAGATAGTTGATAACACTTTCTCATTGTACACTAAACTGTGTAATCCAACACTCTTCACGCAAGAAACGAGAAGTCACATTTTGAGTTTGGAAAGTCAAATCAATGCATCAGGTGCAAAACTGCCCATGACACCAGCTCAAAGTGAGAAGCACTATAGATCTTTGCTACAAAGCCAGAGTCAGTCAGCAGCATTTTCTGTAGATGAAGCCAATATAAGGGAAAAATTGATTAGCATCCAAACAATACTCAACCAACACATGGAAATTTTACACAAGGAGTTAGGCTATGCTAAAAATCTTATGGAGAAAGACCCAAATCTTTCAACATTAGATGACCTAGTACACCTTGCTATCGAGCTAGCCATCAAAATCAAGTCTTTGGATGAAGCATGTAAAAATTTGGATGCAACTCTCAAGATAATACTAGAGGTCCATAAATATTTTCTAGACAAACACACTATTAGTGTATAGCCCATTGACATAAGTGTCAAAAAGGGGGAGATATAGCAAGAGTGTAAAAGGGGGAAATATGTGCAAAAGGGGGAAATATAGAATTTGAGAGGAGAAAGACAGAATAAGACAAGGAACTGAGCAAAAGAAAAAGACAAAATAAGCGAAGGGGGAGCAAGCAGAGAAACAACATGAAGTCAAAGAGTATCAGTTGAGACATACTTACTTAGCAGGAGTATGGAATTTTGAGTACTAAATAGAATGATCAACTCAGGGGGAGTTATCATATTTTGAGGTATCTAAGTTACAAAATTTTGAAACTTTGAACTTTTGTACATAAGTCGAATAAGAGATATGTTATGCTTGTAAGATTAAGGATGTTAATGCATGACAAAGTGTTTTTGACACTCATGTCAAAGGGGGAGATTGTTGATCTCAGCTTGGTTTTGACTAATGAGTGTCTACACACTTAAGTCATTTACTTATTTCATGTCGAACACAACATGTATATAATAGAGCATGCCGAGTTCATAGTGAGTGCCAAGCCACTCATGTGCCAAGTCACTCAAGTGCCAAGCAGACAGTGTATGCTGAGTGATTCATGAGCTGAGTAAGCAGTGCATTCCAAGTGATATAGATGTTGAGTCATAGTATAGAAGATAGTATATGTCAAGCATTAGAGACTTCAAATGCTAAGTGACACAATTTTGTTATGGTTGTTTGTAATGGCACAAATAATTATGTAAACAATTTTTGAGTTGACTAAAGATTGAATTATGATATTTTGGAGATAAGGACGAATCTTAAGTTGGATTCCCAATGCAATTACATGTAGCCAATCAAAAAAAGGGAAGGTTTAAGTGGAAAAATGGATGAATTGCAGCCGTTGGTTCATACTTAACCCTAATTCACCTATGTCTTGTTAAGAAGGACAAACCCTAAACTATCTAGAGTGTGAATAAGGTGTATGAAGGAGAAAAGAGAGAAGTTTTCATGCACAAACATAACATTCATGGTGACTAAGGAGTTATGATTTGAAATTGCATTGCAGAATCAATTAAAGGAGAATAGAGGAAGGGAAGAGCATACATCAAAGAGACATCTGATCAGGAAGGATCAAGAATGCATCAGTTTAGAGGTTATTTGTAATCAAGCAATCAAGTGCTAACCACAAGATCATTGATGAATCATTCTAGTAGGTGAATCAATCAAATCTCTTAACAGAGTATTCCTAACAAACTATATTGAAATCCTCTAACAAGGTGCTTGCTTAATTGTGAGTTAAAGTCCTTTAGCAAGGCACACTTCTAACAGGGTGTTGAAATCCTTTAACAGGGTGAGACCTAATAGTCTTTGTGAGCCTTTAATAAGGTAGACCTTTCATAGGGTAGACCATCTCTCATGATCAAAACATTGTAACCTTCATTGGATACACTTTATTACTACAATAGTGAAGATTTGTGGGTGTCTTTCCCACCCTAGTTTTATCTTTTCATTGGAGGTTTTTGAGTAATCATAGCTGGTGTCATACATGTGTCAATGTTTACTTGCTTATATGTTTACATGACTTAAATGTACATGCTTTACATGTTATTTCAATTTACTTAGTGAATGTATGAGATGGATATGTGGTGAAAGTTTTATGGGTCAAAGTTTAAACTATTGATTCACCCCCCACCCCTTGAAGTTTACCTTTCCAATTGTAATTCTAATAGTTCAAAAAAAATAACCACACAATAGAAATACAACACAAGATACAAGATCTAATACCAAATACAACTCTACATTTATAAATCAACTAATTACATGCAATGTGTTGGGTTGTAAGGCCTTCTTGGTTATGACCAATTACAAAGCAAGTGATAGTTCTACAAGATAACTCAAGATCCAACCCAAACCCTAGTTAGTCTAGATCTATAGAACAACATTACTTTGGAAGAAACCTCCAACAAGATCTAAACTTGTGCTCACAAGCCACCAAGCAATCTCTTTTTTTTCCAAGCCGTAGCTTCTAGCTCTTCTCAACTTCGCTCCTCTAAGCTACTCCATGTTGGATGAATTAAGACTCCAGACTCCATAAGAGCCTCTACTTATACCCAACTAAGCCACATGTCAGCCTAACAAGTTACAAATTAAATAAAATCTTACATTAAATACATATTTAAGCCACAAGTTGACCTGTAAAAGATATTAAAGAAAAAATGCCTTAGTTAGCTTACAACACCCATTAAATGCACTAAGGATAAAGATCCAAGGCCCCAAATAAGTCCATACATCCTCATAATTGATCCACATTAGGATCATACACATTAAATATTCTAAGTCAACCAATCCAATCTACAAGAACTCCATTTGATGCACCACATTGTTGAGTGTCAGCAAAACCACCACGCATAACTGAGCTCTCACAAGCATTGCCAAGTTCCTTAGGTGCCAAATAACTAACATGGGATGAGCAATGAGGTGAGTGTTGAGAAACATAGTATATGTTGATATCCTTCAGAGACCAAGTCCCTCGGCCAACACTACACCCAATAAAGGCCAAGCATCAACCTCTTCTATGACTGAGTCCTCCAACTCCAAGGTCAAATTACTCTAGCATGTAGGATTGCCAACTTCCCTAGGATGCTCTTGCATCAGACACCCTAGGTGTGAAAAGAAGTTCTTAATAGTTGAAATAACATCTTGCAAGATTCAAGACATATATCTTGAATTGGTTCTTCACATAGATATCCTCAAAGTTATCAACTCGTACACTCTTCCCTTTATTCCTCTCTTGCCAATCCTTTCCAACAATAGTCACAAGGTTACTCCACTTTTGTACATCCTTTCTTAGTGTAGCATAAGTTTTTTTTCCATGTTGATCTCTAACCCTCTTAGAATCCTTCAGCTCAACTTGCCTCCCAAAGCTTAGGTTCCTCTTGATGAGTTCTTCATTCTCCAAAGGCATCAGTGAAAAATTCTTGCCACCTTTCTCAATTGTAAATACATTCTTGAGACAATCATGCATAGCCCTGCAATCATACTGCCAAGGTCTACCAAGCAATATATGATAACCATTCATGTCCACAATATCACACAACACTTGATCCTTATACTGCCCGATCTGAAAATCAATAAGATATTGCTCCCTCACATCCAAAACATGTTCATATTGTAACCGACCAATCCTATAAGGATAAGGATGTCTCACTCTCTTTAAACCAAGTTTCTAAACTATCTCCTCAACAAAAAGGTTACCTGTACTACTACCATCCACAATCATATTGTAGATTTTACCAATAGACTTACAACGAGTCTTAAACAAATTACTCCTTTGACAAGGTTCTAGTGCCTTCTTACCATACAATACTCACCAAGCCAACAAATTCTCCCCTTCTTGCTTAGGTTCATTGACACAATATTCAAATTCATTCACCACAATAACTGTCCTATCATCAACCTTTTGGTAATATTTATAAGCTCTATGAATTTCTTCACCATAATGAACACAATTACCTTTAAAGGTAACCTTACCTATCCTCTTCATTGGCTCAATAGGTTTTGGTTCATCTTTTGCACTTGGTTTATCCTTTGTTGAGTGATCTTTCTTCTCCTTTCCATGGGAACTATCTTGATGTCTCCTCTTCAACTTATCTTATGCCTTTAGAGCATATTCATAATCATCCTTAACCAATTCAATATTTAGCATACCAACCTCATCTTGAATATTAAATCTCAAACCATCAATATACTGAGCCACCTTCTCCTTAGATAGTTATCTATGTCCAGATCAAATAGTTAGCTTGCAAAATCCTCGGTATAATATTTAATAGGCATATCCTTCTGCTTCACATTCTATAACCTCTTAAAAAAATCAAGTTCATAATCAACATGAATGAACTTAATCTTCAATTTAGTCACCATCAATCTCCACCTAGTGATCTTCATTTCACCTTCCTCTTCTCTATCTCTTTCTAATTCTTTCAACCAAAGAGAAGCATATCCTTTCAACTTAGTCTATGCCAACCTCACTCTAAGTGAATCTCCAATATCCTCTATTTCAAAGTAGTCTTCCAATTCCCCAATCTAATCAATCAGGTCTTTAGGATTCAAATTACTTGAAAAACTAGAAACATCCATCTTTTGCTTTACCTTCAATCAAGTCTCAGATTTATCTGGTCAACCAACTCTGTCTTCCATAAATATCTCCACATGATCGGTTCTATCTTCACCACTCGATCTAACAACCTTAAAGTCTTCAATGACTTCCTCATAACCATTTTCAGTATCTACATGCTAAGTTACACTAGTTATATCCCTTATGATCTCATTCTTCATTAACTCCATCTTAGATTTGAAATCCATTTCAACCTTCATTGAGATCCTTGCTTCCGCAACATCAAGATATCTTTAATCATCTTAGGGTCCAATCTTCTTGGAGGCATCTTCTAAGATTTTTGCAAACGTTATGCAAAAAACCTCCAACTAGATTGAACCTTCACTCTGATACCACCTAATGCAGTGTAGAATTGAATAAGCCCCCAATAGAGGTGATCTAGTTCCCAAAAAATAACCACACAGTAGAAAAACAACACAAGGTACAAGATTTGATACCAAACACAACTCTTTATTTATAAATCAACTGATTACATTCAATCTGTTGGGCTATAAGGCCTTCCCGATTATGGCCAAATACAAAGTAAGTCATAGTTCTACAAGATCCCTCAAGATCCAATCCAGATCCTAGCTAGTCCATATCTATAGTAGAATAGTACTTTGGTAGAAGCCTCCAACAAGATCTAAACTTATGCTCACAAGCCACCAAGCAATCTCCTTGTTTCCCAAGCTACAACTACTAGCTCTTCTAGACTTTGCCCCTCTCAGCTACTCCATGTTGGATGAATTATGACTCTGGACTCCACAAGACCCTCTACTTATATCCAACTAAGCCAAAAGTCAGCATAATAAGTTACAAATTAAATAAACCCTTACTAAATGCATATTTAAGCCACAATTTGGCTTGCAACATATATTAAATACAAAATGCCTCAGTCAACTTACAACACCCATTAAATGTAGCTAGGATAAAGATCCAAAGCCCCAAATATGTCCATGCATCCCCATGATGGATGCATAATAGGACCACACTCATTAAATACACTAAGTCAACCGATCCAATCCGTAAGAACTCCATTCGATGTGCCACACTATTGAGTGTCAGTAGAATCACCAAGCATGGTTGAGCTCCCACATACATTGCCAAGTTCCTTAGGAGCCAAATAGATAACACACACTAAATAATGCAATAAGTGCCTAGCAACATAGTATATGCCAAGATCCTTCAAAGACTGAGTCCCTTAGCCAACACTACACTCAATAAAGATCGAGTGTCAACCTCCTCTATGACTGAGGCCTCCAACTCCAAGGTTAAACAACTCTAGCATGCAAGATTGCCAACTTCCCTAGGATGCTCTTGCATAAATCAATATTATCATGATGACTCTACTAATAATTGTCAAGATTTACATTACAAGATCTAGCAACTCATAATAATGAGGTTATTCATATACCTCCTTATAATGACCTCTCTTTTACTTCTAATTTTTGTGAAAAACATTTAAGTCTCTGTTATGTTTCTCCACACCATGTAACATTGTTGGCCTTCTTTCTAGGGGCTCATTGTCATACATGATTTTATTTGTGAGTAGCATAATAGGCTTGCTTCCTTTTCCCTTGTTCCTATACTTGGTGGGCAAGGGAATCATGTCCTTATTTTTCACTTTCTCATTGATCCATTATTTCCTTTGGTTGTGTGTTATTTATTTATCATGTCACCTCCAATCTTGCATTATTTGCAATTGGATTTTCATGGTATCTAGGTCACTAACCTGAGAGCCCCATAATAGTTTATCCTTTTTTCAAGGATTTCCTTTTTCTCTTCTTGTATGGTATCTCTACATTCTACTCTTCCATGAACTCATAGGAGTTGTGACCTCTTTGGTTTGGACCGAGTGTTGCTTGGGGATACTATCTTGATGGTGAAATTGCTTTATCCTCCACTCATTGTGTTCTTAAGATGCCGAAATAATAAACTATTTTTCCATATTAATGGGGGGGGGGGGGGGATGGGCATACATGGTCCCCTTATCCTTTTCATATGTTTTTATTTTTCAAGTATGCCAGATAGAGTACAGTAGCATGACACAACTTGCTAGGGCCAACTACTCTCTCTTTATACATATCTTGGGTTGGTTGACTAGCACACCACACACACTTTCTATACTGTTTGACCTATCCAAGCACATGAAAAAACCAATCTCATGATATATGATTACTATATTATGAGAGTATAAAGCAAATTTGTGAGCTTGACTATCAGGAACAAAAACTTGCTAGACCATTCAATCCTTCCCCCTTTATTTTCTTTGTGGGATTGACTATCAACCACACAAGCCTAGTAGACCATTTGATCCTATATCCTTTTATTTTCATGGGATTTTCTATTAGGCACAAATAGCCACTAGACTATTAAATCATATCCCCTTTTGTGTGATTCACAATAAGGAACACAAACCTTATTGCGCAAGTTGATCACACCCTCTCTCTCTTTCTAATGACATCTCTCTTATTGTGACTTTGGGATATGATGATGACTCAAGTTCCTTAGGGAAAAATATAGATTTTGAGTATGGATTATAATACTTTAGCCTTTCTTGCTTGGTATGATTTCCAATCTATCTTCAAATCTATGTCTTATTCTTAGCTTGATGATTTCTTTGTCTCCTAAGTTGTGATAAGATCATCTTTTTCTTTTGATATAATTTACTGTGAGTTTAAGGCAAATCATACTCCCACTAAAGTGGGGCTAAATGAACCATCTTAAAATATATGCACTTGCCTTTTAAGACCATTTAGTACCTTTTCCATAACACCTTTCTTTAGACCATGAATGTAACTATGCTCAATCCCCTTTTCTCCTATCTTCTTCCTCTTTCCATCCTATTTCTCCTGGTATATGCATGAGCTTCTTGTGGCTCCCTATGCCTGACCTCTAGGACTAGGTTGACCTAGGTCAATCTAGTTCTCCCAGGTTAACCTAGACTAGGACTAGGTCGAGCCAGGTCAACCTAATCCCCTATGGTTTTGGGACTTGGGGCCTAGAAGGTCTGAGGGGTTTAATTACTTTTACTTTGCTCTCCAGTCAACTTGTATTGTTTTTCGACCCAAAAATGCACATATAAGGAGGCTTGGAGGCTTCATTTTTAGATCTAATTCTCAAGACATCTCATTGTCACAATACTTCCACAAGGTATCAATTAATCACAGAAAAGAGTCCAAGCATTCAAATATTCATGCAAACAAATTTCTTCAAGCATTCAAGGATCTTTTGTTAGCATACCATCTTCAACATCTAGCATATTTTTGGCCATCAAGGGAGGAGATATTTATTAAGTCATTCATTATCTTATTCATTGATGCACATTTACATCCATGTCTCTATGATGTGGTTATGGTAGATCCATTGAAATTATGGAGATATCTTACATCCTTCATACCAAATTCAAGATCTACAACATACATCTTGATAAATCCTTATTAACAAGGGTTTCTACAAGCAAGGTGAATATTACATTTATCTTGTTAACTTTACATTTATCATTTATGGTTAATTCCTTAACCTAGGGCTTGACCAAGGCAAGCCCTCCCCTAACAAAACCCCCAAAACCCTTCTTTTTTGTGTTGATTTGCAGGATACTAGTAAGAGCTTATAGATCTAAAAACTACTTTTAGGGAACTTGTTGGACAAGTCAGTTGTAGGTCACCAGATAATGTGAACTTGGTGGAAGGCCAGCTTTTCAACTCGACCTAAACCTTCAATTTCCTTTTCCAGGGAGATTTCTAGATTTTGTTCCTTTCATTTTTTCATTCCTAGATCTATGAATGGATATTTAAAAATAGTTCAAATCTATGATTTTCAAAGCTAAAATACATCTTGCTCTACACATTTTAAGGTGATTCTTTTATATTATATTTTATTTCATATATTTACCCTAGATCTATATCTTAATTGGGCTAATTGTGTTCACATAACATCTAGATTTACTTTATTTAAGCAATTAGTTCAATTTAACACACAAATTATCCTGTCAAGGGCCAAAGAGAGTATTTCCTTGTATCCCATTCCCCTTTATAATTCAAATTTAGCATGACCACCCTTCTTCGTTTGGGTTTAATCTAATTTGGATAATAAGTGGAACCATATTTGGAAATTCCCCTCTTTCACTCACACACCAATTTGAATGGCTTAGTTGCCTGGATAAGTAGAGACCTACAGTCCTATTAAAGTGTCTCCCCTTCCCCCCCTAAACAAAATATACAAATGGAATAAGTGCATTGTTTAGAGAGTTGGAAATCTGGATGTTCAGTGGAAATGTTAGACATATTAGAATATTCTTTAGGGAGGAGTGGATTGAAATCTAAAAGGAACGATTTAATATCTATACATACATCAAAAGAAGGCGTGTAATTTTCAAATTCAAGGATATTGATCTTGCTATAAAATGTTGGTGTGAAATCTAAGGTTCTCCAATCAGCTTCAAAATTTGATGGGCAACCTATTCATATTGGAGAAAGATTGAGTGAAGGAAATGAAAATGGAATAGGGTCAATTTGATAAGGAGCCTTATGATCTAAGAATTTATTTGTGAAAAGAAAGCCACCATGGTCACCTTTTTGAACAAGCCCTAATTTGATTTGAGATGTATCTTGAAAGAAAAAGAAAAAGCATCAAGGATGTGATCTTGTACTTCTAAGGTACACTTATGATAAGGAAACACATAACTCATCAAGGCCTCATTTATAGAAGGAATATAAATATTGTAATTCATAGGAAGTGGTTGATCATGCGGGGAGAGAAGCATATTATCATCCACTTGTATCAAGGTAGATTAATGAGGAAGGGAGTAATTTGTATCCTTATCCAAGGTTTCATCTTAGATAGGAAAACCATCAAAGGTAGAAATATTGTGTTAAAAAGGGGACACTCTAGGATAGGAATAATCATGACTAAAATGGTTTCACAAGGGACATGCATTATTGTAGAAGGATCAACATCGCCTTTCAAGATCTCTCCTTTTGGAGAGAGATTATTTGAAGGAATAGAATCTTCTTGTGCTAAAACTTTTTCATAGGTGGGAGTGACACTTAGAAGGTAAAAATTATGGGAATCAATGAAAGGAAGAAAAAAAGTGTTATCATATGGATGAAATGGAACATCCTGAAGATCACAAATAAAAATAAAAATTAAACTAGGAAATCAAGATAAAAAATCCATTGAACATGTAATGCAATTATTATGAATGAAATATTTTTGTGTTTTTGGATTAATTTTAAACAAAATGCAATGCAATGTAAGGATAACTAGATGTGGGATGCAAAAAAAAGTAATTTTCACAATGCAAATATAATTAATGAAAGAATGCAATTAATGCAATCTAATTAAAAATAATAACCTACAAATTACGATACATACAATGTTACAAATTGCATAAGAAGTATATATAAATAAAAAGGATATCCATTACCAAAATTAGAAGTGGAAAAAATGATGAGCAAGAATGCATGTAAAGAGAGACCACAAGGGAGGATCTAACTACTCAATCAAGAAGGCATGTAATGTAAGAGAGACAAGTTCATCAAAACATAATGGTGAAGGTGAACCAAACATACAATGTGAATATGCAAAGTAGCATTACAAAAGGAAAAATCTAACCATCCAATCAAAAGGCATAAAGCATGAAAGTGTTAGGTTTACCAAAATGTAACATAAAAAATGTAAGGTTCACCAAAATGTAACATAAAAAATGGTGAGCAATCAATTTGAATAGATCACTTACAAATGTATGTTAGGAGGATGAATATAGAGACCTCCTTGTAAGGGAAACTCAATTGGTACGTAGGGGAAAGTACCAATGCATGATCTACCTAGGTGTGAGGATGGTTTGGGTTTTGTTCCTTCTTTCCCTAAGAGAAGGAATCATAATGAAAATGAGTACTATGAAATTGATTATGTAATATAATTTTGCAAAATAAAAAATTATGAAATAACAAAGGAAGAAGAATACTTACCAAGATCCAAACCTAAAAAAATGTTGTCAAACTAAAATTGTTAGAGATCTGCATTGTATTAGCCTAGATATGCAAACAAACATGATCTGGAGGCCTCTGGACATAGAAACATCCAAGGTCAAGGAAAACTTAAGGTCAGGGATGACTTAAGGTCAAGGATAGCTTGGGTCAAATTCAAGCTCAATCTTGACTTGCTTTGCATAGAAATTTGAAACCCGAAAACTCTATCAGAAGCTTAAACCCTATATCAATAAATTTGATCTAAGCACTTACACACAATAGAGAGGGAGTTTTTGTTTGTGGGGAAGAAAATTCTTTGGTTAAACCATGGTATAGGAGTAAACCTTAAATGGATATAAATATTGATAAAGGAATGCTTGTTAGAACTACATATAACAATAAAGAATATAATAACAATGTTGATGCAATTATGTTTAATATGTGATCAAGTATGTTGATGCAATATCCTTGAATCAACACAAAATAAAAAGGAAAATATGTAAGGAAAAAACCTGATGTATGTATGTGCTTGCAATATCCCTCAATGATGAATGCTTTCATGGAGGTAGCTCCTCCTTGATGACTAAAATCTACTATCTCCAATGAATAAATAAGCTAAATCTAGGAGAAGAAATGCATGTTGGATAATGAAGATTTAAAATGTTTGAATGATGAATGTCTTTTCTTTCTTGAAGACTCCTTGAATTAACTTTCTTGATTCCTTAGGCTTAAATTTCTTGTGTGAATAATGGGTGCTCAACTGAAGAGAGAAGGCGTCCTTTTCTATCAATTTTAGAACCTAAAATATAAAAAAGATTGACTACACAAGGTCATAAATAATAATATTTTAACATTGGGACTAATATTTTATTAAGAAAAATACTTGGGTGAGGGATAACCTAATCCCTAAACCCCTATTAAAGGACAATCTCATTTTTTACCCCAAGTAGGGGACATACTCTTCCCTGACCTAGAGGTATAGGTCTTGAAAATGGACTCAGGTTTGAGAAATTTTGTAGGGTCAAGGAAAAATGATGAAATGTGTGAAAAGCCATCTAAAATGCATTTAAATAATGATTTATGTGTTTGGGGGAATAAATAGAAATCTATGCATAGAAAGTAGTGCCAACCGAGAGATTTGAGTAAGAATAGGAGAAGAAAGGACCTAGATGTAAGTTATTAAATGCAAAGGTGGTCTTAATATACCAAACCACACTAAGAAGGGATAAAAGGTCTTACAAAGAAAGTGCACACTTTTAAGATGGTACAACCTACACTGAAATTAGGATCCCTCCTAATTACTTCTCAAGACCCAAAAAATGCAAGGTCATCATTTCGAGATTAACAACAGAGGAAATGTTTCTTTTGTTAATAAATATTGTGCTATATTTATTAATAAAAAATATATACTTTTACATATTTGGAAAATAAAGTCTTAGAAAATTATCCACAAATAAAATTAAGAATACACTTTTTCTTTATACAATAACCAAAAGAATCCTAATTCCCCTTACTCCCATCTAACCATTTGATCATCGTTGACTTGAAATGATATCTAAAATGTATATTGGAAAATTCTACCCCTTTTCGTAATATCTACAATCCATGCCCTAACTCATCTTTGAATTACACAAATCAAAACATACATTACAAAAAATGGATTAAACTATATCAATATTTGAGAAATTTTTGTAAAACCTATTAATGCATCCTATAAAAAGGTCATAGACATTGGCATGAAAGGCCTCATCACAATGCACAATATCAATCATCTAACATTGCCTCGACCCTAAAGAGATCCTTTTTTCACAACCACAACTACTGTGCCTACCACCTCTGCCACCCCTTTCATCATTTACATAACTATGGTCCACTACTATAATATACCTCCAAAAGTCTGTCAACTTGTATTTGAGGTAATATTAATCAATTTTTCCTTGGTCACCCCTATCAATAATATTATTTTTGATGCAGAAGCACCTAGGGGTAAAGGTGAAACCCTAACTCAATTTTGGTTTGTAAATGGTATAAAAAACCATTGAGGAAATAAGGACTAGAAATAAAGTCCCAAGGTAAGTTTAGGAGGTTTGGATAGGTAGGATTTGGAGTGTGAGTGAAATTTTGTCAATTAGGTCCTGATAGGCAAAAATTGCTTAGAAATTTTTTAATGAGGTAAAATGCAGAAAAATACCTAAAAAGGGGAAATATGTGTTCAAAAGTGGTCCTTAGGTGTGTTAGGATCATTTTCTAAGGTTTGGAAACAAACTGGTCAAGTTTGAAGGCTCAACTTGCAAAATTGCAAAAGTTGTCAAAAAGTTGCTCATTGATAGCTTTGCAATTTTTGCAAAATTACATAGCAACTTATTGCACAGTTTTGAAGAATGAACTACATGGTTATTTATGGATTGAACCAAAGGCCAATATGGAAGAGGGAGCCTATTTAAACATTCTCCAACTCATTTCCAGGGGTTGGACATATTGTTGTACGAACATCACATGTGTGAGGAGGAGTTTGATTGAAGAAAATAGAGTTTTTAGGATTGAGTAAAAGATTTTGATTGAATAAATTACTGTTCTAAATGGGATAACTTATTAGATTAATGTAGAGATTTTGTGCACAATTGTTTTGATTGTTAGTTACCATTTAACTAGGTTTGCAAAATTAATTAGATTCTTCATTCATGTTGTCCAGTTTTGACAGGGTTCCATGAAAATGACCAAAACTTGAATTCCCATGGTTGAAACTCTATGGCCTTCAGGAATCAATTGATTGTATGTTTATACTATGTAAATAATGATTTTGGGATTTGTGGAAGTCCAGTAACTAGTTTTACAAGTGAGCCCTAGGTAAGCAAGAAAGGCTTGGCAAGGTGTAATGAAAGCTTGTAATGGAATTTTGGAGGAGACAAAGGATTCAGAAATTCCAATATTGCTTGAGAAATGAAGGAGTAGGGTGCTAAAAGTTCATAACTCAGAGGAGGAGGTTGAAAGTGGTGTTTGAAACCATTGGTGAAAGATTCATTGTCATTTACTTTGAAACCCTTAAAACAAGGGTTTTCTAGAGGTGTACTATACAACCATAATAGGAGCCTAAGACCTAAAAAATATTTAAGCTTAGGTCATTAAGAATCAAAGTCTTAAAGACACAAAGTGGCCTTGTTAAGGTTTTTTGGGAGTTATAGCTAATTCCTTATTTTTAGGAGGGCTAATAGGGGCTCTTAGGGCTACAAGGGAAAACAAGACAATTTGAAGTCGTGGGTATGGTAGACTTACCAAAATAATGTAGAATGTATGAAATGTGGTAAGAACCATGGAAAGATGGTTTGAACTTGCTTTTTGCCCTTCAGGCACATTTGGTGAAGTTTTTACTCACTAGGTCAGTAGAGGATTGAAACTTGAATTGTTGGGAGACTTTCTTGGTGAAAGGGGATTGAGAAGGGTTACTCTAGGTTGGGGTTAGGATTAGTAACCCTAAGTAGGCTAGCCTTGGCAGAGCAAGAAATCTCTAGAGTGAATAAGCTCCCCATCAAATTGGTATCAATGCCATAAGATTGTGGCTTGTGGTGGTATGTTGTATTCCACCGAGTCAAGTGGATCTTCAAGGATGGTTACCAATGTAGAGTAGGAAAAGGAGGTAGATGAGAAAAAGAAGCTCATGGAAGAGATGACTAAGCTTCTTGATTAGGCAATAGAGGAGATGAAATACTAGTTAAAAGAGATGGAAGATGTAGCCCAAGCTAAGGAAGATGAAGACTTTAGCAAGGGTAAAGAGAAGGTGAGTTTGGAGGATTTAATACTTGAACCAGATCCTCCACTTGGTGAACAAGAACCATTCCTCAAGGCCTTCAAGGCCTTTGGAGGAAAGAGCATAAAAAATGTCTCACTATTACATGAAAATATGGGTGTAGAGGTGGTCCTATAATGGATTGAAAGTATTAAAAACTACTTGGAGTGTGAGGGGACAATAGAGGCCCAAAAGGTGAGATTTGAAAAATCTAGATTGAAAGGCCAGGCATTGACATGGTGGAAGTTTGTACAAGAGGAAAGAGAGAGTGAAGGGAATAAACTAATAACCAATTGGAGGGCTATGGTAGCAAAGATAAGGGAGACCTATTTTTTGAAGACTATGAGATTCAAATTCACAAGCAAAGGAAAAATCTCAAGTAGAAGGATCTTGATGTGGCTACCTATATGGAGGAGTTTCAAAAGTTGGCTCTAAGGTCAACAATATGGGAGGCAAAGAGAACCAAGGTGGCAAGGTATTTAAATGGCTTTAAGTGGTCTATTCAAGATGAGTTGAGCTTGTTTAGTCTCACCACATTATAGAGTTTTTTTTAGATGGCTAGGAAAGTGGAAGATAAGTTGAGGAAGAAAGGGGAATCAAGTTCCAAAAATAGAGGCAGAGGTAAATACTTTAGAGGAGGCTCAAGAGGAGGTTCTAGTGGAAGGACCAATGAGCAGAGAGGCTATAGGGATTCCAAGTGAATGAGCAGGCCAATGAGATTAGTCAAAGGGGAGGCTTTAGTAGAGGAAGAGGATCCAATAATGGGGGAAGAGGCAGATATGGGAAGAATAACAAAGGCTCACACTTCAACAATATGAAGTGTTACAACTATGGAAAGTTGGGGCACCCTACCTACATTTGTCCATAGAAGGAACCATCATCCTATGGAGAGAAGAATATCACCTATATCCAAGAGGAAGATAATCACAAAGTAGGAGTAGACCTTGACATAGAGAAGGGTGAGAACCTCATGCTAAGGAGAGTCTTGGTTAAGGAGCATGTAAGGGATGAACCCAAGAAGAGAAGAGCACTATTCAAAACTATTTGCAAGATACTAGGTAAAGTATACAAGGTAATCATAGACTTAGGGTCTATAAGAAATGTCTTTTCAAAGGAAGTAATACAAAAGCTTAGTTTGACAAAGATTCCCCATGTGCATCCTTATAGGGTGACTTGGTTGAACAAGGGGTAGAATATTCTAGTAAATGAACAAGTATGGGAAGACATCACTATTGTTAAGTACCAAGACAAGATTCTACATGATGTGCTTCCCATGGATGCTTCCCATTTGCTATTAGGAAGGCCTTGGTAGTATGATAGGGAGGCAGTGCATCACGGGAAGGAAAAAAAGTATTATTTCAAGAAGGATGGGGTCACCTATAGGATACAATCCATAGTGGAAGAAGATAAGGTGGAGAAGGCTACTTTCAAGACATTGTTGATGAGTGGGAAATAATTCCTCAAGGACTTAAAGGGAGTTGAAGGAGTAGGCTACGCCATTATGGTGAAACCCAAGGAGAAGAATCCATATTCACAAACACCTAAACACCTATACCTACAGAGGTACAAAACCTATTGGATCAGCTCAAGGATATAATTTGTGAAGGAGCACCACCAACACTAACCCTAAAGAGAGTAATAAGTCATCAAATTAACTTCATACCAAGAGAATCACTACCAAACAAATCTATATACAAGATGACTTTAGAGCAGAACATGGAAATTACAAGACAAGTCCAAGAGTTTCTTGATCAAGCACTGATTAGGAAGAGCATTAGCCCATGTGAAGTACTAGTTGTCCTAGAACCTAAAAAGGGAGGTAAGTGGATAATGTGTACTAATTCTAGAGAAATCAATAGAATCACAATTAGATATGTATTTCTTATTCCGAGGATAGAGGATCTAATGGACCATCTAGGTGGGGCTAGGTATTTTTCCAAAATTGATCTCAAGAGTGGCTATTATTAGATTAGGATGAATGAGGGTGATGAATGGAAGTCTACATTTAAGACTACTAACGGTCTCTATGAGTGGTTGGTAATGCGATTTGGTCTTACCAATGCACCAAGTACCTTCATGAGAGTCATGAATGAGGTTTTGAAAGACTACATAGGAGTGTTTGTGGTTGTGTACCTAGATGACATCACGAAGGCATCATTAAGTTGGCAATGAACCTCGAGAAGAGTGAATTCACGAAGGGGGAGCTAGTGTATTTGGGTTTTGTAGTATCCCAAGGAAACCTAAAAATGGACAAGGAAAAGGTGGAGGCAATCTTGAGTTGGCCTACTCCTAGATCTACTACTCATGTCAGAAGTTTTCATGGCCTAGTACAGTTCTATATGAAGCTTGTGAGAAGGTTTAGATAAATTTGTGCACCTATGAATGACATCATAAAAGGAGGCATGAAGACCAAGTTCAAATGAACCAAGGCAACATATGCAAGTTTTGAGAGGTTGAAGAAAGAAGTGACAACTGAACCAATATTGGTTTTGCCTAGTTTTGAGAAGCCATTTGTGGTCAAATGTGATGCTAGCAACATAGCAGTTGGGGTAGTGTTAAGCCAAGAGGGGAGGCTAGTAGCATTTTTTAGTGAGAAGCTTAATGAAGCTAAGACAAGGTATTCAACATATGACCTAGAGCTCTATGTGCTTGTCCAAGCCTTCAAGAAGTGGAGGCACTACCTATTGCCTAAGGAGTTTTTTGTCTTCATAGACAACCAATACTTAAGCCTTATCAACTCACAGGAGAAGCTAAGTTTGAGGTACATCAAATGGATAGAGTTCTTGCAATCCTACACTTTCATCATCAAGCATAAAAAGGGGACAAACAACAAGGTGGAAAATGCTTTGAGCAAGAGGCTATTGAAACTACAAGAGGTCAAGTTGTAGAGCATTGGATTAGATGGATTCAAGAACCTATATGAGGAGGACATTGAATTTTTAGAGGCCTACAAGGTATGTACAAACTTTGAAAACCATTTCCATAGTGAATTTTTTGAATATACCTTGCAGAATGGGTTATTGTTCAAGGGTCAACAATTGTGCATCCCAAGGGGATCTATGAGGGAGAATCTCATATAAGAGAAGCACAATGGAAGCATGAGTGGGAACTTTGGCCTTAACAAGACATTAGACCTTGTGGAAAGATTGTATTACTGGCCCAAGATGCAAAGGGATATAAGGAGGTATGTCGAGCAGTGTGGAATATGTAAGAAGGAAAAGGGCACCTCAGTAAATGTAGGACTCTACCAACCTCTACCCATTCCTAATAGGCCTTGGGAATGCATTAACATGGAATTCATAGTGGGGTTACCAAGGACTAGGACAAAGTTAGATAGTGTGTTTGTGGTGGTAGAGAGGTTCAACAAGATGATTCAAATTATCCCATGCAAGACAACCCATGATGCAAGCAATATTGTGAATCTATTCTTCAAGGAGGTTGTTATAATACATGGCTTACCAAGGAACATGGTTTTTGAAAGAGATGTCAAATTTATGGGGAACTTTTGGAAGACCCAATGGAAGAGGTTGGGAAGAAACCTAGCTCATAGTTCTGCCTACCATCCCCAAATAGATGGATAGACAAAGGTCATCAATAGGGTCCTAGGCAACCTATTAAGATTTCTTACCAAGGAATATGGGAAAATTTGGGAGCAAGTCATCCCTCAGGCATAATTTTCTTACAATGATAGTAATAATAGAACAACAGGGTTAAGCCCTTTCTAGATACTGTATGGGACTCATCCAAGGGGCATATTGATGATTTTGTTCAGTCCATGAAAGAAGTGCATGATTAGGTTAAGCAAATCTTGATGGAGGCAAATTAGAAATTGAAGGAAAAGAAGGATGAGGGGGGAAGAGAACTAAAATTCCAAGTGGGGGATTGGGTGATGATCTACTTGAACAAAGCCAAGTTACAAAAGGGCATCCCTAGTAAGTTGTGGATGAAAAGGACTGGGCCATGTAAGGTGCTTGAGAAGTATGGACCCAATGCCTACAAAGTAGACTTACCTAAGGACATGGCTATTTCTCCCATCTTAAATGTTAAAGATCTAATAATTTATAAGGGTCCTAAGGTGGATGAAGTAGAGTATCAAGAAGAGCTAAGTAAGAATATCTCAAACCTGTAGGTACCTAGAAAGAAGCAACCATAGGTGGAAAGGATATTGGATCCCTGGGTGAAGAAGAGTACAAGAAACAAGGTCTATCAAGAACATATAATGAAATGGTTGGATACACCTGAAGTTAAGGCCACTTGGGTTTGTAAGAGTGATTTCAAGAAGCATGTAATCAACAAGGAATTCCTCTCTCTAATAGTACCTTAGACTTCTTACAGGGGGAGAATGATGTAGGAGCACCTAGGGGTAAAGGTGAAACCCTAACTCAGTTTTGGTTTTTAAATTTTCTAACCAACCATTGAGTAAATAAGGAATATAAATAAATTCCCAAGGTAAGTTTAGGAGATTTGGATAGCTAAGATTTGGAGTGAGTAAAATTTTGTCAATTTGGTCCTGATAGGCAAAAATTGCTTAGAAATTTCTCAATGAGAAAAAATGTGGAAAAATTCTTGAAAAGGGGCAAGATGTGTTAAAAAGTGGTCCTTATGTGTTTTAGGCTCATTTTCTAAGGTTTGGAAACAAACTAGTCAAGTTTGAAAGCTCAACTTGCAAAATTGCAAAACTTGTCAAAAAGTTGCTCATTGACAACTTTGCAATTTTTGCAAAATTGCATAGCAACTTTTTGCATAGTTTTGAAGAATAAAATACATGGGTAGTTATGGATCAAACCAAAGTCCAAGATGGAAGAGGGAACCTATTTAAACATTCTCCAACTCATTTCCATGGGTTGGACAAACCATTGTACGGACAACACATGTGTGAGGAGCAGTTTGATTGATAGAAAATATAGTTTTTAGGATTGAGTGAAGGATTTTGATTAAATAACTTATTGTTCTGAATGGGATATCAGCTTGGATTTATTTAGAGATTTTGTGCACACTTTTTTTGATTTTTAGTTCCATTTAACTAGATTTGCAAAATTAATTAGATTCTTCATTCCTGTTGTCCAGTTTTGATAGGGTTCCATGAAAATGACCAAAAATTGAATTCCCACAGTTGAAAATCTATGGCCTTTGGGAATCAATTTATGGTATACATATACTATGTAAATAATTATTTTGGGGTTTGTGGAAGTCTAGTAACTAGTTTTACAAGCGAGCCCTAGGCAAGCAAGAAAGGCTTGGTAAGGTGCAATGAAAGCTTGTAATGGAAATTTGGAGGAGACAGAGGATTAGAACATGTCAATATTGATTTGGAAATGAAGTAGGATGCTAAAGGTTCATAACCCAGAGGAGGAGGTTGGAAGTGGAGTTTGAAACCATTGGTGAAAGATTCATTGTCATTGCCTTTGAAACCCTTAAAATAAGGGTTTTTTGGAGCCATACTATAGGGTCATCACAGGAGCCTAAGACCTAAAAAAAGTTCAAGCTTAGATAATTAGGAATCAAAGTCCTGAAGACACCAAGTGGCCTTGTTAAGGGTTTTTGAGAGTTATAACTAGTTCCTTGTCTTTAGGAGGGCTAATAGGGGCTCTTAGGGCTACAAGGGCAAACGGGATAATTTAGAGTTGTGGGCATGGTAGACTTACCAAAATAATGTAGAATATCATGAAATGTGGTAAGAACCATGGAAATATGGTCTAAACTTTCTTTTGGCCCTTTAGGCACATTTGGTGAAGTTTTGCCTCATTAGATCAAAAAGTGCATAGTTGGTGAATTGAAGGTAGAGGATTGAAACTTGAATTGTTGGGAGAGTTTCTTGGTGAAAGGGGATTGAGAAGGGGTTCTCTATGTTTGGGTTAGGAGTAGTAACCCTAATTAGGCTAGGAGTAGCCTTGGTAGAGCAAGAAATATCTAGAGTGAAGAATCTCCCCATCAGTTTCCTAATAATGCATTTATTTCTTGTTTATCTACCAATATTTTTTTCCTTCCTCACATCTTTAATCTAAATTTTCTAATCCCCTAGAGGAAGAAGACATAAATATGATGTGGGAATTTAGGCATGCCAATCTAATATTTTATCACAACCAAAAACCTCACAATCGAATTAACCTAGTTCGGGATTTTTTTCAATCCAATTCTCCATTTAGAATGTAAACACCACTCCACAACACATCACACCCTAACTTTATTGTCCATGTTTTTCCCCATTCATATAACATGGAGGAAATTATAGAACATATTTTGTATTTGAATTTTGAGATAATGAAATCTATCTGCATAAGTAACCTAACTTTTAGATGCTAAAAAATGGTTCGCGTCTATTGTTTAATCACTTTTTCATACTAACACTTCCCATTTTCCCATTTCACTAATTTTGATCTTTTGGCCAATTTTATTATCATTTGAGCACATTTCAACAACATCCTTGATATTTCACCCCACCCTTTCAAATCAATTGTAGATCATTTCTGAATTGATTCCTATTTTATCTCTTTTTTAAAGAATTGACTCTAAATTATTTGAACATCATCAAAATCTCATTGAATCAACCTTAAACCATTTAAATATCATCATAAGCCTTTCTAATCAATCCAAAATCATCCCAAATAAACCCAAAACCATCTCGAATCAACCCTAAACAATCCTAGGCATGTCAAACATCCTTGATTAATAAACACTTATCCAGTCCTAGGCATTGTCATGTCCCTTACTGCCTTGGAAATCTATCAAACCTATCAAATCTGACCTTAGCACTACCATCTCCCTCGATGCTAGGTCAATCTATCATCTTTATCATTTGATCATAGACATTATCTACCCTAAATATTGGATTATGGAATTATCCAATCAATTTAATAACATTGGCAATGCCCATAGATGTTATTATGATCAATCAATTTCAATCCCGTGGCCTTTACAATGCCTGTTAAATATCACATACCCTTAATCCATGTAATATGTTTATGACATTCTATCAATCCTAATCACTTGATCAATTTGATCATGGATTTGATCTACCCACCATCATCGTAGTTGATCTCCATAATCATTGCATTTCATAAAAAAGGTTAATCCCACATTTATTTCATCAAATTGGCCAATAATTTACTAATTTGTCCTATAGGATTAGTCAACCCATAATCTATTCCTATTTCATTTCAATCCTTTTTATCCCACCTTACTAATTATTCTTATTAATTAACCTTATCAATTGATTAATACTTAGTAATTAATTGGTTCATCTTTGAAAACTATTAGAATTCTCAATTTCCTAAGTCCTATTTTCCCATTTCTAATTTCTAATTTGCTAATTTTAATTTGTGTAGAATTATGAATTTTTAATTCAAATATTCCACCTAGTCCTGACACATGTCCACAATGCATCATAGATCCTCTCTCTACACTTGGCTAATATGTGTCATATTTGACATATATTATTCCTTATGCATGACTATAATAAGCCACATTCATCATAGATTCTTGTCTACAAGTGTCTTTGATGTGTCATATACTCTCTTCCACTTCTAGTCATGTTGACTTGTCTGTGTCATAGAATCCTACATTTGGTATATTGCATCATATTTTTCATAGATATCCTAAGGAATATCATGCTAATTTGTACACTCAAATTGACAAATATCTATCTCCTCATTTGTGTCTCATCTCATGCATTTTGGCTATAAATTGAGCCAAATTGCACTCATTTTCAATCCTTAGAACCCCTTAAGAACTCATTACACCCAAACTACTCTTATGATATTCTCAATAGCATTCATCCCATCATCATATCATTTTTTCATTTGCTTTCAATTGTGTGTGTGTGCACTATAGGCAATTAGAGCTACAACAACAATGGCAAAGAAAGAAGGACATGGGAACTATAATTGAAAAGGGGTTTTTTACTTGTTTAAATTCCTTTGCTTTCATTGGTTTTCATTGTAAATTAGATTGGTTTAGCATATTTTGATTGAGTTTGTGGTTGCTCTTAGTATCCTAGGTCTTAACCTATTTTCTAGTTCTACAATTGGTGAGCTCAACATGAATCATGTTTACTAACTTGGGTTTTCTTTTTTTGTGCTTGTAGGTGCAAGGAGGGATCTCATTGGAAGGAGTCTAATGCTTGTTTGTTTGTTGTGATCACACCTAGTCTAATTAGAAGGTCCAGTAACATACTTTTATCCATTGCTTATACATTTTATAACCCTCTATCCTAAGTGTGCGCTTGGTATTGTTAGGGCACACTTGGGTGCCTTAGGTAGTTGTTTTGGGTGTTTAGGACCCAATATCATCTTTGTCTACTATTCTCATCTAACCAACTGTGCCCCTAACCTACCAACTATGCCCTTATGGGCCTCAAGTGCATAAGGGGTACACATGACACTGTTAAAGTGCACTTGGTAGCCTTACTTTGAATTTTACATATTATAGGTGCCATTTTGACCCTATATCACCCCGTTTGGTTCCTATGTTCCCAGCTATGCCTCTAAAATACCAATTGTGCCCTTCTAGGTTGCAATTGAACCATAGGCATAGTTGGCACTATCTGGGTGCACTTGGGAGTTTTTTGAGTGTTTTTGGCCTTCTCTAGTGCAATTGGTACTATCATTGTATAGTTGGTTCATAGAAAGGCCAAGTTCCAGTCATAATATGCATCTAGGGTTTCATTTTGATTTTAAAACCTAGAATGGAGGTTTTTTTTGTGTTACTAATGGTGTATTTGCAACATGTAGTTCTCATTAGGAGAGCACTAATCACTTGAAAACTACTAATATGTTTGGTGCAGGATATTGATAAAGACTTGTGTGTTTGTCAAAACTATGTGTGTAGTTTTCTTCAGATTAGCTAACACTTAGTTTGGTGCTTTAAAATGAACTTTCTTTTCTGATTGGTGTCTCTACATTGTTTAGAACCCAAAGATTTGCATGGATGTATCCTCTCCCCTCACCATTCATGGATCTTAGGTATAAGAGAAATCCATACAATTTCTTTTAGAGAGGCCTACCTTGGAACCAAGACTCACCACTTGCCAAGTCCTTGGAGTCAACCTCAATGTGATAATGGGCCAATGCTAGGTCTACACTCTAGTCGCTATAATAGACTTGATATGGCTAGTTCCCTATTAGCGATATTGCTAAGTTATAGCTCTCCTCCAGTACCCTTGTGGTGTGACAAACCCTGATTCTTGAGGTTGGGAGACCTTTTGAGGAAGTTTATCATCTACTTTCTAAATGAAGTGCCCAAAATAAACAACATGTCTTAGTGGCCAAAATCCTTTCTATCCACTAGTCAGGGGGTCACCCAATCTCATGAAGACATCCCACAATCTCACAATCCTTAGTAAAGGCAATGATCCCTTAAGAAGTGATGACCCTTGGGAAGTGGATCTTGGTAGCCTCAAGAAGTGAGTGTGTTGTAAGGCGGAGCCTGTGGTGCCAAGATCCTAGGTTGTCCACTCTAGATAAGTGCAACTAAACTTTGGTTCAAGTGGGGATTTAGTGGATACAATCTTAAAGATTAGGTTGTGATGTCTCTTTTAAGTTTAACAATAACTATTCTTGTCTATTGTGTCTTGTGTGTGTGCATAACATATAATAAAGATAATGCCAAATTTACAAACTCACACCAAACACATTTGAACCTTGGACACTTTCAAGCATCAGATTTTCAAAACATTACAAACCTCTTGTGAAAACATTGCAAAAATTTTTATCAAATCCTTGAGAACTTTATAAACATGAAGAATTGTGGCCTTAGGAGTCCTTGGCATGATTTAGAGCTCACCTTTGCATAGCCTACCCTTGCATGTCCATCATTTGATCCTCATACTTGCATCCTTTAGCTCTTATTTTGCATCTTTTAATCCTCAAAGAACATCCCTTATATTTCATATTGTGTCCCTTAGTCTTCATTTTGCATCTCCTAGTCTTCACCTTTTAGCCCTTAGTCTTCATCTTGCATCCCCCAACTTGTATTCTTGCATGTCCTTGCCCTCATTTTGCACATCCTAGGCTTCATTTTTCATGTCCCAAGCCTCATTTTCCATCCCCATTCTGATCATAATATCATCCTCAACCCACTCTCTAGCAAAACAACCTAAAAGTCATCAAGTCCAAAATCATTAAAGTTTTGGCCGTCTTTACCAACTGTGCCCCTAAACTACCGACTACTCCCTTCTGGGCCCTAACTGCACCATAGGCATAGTTGGCTCTTTTAGAGTGCACTTGATGTTTTCTTGGTGTACTTGGTTGTTAGAATAGTCAATTTTGACCTTCAAATTGTATTTTGAGACCATAGAGTTGCCCCTAGATGCCTCTATAGGACCTCATTTTGATCATGTTTTAAACATCATTTTGCACCCTAGGACCCTTGCATCTTACACACCCACCTCACATAGCTCTCATTTTGACCCCCCTTTAAACTTCATTTTGAACCTAGATCCCTTTTGAATTTAGTAAAAAATTAGAACAAAGTATGAGTCTTAAGGTATCTCCTTATGTGGATGGATAAAGGATCTTGACCTTAGTCTTTTTGTCATCTTTCTTATCATTTTTCATGGGTCAAATTCTGTCTATGTCTTGATGGATTTGACCTTGTCCTTTTTATCAACTTGAACTTTTTTGTTTTTGTCCCTTTTGGTCAATATCTAGATTCCATCTTCATAAGGTTAAACTCTTAGATTGATACTTTCCAAAGATTTTCTTCTAGGTCCAAACCTTATATATACTTGTCATAGCATTATCACATCCTTAGTCTTCCTAAACATCATTTTAATTAACCCTAGTTGCATAATCATTTCACCTTGCACAGTCCCAAAACCTAGCATTTCCTCCAAGTATCAAATCCCACAAACATCTCCAACAATCCACTTGTCCAAATCATTCATGAAACCCAACACTTTACATGATCCCATGTCCATATCTAGCATGTCCTAAATGTCATTATCAACTTTAGCATAACACATTTCATAATCTGATCCTAAGTTGTATACATCAACCCTTACTTTCATTTTCACAAATCCAAAGTCTAAAGTCCAACACAATCTACATTTTGCATACCTTAGAATCATCTTCATATCCCTTAATCAAAAAGTCCAAAACATCACTCACATTTACATATGTGCATCATCCCCTTGGGTCATTTTCACCTTGCATATCATAACCCTAGTTCATTTTGCACTTTCGCAACTTGCATCACACACTTAGACCCCTAACATTCCCCAAAAAAGTCATATCTTGCATAACCCCTTTCAAATTATCAAGTTTCAACTTGTTTTACCAATTGCATGCCTAGTTTTACCAAGTGCACACCTTAGGGGCACACTTGGTAACTAGATAGTCCATCTTAGGTTCTAGAGTCCCAAATTGCATTTTCATAGCTTGTATTGCATGCTAAAACCCTTAAAACCCCCTAAAAACACATAGAACATACATACTCTACATTTTTGTCACCCAAACACCTTATTTTCCATATGCACCCTTTTGGATTCCAAGTGCACACCTCAAGGGTACACTTGGACTATTTGGGCACAATTGGTACTTTAGGTGCACACTTGGGAGATAGAAATTCCATTTCAAAATCCCCATTGCATCTGCATACTTAGGTACCATGCCAATCTTTACAAGATCACAAACTTCCATAGGGCAACAAGGTCCATACTAATCCATGCACATTTCAAGTGACAAAACCTCACAAACATTTTTTGACCCAATACAAGACATATATGCGCAACAAGAAGATTTTTACTCAAATATCATGAACACTTCACAAATACCTTTTGATCCAATGTCAAAAGGTCTTGACCCCAGCATGACATAAACTTCACATGAAGTTACCTCTTTCGATTAAGTGAAAATGACACCCTCAAAATCTTATGATCAATCACTTGAATCTCACATGCTGCTAATTGAAAACTTACAAAAGAAACTAGGGAAGGAGTTTGAAAAGGTTCAAAGGCAAATAAAATCCATTACAAAAAGATCCTATGATATGGATAAGTTTTATAACTGTCCAGTACAAAGTTTTTCTGACACACATTAAATGTCTCATGGATAGATCACAAATACCAAAACTTATTGCTCAACTTGTAGAGGCAAATAAAAAATTCAATTAAATACTTCTTAGTGAAGACTTTGAATATGATCAACCCAACCCTATTTCAAAACTTGCTCCATCTTCCTCAAATGATGCATACAACACGGTTTCTCCACCAAATACTTCAACAACATGTGGAACAATACAATGGGGTCCACCCCCTAACTCTAAAAAAATCTTCATTCCATTTGAATCAAGTGATCCTCCAACAACATTACAACCTTGTGTGCAAACAATTCAATCAACACTGAGTCCACAAACAATTTGGCCTTAAACAATATTTGATCAACAACACTTTATGTCCAAAAATCCAATAAGATTGTCTCAAACAAGCACAAACTCAAACATGCCAACTTTTTTACATCAAGAAAACACAATTAATGAAATTCCTTTTGAGGAGCATCTTCAACCAAACAAACCTGAACAACATGAACACATCAAATCTACAACAGCAAAAAGGTCAAATAAGCAACATAAATCCAATTCATATACTTTGAAGCAAATCTTTAAAAAATTATTTGAGAAGGATAACAATTCACCCAAGTCGAGCAATGGCTCATCCCAAAACATTCACATGGAAATGAACCTTCAAAAAGTATCCATGTCTCCCTCCAGTCCTTCATTATCCAAAGCTTCACAAAAACATTTTCCTTCATTACTCTCAAATTTCATTTCTAAAAATGAAAACCCTCAAGGGCTATCCATAGAATAACTTCAAACTGTTAGAATATATAGTCCACCAATATAATTGAGAGGGTGGGGGTGGGGGATGAATCATTTATCCAATTAATATCACAATTATCAACCTTATTAAAATTTAACCATATGAGCAATATAATCAGAAACCACAACAAGATACCCATACATAATTAACACTAGATATGTTAACTAGGGAAACCCTTGATCAGAGAGAAAACCCCAATGGGGATAGTACCCACAAGATGATGTACTAATATAAATATTCCTTGTTAGAGGATGGACCCTATTAGGAGTCTAAAACAACATTTAGTATATATTAGTCCCTGTTAGGAGACTTTGAATCCTTGTTAGAAGATTCCAACCCTATTAGGAGTTGTGGAAGATAGCTGGACCCATTGCCCAAACAACTTCAAGGTTAAGATCAATGAACTCACTGTCCAAATGATCTCCGTATTACTCCTCGTAGAATAATAGAAATGAATTTTTTTTCGTTCCTCTATCTCTGTCTTGTCAACTGGACTCCTGCTCATTTAGATCTTGTAACCAAATCACAAAACTCGCGTCCAATAATCCCTTGAATTACTTATACGCATTTAGTAAACACTCTACTACTTTTCACACTTCACATTCAAAACAATTCTTTACATGCTTACAAACAAGGAAAACATCTTTCCTTTATACCATATCTTCAAAATAATTCCTTGAGTTAGCCTTGAGGATTTCCCAAAATTAGTTGTAATAAAATAATTAATTAATTACAGTTACAATAGGACTGTCGGCTCGAAGTCTATACAACTTCTTACACATGCAATACTAGGGCTTGCACACTTGTTGATGTCACCACAAGATTGTCTTCTACTAATAGCTGACTACACATTTCTTCATTGCATCTTAGATGTAAGATAGAAAAAAAACATCAGAATGTTGTTCTCAAGCACTTTGTTTCTATATCTTCAAAATAATTCCTTGAGTTAGCCTTGAGGATTTCCCAAAATTAATTATAATAAGATAATTAATTAATTATAGTTACAATAGCACTATTGGCTCAAAGTCTATACAACTTCTAACACATGCAATACTAGGGCTTGCACACTTGTTGACGTCACCACATGACTGTCTTCTACTACCATTTGACTACACATTTCTTCATTGCATCTTAGATGTAAGATAGAAAACAAACATTGGAACATTGTTCTCAAACACTTTGTTTCTACACTGCTCTTAGTAAATCAGGTACAACTTCCATACACCTTTGACTTAGACTCTATGCACTAAACCACATGATCAGGACATAGTATAGAACATGTCCTTAGCCATATATCACCAGACAATCAAACTATTTTTCATACTAATAAGATCTTCGACTACTACTCTGCTAGTTTTCACAGACTTACTACTATGTTGACATCAATGACAAATATAGTCATGAATGCAACATGTCAATACTCTCCAATGCTTAAGGTACTCCCCAAATGTAGTATTATCAACATTCATGCTAATAATCTCCCCCTTTGGCATTGATGACAAAATGGATGAAAAAAACTCTAAGTTCCAAGAATACCAATAATACTCTGTTGTTGTCATTGCTGTCATCTTCTCAAATCTTCTTCATCAATCAATCCTTTGGAACACTTCTCTATCCATCATCTTCTTAGGATCAACAACAGTTGTTCACAATAAAAAAAAAACTAACCATACATATCTCCCCCATAGAGATATTCCTCCTACTTGTTTACATGAATATTTCTAAATCTCCCTAATAAATTCTTAGGGGATTTTTTTCATTCATATTCTCCCCCATTGACATCAATGAAAAAATCTCACCATGTTAATATACTTTTCCCAACTCTTCAACCAGCTCAAGCGTCGAAAGACACTATTCAATACCAAATACCAAATACCAAGAGTCCTCAATGACTTAGCTATCAACAGATACTTCCCCATACAGGAAGCATCAACATTCAGTCCAAGCTAACAATAATGCTTTGTACCACTGGACTAATGCACTCTCTACATCATCTACTCTAAAGTAGGTAGGGGCATAACCCCAAGCATACCTCTCAGGTACTCAAAATGTACCTTTAGGTAAGGGCTTCGTAAAGATATCTACAATCTGATCTTTAGTACTCACATACTCCAATCTAATCTCTTTTTTTGCTACCTTATCTCTCAAGACATGATACTTAATGTATATATTCTTAATCTTAGAATGCAATACATGATTCTTAGACATAGTCACTGCACTTGTGTTATCACAGAATATGATATTAGATTCCAAAAATGCAATCCCAATATCCTTCAACATTTGCTTCATACACATAACTTGATTAAAATTATTTGCTGCTGTTACATACTTTGCTTCAGCTATACTTTGTGAGATTCAATCTTATTTCTTGCTTAGCCAAGAAACCAATCTTCCTCCAAGAAAGAATGCTCCACCACTAGTGTTCTTTTTGTTATTCATACTGCCTGCCCAATCTACATTAGTATATGCACATCAAGTGAAATCACTTGATCTATCATACCATATTCCATAATCAGATGTTCCCTTCAAATATTTGAATATCCTATTTACTGCGACATAATGATACTCTTTAGGACTAGCTTGAAATCTAGCTACAATCCCAACTACATTTTCTATATCTAGTTTGGTGTGAGTTAGATATTGCAATCCTCCAATCATAGATTTGTATTTCTTCTACTCAACTATAGGTGTCTCATCCTTGCTAGATAAGTTATGACCAGTTATTGTAAGAGTATCAACAGGCTTACAACTCTCTAATCCAAATCTCTTCAACAAGTCTTTCAAGTACTTAGCTTGTGAAATGAAAATATCATAACTAAATAGCACAATTTGCAATCCTAGGAAAAACTTCATTTCTCCTATCATACTCATTCTTCATCGCTTCAAAAAACTTATCACTTTCTTTATCATTACCTATAAATATTATGTCATCAAAAAATATTACTATGATAAAGAAACCATTATCAACTTCTCTCAAATACAAATTACCATCTGTTGTACCTTTAACAAATTTGAGCTTTATCAAATACTTTTCCAACCTTGCATACAGGGTTCATTTCTCCTATCATACTCATTTCAAACTCATTCTTCATCTATTCAACAAGCTTATCACTTTCTTTATCATTACCTCTAAATATTATGTCATCAAAAAATATTACTATGATAAAGAAACCATTATCAACTTCTCTCAAATACAAATTACCATTTGTTGTACCTTTAACAAATCTGAGCTTTATCAAATACTTTTCCAACCTTGCATACAGGGTTCTAGGTGCTTACTTCAGACCATATAGGGCTTTCTTTAGTCTACATACCATCTCTTTTTCTTTTGTCATAGGAAATCCTTCAGGCTACTCAATGTAGACTTCTTCTTCAAGTTCTCTATTCAAGAAAGCTAACTTGACATCCATCTGATATACTTTGAAATTCTTATTCACTACATAAGCCAAGAACATTCTTACTACTTTCATTCATGATATAGGGGCATAAGTCTCCTCATAGTTGACACCTTCTTGCTGTGAATAACCTTTGCAAACAAGTCTAGCCTTTTTTCTCACAACTTCTCCTTGTTCATTCATCTTATTTTGAATACCCATTTGGTTCCTATCGCATTCTTGTCTTTAGTTCTAGGAACTAACTCCCATGTTTCATTCTTCACAATATGATCCAATTCTTTTTTCATTGCTTGAATCCAATGATCATCCTTACATGATTCATCTGTGCTCTTAGGTTCAACTTGAGAAATAAGACACAATTCCTCATTAACTATGTTCGTTGTCATCACACCTTTGTCTTTACTTCCAATTATCTGCTTTGGAGGGTGATTCTTAGTCATGTTCCTATTAGAGGTAAGAGTTGACATCTCAACTCTTATCTCATGTCTTTGTTCATACATCTATTCTCCTCTTTTCTCAACAGATGGCACATCTTTCTCTAGATCATTGTTAGTCTCAAAGAAAACTTTAACATCCTTATGGTTAGCTTTTGGATCAATAATAGTTACCAAAGCTATCTCTTCTACTAATTCCTCTTTATTAATTAATTCAGGTTTATTATCATCAAAATCATTCAAGAATATTTCCATACTTTCTTTAAATTATTCATCATCATTAGAAAGTGAGCTCTTTCTAGTTTTTCTTACTCTCTTAGGACATCTCGATGAAAAATGACCTATCTTTTTACAAGTCTAGCAAATGAAAATTTTTGTACCTCTTGGCTCCCTTTTCATAAGTAGATCAATACCTTCCTTAATCTTTTTGTCTTCTTTAGATATGGATCTACCCTTTCTTCTATTCTCTTGTATGCAACAAAAGGATTCTGGATCAGGAAACTCAATGTCCACCAATTATTAGAATATATAGTCCACCAATATAACTGAGAGGGGGAGGGGGGTGGGTGGTTGAATTAGTTATCCAACTAATATCGAAATTATCAAACTTATTAAACTTTAACCATATGAGCAATATAATATGAAACTACAAAAAGATACTCATACATAATTAACACTAGATATGTTAACTAGGGAAATCCTTGATCAGAGGGAAAACCTTGGTGGGGATGGTACCCACAAGATGATGTACTAGTATAATTATTTTCTTGTTAGAGGATGAACCCTATTAGGAGTCTATAACAACATTCAATACATATTAGTTCCTATTAGGAGACTTTGAATCATTGTTAGAAGATTCCAACCCCATTAGGAGTTGTGGAAGATAGTTGTACCCACTGCCCAAACAACTTCAAGGTTAAGATCAATGAACTCACTATCCAAATGATCTCTATATTATTCCTTGCAGAATAATATAAATGAATTGTTCTTCCTTCCTCTATCTATGTCCTATCAACCATACTTTTGCACCTTTAGATCTTGTAAACAGATCACAAAACTCACATCCAATAATCTCTTGGATCACTTACACGCATTTAGTAAACACTCTGCTCCTTTTCACACTTTGCATTCAACATAATTCTTTACACACCTACAAACAAGGAAAACATCTTTCCTTTATCTTCAAAATAATTCCTTGAGTCAGCCTTGAGGCTTTCCTAATTAATTATAATAAGATAATTAATTAATTACAATTACAATAACACTGTCACCTCACAGTCTATAACACTTCTCACACATGCAATACTAGGGATTGCACACTTGCTGACATCACCACACAACTGTCTTGTGTCACCAGTTGACTATGTATTTCTTCATTATATCTTAGATGTGTGATAAAAAAAAAACATCATAACTCTATTCTCAAGCACCCTATTTCTGTACCACTCTTAGTAAATTAGGTACAACTTTCGTACACCTTTGACTTATACTTTGCGCAGTTAACCACATGATCAAGACAAATTTTAGAACATGTTCTTAGATACACATCACCAGAAAACCAAACCATTATTCATACCAATAAGATCTTTGACTACTACTCTTCTAGTCTTCACAAACTTATTGCTATGTTGACATCAATGACAAATATAGTCATGAATGCAACATGTCAATACTCTCCAATGCTTAAGATACTCCCCGAATGTAGTATCATTAGAATTCATGCTAACAAAAACTATTCCCATCCTTGACATAGGCCCATTTCATAATTCCCATCCTTGACATAAGCCCATTTCATAATTCCCAAATGCTAGAGCCAAACATTGACCCCTTTTCAGAGCTTCATATACATATTGAAATACATACCTCTTGTCAGGAGGATGATTCAAAGAACCAAGAAATGAGTCCTAACATCAATCAAGATCAAGATCCTATTAATGTCCAATCCAATCTAATCTTTGACAAAGACCTCATTCCCCTTGAACCTCACAATAAACCCATCATCCAAGATGATCCATTTCCCCTTCACCTTTCCCTTCCTAAGAAAGATCAAGATTACCCTACCATATTTCCTAATGATCCTAATCTAAGTCAAGATCAAAGTATCCCTTTGCTCATATATCCTCCAAAAGATCCCATCATTACTTTATGTCTCCCAAATAATACCATTTTCCCTCTAGATTCTCCTCAAGATCCTTTCATCCCTCCAAATCCTCCACAAGATCTTATCCTACTAGATGATCCCATCAATGTTCTTATTCCATTAAAGGATCCTATTATTTTGGCTAATCCCCATAATGGTTTAAACACTTTTGTACAAGATGTTCATGAACCCTTTCCACTTCAAATGGGTTCCCCTAGTTCTATCAAATCTACTCAAATTATTGGTCCTTTCACTTTTGCTACATCATATAAACCTAAACATGGACTCACATCTAGTAACAAGTACCCCATTGGTCAAAAGATTTATCAAGTCAAAGGGTCTAACATTGAAGAAAAAAGTATGCCAAAACCATTTCATATCAAAGAGAATTCTAAAGGTCACGACCTTAGTCCTAAACCTCACTCTTGTGATGTTGGTATCCCTTTCAAACCTATACCTCCTCCTTCACCCCTTCCATCCATTTTAGGTCCATATGTTCCTCAATCCACTAGTTCAAAATCAAGTTACCCTTTCCCATATGAGAGTCCACAAAGGCACACATCCTGAAGAACCCTTCATCCATCCAAAATTCCTCCACACAATTCCTAGCCATCCATGAATTACATTCCATCTCCAAGTAATTTGGAAGCCAAGCATAAGGTCTTTAAGTCAAGAAATCCACATGCAGTCAAGGATCAACATGTCTAGTCTAAAGGACATGTGAAAGCAAAGAAAAATATGATCCAAAAAGAAAAATAAAAATCAAAAGGTCCACAAAGGCTCATCAATAAAAAAGAAAAGTCAAAATAAATATGGACTCCTAAGCCTCTTTTACAAACAATGCAATCTAAGGACCTACAAAAGAAAGAAAAGTCAAAGACCATGTGGATTCCCAAGAAGCTTCTTGAAGCACAAAGTCTCAAATAATGATCAAATCTAGCATCCAAAATTGTTATCCCTCCATCGAAAAGCCTTCCACCTTCCAAATCCATTTTGGGTCCTTGTGTCCCAAAATCCATATCTTTTCTTCTTCCCAATTTAAAATCTCCTTTTCCTCCATCATTCTGCCACCCTTCAAGGTGTGTGCCAATGTTGTTTTTGCATCCACTTCCATCCACTAAACATCAATCCTTCTTTCACTCCCTCCTACATATTTTTCCTATCCTTTCATAGAGTCCATCCAATCCCTTGCCTAAATCCATTTCATCCCCATTTTCATTACCCTACCAACATCGTTGAGCCTGGTATCATAGTCATGGTCCATTATTACATAAAGTTTGAGATAAATGTTCAAAGATTAAGGTGCTTTAGTCCTTCATCTATATCATGATGTGTCAATTATCTTTTGAAAAATGTCAAAAAGTAAAAAAGAAAAAGGAAAAAAATAATAAAGTCATGCAAAAATGGATGCCTTGATGAAAACTTGGCAGACAAGTATCTTGGCACAAAAAAATAAAAATAAAGAGAAATTATTTCATCCAAAAGTGAAAACTTGGTAAATAGGCATTTTGGGTAAGTACCATGGTGAAAACTTGGCAAACAAGCATTATGTGTAGTCTATGCACATCTTGCATTCAAAACTTGGGGGTAGGTTTTACTCATGCTATCCCCTATCATTTCCTCCATCATCATATTTCCCTTACATCCCTCATCCTATCATTGTTCCACATTGCCCTTTTCCCAAATTTGATCTTGACAAGGATACATATCTCCCTAGAAGCTATCTTTTCTTGTTCTCTTTACACCATCCTAGTCCCTTTGGTTCTATTTTTCCCACCTTATGTTAGCCTCCAATTTGTATCCCCTTGTCCATTAGTGATCTTAATTTTCCTATTCACATCCTATTATTTTTCTATCACAATCCCTATCTTGGTCTTGATGAAAACAAGGACACAAAAAATGCACAACATATTTTCAAAAAAACCTCTTGGCATGTCTATCCACATGCATCACCTTTCATCTAATTCATAAAGTGTCAATATCCTATCATTGTCATATCCAATCTTTGAGTCATAAAACATGTCCTCCCATTTCTATGGATAGTCCTTGGCAATCCAAGAAGCCTCCAAAATATTCTAAGTAACATTTTTTAATCATCCATCCACAATACCCTTGCCTTGCTAGACATTGGGGCAATTCTTGCCTTGTACACACCTTAAAAAGTCCTGAAATAGAACCCTAAAAATCATAAAAAGTCTTGAAAAAATCCATAAAAATCACATAATGTCCTAAACAAATCAATAAAAATCATAAAATGTCTTGCAAAAATTGATAAAAATCATAAAAATATCTTGGAAAAATCACTAAAAATCATATCCAGTCTTGAAATAAACACTAAAAATCATAAAATGTCCTTAAAAAAAAAGCAAAACAAAAATATCGAATATCCTCAAAACCCTAAAAATCACAAAACCCACAAAATTTTTGCAATAAACCTTGTAAATAATCACTGTGGATAATCACCCTTTTTCTTAAACACTAGTACCTTCGCAAACTAAAATTCAAAGCACTACACATCAATGAAAATCATACCTTGACCTATCATTTGAGTAACAAACCAATAATTGATCCAACTTGTCACTATGATCCTATCAATCAAACCAATAATCAAACCTACCACATAAAACACTCTCCAAAAAACCAAAAACACTAAAAAAGAAAGTAATAATGGATGATAAAAGTTGTTGGCTTATGTTGTTTTGTGAGTGATTTATTTTTGCTTTATTTTTCTTTGATCATGTTCCTATGCCACTTGATGATATAAACTAATATATGAGAGTGGTCGAGATGGTTCATGGTTATCTTTTGCTTTTCTATCGATTAAATGTCCCTTTGAGAGTCTAGGGCATGTAAATATGTCTCGGGAGGGATAAGGTCATTCTTTGTCTGCATCATGCTTTTTTATGCAAAAGGCTTGCATTTACACTCTGACCCTTTATGCCATGATGCATTGCATTCTATTTGCCATATCAAAGTAAAGCTCCTTTGACATATAGTGTACTTTATGAAAGCAAAAAGTCCTCACCTCATACTAACTAGTCCTCATCTCATCTCCTCTATCACTTAACATCCATCTCGTCCACCACCACCATGGTATAGTGCTTTGATACACCAAAAATATCCTCATCCTATATTCCTGCATTTGTCAAAAGTCCAAAAAGGCCCATATGGATTCATCTCTTTGTTGTCGACAAATTGACTTATCATATGCATTTTTTGATCAATTTTGTGAGGGGGCACCCATATATACCACCCCTAATGGGGCATGTTTTTATGGCTTTCTCATCAGTTATTCTTTGACACAATGCTCTAAATCACATTGTATCAAAGAGGGACAAAATGTAGATGCTAAAAAATTGTTCGCATCTACTATTTAATCACCTTTTCATACTAACATGTCCCATTTTCTCATTTCACTAATTCTGATGTTTTGTTCAATTTGATTATCATTTGATCATGTTTTGACAATGCACTTCATGATTCACACACCCCTTTCAAATCAACTGTAGATTATTTCAGAATCAGTTCCTATTTTATCTAAACTTTTTGGAATTGACTCTAAATCATTCAACACAATCAAAATCTCATCCAATCAACCCAAAACCATTTCAATATCATCAAAATCCTTTCTAATCAACCCAAAATCATCCCAAATAAACCCAAAACTATCCCAAATCAAGCCTAAATGATCCCAAGCATGCCAAACATTGCTGATCAATTAACACTTATCCAGTCCTAGGCATTGTTGTGTCCCTTGGTGCCTTGGCAATCCATCAAACCTATCAAATCTAACCTTAGCACTGTCATGTCCCTCGATGCTAGGTTGATCTGTCATCTTTATCATTTGATCATCAAAATTTTTGAGTCCCTCAATATCGGATCATGGTATTATCCAATCAATTTAATAAAATTGACAAGGTTTATCAATGATATTATGATCAATCTTATTAATCAATTTCAATCTTGTGGCCTTTAAAATATCTATTAAATGTCATATGCCCTTAATCCATGTCATATGTCCTTGACATGCTATCAATCCTAATCACTCAATTAATTTGATTGTGGCTTTGATCTACCCACCATCATCCTAGTTGATCTCCATAATCATCACATTTCATCAAAAGTTTAATCCCACATTTATTTCATCAAATTGGCCAATCATTTACTAATTTATCCTATAGGATTAGTTAACCCATAATCTATTCTTATGTTGTTCAATCATTTTCATCCCACCTTACTAATTATTCTTATTAACCAACATTCTCAATTAATTAATATTTATTAAATAATTGGTTCATCTTTGCAAACTATGGGAATTCTCAATTTCCTAAGTCCTATATTCTCATTTATAATTTCTAATTTACTAATTTCCATTTGTGTGGAATTATGAAATTTTAATTCAAATATTCCACCTAGTCCTATCACATTTCCATAATGCGTCATAGATCCTCTCTCTACACTTGGCTAATATGTGTCATATTTGACACATATTTGATGCAGGAGCATCTTGGGTGTAAGAGCAATATTGCATCACCCAAAAATATTTTATTTTCAGTCTTTTCTATTAGGGCTAGTGGACAAGGTGGTTACTATTTATGGGAATTGATATTTTTAGTAAGTTTTTCATATGAGCTCGGAATGTTCTCATTTTCTATAGGAATGTTCATTTTAGAGTTAGAAGTCTACCATAAAAATCTCATTGCTCCAATTTAAGTATCAGAGAAGTTATTGCAAATTTTTGGTAGAAAAATTTGTAGAAAAATCTTTAGGCTCACTATTGGAGGCCTTAGAGTTCCCAAACGAGGTTCGAAAAACTCAATAGAAGGGCACTTGCATGGTTTTGAGTCTGTAGTTTAGGAGTTGGCATTTCTAAAAATTGGTTATAATAGCCAATCAAAGTAACAGTTCGTGAGTTATGGCCTTTCAAAGTTGGGCTACCCAAAATATCTAAAGTAATTGTCAAAGATGTATTTGGCCGACTCTTATGTCTTGTTAGGGTTTGTCAGCCCTAGGCATTAAGTTTCAATGTCTAGAACCTTCCTGAGTGACATAAAATTGCCTATTTAAGAAAGGCCCAAACATTATCTAGGACAACTTTGGGTGATAGTTCATAGCTTGTCTTGCAGATTATTGTAATGAAGGCTCCCATGTGGGTTAGCATATTGTACTTATGAATTCTGTAATACCACATTTGCAGTGCAAATAAGAAGTCCATATTTTGTTCTCGCATTTGCTATTGTTTCTTTGTTTCTGTTATGAGGTTATGGTATTAAGGGGAGCACCCTTCATCAAGTAGTATTAGAGCTAGAGTTCTTGAGTGTGTGGACATATAACTGATTGTGAGGTAGTTCACACCAAGACCGTGGTTTGGGTTGAGCATGTAGATAGATCACCGATTGTGAGGTAGTTTGCACTAGGGTTTTAGAAGAAGTTCAAAAATGCCTCCATGAAGAGAGCGTGGGGGAAGAGCTGTAGTTGTTACACCTGAGGGTTTCCTAGCCTTTTAAAGACAAATGTAAGCATTGGGAGAAAAAATGCACAGAGGAATAAATCTTCCCATAAGAGATGAAAGAGAGAATGAGGACGAAGTAGAAGAAAATTTTGGAGCAAGGCAATTCTAAACCCAAAGGAAGAGAAGCTTTTTAGGGCCATCTCCAAGATTGGTAAAATATCTAAGTTTGAAGTTCCCACATTTTCGAGAAATCTTAACCCAGAGGAGCTGATCGATTGGATCAATGAAATAGAGGAGTACTTTGAGTATGAAGATATTGATGATCCTAATAGGGTCAAGTTTGCGAAGGAAAAATTGAATGGACATGCAAAGATCTAGTGGCAGAAGGTTCAGTTGGGGTGAAATAGAAAGGGAAAGGAAAAAATCACCAGATGGGAATGAATGGTAGCTAAACTAAAGTGACAATTCATTCCCATGGATTATGAGCTTGATTTGCTATAGAAAATGCAAGGGTTAAAGAAAGTGGGAAAATATTTTCAAGAGTATACTAAAGAGTACTACCAAGTTCTCATTAGAACTGACCATGCATAAGCTGATAAGGAGAAAGTTTCCCATTATCTTAATGGGTTAAGTCTAAGCATTCAGGATGAGCTGAGTTTGGTTTGAATGAATAGTATTGAGGAGGCATACCAATTTTCCCTAATAGTTGAGGAGAAACTAAGCAAGAAGTTTGACAAAAAGAATAGTGGAAGAGGTCATCATGGCAGATGATATTATGGTGGTCATAATGATGATTAAAAGAACAAGGATAAGGGTGGAAGTAGTAGTTAGAACAAGACCATAAACAATTCCAATCATTTCCATGATTAGAATAATATAGATCAGAGAGGAAGATGTAGAGGACAAGGATCTAGAAGAGGAGGCTTTCGTGGGAAATTTTTTCACTATGGAGAAGAAGGGCATTGAGCATTTGAATGTACCCAATGCCAAGGAAGGATAGATCAAAGAATATAAGGCTAGGCCAAAGTTGCACATGTTGATGAAGATGCCAAATCCTTGAATTCTAAAGATTTTGAAAGAGGAGAAGTCCTAGTTAACAGAAGAGTCCTGTTGAGTGGTGAGAATGAACCTGATCAAACAAGGAGCTTATTTCACACAAGGTGAAAATGTGAAGATAAGTGTTGTGATGTGATCATTGATGGTGGAAGTATTGATAACCTGGTGTCAGAAATAATGGTCACCAAGTTGAAGTTGAAGAGACATAAAAACCCTCATCCATACCATATTGCTTGGGTGCAAGATGACCACAAGGTCATGGTCAATGAGCAGTGCTCCATGAAATTCAAGATTGGAAACCACTAGGATGAGGTACTATGTGGTATCATACCTATGGACATATGTCATATGTTGTTGGGTAGGCCATGGTAGTTTAACATGCATGTTGTACATGATGGGCAAGAAAATACCTTCACTCTAACCAAGGATGGAGTGAAACATAAGTTTAAGCCATTAAAGGAGAAAGAAGAAAAGATATGTAGTTCTGCCAGAATATGTTTTGCTAATGGAAAAGAGTTTCTCAAAGGTATGAAGTGTGAGCATGTGTGTTTTTCTATAATTCCAAAATATAGTAAAGAAGAAATAGAGGAGATACTTGCATAAGTGAAAGATGTGTTGGGAGGGTTTTTTGATATTGTATTAGATAATGTACCTGATGGATTTCCCCTAGTGAGGAAGATCAGCCACCAGATGGATTTAGTTCGAGGAGCTAGTTTTCCAAACAAGGCAGTGCATAGAATGACACCAATAGAAAGTGAAGAGTCGAATAGAAAAGTTCATGAGTTGTCGCAGAAGGGGTTGATTTAAGAGAGTTTGAGTCCATGTGCTGTACTAGCAATATTACTACCAAAGAAGAATGGAGAATGGAGGATGTGCATAGATTCTCATGCTATCAAAAAAATCACAATCAAATACAAATTTCCATTAGCAAGGATGGATGATATTATGGAATTTTTGAGTGGAGCTAAGTATTTCACAAAGATAGATCTGAAGAGTGGGTACCATCAGATTTGTATTAGAGAAGGTGATGAGAGGAAGACTGCTTCCAAGACAAAAGAAGGCCTGTATGAGTAGTTAGTAATGCTTTTTGGGCTAACCAATGCACAAGCACTTTCATGCAGCTCATGAATTAGGTATTGAAGGAGTTTCTGAGTAAGTTTTTCATTGTTTACATAGATGATATATTGATCTTTAGTAAGACATTGGAGGAGCATTTGATTCATATTCGCAAGGTGTTTGATAAGTTGAGGGAAGAAAAGTTGTTGATAAAATTGAAGAAGTGTAGCTTTGTAAAGTAGGAGTTGGTGTACTTGGGATTTGTAGTCTCAGTAGAAGGTCTAAAAATGGACCCAGAGAAAGTGAAGGCTATCCTTGAATGACCTACTCCAAGGAGCACGACAGAGGTAATATTTTTTTTGGACTGGCTAGTTTTTACAAAAAGTTCATAAGAGGTTTTAGTAGTATTTGTGGACCTTTGACTGAAACAATGAGAGGGGATAGGAAAGAGTTTAAGTGGACTGTAGAAGTAGATAAGAGTTTAAATCTATTGAAACAGAAAGTTACTTAGCGACCTATTTTAGCAATTCCTAATTTTAACAAGGCGTTTCAAGTAGATTGTGATGCTAGTGGTATTGCAATAAGAGTTGTTATGAGCCAAGAAGGTAGACCTGTTGCTTATTTTAGTGAGAAGTTGAATGATGCAAAAAAAATAATTTTTGTTTATGATCAGGAATTTTATGCTATAGTTCAAGCATTGAAGAAGTGGAGACACTATCTTCTTCCTAAGGAGTTTATTTTGTATACTAATCATCAAGCTTTACAATATTTGAATAGTCAAGGAAAATTGAACCAAAGGCATTTGAAGTGGGTTTAGTTTTGTTAGAGTTATACATTGTTTTGAAACATAGGAGTGGAAAGTCTAATGTAGTTGTAGGTGCTCTCAGTAGAAGACAACTTTTGCTAACAAAAATGTAGATAGAGGTGGTTGGGTTCAAGGAAATCAATACTTTGTGTCTAGATGATCCTGATTTTGGTGAAGCATGGAAGGCTTGTACAAAAACTATTACACTTGATAGGACAAAGTGGTTGGATTTCATGATCTAGGATAATATGTTGTTCTGGAAGAATTTGGTATAGCTCTGATATCATGTAAGAATTTTTCTTAGGGAAAAATAACACCAAGATCAAGAAGCTCAAACACTAGCACAATATGGACCAATAATGGATGATCAAAATAATAATAATGAGAATATCATATGTGTACATATATAGTAGAAGTTCCTACATATACAGGCATCTAGAATGACTAGGAGTTAGCAAAGTAATAAGCCTCACAACTAAGCACAAGTCCACCAAGAGTGAATTATTCTCCATTGAGTACATAAGTTAGTGTGATGATGAGAGGATAAGCTTACATAGGAGTATCTCATAAAGAGATGTTGTAGACACCATGTGCTCAATTGGAGTGCAAAAAACTATTTTGTCTTCATGACAACTCAGATGAATATGCAAACTCCTGTGTTATCAACAAGACAACTCATATAACTACACATACTCCTAGGTGTTTATATGATAAATAATAAAATATTGCATTTAACCTAAGTAAAATTAATTAAAGTGTAATAATAATTAATTATTTACACTAACACCCCCCCTTAAGTGCAACTTAGGGGAATGCACTTAAGCTCACAAAAGCTAGATGAAAATTCATGATTGGTCTCAGCTACTAGGCGATGTTAGGTACCCATGTATAAATGCAATGCTCTACATATAATGCGATGCAATGAAATGAAATCTCTCTAAAAATGGAGAACAAGAGAAAACCTCATGGGAAAAACCCTCCCCCAAAAAGAGAGATACACAACACCATAAGAGGAAAAGGTCCCCCCCACAAGAGAGAAGTAGAAGAAGAAAGGAGAAAAGGCAATCCCCCCTTGCAATACAAAATGCCCATCAATGATAGCTGCTCCAAGATGAATGAAGAAACTAATCCATGATGGCTAAATAATATTCCTCCACTTAGGAAGAAACAATGTCATAGGTACATATGAGATGCTGCCTCAATGTGTAGAAAGAATCCTTAAGATAAATGGTGTCTCTAAAGACTACTCAACTATCCTTGTGTTGATATTGACGGTCACCCCTTCCAACACTATTGAAAAGAACAATTTCAGATCTAGCAAGGATGAATGTAGAACATATCCCAAAGAACCAACTATCTGCTTAAATGATAAAGAGACCTCCTGTGACCATAGTACCTAAGGATCCACAATCATATCAAGCTTGAAAGATTGATCATGTAGAGAACAAACAAGAGGGTCATAGTGTTCCCTTGCAACTGCTAAAGAAGGATCATCTTCATCAAAGAGAAGATGTATATCATCAATAATGTCTACTAGATCTACAATGTAGGACTCTAAAAACAAACCTAAAATATCTATCAAGAAGTTATCCCCTGATGGTGGAATTGGGAGACAAGGTGTACCCAACTATATTGAATTGCATGGATCTATCACTGTAGTAATGTATGCATGTTGAATTTGCTAATATTGTAACTTTGTCCTCCTAGTATTTGAAGGATTCCCCACCAATGATCCTACTAAATCAAGTGTTTGCTATGCCCAATGAGGTCTAGTGGAAGAAGAAGAAGGAATATCCTCAACTATTTGTAGACCATGTGAAGGTGGTGTCTTGTGAGTCAAAGTTGAAGGAATATCATCTTCCAAGTCACTATCATCACTATCATTACTTTCCATAATAGAGGAAGGAGGAGTTGAATGAGCCAAACTTGGACAAGTCTCTTCAAAGTGAACAATCCTCTCAAAGAAGATTTCATGTGTCTCTAGATCCATGAGTTTGTATGCCTTAATGTGGTCAGGATATCTAACAAATATACAAGGTTTGCTTTGAGGTTACAATGTCTTTCATCTTTGTGGAGGTATCCTTGCCCATGCTAGACAAACAAAAAATTTAAAGTGTTTTACTCTTGGTTTTCTTCCACACCAAGCCTCAAAAGGTGTAATTCCATCTAAGGCCTTATGGGGACTTTTGTTTTGGATGTAATTGGCACAACACATGGCTTCTGCCAAAAAAAATTGATCTAGAGACTTATGTTGAAGCATACATGTAGTCATTTCCTTAAGGGTTCTATTCTTCCATTCAGAAACACCATTTTGTTGTGGAGTGTATGCAACTAAATATTGAAGATCAATACCCTCATGAGTACATAAGTCTATAAGCCTTGAGTTAACATATTCCCTTCCATTATCTGTTCATAGAATCTTGATGGCTTTCCCTGATTGCTTCTTAACTTGAGCTTTGAAGGTAATAAACTTATCAAACACTTCACTCTTATGAGCAAGAAAGAAGACCCAAGTGTAGCATGAAAAGTCATCAATGAAGGTGAGAACATAGCAAGCCTTTCCAAATGATGGTACTAGAAATGGGCTAGCTACATCACTATGAACCAATTTAAGAACAACATTAGCTCTCCAAGACTTCCCCTTGTCAAATTTCTCTTTAGGATGCTTTCCTACTTCACAACCTAAAAATACACCCTCTGAATAATTGACTTGAGGTAGACCAATGACCATATCCTTGTTGCTAAGCTATTGAAGGTACTAGTAATTGAGATGTCCAAACCTCTCATGCCATAGTTTACTTTGTGAATTTGAGTGGGTCAACAAGGTAGGGGAAATGGACTTAGGCACAAAATGAGAAAAAGAATAAAGTCTTGTCTCATGATTATCCTTTCCAATTGCCACCATAGAATCATCCTTTAGATTTTTCACCACAACTGAATTAGGAAAAAACTCCACTTTGTTGCCACATCCATAGTGAGCTATTTGGTATATTGAAAAAAGGTTGATGCTAAGGTTGGGAACATGAAGAACATCCTTGAAAACTCCATTGTCCAAATCAACATTCCCTTTTCCTTCAACTTCCACTTGTGTGTCATTTACCACATAGATGTAAGGTACATGTGATGGTTTCAAAGAGGAAAAATGCTCCCTTGAAGCACCTATATGATGTGTAGCTCTTGAATCAAGAATCCATTCCTCAGAATTGTTTGTACTTGCTACCAAAGCTTGTCCCTTACCTTTTGAAGTGGATGAGGATCCCTTATCCTTATAGGCATTTGGCACATCAATTTATGTTTCCTCATTATGTTTAACAACTCATCAATTTGGTTATCCTTACACTCATGTTCATCATGACCATTCTTCTTACGATAGGCACAAGTTTTCTTCTCCCTTTTGTTGAAGTTGTTCTCCTTCTTATTATTGTTGGAAAAAAACTTGCCTTGTGAGAAAGATTGTTGTGTGGAGGAAGATTGATGTGTAGAGGAATATTTTTGTGTGTCATCTTGTGGCTTAGCCTTCCACTAATTTTGCTTCTTGTTGGAATTTTTACCACTTTGATTCCAATTAATTTCACTTATTAGCCACCAAGGCTTTGGACTTGGAATACTGAAGAATTCCCATACCCCCTAACTTCATGTTCTAAGACCAACATTCCTGAAAATGACTCAAATGAAGGCTTAGTGAAGACACTTCCCATTGTTAACTTGTGAGTATTATAACTTGAAACAAAAGTCACATATTCAGGAGGAAGATGAGTCATCACATGTTTGATCAAATTTCCATCCTTGATGGGTTCACCACAATCCTTAATTTGTGCCCCATACATGTCTACTTGGGTAAGATAATCTTTGATGGTGTTAAAATTCCTAGGATCAAATTTTATGAGATTGTCCTCAATGGTGTAGGCCATATCTTCATCTACTATACCATACAATGCTTCAATTTTATCCCAAACTTCTATTGTATTAGTAATGTTCCTGATGTGATATTTGATAGGATCTGAGATATTCTTTAGCAAGGTTCCTAAGGCCATCTCTTGTTTTGATTCCTAGTCTTCTTTATGAGACTCATCAGCATCATCATCAGGTTTCTTTTCTACACTAGTCACATAACATAGTAAACCTTTTTCAACTAATGGTTCCTTTATCTTTTCTTTTCAAGTAGCATAACTATGTGGTGTTAATTTAGAAAAAGAACCCATAATGCAAAAGAAAGAGCACAATATCAAGGATATGAAAGAACACAAGACACACCCCCCCCTTTTCACTCAATCAAAGAACCCCCTCCAAATGAATATTTTAGGAACTTTATATGTAGTGTATTTACAATAGGCCACTTGTCAAAATGGATAGAAGTGGACTTCTGATTTTTCTTTTTACAACCTCCTCTTGGAGTTCAAATCTAGTACTTAGCAATGTAGTTCAGATATACAACAAATTTGAAGTTTAATCAAAGCAATATAATGCAAAAAAGGACCTGTTTCTAAAAGTGGTATTTCTATCCACACAAGCCTATAATCTGATTATAGATCTAGAAAGTCGACAAAAAATTATGCACTCTCAAAAAAATGAAATTTGAATATGTGTCCAGATGAGCTCGAACTAAGCCTTTAAAGTTGTAAAAATTGGGATTTGTAGTTTACAAAAAAATTTAGGAATAGAGATCTCAAACATCCTACACCAATGTGTAGATCACAAAATTTTACCCCAAAACAAGTAAAAAATTGCTTGGAAAAAGGAGTCCGTATGAGGGAGATATCACTGTTTGAAAATTACCTTTGCAATTATTTTTCCTAAATCATTGCTGTCACACCTCCAAAAATCAATTGACTCTAGATTTCACCTTAGATGTCGAATTTTGATGAAACAAAAGTTGACTTGGAATTTTTTTTGATCTTTTGAATATGATGCCAATATTTGATTTGCACCAGCAAGCTCCAATCTTGTCCCGCAGAAAAAATCTCTCCTACTGGCCTAAAAGGCCAATTTTTTTGTAGAATTTTGAAAAAAAAATGTAAATCTAAAAAAAAAAAATGCAGAGATGCAAAAAAAATTAGATCTAAAAAATTAATTGCACATATCTAAAGAGATCATACCAATTTTGCAAATCGAGCCTTCAAGTTTTGGTTTGCAAATTTTTTTTGCCTCAGATTTGACTATGGCCTAGGGTAAGCACATTTATAGTCAAAATTCACCAAATCGGTCCTCCAAACATAATGGTGTGGTCCGCTTTGGCTCTAGATGCACCCAATAACTATAGATACTCTAGATCTAAATCGTGGTCCTTTGAGAGGTGAAGCAAAAATGGTCTCCAATGGCTATGTGAAGAGAAGCTCCCTCAGCTCTGATACCATGTAAGAATTTTCCTTAGGGAAAAATAACACAAAAATCAAGAAGCTCAAAAACTAGCACAATATGGACCAATAATGGATGATCAGAATAACAAAAATGAGAATATCATACGTGTACATACACACTAGAAGTGCCTGTATATAAAGGCATCTAGAATGACTAGGAGTTAGCAAAGTGATATGCCTTACAACTAAGCACGTGTCCACCAAGAGTGGATTATCCTCCATTGAGCACAAAAGTTAGTGCAATTATAAGAGGATAAGCTTACATAGGTGTATCTCTAAAGAGATGTTGTAGACACCATGTTCTCAATTGGAGTGCAAACAACTGTGTTGTCTACATGACAACTCAGATGAATATGCAAACTCATCTGTTGTCAACAAGACAACTCATATAACTACGTATACTCCTAGGTGTTTATATGATAAATAATAAAATAATGAATTTAATCTAAATAAACTTAAGTAAAGTGTAATAATAATTAATTTTTTACACTAACATGTTTAAAGGAAGCCAATTGTGCATTCCAAGAAGTTCAATGAGAGAGAATCTCATCAAGGAGAAGCATAGTGGAGGATTGGCTAGAAATTTTGGCAAAGATAAGACCATTGCTTTGGTTGCTGAGAATTATTACTGGCCATAGTTGTACCAAGATGTGAAGAAGTTTGTATAGAGTTGCAGAGTATGTCAGATGGCGAAAGGAGTGAAGCAGAATACTACATTGTATCAGCCATTACCTGTACTAGAGAAGTTGTGAGAGGATGCCAACATGGATTTTTTTCTTGGATTACTAAGGAAATAGCGAGGGCATGATTCTATTTTTGTGGTGGTTGACAAGTTTTCAAAGATGGCACATTTTATTCCTTGTAAGAAGACTAGTGATGAAGTTCATGTAGCAGAGTTGTTTTTCAGAGAAGTGGTGATACTACATGGTTTGCCAAAGAGTATAGTTTCTAATCAAGATACCAAATTTATTTCTAGCATACATTGTGGAAGAATTTGAAGATAAATCTGAAGTTTAGTTCATCACATCATCCATAAACTGATAGATAGATAAAAGTTGTGAATTATAGTTTGGGAAACTTGCTACAATGTTTTGTTGGAGACAAGCCAAAAGGATGGGATATGGTTTTACCACACAAAATTTGCATATAGTAATTTTATCAATAGGAGTATTGATAAATCACCATTCCAGATTGTATATGGCAGTAGTCCCAAAAATTCTTCTGAATTGAGGAAGTTGGATAAAGGTGAGATAAGTAGTGCTGAAGTAGAAGAATTTACTGAACATTTGAAGAAAATCCATGAGGAGGTAAGGAAGCGCATCATAAAGATGAATACACAGTACAAGGCTATGGTAGATGTGAAAAGGAGGTATAAGGAATTTTAGATTGGAGATGAAGTCATGGTTCATTTGAGAAAGGAGCATTTTCCAATGGGTACATATAATAAGTTGAAGATGAAGAAGTTTGGACCATGCAAGATAGTGAAAATGTATGATTCTAGAAATGCTTATGAAGTGGAGATGCCTATTGTATTGAATATTTCACTAGTATTTAATATTTTAGATTTGAAAGAGTACTATGAAGGAGGTAATGGAGATGAAATTGTAGAAGTGTAGTGGAGTATTCCAGTAGCTAGTTTGGCTACAAAGGAGATTGAGGAGATATTGGACAATCGTGTTGGCAAAAGTACCAAGAACAAAACTTATGAGGAATATCTGGTCAAATGGAAAGGGAGGCTAGTTAAGGATTCATCATGGCTAGCGAAGGAGGAGGTTAACTATCTTGGTTTTCCTCTGAACACCTAAGACATGATGGGGCCACTTCTCAAATAACCCTAGGTGTTTGATGCAGGAGCATCCTAGGTGTAAGAGCAATCTTGCATCACCCAAAAATATTTTCTTTTTAGTCTTTTCTATTTTAATAAGGACTAGTAGACAGGGTGGTTAGTATTTATGGGAACTTGCTATTTTTAGTAAGTTTGACATATGAGCTCAAAATGTTCTCATTTTCTATAGGAATGCTCATTTTAGAGTTATAAGCCTACCATAAAAATTTCATTGCTCCAGTTGAAGTATTGAAGAAGTTATTGCATATTTTCGATGGAAAAATTTGTAGAAAAATCTTCAGGCTGAAATGTCCCCTTTTCTGATTTGATATGGTATTTCACACCTCTAATCAGATTTTCAAAATCAAACAACTGATATCACAAAGATCCACCAATTTCTCAATGAAACCCCAAATCGGGTATGCTGAAAATAGTGCTAAAAGCTTCACAACTTCACAAATTATTAATAAAACTAAAAATGGAAATTTTTACAGAACTTTCAGCAGCATAACAGCCTCCAAATTGACATTTCCAGATCCATATAGCCTTTACACAACAGCTCAAAAATGTAGGACAAAAACTATGCTCATCGGGCTCCCGAAATTAACACAAAAATGCCCGAAAACACCACAAAAACACTAATAAACTATCTCAGAAGTTTAATCACGTCCCAATACATATATTCAGCTCTATTTTAACAGCTTAAAGTCTGAAATACAGAAGCAACCAAAACTGATATGAAATGCTCAACTGAAAACACCAAACTCATGCAAAAAACACACCAAAAAACCCACAAATCTACACTATTTAGCACAAAGGCAAACTCTGTATGAGCATGCACATGGAATGGCTTCAAAATCCCATCCTTAGCCTTCCTAGAAACCTACAAACTCCCGTTCTTTGGTCTCCCTGGAAACCTTCAAACTCCCGTTCTTGGGTCTCCTTCTCCACAGGTTTGGCAGCCTCTGAAGAATAACAAAGAATGAGCGAAAATCAAGTTCTGGAATGAGCCCAAAATGCCTCCAAAACCCCTTAAAAGAGGGCATAACTGTAACTCACGTCCAAGAGAGGTTAATGAAACATATTTTAATAATAATTTTCATTTATTAGTCCAACGGTTTCCAAAGATTAACCCCCTTTTTTCGAAACTTCACTTTCTTGGGCCTGCCTGCCTTAGCAAAAATTATTATTTTTTAATTATTTGAAAAGGGGACATGACATAGGCTCACTGTTGGAGGCCTTAGAGTGCCCAGATGAGGTCTAAAAACTTGAAAAAAGAGCGCTTGTGCAATCTTTAGCCTATAGTTCAAGAGCTAATGTTTTCAAAAAGTGGTTATAATAGCCAATCAGAGCAACGGTTCGTGAGTTATGGCCTTTCAAAGTTGGGCTACCCAAAACATCTAAAATAATTATCAATGATGTATTTGAACGGCTCTATATTTATTGTTAGGGTTTGTTGGCCCTAGGTATTAAGTTTCAATGTCTAGAACCTTCCTAGGTGGCATAAAATTTACTATTTAAGAAAGGCCTAAACATTGTCTAGGACAACTCTAGTTGATAATTTGTAACTTGTCTTGCAGATTATTGTAATGAAGGTGCCCATGTGGGTTAGCATATTGTATTTATGAATTTTGTAATACCGCATTTGCGGCGCAAATAAGAAGTCCATATTTTGTTCTCACATTTTCTATTGTTTCTTTGTTTATGTTATGAGTTTATGGTATTAAGGGGAGCACCCTTCATCAATATTATTCCTTACACATGACTATAAGAAGCCACATTCATCATAGATTCTTGTCTACTAGTGGCTTTGATGCATCATATGCATGTCATAGATTCTCTTCCACTTTTAGCCATGTTGACTTGCAGATCCTATATTTGACATATTGCCTCATATTTATCATAAATATCCTAAGGAATATCATGCCAAGTTGAACACTCAAATTGACAAATGTCCATCTCCTCATTCATGTCTCACCTCTTATGTTTTGGCTATAAATTGAGTCATCTTGCACTCATTTTAATCCTTAGAACCTCTTAAGAACTCATTATGCCCAAACCATACTTCTAGTATTCTCAATACAATTCATCCCACCATTATATCATTATATCATTTTCTTTCAATTGTGTGTGTGCATTATAGGCAATTGGAGCTACATCAACAATGGAGAAGAAAGAAGGACATGGAAACTATAATTGAAAAGGTTTTTTTTTACTTGTTTTAATTCCTTTTCTTTCATTGGTTTTCATGGTAGATTAGATTGGTTTAGCATATGTTTATTGAGTTTGTGGTTTCTCATAGTATGCTAGGTTTTGACCTATTTTCTAGTCCTGCAATGAAGTATGCTCATAGAATATATTTTGTATTTGAATTTGGCGATAATGAAATCTATACCCATAAGTACCCTAACTAACATTAGAAAAAATAGATCATATGTAGAGAATATGATCTTCAATTTCTCCTTATTTGTTTCTTTTCTGACTCAAAGCCAAAATTTGGCTCCATACTAGCTTCACATCTATTACTTTTACTCTACAAACTACTAGATGTATGTGGAAAATATTCCTAATAAATTCACCTAAACTATGAAATGATTCAAACAAGATGCTCTCTGCCACCTTCATAAATTTAACATCACAAGCCACCTTTTACATATCCAATTTATAGGAATTGGTAATTAATTACGTTGTCCAACCACCTACCAATGTGCCTTTGAACATACAAACTAATCATTGTAATAAAAAAAAAAAATTGCCACAAATTTTCTAAACTCATTTGCAAAGGGGATCATCAACTTAGATAATGTATCTATCAATTTGATCTCTTCATTAAATGTGTGGGTAAGTTTTTTAAAATTGAAACCTTCTAGCTTCTGTTGAAATATCTTAATGGAAATAATGCTTCTGAGGGGGGGGGTGGGGTGTGAATCAGAAGTACTAGCTTTTATCCTATTTTTCACAAATCCTTAATAACATAATATTGAAATGTACATGCATGCATATCAACATTAAGCAATTATGAAAAACACATGTGCATCACCACATAACACTTGAAATTTTGGTAACCCATAAACCCTCCAGGAATAAGAAGGTAAAACTGGGGTGGGGATGATACCCACAAAATTACTGCAGCAATAATGTTTGACCACTTCTGATGATCTGCCCTGTTAAAGGCCTACCCTGTTAACGGCTTTACACTATATCAATAGTGACCTAGTTAAAGGATTTACAAACACTTTACATGAAGTGTTAACCTGTTAAAGGATTTAATCACCTATTTAAAGGATCTACAAAATAGTTGTTAAGCTAACCTATCACCATAGGGTTTCCTTTCTAATACAGTTGCTAGAGAGTATTAGGTATAATAAACCCGATAGCTTACAATCTTTTGATTTCTGAATATAGGCACTTGATCTGCTTTCTCTGATCTTGATCCTCTGAGATCTGATACTCTTCACTCTGAAATAGTTTCCCTTACACACCCTTGTCCATTTAAAAAAAAATAAAAAATAAAATTCAATGAGACTTAGTCTTCTTTATAAAGACATTCAAAGACTTAGGGTTAGATGTGTATCTACGATCCATATTGAATCTTTGTTTCTCGCTCATTCCTTGCACTTGTATTATTGGTTGCATGCCTTCTCCATTTTTCTTATTGGCTGCATGTAGATTGCATAGGAAATACAAAATATTTGATCTTATCATTTTAATCCTTCGAGATTCGTCATATGTCGGCCATGAAAAATGGTTTACATTTGAATTAGTGAAGTTACAAACTCATATGTGTATTCTGTGTTACTTGACACTTACTAATTCTAGATGCTCGGCACATGTAACAAACTAGCTTACTCGGCTTCTGTTGCATTCTTGTATTGCTCGGCATCTTCTGTGACTCGACACTCAAATATCACTCAGTACTTGTATAATGCTCGGCACCTAAAGTCATTCGGCACTTGATTCTCACTCGACACCTGATCTTCACTCGACACCTAAAGGCTACTCGACACCTGAAGATCACTCAACACCTGTTGGTTTTCTTGACTCGACACATATTGTGGCTTGACATACATAGTGTGCTTGGCTCCAATGTAGAAAATGGTTAAGTGTGTTGGTACTCAAATTTCAAAACCATTCTGAGACTAACAACTTCTTATGTATAGTCTAAATATTTTTAAAAATGCCATACATTGGCTTTCCCATTAGATACATAGTTGACAATTATTTGTGAATTATCTTCTAGATGTACACATTTTTCCTTAATTTTAGATTCTAAGTCCACAACTAACAATGGTGATTAAGCCTTCACAACATTATTTGTCTCAATCTCCAAAATGTTTCCTTTAGGATCTTTTGTCACACACCCGACACTTAATGGTCTAGGATTTCCCTTATAGACTGCATACAATTTTATTTTGATCCATCCTTCCTCTATATTCTCCCACTATAGCTTCTCTTCTTAGCATTTAGATCGACCATAGAAAGTTCATTAATGAGATAACAATAGAGGAAATGTTTTGTAATATAGTTTAGATAGAATTTCACACATAATCTTAGTTGACAAGTGTTCACTAAGAACCAAATGTTTTGGTGGAAAAGTCATCTAATTTTTATATTTTAGAAATGGGAATAGTAGGTTCAAATAAAAACCTTAACTAGGTATATGGTGAACTAAGGGAAAAAAATATGGATAAAAGGGTTGACAAATTAGACAATATAATAAAGAAGATTACGACATGATGTTGGCCTAATAATTAAATTAAGAGTATGATATGAAACATGAAAAGGGATAATATAATATGGGGAAGGACAAAATGATGTGGCATATTGAGAACTTGAGCTCAAGAAATCAAATAAAAATGTGACAAACATACATAAAGGGTTATAGAACTAAAATGGTGAGAAGCCTGTTATAGGCTATGCGGATTGTATTACAAGATAACTACCACTTTATATTTCATTTTTATAACCACATTGTACATAGTTTCTTTTTATTTAGTTTTCTTCTCTTCCTTTGTTTGTTACTCTCTTTGGTGGCGACAGTGTGCATATAATAAAGCTAGCATGTAATGTTGTTCTACTTCATTTGTATATGTGTAGACATCCAATAGTGGCTATTATATTTCCATATTTTCATTTCATTATGTTCTCATCCATAGCAATTGAATAAATTTTAACTATTTATAATTTAATCAAGCTAATATTTTCTCTCTTTGTCTACAATAGTTAAATAATTTTAATTTATTTGATTAAGTCACCATTTCCCTTCGTTATTAATTAAATTATTTGATTATTTAGATGATTAATCTTTTGGTCCAATATAATTGATTTTTATTAATATCATTTAATTAGTTGTCATTTCTTCCAATTTTTAATAAAGTTTAAATTAATAAATTTATTTTTTCCTTCCCACCAAAATAAACAAAATTAATATTTCATTCATTTATTTAACAATGACCTATGTATTTCATCCCTCATAATTCTTCAACATTATTAATCCATGTGCTAATTGTATGTCCTACCCTCTCTCAAATTTTCTCATCTACTAATCTACCTAATTAATCTTCACCATTGATCAAATGTTACATGAAATATATATGTAAAATGCTTCACTCATTCATTTTCCCTAGATCACATTGTTATCAAGAGATCACTACCAAGGCCTCTATTGTCCACAAGCATTGTTAAGTATAGGAAATCAATTATAAAGCATTAGGAATCAAAATATCCTATCATCATTGTACTATCATGGTTATCATTACATAGAGAAACCCACATGTCAAGCACTCAATAAAATATCAAGTAAATAATTGAACGATCTAAGGTCTTTGATATTGCATTATTGTTTATCATTTGATTTATACATATAACTTTAGACACTAAAAATTGGTTAAAATGTGTGGTGTCATTTTTTAACATCTTGACATTGTGATTAAAGGATCATTATTCTATTGGCCTAGTTCTTCTTCTATGCCATACATGTGATCTTTGTCATTTGGTGATATCATTTTGTTCCTCATTAAAGAATAAAAAACATCTAATCAATTACTAATGTTCATCTTTAATCTTCGTATGTGTCTAGTCAATTTAAAATTTTTAACCTTGTCAATCATGTCATTTCCACCCTTTCTCATATAATTTGATTGAGAAATTAATTAATCTTGTCTGTAGGGGTAAGGAACCATTAGTTTTCTCCTTTATCCTACTTCTTAAGCTATGATAAATAAATTGACTTTATTTATCTCCTTTTTCCCATTCTCATCAAACTTAGTTAATTTTATTAATAAACTATCTAGTTCCTAAATGTAGAAATTATTGATTTATAATATTAAACATTCCCTCATTTTCCAAGTGGGAACCCATCCTCCAATTTTAGCTTCATCTTCACTAATTTAGCCACAACCCTTCTTACTTATTAATTTAGCTTCCTATTTCCCTTTAATAGAGGCATTTCCAAATTGTCATAAAATTTTATAATAATCAAATTTTCCAAATCTAGCTCCTTTTTGTCACAAATTATGATATTTAGCATTTTGGAGTTTTCACATGCAATCGTGACCATCGATTGGACTTTGATATTACCATTGATTCAAATCTTAGTTTCCCTATAAATTGGACTTGAATTTTCTCATTCTTGACAACCACATCACAATTATTCTTGTCATTATTATTTTCTATTTTATTTCATTTTATGAGTGCACTTTTCCATTTTGGAGTAACATTTCAAAATTTGAGAAGAAAGGAAAACCATCAAGGCTTCATTGAGGGAGTTTTTTTTCTCCAAATTTTACTGCACTTTGCCTCAAAAGTTTTGGTGGTTATATTAGGATTTAATTTTGCATGTATTTAAGGTTTTATGGTTGACCTTTGCATGTATATGTTTCTGATTTCCAATTTCCTAGTTTTTAATATCTTAGGATGTATTAAATGAGTGTAAGTGTGAATTTGGATACTCCATAGAATTATTCCATTTTATTTAGATTCACATATGCCTCTTTCAAAATGTGTTTTAACTTTCTCTTTCATATTTATTTGGTGAGTTTGATTGATCTTATTAGCCCAACCTTTTGAAATGTCCACAAAGTGACTTTTTTCCAATCTTGTCACTTTGTCTCTTAGACCTTTGGTCATAGCTATCCAAAAATGAACTCCTGAAATTTGTATTAATTTAATCTAATACTTGTAGACCCCTATTACTTTTCCTCAATCTTTTCTGAATACATCAACATGTTATGTGAGAGTACAATATATTTACTTTTAGATGAATAGACAACACTTTGATATTCACCTCCAATTTAACTTATTTATACATAAATACATTAATCATATTTTTTAAATTTTCACCTTATGATTATGTAAGCATTCTACAACCATGTATGTTAACTTACTAGTGTAAAATTTAACTATAAGTTATCATTTTCTCATTTAAGTGCTCCTCTAAATAGATTAGAGAAATGATCACTCGAATAGACTTCAATTATGATCTAGATTGTTGACATATCAGTCAAGTTTGTTCTTAGTGACACCCACTTATTTAGATTTTGTATAGCTATCAAGATCATTGAATAGTCTACAGTGCTTGCCATGTAATTCAGTAGCCACTGAGCTTTACAGTTGCTACCAAGTCTTTTGGACTAATCCTAGTGGTTACTAAGCAGATTCAATTAGTCTGAAGTCCAACAGTTCAAATCGTGTATTTTAGTATTCACTGAGTTTATCAGTGTCTACCAAGCATTGTAATGTCTACCGAGTTTGTAGTTCATGTGATGCAAAGCTAGTGTTAACCGAGCTACTTTATGATAACTAAGTGATTTAGTGTTTGTCGAGTTACACAATATCTATCGAGTCGCCAGTGTAGACCAAGTTCAAGACTACTTGAAGGTGATCAGTATGGACAGAGCTTCTACATCTACTGAATGCATGACAATGTTGAGTATTGACAGTGGATGCCGAGTATCAGAACCTCACCAATTTAGTCTTTATAACTCGAGTATCTTCATGTGGCCGACTTTGTAATATATGTGTTAACTTGTGTCATGGATGACTTAGTAATTTTGTAGTTTTGATTGGTATATATATGTAATGTATTGTATCATATCCAATGAGCAAGAATACAAATGTGTGAGCATATGTATCGTAATGTGAATATGAATGCGAAAAGTTCAAGTTATGAATGCAACAAATAAAGAGTGAATTGTGAAGGCCATAATAGTATAAGGAGCAACAGAGACATATCTATCACAGAAAGGTGATTAGTACACTAAGGAATCTCTATCAACAAACTTAGTTGCAAATCAGAGATCTAATGCTTCATCCTAACAAGTGAACCATTCAAAATCCTTTAACAAGGTAGACCTAATAGTCTTTTATAAATCTCTTTACCAAGTGCATACTTCATTGTATGTTTGTAAATCCTCTCACAAGGTGGACCTAATAGTCCTATTTGCTCCTAACAGGACAGATTATCAGAAGTGATCAATGTAAGCCTTAATAGGCCAACTTTATGCTGCAGTACTAAAGTTTGTGGGTATCATCCCCACCCCAGTTTTACTTTCTATTTGGAAGGTTTATGGGTCACCAAATCTTTGTGTTCAAGTGTTACGGATGCTTTCATGTTTTCAGTTTCTCATGCATGCAATTAGATCAAATGTGATGAATTATGTGCTAATTGATTTATTAGATTATGAATTAAAATTGTTAAAGTTTTAAAAATTATTGATTCACCCCTCCCCTCTCAGTAACATAGCATAGTCTTGAATATTTTCAACACTAGATGCCCATCTCAGTCAAAAGCATACAAAGCCTCATGAATCAATTAGCTTACCCACATAATTATAACCATGAAAATAAACCCAATAGCTCAAATTATTATATAGATATTTAAAAACCCTTTCATATAAGAACTTTTTTTTTACTAGGATTTTCCATAAACCTACTAGGAAGTTCCACTATTTGGGAAATACTATGTATTGTATTCATATGGATTTCTACATCAATAGTATATATAATGGTATATGTGTTAGAAAAAAATGTTAATTTCATTTAATTTATTAAATTACCTTTTCTTCCTTCTTAAGATTTATCCTTTATGCTTTTTTGCATTCATATCTAATAACTAATGCATAATTATTAAATGAAATTTACCTCTTATGACTTCCCTTTTAGGGTTTTGATCTCCTTCATAAGGATTGATCAGTTGTAATTTCATTTCATTTTGTTTTGCACAAGTAAATTCAATCTTCTTATTTATTGAGCAAACCCTTCTCTCTCTCTATCTTTCTTTCTTCCTTGTAACATGTTATTTGCATGCAGGATATCCAAGGATCTATGAATTTTTTCATCATCAAATTCTACATGGTATCAGAGCCTTGCTTGCGATTGCTTGTTCTTGTTTGAAGAAAAAGAAGAACGAGGGTTTGACAAAAAAAATCTAGGATTTTTCAATTTTTTGTGTGAAAATAGGAGGGTCTCTATTTTTTGGATCACTTTGAGGAAAAAATAGACCTCACTATTATGCTCAATACATCCAAATACCCCTATTTTGATATAAGACATGTCCACTTTAGACACAGTTGAAATATGAGGCAAAAGCATTTTTTGCCCCTAGATTTGACATGCTTCCCAAGGCAACGATTTTTTTATTTATTAAAAAATACATCAAGATTTAAAAAAAGAGAGTTTTTTCTAATAAAGTGTTGGAAAAATTTGAAAAAAAAATTGCCCTTGCAAAAGGTTTTAAAAACTAGAAATACAAAAAACAAACCAAAAAGCACTTTAAAAGTGCTGACATCAGCAATGACATTAATGGTATAGTCGTTGACATATGCATAGGTGCTGACATCAGTATTTTTGAAGTTGAAATTTGATGGTCATTCACCCATCATTGTTTGATTTGTTTTCTCCTAAAGACATATTGTTGGTTTTTTTGCAATATCTTGAGCATACAGGGGTCTTTTTTCAATCCAAAAGAAGTGACAGAAAGCTGATTTTGAGACGGAGACAATGGTATAGGTATTTTTTGGATTTTTTTGTTGATAATAGATTGAAAAGAGATTTTTGAAGAAGGAGATTCTTATAGAGGAAGATTATATGTTTCAATCATTACTTTGTCATTGATGTCAAACCTGCTATTTGCTGGTAAGACAACTGCTTATATGATTTAAGTAGTATCACTTATTTGATTGATGAAGAGGATTTGACAAACGATGTAACAATAACACCTAGAGGAAAGGTTGAGTTATGATTATGTAAAGCAGTACAAGAATTAGTTAAGACAATGATAACATGATGTATTGATAATCTACTTAAGGTTACAAAGGCTAGTTACACTAATGAAGTTTAGAGGAACAAGTTACACAAAGTTTGTCTACCAAGCTTGACTAAGTGGATAGTAGGTGTCGAGAAAAGTTAGTGCAAGCCAAGAAGAAAATCAATTGGAGTTGAGTAAATGTCTATTCTAGTGTATGCTGAGAAAATAGTGGATGTCAAGTAAAGTTTAGTTGATACCGAGCACTAGTAAACTTTAGTTTGTACTGAGTGATTTTATAGAGGATGCCGAGCAATGCAGTATGTGCTGAGCATTGAAAGCAAGATAATGCCAAGCTAATGCATTATTTAAAAGATTGTGAATTCGATGCATTTGGGCTGACAAGTTTATTTTATTGGATTATGTCAACCAGGTGGAAGATAAGATTGATGAACTGGAGGCACATAATTTAAGGTAAACTATTTTTAGGAAAATTCAAAGAGGATTCAAGGAGAAGTTTTTAGAAAAGATATGGAATGTGGGATAGATTCATTGTATCCTACCTAATCCATCCAAACCTTAAATTGGACAATGGAGAATGAGTGATAAAAGATCTTAATTTCCTATTTATAGGAGTGGCTAGTCATGAAGCAAGGTTATCATGTGTGAGAACCTAAGGAAGTCAAGGAGACAAGGGTTTTGCTTCATCAAGTGACCTAAGAGAAGAGTCTGCAATGGCATGTTAAGCAAGAAGGTTTAAGGGTATGGATGCTTGAAGGGTGAACAAGTTATCAGAGTGCAATGAGTCAAAGCCAAGCAGAATGGAGTGATGAGGCCAAATATTGCCTTTATTTCATGATAGTTTTAAACACTTTGTTAATACTCTATTTTATTTTCATCAAAACATTTGTGGACCTATGTTTACCGAAACCTATGATAAACCTATGGGTAGATACTATGCCATCTTTTGCTAGTATTATATATATTATGTAGTATTTCATATAATTAGCAGAATTTGTGTTCTTATATTTGAATTTAATTTGATAAATGCTTATTTACAAATATGTCTCTACATAATAACTAACCTGTTAGCGATGAAGCTGAAGATGATTGGGCGACTTCAAAAATGAACATTGAATACAATTAATAGCATTCAAGAGGAAAAAGAACGTTGAAGTTTAAGTCATGGTGGAGAAGAATCATACTGATACTGAAAGACACGACTAGAGAATGGAGGAACTTTGAAGACTTGCTATATTCTCTGCATTTATGTCAAGCGGTTGTTGTTTAGACTTTATTCTTCCTGCCTTGAGCTATTACTCTTCCTTCTTCTTGCTTGCGGATTTGTAGTTAGTTAGCTAGTTTTTCTATTTTTGGAATAAGTGTCGATTTCCTATATATATGGATTAGACCAGTTGTGTGCAAGTTTAGGAAGTAAGAAGGAGAAGGAACTATTGATTTTTATAATGAGTTGTTTTTACAATTTTGTGTTTTAATTCCATGTAATGAATTTCTAAAACATAATGAAATAGTTTTTGGCTTCTATCCTATGTTAGTAGATTAGTAGAAGCCAACCAAGGGGGACCACTTGGGGGGTGGATTAGATTAGAGTAGTATAGATTTATTTTCAAGAATTTCTAGTTTTGCAAGTAGAAGTTGTAAATTCCTTCCTGTTGCATCATACTTTGTGAATGTTCCTGTAACATCTGTGAGAATAGTTATAGTGGATGAACTAAGTTGGAATATTTGTTAGCCTTTCATTGTATTTCCAGTATTCATAGAGTTAAGTGTGTTAATTTTCTATAGCAATAGTGTAGGTTCTTTTCATTGCATTTTACTTTCCTACAACATAAGCTTAATGACTTACTAAGATACCTAGTGCACATATTGTGCTGACCATTTCAAGTATACGTCCTTGGGTTGACAAGATTAAATGCACCTCATAGTGGGAAAAGTAATCGTTAGATTGAATACATTATTCTTAAGTATGGCCTAGAGCATGATTATTAAATACCTATTGTGAGGCAGACCATTTTTGGTGCCATTACTGAGGATGCTGTCAAGCTAGGAGCATTTTTGAGTCATAGTTTTTAGACAATTTTTTTTGGTTTTCAAACTTTCTTCACTAGTGTGAAGAATTCAATTGCATGCTTCGAAGAGGAAGACGACAAGATGAATATGGTATATTTCTTCCACAAGAGTCTGTTAATGTGAATGGAGAAATTAAAAAAGAAGAATTTGAGTTACCTTTGAAGACATAAGCCCTATTTTGCCTACAGAATTGTCCTCAAGAGCACAACCTTTAGATACCAGTGGTATTCAACCTTTTGCTAAAATTTTGGCCAGTTTTCTTGATGATACTGCCTTGAATCCACTAGTTGTTAATAATATAGTACTCAATGTCCCTTCTCAACAACAACCTCATAATCTAATACCTCCAGTAATGGCACAACCCACTTTTCCATTCCCTCTTCCAAGTCCTATAACCAATGATAATCTTAAAAATATACCTCCCACTAAGCTTCCAAATTTCTATGGGCTTACAACTGAAGACCCTAATACTTTCTTGTTTGAGTTTGATATACTTTGTCATAGTTTTGACTACAACACCAATGCCCACAAGCTCAAATTGTTTCCAGCAACATTGAAAGAGTCCGCTGTACGATGGTTCATGGGCTTAGGAGCTAATGCAACAGGAACTTGGGATGAAATGCAAAATCTATTTCTAGATAAATAAAAAGAATATTGCAAAGCATTTGGTTCAAGAGGAGATGATGTTTTCAGGATATTGTAGGAGGAAGAAACATTGGAAGATTATGTTTCATGTTTTTTTTATACACTACAGAAGAGATGTGTTCTCTGAAGATTCACAAAAGCTAATTTTTCTAAGAGGTGTAAATGATAACTGTCTAGAAAAATTGGACCTAATGGCTGGTGGTGATGTATATCAAGCTTCCTGGGATGACCTTAAAAAGATCTATCAAAACTATTCAAGATCAACTATGAAGAAAAGCCAAGGACCTCATTCTATAGCCACTAAAAGGATTAGCCAAGGTATTACAAAGCTTGAGGTATCTAACTTATTGGCAAATTTCAAACAAGACATTATGAATGATGTAACTACACATCTTGACACAATGACTGCAAAGAAGAAGCATGCAGAAGATGAATTAAAACTAGTTAAATATTGTCCTCATTGCCAGAAGCAAAAGAAGGATTGCCAATGCAAACTGGTTGCAAATATGGAGAACCAACATCTTCCAATTGATTACCTCAAGATAAATGGAGATGATGAGCAAGTGTTTTTTGTTGCTCAACACTGACCATGGGCTCAATGTTAAGGTATGCCTCAAGATCCTTTGCAAAATTCAAATTCATATGGTAATCAATGTGAAAACCGTAATCCCCAAGGTCCTCCACAATACCAACCTAATTGGAATAATGCTGGGCAAAATAATCCACAACAATCTCAATGGCCTCAGAATTCCCAACCACCTTGGCCTAATCAGTAGAGTAACCAATGGTAGAACCAATGGCAACCACCCTAAGGGAATTGGCAGTCTACAAACCAATGGAGGGGATCTCAATAGTGGCCTAACCAAAATACCAATACTCCACAATTACCACCTCCAGTTCAACAACTTGCTTTAATGCCACCACCTGCAAATCCTCAAAAATAAACACAGTTGCCTGCACAACCTCAGCCAAATCCAAATAGCTAACAACCACAACAACCTATGTATAGTGGTGATGCTCAACAAAACCTTGCCTACAATATTCATTTTGCAGATATACATTTGAGATCTGGTACAACTTTACTAGTGCCCAAACCACCTCTCATAACTGAGATACCAGATACTCCTGCAGCATCAGAACCCCCAGTTGCTAAAGTGGTTGACCCAATGAATGTCACTATTTCAACCCAAGCTCAACCAGAAGTAGCACCTCCTTTTCTAGAAAAAGCTTATACAAAAGAAACCTGTACGAATATAGGAACAACCTTTTGATATTGTTGATTGACTGAAAAACATGCATCTCCAAATAACCCTATTCCAAGCCATTAAAGATGTTCCTATCTATGGAAAATCCATTAGAGATGCTTGCCTGAAGAAGCTTGGAAGGAAGAAAAAGGACCCCACCATAGTCCATGTTGTGGGACAATTGGCTGACATTATGTTAGGGAAATTGGTCACACCAAAATATTCTAATCTAGGTAGTCCAGTTGTAGATGTCAGTATCAATGGTCAATCTATTAAAAATGCTTTAATAGATCTTGGAGCTACTATAAATTTCATAACCAAAGACACTATGAAGAAGCTAAAAATAGAAGGGTTAAGAGCTACTCCAAAAAATCTACAACTTGTAGATAGTTCTACTATTATCCTTGATGGGATGATAGAAAACATAGTTGTAACTTTAGACTCTTTAGAGTACCCTACAAACTTCATGATTTTATCCCCCAAGGTTAATCTATCTGGTTACCTTGTCATACTAGGTTGACCATGGTTAGTACAATAGATGCAAATATAAATTGTAGATAAGGGAATATGACCATATCCAATGGCCAATCAATAAATAAATTTGATCTATATCCTCTAGCACAATCATTGCCATATTTAAGCACATCTGTTTGGCTAGATTTAGGAGATGAGGAAGAAAAATTAAATTCTATAGTATAGCTCATGATGTCACATAGCAAATCTTTTCTAAAGCTATAGGAGGAAGATTCAATACTTCAAATTATTCTTACTAATAGTTGTGTGATAGGAAAATATGTATCCAAAAGTTTTGTGTTGAAATTGATCACATATGAGGAATTTGGTGAGAATTGTACACTACTCAAAGAACCTGATATTCTTCATCAACTCCTACCATGTGAATTAGAAGCAAGTCCAATCTTTGAAGCTACTATGATAGAGTCTACTACTACTATCGAACTATCTAAAAGTCATAATCTCCATGTTAATCCCAAATTAACACCCACACAAATGGAACAGTTACAATAATTTCTTCAAAGGCATGAAAAGGACTTTGCATGGGACTATAGTGATATGAAAGGGTTGAGTCATACATTGTGCACCCATAGGATATACATTAATGAAGGCTGTTTACCACTCCGTCAACCTTAAAGAAGGATAAATCCAAGCCTTAGAGAGATAGTTAAAACTAAACTGCAGAAATTGCTTGATGTTGGTTTTATTTATCCTATATCTGGTAGTAAATGGATGTCACCCCTAGTTATAGTATCTAGAAAGGGAGGAAAATGGAGAATTTGTGTAGATTATAGAGAGTTAAACAAAGCCACCAAGAAGGATCATTTTCCTTTACTATTTATAGATCAAGTTTTAGACACTCTAGCTGTTAAGAAGTATTTCTCTTTTCTAGATGGGTATAGTGGTTATAATAAAATTAGTATTGCTCCTAAAGACCAAGACAAAACCACATTTACATGCCCATGGGGTACTTTTTCATACTCTATTTTACCATTTGGTCTATGTAATGCTCCTGCAACATTCCAAAGAGCTGTTATTAGCATCTTTGCTGATATATCACATGATTGTATGGAAATATGTATGGATGATTTCACAACATTTGGAGTCACTTTTGAGAAAGCAATAATGAATCTTGAAAAGGTTTTGAACAGATGTCAAGAACATAATTTGACACTTAATAGTGAAAAATGCTTCATGCTCATGCAGGAAGGTGTACTACTTGGTCATTTCATATCAGCTGCAGGAATACAAGTGGATCCAGCTAAAATAGAGGTAATTTAAACATTGCTCATACCTAAAAAATCAAAAGATGTAAGATCTTTCTTAGGTCATGCTGGATATTATAGATGTTTCATAAAGGATTTCAGCAAAATAGCTAGTCCCTAGTATAAATTACTCACAAAGGAAGCTGAATTCAGTTGGACATCTGAATGTAATGAAGCCTTCCTATAGCTTAATAAACTTCTCACTACAGCCCCAATATTACAAGGCCCTGATTGGAATTTACCTTTTCACAAATATATAGATGCTTCTAACTGTACCATAGGTTTAGTTCTAGGGCAACAATCTCAAAATCTTGAAAATGCAATATATTATATTAGCAAGAGCCTTTATGGACCAGAGCTAAACTACACTATGACTGAAAAAGAACTGTTTATGCCTTGAATAAATTCTATCATCACATCACTGGCTACCCCATATTTGTTCATATTGATCATGCAACAATTAAATATCTCATGAACAAACCTGCTATAATAGGTAGGTTACCAAGATGGTTATTTTTGTTGCAAGAATTTGATATAACTATAGTTAATAAGCCTAGAAGAGCCAATGTTGTAGCTGATTATTTATCAAGAATCCATCATGATGATAATGATACTACTCTGATAGATGATGTATTTCTAGATGAGCATTTATTTCACATTGCTGTTCAAACTCCATGGTATGCAGACATTGCTAACTACATTGTAGCCAATAAAATACTAGCACATTTTTCTTACAAGGAAAGGAAGCTGCTTGTAGAGAAAAGTTTTCACTTCTCTTGGATAGACAATCTTTTGTTTTATACTGGACTTGATCAAGTTATGAGGAGATGTGTAAGAGAAGATGAAATATATGACATTCTACATGCATGTCATAATGAACCGTGTGGAGGTCATTTTGCAACGAAAAGAACAACCTTCAAAATCTTGACAACTGGTTACTACTAGCCTACACTTCACACGGATGTAGTCAACTATACACAAAAGTGTGATAAGTGTCAAAGGATGAGCTGACCAACAAGAATAGATAAAATGCCTCTTAACCCACATATGACATTAACACCATTTGACAAATGGGGCATGGACTTTATTGGTCCAATTGATCCTCCATCCAATGGGAAATCCTATATCCTTGTGTGTACTAATTATCTAACAAAATGGGTTAAAGTCAAAGCCATAAAGCATGCTCACGATGAGAAAGTTGCTAATATCTAGAAAGGGAGGAAAATGGAGAATTTGTGTAGATTATAGAGAGTTAAACAAAGCCACCAAGAAGGATCATTTTCCTTTACTATTTATAGATCAAGTTTTAGACACTCTAGCTGTTAAGAAGTATTTCTCTTTTCTAGATGGGTATAGTGGTTATAATAAAATTAGTATTGCTCCTAAAGACCAAGACAAAACCACATTTACATGCCCATGGGGTACTTTTTCATACTCTATTTTACCATTTGGTCTATGTAATGCTCCTGCAACATTCCAAAGAGCTGTTATTAGCATCTTTGCTGATATATCACATGATTGTATGGAAATATGTATGGATGATTTCACAACATTTGGAGTCACTTTTGAGAAAGCAATAATGAATCTTGAAAAGGTTTTGAACAGATGTCAAGAACATAATTTGACACTTAATAGTGAAAAATGCTTCATGCTCATGCAGGAAGGTGTACTACTTGGTCATTTCATATCAGCTGCAGGAATACAAGTGGATCCAGCTAAAATAGAGGTAATTTAAACATTGCTCATACCTAAAAAATCAAAAGATGTAAGATCTTTCTTAGGTCATGCTGGATATTATAGATGTTTCATAAAGGATTTCAGCAAAATAGCTAGTCCCTAGTATAAATTACTCACAAAGGAAGCTGAATTCAGTTGGACATCTGAATGTAATGAAGCCTTCCTATAGCTTAATAAACTTCTCACTACAGCCCCAATATTACAAGGCCCTGATTGGAATTTACCTTTTCACAAATATATAGATGCTTCTAACTGTACCATAGGTTTAGTTCTAGGGCAACAATCTCAAAATCTTGAAAATGCAATATATTATATTAGCAAGAGCCTTTATGGACCAGAGCTAAACTACACTATGACTGAAAAAGAACTGTTTATGCCTTGAATAAATTCTATCATCACATCACTGGCTACCCCATATTTGTTCATATTGATCATGCAACAATTAAATATCTCATGAACAAACCTGCTATAATAGGTAGGTTACCAAGATGGTTATTTTTGTTGCAAGAATTTGATATAACTATAGTTAATAAGCCTAGAAGAGCCAATGTTGTAGCTGATTATTTATCAAGAATCCATCATGATGATAATGATACTACTCTGATAGATGATGTATTTCTAGATGAGCATTTATTTCACATTGCTGTTCAAACTCCATGGTATGCAGACATTGCTAACTACATTGTAGCCAATAAAATACTAGCACATTTTTCTTACAAGGAAAGGAAGCTGCTTGTAGAGAAAAGTTTTCACTTCTCTTGGATAGACAATCTTTTGTTTTATACTGGACTTGATCAAGTTATGAGGAGATGTGTAAGAGAAGATGAAATATATGACATTCTACATGCATGTCATAATGAACCGTGTGGAGGTCATTTTGCAACGAAAAGAACAACCTTCAAAATCTTGACAACTGGTTACTACTAGCCTACACTTCACACGGATGTAGTCAACTATACACAAAAGTGTGATAAGTGTCAAAGGATGAGCTGACCAACAAGAATAGATAAAATGCCTCTTAACCCACATATGACATTAACACCATTTGACAAATGGGGCATGGACTTTATTGGTCCAATTGATCCTCCATCCAATGGGAAATCCTATATCCTTGTGTGTACTAATTATCTAACAAAATGGGTTAAAGTCAAAGCCATAAAGCATGCTCACGATGAGAAAGTTGCTAATATCTAGAAAGGGAGGAAAATGGAGAATTTGTGTAGATTATAGAGAGTTAAACAAAGCCACCAAGAAGGATCATTTTCCTTTACTATTTATAGATCAAGTTTTAGACACTCTAGCTGTTAAGAAGTATTTCTCTTTTCTAGATGGGTATAGTGGTTATAATAAAATTAGTATTGCTCCTAAAGACCAAGACAAAACCACATTTACATGCCCATGGGGTACTTTTTCATACTCTATTTTACCATTTGGTCTATGTAATGCTCCTGCAACATTCCAAAGAGCTGTTATTAGCATCTTTGCTGATATATCACATGATTGTATGGAAATATGTATGGATGATTTCACAACATTTGGAGTCACTTTTGAGAAAGCAATAATGAATCTTGAAAAGGTTTTGAACAGATGTCAAGAACATAATTTGACACTTAATAGTGAAAAATGCTTCATGCTCATGCAGGAAGGTGTACTACTTGGTCATTTCATATCAGCTGCAGGAATACAAGTGGATCCAGCTAAAATAGAGGTAATTTAAACATTGCTCATACCTAAAAAATCAAAAGATGTAAGATCTTTCTTAGGTCATGCTGGATATTATAGATGTTTCATAAAGGATTTCAGCAAAATAGCTAGTCCCTAGTATAAATTACTCACAAAGGAAGCTGAATTCAGTTGGACATCTGAATGTAATGAAGCCTTCCTATAGCTTAATAAACTTCTCACTACAGCCCCAATATTACAAGGCCCTGATTGGAATTTACCTTTTCACAAATATATAGATGCTTCTAACTGTACCATAGGTTTAGTTCTAGGGCAACAATCTCAAAATCTTGAAAATGCAATATATTATATTAGCAAGAGCCTTTATGGACCAGAGCTAAACTACACTATGACTGAAAAAGAACTGTTTATGCCTTGAATAAATTCTATCATCACATCACTGGCTACCCCATATTTGTTCATATTGATCATGCAACAATTAAATATCTCATGAACAAACCTGCTATAATAGGTAGGTTACCAAGATGGTTATTTTTGTTGCAAGAATTTGATATAACTATAGTTAATAAGCCTAGAAGAGCCAATGTTGTAGCTGATTATTTATCAAGAATCCATCATGATGATAATGATACTACTCTGATAGATGATGTATTTCTAGATGAGCATTTATTTCACATTGCTGTTCAAACTCCATGGTATGCAGACATTGCTAACTACATTGTAGCCAATAAAATACTAGCACATTTTTCTTACAAGGAAAGGAAGCTGCTTGTAGAGAAAAGTTTTCACTTCTCTTGGATAGACAATCTTTTGTTTTATACTGGACTTGATCAAGTTATGAGGAGATGTGTAAGAGAAGATGAAATATATGACATTCTACATGCATGTCATAATGAACCGTGTGGAGGTCATTTTGCAACGAAAAGAACAACCTTCAAAATCTTGACAACTGGTTACTACTAGCCTACACTTCACACGGATGTAGTCAACTATACACAAAAGTGTGATAAGTGTCAAAGGATGAGCTAACCAACAAGAATAGATAAAATGCCTCTTAACCCACATATGACATTAACACCATTTGACAAATGGGGCATGGACTTTATTGGTCCAATTGATCCTCCATCCAATGGGAAATCCTATATCCTTGTGTGTACTAATTATCTAACAAAATGGGTTAAAGTCAAAGCCATAAAGCATGCTCACGATGAGAAAGTTGCTAAATTTCTATATGAAGAAATTTTTACTCGCTATGGTGTACCCAAAGAGTTAGTCACTGACCAAGGTGTGCAATTCACCTCTAATCTAATCTTAGCACTGATGAAATAATATAACATCAAGCACCACAAATCCAATCCTTATCACCCTCAAGCTAATGGGCAAGCAAAAGTCACAAATTGTGAGCTTGAGAACATCCTAACATAAAGAGTCCATTTGCACCATAGGGATTGGACTAGTAGATTACAAGAAGCTATTTAGGCCTATAGAACAACATGGAAGACTACTATAGGATTCACACTATTTGAGCTCTTATATGGTAAAGTAGAAATGCTCCCCATCAAATTTGAACATAAAACTCTAAGGACAACATTGGCATTGGATATTGAACTTCCTATAGCACAAAGAGAATGTCTTCTACATCTTAATTCTTTGGATGAAATGTAGAAAATTGCTTTGTTGTGCACTGAAATTTTACAAAAACAAAGAAAACAATGGCATGACTCTCACATCATCAAAAAACAATTTAAAATTGGTGACTGGGCATTATTATATGATTCCAAATTTAAATATATGCCAGGAAAGCTGCAGACAAGATGGCTAGGACCATACAAAGTTACTCATGTCTTTGATACTGGAGCTGTCCATCTAACTACCATTGATCTAGTACCTCTCAAATTATTAGTCAATGGTCATAGATTGAAATTATATAAACAACCCCAAAAAAAAGAAGACTTCCTAAAATAGTTTCAGTGGTTGGATTCAAATATACATTAGGTAACTCTCCCTGTAGCCGAAGGTGTTAACCTTCCGACTGCCGCTCTTCAACATTAATTTCTCAGTGCATGTTCATAATAAAAACCTTATGTCCACATAAAGTTCCAAATTTCTCCATTTACTCTATCCAACTCATTTCTTTTCTTCCATCCATCCATCCCATCTCATTTCTTTTCTTCCACCCATCCGCCTTCCACATCATCATTTTCTAATGTTTTCAATAAACACCACAACTTGTTGATGGATGCTATCACTGCTGATGTAACTTCTGCCACATTTTTGGGTATGTACAATGATCAGTTGACAGGTATAACATTTTCAAATTATTATTCACTTATAGTACATAGATTTCATTAATTATATTTAATATTGCATTCTTTATATGATGGCGGTGTTATGCCAGTCCCATACCTGTACTAGGTCTGACAAGTGTGGACACTTGTCCATATTTAGCAGGGGGCAGGGAAGGTCACTAATATCCAATGGCATTCCTAATTATCTGTAAAGATTTTTCCAAATCTTCATATTTCCTTCATTGATGGGATTTAATTACCATAAGAACACAAGTGTAGGTGTCGTACCCCTCATTTTTGAATGATTTTATTGCTAGGCTATGATGTGACTTGTGTTTAAATTTTAAGTGATTTGAACCCTATTTTTGGATGATTCTCACACATATTCATGATTTACCTTCATTAAAGCCATATTATTGTGCATAAAAATTCGTTATGACATTAATTACTTGTCAAAACAAAGAAATGTGAGTTGATTCTATAAAACAACAAAGCAACATGAATTCATAAGGGAGAAAACATAGCAAATAGTAAAAGTATTAAGAAAAATGGGTGGACAGTTGTAGAGGAGAGAACCAGTGGAACATACTATGTTGTTCTCAAATGTAGAGGCCGTAAGAAGATTTAATACATGTGGATGGTTAGGGTATTTCCTGAGTTTGATTGCATTTGATGAGGAGGCAGTTGCATAATTCACAAGGAAATTTGATGAAGATGAAGCTTCTGTTTGGGGTTTAACGATGATTGCAACAAAGGAATGCATTGTTGAACTAACTGGGTTGCCTACAATTGGAGAACATTATCCCAGCACACATGATGCAAGGTCAGCAAGAGCTCAATTTACTAGATTGACTAATCCTCAAATAGACATTACAAAGTAAGGTTGTAAGATAACGTCACTTCTGCCACCATACAATGAATTAGCCATGCATATTATTAGGTACCTTACATGCAAAGGGTGATTCTCATACTTACATGCACATCATTTCAAATTGCTTAGTTGTATAAGGCATAATATTTTGATAAATATTCCAAATTTCTTGTACAATATGCTATGTATTAATGTGGAAGAAACACAAAAAGGAAAATATATTTCGTTACTCATCATGCCCTAATTAAATTAATGATAGAAAGGTCACTTAGGGATGTGTCTCCCATGACATGGGATGATTTTTTAAAAGCCAAAACTTTGCAACCCCAAGCTGCCCCTCGTGAACAACTCAGTGAGGAGAATGTAGTCCCCACCAATGAGCCTACTGAACAAAATACCCAAGAGGATGAAACTGAAAATACCCAAGAAAATGTGTAGGAAACTATCCCTGTTCAAGAGACTATACCTTTACATGTTCAAGAAACCCAGAAACCTACTTCTAGTAGAGCAAAGAGGAAACATAAACTACAAGAAGAAATATCTATTTAGGAAAAGGAAGAGCCAAACCCTACAGTTGTGAGACAAAAGAGAACTAAGAAAAGTCTTGTAACAACTATTCTTGTAGCAGAGACACCCAAAGGGAAAGGTAGGCAAAAGGCTGTGATACAAGAAGAAACCCCTATAAGGAGAAGCCCTAGGATGAAATGGAAAATTTCTAAAGATTCCACTTTGTCTAAGACATCTACTAAAGAATTCCTTATGCAAATTGTTTCTGATCACTCTCCTCCCCATCCTGAAATTAAAAGCATTCCTGAAAGTCTAAATGAGGAATGTAGGGATGAAATCAAAGAAAATCCATATGATACCCTAGTAGGTCAATCAGGTATTTCAGGTAGTAAAGATGAAAAAGTTCTTGAGAAAGCTCATCCAAACACTACCCTAGTTCCCCATAAATCAATATGGATTACTCATTTTGTAGAACATTTATGGAAGGAACAAAGGCAGAGGAAAATAAATTATGAAGAAGACAATGGTTCTATTACACTACAGAATCTCCTTTTTCAGTTGTTTGGACATCATATGTTTGCTAAGGCCTTATGGGAAGAAGTGAGGAAAAAGATGAAGAAATCATAGCATCTCAAGGTGAAGAAATCACAGATTTAAAGGAGCAATTAGCAAGTCAAAAGCAATAGATGGATCATGCCTTCAAGTTGGCTGATCAGACACTTGCTTATAGACCACCGCCAAGAGTTTATGCTCTCTGTTTAAAAGAATAATTTATTTTGTTTCAACTGATGTTAACTCTTAAGGATATCAATGCAGAGTTCAAATCAACATAAGAATTTTATGGATTATATTAGACTCTGCCACCATGGTAGCAGAATTTTCTTTGTGAATTATATGTTCATAATTTTGTTATCCCTTCAGAGACTCAATGGAATCCCTTGATCTATATAGGGGATATACATTTAAGAGCCCTCATGTCCTAGATGTCTAATGAAGCAGACTATGATAGGCAACTGAATAATTACAGGGATGAGGAAAGGATAAAGCCCTTTCCTTTAAGAGCCCAGAGCAGCAAGCCATAAGAAGTTCTCAGGGATTGGTTCACATTGACTTATGGAAAGAAGAATCCAAGAGTAAGGGATAGAATCTTTGCTGCAAGAACTAAAGCCTATGCTGATGATGAGAACTTACCCTATTTTTCCTTCCAGGGAGCTATGACTAGTGTTAGAAGTAGATGGGCCAAACTTCCTGAGTCACTTAAAAGGTTAGAACCACATTGTCCCATCAACTTGGAGGCAACACTTCATAGGGTTCCAAAGTATCTAGAGTTAGGGAAGCAAGCTAGACTAGAATTGTGGTGTCCACTAACCATGTAGCCTCCAATGACCTTGTGGCCTTTATATGACATTAATGCCAATAGACTCGACAAGCTATAGGAAGATCAAAAAAGGGAAGTGTGGGAAAGAACAAGAGGATTTTACTATACATTCAAGAGCAACAGGAAAGGAAGGACTGAGATTGGAGAGTTCAGGTCATTAACAAGAAAGTGCAATGCTTAAGGACAAGCATTAGTTTAGCAGGGGGCAAATGATGAGGCCAAATATTGCCTTTATTTCATGATAGTTTTAAACACTTTGTTAATACTCTATTTTATTTTCATCAAAACATTTGTGGACCTATGTGTATCGAAACCAATGATAAACCTATGGGTAGATACTATGCCATCTTTTACTAGTATTATATATATTATGTAGTATTTCATATAATTAGCAAAATGTGTGTTCTTATATTTGAATTTAATTTGATAAATGCTTATTTGCAAACATGTCTCTACATAATAACTAACCTGTTAGCGATGAAGTTGAAGATGATTGGGCGAATTGAAAGATGAATGTTGAATACAGTTAATAGCATTCAAGAGGAGAAAGAATGTTGAAGTTTAAGTCATGGTGGAGAAGAATCATACTGATACCAAAAGACATGACTATGAGAATGGAGGAACTCTGAAGACCTTCTATATTCTCTACATTTATGTCAAGCAGCTATTGTTTAGACTTTATTCTTCCTGCCTTGAGCTATTACTCTTCCTTCTTTCTCGCCTGCAGATTTGTAGTTAGTTAGTTAGTTTTTCTGTTTTTAGAATAAGTGTTGATTTCTTATATATAGGGATCAGACCAGTTGTGTGGAAGTTTAGGAAGTAAGAAGGAGAAGGAACTGTTGATTTTTACAGTGAGTTGTTTTTACAATTTTGTGTTTTAATTCTATGTAATGAATTTCTAAAACATAATGAAATAGTTTTTGGCTTTTATCTTGTGTTAGTATATTAGCAGAAGCCAACCAAGGGGGCCCACTTGGGAGGTGGATTAGATTAGAGTAGTATAGATTTATTTTCAAGCATTTCTAGTTTTGCAAGTAGAAGTTGTAAATTCCTTCCTGTAGCATCATACTTTGTGAATGTTCCTGCAGCATTTGTGAGAACAGTTATAGTGGATGAATTGAGTTAGAATATTTGATAGCCTTTCATTATATTTCTAGTATTCATAGAGTTAAGTGTGTTAATTTCCTGCAACAATAGTGTAGGTTCTTTTCCTTGTATTTTACTTTCTTGCAGCATAAGCTTAATGACTCATTAAGATACCTAGTGCACATATTGTGCCGACCATTTCAAGTATACATCCCTGGGTTGACAAGATTAAATGCACCTCATAGCGGGAAAAGTAATCCTTAAATTGAATACATTATTTCTAAGTATGGCCTAGAGCATGATTATTGAATACCTATTGTGAGGCAGACCATGGAGGACTGAAATAGAGATCTGTAATCTGCAAGTGGAGTTGTAAGTTGTTATCAGATTAAGCCTTACTGTTACTCTCTAATAATTGTATCAGTCTAGGGTAAATCCTTTGGATTAAGTTTGACCTAATAGACATTTGTAAATCCTTTAACCGGGTGACATTCAAAGTGAATGCTCTAAAGTCCTCTAACAAGGCTCACTCCTAATGGGTTAATTGAAATTCTTTAATAGGATGACATTTAATAGTGTGTATTGTAACCTTTAACAGGGTTGGCCTTTCATAGGGCATCACTTTAGAAGACTGAAAAGAGTAGCATGTTACAAGTGGTTTTTCCCAAATTGAGTTTCTACATTAATCATTGTGTCAAGTGGGTTGATGAATTTTTTATGTTTCATGTTTACATTTTTGCAAGTTGATTTAATAGTAACCTACAAGTTTTAAGTGATTGCATAATCATAAGGATGCATGCATGAAGTCAAATGTTTTATGGGTTCGCTAAGAAATGAAATTTTTTATTTATACATCTGGGCCTTAAATAGTTAATTTACCCCCCCTCTTAGTTATTCTAAAGTATTCCAACAATTGGTATCAGAGCCATTTGCTTAAGAGGACTAGTTTGAAGGTACTAGAAGCACAAAAATCAAGATGTCAAAAAGAGATGTACCCAAGCTTAATAGAGATAAATTTCCTGCATGGAAAAGTTTGATGAAGCTACAACTTGGAGGACTTGGGGATCATGCATAATCTACCATTTTTGTTGAGTATGTTGATCCCACTGGTGCCCCAACTATTGAGGATATGAAAAAGAAGAGCACAACTAGATGATGCTAGAGATTACCTCTACCCTAAGCTATGCCAAATTTGATGATATCAAAGGTCTTGATAGTGCAAAGAAAATTTGGGATGCCTTAACCACTATTTATGGAGGAGATGTAAATGTTATAAGAGCCAAAGCTAAAAGTCTCAGAGGTAAGTTTGATGATATGAGAATGGAAGAAGGTGAAAATATTTCTCAATATATTGAAAGGAATAAAGAAGTTGTTAATGCAATAAGAGGAGCTGCTGGTAATATAGATGACAATATTGTACTAAGCAAATTTTTAAGGACACAATTTCCTATATATGCTATTAGATTTTCTACAATATAGGAATTGATATGCATACTAGGGAATAAATTATCACTTGAAGGTCTGGTAGGTAGACTCACTACTTTCGAGCTATCTAACTTTGATAATTACAGAGCTAAGAATATTGAATTTTCTTTCAAAGCTAAGGTATCATTGAAGGAACTTGATGAAAAGAAAAAGAAGAAAAAGAAGAAGTATATGTCTAGTGACAGTGATATAGATGAGGAGGATGTAGAACAACTTGTAGCACTACTAGAAAGAAGATTCCGTGAAGGTAAAGGCAAGTTCAAAGGTAGGTTACCTATCATTTGTTTCAATTGCAATGAGGTTGGTCATATTGTTGCTAGATGTCCAAAGAAGAAGAATTACATAGGTGGTGACAAATACAATAGTAGAAGAGATGAAGATAATAAGGACTACAAAGAAAAAGGCAAGAAGTCATGCTACATTGTTGAAAAGGAAACAAGAGATGAATTTGATGAACATGATGATGAAGTAGTGTATGTTGCAATGAAGGAAAAATCTGATGAAGATGAGGCAACTACACTTGTGAGTTGTGTGAACAAGAATGATAGATGGATCATTAACAGTGGGTGTTCACATCACATGACTGGAGACAAAAGTAAGTTCATTACCTTGAATTGTTATGATGGAAATAGTGTAAGATTTGGTAATGATGCACTATGTTTGATAAAGGGAAAAGGTTCTATCAAACTCACAGATAAGATTTTATGTGACATGCTTAATATGTTGAAGGACTTAACTATAATTTTTTGAATGTGTCACAACTAAATAATTTGGGATGTAAGGATGAGTTTGAAAAAAAGATTGCTAAAATATATGACACAAATAAAATTGATTGAAAAAGGTGATCAAACTAGGAGTAATCTATTCTATCTTGATAGAGAGGATGCTACTTGTCTAGTTGTAAAATTTGATGATGTGTGGCTATGGCACAAAAGGTTATGTCATGTCAATTTTGATAACCTGGTTAGTATCAATGTCATGAGAAAAGTTAGAGGTTTGCCTAAGTTGAAGATGCCTGATAATATAATGTGCAAACAATGTTAGTTAGGCAAAATGACAAAGTCAATTTTTAAGAGTAAAGCTTATACCTCTAAAGAAATACTAGACATTGTTCATACTGACTTTGTGGTCCAATTGATGTGGAAAGCTACAAAGGAGATGTGGAAAGCTACAAAGGAGATAAGTACATTATGCTATTTGTCAATGACTATTCTAGAATGATGACAGTTATGTTTTTAAAATAGAAATTTGATGCTTTCCAAATGTTTAAGTGGTACTTAGCAAGAGTTGAAAAGGAGACAGGTAAAAGTATGAATTGCTTGAGATCTAATAGAGGAGGATAATTCACATCAAATGAGTTTGAGATGTTCTATAATTATAGAGGAATAAAAAGGCAGACATTTACACCTAGAACCCCTCCACAAAATGGAATTGCTGAAAGAAGGAATAGATCTATAATGGACTATGCTAGAACACTCATGATGGAGAAAAATGTTGCTTTGAAATATTGGAGAGAAGTTATAAGTACAGTTGTTTATACCTTGAATAGTGTGAAAGTCAAGAAAGGTACTCATTCAACATATTTTGAATTATGGCATGGATACTCACCCAATGAAAAATACTTTAAGGTATTTGGAAGCAAGTGTTACATTCTTAAAGACTTTAGGAATGGTAGACTAGATGCAAAAAGTGAAGAAGGTATATTCCTAGGAAATTCCACAAGAAGTAAAGCTTATAAGTGTTTAAATACTAACACTATCAAACTTGTGGAAAGCCCAAATGTAAATTTTGATGAATATATAGAAGTACATGAGGCTGAAACTATGAAAGAACCAGAAGAATACAAATCATTGTATACTTTTATGAGGGTATGCCTGCTGAAGAAGATGCTGCAAATCGAGCTACAAACCAACAACAAGTTTCAGTGACTGCCGAGTCACATACTATGAATGCTGAATTGCATTTAGGAATTGAGCTACATTCAGATACCAGGTTACAAAATGAAGTTGAAGCACATTCTGATTCTGAAATTAGTGTACATGAAAGAGATGCTAAACTACTTGACATAAATATACACAGTGACTCTAATGCTGAAAGACAAAATGAGGAAACTAGAACTAAGACAAGATTGTCCAAATATGTGAAAAGACATAATCCTGCTACACAAATTACTATAGATAAAGATGCTAGATCAATGACAAGAAAGAGATTGAGAAATGATACATGTTTGCCGAGTATGAAGGAACCCAAATCAGTGAGAGATGCTTTAGAAGATGTGGACTGAATTAAAGCCATGGAATAAGAGATTGAAAAAATTGAGAAAAATAAAACATAGAGTTTAGTTCCTAGACTAGAAGACAAAAATGTGATTGGCACCAAGTGGGTATTCAGAAACAAGCTAGATGAAAATGGTGAAGTCACAAGTATCAAGGCAAGATTAGTTTACAAGGGATATGCACAAGAGGAAGGAATTGACTATGGAGAGACATTTTCCCCTATTGCCAGATTAGAAGGAGTAAGAACATTACTTGCTTATTCTGCATACAAAGGTTTCAAAGTTTATCAAATGGATGTTAAATCCACATTTTAAAATGACATATTAGAGGAAGAAGTTTACATAGAACAACCAGAAGGATTTTTTGATGTTAACAACAAGAACATGGTATGTAGATTACACAAAGCTCTATATGGTTTGAAACAAGCATTGAGAGCATGGTATGAGAGACTTCATAATTATCTTGTGAAGATTGGATTTGAAAGGACCGATGATAATAGCAATCTGTACATGAAGACAAAGAAAGGAAAAAGTATTTTGTTATCTAAATTTTTTGTTGATGATACCATATTTGGAGGCCAAGATGCTTTATGTAAAGATTTTGCAAATCAAATGAAGCAAGAATTTGAGATGTCTATGTTTGGAGAGATCAAGTTTTTTGTGGGTTTCCAAGTATATCGGTTGAGGTATAGTATATACATCACTCAACTAATTTTTTTGGATTGGAGGATTCCAAACTAGTAAGTACACCTATGGTGATAGGACACACAAGTTTTCAAAGAACGATGATTTAGCTAAGGTGAATCAAACACTGTACATGTTTATGATTGGAAAATTTCAATATGTAGTACATAGCATACCTAACATTGCATTATCTATAGGGATAGTTGCAAGATTATTTGCTAATCCCAGAGAGAATCACTTGATGGATGTAAAGAGAATAATGAGATATCTAAAAGGGATAGAGGAGTATGGTCTATGCTATAAGAAGAATGAGAAATTTGAATTAAGAGCCTACATTAATGCTGATTGGGATGGAAATATTGATAGCAAAAAGAGCACCAGTGGAGGAGCATTTTTCTTAGGCAAGAGGCTGGTTACATGGACTAGCAAGAAACAAAACTGCACTTCACAATCTACTACTAAAGCTAAATATGTTGTTGCTAATATAAATTGTAGAAACATTGTATGGATCAAACAATTACTCAGAGGTATGAAGGAAGAGATCACAAAATCAGTGATACTTTATTATGATAATACAAGTGCTATAAACATATCAAAGAATCCTATGATGTACATAAAGACTAAGCACATTGCAATCAAGTATCATTACTTGAGGGAATCAATTCAAGATAAAGAGGTGAAGATGGAATATGTTAACACTAAAGAGAAAATTTCTGATATCTTCACAAAAGCATTACCTAAGGATGCTCATGAGGTAAACTAGGGGTAATCAAATGCTATCTAAGTAAAAGGAGTAGTGCCTTGCATCAAAGAAGCTGATATTGATATGTTACACATTGATGAGAGGATCTTACTTTAGGAGCTGCCTAAAGTAATCAAAGAACTAAAACTACAAATCAGTCACAAACAAGGTGACAGAGGGAGAAAACTAAAAAAAACTGAAAAAGTTTATATCTGCATGTTAAGATGACAAGTCTTTGGCATTGTTGTCAAAGAGGGAGAGATTGACTAATCAAAAGGGAGATATCAAGAGATAATTGAAAAGGGAGATGGAGAGATTACTGATCAAGAGAAATTGTTGATCAAAGGAAAACATAAGGAGAAATCCTAACATCTACCTAGTAAGAGGGAGATTGTAAGAAACTCAAAGGGAGTCATAAGGATGACACAAAAAGAATTTTGTAACCTATTCAGAAGATGGAAGTTGCTAATAGAGGGAGAGATTTCAATACAAGAAACCATTTTTTTTGGGTATTGTCTTACTATTTTAACCTAGCCAGTTTGGTTGATCAGTTTAGTTTGCCATCAATGCCAAACAGGGAGATTGTTGATAATAGATTGAAAAGAGATTGTTGAAGAAAGAGATTGTTATAAAGGAAGAATATATGTTTCAATCATTGTTTTGTCACTGATGTCAAACATACTATTTTTTGGTAAGATAACTACTTATATGATTTAATTACTATCCCTTATTTGATTGATGAAGAGGATTTGATCAAAAGATGTAACAATAGAACCTAGAGGAAAGGTTATGATTATGTAAAGGAGTACAAGAATCAGTTAAGATAGTGATAACATGATGTATTGATAATCTACTTAAGGTTACAAAGGCTAGTTATAATAAGAAGGTTTAGAAGAACAAGTTACACAAAGTTTTTCTATGAAGCTTGATCGAGTGGATAGTAGGTGCCGAGAAAAGTTAGTGAAAGTCAAGTTGAAAATTAGTTGTAGCTGAGTAAATGTCTATTGTAGTATATGTTGAGAAGAACAATGGATGTTGAGTAAAGTTTAGTTGATGTTGAGCATTTATAGAGGATGCTAAGAAATGTAGTATGTGCCATGCATTAGGAGAAAGATAATGTCGAGCTGCTGCATTATTTAAAAAATCATGAATTTGATGGATCTAAGTCGACAAGTTTGTTTTCTTGGATTATGTGAACTAGGTGGAAGATAAGATTGATGAGCTAGAGACACAAAATTTAAGGTAAACCATTTTTAGGCAAATTCAAAGAGGATTCAAGGAGAAGTTTCTAGAAAAGATATGGAATTTGGGATAGGTTCATTGTATTCTACCTAATCCATCCAAACCCTAAATTGGACAATAGAGAATGAGTGGCAAGAGATCTTAATTTCCTATTTATAGGAATGGTTGGTCATGAAGCAAGGTTATCATGTGCGAGAACCTAAGGAAGTTAAGGAGACAAGGGTTTCACTTCATCAAGTGATCTAAGAGAAGAGTCTATAATGGCATGTTAAGCAATAAGACTTAAGGGTATGAATGCTTGAAGGGTGAAAAAGCTATTAGAGCTACAATGAGTCAAAGCCAAGCAGAATGGAGGATTGAAACATAGATTTATAATCTACAAATGGAGTTGTAAGTTGTTATCAGATCAAGCCTTACTTTTACTCTCTAATAATTGTATCAGTCTAGGGTAAATCCTTTAGATTAAGGCTAACCTAATAGTCATTTGTAAATCCTTTGACTGGGTGACATTCCAAGTGAATGGTCTAAAGTCCTCTAACAAGGCTCACAAGGTGATTGAAATCCTTTAACAGGGTCACATTTAACAATGTTTATTGTAACCTTTAATAGGGCTGGCTTTTCATAGGCCATCACTTCAGAAGAGTGAAAAGAGTAGCATGTTACTAGTCATTTTTCCCGAATTGGGTTTCCACATAATCATTGTGTCAAGTGTGTTGATGATATTACAAGTTAGAGTTTCCATTGGACCAAAAGATTGACCTGTTAAAGCCCGATACAACCACTAGACTTATAGACCATAGGAGGTAGTTAAGCCATGTCATGAATCCCAAAGGGGAAGTCTAGTAGTTAGTCCAACAATCCTCCCCTCAACATTACCTGAGCAGATTCAAACCTATGACCAAGCTCTGATACCACTTGTTACAAGCTAGATGTCATGTCCCCTTTTCAAATAATTAAAAATAATAATCTTTTCTAAGGCAGGTAGGCCCAAAAAGGTGAAGTTTCGGAAAGAGGGGATAATCTTTGGAAGCTAATGGATTATTATTAAAATATGTTTTATTAACCCCTCTTGGACATGATTTAGGGTTATGCCCTCTTTTAAGGAGTTTGGAGGCATTTTGGGCTCATTCCAGAACTTGATTTTTGCTCATTTCTTTGTTATTCTTCAGAGGCTGCCAAACCTGTGGAGAAGGAGACCCAAGAACGAAAGTTTGCAGGTTTCTAGAGAGACCTAAGAATGGGATTTTTCAGGTTTCTAGGAAGGCTAAGGATGAGAGTTTGAAGCCATTCCATGTGCATGCTCATGCAGAGTTTGCCTTTGTGCTTTTCAGGTGTATTTTTTTGTAAGAGTTTGGTGTTTCCAGTTGAGTATTTCATATCAGTTTGGGTTGCTATTGTATATCAGACTTTTAAATATTAAAATAGAGCTGAAAATATGTATTTGGATATGATTATACTTTTGTGATAAATCATTAAATTTTTTTGGTGATTCCGGGCTATTTTGTGCTATTTTCGGGAGCCCGATGAGCATTGTTTTTGTCCTCCGTTTGGGGAGCTATTGTGTGCATGTTATACAGATCTGAAAATGTCATTTTATAGGCTGTTATTCTGCTCAAATTTCTGTAAAAATTTCCACTTTCAAATTTATTAATAATAGGTGAAGCTGTGAAGCTTTTGGCACTATTTCTGGCATACTCGATTTGGGGTTTATTGAGAAATTGGTGGATCTTTGAAATATTGGTTGTTTGATCTTAAAGATATGATTAGAGGTTGGAAATATCATACAAAATCAGTAAAGGGAAATTTCAATGGTATCAAAGCCATGATCTTTCCAGCCTGAGGGTTTGTAGAAGTTTGCATGTCAGTTTTGACAACTACCCAGATCTTGCATGTCAGTTTTGACAACTACCCAGATCTTGCATGTCAGTTTTTGATAACTACCCAAATCTTGCATGTCATAATTTATGGTTGCATGTTGCTTCCAATCAGCTGGATGTCAAAATTTATGGTTGCATTCTACTTCTAATCATTTGCATGTTAGTTCTTGGTGAATTTGGTGGTTGCATGTTGCTTCTAATCAGCTGCATGTCAAAATTTATGGTTGCATGCAACTAAGTGAAAGAGAAAAGAGATATTTACAGTGAGAAAAGAATAAATTTTTTTTGATCAAACCTCTAGTTGAAAGTAAAAGTATAAAATCCAAGGAAGGAAAAAGTATGGCTAATCTAGATGATATGGCAAAGAAATTCTTCCAAGACATCCAAAATACTCAGAAGCAAACAGTGGATAGTTTGGCAGAAACTAGAGAGGCTTTGCTAATATTGACAGAAAAATTGCAAGGAGTTGCATCTACTAATGAGAAAGGGAGCACTTTAGAGGAGTGAAGAAATTTGAAACTCACACCCTCTCAATCAACAAAAACTATTTTTCTACATGCAGATGAGCCACCAGTGCCAAATCTAGCCCTTAATCCCATGGAAGAGGTTACAGGTAACTTGATTGCATTAAGAGCTACTTACAATGGTTTAGATGATGACTTTCACAGTTTAGTTTCTTTTAGAGAATATGTGGATATGATGAACACTTTGATGCCCAAGAAAGAGTACAAAAGGGATCATGACATAAGTGGAAGAGAGCTCAAAAATAAAATAAGCAAGTTTATAACACATACTTTTGATGGAACAAATAAAATTTTAGCTAGAGCATGGTTACAAAAATTATAGACCTTCTTCACACTTAACCCCATGAAGGAGAGTGATGTTGTTCAAATTGCAAGTCTACACTTGGAAGATGCAGCCTATGATTGGTGGTATCATGGAATGACTACTCAAGGTCATGATTAGGTAACTACGTTTGATGATTTTAGTCAAAGAGTGATAGATAGATTTGACCTCAAGGATGATGATTATGAAGATGTTGTTGTGCATGATGGTGAGATACCTGGTAGAGATGAGCAGACATTGAGCATTCATGACTTTTCTGAGAGAGAGTATCAAGCACAGTCAGATGCTTCGTCACATGAGGTTGAGGCTAGTAGTACTTCACATGATTTATCCCGCCAGCTGAAGGTGAGTGAAGATAGTATTGCGACTACATTATCTCATCATGACAGGTATGTGGAGTTAGTTGGTATTGGTCATATTACTCAGGTGAGGAGTTTTCTTGAGTTACTAGCTGATTCTAGTTTACGAATATGAACTCGAGATTGTTATATTGGTGTTTGGGATTCAGTTGACTGGAAATCTTTAACACTTTTTGGTAGCAGTGATTATTTGGGTGCTATCATGGATTTGATTAGCAGATTGCACAGTATTGTATTTTCTTGTGATATCAGCTTGTCCAATGTTGGTATTAGTTTTTATACACTGATGTTGGGCTTTGTTCATACATCCAATCAACCATTTTTGCTGGAATGTGTTGATGATCTTTCATATTTGGTAGTGTGTACAGATGAGTCCCAGGGTCATATTGGCATTGATGACATCCAGGAGGATGTAGTGGGCAGTTTTGAAGACTTAGTTTCCTTGGCGGTTTCTTTTGGTATAGAGGAGTTGGATAGCGGTGCTACAATTTTTGATACTCTGTTTGTTGATATGAGCTTTAGAGTTGATTCACAGGATATGGATGGTAATAATCTAGAGACTAGTAACTTTGAGGATACTCCTTTAGACAGTGCATTAGAGGAGGTTTGTAGGAGACAGTCAAGCCAATGCCATCATGTGCCTAATCAGTTGAGAGTTAGTGAGCGAGACATTGCTATCGCTTGCCAACATTTTGATGCTACTCGTCAATTATTAGCAGTTTATGGATGGGGTTCTCCTACTAGTGATGAGAAGGGAGGCAGTTATCTTTCCTTGACAGAGTTCCACTCTTTATGGGAGGCTATCCAGATTCTGAGACAGGATTATATGCAGTTGGTAGCTGACAGAGATTATCTTATGGAGTGGGGCAGTACAACATATGATGCATTGTTGGCCAAGGAAGATGAGGTGAGTGAGCTTACTGAGCAGCTTGAGGTGACTTCTGAGATTCTTGAGAGTACACAGTTGGCTTTCAAGGACTCACAGTTTCATTTGGCTAAGGTGACCATGGAGTTAGAGTGACTATAGTCTTTACCAGATTCTATATAGTCACAAGCTGTGGTGTTTGGTGATCTGAGGATGTCCATGGCCGAGATTGTCAGAGACAGTGGAGATGGAGATGCATCCATCCTTGATACTAACATTGGCATATCAGGTTCATTTCCACTAGAGTCAGGTTCAGTTGAGTTGGGTGTTGTAGCAAATTGTTGTATGCCTGACATGGTGGTGACCTCTAGTACTGATGGCATAGAGACTAGAGATGTATCAAAGATCATGTGTGATGTTGGTGAGTCGATAGTTGGCATGGTTCCTGCTAGTAATACTACTCCCTTGGTGATATCTTTGGAGGTAGTAGTCAGTTCCAACATGGTTAATGATCAATTGCAGTTAGTTTCATCTGGATTACAGTATGAGCCACTGATTGAGATTGGCGCATTCTATTAGCATTACACTGTGAGGTACGCTCATCAATTTACCTTTGATGACCATGTTGATGAGATGATGATACAAAGATGTACTTTGGTTCCTAGTGCTTGTTATCAGTTATGGGACAGTTTGACACCTCGGGATGAGAGTTGTGATGGGCATGACATGGTGATAGGTTCTGCAGTTGACAGCTTGATAATACATGACTTAGAGCAGGAGTTTGGGAGTGATGCTTCAACAGTTGTTGTTATTGATTCTACTCCTTTGGCTATGACATCTCCTAACTTAGCTGGTAGCCAGTCACAGTGGGCTATATCACTTGTTCATGGCAAATTTGGTTTGGGTTCCATTTCTTACTCTTTATCTTGTAATGTCTTTTCACCATCAACAGTGTATGGGAGTTATGGTTATGAGATAGTGGCCGGTGATTTGCAGAGTTGTGTTGACTGCAGGAGTTGTACAATGTGTGGATTCTCCATACTTGGTACAGTTTCATTCAAGAGTGTTCACCATTGTTGCAGAGTTGGATTGTACATTCCGTATAGGCCAGTGGGATGCGTTGATGGTATTTACTGTGTTGGTAGTTTGATTTGTCCACTTTACTTGGGTTTTGATGTTATAAGAGTTTGTGTCTCATGGGTTTCTATCTGCGGCAGTGGTGATTTTGGAGTTTGGTTGAGCTGTAATTGTCAGTTTGATTATGGATTCCTCTTGGTCATATTGCAGAGGATATTGCAGGAGCTTGTGTTAATTGGCAGTAGTATAGTTCATGACTACATTTGGGATCCAGGTGGATTGATTGGTTTATTGTTCAGCCATTGCTTGAGGACAAGCAATGTTTGGGAGGGGAGGACTTGTCATGTCCCCTTTTCAAATAATTAAAAATAATAATCTTTTCTAAGGCAGGCAGGCCCAAAAAGGTGAAGTTTCGGAAAAAGGGGATAATCTTTGGAAGCTAATGGATTAATAAATGAAAATTATTATTAAAATATGTTTTATTAACCCCTCTTGGATGTGAGTTAGGGTTATGGCCTCTTTTAAGGAGTTTGGAGGCATTTTGGGCTCATTCCAGAACTTGATTTTTGCTCATTTCTTTGTTATTCTTCAGAGGCTGCCAAACTTGTGGAGAAGGAGACCCAAGAACGGGAGTTTGTAGGTTTCCAAGGAGACCCAAGAATGGGAGTTTGTAGGTTTCTAGGAAGGCTAAGGATGGAAGTTTGAAGCCATTCCATGTGCATGCTCATGCAAAGTTTTCCTTTGTGTTGAACAGTGCAAATTTGTGAGTTTTCGGGTGTATTTTTTTGTAAGAGTTTGGTGTTTCCGGTTGAGTATTTCATATCAGTTTGGGTTGCTGCTGTATATCAGACTTTTAAATATTAAAATATATCTGAAAATATGTATTTGGATATGATTATACTTCTGTGATAGATCATTAAGTTTTTGTGGTGATTCTAGGCTATTTTGTGCTATTTTTGGGAGCCCGATGAGCACTATTTTTGTCCTCCGTTTGGGGAGCTATTGTGTGCATGTTATATAGATCTGAAAATTTCATTTTATAGGCTGTTATGCTGCTCAAATTTTTGTAAAAATTTCCACTTTCAGATTTATTAATAATAGGTGAAGCTGTGAAGCTTTTGGCACTATTTCTGGCATACCCGATTTGGGGTTTATTGAGAAATTGGTGGATCTTTGAAATATTGGTTGTTTGATCTTAAAGATCTAATTAGAGGTTGGAAATATCATACAAAATCAGTAAAGGGACATTTCACTAGAGTTGCCGTTACACCAAAAGATTGACTTGTTAATGCTCGATACAACCACTAGACTTATAGAACACTGGAGGCGATTAAGCTATGTCATGAATCCCAAAGGGGAAGGCTGGCAGTTAGTCCAATAGATGAATCTAATATGTTTCAAGTTTACATTTTTTCAAGTTTATTTTATAGTAACCTACAAGTTTTAAGTGATTGCATAATCTTAAGGATGCATGCATGAAGTAAAATGTTTTATGGGTTCACTAAGTTGTGAAAAGTTTTATTTATACATTTGGACCTTGGATAACTGATTCACCCCCCTATTTATTCTAAAGTATTCCAACATTTTTTCCAGTTTGGTACCTATTTTTATGCTTGAAGTTTGTTGATGTCTATCATCTTCTGGGGGGTGTAACTTTTTCATTAAAACTTCATGTTTTGATCCAGAAAAAATGCTAGAAAGCTCTTCTTGAGCCCTATTCAAATTCTCTAATATTTTTCATTAGTATTCCTAAAAGGTACATATGATTCTATGCTAAATTTTTCTCTCTCTTCTTATTTACACATTCTTTCTAGTAGGTGGGGTTTAGTTTTTTGTATTGTGAGGTGTGTTTTGTAGTATTGTTTCTGTTATTTACATTAATAAACTAGAACTTTTTCAAAAATAATCTAATGCCTTCTAAAACAATGGCCGAGACCTCTTCTTGTTTAGAACTTCTAACCCCTCATAACTATCACTCATGGAAGACCTTGATGACACAACTTCTCCATTCAAAAGGGTTGTGGTCTTGTTTAGATGTAGTGCAACCAATTTTATAGAGGCATTTTGATGTCATGCAACACAAGACAAGATGGATGAGGCAATATGATTGATTTCTTTACAGGTATATGATAGTCTACAGTTTCATCTTGATGGGTGCAATACCCCTCTAGCTATGTGAACCAAGCTTAAAGGCTTGTTTGGTATAGTGAATAAGTTCAGGGCACTTCGGAATGAGGCAGAGCTTACCTCACTAATACCATATTCTTTTTCATCCTTTGAGGACTTCTTGATAAAATTAAAACAACTAAGATCTTTATTGTAGGGTTGTGGGAAAATAAAGACTGACACTAACTATATCTTCCTGATTCTTTCTAAGCTTCATGGAAACTTTCAGATTTTTTTCTTCTACCTTCTATTCCACCAAAGATGCTTTGGGTAATAGATTTACCATGCCATCCTTTGAGGTTTTTTGTGATCAGTTGAATCAAGAGCAAGCTAAGCTCTCTCAATTGGATTCTCTCACAGGCTTGCAGAGTCATGCATTGGTAGCTCGACCATCTTTAGGGACAAAGGAGAAGACTCAAAAATCTCATTCTACAGAGTCTCAGATTGATTCTAGCACTCACAGTTCATCAAGGCCACCTCCTCCTAAATGGGGTAAATCAAATCCAGAAAGATCGAAGTGTGCTTATTGTAATAAGCCTAATCATGATCAAGCACATTGTTATGAGAAGAATTTAGATGGCTATACCAAATAGGTTTAAGATTTGATAGCTCTCCTTTAAAAGAGAAACATGATATTCCTTCTTCTTCTCACAAAGCTTCTTCTTCATCATCACTTTAGTTAGATGGTAAAGATATGGGAAAGTGTAATGCACTATGTGCAACTACTATCCCTCATTCTTTTGGAACTTGGTTACTAGATTCAGATGCTTCACACCATATGGCATCTTCTCAAGATTTGTTCTCTTCTTTTGAGGCTTCTCCTACTCCACACATTTTGATGGGGAATAACACTGTTATGACTATATGTAGGAAAGGTTCTATTAACATTGATGATGGTACATTTCATGATGTACTTTGTGTTCCATCTTTTTCCTCTAACCTTCTCTTTGTTTATCAAATTAACATATTGGGACAGGGAAGACAATTGAGTTTGCACATGATTTAGTGCACATTAGAGATAGTGAGATAATCAATGTCATTTCTACAAGTACTATTGATCATGCTTCAACCCTATATTCCTTCTCACATTTTGTTCCACCATCTCCACTATCGAAGACTCACTATTTTTTTTCATGAGAGTCTACTGAGGTGAAGTCAGGTCGCTTAAACTTATATGTTATTCCTGAGACTAGTGTTGTGACTTCTACACCTCCACCTCCTATTCAAATTCCATCACTTGAACATGATTACTCTTTAGAATTGCCTACTATTGTAGCACCTTGTATACATTGGTTTTATTATCCTTATCCACTACTTTTGCTTCCTTAAGATTGGAGCCACATTGGTATGTTCATTGACAAAGGAGTTCTACCATTCTAGGGGGCTATGGAGTCTTAGGCTTCTATCATGGAGGCTTTCATTATACTTATGGTCTTGAGAGGTTCTCTTGAGATGTTTCATTTGTGCATCCTTTTATATCTCTTTTTGGAGTAGGGTTTTTCACACTAGGTTTTCTCTATTTCTCTATTTCATAGAGAACTGATTTTGATTGGGTACCTCATTAGGCCTTGTTGTTGGGCCCCAAGTTTTATTTTAGCATTGTAGTTTCCTTGCATTTTTTGTAGCTACATTGTTGCTCATCTTAAGTGGGGGGGGGTGGGGGGGGGGGGGAGGGCGTGTTAGAGAAAAAGGTTAATGTAATTTAATTTATCAAATTACATTTTCTTCCTTCTTAAGATTTCTTCTTTATGCTTTTTTGCATTCACATAATTATTTAGTAATTATTAAATGACTTTTACCTCTTAGGGCTTCCCTTTTAGGGTTTTTATCTCCTTCATAAGGATTGATTGGTTGTAATTTCATTCATTCTATTTTGCACAAGTAAATCCAATCTTCTTGTTTATCAAGCAAACCCTTTTCTCTCTCTGTCTTTCTTTCTTCCTTGTAACAAGTTATTTGCATGCAAGATATCCAGGGATCTATTAATTTATTCATCATCAAATTCTACAATATGTCTCTTTGAGATTATCATCTATTTTAATCTATTTTCCTAAAGACACTATAACACAATGTAAAAAAGAAAGCACTAACTAGTTATAATTATGCATGATAACACACTAAAAAATAGTACTAGGATGGATGACCTCCTAAAAAGGCTTGATGCTTCATCTTTGTGAGAATCACCTAGGTGCAATGATTTCTAAGTGTTCCATGAATTGTCATGAAATATGGGATCTTGTGAACCAATACTCATGAAATCAATGAGTCTGAGTACTATTGGTTAACAATTTGTTCTCCTATTAGATTTTATAACCTGACTCTTTTAATACCCAATGTTTTGGAGAGACAAAAGGATATTACCAAAAAATGGGTTAGTATATGTGTTCTATCACTACCCTTTGAATTACAAGGTACAACTCCCTTAGGACTTGAAATGATGTGTAATGAATATGTATTTCTTAGATCAGAAGTTTTAACAAAATAAGCTCTTAACCTCATAGTAGTAAAGGCTAACCAAATTGCTTGCAGACACAAATAATTCAGGCAAAATAGACTGAGACAACCTGTCACACCCACTAGAATGGCTATAGTAGGTTATCTTGAGATTTTCTGACTTTTACTCCTATTCTAAATGCAGATTAACCATCTAGATGCAACAGAGGAAGGGAAGAAGAGATGCACATAAGGGAAAATGGAATTTATTTAACTATTAGACTTGGATGAAATGGAATCCAACAAATTAATAATAGATTCAATCACATTTATTCTTCAATTCCCAATGAAACTACTTCTAACATGCCATGAAATAAAAAAGAAGAGAAGCAAAACCATATCTGAAAAAGTATATGGAATTGCTTACATTGTAAATACCATGGTGAAATGAAATCCACGAGGTGATCACAGAATCACATGTAATTGTCCTTCAACTCTCAATGTAGAACTAATCTATGGGCAGCAAAACATGAAAAGAAAATTAGGTAAATGGAATTATAAAGCCAATTCACCATCACATTTTGTGACCTTTGTATTATCACAAGAGATTACATTTATAGTTTTCTGTCATCCCTTAGTTCTGGTAGAGCAATAGTCACTCAATAGAAAGAAAATAAGAATAAAACATGAAAATATCTAATTTGTAGCATGATATGGACACATGGCATCTTCTCCATCGATGATCTTGACTCCATGGCACTTCTAAAACACATGGTGACTATTTATCTTCATGCTACTTTGGGAACTTTGTGAAAATTTTCATTTCTTTCATATCCAGTGATTGGCACCAAATCCATATAATTTGTATCTCGACAGTCATTATAGGTTTGAATTCTCATCGTCGATCTCAAATCAATGATCATGATTAAAACATAACAATCTTCTTTATTTCTCCCTTGTCACCTCTTCTCAACTTTCTTTCATTCGATATCTTTATTCAATGTGATGATGCGATCAACAATTATATTTCATTTCATAGCTTAAAATATTTAGAATTCTTTTTAGCTTGTAAACTTGTGATCTTTGGTATTCGTGGCTATGCTAAGTTGACTCTGAGTTATCTTTACCCACTCATGACCATGTGATCATGTAATTTATATGTTTTCACTCTTTCTTAACCTTAAGTTATGACTAACCATTCGAGATGTTGCAAATACTATTGATCTACTCTTCATCTAACAGTCTGAGATCTTCTTCTAAGAATAATTAACTTTTCAACTAACCAATGGCCTGCATTTTTTTCTATTGATTGACCTTTCACCAGCCCAAACAACTTGCTAAGATCACATTTGAACCATTCATGCACTGAATCGACGATTCATGTTCACTTACCTTTACATTACGATGTCAAAGGGTTTTGACTACTTTCTATAGCACAAATTGCTTTTTCTACATTCTAAGCTTGATCATCTGTGATCTCGTCCATGAAAATTGTAACACAACATGAATCTTTGCCTCCAATATGATTAAGAATAGAAAATTATGGATCAATACAATATCCAAACCTTCTTCTCATCAGGGGAACACATGAAGAAACCCTAAAAACCTAATCACCTAGCCTTTTGACTAGTGCATTGCTCACATGATTTCCCATATTAGGTTAGCTCAAGAGGATGATGAGAAAAGAGATTATCCTATGGGAGTTCTAGACTCAGACCCAAGACATTTACACACTAACCTGACTCAAACCTAAAGCAAAAATGAATGAACTAGAAATTGGGCAACAACTAGCTCTGTTTGGGGATTTTAAGCATAATAATGCTTAAAAGAATCCTAGAAATCTATGGTTCCCCATAGCAAGGTGAAAAATTGACAACCAAAAAGAATAGATAATCTAGGAAAGCATAAACAACTAACTAAGAAAGCAAGTAATTAAGATAAAGAAAATTGCATGAAAGAAAACCTACCTAACTAGATACTATGCAGGGGTTACCTGCTTTCAATTTTGCATTTGATACAACTTCAAATCCTACCTATTATAAGAACATGGTAGGGTTTCTCCAGTGGGATATGCCAATTTGAAAGAGTTATTCTAGTTCACTTGTATGATCTAAAATGACCCTTTCCACAAGGACTGAAACTTGGAGTGCATCCCTCTTGGTTCATGTCTCTTATTCCATGGTAAGACCAAATCACCTTCCATGAATTTCCTAGGCCTTGCTCTATTATCGAACAACTTTTTGACTCTTCCCTAGTGTTCAGTGATTCTATCAACCATTTCTTCCCTTTCTTTTTGCAACTTGGTAAGATACAAAATTCTTTTTTCTAATCCATCTTTGAAAACATCTTCTTTAATCACAATCTTCAATTTATATGCAACAAGTTCTAGAGGAAATGACAAATTGGCTTCCACTCCATAAACTAATTCAAAAGGTGAGATATCAATGGCTCTTTTAAGTGTGGTTCTATCAGCCCATAAAGCATAATGTATCTTCTTTTGCCAATTTTTTTGATTATCTAAGACTAGTTTCTTCAAAATATTAATCAGATTCTTATTACTAGATTCAGACAGCCCATTTCCTTGAGGAAAATAATCAAATGAATAACCAACTTGAATACCATTATCATAAAAAAAAAAAAAAAAATTGAGGAAGAAAAGTAAGATGCATTATCCATTATCAATTTCATAGGAACTCCAAACCTGATCAATAAATGTTCTTTGATAAACTCACATACCACTTCTGATGAAGTCTTCTTCATTGGCTTGACTTCAACCCATTTACTAAAATAATCTATGGCAGTTAGGATATAAGAATGTCCTTAACTAGAAGGAGGATTGATTGGGCCTATAAAATCCAAACCCCATTGATGGAAAGGAGCTTCAATCACCATTGGCCTAAGAGGCAAGGTAGCTAGCTAGGGTTTACTAGTAAACATCTCACATTTCTCACAATTGATAACCCACTTATATGAATCTTTAAACATGCTAGGAAAATAGTAGCATTTCCTTAAGATTTTGAATGTAGTAATAGTAGAAGAGAAGTGTACTCCACATGCTTCATTACGAAAATATCTTAAGAGCTTTTCCTATTGCTCCCTATCAACACATCTAAAAAATGTACCATCAATAGCTCTCTCATATAAAACATCATCATGAATTACATACCTTAAAGCCTTTGTTTTGAGATCCCTTCTTTGCTTAGTAGTCAATCCATCAGGGAACTCACCATATGTTAGAAAGTATGCAATATTCAAAAACCAAGGATCCTAAAGGCTTACCATAAGAACCTTTAGAGTCTCTTCCTCTTCAATTTTTTGATCTTCTACTAAAGCTTTACAAAGTGGTTTTCCTCTTACTAGTTTCGTTGGCTTGATCTCAATATCATACTCTTGGACCTTTTCTATCCAACTCTATTATTGCAACCAACTTCTTGTTGTGTCAAGCTGCTTTTAATTACAGAACCTGGTATATATATCACTAAATGAGAATACAAAATATAAAACTTGGAATTTTTAAGTGCTTTCACCACTGCATACACATTTTTCTCCATTTGTGAGTACCTAAATTCTTGATTTTTCAATGGCGTACTCATAAAAGAAATTGGGATCTGTATCCCTTCTTTATTTTTTGCATCAATATAGTTGACATGGTATCTTCTGATGCATAAAAAGATAAGATGAATTCTTTAGTGTAATCTAGATGAACAAGAACAAGGGCTTTAGCAATAGCACCTTTGATGCCTTCAAAAGCCCTCTTTCCAATATCACTTCATTTGAATGTCTTATTACCCTTCATCATATCAACTATACACTTAACTATTTTTGAGAAAATAGGCACAAACCTCCTTAAGAAATTTACCCAACCAAAGAAATATTTGACTCCATTTTTTCTCAATGGTAGACTTACTTGTTGAATAGCATTCACCCCATCTGGATCAATCTTCACTCCTTCTTGAGATACAATATGACTGAGTAGTTTACCCTCTATTATACATAATACTGATCTCTTGGGATTCAATGAGACACCATGATCTCTACACATTTGTAGCACTATCTCCAAATCTTTGATGTGATCTTTTCTCTTCTTGGAAAAGACTGTCAAATCATCAAGGTATATGACAATGATCTTATCTTTTAAATCACCAAAAGCTAAATTCATTTCATGTTGAAATGTTACACCTGCATTGATTAAGACAAAAGGCATCCTATTATATGAAAATGTACCCCATGGTGTGGTGAAGGCTATTTTGAACTAATCTGCTTCATCTACTTAAATGTGATTATACCCTAAAAAGCCATCCAACATGGACATCATTTTTGACCTTGCAACAGTCTACAACAAATGATCCATATTGGGAACAACAAAGTTATCTTTGAGAAAAGCCTAATTTAGGTTTCCAAAATCCACACAAATCCTTATCTCTCCATTCTTCTTCCTCACTAGCACAATGTTATCAACCTAGGTAGAGTGATGAATAGGATATATAATCCTTGCTAGTAGCATTTTGTCAATTTCCTTTAAGATTTCTCCTTCAACTATAGGGTTATACTTCCTTTGTTTATAGCTAAATGGTGTTGCTTCTAGTTTAAGAGGGATTTCATGTTTGAATTTCCCATCCATGAAATTTTTTAGATCCTCATAGCTCCAAACAAATACATCTTGAAATTCAATGAGTAATTTTCTGATCTCTATCCTCTCCTTTTATGTGCAACACTTTCCTATGTTTATCTATCCCTATATTAATTCCATCATACTCACCATAGGATTTTCCTTTTTTATCTCTTTCTCTCTTAATGTATGCATCATATCTATCAAAATGATTTTCCAAAGATATTAGATGAGGTGGAATCTTATTACCTTTCAATTGAATCACTTCTGGATCTAGTTTCCTTTTTCCATCTGTAACTAGATCACCACTTAAATTAGTGGTTCCTTCAAAATAAAACCTACAAAAGGTTCATCCCCTTCAATAAATTGTTGTATGTGCTTTTTATCTTCAAACACCCACAAAGAATCATCATTATCAAGAAAATTAGGCTTGAATATAACTTCCACTTTATAAATTTGATCTTTAAAGTTAGGATGTGGTCAGAGCAATGATGCCTAGACTACTAAAGAACTAGATCTTGGATTGAACTCTCTTGGTACTAATATAATTGAGAAAGCATCCAAACTCTCAATTTCATCCCACACCTTATTATGATAGTTCTTTAATCTTGAGTTCTTTACTGCATATTGGATTTTTACTTGCCTCACCACTAATTTTGCATCTCCTTGAGCTTTGAGTATTTTGATCTCTTTTTGTTTTGCTACAATTATACCAAGGAGAAGGGCTTCATACTCTACAATATTGTTAGCATTCTTGAAATCTAACTTGTATGCAAACAAGTCATTTCTCCACTAGGTGATGTCAGCACTAGTCCTACACCTAAACCAACATTGGCACATCTCCATCAAATTCCAGAGTCCACAACTATTCACCTTCAACCTGCTTTGGTTTTTCTTGAATGTAAGGTGTATAAAAATATAAAATATAATTTACTAAACTAAATTTCTTGATATAATATTTGAGACCTAGGATCATCTAATTTTAGGACAATGAACTTTGCCTTTTCTTCTTGTTCTAGTTTCTCCTTCTTGTTCTCGATTGGAATAATAGCAGAAGACCAGACCAATTTTATCTCTCCCCTCATGTCTTTACAAAAAAATATACTTAGGAGCATTCCATAACTAGAAGGAATACCTGCCACTAAAATGGTGATTTTAAGTCTCTTGGAAGGGTAGGCAGCAAGGACAACTTGAGCATCTTTTATCTGTCCAAGCAAGGGTACTTTTTTTGCATCCATTGAGTAAAAATGACCAAATTTTTTAGTCATTCTCTAGAGTTGAAAAATAGTCACCTCCTATCTCTAAATTTGATTCATACTCCAAGAAAAAGTTTTTAGAGTCATCACCAGGGGCATGATCATCCTCACTTTCATGATATTCAACTGTTTGTTCTTTATTGTCCACCATCTTATTATATTTGATCATGTCAGCACATGTATCTCCATCATGATCTACCCTTAAGTGGAAAGCACACATATTTTGTCTATTTGGAGCAAATTCAATTGCTAACCTTTGTTGAGCAGGTGGTATTTGCAAGGTCTTACCTCCATTTAGATATCTAAAACCTTCTCGGTAAGGTTGATGAAAAGAATGAGTAGGCTTATTGATCTATTTCTTCAATGAAATAACCTCATTAAACAAATTTTGGAGCATGGATTTTTCATTATTTGAAGTGCTAGCTACATTAACCATGGTTCCAGATTAAAATTCTCTTTTCTGCTTACTAGAGGCTATCATGTCATCTTCCATCTCCATCGCTAGTGTTTGAAAAGCTTGTAAATTTGCTATATTTTCTCTTCTAATATGATAACCTAGATTAGGAGGCATAGAATTGATGTAGAAGGTCTTCTTATTATCATCTATTGGTGCACTTGTAGTAGGTATTCTCTTGATTAGCTTATTAAACTTTGCATCAAAATATCTCATAAAAATTGATGGTTCTTTCTTTATTTGTACCAGTTGTAGGAACAACACTTGTGTATATTTTGTACTTTTATAACATTCTTCAAACCTTTGTTCCATACTATTTCAATCTGTGATGCATCCTACAGGTAAATCTTGGAACCAATAAGCAACATTATCTACAAGGGTATCTACAAACATCTTGACATCCTGATAGCCACATCTTCATATTGAGGATTCACCACACCACAAGCTTTATGAAAAGCACATATGTGTTGTTTTGTAGAGATGGTGCCATCACCATTAAATCTTGGGAACTTCTTCCTTGATTCTCTTGGAAAAACATTATTAGCTACAAGGGAGAGAGGACCAATTTCATTTCCCTAAGGAAGTTCCATAGCTACTGGTATAATGATCTGGTTTGTTTGGAAAGTAACAAAAATAGGGAGTGTTGCACCAATTAACAATAAAGAATCAAAGGTAGGAGGAATAGAAGTCTTTTCAACATGAGGAAAATAAGATTGACTTCTCCTTGTTCTAGTAGGAATAACTATGGATAGGTGAGTTTCTTGAAGTTGTTTAGCTATGAATTCCCTTGCACATGTTAGTCCTCTACAAATATCTTCTAGAATTAGGAAAGTTGGCCTTCTCCAGTTCCTCGTATATTGTGTCAATCCTTCCTATTTCCTTGGCACTCCTAGTATACTTGGGATCCATGATGTATCAAATTCTTTATAAAATGGTGTTTTGAGTTTACCTTAACCCTGGTGATCAAGGAAACTTTACCAGTCTTCAACTTTGAATTAACTTCTTCTTTCTAGCAGGTTGAGGCTGTAAAACTGGTATTAGGTTCTTATGGAAAACACCTTACTTGTACAAGAACTTTCTTGAAACTCAAAATATATATGGAATTAGAGTGAAAAATAATCATGAAGAGAAATTCTTTAGAGCTCTTTCATTTTTAATTCTCCCCAGTAGAGTCACCAAAAACTATTGGTTAATAGTTTGTTCTCCTATTATATTTTATAACCCAACTTTTTTAATACCCAATGTTTTGGAGAGACAAAAGGATGTTACCAACAAATGGGTCAGTGTATGTGTTCTATCACTACCCTCTGAATTACAAGGTACAACTCCCTTAGGACTTGCAATGATGTGCAATGAATATGTCTTTCTTAGATCAGAATTTTTGACAAAATAAGCTCTTAACCTGAGAGCAGTAAAGGCTAGCCAAATTTCTTGTAGAAACAAAATTTTTAGGAAAAATGGATTTGGACAACCTATCACACCCACTGGAATGGCTATAGTAGGTTATCTTGAGATTTTTTGACTTTTACTCCTATTCTAAATGTAGATTAACCATCTAGATGCAAAAGAGGAAGAAGAGATGCACATGAGGGAAAATGGAATTACTTTCAATATTAGACTTGGATGAAATGGAATCCAACAAGTTACTAATAGATTCAATCAATTTTATTCTTCAATTCCCAATGAAACTACTTCTAATATGCCATGAAATAAACAAGAGGAGAAGTAGAACCAAATGTGAAAAAGTAAATGGAATTACTTATATTGTAAATACCATGGTGAAATAGAATCCACGAGGTGATCACAGAATCACATGTAATCATCCTTGAACTCTTAATGCAGAACTAATCTATGGGCAACAAAACATGAAAAGAAAATTAGGTAAATGGAATTATAGAGCCAATTGACCATCAATTTTTTTGACCTTTGTATTATCAAAAGAGATTACATTCATAGTTTTCTATCATCCCTTAGTTATGGTAGAGCAATAGTCACTCAATAGAAAGAAAATAAGAATAAAACATGAAAATATCTAATCTATAGCATGATATGGATACATGAAATCTTTACATTGATGATCTTTATTCCATGACACTTTTGAAAACACATGGTGACTATTTAACTTCATGCTGCTTCAGAAACTTTGTGAAAATCTTCATTTCTTTCATATCCTGTGATTGGCACCAATTCCATATAATTTATATCTCAATGGCCATTGTAGGTTTAAATTCTCATCATCGATCTCAAATCAATGATCATGATTAAAAAATAACAATCTTCTTTATTCCTCCCTTGTCACTTCTTCACAACTTTCTTTCATTCGATATCTTTATTTGATGCGATGATTCAATCAACAATTATTACTTCATTTCATAGTTTCACAACTTGAAATGTTTTGAATTCTTTTTAGCCTATGGCATTGTGATATTTGGTATTCATGGCTTTACCGAGTTGACTTTGAGTTATCTTTACCCACTTGTGACCATGCGATCATGCAATTTATATGCTTTCACTCTTTCGCAATGTTAACCTTAGGTTATGACTAATCACTCACGACATTGTGAACAATTTTGGTATCCTCTTCATCTAACAGTCAGAGATCTTCTTCTAAGAATAATTTACTTTCCAACTGACCAATGACATGTATTTTTTTCTATTGATTGACCTTTCACCAACCCACGTAACTTGATAAGATCACATTTGAACCATTCATGCACTGAATCAATGACACACAATTACTTACCTTTACATTTTGATGTTAAAGGGTTTTGAATGATATCTGTGGCACAAATTGCCTTTTCTACATTCTAAGCTTCATCATTTGTGATGTCCTCCATGAAAACTGTAACACAACCTGAATCTTTTCCTCCAACATGATTAAGAATAGCAAATAATGGATCAGTACAATATCTAGACCTTTTTTTCATCAGGGGAATGCATGAACAAACCCTCCAAAACCTAATCACCTAGCCTTTTGACTAGTGCATTGCTCACATAATTTCTTGGATTAGGTTAGCTCAAGGGGATGATGGGAAGAGAGATCATCCTATGTGAATTCAAGACTCAGACTCAAGACCTAAAGAAAAAAGGAATGAACTTAAAATTGGGTAACCAGTACAAAACTATAGAGTTGATCCTAATAACAATATCACAATTTGAATTGTTATGGAAAATATCTCCTACTTATCATTTTAATATCTGAAGGGGATTTATAATGAATGGTTCATAAGGAAATACACTTTTTGAAGGTTTTACAAATGAAGTATCAAGATAATTGGACTTAACCTTGGATGAAACTCTATGGTTAAGAGAGCTTGAGTTGGAGTAAATTGTGATGGATGACCTCCTAAGAAGTCTTTGTGCTTCACCTTTATGAGAATCATCTAGATGCAATTAGTGATAATTATTTCATTAATTATGATGAGATGTGTGTTCTTGTGAAGCATTTATTATGAAAAATAGATCAATGAGTTTGACTTGAAAACTGCATAGTTAAATCTTAATAGAAATACCATAAATAAAAATTAGTGTCAACTAACTACAAAACAATGTCAATATACTTTATTTAATATAACCATAATTTTTAAAAAAAAAATTTATCCTTATTAATTATACCTAATATATATTTTGTAGGCTCTAATATTGCATGTCAATTGTATGACAATTAAATTTAAGCTCTCTTAATCCCATCATCATTTCCAAAAAATAACATATCTTCATAGAAACGGAAATCAATAGTAATTAATCATCAATTAATTTAAAATATGCATAATACATAGCTTCATTTGTAACAAATTCATTATTCCAATATGAAGTACACAATTCTTAATAGCACATTCTCAATGACTACCTAAAAACATATAAAAATCTCTTTAATCTACAAAAATTTGTCCCCATCCTTTCACCAAAAGAAATTAAGCTGTTTAAAAATATTTCCTCATCAAGATCTTAATTAAAAAATCTACTTTTATCAGAGCATGATATCATAGTGCATCGATTGTTGCAAGCCCTTGTTAAAAGGGTGTTAATAATTTTAATCACCTTGAGGATCATACACACACATTGGATATAAGTTATTGTTGACTTTGGCAGATCATTGAATTTTGACAGATGTTGTAGGGTAGACAAAGGTGACATAGAGGAATGAAGTAGAGGTTGACATAGAGGAGATGAGGGAGGAAAAATAATTTGGTAGTTGGTGCATGAGAGTAAGGGTGACATGGAGGGCTTAGTTGTGACATGTAGAAGAAAGTGTGGACTGGGGGATTAAATGATAGTGCACAAAGGGGTGCTATGGTGGTAGGGGAATATAGGTTGTCCATTTGGTTGGAGGTGTATGTGATAGAGAGAGATTAGATGGTGTGGATTTTGGTGACATGGTGTGAAATAGGGTTGTTGGAGGGATATTGGGGTCCACTATGGGAGATTGAACATACATAGAACAATGCATGAGGAGGGGTCTTCTTTAGGAAATAGAGTGTACAAAGAATAATGAATAAGGAGGGGTTATAATGGGGAGGATATGCAATGTTCCTAGGGTAGCCATGATATGGAGGATTGAAGTGAAGGTGGAAAGGAAGAGTGAAGAAAGAAAGGTGGCGATGGCAAGGATAAAGATGAGGAGGGTAGAAAGAGAAAGCTTGGAGTACAAGTTGCAATATACATGGATGATGATATGGTTGGGAATATAAGGGTCATGGATTAGGAGTGATGGATAGGTGGAGATAAGAGTGATGGGGTAAGAAAGTAATGTGCAGAGAGAATGGAGACCTAGGAGTGTTGAGATAGGAAGAAGGATGATATATGGAGGAATCGGGGTAAGAGGTGGTGGTAGAAGATAAAAATGGTGATCCATTGAATAGTGTTGGTTTGATGGATGACCAAACACCAAATTAAACTCTAATAATGTATTAGTGATCTAAATCTATACAATACCACTACAGATGAGGATGGGGTCCCCCACTATGACCCCACTAGTTCAAAGCTCCTGTCAAAAGTGATTACCGACCTATTCTACCTTTAAATTGAAAGAAGTTGCAATAGTAATAGTAGAAAATAGTAATATAATTGTTAGATTAAAGAAATAACATAATTATTAAGTCATCTTGACTTGATCATTAAGTTACCTTTACTTCTCTCTTAAGATTTCGCTTAATGCATTAGTGACATTTAATAATTGTATTATTTATTAAATGTTTTCTTTTTAGGGTTTCTTATTTTAGGTTTACCCTGATTTCCAATTTAGGGATTGATAAATGTATATTTTTTGATTTTTTTGATATGATAATATAATATTTTATATTTTTAGAACATAGACCCTTGATGTGTTATTGTATTTTTCCCGGTGACAGGTTATCTTTGCATGCAAGTGATCTTGGATTCAAGAAGTTTGATTGATAACTTCCACATTGTATTAGAGTGTTGACCTACTACAACTTGTTCTGCTTTTGAAGAATTTTGTAGTAATGAGGGTTTTCTTGGAAAGATCATAGTTTTATTTAGTTTTTTAAAAATAGACAGTCACCTATTTTTTGGTGCACTTTGAGCCCAAACAAAACTCACCATTGGATTTGCAACATCCAAAAGCCTTTACTTCCATATAAGAATTGTTAAGTTTGGACACAATTGACTAGTAAGGAAATTTTTTTCCTTGAAGTTGTATGACTTGGACACAGTTCTCAAGATGGTGAATTTAAAGTCTCAAAAAATTTGAATACCAAAAAGAAAAAACATTAAAAAAAAAAAAAAAGCACATCCGTACTTGGGTAAACAAGTTAAAAAGGGCATGAAAAAAATTTAAAATCACTTTAAAAGAACCTACATTAGTGCTACAACACTGACACCACTAATACATAGGAAGATACACTACAAGTGTCGTTCGCAATGTCATTTTATTTTGAGCTAAAACTTGATGATCTTTAAATGGTCATGTATGTTATTTGATTTGTCATAAAAATTAGTTGATGGTTTTTTGGCCACATCTTGGGCATACAAAGGTATTTTTTGATAAATCTTATATCATCTAAAAGATGATTTTGAGCCTATCATGATAGTGTAGGTTGTTTCAACTTTTGATGTTAATTGGTTTTCTATTTTTGTAGTCAAATCCAAATGTTCTATTTTGCACTTTGGGAGACATATCTTGAGCACCAGAACTCCATTTTTTGAAAACTTTATATCGTTGGGAAGCTTATTCTATGCTCTTTGTAGTGATATAGGTCTTTTCCCTAGATTGTTCTCTAGGTACATTCTATTCATTTATTTTCATTTTTGCATTGGTTAACATCTTGGATGTTTTAGGTTTGGGGATCATTTTTTGTTGCATGGGATGACTCGTCTTGGGTTGTGCTTTATGCTGTAGTAGCCTTATGTCTCTTCTGATCTTTATTGACATATTTTCTAAATATTTATGTAAATAGACTACGATAAAGTACCATTTTCCATTTGTATATTTGACTTTAGTCATTTTTTCCATCATTTTGCCTCCTGACTTGAGTAGTGTCATCTAAGGGCACTCATGTAAATTTAAGTCTTCTTGGGATCTACCATATCTCATGCCTTATTATACATGCACTACTGTAAATAAGTGCCATTGGGGGTTGATGTGTTCCTTTATTTTCCATCTACCTTTGTCAAGTGAGTGTTCACTCCATGACATTAGTCTCATGATTTTCCCAAAGAATGATCACCTCACAACACTATTATGTATTTTCTATACATCTTGTATATGGTTCATTGACATGCAGGCCTTCTTGGTCCCTTTTTTAGTTTCCTTTCACCTCTCCCTTGTCCACATTAGGGAGGTTTAGCCTATTGTTTCTTATGCTTCCTTGGTTTGATGGAGTGATTTATGTATACAATATTTGGTCTTATGTACTAGGAGAATGTAGTGGTTGGGTACCTATGCATTTAGGTGAGATGGATAATTTACCATATGGACACTTTTTCATTCCTATTTTGGAGGCATCATTGCATGTTTATTTATCAACTTTTCAAAATTTGGTATTTATGCCATTTGTGTCCATGATTTAAGTTGTTTTCTTCCTAATTTGAGTAATGTCATTAGAGGGCACTCATGCATATTAAAATATTTTCTGTATTTTTGTGTTCTATGTTTGATTTATCAACTCTTTAGACTTTGGTGTTTTATGTCATATGTATCTTCGAGTTCAGTTGTTTGCCTTTGTTTGCCTCCTAATTTGAGTAGTGTCATTTGAGGAAACTCGTGCAGATTACATTCTTCTCTACCTAGTCATATTCTATTTCAATGGAGGTTCTTTAGATCAATAGTTACTTTTTGACATATCTTTGTAACTCCTTCATGCTTCAATGATGTTCTTCATGGTCTTTTTTGGTTCTTATTTTTAGGGATATTCTCTAGTTTGGAGGATTTTGCTATCCTTCATGTGTTTTTCAACATTATTCCCATCTCTTCTTGGCATAGAGGTTTTGTCTAGTTCACTTTATAGAGATTTGGTGTTGATTGGGTACCTCATCAGACCATGTTGCCATAACCTAAATTTTCTTTCAACATTGTAGTTTTCTTACTTTTTATGCATTGTTCATAGTTATATTGTTGCTCATTTTAAGGGAGGGTGTTATAATAAAGTAATAACTTAGTTATTAAGTCATATTTGTCAGAAATATAATATAGGCTAGGTTATTGAGAGGGGAGGGGTAAATTAGGAACCAATAAAACTTTAACTCACTTCACCAATTAATTGTTCATATATTATTCTAATCTAATTGCATGCATGAAAGAACTAAAGCAATAAAACATTCATAAAACTTTGACACAAAGTATGGTGACCTAAAAACCTTCCAAACAGAAAGTAAAATTGGGGTGGGGATTATACCCACAAGCTTTAGTATTGCAGTATAAAGTTGTCCTATTAAGGCTTACAATTGACCACTTCTGGTGATCTGCCCTGTTAGGAGCAAAAAGGATTATTAGGTCAACCTTGTTAAAGGATTTACAAACATATAGTGAAGTATGCACTCTATTAGGAGATTTAGCAAAAGACTATTAATTCCACCTGGTTAAAGGATTTGAGTGATATATCTATTAGAATGAATCAATGGCTGATCTTTGATCTATAACTATAATTTGTTGAGTGAGATTCCTTGAATTGAAATGATCACATTACTATGATAGATAAGTCTCTACTGTACCATATACTGCTTGTGGTCTTCTTTCAATTCACACTTCTTTTCTTCTTACTTCTTTACATATTCATTTCTTGATTACTTATTTGGATATGATATAATGCATTACATATATATCAATTCACTTAATTACATGCAAAAGTTAGCTATACTTCCAAATTCATCATAATTCACAAAGTCAACCCATTGTTGTAACTCAAGTTTTGAGGACTAACTCGGTGATGTTCTGACACTCGACAAACACTGTCAATACTCGACAAACTCTGGCACTCGGTTGAAGTTGAAGCTCAATCCATATTGATCACTTCGAGTAGCATAAACTTGGTGAGCACTGTATGACTCAGTGAACAATGAGAAACTTGGTAGACATTTAATCACTCGGTTGACACTACATGACTCGATCAACACTAAATTCTCTTTGTTAACACTGTGAGCTTGGTAGGCATTATAGAACTTGGTTAACACTATAAAGCTCAGTTAATGCTAGGATCTTAATCACTTGTACTGAAAAGCTCAACAGACTCTGCTACACTAAAGCAATATTGTAAACTATCTCAAATGTTTGGTAGACACTGTGAAGCTTGACATGAACTACAATCTGACTGTTTAGCTCAGTAGCAATTGAAACACTTAGTTAACACTGTTAGATGAATGATAAGCTTAGTAGAAACTATAGAGCTTGGTAGCAATGAAACCAACTCACTAAGTGTTAAGTCAATAATAGACAAATTGACCTTAATGTCAACAATCTCCCCCTTTGGCATTAGGAAAAAAAACACATATCATACCAAAAATTTGAATTCTCAAAGTTGCAAGTCAAAATTCCCTTAGTCAACAATCTGTGTCTTCAACTTGATTTTGACTTACTGCTGCTGTAGCTTGGTAAATTAATCTATTTTTCTAATTTTTAAAAATTGCTTTTGTAAACATATTTTCTACTTAATTGTACATTTACTTCATATTAGTGCTCCCCCATACATATATCTCTCCTATACACATATCTCTCTTCTATAATAGTATTTTCTATACAAATGATCTTCTCACCCTTTTTGACATAAATGCCAAAGGTGTAAATTATTTACAAGTTAATATCAAAATGTGACAAAAAATTAGTATGTACCTTAAAAATGATAGTCATGGTCTTGTCCTAATTCTCTTGCAATACCTTAGATGCATGCAATGCTATTTGTACCTCTACTGATAGTTCCATCATGCGGTTAGCTATGGAGAATTATTGTCATGGACTAATGTTTTTGCATCTGCAATGTGCTTTTGCATTGCATCTATGTTTGGGAGAATCATGCCTTGGATTTTTGCAAGTGTGGTCCTAATTCTATCTTCTTCCCTTAACAATTATACTTGAAGATTTGTCAGGTAGTTGAGCTTTGTAAAATCTGCAAAACTATAACTAGGATCAAGTGACAATTGTTGTGCACTTTCTTTCATATCCTCATCTATTAGGATAATTTATCCTTGATTTACTTTATAAAGATAGATGTGTCACTCAATTTGACAAATAAAGAAAAAACATTATTTATATATGTTTCTAGAGTAGAAAGAATAGTAGTCAGTTCTACTTGATCAAAAGCAATCTTTTGTTCTACTTGCTCCAAAATTTTATTTTCAATTTTCTCTCTCTACTCTCTACAACAATTTTTCTTGTCCATTCAGTTATTCATTGTACTTGTGGATAATTTTAGCTAACTGATCCCAAATAGGTTGTTTCTCATCAACCTTAATCTCACAGCATCAACAAATATGCTCTTGATGTCCTGAAGGACTTGATTAAACTTTTTCCTTTCTTCTCTAAGCTTCTATTGCTTAGCCATTTTCTTCCAAAGTTCTCCAATGGTATCTATCTCATTTGGAGTAAGGTTAGAAGTATCCCAATTTGGAATAAAAATGTCCTCATCCAGATCAATGTCTTCCTCTTTACCCTTATCCTTATGAATAATAGATGAAACAATTTCTTTTCCCTTATTCAAAACTTCAGTGCTCGGTTGAGATTGGGTCTTAACTATCATTGTACTAGCCATGGTGGAAACAATAGTTAAAAAATTAGGAATAGCACCAAATGTACTAACAGTAGAAATAACATTAACAACATGAATACCTTGCTATTTCTTGATCAAGCCTGATGCTAGAAAGATCTACTGCTCAATAGATGAATTGTTAGACACTTCAATCATTGAAACACCCAGTAGAGTAATTCTAGAGATTGGTTGGGTGCTAGGTGATCCCGTTGCAACCATAAGCAAATTAGTAAAAACCTTCCCTGAGCCTAATTGTACTAAGGCTTTGCTCAGAGAATGAGGAAAATAAGTCATACATTTTTCTATAATCTTTTCTACATTAGATTCCTCAATACTCCAAATTTATGGAAGGCTTCCTCCACTAGCTTCTTGTTCTTCTTCCTCATTAGCATCATCAAGATCTACATTGTCTATTTCATCATCTTTGATTCCTACTCCCTCCTCCATATCATCTTCTTCAGCATCTTTGTCATCTACTTGCACAACAAAGTCACTAGGCTTGTGTATCCCATAGATGTTTTTCCATGTGGTAGTATTGGATTTCACCATAGATTCAATGTCCTTTAGAAATATTAGACATGTATTGAATTTAGGTGTAAGCTTCTTCTCATTTTTTTCAATGATTCCTTCACCTCTTTTTCACTGAGACCCGGCATAAGCTGTCTCAAGGTTTGTACACTGATGTCTTTAGCAAATTTCAATGCATTATCTCATTGAGGTTTGACTACTTTTAGAATTGCATCAGGAACTTGAAGTGTTAATTCATCAGGTGAGTACTTCCACTTACACAATTTTGCCACAAGGGCATCCTCAATTTTCTTTTTCTCTTCTTGGCTCCTAGTCTCATACTTAAGAGATTTAAAACATGCCATATCTATTCCCTATTCCAATTTTTTAAAATTTTCTTCAAGAATAGTCTTGAAGGGTAGGGGAAAACCTCTAAAATATATTCTATTTAGCTTCATCGTCTTTACCCAACTTTAGTTTCCTCTTGGATTTGGTAGATCTTCTTGTGAACACAACAAGGGAAGACTTTGCAGGTTTGGTTATTGTCACCTTTCCTTTCTTCTTGGGAGGTTCCTCTTCCTTAGGTTCTTCTTTCTTTGTATCATCCTCTTCATCTTCATCTTCAACTAAGTCATCTCCCTTACCTTTAGTAAGCATGAGAGGAGAGCTTGATTGCTTAGTGTTCTTCATTATTTTCTCTATCCTTTTCCTTACTTTGTTCACTGCTTGGGGTAACTTAATCTCAATCTCAATTCTGGACTTAGCCTCTTCATATGTTCCAAAATATGTTGCCTTAGGATCCATAGGCTCATTCAGTACAGCCTCAATGATATCCTTGGTGTCATCTATGTTAACCTCATATTCCATAGGTTTAACCCATGCCACTCTAGGCCTAACTGCTTGAATGTAAACCTTATCACAGTCAACTAGAAAAAAAATGTGTTGCTCATAATCTTCTACAAGCTTCCTAGGTATCTTATATCTACTTTACATTTTCTCCTTGAATGTATCAAAATAATTATCCATAATACTATCAGAATTTTCTCTTTTTTTTGCTATAAATTCATTGATTTGATACAATACTAGAGTATCTTTCTTCCATACTATAGTTCCTTTAGAAGGGAAAAACTTTTGAACATAGAAGAATAAATATGTCAAGAGAGAACCAAACTTATACCGATTGTTCTTTGATACTTGAATGCTCTCCATGTTCTTGCTCAATTGATTTAGCAATAGCTCGGCAAGGTCGAAGGATAAATTGTTCTTTACCACCTTGTATGCCAGGTCAACTGCTTCACATGATATGCTATTCAACCGACTTAAAATGTAGATTTTGTGAGCTATCACATGGATAAAAAAATTCAATTGCATGTTAGTTACCCCACTTAGTTTCATGCCTCTTCATCCCATTTGACAAGAGTCCTTTTTTCCAATTCAACCTGACCTAGGATTTTTGTGGTTTTTACTTTGTTCAACATGGGAAATCTAGTAATCCTATGTATTATCTTCTTGGTGATAAAAATAGGATGATCTAACCATAACTACATGTTATGAACATAGATCAAGATGAATCTGATCTACTTCACTTGGAAGTCCCTCAAAATATGTAAAATATGAGTCAAACCCTTTGTCTCCAAATTTGTATGCTCAGATTTTAAACAACATCCCCACATAGTTCGTTGAATGCCTCATTCATCTCTAGAGTTCCAAGCTCTTGAATAGAACAATGATAAAATTTCATGAACAAGGAGTACCTTAGGTGGAATTTTGGATTCTTCTCCAGTAGGGTCAAGAGCCTCTGCAATTGTTGGTGCCAATTTGAATGCGAGAGCCTTGCAATCAACTCCACGAACTAATATCTCAGAACCTTTCTTAATATTGCTGCTAGAAGATGTCATCACTTGTAGGGTTTTGAACATGGGAGTAATCTTCAACAACAACTACTTAAATCACTCAGGGGCTCTAAATATACTCTTTGCTCTATGCTGTAAAAATTTGCAGTGAAACATTACATTTAATTTGCTCCTTTTAATGAATTTTGACTTTTTGATCACCATTAATGCTTTGTACTCATATTCACTTGGTGATAGGCTACCCTCCACTTGGTTTGGTCTTTAATGCTTGAAAAAACCTTAAGCTTTGTAGGAACTTCAACATGATATGAACCTCAAACTAGGTAGGGTTACCATCACTCGGTCTGAACTTGGTACTTGATAGAGTCACCAATTTGACATCTGCATCCAGAAAAAGATATGCAACCCAACCTTGCTCGATAAGCTCTTGTGACCCGACCTTGCTCGGTAAGTTGTTGAACTTCCATCATCACTCAATGATCCTTGTGCATCTTGAATGTTGATATGGATCTTTCTACTTGCTAGTTGGAACTGATGTTAGATGACTTCTTCTGAATCATAGCTCTAGTGATTTCCATAGGGGACTAAGTTGAAGTGATTGTGCCACCCAAATCATTGACTTGGGTGTCAAAAACTTTGAGACTTTGGCTTGAATTCTGTGGAGATTTTTGTACTCAATGTTATCTCATTTTTTTTTCTAATGGTGTCAGCTTTAGCTTTCTTTTCATCTTTTACTCTGCCTCTATTCATATAGTTCTTGGCAATATGTCTAAGTTCTATACAAACAAAACATCTCTTTATAGTATCTCTTTTCCTCATGTGATGTTTTACATAGTTTTCTCCAATGTGCCCAAACTCACCACAATAGGGATATCTACACCATGTGTTGTAATCCCAACCAAATATGGCTTTCACAATTTTCTCTGCTGGGTTCCACTTCTTGGTTTTTCACTCTAAATATTTGTGTCCTTGTTTGTTGCAATTGTGACACTTTCCTCTAGATTTATCTATGTATTCACTTTCTCTATGTCCATGCTTATTACAATTTTAGCACTTTCCATTGAATTTTTCTTTTCAATCGTGCCAACACTTCTTTGATGTATGACCTATCCTACCACAATGATTGCAAGTAGGTCTTTTGTTCTTTGAGCTTCTTGCTAGGATGATTCACCTTCATCTGTATATCTTAATCTAGCTTTACCTTTGTGTCTATATTGACTTTGCTCATTCAATTGACTCACTCTTTCCTGAGATTTCATAATTCTCTTAGTGGTTTTCTTTTCCATGTTGAGATCATTCTACAATATTTCATTCTCTATCCTTAGATTGATAAGCTCTTGATTTTCATCATTGAGTTGATCAATAAAGTCTATTTGTTGAAGGGATAGTTGTTGAATTTTATTGTCCTTTTCTTCTATCTGTTCTTTCACTTTGTCCTTTTCTTCCATGACTTTACATAATTTAATTGATTGAATTTCTTGCTCTCTTTTGAGCTTTCTAAGTTCTTCTTGAAGAATGAGATTCCTCTCAAGTAGGTCTTTGATTACTACACGAGCTTCATTTGAATTTCTTTCTGGGTATAAGTCTTCAATTCTTTCTTCAATGTAAAGATTGCCATCCATTTATGTTGCAAGATCTTTCCTTCTTTGCAAGGATTGAGAGAGTTGCTCCTTTACCTTCTTGAGTTGTCCAATAACCAGTTCCAGATCCATCTTTTCATTCTCAATAGCCTTTTCTAGTTTGTATACCTCCAATGCCTCTGATCTTTTCTCCAGCTATTAAACTTTTGATTTGAGAACCAAAATGATCTAATTCCAATTGTTGGAAATATAAGGTGGGCTAGGATACCGAGAGGGGGAAGGGATAATCAGGAACCAATAAAACTTTAATTCACTTCACCAATTAATTCTTCATATATTATTCTAATCTAATTGCATGGATGAAATAATGAAAGCAATAAAACATTCATAACGCTTTGACACAAGATATGGTGACCCAAAAACCTTCCAAAAAGAAATTAAAATTGGGGTGGGGATGATACCCATAAGATTTAGTATTGCAGTATAAAGTTGGCCTATTAAGACTTAGAATTGACCACTTCTAGTGATCTTTCCTATTAGGATAAATAAGGACTATTAAGTCCACCTTGTTAAAGGATTTACAAACGTACAGTGAAGTATGCACTCTATTAGCAGATTTAGCAAAAGACTGTTAAGTCCACTCGATTAAAGGATTTGACTAATGCACCTATTAGAATGAATCAGTGGTTGATATCTAATTTGCAACTATGATTTGCTAAGTGAGATTCCTTGAATTGCAATGATCACCTTACTATGATAGATAAGTCTCTATTGTACCATACTACTTGTAGCCTTATTTTCAAATCACACTCATCTGCTTCTTACTTCTTTATATATTCATTTCTTGATTACTCATTTGGATATGATATAATACATTACATATATATATTAATCCACTTAATTACATGTTGGAGTTAGCTACAATACCAAATTCATCATAATTCACAATGTCAGCCCATTGTTGTAACTTAGGTTCTAAAGACTAACTAAGTGATGTTTTGACACTCGAAAAACACTATCAACACTTGACAAACTCTGGCACTTGGTTGAAGTTGATGCTCAATCCATACTAATCACTTCGAGTACACTGTATGACTCAGTGAACATTGAGAAAATTGGTAGACACTGAATCACTTCTTTTACACTACATGACTCAATCAACACTGGATTATATTTGTTAACACTGTGAGCTTAGTAGGCACTATAGAACTTGGTTAACACTATGTTGGCCTAGTTTTTTAACTTTCATAATTTTGTTGCATTTCATAGTGAAAACCCAATGGATTTATGTTTTTAAGAGATAAGGTGTAATAAAAACCCTATATGAAAATTTTAAGTTTCATGAAACCCTTATCATTATGCCCTATTTTTCAAAAATTAGTAAAGTATTGTTTTATTTTTAAAATTACGTGGGAGGATTTTTGTTTTAAGAAATTCTTTTTCCTTTTTTTGTGTTTATTTTAAATACTTTCCCAAAAATCTTTTGCTGTTGACTTTTGTTTTAAACCATGGTTTTGACCTTGTATTGACCCACTAATATTCCTTGAAGGTTTTTTAACCACTATTTGGTCTTTTCTTACAAATCATTGATCATGGAAAGATCAACGGTATGTGCTCTCCTGCAACATGAAGGTGTCTAAGCTTTAGCAAATGTAGGGAAGCACCTATGTGAAATGTAGCCCATGATGGTGTCAATTCCCTAATAAGCTGTACAAGTTTGATGTGTCAGAACAAGTTCAGGGTTGTCAGGACATGCTGGAAAAGATGACTTATTTTCATTGGTTGTTGTTGCTGACTAGATTTCAAACAAGGTGAATCTTATGGAACCGTCGATCGTTTGAAGATCAACAAAGAGTGCTTTCCCACTTTATGGAGATGTCTAATGTTTAACGAAAGTGGGGAAGCACCTAATTGGTATGTGGATAGGTGGGGCCAGTCATTCAAAGGGTAGCCTAGTAATGCTAAGTTGAGACACATGCTGAGATGTCTTATGCCAATTTTTTGAGTAGTCTACATGTTTAAAGAGTTGGACAATGACTCTGTAAGTGGGCATGAAATATTAAAAGTGGATGAATAAAATTCTAAAGGTTTTCATGTCAATCTTATATAGATCTATGATTGACACTTTCTTGCAATTTGAACTTGCTCGAACTTTAGCAAATGCGGGGAAGAACCTTGTTGATGTGTGGCTAGTTTCACAAAAAGGTAATGCAATCATTTTGAGTTTAAAGCTAAGTCATCCAATTTATGAAGATTGATAGCTAAATTTCAAATTTCATGCTGTGATTAGAAATATGACTATTGGGGCATTAATTGTGATCAATGCTATTTCATGCGAGGTTAATTTGGCAATAAGAATTCTGATTTTCCATTAGTGAACACTAAAATTGTAGAATTCTCACACAACAAAGATTTTCAGTGTTAAGGGAATTTTTTTTTTGAGGGTTTCAATTTGCTGCTATGCGATTTTCAAAGGATATAACAAGAAAATTGGGTGAGTGTTTTGGGTTTCTAGAAAATTGAGAAAAATATTTTCACAATAAGTTAATTATCAAAATGCCTCCACAAAGGGATTTTTCAGGGAAGGTAGATTATATAAAAAGGGTTGTGCACGATGATTTCTTAGAGAAAATGCCACAATCCATGAATGAGCTTGCTAGGGAAAAATAATTTATTCCAAAGAACCCTAGGTTATTGGTTAGTGAGGGTTTTTACAACAAAGAAAAATGGTCGACAGATGCAGAAGTATCTGTTGGAGGATTATAGCATTTCTGTAAATGGTTTGCAGAGAGAAGACTAGATACTCCCTTGAATAATGTATGAGAAATTGACATTGGAAAACTAATTATTCTGGGATTTTTCTTTGATGATGATTTTCTTTCAGTAATGTCAAAGAAATATAATCCAATAACCAGAATAGTGAAGAACCATGCAAGTGATAATCTTTTTAGGGTTTCACTAGAATTAATTAGAGAGGTTTTCAAATTAAACCCTAACCATGTAGTCCATGAGAAGATAGATATGGAAGACCTTTAGGCCAGGTATGATACACAGAGGATATATTTAAGGGGAGGACAATTACAAGAGAATTTTGTCAGAATATGATCATTTCCCTTGGTTACACCAAACACTCTAGAGCCTTTGTTGAAAAAAGTATTTCAACCCTAGAGCATAGGCATTATATTTTTCTCTCTGCAAGATCTTTGGCATGGATGTGCAAGACCACACCCTAGGTTCCATTGTCTTCATCATTGCTCAAACCCTTCAGTATGGTATGAGTTCTATTTTTGACTTTGCTACTCTCTTGGTAGAAGAAATTCATACTAGGTTAATAGGTATTGCAAAGGCTAAAGTTAATAAGCCCTTTTGCTAGTACTCCATGCTGATGTACATATGCTTGTATAAGGGAGTTACCTTTTTCTCTAAAGAGATGAAGTTGGAATTGGAAAGAGATGGAGAAAAACTCCTTGTCTAATTGTGGAGTGCAGATATGACATGGGAGGTGATTGATGCAAGCTTTGTCAGATTTGATAGGAATTTTGCCTCCAAGCTTAGAGTGTTATTAACATGGGATATCCCTAGAATACCATAGCCTCTACTAGAATTGATTAGACCGAAAGATCATGCTAAAGGGTTGATGGTGAGTCAAAATTGGGAAGAAATAATCCCATATGTAGTGTCTACTATTTTTAGAATTTATGGTTTTCTTGGAAAACCACACATGCTACCCTATCAAGTGCCTTTGAGAGTAGGAATTGCTGAGCTTCTATGACATATAGGATTAGTGAAAGAAAGATAATTGTTGGGAAAATCTCAAGTTACTTTCTTTCCCCAAATTAATATTTGTGCACAACTTTGTTATTGTCAAAAAGTGATGGAGACACTTGAAGAAGTTTTTAGAAAAATATCAAATGGCTCAATCTCATGCCTATTTTATAGACTTGGAGGGATTTTATGACCTATTTAGGGAAAGAACTAAAGCCAAAGCTCATAAATGTATGGTATAATTTCCAAAGGATATAGTTAGAAATAAGTTCTCATTACAAGAGTAGGAACTTAGGAAGGACAAGTGGAAAGTATATAGCAAGGTCCTGGATTTTGTAAATGCTTTTGAGATTGACTATGATCCCCTAGCTAATAGAAAATATTGGGGTATGAAAGTAGATATGTTGATGGATAAATTTGTTGGGATTATGCAAACTTTGAATGAGAAGAAGGAAATTCTGACACAAGCATACCCTAACAAGGCCATTGAGGTTGAGAAAAGATTGACAAGTAAGATGATTTTGAAACCAGGGTAGTACACATTGCAGAAAAGACCTGGGTAAATAGTGGATAGGAGTGTACAACATATTCCTCAATATAAAGTTCCATGCTTTGAAAGCCCACCTGCTACACATGCACCTAAGAAATAAAAATTGGAGCAGGGATCACCTTCTAAGGTTGAAGAATAATCACCTACCTAGACCCCACTCAGGATAGATGATGAGGTATCCTTGAGAGAATAGTTGAGACAAATGTGAGGGGAGATGGATATTGTAGTTAAAACAACTTATATAGAAGAAGGAGTGCCCAAGGAACCTCCTATGCCAACACTAGCTCTCACTGTGGAAGATTATAGAGGTAAGGAAATAGATCCTATAATAGCACAAGCTTCTAAAAAATTTATTGATGATGAGAGTTTTGTCAAGTCTAGAGCATTTTCTCAATTCTTATGGAGAAAAAATATTGATAATTTTGAGGCCAAGTGTAAAATGATCAAAGCAACACAACCTGATAAAAAGGGCTCTAAAATTGAAGAAGAAGTTAAAACTAGTTTGATGGAGGAATTTGCACAGATAACTCCTAAAGGGAGAAGAAAATTGTTAAATTATTTAGGAATTTTGATATTACCTAAATGGGATATTGAAAATGCCATGGTTATTGATATTATGAGGAAAGAAAAAGATACTCAATTCAAAACTTAAGAAGAGGTCTTGCAGGCCCATACATGATTGAAGTACAATAATGATCATCAAGCATTGGTGATATGGTCCATTTAGAAGAAGGATAAAGCTAAGGTGCAAGAAGCATATCAATAGCCTCATGGTGTATGAGGTAGAAGAGGTAGATAGTGAAAAGGTGTCTCTCATGACCAAGGAAATGGTGGATTTTGGAGTTGTTGTTGCTGTAAAAGACAAGAATAAATTCTTGGAGCTCAATGCTAGATTTGAAGAGATGCTAAAGGCATACGAGGAAAGAGGAAATAAGATATATCAATTGGAGGCTCAGGTGGCCCAAATGGACAAGTAACTTGGAAAAAGAGAAGTGGGAGAATTCAACCAACCCAATATTGCTTATCCTCCTTGTCCCCCAATTGAACCTTTCAAGTCAGCTCCCCTTATATAGCTACCAAATACTCCATAGAGACCACAATTTTATACAATTGAGGATTTTTAAGAGGAGAAGAGAAAGCTTTGGGCATTATATGTGGAATTGAATAACCAATATGAGGAAAAAATAAGAAAAACAATTATGTATTTGGTAGATAAGATTGGTTGGCCTACATTTTATGAGAAATTGGTAAAGATAATGGATATGTAGAATGAGATAGAAACTAGTGAGGATGTTTTGAAGCTAATTGTGAATAAATGGAATGGCAAGGACAAATATGTCACTGTTTTATGCTTTTTAGTCATTAGTCTGTCTTGTGAACAAATAGAAAAAATCTTTGACATGACTAACAATCTCTCTGATTTGACGAGAATCATAATCTATTTCTCAAAGTATCTTGCTAAAAAATTTGAACTTTTCCCCATGCACTCATGAAAATAGATAAATTAAAAGAAAAGGAAGAATGGGCCAAAGAGTTGGATGATTGTTATGCCTTAGAATTAATAGGGTCATAAATGAAACGAGGCATGCATGGTGGGCCAAAAAAATTGAGGAAGTTGTTAGAGTTAAAATATTCTTTGATTCTCTTAGGGAAGAATTTGTTGAAATAATTAAATTAGGGAAATATGTTTTGAAGAAGCAACAAGAAGTATTGAGTTTTAATTGGCTAGACGAAACACTTTTTGACAAGTGGATGGTAGATTTTGTACATTCAAAATAGTTAGTACTCGATGAAATTGATGAAGATGAGGTGGGCCAAGATGAGCTAGAAAAAGTTGATGCATCAATTAAAGTAGAAGAAGAGAAAGATAAACAATCAACTATAGTAACAAGCACAAAGGTTCAAAATGATGACTTAGTAGTAGAAGAATCAAGTATAACTATTAGTTTGTCAGTACAAGATGACCTGGATAGAGAACCACAAGTTAAACTCAGCTTTCAAATATTATAGCCTAGTCTATCATAAGTAAGTCTAATGGTCACACACTCTAAGGAATGACAACTATAAAAAAGCCAATCAAAAACTCCTCGACAAAAAAGAAGTTGCAGCAGAAGTAGTCTGACAAAAAGAATATTCATGATGTAAATCATTCTGTTGCACCAGATTTTTTCATTTGTGACAGTAACCTTTTGTAAATATCTTTCTGTCTTAAGGACAATTGTCACTATTCTCTAAGCCTAAAGCTTGTTGCATCTCATGCTATATAAATGAGATCCCAAGGCTAGAGAAAGGGTCTGAACTATTATGTAATTTTGTTGTTTGCTAGGTTTACATCTGGTCTAGTTTTCTTGATGTAAATTTTTCTCGTGTATTTTCTCTACAAATCTAAGAATACATTAACATTCAAGTATCAAGGTGTCTTGTCCTGAGTTGTTCTGAGTTCTATTCCAATGTTATATGATTTTCAAAGAAAATTAATACAAAGATAAATTATCACCATATCTATTTTCTCTAAATCTTGTCTCCATTGTTATTGATTGGTTTTCTTGAGGTTGTATGGGTAGAGCTTATTCAATTCAATGAAACTAGGATAGGTTGCATATCAGTTTGTTATTACTTTTAATTCAATGAGTTAAGTAAATTCTTCAGTGATATGATAGGATTTCCATGGAGTAAGAAGGATATGCATAAGAATGAGTTTTAGGGTAAACTGCTGATAATATTGATTATAATGGAATCAATTAAGTCAATATAGTTGGGTAGACTTTGAATCCCAATGAATAAGGCAATGATCAATAATTTAAAGTTTGCATATGAAGAGCTCATGGATAAGCATCAAGTAAAAATATTTAAATCAAATCAATTTTACTTTAATAAATGAAGAATATCATAGCTGATAAATACTTGTTTTCATTTAATATCTATGTTTTGGTTAGCTATTGTTACCCAAATTATATGTAGATCTAAGAAGAATTATGACCAAATATCTTCCATAAGGGATAAGTGTTGCAAAAGAATATTAGTAAGTGAATGAAGTGTGAAGATAATATCTACTTTTATATCCTTTTATCCCTCAAGTGCACCCGCCTTGGTTTTGTAGAACCTAAAGAGTAGAAAATCCTTGTGGTTTTGTTGAAGTTGGGTCTAGATTTGAGAAATTCCTAGCTGAGCATAGGGAATAGCTAACCCTTAAACTAAGTATTTCTTCATCATCTTGGTATCAAGTATTTTGTTGCTTGGTAGTTTTAAAACACCAACACACTACAAAGCTTAGTTAACACTACGATCTTCATCACTTCTACTAGAAAGCTTAGTAGACTTTGCTATGCTCGAGTGATACTATAAATTGTCTTAGATTCTTGGTAAACACTATGAAGCTTGACATGAACTGCAATCTAACTGTTTAGCTCGGTAACAACTGAAACACTTGGTTAACACTGCTAGATGAATGATAAGCTCGGTAGTAATTGTAGAGCTTGGTAGTAATGAAACCAACTGACTAATTATTAAGTCACTAATAGACAAATTGACCTTAATGTCAAAAATATTGACTTGATCATTAAGTTACCTCTACTTCTCTCTTAAAAATTCACTTTATATATTGGTAATATTTAATAATTTTACTAATTATTAAACATTTTCTTTGTAGGGTTTCTTATTTTAGGTTACCTGATCTCCTATTTAAGGATTTATCATTGTATCTTTTATTGATCCATTTGATATGATAATTTGAACTTTCATATTTTCAGAACTCAAATGCTTGTTGTATTATTCAATTCTTCCTAGTGATGGGTTATCTTTAAATAAAGGTGATATTTGCTTCATGAAGTTCGATTGACAACTTCTACAATAATAGAGGTTAGCTTTGATATTTTCTCTTAACTTTTCAACACTCCATTTTCTTATGTAGTAATGGAATCATTTTCTATCTAACAACCCATGCATACTTGTGTTAAACGCCAAAATCCCTAGGACAAAACTCCACCACCTTTATTTATTCTTTTAACCCTTTAATTTTTTTTCTCAAAGTCTCTAAAACTCTTTAAACATAAAAAAAATACAACTTTACAATCTATAAACCTAGTGCGTATTTAAAATAATAACTTATTTATTTATTGGTAAAAGTTGCAAGCCACTAATATTTTACTACTAATCAATAGCTAGTTCAAGAACTCATGGAAGAAAGAACTAGTAAAAAAAACCTCCAATCCTTGCCAAAATATTTAGAATAATAATTAATAAACACTATAGTAAGAATTATAGTTGAATTCACATTCACAAGATCAAAAGTGTTGGTATGGATAAGCTCCAAATTATGTTTACTTTTATCACGATCAAATTTTAATGAAACTCTCTATTTTTCTCCATATATATGGTGCTAGTGTTAATAAAAAATAAAGTAAATAGAAGTAGAGAAAATATTCAATCTTTGTATTTATAATAACTTTCACACCAATGTGACACATATACATAGTATTGCAGTGATAATATACAATATTAGTACATTGAGCCCCTTAGCCAACACTAAATTATTTGTGCCTAACCTATGACTATTATTCTAAAAATTAATGTACACATCTCCAATATTTTTTCTTGCATATAGAATTGTAATTTATATATCAAGAAATATGCAATGCATATAGTACGATTTTCACCACTTTGGTTCCAAATCAATAGATTAGGAAGTACTAAAAGGATGCCAAGATTTATCTTTGAACTTTCCAACTGGCACAATTCAATTGAGATATGATTGTAATGCTATACTCTTTAGGCTTTGCGAAACCTAGGTGGGAACACTTTTCCTCCAGCTTCCTTCTAGGTTAGAGCTTTTTATAGAAAATTCTATCTAAGGTTCTTCAACAACCCTCGATTCTAAAGTGGCAAAAATTAGAATTTAAGAACAAGAATTCTCTACTATTCTCAATAAATTATTCCTATTGATTACTCTTCAAATTTCTTCTACTTAATTTTTTTTAAAAAAAAATGATTATTAATCTTTTTATTCCTTATTCCTTTCAATATGTAAAGAGCAGTCCCTTATCCAATCGAACATACTATCAAGCCTTGTTGAATCTTGTTAAAAAATATTAACCTTTCCTTTGATTTATTTAATTTGGGATATTCCAAGGATCCCTACATGTTTTTTGTCCTCTAGTCCACATGTGAGGACACATCATTTACTTGTCCTCTTGTCCATGTGTGAGGACAACCCATTTTAATTCCTTTTGTAAAGAAATTAGTTTTTCATCCTTAAGAGGATCTTGACACCTTGCACACACTTATTATGAATGTGGCACTCATAGAAGTTGGATTTAAAAATGCAACTTCTTTCTCATCTCTATCCAAGAGATGCTTCTCTCTCATTCTTCTCTACACATCACATTGATGTTATTGTAATGAGTTATTTTGCTCCAACTCTCTTTCTCTCTCTCTTTTCCATAAGCTTTTCCTTCATTCATGGTGCAAGGAGGGATGAAGAACTAGGGCTAAGGGCACACCCAATTATCCGAACCCCCTTGTAGAGTAAACACAACAAAAGAAAACAACAAGGGACAACACCAAGGAGAGAGAAACAAAATATTTTTATTGATTCATCAAGTTAACAACATACATGCCCAACTATAAGGCCTTCTGGGTTACAACCATATACAAATACAACCTCAAGATCCATGATCTAGCTTCAATTTGCACTCACAAACTCATATGCTCTAACTTTCTAAATCCTCTAAGTTCTTCTTTGTTCTCCCTTTAACATAAGCCTAAGAACCCTATTTATACTTGCCAAAGTGACTTACAAAAGATTCTAGAATATTACATCAAAGAAAGACCGACCTCAAAATGGTTAACACTCATCCCTATACAGGATCCTATCATTAAATTCACAATCTAAATTAAATTAACGAGTCATCTCCCACTAAGAACCAAAACACAAACAACTCAGTCAAAGAAGGAACTCAACATTAGTAAAATAATTGGTTCACTTGACACATAAATGAACACTCGACCAACACTAGACAACTTGGCTAACACTAGACAACTTGACCAATACTGAACAACTCAATAACAAGTGGAACTCGACAACAAATGGAACTTGGCAGTAACTAGAATTTGGTATTAACTTGCATAATGAATAAAAATGAGCAAGATTGCAAGGAAACCTAGGATGCTCATGCATTAGACAACTAGGGTAGAAAAAATGATTCTCCAAAATCATGCAAGTGTCACAACCTGAGCTAAATCCAATTCAAATTGAGAAATCCATGTATCATCTTTAATTGGTCTATTCTTCTATTTCACCAAATACTCATAGTAATATTTTCCTCTTGTGCTCTTACTAACTCTATGATCCAATACTTGTTCAATCTCTTCAATCTCCTTCTTAGGATAATCATCTGATACAAAAACTTCATCATCTGATCATGATACTTATACAAATCAACAACATTGAATATAGGAGATATATCCATGTCATTAGGTAACTCAACTTCATAAGAATTACCATTGTCAAATTTCTTCAAGATCTTACAAGGTCCAAACTTCTTCATCTTCAACTTACTATCAAATGAACCATCACCTCATCACCAACTTCAAAAACATGATGTCTCCTAGACTTATCAGTATTCTTCTTGTACCTCTGATTACTTTGCTCCAACTTCAACTTCACTTCCTTATGAAAAGACTCCATAAAATCAACAAATTCTTCCCCTACATCAGTTCTCTTCTCTTCACCAAAAACATCCCTTAAATTTGATATTCCTCTAGGTTGTTTTCTAGTAAAAATATCAAAAGGTGTTTTCTTTGTACTCTTATTCACAAAATTATTATATGCAAACTCAAATTTTGCTAATATCAACTCCCAATTATGTGGTTCATCTCCAACTAATCATCTCAACAAATTACCCAAGCTTCTATTCACAACCTCTATCTATCCATCTATCTATGGATGGATTGTAGAACTAAATATCAACTCAGTACCCATATTCTTCCACAAAGTTCTCCAAAAATAACCAACAAATTTACTGTCTCTATCAGAAATAATACTTTTTGGTGATCCATGCAATCTAACAATATCTTTGAAGAAAATTTCAGCAACTAGCTCAACATTTGATCTCTTCTTACATGGTATAAAATGATCCATTTTAGAAATTCTATCCACAACAACAAATATAGAATTATACCCCTTACTAGCTTAGGTAATCCAAGAACAAAATCCATACTTATGCCACTCCAAGGTTTCTCAAGAAAAAAAACAGGTGTATACAATCCAGTATTCTGACTTACTCCTTTTACAACTTGATAAATTCCACAACTCCTTACAAAATTCTAAACATCCTTGTATATCTACAGCCAATAATACTTATCCTTCAACAAACTCAATGTCTTATCATTTCCAAAATGTCCAGCCAATCCACCACTATGTTTTTCCTTAATCAAATTAACCCTTATAAAACTTCTTAGTATACACAACAAAATTCCTTTGATCAACATACCTTCTTTAATGAAATACTCATCATACTTACTCATGTGATTTGATAGATTTGGTGCTCTGCACTCTCTCCATGCCTCAGAAAAATCAGGATCAACATCATACAACTCTTTCATTTCATCAAAACCAAGAACTTCAACCTTCATTTCAGTCAACAAAGAATGTCTTCTATTCAAAGCATCAACAACTCTATTAGTAACTCCACTCTTATGCTTAATCACAAATGTAAAACTCTGCAAGTACTCAACCCACTTCATATGTCTTTGATTCAATTTATGTTGACTTCCCAAGTATTCTAAGGCTTTATGGTCAGTATATAACACAAACTCTTTAGGAATCAAATAATGTCTCCACTTCTTCAAGGCTTGAACAATAGCATAAAATTATTGATCATACACATAATACTTACATTTAGCATCATTCAACTTTTCACTAAAGAAAGCAACAAGTTTACCTTCTTGACTTAATATAGCTCCTATTGCACTACCACTTGCATCACATTCAACTTGGAATACCTTATTGAAATCAGGCAAAGCTAATATAGGTAACTCAACATCAATCTAGAGTCAAGCTAGAACAGAGATCTAAATCTACAAAGGAAGTTGCTTCATCAATTAGGTAAAAAATTGTTGTTTCTTTCTAACCATTATAGTAGTAAATAAATCTCTTAACAGAGTTTACTTAATAATCATTTTGTAAATCCTCTAACAAGGTGACATTTCATGATTAAAGTGTTTAAAGACCTTTAACTAAGCCACTCCTGATAGGGTGAACTAAATTCTCTAACAAGGTCATACTTAATAGTATGTTTTGCAACCTTAAACAAGGTTGGCCCTTAACAACGCTCACTTCAAAAGAGTGAAAATTATTGTGACTAGTTTCAAGGTGGATTTCCTCAGATTGGGTTTCCACATAAAGTATTGGTGTCTTCTATGTTCATGTTATTTTCTTATAGTTTATATTTCTACAACTAATTTACTAAAGGATAAATAAATCTGAAGATTGATTTGTTAACCAAGTAACAATAAAATTCTAATGTTAATTAAGCTGGACAATATTGCATGATTAGTGAAATTTTGCATTGACATCTAAGGGACAATGAATTATTTTTGTGGTAACTAATTCACCTCTCCCCTCTCAGTTACACTCCTACATTTCCAAAAATTGGTATCTGAGTAGTTGGTGCTTGTTGGAGAAGGTTTTAAGAACCTAAGATAAATATCAAGATGTCTTATAGAAGAGAGATCCCTAAGCTCAACAAAAATAACTTTTTAGCATGACAAGAGTTGGTGAAACTATATTTATCAAGCATTAGTGATGTTGGTCTATTCTACTTGGAGAATAAATATGTGCCACCACCTAAACCTATGATTGTAGAAAAAATGAAAGAAGAAAAGGATCACAATATAATGATGATTGATATAGCTTCATCTCTAAACTATTTTGAATTTGATGAGGTCAAAGATTGTCCTATTGCATTTGATATGTGGGCAAAAAAAAGTCTATGGAGGTAACAAAAAATGTGCAAAGATCTAAGGAAAAAAGTTTAAGAGGTAAGTTTGATCATTTGAAAATGAAAGAAGGTGAGGAAATTTTCCCCTATTGTAAGACTTGAAGGAGTCATAATACTTCTAGCATATGTAGCACAAAATGGATTCAAAGTGTATCAGATGGATGTTAAATCAGCTTTGTTCAATGGAGTCCTAGAAGAAGAAGTCTACATTGAACAACCCAAAGGTTTTATTGATCCAAGCCAAAGAAATATGGTATGTAAACTTCATAAACCTTTATATGAATGGAAAAAAGCTCCTAGAGTATGGTCTGAAAGACTACATGGATATCTAGTAAAAATTGGTTTTGAAAAACAAATGATATTAGCAATTTGTATATCAAAGAAGAACCATAGGACAAGATATTTCTTGTATAAATATTTGTGCATGATATCATATTTGGTGGACATGAGATGTTATGAAAGTTATTTTCTAAATAAATGGGAAGAGAATTTGAAATGTCCATGTTTGTGGAGATTAAATTCTTTGTGGGTCTACAAGTTCATTAGATGAAGGATGAGATATTCATCACTCAATCAAAGTACATCAAGGAGACATTAAAAGTATTTGGAATGGAAGATTTGAAACCAGTTGGAACACCTATTTCTACTAGATGTAAGCTCTCAAAGAATGATGATTCAAATGAGGTAAACAAGACTACTTATAGATCAATGATTGGGAAACTTGAGTATGTGGTACATGTTTGACCTAATATTACATTAGCAATTGACAAAGTTGTAAGATTTTATGCCAAACCTATAGAAAATCATATGATGGAAGTCAAAGAAAATTTGAGATACCTAAAAGGGACTAAAGAATATTGGTTACGGTATAAGAAAGGAGGAAATATTGATTTGAGAGCCTTTACTAATGTAGATTGGGTAGAAAGAATTGATGATAGGAAAAACACTAGTGGAGGAGAATTCTTTCTTGGAAAGAGGCTAGTCTCTTGGACAAGAAAGAAGCATAATTATATCTCTTAATCCACATCAAAAGAAGATTATGTTGCTGCAATAGTCAATTATTCTAACATAATATGGATCAAGAAACTAATCTCAAGAATAAAGGAAGAAATCAAGGAACCAGTGGTTATCTACTATGATAACACCAGTGCAATTAACATATCCAAAATCCCTATGATGCACACAAAGATAGAACACATTGCAATCAAGTATCATTTCTTAAGGGAATTGGTTTAAGATAAAGAGGTTAGATTGAATATGTGAACACCAAGGAGTAGATAGCACATATATTTACTAAGGCTTTACCTAAGGATGCATTTATGTATCTAAGAGGTAAACTAGGGGTTATTCCCCTATTTGTTTCTCACTAAAGGAAGAGATAGTGAGGCATCAACCAAGATTTATTGAAGATTGATCAAGTTTATGCAGTTGGCACACTTCATGTGTGAAATGTAGATCATATTGCATATGAATCAGTACAAAAGGTACATAGTAATTTTAGAGTCTATATCCTTTGGCATTTGATGTCAAAGAGGGAGAGTTCAAAAGTGCCAAAAAGGGGGAGTTGAAAGGAAGAGTAAGGGAAAGTTCAGTATCAGAGTAAAAGAGATAGAGTTTTGTATCTCAGAAGGAATATATTTAGATGATGGAATGTCAAGAAAAAAAATGGAGAAAATGATAGAATTTCATAGGAGAGTGTTAACAAGAAGCAGCAAAGAAAAAGTCAAATAGAATCTCAGAGGGAGTTGGTGTGGATGAGAATTAGAATAAAACTAAGTATATTATCTCATTTATCATACTTGTATCAGTCTATGTTGACATGTTGTGTTACCATCAATGCTAAAGAGAGAATTTGTTGAAAAATATTATTCAATTATATATTGTTATAGATGTTCACATAAAATGTCAGTATTAATCAAGAAATGTAGAATTTGTAGTATTAACCTTGTATATCTCAGTATTGACTGAGTATTCAAGTAAAGAAGACTTTTCCAATATTAACTAAGCAGTTGGTTAATACAGTAAATCCTACTTTCCATATTTACTAAGTGGTCATACATCAAAGGAGTCTCATTGTTAACTGAGCATTTAATCCTAATGTTGATTAAGTGAAAGCATAATGCAATTGTCTAATATTTAATTGTTCAAGGCTGACTATTAGGATGTTTATTAATTATTTGGAAGGATACTCAAGACAACTTGTCTAATCTTATGATATATAAGAAAGGTCAAGTTGTGAATATAAGATGTGGAAGTGAAATATGAAATAAAATGGATATGTGAGTGAAGGAAAAGGTAGAGTAGGAAAGTGAGGAAGATAAACTGCAAAGAACATTTGACTAGTAAGGATCTAGAGGCTAAGCTAGAACAGAGATCTGAATTTGAATAGGAAGTTGCTTCATTAATTATGTAATTTTTTTTTTGTTTCTTTCCAACCATTGTAGTAGTAAAGAAATCTCTTAATAGAGTTGACTTGACAATCAATTTGTAAATCCTCTAACAAGGTGACATTTCTTGATTGAAGTGTTTAAAGACCTCTAACCAGGCCACTCCATATAGGGTGAACTAAATCCTCTAACATAGTCATACTTAACAATATGTTTGGTAACCTTTAACAGAGTTGACGCCTAATAGAGCTCACTTCAGAAGAGTGAAAATTATTGTGACTAGTTGCAAGGCAGTTTATCCCAAATTGGGTTTCCACGTAAAATCTTGGTATCTTTTGTGTTCATGTTATTTGCTTATTCTTTATGTTTTTGCAACTAAGTTACTAAAGGTTAAATAAATCTTAAGATTGCTTTGTTAATCGAGTAACAATAAAATGCTAATGTTAACCGAGCTAGACAATATTGCATGATTAGTAATATTTTGCATTGACATCTATGGACAAGGAATTTTCCTTGTTATAATTGATTCACCCCTCCCCTCTCAGTTACACTCTTACATTTTGAAAAAATAAAATGGTATTATTGTCGAATATGGTAAAAGGTAACCAACATTATTTTCTTTAGGAAGCCTGGGTATATTTCTTCATTTAAGTGATACTAGGGGAGAACAGATTAATAGAATGGGTGGAGGTCATTACAAACAAGTTACATGAAGAACTAACTGACATTGCTGGTATGGCTACTTTGTATATGATTTCCTATTTATTTTATATTCTATCCTATTGTAGAAAATAAGGGGGAATTCTTCATGAATCTTGGAGGGATGACACAAAGATTTATGAATATCATGTGCATTTGCAATAGTGGAAGAATCTTGAGAATTTCAAACAGGAGAACAATGTGTTTTCAACGCACATGATTTTTGAGTTATGATAGAAGGAAAAAAAGATACTTTTTGAAGAAGCCATGTAATTAATCACCATTTATAGAAGTTATTTCATTCAATTTCAAAATTTCACTTGCCTGAGAGTAAGAGGGTTTAATGGGGAACCACTATGACTACCTAGATACTCCCTTGACATGTATGTGTTTATTGAAGTCTATAGATAATCAACCCATGTGGATAAAAGGTTTAAAGGAAAGAAAAATTTAGGGGTTATTTTTCTAGTTGATTGAGGACAATATCATTGTAAGTCAGTTTCTGATGCATTTAAAGTTGAATCACAATTGGAAGAATTGAATCTAAAATCCCTATAAAGCTAGGTCCAACTTTGACATCAGACAATTTTCTAGAGCCCATTTAAATGTAGCACTAGAGTTCATACATGAGACTTAATTAGAATACTTTTGGGAAGACTGCATTGATGAGTTTTAAGGAAAAGACTCTGGTCTAGGTTCACATTGAAGAAAATTTCCACTCTCAAGTTGGAAATGAATATTGAAGGCATTGACAAAAAATATGAAGAGGAACTATTGGATCCTCAATACCTTGGTGAAGTCTAAGGACTCCAAATTCTGAAATTGATTGGAGTACAATGACATATGACAATGTACAAGTAATAACTTTCAATGTTATAAGAAGAATAGAAAGATGGTTGATAGAACACAAGATAGAAAAGTTAGTTCTCATAGGGGAAATCATCAAAAAAAGTTAATGCAACCAAGTCCAAAATCCTCCCCAATTTGTACTAATAAGACTGTTCAATATACTCTTGTAGGTGAAATTAAACTTGGAGTAAATATTTCTAAAAAGAAATAAATTCTAAATCAACCATAACCCAATGTCCAAGTTACTTGATCAATAAGTAAAAATAACAAGCAACCTACTAGCACAAAGGTACTAGTAGACCTAGACTCTATAGAAAAGATTCACAAACCAGGGGAAAATCAAAGCACCAAGGGATCTCTCAAAGTAGCGATGCAAGTTGATAAGTAGACTGGAGTAAACATTAGTAATTGAGGGTTTTGAAAAGAAATCATTTTCCTCCACTTGTAACCATAAAAATACAAGGGACATTTTTATTTTTATTTCTAAAAGGATCCCCTTATACATTCTACAATCCATTTTTGTGTATTTGTTGGCATTGAATTGTAACAACAAGCTCTAGCAGACTTTTTCTTTCTATTTTTAGGAAAACAACACTAGAAGTTACCATATCTCTAATGCATGGTTGAACCAGAGGTTGAATATCTCAATTTAAGATATTTTTAGGATTCTCCAACTGGTCTAAGCATTAATTTGACAAAATTTGATGTAGGAGCAATCTAGGCATAAGGGCAATCTTGCATCACCTAAAAATATTTCTATTTCCTATTTTCCAATTTTTGTGTTTTCAATAAAGGTTATTCTAGTATAGAGTTTCTATTTGTGAGAGCTTTCTAGTTTTAATAAGTTGGTATTATGTGCTTAGATTGTTCTGATATCATATCTAGAGGTTCATCTCTAACATATCATCCCAAAAAATGAGTTTTATTTTCATATCATATGTATTGGTTGAGTTATTGTAGATTTTCGGTATGAATTTTGGCTCTCCAAACTTTAGATCCAGTAATGAAGGCATAAATGGCTTTGAAATGAGGCAAAACCTTGGCTAGTGGATTTTTTGACAATCATCTATTGTATATTGCTAGTCGAGGATTCTAGAATGAGGTTAAAATAGCCCATTGGGTCAATAGTTTGCTAGTTATGGTCTCCAAAAGTGGACCTATCCAAAATTTAATTTGTAAATTGTCTTGAGTCGACCTGATGTAACAAAGTGTAATGAAATGATATAATATGAGGTTGGTCAGCCTCAAGGGTTATGGCTTAGTGTCTAGAACAATGTAGAGAAGTTCAAAGTGCCTATATAAGGAAGGCTCATAGGTTGTTGAGGGCATCTTTGGGTGATAGTCATAGCTTTGTCTTACAGTCTATTGTAAGGAAGGTGCCCATGTGGGTTTTCATATTGTAGTTCTATAATTATGTATTTGTGGTGATAATACGAAGCCCATATTTTTTTCTCTCAATTTGTGTTGTTCTATATTTTTGTTGTGGTATTGAGTGGAGAACCATTCATCAAAACCAAACCATTTGTTAGTAGTTCATTTGTAAAGTGTGCACAATTAGGCCTATTAGATCCATTGAGAAAGTCAAAATTTTATTTTCCAACAAATGAATCAATTCAAACCATTTTGAGTAGTTAAATTTAACTTTAAAAAAGGTACTTAAAAAACCAAATTTATTTGTAAATTTTAGTGGAAAGTCTGAGAGTTAAGCCGTGAAAACCCTTCTAGCAGGGATATCAGGCTAAGCGGACCTAATTGGGCTAATAGTTGTGATAAGAGTGATTGAATGAAATAAATTATTTGAACAAGCCATCTTAGATCCAAATAGAATAATTACAAGTTAGAGAAGGGTGTGTAAATTGCAGAGAAACTTTTGGAGGGTTGGGTAAAATCCAGTGTTCCTAGAGCTTGAGAAGAAATATATTAACATTATCTCTGCATCAACAAATATTTAGGGAAAACCCCTAAAGGAAAAAATAAAAATTCAAGGCCATGATCAACATGGACAAAGGAATAGGACATTGGATGATAGATATATTCAAACCTGTAACAGATAGAAAGTATGATGACGACTCTCTATAAGAATTTGAAATTGAGAAAGACAACCTTGGTCAGGCCATAAGAGCAGTTGATGTAAAGCATTTTGAATCATTTGAAAAAAGGATAGCCTCAAGGATTTGGAAAGGCATAAGGGATAAGAAGGAAATGAAGAAGATGCTGAAACAAATGACAAAGTATATCCATGCCATACAAAATCTTGATCCTATTGCCCTATCTAAAATCCCAACAACTCTTGATGTGAAATCACTACTTAGTCAAAAACTCCTAGATCAAATCCAAATAAACAAAATGATAGATAAAATCTTTTGTGAATGTTTGGATTTTGTCACTCAGGAGGGAACATGTTATATCAAAAACCTTAGCAAGATCCCAGAGGAAGCCTTATTTTTTGTCGAAGAACTCAAACCACAACTAGCTTCATGAGAAAATGAGAAAATAGTATGGGTAGAAGAGGTGAAGATGGAGGAAATCAAAAATTATGGAGTCATAAAGTTCTTTTCTTATAAATATATGCTAGGGTTGGATGATAATGTGTTATATATTTGTAAAGTTAACATTGCATGGTATAATGTAGTATTTGAATGATGGATCAAAGAATCAGTTGATATCTTGAAGGAGATGGATTGCATCAAAGAAATCATGTGCAATGACATGAAATACATTTATGTTTAGTTAATGGGGAAAACTGAGAAAATTTTTAGGACTACAGAGGAGATGGTCAAATGCTTCTGGGAAGAGATGTACATCACCAAGGAATCCAAAATCATCAATGTAGGAGATTTCTCCAAATTGACATGAGTTGAGTCCATGTCAATTATATGCTAGGATCACTTGGAGATGCATAAGTGGAAGGTGATACAAATCCATAAAGACAAGGAAGCTTGGAGACAAAACATTTCACATATCAAATACCAAAACACCAAATCCTAACAAGTTTTTTAGAAACATATAAAATATGGAAGGTTATATGTGGAACCTCACCCATTCAGGAGAAGTTTGCAAGTTCCTCTACTCCAATTACTAGTTTACCATGTTCCTTAAAAATATTTAAGCCATTAAGGCTCTTTTTTATCTTTCTATTTTAATTCTTTTAGTTTTAAAAAATTGTCTCAGTAGTTACTCTTATTGGAGTTAGTTTTAGAGTTGTTAATGTCCCGAATGGCTATATATACTTTTCCAATGGAATTATGAAGGGTCAACACTCTTGATACAAAAAGTTTTTAAATTATAATTCTAAAAAGTTTATGTTATTATAAGAACTTTGAAATTAAAAGACAAAGAAATAGGTTTGTTGGTTTATGAGGAAACTATTGTTTCTCTTAATCTGTTGGTTTTGAGTGAATGTATTTGTATTTAGTCAGAGTTGAATTATTTTCAACATCAATTTGTATTCATTTTTTGTTTCTATTTTTTGTGTATCTCATATTGTAGAATGTTCTTTTGGAAGACGATCAATTCATTATGCACACATTGATATTAAGTTTGAAGGCTTAATTTCGCGAATGTATAAGTGTAGAAGTGATTGAATTAACTCTAGTTCTATTGAAAATAACTTTCAGAGGAGAAAATGTTCTTCATCCTTTGATTAAATATCTTATAGGTATCTAACTCATTCTCCTTCTCTTTTTTAAAGATTAGAGTCCTCTTCTTTTTACAACAAGGAAAGTATATATAGTTTGAGAAGGGATGAATCCTTGTGCTTCTAGAAATTATCCTTAGCCATGAGGATAATATTTCTACCTTGGTAGGAATGATGAGTCATATTCTTTTGTTGGCTCATATAGGATATGTTTTTATCTTTACATGCTGTGTTAAAGAGTTGATATTTATTTACATATGTGGTGACTGCCACTCCTCAGTAAATGTGACCTTTTCTTGATAAACATCATGATTTTCCTTTGATATATTAAAAATTTCTATGGTGAGAAGATGTACCTTAAGACACATGTCTCTTAAAGGATATTTAAATTTGAAAAGGGGCATCTTTCCTAATGTCACAAAATTTTAGGCTTGAGGCTGAAGTGTCTCTGCTACAAATTTTTTTGATATGTTTTGAGTGTATGAATAGTCTGTGGGAATCACCCTTTCCTTCTAAGAGGCTTTACATTATTTGGGCATGCATCAAGGTCAACTAAGATCATACTCTATTGTTAAGATCTATGAGCAAGATATGGACACATGAAAGTCAGCAAATAAAATAAAATAAAAGGAGTGCAAAAAGTGTCTATCAAAACAACATGTTTTATCTGTCAATGAAGGTTCCCATAAAGGGTCTATCTTTATGAAGAAGCCACTTTCTTCACTGATGTGTAAATTTTAGTTTACATACATTATTTTCATAATCAAAGTGTGAATATCATTTTTTGCCTGTGGTGAGGACCCATGATGGGTCAAAGAAATCCATAGACTTAAAGGATTTAAAGGAGGACAAGAAGTAGGGATTAAAATTTCTTATCCCAGTACCATTTATGGAGGATTGGTAGGAAATAGTGGATGATTGGGTTGTTACTTGAGTAGGGGAGCACAAGGGTTTGAAGCTTACTTCTCTAAAATATTTTATTAGCTCCTGTGGAAAGTTTTAGAGGATTTCCTAATACAAGAATATCCAAAATCTTCTTGCCTTGATTTTTTTCCTCTTGCACCCTCCAACCATATGCCAACCTGCATAATCATAAGAATCCTTTTTAAGTGCCTTCTCCATATCCAAACAAAAGCCAAAAGGCTTATTAGATATCCTTTATTTTTATTACAAAGCCAACCTGCATAATCATAAGAATCCTTTTTAAGTCCCTTCTCCATATCCAAACAAAGGCCAAAAGGCTTATTAGATATCCTTTATTTTTATTACAAAGCCAACTTAGATGGGTGACCCTGTTGGTAAGGGTGACCCAAGGGGGGATAAATCCCTAGATTTGAAATTCCTTCCTCTTTCTTTGCAAAAAATGCAAAGGAATTTTGATATACGAGGGGATCTTGATGTGGCCTTACCATAGTAGAAGGTGTCATCAAATTCAAATTGTTATAGACCTCAAATATTTTGCACATTGCAGAGACATTATTTAGAATAGGAAACATAGTACAATAGGTAGGTATGGTCCAAAATCACAAGGAACTAATCATTTAAGGAATGTAAGGGCCAATATACTAGTATTTAGGTCCATAGATGATCCAATAACATAGAGCTATGTTCCACTAAGCTTTGTAAGCCATAAATTTCTATTCTAAGATCAAAATTTACCAATTGGTCTAAGAAAATGTAAGGCCATGCTACCTTAGACAGAAAAAAATCATATCTTGAGAAAAAAATTCAAATGAGCTCAGAGCCTATGAACATGATCTAGATAGGTCCTAATTATAATTTGATGATGAAAATTGCTAATTCAAAGAAATGGTTGATAATTGAATCAATCACACATACTACACAAATTGTGAAGTTGAATGAATTATATAGATTTTCTATTTTTTGATGCGAGATTTTTTCAGACCCAAGATGCTCTTTCATTAACTAATTTTTGTATATTAGAACCACATGTTTGATCGATAGAAAAAATGAAAAGTGGCATTAGAACACAAAATTGTATTGAAAATTCTTCCATACAAACTCCTTCTCTCTTACCCTCAACCAAAATAGGGTTTTACATAAATTGTAACTATCTCCAATTTTTCCAACTAACCCTTAAGTTGGTAGATTGGTTTAATCCCTTATTTGACAACTTTTGATGCAAAGTTGCAAAAGTTGTCAAGCAACTTTGTAGCAATTTTTTGCAACTTTCGCATTTTACATCCAAATGACCTCAAATTAACTCTAAACCTTACAAATATTCAAATAAGACATAAAAATATAATTTAAGCTATATTTGACCACTTTTACTTGTTCTAGGACCTTTAAATAGTATTGACCCAATCATGACTTTAAGACTCACTTTGCACCTAACAACATTCAAAGCCTTAAAAGTGAATTGAAATGAACTTAATTGAATTATTTAACTTTTCAAACATTTCAATGGCCTTAAATTGGTCTTATTACATTTATTTGACCAAGATCTCTCATAGTGTCTATTTAGTGGTAAAATAGAAACAATTTGATAAGATGTAGGCTTCCAATTTAAGAGGGTCACTAAGCCATTCAAATATGTGTGTGAGGAAAATAGGGGAATTTCCAACTATGATTCTACTTATCATCCAAATTATATTAGCTAGGAGCCAAAGGAAGAAGGGAGCTAATACTAAATTTGAATTATAAATAGGAATGCAATACAAGGAAATATACTCTCTTAGACCCTTAATAGGATAATCTGAATATGGAATTGAACTAATTGCTTCAATAATGTAGACCCAGATGCTATGTAAAGACAATTAGCCTAATTAAGATATAAATATAGGGTAAAGATCTGAAAGGAAATAAAACATAAATGAATCACCTTGAAATGTGTAGAGCAAGATGTATTTCCACTCCAAAACTTGCATATCTGAACTACATATGAATATCCATCCACAAATCTCAAAATGAAATGACGAAATAAATAAAACCCATAGATCTACCCAAAATCTAAGACTGAAGGACTAGGTCAACTTTGGAAGACATCCTACAACCGAGTTGACATAGTTTAGTGATCTACAACTGACGACTCTAGAAAACTTGTGAACAAAATGTTCTAGATCTATAATCCTTTTCACTTTCAATTAGAAAATAAACATTGAAATGAAAGCTTTGGGGGTTAGGATTTGATGAGGATTTCCTTGGTCAAGCCCTAGGTTAAGGAATTAATTGTAATTGATAAATGTAAATATAAATGATTGAAAGACAAGATAAAAGTTAGGATTCACCTTTTTTGTATGTATATAAATATAATGTAGCTCTTGAATTAGTAATGTAGGGTATCTCCACTCTCTGCAATGGATCTACCATAATTTGGTCATTGTGCCATTGATATAAAAGTGAAAAAATGAAGAAGAAGAAGAATTTTTCAATGTAGATCTCCTCCCTTGTTGGACAAAAATAAGCTGGATCTTGAAGAGGAAATTCTCAGAAAGGATCCTTCAATGCTAGATAGAAATCTGTAAGGAACATAATTGTTTCCACATAACCCATAATAGATTTGAAATAAATATGCAATTGAAATCCACATGCAAGAGAATAGACAACATACCCACAAAATTGTGACACAAGATATACCCTGGGAAAAAAAATCTAGCCTCCAAAAGCATCCATCACCATGTATTATTCAGCAAAAATACCATTGTAATACAACCATGGAAACCTTCAAAGCCATAGCCACAACCAAGAAATCTATGTGAACAAGCATGAATTCACACATCCCAAGCCACGCTTTCAACCTTCACAAATGCTCCCTTGGCTAACCTGTCAAGCCTTGTACCATTCAATTCTTTCTATTTTTGCCTTCTTCTCTTCTCACACAACAACTATCTTGTGGTTGCTTATATAGTAGCAAGTCTCACAAAACCACTAAGTGGTATTACATAAACCATGTGCTACCTAACCCATTGACCCCACATTTAATATTGGAATTTTAATTCTTTTCCCCAATATTAAATAATTACATGAAATATTATCACAATGTTACAATACAACTCATCAAGTATATCCCATGGGAATCTTTACATGTTGCATGTCCATCTAGGTGTAACATTACATAATAAAATAAAATAAAATAATATGATAATATTATGCAATGTGTGCAACACCCATTATCTCAACAATCTCCCAATTGTTGTATACATTGTATAGGGTCAATCTCTAGCCACATAAATGAACAAGGGAACAGTCCCTCCCAGCACATCCACCATCATGGATCAATGTAAACCATGTGCTCCATTCTATCATATGCAACAAAATCAAAGTATCCAACATCTCAAACTTGAATGATCTCACCTCCTATTATGCCACTACTATTAGACATACATAGAAATTATCCAAGGAGAAAGCCACCCAACTTGTTGCATTTGAAGATCATAAAATCTTGTACCAACTAAGATTCCAAGCACAAAAATCCTGATCCAAAGGTAATCACATGTATCCATATTTGTCAAAATATCCATAGCTAAAATGACACCCATAACAAGTTCCAAACCCATCCAACTATCCATACCTCCAAAGGTATACCAAGTGAATATCAAATCATCAACATATCTAATCTATAACTTGCAATCACAAGCCTCAAGAGAAATACCTGCCACATATATACCAAGAAGCTCCCACTACAAAAGATAATTTCAAATTTATAACCAATCCACTCACAACATCACAAAGAAGTGAATCCATGTAGTCTAGAGGACATCCACAATACATAAACCAATACCCTACAAGAACAATTCTCATAAGAAATCTCCAACAGTCTCCCAAGCTCTTCACAAGAAACAAAGGAAAGAGATAAAGGAATAACCATATCATCTCTCACATGACATATATCAACACAAGCTAGTGATCACAATCTCCAACTAATCTCAAATCCAATGTAAGCAAAATTGAACATCCAAGAAGATAACCAAGACCAGAGAGAAAACCATGCAAATCATAACTTGTATCATGTCCTTCTAGGGTAAAAATATAAACCCGTGTCACCCTTTTACAAAGTAAAAGGCTAACAAAAGTATAATTACTCACCTTCAATGACATAAAACTAGTATTATTATTTAGAATTTGAAAATGAAGTAAACTAATAAAATGTGTAGAAATGGATGAAGTTTAGGAATATAGTTTTTAATAATTTTTTAGAATAAGAAATTATATATTTTCCTATTTTCTAAAGATAATTTTTAGTTGTTGAAAAATGGTGGAAATTAGGGGTCTAGTTCCCACCACAAAAGTACATGAAAATATACTTATTTCCCTTTGATCTCATATTATGTTATAGATAACATATGTAGCTAGAACAATAAAAAATAAAAATTGGCTTTAGACCTCTATTTTGTCTTTTATAACAATTCAAATTTTAACTTATTCAAATCGATAGTTTTCATCTCCCACCAAATTTTTCAAAATAAATCTATTCCATCCAAAAGAAAACTTATAGATTCTAAAAGAGGACTCTCTCCTCTAGAATGTCATATATTTTTAAAATTTTTTTTGATTTGATTTAATATTTTTTGCTTTCTCAAAATTGACATCTTCTTGAGTGTTAAAATACGTACTTCTAGAATTTTTTGATTACAATATACTATACCTAATTAAAACTTTATGAAATCTAGATGTGAATATTCTTGACTTTGAGTTCTATAAAATGGTGTTTATATGTTATTAAGAAATCATCATAAAAAATAGTAAGAGTTATTGAAACGTTAGTTTTCTAAACTATTTTGATTTCTTTAGTAATTATATACTAACTAGTGTAAAACATACATTTACCTAACATTTTCAATTGGAAAAGTGTGAGACCAAATATAAATTAGCTAGTATACATTGATCAAGATTATATATTTGAAAAAAATTAAATTTTAGATAGAAATACTCAAATTCAATCGTTCTAATAAGTCATCTTGAAAGGTGAAACATCTTTGTACTTTTACCCTCTACACACGCCTCTGGATGTAAACTGTGCAAGTATGATCTCCTCCATAAAACCCCAACCAAGGAGCCTCAACAACACCCAAACCATACCATATAACTAATCATGGATGTAAGCCTCTAACAAGAAGATTAAACTCATAAACCATTCCTAATACAAGGAATATGCCCAATATAAAACCATCTCCCAAACTCAACCAACATATGTACATGGAGATAACCAATGCTAAACCATCTCTCAAATGAACCCTCCATAACTAAATCATTTACCATAGCTCAAGATCCATATCCATGAAACACAAGCATAAATATAATGCACCTGAGAGAAACAATGGGCTATAACTCTCAAGTAGCAAACCATCGAGTAGACCAAGAGTGGGGAATGAGAATACTTATCAAGATATCCAAGTCTCCAACCAAAACTCATTTAAGAACAATCTCCTCTCAAGTCCACATCAGGTGACTGCCCCTCAGACTTCTTGTTGAAACCAAAAAACCATCCCAATAAATACTTCTCTAATCCAAGAGAAATCAACATCACCACCATCTCTAACTCTCCATGAGCACCTGTAACCAATCAATCCATGCCAACTCCAAATGTAACATAGCAATATCATGAAGTATCCAACTTATGATCAATGTACTCAATACCAAAAAACTAAACCAAGATCGTTGTCAAAGTTCTAACTATGGCCTCAAGAACATAAATATGACAACATGATCTAAACCATCTCAACCAAAGAGATAACATGATCCATATGAACATACTATAACATGTCAATACTCTAAACATGTATCAAGAGTATATCGTGACATAATATTAAAACCATCCTCACACCAAGGATAATATGCCAAATGAAAGCATAAATCACACCTTTACTAAGAACCCTATGAGTCATCAAGATGCAACCATATTCACACACCATGAAGAAAAACCATCTCCACATACCATGAAGAACCATCTCCACCCACCATGAATATAACCAAGAAATCCATAAGTCTTCAAGATCTAACAATCTTCACACACCATGAAGATGACAAGTGCACCATGAAGATGACAAGTGCTTCTACAACAATAGGATCTAAGACAACCTTCCAACATCTGCAAACACTCAATAAATATATCAATGCCAAGAACCCATGCTCAACTGTGGTACCAAGTCACCTATGGCATCATAACATCCATCTCGTATATGAAGATCCTTCAAGTCTATACACACAACCAAAGTGTCAGTACCAAGTGAAACCAAGAAGATACAAACCAAACTAGGAACTAATCCTACACTGTTACCTCATCACTATCACAAGCTCCCACTACACTATGTAACTATGTATCCAAACTATTCATAACATCATGATAAATGAAAACCATCCTCTAACCATGAGAATCAACCAAGGCATCAAAATTTCAAAGAACTCAAAGTGTACATCATGAGTTCCTCAAAAGAAATCAAATAACCATGATCCTCAACCAAGAAGATATGCCACCATAACCAAATTAGGAATCCAAACCAATGAACATCAAGTATGTACCTGTATATCCAATCATGTTATGCCAAAATCCATGTCACCATGATCACATCCATGAACCAAACATCTGACTCTCAATATATCCAACCTATCAACATAAAATAGTCAACCATAATTCTTTACCATGACTATACCTGGTAACAACATCTCATCCCTGTTACATGAAGAAAAAATTAGCAAATCATGTGACTTAAGGCATAGACAACCCAAATCCAAGCCACCAATCTGAATATGCATCAATAATGAAAGATCAATGAGAAAAGACAACCCATATCCAAGCCATAAATGCAACCTATAAGTATAGACTGCTTACAACTACACAACTTGTAGACCCAACAAGTCATCATACATATCCAAACCAAATACTAATAATCATATCATCATGAGACCAATATGAAATATGAACTGAGTATACAATTACATCAAATCTTAAATCTCTAAACATACAATGTCATAATGCTATCATAGTAAATATATACCATAAACTATTCAATATATTACCAAATAAAATATGCCAATCTTGCACCAAATCTAAACCAATGTGTAGAGCTCTCCAAGAGCTTTCTATTGACTATTCGATGTCCAAAATTTGACTTTGTATGCCCAAGTTATGCCCTAATTTGTGCTCAAAATAAATAACATCTAAATTTCAAGCTCTTAAATCTTGAAAAAATATCAAAATCATAGAACCAAATCTAGACCAAGTTGTAGTGCTCTGAATTAGCTTTCCAAAGCTTATAAGAAGTCTCAAATCTAATATCTTGACATAAAGTTATGATCATTTTACTAAGACGGTCTTTTTACCATTTTCACTATGATTTTTTTTATAAGTGATGAAAATTTTGACAAGATTAAATTTGATAGCCATTACGGGCTAAAACAAAAACTCTTTCATTTTCTCTGAACATGGCCAAACTAGGCCATATTATATATCAAAACTTGTAGAAATGTCGACCTAGATCCAATGATAAGGTATGCTTTTACTTAGGAGGTCATTTTTGCAAGCTCCCCCTAAAAACCTCATTTAAATGAAACATCCAAAAAAAATCCATTTGACCGATAATTTCGCATGCCCAATTTATTTCAACATCCCATCATAACAATAAACCCAAAACCCTCAGATCTGCAATAAACAACTCATACATCTTGCCCTTTCTTTTATCCTCTCATGCATTCCCATGGATTCAATCTAGGGTTACAATGATAAAATCATAGCTATGATACCACTTGTAAGGAAACTTGCAACAAAGAATATAACCATTTCCACATAACCCATAATAGATCTAAAACAAATATGCAATTGAAACCCACATGCAAGAGAATAGACAACATACCCACAAAATTGTGACACAAGATATACTTTGAGAAACCCTCATTAAGGGAAAAAACCCAGCCTCCAAAAGCATCCATCACCATGTATTATTCAACAAAAATACCATTGCAATACAACCATGGAAGCCTTCAAAGCTATAGCCACAACTAAGCAATCTATGTGAACAAGCATGAATCCACACATCCCATGCCATGCTTTCAACCTTCACAAATGCTCCCTTGGCTAACCTGTCAAGCCTTGTCCTACTCAACTCTTTCCTTTTTTGCCTTCTTTTCTTCTCACACAACAACTACCCTTGTGACTATTTATATAGTAGCAAGTCTCACAAAACCACCAAGTGGTATTACATAAACCATGTGCTACCTAGCCCATTGATCCCACATTTAATATTGGAATTTTAATTCTTTTTTCCAATATTAAATAATTACATGAAATATTATCACAATGTTACAATACAACTCATCAAGTATATCCATGAGAATCTTTACATGCTGCATGTCCATCTAGGTGCAACATTACATAATAAAATAAAATAATACAATATAACAATATTATGCAATGTGTGCAACACCCATTATCTCAACAAAATCTCCTTTCTTGAATGCTTGAAAGACTTGAATACTTGAAATCCTTGAATACAAAAGGTAGAAATATGGACTTGAGAGCAAGAGCTTGAATTACTTGAGTGTGTGATGTGAAAATGAAGCCTCCAACTCTCCTTATATATGAGTTTTTTTTGGGGGAAAAAATACATGCTGACTAGATAATGATCGTTAACTATTTAAACCCTCGAGGCCTTTTGGGCCCCAATCTTCAAAAATTTTAAAGACTATGTCAACCTGGGTCAACTTGGTCTAGGAATAGGTTGACTTGGGAGGACTAGGTCAAATTGAGTCAGCCTGGTGCTAGAAGTCTAGTCCTGGGTGCCACAAAAATTAGAGGTAGGTGCCATAAATATAGGGTGCAAAGATGGAAGAGAACAAGAGAAAAGGAGATCGAGCACATGCATATCCATGGTCCAAAGAGGGAATTATGAAAAGGGAGATAAAAGGTCTTAAAAGGAAAGTTTGTCCATTTTAAGACGGTACATTTATCCCCCACTTTAGTAGGAGTATGAGTTTCTACAAACTTACAGTAAAGTAGAGCAATAGAAAAAGAGAAAATATTATTGTGATTTAGGAGGAAAATAAATCATCAAGCCCCCAAAAAACTTGAGTCTTTATCATATATAGAATCATAATAAGAGAGATAAGTGCTACAAAAAAGGGGTATTAGTTACTTGCCCAATAAGGTTTCTGTGCCTTATTGTGAATCACACAAGAAAAAGAAAAAGGAACGGGGGAGAGGTCTCTACAAAAGGGGATGGTGTTGAATAGTCTATCAAGTGTGTGTGTGACATGCTAGTTAACCCATCAAAAGATGAACATAATGGTCTAGCAAGTGTGTGTGACATGCTAGTCAATCCATCAAGGAATTCAACTTTAGGGGAGCACAGTGTCCCAAAAAGAAGAATACAAAAAATGACCTAGGCATGAGAATGTGTGTGTCCTTAAGGGATCACAACAAGACCAGGCTTTTAAAACTATTAGTAGTCAAAAGAAGGGTCAAATGAAAGATTGAGCCCTCCCAAACTATCAATAGTTTAGAGAGATCTAAAGAACAATTGAGACCAAGCCCCCAGGAACAAATCCTGGAAACAAGAAGAAAAAGAGAGAGATGGGATAAACATGAAATAAAAATGCATAGATTTTGATATAACTTAGTCATTCCAAGCACTAAAGGTTGAAGTACTCCAAGTTATATAAAGAATTTGTATTTTTATTCCATGGACAAAGGATGAGCAGAGTGTATGCTCCCGCATTAAAGTGACTACAAAAACATTAATGGGAGCAATGACTTTAGAAAAAGTGTACATGCATCCACTAAATAAAACTTACACTATGACATGCCCCCAAGAAGAGAAAACCATCAAGGGAAATTAGCACATGACAAATAGAAAGAGCACAAAAGGGATGTACTAACTTTGAGGTCAATAAGATCATATGATAACATGTAATATTATATCAAGTATGAAAATATCATCATTCTCTAAAGGAGATAGAACTATGACACAATGGAGGAAAATATACAGAAGAGTTTTATTGGGCTAGTAATATGGAGGCCAAAAATAATTGGTGCTACCAGATCATAAGAGACCAGGAATACTACACAAAATTACTGGTACAAACAATAGCAAAAGTATGACATAACACACAACAACATATAGAAGAAAAGAGAGACAAATAGAAGAATGTGTATGACATGGTGATTACTTTATCCTCTTGATCTCAACAAAGCAACAAGGATCGTCTAAAGCAATCAAAAGGGAAAAAGAACACAACACGAGGGAAAACACAACATGAAAACACAAAGACTACTATGATGAATAAAGTCCACTTTAAGCATTCATCATGCCCCTCCCTCTAGGTCCAAAATTCTAGGTGAAGGATGATGACTCGTGAGAGGAACAATATCCATTGTAATAGGAATCACAACAAGTTCTAAGCAAGGACTTTAGGAGTCAGTACACTCATTACTAGGAGTGATTGTAAGCTATGTAGAAATCATGTTAGGCACATTACTATCCATATTAATTAAATCTTCATGACTACTATCATCTAAAGAATCTTCCATATCTACATTAACATAATAAAAAATATGAACAAAATTACTATGTTTATCCATATGCAAAGTATTACCTTGTTTAACTTCCTCCAAAGACTTACACATAGTTTGATCGAAGGAAGGTAAAGGTTGAGAAGAAGATGAAGGCTGAGAAGAAATATAACAAGTTGTAGGCTTATCTTTTACCTTGACAATTCTTGCGATGCTAATGAGCATGTTGATTATGAATAGTATTATGAGATATAATAGGAGGATTAAGATTAACTACCATAGGTTCTAAAGAAGGAACATTAACAGGTTGAGTAGATGTAGATGGAAGAATAGGTTTAGAAGTAGGAGTAGTAGGAAAGATAGATGCAGGTGAACAACCCTTAGGAAGACTCAATTCCATGGTCTTAGTTTCTTTGTGTTGTTGATAATTTCTATAGAGATGATCAGGATGAGTAGGTCATTTTTCAAGATGAGATGGCCAATAAAAATCAATCTCAAGACAATCTCTAGGATGTAATGGTTCATAAAGACAATGATTAATAGTAATAATGTTTCCATCATGAGGAAATTTAAAACATTTATGAATAAGAGAAGCTATGGCTTGCATGGAACAAAGCCACGGAATACCAAGCTTAACTTAAAATTGATCAGAAGTAGGAACAACAACAAAGTTGGTAAAAATACATTTCTTTGATAAAGTAACCTTCAAAGTAATAGAACCTTGAGGATGATAGAGAAAACCATTACAAGTTTGAATCGATATAGGAGATGAATCATAAGTATCTCTATTCATCCCTTTGTTAAAAAAGTGTTCTTAAGTGAACAAGTAGTAGGAAAGATAGATGCAGGTGAACAACCCTTAGGAAGACTCAATTCCATGGTCTTAGTTTCTTTGTGTTGTTGATAATTTCTATAGAAATGATTGGGATGAGTAGGTCATTTTTCAAGATGAGATGGCCAATAAAAATCAATCTCAAGACAATCTCTAGGATGTAATGGTTCATAAAGACAATGATTAATAGTAATAATGTTTCCATCATGAGGAAATTTAAAACATTTATGAATAAGAGAAGCTATGGCTTGCATGGAACAAAGCCACGGAATACCAAGCTTAACTTAAAATTGATCAGAAGTAGGAACAACAACAAAGTTGGTAAAAATACATTTCTTTGATAAAGTAACCTTCAAAGTAATAGAACCTTGAGGATGATAGAGAAAACCATTACAAGTTTGAATCGATATAGGAGATGAATCATAAGTATCTCTATTCATCCCTTTGTTAAAAAAGTGTTCTTAAGTGAACAAGTAGTAGGAAAGATAGATGCAGGTGAACAACCCTTAGGAAGACTCAATTCCATGGTCTTAGTTTCTTTGTGTTGTTGATAATTTCTATAGAAATGATTGGGATGAGTAGGTCATTTTTCAAGATGAGATGGCCAATAAAAATCAATCTCAAGACAATCTCTAGGATGTAATGGTTCATAAAGACAATGATTAATAGTAATAATGTTTCCATCATGAGGAAATTTAAAACATTTATGAATAAGAGAAGCTATGGCTTGCATGGAACAAAGCCATGGAATACCAAGCTTAACTTAAAATTGATCAGAAGTAGGAACAACAACAAAGTTGGTAAAAATATATTTCTTTGATAAAGTAACCTTCAAAGTAATAGAACCTTGAGGATGATAGAGAAAACCATTAAAAATTTGAATCCATACAGGAGATGAATCATAAGTATCTCTATTCATCCCTTTGTTAAAAAGGTGTTCTTAAGTGATAACATTCACATAAGAGGAAGGATCAACGAGAAGGAATATGAGAAACTCTAGTTGTTTGTTCAGGTTCAAGTGGAGAAGAAATTGAAGGTTGGGGTGCTAACTCAACATGATTAACCGCATGATCGTCTTCTTGTATCTTCTCATCATAATCACTATGGTGATTGGAAGAAGAAGGTTGATTAATCGCACTCACTGAGTGAGAAGACAAAGGACTAGTGTAAATATGTAAATTATGATTAGGTGGCACAATATATTTATTTGTGTTATTAACTTGAACATCAATAGATATAGCCTTAGAATAAGGTCCTGGATGACATTCTTCAAAATACAACACTTTTGAGTATCATGACCTATTTGACGGTGATATTGACAAAAAACATTGGAATCAAAAGACTTAGGAAATGGTTCACTAGTATCAATACCTGACAAATGGGAGGAAGACTAAGAGCATGAGCATGAATCAACTTAGTCATCACCTAAAAAAAAGGCACAAATAGTTGAGTATATTGATGATTCATACAAAATATAGAGGAAAAAGTAATCATAACTCAGGAAGTAGTAGCAACTTGATCATCAAGTGTATCTGTAGACATGATTTTGATGAAAGTGTTAGGTTTAGAGAACTTGTTTAAATTTTTGATGATAACACTCTTATGTCTATAAACAAGATCCATTAGAGTAGAGCTCTTAGGTTGACTCACTTGTAACTAGTAATGGTGAAACATTAATCATAGGTGTGAAAAGGAGGTAGACTCAGTAAGGAGAATCTTATCCCTAATGTCTTTTTGTAAATTAGAAATAAAGATACAGTGAATATCATGATCAAGCATAGGATAGGAAATCTGAGCATACAAATGTTTAAATCTACCAATAAATTTAGTAACTTTCTCTATAACATTCTGCTTACAATGCATTAAATAAGTTAAAGAGATTTGAGGACCAATATTATTTTAAATTTTTTGAATGAAAGCATTAGCAAGATTTTGAAAAGAATCAATCTAGAATAAGGAGGTAGAGAGAAATATCATTGCAAGGTTCTATCCCTAATATTACACAGGAATAACTTAGTTATAAGCATATATTCATGAGAAAATTCACTACATATAGTCTGGAAAGTTTTAGCATAAATCACAAGATCTCCCTTACTATTATAAGTCTTAAGTTGAGGTACCTCAACATGTTGCAAAATAACAACATGAAGGATATCTAAGGAAAATGGATTAGCAAAATCACATGTAAGAATAATGTACTTAGATTGAGTTAGTTGAGCACATTATTATTGTAAAGTAGTGACAATTTGAACCAATGTAATACTGGTAGGATAAGAAGAAATACTAGTGGGTTTAGGTATGCTAGATGGACTAGGAAAGTTACAAGAAGCGGAAGGAATATGTAAGGATGTTATCAGAGGATGATAAGGAATGGGAAAAGGGTTTGAATAAGTAAAAGGAACTGCATTATATGAAGGTAATGAAGAAGGAATAGAATTTGGAGGAACACTCATAGGAAGTGTAAGACTAGGAAGAACAAAACTTAAAGATGTGGAAACTTGGGTAGAAGTAGTCATAAGAGTTAGAGAATATGTAGGTATGCTAGAAAGAGTGGTAGAAATTAGGATAGAAGGTTCAACAACTATGGAAGGAGGAGAATATCCTATCTCTTGAGCACATTATGTCAAAGACTTCTCATGAGTATTAATAAGGTGAGATATACCATGAAAGATAGAAATATTATTGTCATAATTATTAACAAGCTCCTTAAGAGCATCAACAAAAACAACACTATCAGGATTCTAATTTTCTTGAGCAAGCCAAGTTTCAAATTTATCAAATTCACTAGAAAGATTATCAACTTGCAAAGGAGAAACTCTTAAAGTGTCATCATCATCATCATCATCATCATGGAATAAATGAGAAGAGTTATGCTGCATTATAGGATTAAGATCATGATTAAAGATGCAAGTGTCATCATGAGTCCTAGGAAGAAAAGAGAAATCATGATCAAAAGAGCTCATGAATCTACGCCTTCGGCTAACAGGAATGTTGTAGGTTGGACTTCATGTAATTAAGCTCATTAAAGAGGAGATCACAAAAGGAAATCCTGATGAGATCTAGCCATGCAAATGTAATAAAGAGCATAAAAGAGAGATTTAACTACACACAAGATGGCCAAGTCTAACTCTAAAGAGAAAAGGACACAAATCTAGTTTACCAGAAGAAGGTAAACAATTAAAAAAATCTAATCCAAGAAGAAGTGGGGACTTATTAGGTTCATTAAATGAAGGTGAAGATGAGGCCAAAGAAGAGAGATAAATGGATCTAACTCCAAATTCAAAAAGAGGGGGCTTGTCGAGTTCACCACAATGTTTAGTGGTAACATGTAAGCACTTTAATAAGTTGCAGGCTTCCACTTTACTAGGGTCACTAAGACATTCAAATATGTGTGTGAGGAAAAGAGGGTAATTTCCAAGTATAATTCAACTTATGATCCAAATTAGATTAGCTAGGACCCAAAGGAAGAAGGAAGCTAATACTAAATCAAAATTATAAAGAGGAATGCAATGCAAGGAAATGTACTCTCTTAGACCTTTAATAGGATAAGGTGAATGAGGAATCAAACTAATTTCTTAAATACTTTAGATCTAGATGCTATGTAAAGACAATTAGCCCAATTAAGATATAAATATAGGGTAAAGAAATGAAATGAAATAAAATAGAAATGAATCACCTTGAAATGTGTAGAGGAAGATCTATTTTCACTCCTAAACTCATAGATCTAAACATATTTGAATATCCATCTGTAGATCTCAAAATGAAACGATGAAAGGAAAAAAACCTAGAACTCTCCCTAGAATTTGAGGCTGAAGAAGTAGGTCAACTTGGGAAGATGTCCTACAATTGAGATGACATAGTTTGACAATTTGAAACTAATGACTCCAAAAATCTTACAAACTGTAGGTTCTAGATCTGTAATCCTTTTCGCTCCCAACTTGCAAATCAACATAGAAATAAAGATTTGAACCTTGGTCAAGCCCTAGGTTAAGGAATTAACTATAATTGAGAAATGTAAATTTAAATGACTGAAAGACAAAATAAATGTTAGGATTCACCTTGTTTGTATGTATGTAAATGTAATGTAGATTGCGAATTAGTAATGTAGGGCGTCTCCACTCTTTGCAATAGATATACCATAATCTTGTCATGGTGCCATGGATATAAAAGTACATTAATGAAGAAGATGACAAATGCTTCAATGTAGATCTCCTCCCTTGATGTCCAACAATAAGTTAGATCTTGAAGAGGAAATTCTCACAAAGGATCCTTCAATGCTAGATAGAAAATTCCTTGCTTGAAAGACTTGAATACTTGAACTCCTTGAATGAAAAAGGTAGAAATCCAGACTTGGGAGAAAGAGCTTGAATTACTTGAGTGTGTTATGTGAAAATGAAACCTCCAATTCCCTTATATATGAGTTTTTAGATGGGAAAATAATACATGCTGATTGGATAACGACCATTAAATAATTAAACCCTTGAGGCCTTTTGGGCCCTGAGCTTTAGAATTGCTGGGGACTAGGTCGACCTGGGTTGTCCTAGTAGGTCAACCTAGGAGGACTAGGTCAACTGGATTCGACTTGGCCTTGGAGGTCCAATCTCGAGTGCTGCAAAAAGAAGAGGTAGGTGCCAAAAATATAAGGTGGAAAGATGGAAGAGAATAGGAGAAAATGAGAATGAGAACATGCATATCCATGGTCCAAAGAGCGAATTATGAAGAGGGAACTAAAAGGTCTTAAAAGGAAAGTGCATCCATTTTAAGATGATACATCTATTGGTCATAGTGTCATATTACATTGATTTGACCAAGATTGGTCACAGTGTCATATTGTGCTCCTATTTCTCTCATGCCACTTTTACAAGTCATTGGTTCAAAGTAGTCCATTGATAGGTTTATAAGTGTGAAATAAAAGATTTCAAATATGCAAAAGGAGTTTCGCAATTGAGTTTGCAAAAGAGAAACTAAATACATTCATAGAAAACTTACATGCGTATCAAAAAATTTCTCAAGCTCCTAACATTATTGACATGGTTGAGATAGTTAATTATTTCACTCAAGCATACCGAAATGTAGTAGCTAATCCTTGAAGATGAGAGGAGAATTTTTAAATGTTCTTTTTGAATTTGACCAATAGGGGATAAAGAAAAATGTAAAAAATATATTTGCCACATATTTGGTTGAAATGGCAATTTTTTTGGATGAGGAATATTCTCCAAAATATTTCATTTTGTGTCTAGCTGACACTAATGCTATGCACAAGATGAAGGTTAATTTAAGAGAAATTAAATTCGAAAGTTATGAAAATTGGATCTAGGAAAGCTCAAGATCTTGATGGTCAAACTTTAATTAAATAAAAAAAATTAGGGATGACTAGGGGTCAAATTGGAGTCTTTGTGTATTAAAATCTCATGCAATACATTTTGGAATCAATATGTAATAGTTTAGGGGCATGTAAAGAGTAGTTTATATTTGTCTTTTTTATATTGTTATACCTTAGAAGAATTCCTTAAAGCCCTATTTATGAGATTTGTGATTTTGATTTTTTCGATTTAAACTCAAATTTGTTATGTAATAAAGGTTTGGATATTGTTCATTTGAACAAAAATACAGATGTTGTTGCATTCTTACTATGTTAGCCTTCTAACTCTACAAATTTAAATTCAAGAACCATTTGTGTGTTTGTGGATTTACTCAATCAATATTGTTAATTGATGTTATTTACTGAATACAAGTTTGTTGTGATGAATAAATTAGTTGGATCAATCTAAGAAGTGTTGTAAAGGATAAATTTGTCTTGCTTATATTGGCTTGTAATTTGAAGCATCTGGAGAAATTATTTGTGATCTACTTTTATTTATGATTTCATTATGTTATTATGAATTATGCATGTCTAATTTATAATTTGATGATTAATGTGATCCAACTAAACCTTCCTTTCACAAGTTCAATATTTAAGTGGGTATGTTTGTAGCTATTGTTTGGATAATTATCTCTTCCAAATCTCTTGCAACTTTATTCTTTTGGCTTTTTATAATTTGGAGTTAGTATAGTATTTGTTAGATTAATATTAGTTTTTATATTATTAATTATTTTGTAGGTATTTTATGTCTCACAAAATTCAAGAAATTAGTCATAGACTATGAGTTTGTTTTCATTAATGTTGTTTCTAACAATCTCAAATTGAAGCAATAAAGACCTATCCTAAGAACTTTCACATTATCTTCTGAGACATATCCCACATGGTTGTGACCTAGGCTCCTAGAATCTTGGGGACGATTCATCTCTCCCTTTCAAGAGAGGGTTTCTAATCTTTTAATCTTTGTCATTGCATCATGATAATGTGATTGACACAACCTCAACAAAGTTGTTGGTAGGAACTATTTTCTTTGACTTGAAAGAGTTGAAATTTTTTGAAACTTGGGAGCTTGAGACTCCTTTCCCTAAAGATTTGGGAGGGCTTTAGGGGCATTGACATTCTTGTTCTTGTCATTTATCACTATAGACCACCAACCTCATTCTCAAAAGGGAATGCCAATCTTGTAGGATCACATTAGGCAACTTCAGAGCATTAAGTAGAGAATGAACAAACCCTAATTTTGTGGTCATATGCTTGAAATTGATTGCAACTATCAGGGAGATTGATGCACTAAATTATTTGGAGCAATGACTCTCCCCAATTTGAATATCCATAATTTCCTTAAGGTCTTTTGAAAGGTTAACCTCAACATTATCCCAATGATTAGAATAACTAGACTAAAATAGTTTGGGCTTAGCACAAGTAAAATTAGTACCCACTAAGGTTGGTATTTGTGACAAAAATCCCAGAAGGGCATTGGTAAGTTGAGGAGCTCAACCAAGCCAAGGCATAAAGACTTTTTGCATATGACATAAAATCCATAGATCATAGGCTCAAAAAATAGCAAGAACAAACAAGTCGAAGGCCCTAGGTGAGAATAGCCTTTGCACTATTGGCTTCAACCAAAACAAATTAAAAAAACTTTGGAAAGATTTTGCATGGTGATCAACTAAATCTTGTGTGAGGTCCAAGATTTGGATACCCAATCATCTAACACACTTCTAAGTAACTCACAAGAGTAAAGTTTTCAAGTCATTTGCGGACTTTTCCAAATTATGGAAGTTGAATAACAATACATTTATTTTAAAAAATAAATTAGAATTCACACCTTTATAAAATGCAAGTGCAATGTTGCTTAAACATTTTTTAAGAATTAGAGCTATTAGATTTTCCCACAATCCATTAGTATTTGTGTGAGCAATTTTTATCATCAACATTTCGGGTCACACTCCATGATCCATTATGAAGATGCAAGAGAAATACAATTTTCTTCCTCCTTGTCTCTCATTTCTCTTACATAGAAATTACTCACACAATCCAAAAAAACAAACAAATTAAGTATATTGATTTAATTGTAAAGAATTGTAAACCTTACTCTTACATACATGAATGGATAATTTAAAGAACATTCAAATTGTTGAATTTCTCTCTACACATCATACTCTAATGAAACATGTGCACATTTCTTTATATAAGAGTGAAAATCTGTTATTATTTTTTAATAATTTACAAACAATAGATTACAAAATCAATAAAAATGATGTAACTTCAATCTTTTATTAGTTCGTGAGGGAGGATACTATAACATTCATGTGAATGCTCATTTGTTGTTTCTTCTAACCAATCAAATAAATGATTTTTTACAAATATTTGTGCATCTATAATGTTTCTAGTTTTTAGTTTTTATATTAATTTTTAAAGAAATTTTTTCTTTTTCTTTCTATTGGTTAGTACTATGAACAGTCATGGTAGAACAATTCAAATGTTGACTTTAAAATATTTTTTTCGTCAACTTTAAATTTCCATGTTTCCTTTGGTAAAATGTGACTCATTGATTGGTAGTTGCATTTAATGCATTGGATGGGTGGTTGCATTAAATGCATATTTATCTTTGAGAAAAAAAATCAATCTATGGTCCTTATCTTTTTTCCTTTGGAACATACATCATCTAGAAATTATCGTTAAAATATTTGAAGATCTTCACCCAATCTAAATTTTATAGGTCTATCATGTAGTTGTGTTGTTTTGACTTTGAGAGAACAATTACATCTACCTAGAAAATTAGAGCTCAAAAATTCTCCATCTGTTGGATCTGATGAAGTGCACCAATATTTATTTTAGCAACCAAATCCAACTCCTTTTTTGTGTCCAAATCCAACCATCTCAGAATTGGTTTACTTTTTTATATTTGAAAATTAAAATAGTAATGTGTATTGCAAACAAAATATTACAAATTATTTTCAAATTCCATTAAACATTATTACATTCGACGAGAACTAGACCTAATGCGTCCTTGTTATATTCAAAATCCCAAACAATAACTTTAAATTCTAGTCTCCCTACAAATATAATGAATTTCTCAAAATTATCAAACTATTTTAAATTTTAAAAGATATAAAAAATATGCCCACACAAAGTAGGCGAGGCAAAGACTTGAAGCATGCATGGGTCATGTTTTGGACAGCTTTTTCAATAAATTGAAAATTCCCCAACGGTATCTGAAATTATTGAATTGCCGTTGAAGTTACGTCTGTTGGGATCAATAGTGTCTAACAATAATAAATACTAACGGATATGAGTGTTTGGTCGCCTGTACTTTTCACGCCTTATCTACCGAATTTGTTCTTGAAAATATCTTTGCAAATGGACAAACTTTCCCACAACACTTGGTGATGGTTGATAGCCCGTGAAAGCTATCCGTTACTCGCCATTGCATTATCCATTATATTTCTTCTATTTATTTATTTTATTTTCTTCATACTTTTGAATGGATTTTACAATTTTGTATATTGGCCTTATTTTTGTGTTAAATCAATTGTTTTCAGATGATAAATTGATCTATTTCTAACTATTTAGATTTATTATTAGATGAAGAATTACTTAAATATATCTAAGAGATTTCACAATACTTAACAAGTGTCATAATAGTGCCTAGCATTTGACAAATAAAAATAATATAATTATAAATATCATGTTAATATTTAATTTAATTTTTTAAAATATAAATATTTAACTTTAAATTAATTTTAATCTTAATTTTGTATATAAATTTCACTATAGTTTTACTATATTCATTGTAAGTATTGAATATGTGATTTTTTTATAATACAAGTAATGCATTTTTTTATAATTTAAAATTATAAAGTGCAATGATAAAATTATTACTTGAAATTTGAAAATACAAATCTAATTATACCTCTAATAAAAATATAAAATGTTATTTTCTTTTGTATAAATAATTTTATTTTAATTAGAATATTTAAACAATTATAAATTATACATTATAATTGCAATAAATCTAAAAATACAATTTAATACAAAATTTAATTTAAAATACACACTTAAAATTTTTATATAGAAATATGATAAGAAAGATAAAAATGAAATTGCAATTTAAAAAAATTAAAAATAAAACAAACGTAACAAATAGTTTCCTAAACTTAAAGGCGTGTTTATTAAAAAAGAAAATTTTAGGAATAGATCAATATTTATATTAATATAATAAATGCATACAAAAAGAAAAAGGTTTATAGTATATAAAATGAATATATACATTTAGTAAAAAATTATTGACTATGAAGTATAACTAGCTTATATATATATATATATATATATATATATATATATATATATATATATATATAATAAGCCGAGAGATATCCTTCTCGAGGCGCCTATTACACTAAGTGATATTATGAAAATAGGCACTTCGAGAAGGATATCTCTCGGCTTATTATACATATATATATATATATATATATATATATATATATATATATATATATATATATATATATATATATATATATATATATAAGCTAGTAGCACTCACGATGCAAAATGAAAGACATTATTTTTTAAATTATAATTCGTTATAGTTAATATATTATGAATTTTTTAATCAATAAATATTTAATATTATTATGATTTACTAATTTACAAGAATAAATAATAATAATTATATACATAATATTTTATGGTACATTATAGATTTTATATGCTCACATCAAAAATATGCTTAATGAAATAGATTCCCTTTGAAAAAATAAATAAATCACCACTTATATAATAATTAATACAATCAATTTTATTTTTTATTGAACTAATTATAATTAAAGTTTGGAATGAAATTAGAGTTTTGATTTGAATTAGTGTTAACTTAAGTTTTATCCTTAAAGGTAGATTATTATTTTCAGTAGAGAAAAGGTCATAGTGGGACTTCTTTAAGGAAATCAAGAGTTAGAGAGTTACTAAGGCTTCAATTTTTATAATACATGGTTTGTGTATAATAATACCTTATATATCTTTACATCATATCTATTACTCTCTCACACATCTGTCTTTCCCAAACATATAATACATATATCTCCTCCCATAATTACACTCTTTCCCTCTCTCCCCACCCTCCTCTCAATATATCTTCTCCTATTTAACCCCCCCACCCCCGTCCACCCACTTATCAATATTATCCTCTCTTCCTTCCTTCATTACTATGTCCATATTCCCTAATTATTATATTTACCCCATCTCTCCCCTATTCCCTCTACCATTCCCTCTTTCTCTTATATCCCTCCCCTTCTCACCATCTATTCATCTTGATTACCATATAGCCCTAGGCCATGTCTGTCAACCTCTAGGCAATCTCTCTCTCTCTCTCTCTCTCTCTCTCTCTCTCTCTCTCTCTCTCTCTCTCTCTCTCTCTCTCTCTCTCTCTCTCTCTTCATGTCTCCATCTCTTTTGGACTATAATTGTCATCGATCTGCTAATTACCACATCTCTCTCTCTCATGCCTAAATTATCCTCTTTCTATATTTACCTCCATCTCTCCCCACTCCCCCTTCTATCTTTCTTCCATCTTCCTGCCCCTCTAGCGATTGCTTCCTCCTAAATACCTTATATATCTTTACATCATGTCTCTTACTCTCTCACACATCTCTCTTTCCCAAACATATAATACATATATCTCCCCCCATAATTACTCTCTTTCCCTCTCTTCCCACCCTCCTGTCAACATATCTTCTCCTATTTAACCTCCCCACCCCCATCCACCCACTTATCACTATTATCCTCTCTTCCTTCCTTCATTACCATGTCCATCTATCATATTCCCTAATTATTATATTTACCCCATCTCTCCCTATTCCCTCTACCATTCCCTTTTTCTCTTATATCCCTCCCCCTCTAACCATCTATTCCTCTTGATTACCATATAGCCCTAGGCCATGTCTCTCTCTCTCTCTCTCTCTCTCTCTCTCTCTCTCTCTCTCTCTCTCTCTCTCTCTCTCTCTCTCTCTCTCTCTCTCTCTCTCTTCTCATCATGTCTCCATCTCTTTTGGACTATAGTTGTCATCCATCTGCTAATTACCACATCTCTCTCTCTCTCTCTCTCTCTCTCTCTCTCTCTCTCTCTCTCTCTCTCTCTCACCCTCTTCTCATCATGTCTCCATCTCTTTTGGACTATAATTGTCATCCAGCTACTAATTACCACATCTCTCTCTCTCTCTCTCTCTCTCTCTCTCTCTCTCTCTCTCTCTCTCTCTCTCTCTCTCTCTCTCTCTCTAGGGCCTCTTTCTATATTTACCTCTATCTCTCCCTACTCCCCCTTCTATCTTTCTTCCATCTCCCCGCCCCTCTAGTCATTGCTTCCTCCTAAATACCTTATATATTTTTACATTATGTCTCTTACTCTCTCTCACACATCTCTCTTTCCCAAACATATAATACATATATCTCCCCCCATAATTACTCTCTTTCCCTCTCTCCCCACCCTCGTCTCAACATATCTTCTCCTATTTAACCCCCCCACCCCCGTCCACCCACTTATCACTATTATCCTCTCTTCCTTCCTTCATTACCATGTCCATCTAGCATATTCCCTAATTATGATATTTACCCCATCTCTCCCCTATCCCCTCTACCATTTCCTCTTTCTCTTATATCCTTCCCCCTCTCACCATTTATTCCTCTTGATTACCATATAGCCCTAGCCCATGTTTGTCAACCTCTAGGCAATCTCTCTCTCTCTCTCTCTCTCTCTCTCTCTCTCTCTCTCTCTCTCTCTCTCTCTCTCACCCATCACCAATTCTATCTATTCAATGTCCTAATTTTTTTTTCTATCCACCCCATCTCTTTCCATTTCCCTATTTTCCCTTTCTACCTCATCTCCATTTATCCTATCATACCATTTCCCCCTAATTACCATATGCATTTGTATCTCTCTCTCTCTCTCTCTCTGCCCCCTCCCTTGCTTCCTCTCCCTCTCAATCTCTCTTTCTTTTTTCTCCCCTCTTCATTCCCCCATCATCATTTCCATCTATCCCCTAATGTAATTATTCTCTCTGTCTCTCTGTCTCTCTCTCGCTCTCTCTTGTTTCACTCTCTCTCTCTCTCTCTCTCTCTCTATCTATTGTTTCACCCTCTCTCTCTCCTCACACTCTCTTATTTTCTCTCTCTCCCTCTCTCTCTCTCTCTATTGTTTCACCCTCTCCCTTTCCTCACACTCTTATTTTCTCTCTCTCCCTCTCCCTCTTCTCACACTCAATTTCTCTCTCTCCCACACATATATATCTCCATAATTTATCACTTTAATGCTCTCCCCTTCCTGCTCTCACAATATCTTCCTGTGCTCTCTCTCTCTCTCTCTCTCCCTCTCCCTCTACCTTTTCTTGCATTGTCATTTTATCACTCTCCCTCTCCATCTCCCTCTTGTGTTTGAACCTCTCTCTCTTCTCACACTCTCTCATTTTCTCTCTCCTACACATATCTATCTCCCCTTCTCTCATAATATCTTTATGCTCTCTCTCTCTCTCTCTCTCTCTCTCTCTCTCTCTCTCTCTCTCTCTCTCTCACACACACACACACACACACACACACACACACACGTGTCCTTATCACTCAATATTTCTCTCTCAAATGCATGTTTCTTATCCTTTATCCCTTTATCTCACTCTCTCTAATGCATATCTCTTCCTTCATATCACTTTATCTCTCAATTTTTCTCTCTATGTCTACCTCATGTTTCTCGAACTTCCCCCTACCCCTCTAATATTTTCTCCTTTTATAACTACTTACTTTCTTTGTCTCATTTATATTTATCTGTCGCCCTCTCTCGTAGTGTCTACTTTATGTGTCACCCTCTTTCCCTTGTCTCATTTCCTCTCACATCACATACTCATTTTCAAAATTGATTACATGTATATGCTTTGAATTTATTTATAAAACCTAATTTTATTTGTAAACTTAAACTTTATTTCAAAGCATTCGCTTAACATTCAAAATTTAACATTACTTCTAAACATTCATTTAAGTTTATCTTTAAAGGTTGGACTACATTGTAAGGTTTGTCCAAAATTTTAAATTTCAACCTTAGTTATAATTTTTTATGTAATATCTAACTCTTTGTTCCAATTTTAGTAGGTTTATAAATTGATTTGATATATAAATTTTAATATGTTTTAAATTAAATTTGATATAACGATATATTTTTAAACATTTAAATATGTTTCTAAAAAACTTAAACTTTATTTCAAAGCATTCGCTTAACATTCAAAATTTAACATTACTTCTAAACATTCATTTAAGTTTATCTTTAAAGGTTTGACTACATTGTAAGGTTTGTCTAAATTTTTAAATTTCAACCTTAGTTATAATTTTTTATGTAATATCTAACTCTTTGTTCCAATTTTAGTAGGTTTATAAATTGATTTGATATATAAATTTTAATATGTTTTAAATTAAATTTGATATAACGATACATTTTTAAACATTTAAATATGTTTCTAAATTAACTATGATGTATTTTGATATTCTTTAAAAATGCATATAAATATAAATAGAAGATTTATTGTCAATATCATAGATGCTTGTAATTAAAATAAATTTTAATTTTTATATGTTTCTAAATAAAATTTGATTTTCTTTAGCTTTTTAATATGAATAATAAAAGAAGTAATTTAAATTGAAAATTATTTTAAATTTGATATGACCTGATATATTTTAGTATGTTTCTAAATTAAAATAGTTACTACAAAAGAAACAATAAAAATCAAAAGCAATATTGAGGGGAAGAAATTAGAAGTCCGAACTAAAAATCTATGAGAAAAAGAGAAACATGGACAAAACAAAGAAATAATATTTGAAAGTAAGGAATCAATTGAGCTAAAATGGATCTAGAATTGTCATTAAAAGTTTCAGAGGTGGATTTGTAATCGCCAGTAAATGAACCAAAGCCCGATGAAATTTTTTATTTGTTTGCCCCATCAAACTGTAAAGGCGTCATGCTATACACACGTAGCAGGGAATGAACGTAGTAAAGCTAAATAAAGAAACCAACCTATAATGTGTTACTCTATACAGAGTAAAAGATAAATAAAGAAATTAACCAAATTAAATTTTAGCTATGGAGAAGCATCTTCCGATAAATAACATAAATCTCATGAAAATAACAGAAATATCATGAAAATAGTAACGCTGTAATGGATTGTCCAGGTTAAAGGAGGAATTATTAAGGGTATTTCAGGCAACATTAACCTGATTCCATGAAGCTAGCCAAGATGTCTTGCTCTCCAAAAAGCTCTGAAAAATAATCAGCCGCTCCCATTTCGCCCTCCTCTGATGATTCTCTCTTTATTTCCGAAGGAGAAGCACAAAATTGGATTGCCTGGACCTCCTTTACATGCACATTCTCCCAATCAACAGTTTGTATGCAGCAAGAAAAATTAGATCGGGAAACATGGCTGCTCTTGAAATCAAGAGAAGTTGGGCAGACAGAACCATTTCTCTTCCCTTTTTTTGATGTGCCCACAGAATGGTGTATTAACTTAAACTGTAACTGTAGTGTGCAGCTATATATTAAACTATTTACGTTATAAATAAAATATTTACTGGAAAGCATTGGAATTTGGAGAGACTGATGGAATCTATTTTTAATGCTTCCATTGTCCACTTGTATGCAGTGCAGATTTGATGTGGCTGCCCCAGGGAAGATCATGCTTACCTAGAAGAAAAATGACAGAAAATGAGCTAGAAAAACTTGTGTAAATAATAAAACAATTACAAGTTTAATGGAAATGGAAACACACACGACTTCCAGGTGGAGCCGGACGTGGCAAAAACAATTCATCATAAAACAGTTAAATGAACGTCAAATTTTTTTAAAATACTAAAATGTTTACATTGACGAAAGCTCCCACTGTAGAAAGCCTCTCGGCTTAAAAATAACTAAGGGGCCATAGACTTACAAATAATTGTAATTAAATAAATGAATCTATTTATTAAAGTTAACTTGAATAAAATAATTAATTAATTATATTTAAAGTCGAAACAAATTATATAGTAGAATTTATTGTGGGGAACATTTTATAGTGTAGCATTTAGTTGTGAGCCTTATGTTAATATGAGAGTAGCTCATTACTAATTCAAATAAAAATTAATTTTATTGTTTATTTTTATTTATTGACTTTATATTAAATAATAATAATTATTTATAATATAATTTAGTTGATAGGCTATTTGTGGGAACTTTGTTCCCGAAAATTCAAATTTTGATGAAAAATTTGCAAGAGTTTGGTAGAAAATTGAAAATCCTTCCCCCTAATTATTTACTGGTCAATTTTTATCTCCATCCACTTTAAACTCTTGTTTTGATATTTATTAGTTGTTATCTCCACCTTTAACTATTGTTTTTGTTTTCCTATCTATTAGTTGTGATCTCCACATTAGCTCATGTTGTGATCTATTCATTAACTTCTGATTTTTAAAATTGATTTAGATTTTAGATTTTAAATTATTATTATTATTTATGAGTTTAATTTTTTTTAAATATTATTTTTTAATTTCTATAATTTATTTAGTCAATAGAATATTTATTAGACATATTAATTTTTTGCATTTCTCTTATTGATTTTTCATAATAGAGTTTTTGACGGATTTTTTAAAATGATTTTTTTTTCATATTTGATAAATTTAATTTAAATAAATAATATTTATTAATCTATTTAAAATTTTTTAGTAAATATTATGTTATTTAAATTAAAAATTATTAATAATCTAATTTGTTCACATAAGATTATAATTTAAATATCCATTTTTAACTATTGTTTTTCTTTTTTTATTTATTTAAAAATAATTACTTGTGATCTCCACATTAGATTATGTTGTGATCTCTATTTATTAAACTTTTATAACTTTTTAAATTGATTCAGGTTTTAATTTTAAATTACTTTAAATTATTATTTTTATATTAGTTTAGTTTTTTCTTTAAATATTGTTTTTTCAGTTTCTATAATTTATTTAGTCAATAGAATATTTGTTAGAGATGTTGCTATTTTTTATATTATTATTTTTGTATTTCTCTTATTAATTTTTCATAATAATTTTTTTGATGGTTTTTTTAAAATGATTTTTTTTCTTCATATTTGATAAATTGAATTTAATGGTTAAATATTCAAATTATTGAACACATTTCTTAAGCAATATTCAAATTTCCTAAACATTGTAAATTTTATATCTATGTTTTAATCTTCAACTTTTTAATTTTTTAGCGATAGGCTATTTGTAGGAACTCTATTCTTAGAAATTAAATTTTTGATGGAAAAGTTGTCAGTTGACTAGAAAAGTTGTTAGTTTGGCTGAAAAATTGCAAAACATTCCCATTAATTATTTACCAGCTAGTTTTTATCTCACTCCACTTTTAACTCTTGTTTTGATATTTATTATTTGTTATCTCCACTTTTAACTATTGTTTTTCTTTTTCTATTTATTAGTTGTGATCTCCACATTAGCTCATGATTGTGATCTCTATTCATTTAACTTTTTATTATAAAATTGATTTAGATTTTAGTTTTTAAATTATTTTAATTTATTTTTTATATTTGTTTAATTTTTCTTTAAATATTGTTTTTTAGTTTCAATAATTTATTTAGTCAATAGAATATTTGTTAGACATATCATTTTTTTGTATTTCTTTTGATGGGTTTTAATTTTTTTTTTCTTTTTCATATTTGATAAATTTAATTTAAATAAATAATATTTATTAATCTATGGAAAAGATTTTACTAAATATTATGTTATTTAAATTAAAATTTATTAATAATATAATTTGTTCACATAAGATTATATTTTAAATATCCACTTTTTTTTTAAAAATTTTTTTTAGATTGTAGGAATCGGTGCAACATGACCCCCCTATAAACTGCAGTGCGCTTGGTAAACTTTTTAACGTGACCGGTAGCACTGGCACAACACGCCCACCAGTACCACGAGGACGGAGGAGACTAGAACCCGTGACCACTTTTAACTATTATTTTTCTTTTCTATTTATTTAAAAAATAATTACTTTGATCTCCACATTAACTTATGTTGTCATCTCTATTTATTTAACTTTTGATTTTTTAAAATGCTTTAGGTTTTAGTTTTTAGATTAGTCTAGTTTTTTTATTTGAATATTATTTTTTAATTTTCTATAATTTATTTAGTTAATAGAATATTTTTTAGAGACATCATTATTTGTTCATATTATTTTTTCATATTTTTCTTATTAATTTTTCGTAATTGATTTTTTGATGGGTTTTTTTTTAAATGATTATTTTTTTCATATTTGATAAATTGAATTTAATTGTTAAATCTTGAAATTATTGACCACGTTTCTTAAGCAATATTCAAAATTTTTAATATTGTAAATTTATATCTATGTTTTAATGTTCAACTTTTTTATTTTTATATTTTCATTTTAAAAAAAATTATATTTACATTATTTAATGTTCATTTTACATTTTTCTCTTAAATCTCATATCCTGTTGGCACACTCGTTGCATGTACAAAAGTATGTGATTGCTAGTTATATTAATATTAGGTTGGGGGTTTACTTTGATTTGTGAGAGCTTCTTGTGGTAAAGCTTGAAATTATCGAGTCTCAAAAAATTATCTATCACTGTGGTTTATAATAGAGTTATACCTAGTTTGAACAATCTAAATACATAAATAGATCATAATAATATTATATTATTTAAAATATTAAATATAATATAATATTTTATTAAAGATTAAGAGTATTATACAACAACAATTCAAATTTTATATATTATAATCTCCTATTAAATATACTTCAATTAATGGATAATAAAGTAATATAATGAGAATAAAATTGTTCTCAAGTGTGAGAAAGGGAACCCATGATGGTGTTGAAGGTTATGAGAGGTGTCATTCTATGTGCAGTCTCCTCTCTTCTTTTTATTTTGAATTCTTTACATGGGGAGGGTAACTTTTTGCTATTTAGGGTGTGGAATTTCCTCTCTATTGTTTTATTTTGTTGATTTTGATGGAGCTACATTGAGTGTTAGGGATTTTTCATTGTTTATGTAGGGGGAGGTGTGAGATTAGGAGCTTGTTGTGGTGATTACTGACGATGATTCCACTGAATCTTTGTGGTTGGGAGTAGGGGTTTTCTTTCCTTGATGTTTATGAGTTAGTTGTAGATTGAGATGGAGGGCCATCATGGTTCTTTAATTTTGGAGGTACAACACAAGGTGGATCTTCTTTTGGTGTACATGGGAAGTCTTCAAACTATTTTATGAATGTGAGGGCCCCAAACTTATGAAAATGAGTAGTTTCTTACTCAATCTAGATCATTTGGATTTGGTCATTCCTTTGGAATTGGTAATGGAGGATTTCTCTTATCTGAGAAACCATGTTCTAATATATAAATTTCCTAGGATTTATATTTCTCTATCGGTCTTGGAATCCTAAATTTGTCATTCTTGAGAGGAGAGATTATGTTGATTTGCAAATAGTTATTTGATAGTTGTATTTTATAGCATGTCTAATAAGAATTTAATTTTTTAGGAAAGGCACCATTTTTTATAATCTTGTTGGTCAATTCATCAAGTTGTGGCATGTAGATTTCAATTCAACTAGAGAGCTACCCTCAAGGTTCTTGTTTAGACCCATCTCTCACAAATCCCATTGGATTTTTGGAGAGGGGATATTTTGGAAAAGGTTGTTTCTCTACTTAAAAAGTTGGCCACAATATCCTAACAAACCCTTGATAAAAAGGTAATAGTACATTTACTCATATTTATGTGGATATTTATCTAAATAAACCCTTCTTAGGTTCTTTAGAAATTTGTCTAGAAACTTCAGCTTGGTTTTAATAATCAGACTGTGATAATCTTTCCTTTTCAATGTTGATTTTTTCATCATTATGGACACCTACAATGAAAATATCTTGTAGTAAATAAATTTGTTTAGGCTAATAGTTATCCTCCTTCCATGACAACAAATATTGATAAAGGGGACAAAGGAAAAGCCCATATGATGGATAGTGGTCCAAATAATGATGTCATTACACCTATTAAGCCTTGGTCTAAAGAGAGGAGATAGAAGAAGTCTTTTACATATAAGTAGAATGATGAGAGCTTCACTAGTTTGAACTATTAAAAACTTTGGCCTTGGAAGAGAGGATTCTAGTTGATTTGATTTCTAGGGCTACTACAATAGGGATTCTTCTATTTATTTATTTTATTTCATTCATACTTTTGAATGGATTTTTCAATTTTGTATATTAGTGTTGTTTTTGTGTTAAGTGTTTTGCTATTCTCAATATAATTTCTTGGATTATATTTAAGGATTTATGAGTATTTATTTTGCTAAATCAATTTCTTTTATTTGATAGATAACAATTTGATTTAGTTCTAACTATTTAGATTTATTATTAAATGAAGAATTACTTACATATAAGAAAGAGATTTTCACAATACATAACAAGTGTCACAATAGTGGCTACTATTTGACAAATAGAAATAATATAATTATAAATGTCATGTTAATATTTAATTTAATTTAATTAATCTTAATCTTAAAAATTTCACCATAATTTTATTAAATTTATTGTAAGTATTAAATATGTAGTTTTTTTAATAATCATAATACAAGTAATCAATTTTTTAATGATTTAAAATTGTAAAGTAGAATCATAACATTAGTAGTTAATTTTTAAGAATACAAATCTAATTATACCTCTATTAAAAATATAAATTATTATTTCCTTTTATATAACTAATTTTATTTTCAATTAGATTTATTTAATTAATTATAAATCATACATTATAATTATATTAAATCAAAAAATACAATCTAATACAAACATCTAACTTAAAATATTATCTAATACAAAAATTTAATTAAAAATAATAGTATTCTAAAAAAATTAATTAGAAATATGATAAGGAAGATTAAAAAAATACAAATACAAGTTAAAAAAATAATAATAAATAAAACTAATGTAACTAAAAGTTTTCTAAACTTAAGGCATGTTTATAAAAAAAAACTTTTAGGAAGTGGAAAACATTAAGTCTAAATATTTATATTAATATAAAAAATACATGCAAAAAGAAAGAAGTTTACAATTTTATGTAAAAAAATTATTAACTTTATAGTATGAAAAATAATTAATGGTCATGGATTTACAAATAATTGTATTGAAATAAATGAATCTATTTATTAAAGGTATAGTGATAAAATAATTAATTAACTTAATTTAAAGTTGAAATAAATTATAGAATCGAAATTTAAAATTTACAAATGATTAAAATAAATTTGATTATAAATTGTAAGAAACATCTTGTAGTGTCATATTTAGTTTTTAACTCTATGTTGATAAGAGTGGTTCGTTTCAAGTTCAAATTAAATTGATTTTATATTTATAGTTATTTTTAATCTTTATATTAAATAATAATAATATTTATTTATATTATAATTAAATTAATATTAGGTTGGGGTTTAGTTTGATATGTGAGTGTTTCTTGTGGTAAAGCATGAGATTACTCTCAAAAAGTTTATCTATGAGTGTAGTTTATAAAAGGGTTATGTACCCAGTTTTAAGAGTCCAAATACATAAATAGATCATATTAATCTCATATTATTTAAAATACTAAATATTATATTATACTGAATATTTTTAATTAAATATTAAGAATATTATACAAAAGCACTTAGACTTATATATTATAAAATTCTATTAAATATACTTCATTAATGGATAATAAATTAATATAATATGATAAAATGGTTGTAAGGTGTGAGGAAGGGAACCAAAGATGGTGTTAAAGGTTATGGGAGCTATCATTCTATGAACAATTTCCTATTTTCTTTCTATTTTGAATTCTAGATGTGGGGAGGGTTTCTTTTTTCTATTTAGAGGGTGGGATTTCCTCTCTTTTGGTTTCTTTTGTCGATTTTTATGGAGCCACATCGAGTGTTAGGTATTTCTCATCATTTATGTAGGGGGGCCACGATATTAGAAGTATCGCTGGCGATTCCACTAAGTCTTTTTGGTTGGGAGTAGGGGTTTTCTTTCCTTGATGTTTATGAGTTAGTTGTAGATTGAGATGGAGAGGCATTGTGGTTCATTAATTTTGGTGGTTCTTGGTGGTACAACATATTGGATACAACTGACTCTAATGAAGTAAAAAGGAGATTGTTGGATAGTAGTGAAGTTGGTGAAGATGATGATCACAACAAAGCCACAAAGTATATGTGAAAGAGTCATATTAATTGTTATATTGTCATTGATGTCAAGCTATTTAACTGCATTAATTTATGCAAGTTGCAATCATCTAAAGGATGTGATGTTGGATAAAGAAGTTTAAGGAAAAGTATCAAGATGTGATGTTAATTATGTGAACCCAATTGGCAACTGGTGAATTATTTTATGAAAGTATAATGTTGGTTTGGTATTATTCATGATTACATGAAGTGTTAAGATTGTGTATAAGAAAGTTAGTTTGGTCGATAAGAGAAGGAATGAAGTTGAAGAATAAAAAGATAAGGTATACCAAGATAGAGATAGTGGTTAGTAAATGAAGAGGATGAAAGGTAAAATACAAGAAGACAGTGTTGACCAAGCACGAAAAATGTTAACCGAGTATAGTACTAACCGAGTAGGAAGAACATCATTTGGTAAATGAAAAATAGTTGTGAGAAAATGATTAAAAAATGAAATAATGCAAAGATCAAGACTATTCTAGAAGATTCCAAGATAAGGAAAAATATTATTAGAGATATATATGGTTGGAGAAATTCATAGTAGATCTGATGGTAAAGATTTATGAAGAGTTTTGAGATCTAAGAAAGGTACCAATTTCCAAGGAGAAGATATGATTGTCAAGATCTATAACCTAGTGAAAATACATTGAACCTGAGATCAAGTGGAGGAGAATAATTCATGGAAAACCTAATTCATGAGATGAAGAAAAAAAAAGATGTCTACATAAGGAAGAGACAAGGATTGAAATGTTGATGGCCCAATTAAGAGAAAAGTGGAAGAAAAGTATCTTAAGAAGATCGTGCTAAGAAAATCTAAGTGCACAGTTGAGCAGAAGTAAAGAGTTGAGTGTGATGTCCAGTTAGTAAGTAGAGATATAGAGCATAATGGATATCTGATCAAACAAAGTAAGTTACTAATGTTAATAGATCATTTGATTATCACTCTAACCATTGTTATAGAAAATATCCTAACCAAGTGGACTTAACAATCTTAATTTGTAAATCCATTTATATGGTGACATTTCATTGAATGTTTGTAGGTCCTTTAGATAGGCCACCCATTGAAGGGTGATAAGGTCGAGATGATCTTTGGTGAAAATCCCCTAATAGTGCTGCACCTAACAGAGTGCTTATAGCCTTTAACAAGGTTGTATATTAACCAAGCTCACTTCTAAAGAGTGAAATATATTTTGGGTCACTAGTCCTTGGTGGTTTTTACCCTAATCAAGTTTCCATGTTAAAAATCATGGGGTCAACATGTGTATGGATATTTTGCATGTTATTTACTTTTACATGTTGAAACTATTTATATTTGTCTAATTTGGTGAAAGTTACTGATATTCGGTATTGCAAGTGAAATATGTTTGATGTATATGAAAGTTTCCTAAGATTACTAAGTTGGTTATCTAATAAGTATAAGTTTTTATAAGTGTGGTGAATTTTTAAAAGGTCTCGAGGATAATTGATTCATCCCCTTCCCACCCCCTGCCAGTTATATAACACGCACAAGGTGGATCTTCTTTTGGTGCATATGAGAGGTTTTCAAACTCATTTTCTGTAGGTGAGAGCCCCAAACTTATGAAATTGAGTAGTTTCTTACTTAGTCTAGATCATCTAGTTTTGATCATGTTCCTTTGGAATTGGTAATGGATGAAATTTCTTATTTGAGAAACCATGTTCAAATATATAAATTTATTCATATTTATATTTCTTCATTGGTATTGGAATCCTAGATTTGTCGTTCTTAATAGGTTGAAGGTGATATAGAGATAATGCTGGTTGAACATAGTTATTTTTTTATAGAATGGCTAATAATAATTGATTTTTTAAGGGAAGGCACTAGTTTTTTTAATCTTTTTGATTTGTTCATCAAGTTGTGGCATGTGAGTTTTAATTCAACTAGAGAACTACCCTCAAGGTTCTTGTCTAGGTTAATCTCCCACAAATCCCACTAGAGTTTTGGAGAAGGGATATTTTTCAAAAGGTTGTTTTTGTACTTGGAAAGTTGGCTGCAATATCCTAACAAACCTTTGATTTAAAAAGATAATCACATCTAGAAGTATTTCTATGGAGATTTATCTAAATAAACCCCTCCTAGATTCTTTATAAATTTGCCTAGAAACTTCATCTTGGTTTTAATAGTTAGATTATGATACTCTTTCCTTTTCAATGTTGAATTTTTCATGATTATGGCCACCTAAAATGAAAATATCCTATAGTAAATAAATTTTTTTAGGTTAATTGTTCTCCTTCCACGACTCCAAATATAGATAAAGGGGACACATGAAAAGCCCATATTATTGATAATGGTCCAAATAATGATGTTTTAACACCTATTAAGCCTTGGTCTAAAGAGAGGAGATAAATGAAGTCTTATAGATATAAGTATAATGATGAGAGGTTCACTAGTTTGAGTTATTTAAAACTTTGGCCTTGGAAGAGGGGATTCTAGTTTATTTGATTTCTAGAGCTACTACAATAGGTATATAAGATATTTAAGAGAAAGAGATTGTTCAAGATTATAAATCTTTGCAAAATATTGATATTCTCCCAATTCTTTCTAGTGGTCTTGATTTGAGAGATCCAAGTGATTCTACAACATTGTGGAATGATATTATTTTGGAAAAAATGGCTAAAGAGGTGTTGCGGTCCAGTAGAGGAAAAGGTTCTTCTCAGGCTTTGGGTTTGTAGTAAAAGTACCTTAAGAAAGATCCTTTTGAGAATTATTCTAAAGGTGGACACAAGAAGGATCAAGAGAAGATTAAGGGTTAGTCAAACCCATTGGTTCTTACTTCTTACAATATCTTCAATGATGATTTTCTCTTGGAATGTAAGGGGTTGAATAGCATCCTTAGACAAAAGGATATTATTAATTTGGTTGTAATTCATTCTCTAAATAATTTTTTATATCCGCAAGTTTAAGATTTTAGTTGCTAGAATTCTTCAGTGTGCTTCTAATATCTACCATATTGGTCAGTCTCAGTCCATTGGTCCTCAAGGTTTTTTGGAGGTCTAACACTTATTTGGGACTCAAGAAATATTGTTCCACTATGGCAAGTTTCCAATCATTCCAATAGTTGCATGTGTACTTATAAGTTTGTAATAATGCAAAATATTCTACTATTCCACAAAATGACATAATGATCATACCTTTACAAGTAAACCAATAAAACTTGAAAGAACATAATGAAATACTTAATTATATCTTGTTACCTTATATATTCATCTTGGATCCGCTTTTCTCCTTGTTCTTGAGAATCTTGGTGTTTGGGTTTCTCTCAAAAATTTTACACTTATTGAATAAAACTTCAAGTGGTTCATATTTGTGATGTCAAATGCAACTAGAATGTATCCTAGAATGCTAAAATGTTACGATAATGGTGATGACTATAAAAGATAACATATATATGATAAATAAAGTAATCATTATTTCTTATGCCTACTATGATGATGATATAAAAATTCTCCAATGATTGAAGCCATAGGCATGCTAGATTTATCTTAGATTGATTGAATTTTTCTTAATATCTCAAGAACATTTGCTCTAAGTGAAGGAATGTGATCTCCTTTTACATGTTTTTTCTCACCTTGATTCCATGTGGTACAAATTAATACTAAGATTGAATCTTGGAATAATGGAGGGTTGAGTTTGAGATAAAGTAGGTAGATGCTCAAATGTGATTGAAAAATAGGGTGGAGATAAATTAAGTAAATGCTCAAATGTGGGTGAAAAGGAGGGAGATATGTGCCTCCTATAATGAAAACATTGAGGGTCATGTAGGGGAGAAGGAAACTTGTTGAGCATCCCTCCATAAATATTGAGAGAATGGGTAGAGATTAATTCTCATTATAGGACTCTTGTAAAAAAAATCTTATGGGCCACCTTTGACCAAGTTATTTGTAGGGAAAAGTCACTAAATGATAGGAAAGGTTTCATGAGACTTGATCTTGTGAAGGTTGATAACCACAAGAATTAGTCTCATGTGGACACATAGGTTTCCTCTTCTCCTATGACCAAAGATACTTTATTGAAGATCAATAGAATATGTACATATTAATAGTAAAAAAATTAGCAGCATGGATGGGGTGGGGGATGAAATGGAATAAGGAAGTGGATTGGGAGACTTGGTCATATGATGACAAGATAATTAAATAATTGTAGGAAACTATTTAATTAAGGATGTTCAGAGGACTTATGCTTAGAAGAATAAGATAGGCTAATTAACTAAATTAATTAAATAATTCATTTATTAATAGTAGACCAAATATTAATTAAATAGTTAATACTTAGGTGCATACACTGTGGTAGCCTCTAGTTTGGAATATGGGGAAATTATTTTGGTTACTAATTTGTATCCTCTAATTAATATCTAAGGGAAAACTTACCTTTGATCTCATATAAGGTATGTTATATAATGTTTTCCATATCTTTGTAGGGTTTGTTAAGAAGTAAAGTCCATGACAATTGAGGCAAGAGGGCGTGAATCAGTGTGAGCAATTAATCATAAATCCAAACTTATTAAGTCCAACTCCAATAACCAAAATAATGAAGCTTAACATGAGATAAACCATGCATAATGGCACAATAATTTTTTTTACTAGGGAAACCCTTGATCAAATAAAAAATCATGATGGGGATGGCACTGACAAGATAGTGTACTAATATAAAAGCTCCTTGTGAAAGGATGTGACCCCGTTACGAGCCAATTATAATTCATTTAGTACAAAAGTCCATATTAAAGGAAAAATTGCTATTAGGATACCTTGAACCTCTTTTAGATGGTTCTAACCTTGTTAAATGTAAATAGGGAAACAACTAGATCCACTATCCAGTTTTTTCCAACAACTCTGAAGATCAATACTTCAAGATGAATATCCAAAATAATGAAAGGACCAAACTACAAATTAATTGAAAATATAGTTCCTTTGAAGCCCAATATCATACATCAATTTAATCTCTCCTTTGATGTTCTTTTATTATCTAGTAATAAAACTTGCATCCTTTGACCACATATATAAATCATATTAGGACATGTGGTATCTTATATCCAAGGAAAACATATTTCCTTTATACCCTTTCCAAATAACTAATTAGGTTAACTTGTTAAGGCATCCCCAATGTAGAACTAGTAATATAGATCCAAATTAAGGCATACACACCTTCTTAAGAATCATTATAATTATTACATTTATGTTCTCACAGGTTAAAATATAATTTTGTAATGTCCCCATTTTAGTAGTTGACCAAGTGTGTGTGTGTTAGCCTTGTTCTACATGGTCTCGAGGGCTAACGAAGGGTTTAATGGGATCCTGGAGTGTTTTGGCCTAGTCATTTCCAATTTGGGCCAAAACGAAGTTGAGTTACTCAGTTTCAGGCATACTTACTATTTTTAGTAAGTCGGCAGGACACAGTGCAGGTCAATTTTGGTGATTGGATTTGATACTCCTCGGTGAGAGCTTTCCAATGAGCTATCACTCACATTATTTGAAGTCTGATTGCTAATACATTTTAATGCCTGAAGTTTTATTAAAGTAACGTCTAATTTAATTGTAAAATATTAAAGTGTTACTCTAATATTTATTTTATGGGGATGTGTACCCAAGGGAGACATAAGGGGTATTTTAATATATGTTTTATATATTACACATCTTTTATCCCACATTGCCCATATGAGTTGAGCGGACCCTTGGAAATAGAATAAAAGGAAGCATTTGTGGCTTCATTAGAGAGGGTTGAATATGAGAAGAAATTGGTGTATGAGCTGCAGCTCCGTTCTTGGCATTTGAGGACGTTTATCCTCTTTTGTAACATTCTAGACGTCATTCCCTTGGGGTTTGGCCTTTGGAATTCTTTGTTATCGGCTTCATTATCAGGTAGTTTAGTTGCATTTTTTGCTACAGGCAGATTTGGTATTTTGCTCATATCTTCTTCACTACTTGTCCGACGCTTATGCCGCTTTGAGGGAATGATATTACCAAGGTAGTGGACTGATTGAAGGACAAAGTACTATAGCAACAAGTTCGAAAGCATGGGCTGGAGTATTATGTCAATAATGCTGAAGTAATTAGTGAGTTGATAAATCTGCCATGTATTTGGTTTTATGAATTCTGAAAATAACATTTTATTGACAGCAATTCATTTCCACTTTGCATATTATAGTAGTTTCTTTCTTGTTTATGTTGTATGATACCAATTCCATTCACAAAACACAACAAACAAATAAACATTTGATTTCTGGAGTTATAAGGGGTTTAAAACATTAAACGGAGAAATAAGAGGTTGAATGCAAACTGTTTGACATAATTCCTTTCAGCAATTTGGTTTAGTTTTTGGGACATTTAGGGGTGCCCATTACAAATTTATACTTTATACAATGAAGATCAATACATTACACTAACACAATCAACTACCAGTAAAACATATCGCATGTTTGACTTCAACGACCTTTCCAAAATGATCTCTAAGATTTGTAATCATGAAAATGACATCATAAACATGTCTTAAACCATGATCCAAGATCACTAACATTAATTCCATCTCACTGATAAGATATAGAAAATTTACTAACAATTGTCTCTGTCAATATTTCTTGCACATTGGTTCGCTATGAGTATTCACCAAATAATTTGTAATCCACTAATACTTAACATAAAATCAAGAAAACATTTATTTTTCATCTATAATCATCCATGAACATAATCCTAATCTCCAATAATTTAATATGCAAGGGAAAATTTGTCTTTCATCTCATATAAGGTATGTTAGACCACGTGTTCCATATCTTCATAGTGTTTTAGGTGGTGATTTTAGTTTAATGTTGAATTTGGACAAAAAAGGGAGCAAAATTTTGATTCATTATACAATAATGTGAAGAGGGAGAAGACAATAAATAAGTAAAAATATTGAAATATATTTCTACTATGCATAAGGCATATCTAATTACACTAGTGGCTTAAATACCTTAGAAATAATTTATTGGCTAACTAAAATGTAAAAATAGTTGATGTATATGGAGATATAAAATCCATAAAAAGTAAAGACAGTCAGGATTAGTGCTAAATTATTTAGAACTAAATTAGAAGATGAAAGGAAAATATTAGAAGGTGTGATTGGAAAATATCAAAATCAAGAGCTACGTTTGTTCCTATATAATTATCAATTACATACATTTAGAAAATATTAGAAAAATTAAGATAGAAGGATTTGAATTTGAAATATTTTACTAGGAAATTTTACAAGTTAAAAACTAGGGCTAGTCATCATTACGTAATCAAGAAAATGTGGTGACACATATTAATGGTTTGGGAGGAATTATTAAAGAAGAATTGAGTATGATGATACTATATTTGGTTTAAGAAGTATATGTTGGAAATCTTATAGGAAAAGTGAGATACTGAGAGGGGAGGGGGTGAGTAAGGATCTATAAAAAAATTCACACTTCAAACATGAAACATATTTGATATCACCACATAAACCCTTATCTCAATATTACCATAAATCACATCAACCACTTACTGCAAAAAATTATTAGATCTAGTATCTAACTACATGAATGAAAATTCACAAACACATAACACATTAACACATAGATTTGGTAATGCAGATTTGATCACTTCTAATGATCTACCCTGTGAGGGGTCTTCCCTGTTAAAGGCTAAAAGAACTGCTAGGTTCTACCTTGGTTAAAGAATTTACATCACAATTGAGTACTATGTTAGGATTTTTACAAAATCCTATTAAGGCTATTCTGTTAAGATATTTAAATATTGAAACACATGTTAGAATGTTCAATACCTGATCCTTTGGTTAGCACTTCAATGCTTAATAACAGATCTCCTCTATGCAATATAATATCACCTTTACTGTGATTGATCATCTCTATCTTTGCTCAAAACTATTCAATACACTACTCAGTCTCTACTATCATAACACTCTGATTCACCTCCAAAACTTTGCATGCAATCAATCTCTTCATTCATACATACTCACACACACTCATACATATGAACTAGGTCATAAGACCTCCATAAATAGATGTTTAGGTGAACCTTTCAGATCTAAATCAATGATCTAGATGTAAGAAAACTTGCAACAAAGAATATAATTATTTTCACATAACCCATAATAGATCTGAAACAAGTATGCAATCAAAATCCACATGCAAGAGAATAAATAACATACCCACAAAAATTTGTGACACAAGATATACCCTGGGAAACCCTCATTGAGGAAAAAAAACCCAACCTCCAAAAGCATCCATCACCATGCATTATTCAACAAAAACACCATTCTAATACAACCATGGAAGCCTTCAATGTCATAGCCACAACCAAGCAATCTATGTGAACAAGCATGAATCCACACATCCCATGCCATGCTTCCAACCTTCACAAATGCTCCCTTGGCTAACCTATCAAACCTTGTCCTACTCAACCCTTGCCTTTTGCCCTTCTATCTTCTCACACCAACAACTACTCTCTTGGTTGCTTATATAGTAGCAAGTCCCACAAAACCATCAAGTGGTATTACATAAACCATGTGCTACCTAACCTATTGACACCACATTTAATATTGTAATTTTAATTCTTTTTCCCAATATTAAATAATTACATGAAATATTATCACAATGTTACAATACAACTAATCAAGTATATCCCATGGGAATCTTTACATGTTGCATGTCTATCTAGGTGCAACATTACATAATAAAATAAAATAATACAATATAACAATATTATGCAATGTGTGAAACACCCATTATCTCAACACTAGATTCATTTATTTTGCCACTTAGTCCTTGCATTTTTTTAATTGGTTGATTCCCCACATAGGGATTAATGATCTTCCTTTGAATGTGTAATCAAATCCTTGGTTACCTCTCTAATCTTCAAAAAATGCTTCTATCTTGATAGAAATGGTTTACATAGGATTTAGTGTCCTTTCAAATAAATATGTGAAACTATGTTACTCGACACTTACATCATATTGATGCTCGAGATAAACTATTTCATCATTTTTTCCCTCAGTCTCAACTTTTCTCAACATGAACTAAATTACTTAACATCTATATCACTCAGCATCAATGACTTTCTTTAACAAGCTCAACAATCAATGGAGCACTCAGCCAACTCTAGCTTGCTTGATAGTAACTAATGCTTGCCACACAATTTTATATATTTACAAGCCTTCAATATTAAGCTTGGCCTATATATGATGACTTAGTCACAATGATGAATGAATAACCCTTCCTTGTGAATGACTAAGTGTTTGACACTAATAGACAACATGACTTATGGATCAACAACCTCCCCCTTTGACATTAGTGGAAAAAACACTTTGTCATGATAAAAAAACTATTCATTACAAAAACTAAAACACAAGTACTCCCCCTTATAATACAATCCATACCTTAACTTAGTATACTTTGTACATGTTTTGACTCTGGAATTGGTATATACATGTAAAACTGCAAAATTTGCAAACTCCCCTTGATCATCCTTAATATTCATTATCATCCTAAATCATGGTCATTACATTTCCCCTTTGTTTTCCTCTCATTTCCCCCTTTTTTTTATCACTCATGTCTACTGGGGTGGGGATTTCAAACCAAACTTATCCAAAAAATGGTTTGCGAATGTGTAAAATGTTGCTTAAGGTATTATCCTAGTTAGTCCTAATGGATTCAATAGGCTTAATCTCTATCTCCAATTTGGCTACAAGATCCACCATACTATCAACAAATGATAAATTTGGATTAACTTGGACTAACTCCTTTGCATTATTCAAATGCCATTGCACAATTTCAAGGTGAGGTGTCATCGTGGCTTGAATAGAGATCATTTTTTCTCTTATTCGGCTATACTCAACATTCAATTTAGTAAGCCTTGCCTATTGAAAATTGACCTTTGATAAGTGCACAACACTAGAACTAGCATATGTAGTTAGTACATTTGCACTATATTTCAAGTTAGCTTCTAACTTATCCATTCTCTCTCTAATATCCTTTGTATAAGTTGATTTATCACACAATTTTTTTTACATTATTTGAAACTTGTTCCAAAATAGTCACAAGTTTAGACAACTCAACCTATCTTACAAAAAATTATGTTGCTACATTTTCCATCACTTTCTTTTTAGTTTTCTTTTTTGACCATTGCATCAATTTCTCATTTGCATCAATATTAGGGTCATTGATCTCTATGATATGAACTAATTAAGCTATTATAGTTACTTTCTCATTAAGGTTTTTCACATCAAAAATTTCTAGTAAAATATCCTTAATCTCATGTAGTACCTATTTCTGTTGTTGTTCTCTCTTCAACTCTTCTTGTCTTGTCTTCCTTACTGATAAATCTTACAAGGTTTTCATTTGCTCATATGTTAATTTATTAGTGTCCCAATTAGGAATCACAATAACTTCATCTAATGTCATTGGCTTCCTAGGTGACTTAACCTTCTTTTTTTGGAACTTTTTCTTCTTAGAATTAGGAGTACTAGAGCTCGATAATGATAATTTCAACCTTTGAGCTTGGACCTCTAGACTTGTTCTTTGAATGACCTTGGCACCCTTAGGTTCTTCTACTAGTTTATGTCCCTCGATTGGTTTGAGTTCAATAGTGGAACTCATATGAACTATCTCCTTTTTCCCCTCAATGTAAGGTCCTAAGACACTTGAACTCTCATTTCTAGTAGCAAAATTTCTCTACTTGTACATTTTGGCTCTCTTTCTCCATATTCTCATATTGGTTTCCCTTTCTAGCCTCATTTGTATGATCTTGTGCATCTCTCCCTTCATTTGTTAGCATACTCTACTACTCACCAATAATAACATCACCTTTTACCTCTCCTATCATTTGAACATTAGAATCAACAGTAACTATATATGTACATCAATTATACTAGTTGTTACTTGTTGAGATTTTTTTTGCTCACCAATATTAGGATATTCTTTGATCTGCACAATTAATGGATTGGTTTCCATCAATACTTCTTTTATTGACTTAGGAGCTTTCTCCTTCTTCTCTTGCTTGGTCAACCCAGTCATCTCTAACTCTTGTTTAGTAGAAGTCACATTTGGAACTATATTTTATGGAGTTTCATCCTCTATAGTGACTACTTTTGTTTTCTTCTCTCTTTCTAGTACCATCTTATGAATTGTTTCTACTAATTGTTTGACATCTCTTCTTTGTTGTATAACTCTACTTTTCTTGCATCCTTATCCTCCTTAACTTCCTTCTCATCATCAGGCATAAGACCAAAAATTTCTTCCATATCATCTTACACTCTTGTACAAATTCTTCAATTTTATTTTTAAAAATAGTATATGCCCTTCTTTTTGGCACAATCCATTTAGCATAATCCTTCATAGCTATCATGACATGTGTTTTTTACCTAAATTGGGCATAACTTGGGCTAATGTAGCCTCTGTTATCTATTTATTTGTGGTTAGTGCCCATTCCCACTTACCATCAACCTTATTGTACAATTCTTCAGGTGATTTTTTGCCTAATTCAATTAGTGTATACTTGAATTTCACCATCATGTTAATAACAACTTGTTCTACATTTTATTTATCATTCTTGTCCAAGGTTTTCATATTTTATATATTTGAATCCTGCTAAACCTGTTGAACTTCTCAAATTTTCACATAACTTGTCAATAATTTTTAGGCTCTTTCCTTGGAATAGTTTAGAATTTACTTATGTCATCAGGCTTAGTTTGTTATGCCTCATTCTCATCATTGTCAAGCTTTACTATCAACTTAATCTTTGGTTTCTTCTTATGTTAGCTCTTCTCGGCCCATATTGTGTTAGATGTCTTCTTCCTAGGACTTTTTCCTTTAATGGGCCTTGTGATTTTCATAACTCCTTTCTTTACTAGCTTGACAATTGTAGGACTAACTACCTTGGATCTCTGCCTAGTGATCCTTTGTGGTGTGGTTGTGGGATTGGTAGACACCTTCTTCAAGCTTCTCTTCACCTTTGGATCAAGTACAAAAATCTATTTGCCTTTTGTTTAGTTGGGCTCAAAAAGAACTAGTTCTTTACCTTTGTCTTCATGCTCTTGTTTATCATTACCTTCATCTTCTTCCTCATTACTGAAGTCTTCACCTTTTCCTTTAGTTATCTGCATTGGTGCCTCTCCATGTTTACCTTCTAAGTCTTGGATCATTTTCTTCCTTTTCCTATCCATTTTGTGAACCTTTTTTTGCATCATCGTTTTAATCTTTGTTGTCTCATATGTGTCAAATGGTTTGACATTCTTGTTAATCTCCTTAGCTAACAGTGCTATAATAGCTACTGATACTTGATCAATATTTACCTATAATATAGATGTCTTAGTCATGCCACTCTAGGAATTACAACCTGAGCATATGTGTAATTAGTATCAACAAGAAAACATATGTCATCATAATATTGGTCAATGACCGAATTAGGGATCCTAAACCTATTCTTCATCTTTTGCTAAAAATCCTCAAAATAATCATCCATAACAGTCTCAAAGTTATCTCCTAACTGATCGATAAACTTTTTTGTCTTCTTGACAACTGGTCTCCTTTTATCCCATACTACATCTCCAATAGTGGGGAACAAATTTTGTACATAAAAGAATATACACACAATGAGAGAACCAAACTTACATGAGGTATTTTTTGCTTTCCTTATCGCTCCTAGGTTCTTTGATAGTTGAATTAGTTTTAGCTTGGAAAAATCATAACTATGATCTTTCTTAACAAGTTTATATCACATATCAACAACTACACATGACACAATATTCAATTGGCTCGACTAATAAAACTTGTCTACAATGACTAGAACAACAAACTCAATCATTGGATCTTCAATGGTGTTGATCGACATGCCTCTTCCATTCCATTTTTCATTTGTTTTGTTTTCAATTACATCATTTCCTTGACATTGAATGGTCTTAACTCTATCTAGAATAAGGTATCTAGTCACGTGATGTATGATTGAATTTTTTATTCTAATTGGTCCATTCTCCAATCACAATTTCATTTCATGTATTCAACTCAACACAATATTTATCCACTCAACCTTAAATACCTTTGGAAACTCTAGGTAAGAGTTAACCCTATCTCAACCACAACTTTGTGCTCACCTCTTAATCTATCATTATCACATAGCTTTTCGTAAGCACTTCTCAGCTCAAAATCATTGATCTCTCCAATTTTTCACATATAGCATGACCTAATATTGTGTACCATGATTACCCTATGTAATATCATAGAAATTGCCCCTGAAGGATCTCCAATCAATGCAATGTTTGGATATGCCTTAAATTTTAGTAGAGGACATGTCTCATTTATAATAATTTGTCCATTGATATCCTTCAATGCCTCCTCACTAGCAGATAGAGATGATGCCATCTTCACAATCTAGGGTTTTAAAATGAAACAATTTTAGAACTCGGTTCAAATACACCTTTGCACGACTTACTTGCTAATTTTATGACACAAACTCGCTCTGCAATCGCTTAAATTATTTTCTCTATAAATTCTTGAAAACTTGGTGAGTTGAAATGAACTTCAAAATTCACTATATAGGTTCAAACAATTGAATTGAGTCTCCATTAAATTCTTTGTATGCTTATTAGGTGTACATTGAGTGTATAATAGTTGTCTTGGCTTACTCAATGAAACTCAAGGCACACACTTCCTTCAACTTTGCTTGGTTAGTATAATGACTCGGTTCATACTAACATTCAAAATTGGCACTCGGTCTCTACCAAATCTTCATCTCACTATCAAAATTCATCTAAGCTCAATCATTAACTTATGTCCTTATGCATCCATCCTTATGTAGATTTGGACTTTCATGCATATAGTATTAGGAACTAATGTATGATTTATCAATTTGAAACATAGTTCCATACATACCATAACATTTAATTTGAGATGGGGGAAAAACCTAATCCATTTGATTTAGAAGTTTTCTATTTTCACTATTGCCTCCATCTGACTTCTTCCTCCATGTTTGATTTGTTTCACTCCTTACTTCTTCATCATTGACCTTTTCCTTTCCATTAATTTCCCCAACATTTGGTGTTAGTGCTTGGTTCATACACTCCTTGCTTAGGTGAGAGATCTTCTGACAATTAAAACATACTGGTCCAAAATTTCTCTAGATTTCAAATCTTCCTCTAAGATGTATCTTGGGACAATTTGTTGCAATGTGTCCATACTTTCCACAATATTGATAATTTAGCCAAGTATTGTAATCCCAATTTATGATATTATCTTGCGTAGGTGTTTTTCCTTGACCTTTAGGTGTCCAATTTTTCTTTGCTTTAGATCTGTATTCTTGTGCTTTATGACCATACTTTTGACATGTATAATAGTAACCTTCAAATATAGAAGTAGTTTGTGCCTTATTGACCTTTGATCTACACTCATGTTCTTGATGACCTTATTTTTTGCAAGTGAAACAATTGTAAGAATTTGGTATAGCTCTGATACCATGTAAAAATTTACCTTAGGGAAAAATCACCCAAGTGGTTCGAGTTCTACCAAGAGCACACAACTCTGATACCAATTGTTGGAAATATAATAGGGAAAGTGAGATACTAAGAGGAGTGTGGGGGGGGGGGGCATGGGTGGGGGAGTGAATCGGGATCTATAAAAGTTTGCACACTTCAAACATGAAAGATATTTGATATCACCACATAACCTTTATCTCAATATTACCATAAGTCACATTAACCACTTACTACAATAAACTATCAGATCTAGTATCTAAATGCATGAATGAAAACACATAAACACATAGACCATTAACACACAGTTTTGATAATGCAGAAACCCTCCAAGGTGAAGGTAAAACTAAGGTGGTAATGAAACCCATAAAATATTCACTACTATAGCAATAAAGTGCACATGCTAAGGTTACAATGATTTGATCACTTCTGATGATCTACCCTATGAAGGGTCTTCCCTATTAAAGTATAGAAGAACTATTAGGTTCTACCTTGGTTAAATGATTTTACATCACAATTAAATGAGTACTTTGTTAGGAGATTTACAAATGCCTATTGAATCCACTTTGTTAAGAGATTTAAACCCTAAAACACCTATTAGAATATTTAGTACCCGATCCTTCAATTAGCACTTCAATGCTTGATAACATATCTCCTCTATACAATATAATATCACCTTTACTATTATTGATCTTTTCTATCTCTATTCAAACTTTTCACTACACTACTTAGTCTCTACTATCTTAACACTCTGATTCATCTCCAAAACTTTGCATGCAATCAATCTCTTCATCCATACATACGAGCTAGGTCATAGACTCTCCTTAAATAGTTGTTTGGGTGAACCTTCTAGATCCAAATCAATTATCTAGATTCATTTCTTTTGTCACTTAGTCCTTGCATTTTTGTGATTAGTGGATTACCTCATATAAGGATGAATATTTTTCCTTTGGAAGTGTAATCACCTCCTTGGTTACCTACTCAATCTTCAAAAAATGCTTCCAAGTCGATAAAAATAGTTTACATAAGATTTAGTGTCATTCTAAAAAAAATGTGAAACTATGTTACTCAGTACTTACATCATATTAATGCTCAACATAAACTATTTCATCATGTTGTCCCTCAACCTCAACTCTCCCTAGCATGAACTAAATCACTTGGCCTCTATATCACTTGGTGTCAACTACTTTATTTGACGAACTCAAAAATCATTGGAGCACTCGGGCAACTCTAGCTTTCTTGATAGTAACTTTTGCTTGGCACACAATATAAATTATTTACAAGTCTTCCATACTAAGCTCAACCTATATAGGATGACTTGGTTGCAGTGATGATCAAAACCCTACCTTGTGAATGACTAAGTGTTTGACACTAATAGACAACATGACTTAGGGATCAACAACATATCATGTTATCCAAAGGTAAAAGAGAACTTGAACATGAGATTTCAATAAGAATATTTGGCAAAGTGGAAGATGTTAAATAATCCAAAGAGAAATAATTTATGGCGGTGGTATAAATACATAAATTTCTCAATATTCATGCAACGTTATGATACACCACATTCTTATGCAAGGTATTTTTCTTGGTTGATCTTTTGAAATGTGTAACTTCATTATAGGTTTATATTAATTTCATAAAATGAAAGAAGTTTGATAATCTACCACTAATGAGAAAATATAGTATAGAATGTTAGGATTTGGGTGTAGGGAGTTGGAGATGGAAAGAAAATCATAATAAGAAGGTAGTGAAAAATGAGAAATTTTGAAGGTCTAACTCTAATGAAAAACTATGGTGTAGCTATAGGGATGGGATGCCAAGGAAATCACCCCTTAGGACTAGTAGTAGGAGGAACAAAGGGAAAAATAGAAGTCAAAGTCTAAAAAATATACTTAGAAAACATTCATAAGGTAGGAAATCAAAATATTAGTTTTAACAAGTAAATCAATTATGGGAAGATAAAGTTTGACCTAGTGACTTGAAATGTTTTGGAACTTTTAAAATTTTTTAATTGAGAAATTGAGGTTGAGGCTAAAGGCATCTAACTAAGGTAAACTTTCAAATCTTGCAACTCTAACAAATACTAAAAATACTTAGGAATCCAAGCGCAAAGCCCTCATACAAACTTTCATGGATTTTGTCAATTTCTAACACATTAGAGGATGACAAAGAATGCATGAAGGTAAAACTCACAAATGAAGACTCACATAAATATTTATTAGATAAATTATAAGTAGTGGATCAAAAAAAGTTAAATAGACAAAAGAAAGGAGATTCTAACAAAATTTGATAGAAAAATTGAATTATTTTTCGTAATATTTTTATTTGCTATATAAATATTGAATTACCAACATTGTATAATTTACGTATTTCTATGAAAATATATACAAGTATATCTAAAAATGTAAGACAAAACAAGTACCTAAAGAAAATTATCTTTCTTTATCTAATATTAATAAATCAAAAAACTTTTCTAATATATATAGATATTAAACTATAAAGAAAAAATAAAAATACTATAATACAAATATTTAATAAACTATTTATTTATATTCTCTTATCTTTAAAGCTCCTTTCAAAGTATTTGAAACCAATCTAAGTACCATGGGAAGGGATCTCTTCTATGAGATCACATATTGGAGATCCATAATAACATGTTTCATTTAAGAATTAATTAATACATATTCAATAATAAAAAAATCATAAACAAAAGAATAACATATTGCATGTTGAAAAGGAAAAAATAAAATAATAATTTTTAAAAAAATCATAAATAAAAGAGATATTTTGTAGTTTACAAAATTATCTTTTCAACTATTCATTTCATTGACTTTCAATGACTAGGATATGATTACTTTCTTATAAAAATATCTTGTTAGTTGTATCTTGAAGATATTTCATGTGAGACGATAAGTTGAATCAAGACAAGAAAGATATTCAATTTCCTTTACAATACTTCTACCTCATGAGTACTTTTTATTGATATTCCAAAGATATTTCTAAAACAAGTACTTTTGATAGATATTTCTATCACATAAGTGATTTATTTTTATTTTTGTGTTAAATGAATATTTTATTTTTGTGTTAAATGAATATGGTAAATCAAGGGGTAGAGAAAGATAACAATAGAGTGCAATAAATACTTTTTACATATATGAATCAGATTAGATTGGCATTTGAAATCATTAATAAATATGTTTAATAAATTAAATGTAAAATCTATTTAAATTTAATTGAGTATTTAGTTTATTAAAAATTGAAGGTTGATTTAGATGCATTTTTTTTTTCTATATATTATTTTTTACTTATCTTGTTTTGCTTACATAAATGTGGATCTCATTTCCTTATACTAATTATTAACATGGAATCAAATTAATGTAGTTAGATATAAATTAGTAGAAGGTCACTTGTTTTAATTTACTTGTCTAAATTTTTAATGTATGTCTATTGTAAGATCATGTGTATTCACTAAAACCTTTTGAGAATCTAATTAATTATTAAGGCATTGTTCTCCTTGATCAAATCCTTAGAAAATTGGTCTCATGAATTTGAGAAAAGGGTTTAAAGACAATAACCATACTTAGAATGATGTGCTTCAATAAATATTAATAAAATCATAGTAGACTCCATGATAACTCTTAGATGATTACAAACGAGCGAGTGAAAGTCCTTAAATACAACTACTCAAACACAACTCAACATTAACATGTGTTAGATCATATCACAACTCAAATGAATTGGTTTTCACTAGATAATTTTAAAATTTTAACTTTAAAAAGGTGAGATTTGTATTGAAGATTAAGAAAGTGATAGGTCTACACATAGTTCTAATACTTATATTGAAAAAATTTCTATACATTAGAAATATAATATTTTTTTATATATAAGTGAGAATAACAATAGGAACATGTGAGGTCATGAGTTGAGTTCATGCAACAATATGCTCCTTGAAAGCTAATTATTATATTTAGGACACATTTCTACCACATTAGTGAATTTTCTTTTCTTTTCTCAACATATTTAGAAATCAATTTAACCTACACCTATCTTTTTTTAAATGAATATGATAAATAATGGGGTAGGGAAATACAACTTTATTGTTGTATTGTATTAAATAGTTTTTACATATATGAATCTTGTAGTGTCTCTCGTGTTTGCATTATGTACCTTGTAATATTTTGATTTGAGATGACCTGATGCTCAAATATTATATTTTGATTGCCAATATCATAGATGATAGATACTATGTTGTTTAGTTTGATCATATTTGCATGATGATACTTATGTTGGAAATATAAGAGGAGTAACTAAGAGGGGAGGGGTGAATCAGTTACTACTAAAATAAATCCTAGATCCCTTTGATGTCAGTACAAAATAAAGTTTGAAAACTAAATAAAGTTGATGCTCGGTAAACACACATAAAATGTTGTAACTCGACGATTACTAAATATACTCGGTAAATGTTTAACGTGAAATTTTTAGATGTTTAATCGTGATTACCCTTACTTTAACTTAGTTGCAAACACATAAACTAAAATAGCATGAACACATTTGACACTAGGATTTAATGCAGAAACCCAATTTGGGAAAAACCACCAGTTGCAACTAGTTACTATTTTCACTCTTCTAAAGTAAGCCTTGTTAGGAGACAACCCTGTTAAAGGATACAAAACACACCATTAGGTGTGACCCTATTAAATGATTTAATCATCCTATTAGGAGTAGATTTGTTAGAGGTCTTAAGAAAATTCAATAAAACTGCCACCTTGCAAGAGGATTTACAAATAACTATTAAGCCAACTCTGTTAAGAGATTTAGATAATTGCTACAATGGTTAGAGAGTAACAATGAGATGACCTAATTTGAATGCAACTAAATTGCTGATTATAGATCTCTGTTCTGGCTTGTACTTGATCCTTCCTGATCGAGTATAGCTTTTTTGCTCCACAAGGATATTCTGCTTATTCTTCAAATTCACTTCCTCTCTTCATTATTAAACATTCATCATATCTTTTCTTGCATACTTTCAAATTTACAACTTGACCATATACTTATATCTTTCATATTGTCAAGTCGGCTTATATATAGCTTAGAATAAAATAATATTTATCACCTTAGTCGGTTAGAATCAATAGATAAACCAATTAGGCTTCATATGCCAAAATAAGAAAATCCTTCATTAGCCGACCTAGCTCAGTAGACACTAACTTAGAAGCAATTTCTTGTGTTAACCAATAGAAGCTTGGTTAACATTGCAAACTTGTAAAGATCCTTTGGCAACCAAGTGATCTCGATTAGCATTGATTCCATTCACCTTTTCTTCATTGACCGAGTGAGCTTGTTTAACACTCATCTTTTGAACACTTTTCTTCAACACTTGAGTGAACTTTGGTAGACACTTCCTTCTGAACTAGGAAAATACATGAATGCTCGGTAGACACAGAAAACTGTCTTCACTACCCAAGTGAGCTTGACATATACTAATTGATAATGATATGACATTTGTGTAACATCAAAGACAATACACAATTAATTAATTGTATCCAACAATATCCCTCTTTGGCATTGATGGCAACACAACATGTCATAAGACAATGAAAATTTGGATTTATTCTTGAGAACTCCCTCTATCAGTATGAGCTCTTCCTTTCACTAGATTCTCCCTCTGTCTGTAACAAATTTTTACCAAGTTCATTCACAGAACTTTCTCTCTATTACAACAAACTTTTCCTTCTTTAGAATGACAAAAATTTCTATGAGATATGACAGTAAACTTCTCCCTCTTTGAAAACACATGCCAAAGACAAAAAACTCTGTTAATATCAATGTACCTTAAGTACTGATTCATTTGTAATATGCCCTTGACAATTGTGCACCAACTGATTGATCTTCAACTTAGCTCTTATTGATGCATTACTAAACTTCATTTAGTGAGCTTCAGATAGGGAAATGACCCCTAGCTTACATCTTAGATACAGAAATGCATCCTTAGGTAATGGCTTGGTGAATATGTCTGCAATCTATTCTTGTGTATTAACATATTCCAATGTAACTTCTTTATTCTGCACCAACTCTCTTAAGAAGTGATATTTTATAGCAATGTGTTTTATTTTGGTGTGCATCGCTAGATTCTTTGATATATTGATTACATTGGTGTTATCCTAGTATATGACTATTGGATCCTTGATCTCTATCTTCATTCCCTCCATTAATTGTTTGAACCAAACAATGTTAGAACAATTAATTGTTGCTACCACATATTCTACCTTTGTTATGGATTGAAAGATGAAATTTTTTTTCTTACTTGTCCAAGACACTAGCCTTTTACCAAGAAAGAATGCTCCACCATTAGTGCTTTTTCTATCATCAAGACTTCCTGCCCAGTCAACATCAGTAAACACCTTCAAGTCCACATTACCTCCAAGTTTGTACCATAAGCCATTGTCTTCAGTACCTTTCAGATATCTCATGATTCTCTTGATTGCCATCATGTTATTTCTATAGAATTTGCTAAGAATCTTGCCACCATAGCAACTTCTTGAGCAACATCAGGCCTTGTATGTACTACATACTACAATTTTCCAACCATTGATCTACTTACTTCTTTGGAATCATCATTCTTGGAAAGCTTATGTCTAGTAGACATAGGGGTTCCAACTGGTCTTGAATCTTCCATTCCAAATTTCTTCAGTATTTCCTTGATATACTTAGATTGAGTGATGTAGATACCATTTTTGTTTCTATTGTATATGCAACCCAGCAATTTTTTTTATCTCACCAAGCATGGACATCTCAAATTCTTTACTCATTTCTTCTGAAAATGCTTTGCACAAGTCATCATTTCCTATGGGTAGAGTATCATCAACAAATATTTCTACCAACACAATCTTCTTGTCTGGTCCTTCCTTGATATATAGACTACTATTATCATTTGTTCTTTGAAAGCCAATCTATACCAAGTAATTATGAAGTCTTTCATTCCAAGCTCTGGGAGCTTGCTTGTGACTATATAATGCTTTGTGTAACTTGCAAACCATGTCTCTTTTTCTAGGATCTACAAAGTCTTATGGTTGTTCAATGTAGACTTCTTCATCAAGACTTTCATTCAAGAATGTAGATTTAACATCCATTTGATATAATTTAAATCCTCTGTGTGCTGCATATGCTAGTAAAGTTATAACACCTTCAAATATTGCTACAGGAGAACAAGTTTCACCAGAATCAATACCTTCTTCTTGAGAATATACCTTACATAATAGTCTTGTTATGTTTCTTGAAACTTTTCCATCTTCATTCAACTTATTTTTGAACACCCACTTTGTGCCAATTACATTCTTATCTTTGGGTATGGGAACTCGATTCCAAGTTTTATTCTTTTCTATCTATTCTATCTCTTCATTCATTGCTTCAATCCAACTTTCATTTTCCAAAGAATCTTTAACATTTCTAGGTTCAAATTCAACAAGTAAACATGTACCTTTTAATTTTCTTCTTGTCATTGTTCCATTAGATTTGTCTCCAATGATCTGATTAGGTGCATGATGCCTTTTGACATATCTTGCTAACATAGGTTCTTTGGGTTTTTAATGAGTTCCATTGTCTTCATCATGAACTTTAGTACCAAGCTCAGGTTCCACTTTCTATGACTGGGGTCCATTAGAATCAATTTAAACTAGCTCATTAGCCTTTAACTGTGACTCAAGTCCTTTAGACTGTGACTCGGGTTGCATTGTCTGCAACTTGGTAACCATTGGAGATTTTGGGGACTTAGGAGATGAAGCCTCCTTTATTTTAGATAGGTTTGGTAGGGTATTAGGTTCATAGCAAATAAATCTTCTGTAATCCTTTGGCTCCTTGCTGCTTTCTTCTTCACTCTTTTCTGCAAACTCATCAATTTTAACATGTGCACATTTTATGAGTAGACAAATTCAAACATTTGTATGCTTTACTTCTGTAGGAGTATCTTAGAAATATGCCTTCATCACCTTTTACATAAAATTTTCCTTTTCTAGATTCCTTCAAGATATAACATCTGCTGCCAAATACTTTCAAGTAACTTACATTAGGTTTGTAGCCATACCATAGCTGATAAGGAGTTTTTTTTGAATCTTTCTTCAACTGCACTCTATTCAAGGTATGAACTATAGTGTTGATAGCTTCCTTCCATTATTTGAGAGCAATAATCTTTTCAATCATTAATGTTCTTGCACAATCCATGATAGATCTCTTTCTTCTTTCAGCTATACCATTTTGTTGTGGTGTAGCAAGGGTTGATACTTGTCTTTTAATTCCTCTTTCAATGCAAAAACTATTGAATTCATTGGAGATGAATTCACCACCTCTTTATGATCTTAAACATTTCAACCTTTTTCTAGTTTCTTTTTCTACTCTTGCCAGATACCACTTGAACTTTTGAAAGGCTTCTGATTGTTCTTTTAAATACATTACAGTCATCATTCTAGAATAGTCATCAACAAAAATAATGAATTTTTTTTCTCTACTATAACTCTCTATTCTAATAGATCCACACAAGTTTGTATGAACAATTTCTAAGACTTCTTCTGACTGATAGTTTTTTCTTTTGAAATTAGTCTTTCCCATCTTACCAATTTGGCAATTCTTGCATAAACTCATATCAAGCTTCTTCAAACTAGGAATACCTCTTATTCTCTCATGTTTTCTTATCTTAACTAGATTATCAAAATTTACATGACATAGTATTTTGTGCCATAACCAGCTTTCTTCTACTTGAGCAATAAAACATGAACATTCACTGAGATCAAGATAAAATAGATTACCTTTTATTTTCTTTCCAAATCCAACTAGATTACCTTTTCCATCCTGTAGTTTGGTTTGTCCATTCATGAATTCTACCTTGAATCCAATGTTATTCAACTATGCCACACTTAGTAGATTATGCTTTAGTCCTTCAACCCAATAAGTATTGTCACATACAAGTTCCTTAGTCAATGAAATACATCTTTTCCTTTTATGTTACAAGGTTCATTTTTTCCAAGTCTCACACTACCTCTATTATAATATTCCATGTGCTCAAATTTAGTTTTATCTCCAGTCATATGATGCGAACAACCACTGTCAATAATCCATATACCATTTTTTCTAACATGAGAGAGAAGTGCCATCTTATCTCCTTCATCATCAGATTCATCTTTTACAACAATATATACCATTTCATCTTTACAATTATCAAAATATTTAGCTATAAAATAAGATTTCTTACCTTTGTCCTTGTAGTTCTTGTATTTCTTGGAATCCTTCTTTCCTTTGTGCTTATTTCTTTTCTTTTCATCTTTGATTTCCTTGTTTGGACACCTTGCAAGAATGTGACCAACTTCTTCACAAGAAAAGTAGATTAGAGGAACTTTGCCTTTGTACTTTCCTCTACCTTTGGAATAATTTCTTGCAAGCAGGGCTTCAACAACTTCAACATCACTATCTAAAATTTCTTTTGTTTCTTCTTCTTCACTTCCTGATTAACTATACTTTTATTTCTTACCCTTTTCTTTGAGTGAGAGTTTAGCTTTAAAAGCAGACTAAATAACCTTTGAATTAGGAACATAGTTATCAAAGCTATCTAACTTAAAAGATTTCAATCTTCCAACTAAAGCATCCAAAGATTTAATTTATTTTTTTTGGATCACATCTCATCTCTTGAATTGAAGATACTTTAATTGCATAAATAGGAAGAAGAGTTCTAAGCTTACAACTATTTTCTCTTCAATGTCTCCTCCTAATGCTTTGATTGCACTTACACTTGCTTTGATTCTTTCTACATATTTTGCAATAATAGGAACTTTGAACTTCTCAACATGGTTCTACACACTAAGCCCTAAACCTTGAGGCTGACCAACCTCATATTATATCATTTCATTACACTTTGTTACATCGGATCGACTCAAGACAATTTACAAATTAAATTTTTGGATGGGTCCACTTCTGGAGACCATGACTAGCATACTATTGACCCAATGGGCTATTTTAACCCCATTCTAGAATTCTTGGCTAGCGATATACAATAGATGATTGTAAAATAATCCACTAGCCAAGGTTTTGCCTCATTTTGGAGCCATCTAGGTCTTCATCACTGGACCTAAAGTTTGGATAGCCAAAATTCATATTGAAAATTTACAATAACTCAACCATTACATATGATATGAAAATACAACTCATTTGTTGAGATGATATGTTAGAGATGAACCTCTAGATATGATATTAGAACAATCTAATCACATAATACCAACTTATTAAAACTAGCAAGCTCTTACAAATAGAAACTCTATACTAGGATAACCTTTATTGAGAACACAAAAATTGGAAAATAGGAAATAGAAATATTTTTAGGTGATACAATATTGCCCTTACACCTCAAATGCTCCTACATTAAGTTTTGTCAAATTAATTCTTGGACCAGTTAGAGAATCCTAAGAATATCCTAAATTGAGAGCTTTAGCCTCTAGTTCAACCATGCATGAGAGTTATGGTAACTTCTAGTGTTGTTTTCCTAAAAATAGAAAGAAAAAGTCTGCTAGAGCTTGTTGCTAAAATTCAATGCCAATAAATACACAAAAATGGATTGTAGAATCTACAAAGGGATCCTCATAGAAATAAAAATAAAAATGTCCCTTGTATTTGTATGGTTACAAGTGGAGGAAAATGGATTTCTTTTCAAAACCCTCAATTTCTAAGAAAATTTTGAAATACCATCAAAGATTTTAGCTTTTCTCACATTTCCTAACACATTAGAACACAAAAATTGTTGAAAAATAAAGATAACTCAATCCTCTATGCATGAATGGTGGTTTTTGACTTCAACCAATCTACAAATTTCCATACCAAGGTGGGAACAAAAAAAAATGGAAAATCAATATTTTATTTCATACCACTATTCAATGATTGTCACCTTTCTCACACATCCTATCATTTCAAAACCTCAAATCTCAATCCAAAAATATTCCAATATCATTGGACCATATTTTTCCTAAATACATGTGTCTCATGGATTTTCATGATCTTGTAAGTCCAAAAGACTTTTAGTCTTCCATTGTTGCCAAAAAATGCATAGTTACAAAAGTACAACTTTTGCAATATGCAAGCAATATTAAACTAATATGCATTACTATTTGTGTGACCCCTCAAAGAAATTTAAATGGCCCCAATAATGAATTAAACAAATTAAAAATATTATTATAGGTAATTTTGAAAATTTTAACATGATTGTTTATAGATATACCTAATTATGCCAATGCCTTACAAAATAGGCCTTTATCACAACTTAATGAATTCAAAAGATTTGAACACATGAAATTACGTATCCTAATATGCATGATGGATTTATTTGAATATGAGTAAAATGAAAAGAGAGGTTCTTCATGTAGTTTCCCCTACACGATTTTCTCACCATGTATTTCATGGAGACAAATGTGGAACAATACTCCTTTTCTTGCTAACCAAGAGCTTGAGCCATTTTGGTGTGCTTGATGTGAATTTTTTTTTGGGAATTCAGGTGTCAAAAGGATTTTCCAAGGCCAAGAACTAGGAGAACTAATGTTTACTCTAGTCTACTTATCAACTTCCATCACTACTTTGAGAGATCCCTTGGTGCTTTGATTTTCCCTTGGCTTCTGAATCTTTTCTACAGAGTCTAGGTCTACTAGTACCTTTATGCTAGTAGGTTTCTTGTTATTTTTACTTATTGATCAAGTGACCTAGACATTGGGCTATGGTTGATTTAGAATTTATTTCTTTTTAGAAATATCTACTCCAAATTCAATTTCACCTACAAGAGGATATTCAACAGTCTTATCAGTACAAATTGGGGAGGATTTTGGACTTGGTTGTATCAACTTTTGTTGATGAGTTTAAATTTCCAATACTTCCTCTTCATATTTTTTGTCAATGCCTTCAATATTCATTTCCAACTCGAGAGTGATGATTTTCTTCAATGTGAACCTAGACTAGAGTCTTTTCCTTAAAACTCATCAATGCAGTCTTCCCAAAAGTATTCTAATTAAGTCTCACACATGAACTCTAGCACTACATTTGAATGGGCTCTAGAAAATTGTCTAATGTCAAAGTTGGACCTAGCTTGATAGGGATTTTAGATTCAATTCTTAAAATTGTGATTCAAATTTAAATGCACTAGAAACTGACTTATAGTGCTATTGTCCTCAATTAATTGGGAAAATTACCCCTAAAATTTTCTTTCCTTTAAACATTTTATCCACATGGGTTGATTGTCTATAGACTTCAATAAACACATACATGTCAAGGGAGTATCTAGGTAGTCTTAGTGGTTCCCCATTAAACCCTCCTACTCTTGGGCAAGTGAAATTTTGAAATTGAATGAAATAACTTCAATATATGGTGATTAATTACATGGCTTCTTTAGAAATTTTTTGTTTTCCTTCTATCATGACTCAAAAATCATGTGTGTTGAAAACACATTGTTCACCCATTTTAAATTCTCAAGATTCTTCCACTTTTGCAAGTGCACATGATATTCATAAATCTTTGTGTCATCCCTCCAAGATTCATGGAGAATTCCCCCTTATTTTCTACAATAGGATAGAATATAAAATAAATAGGAAATCATATACAAACTAGCCATACTAGAAATGTGGATTAGTTCTTTATGTAACCTATCCATAATGACCTCCACCCATTCTATGAACTTGTTCTCCCCTAGTATCACTTAAATAAAGAAATACACCTAGGCTTCCTAGAGAAAATAATGTTGGTCCCCTTTTACCATATTTGACAATAATACCATATATTTTGTTTGAAATGTAAGAGTGTAACTGAGAGGGTAGGGGTGAATTAGTTACAACAACAAAAAAATCCTTGTCCATTAGATGTCAATGAAAAATTTTACTGATCATGCAATATTTTCTAGCTTGGTTAACATTAGAATTTTATTGTTACTCAGTTAACAAAGTAGTCTTAAGATTTATTGAACCTTTAGTAACTTAGTTGTAGAAACATAAAGCATAAGAAAATAAAATAAACACATAAGACACCAAGATTTTATGTGGAAACCCAATTTGGGATAAACTTCCTTGCAACTAGTCACAATAATTTTCACTCTTATGAAGTCTCTGTTAGGCACCAACTCTGTTAAAGGTTACCAAACATATTGTTAAGTATGAGTATGTTATAGGATTTATTTCACCCTATTAGGAGTGGCTTGGTTAGAGGTCTTTAAACACTTCAATCAAGAAATGTCACGTTGTTAGAGGATTTACAAAATGATTGTTAAGTCAACTCTATTAAGAGATTTCTTTACTACTACAATGGTTAGAAAGAAATAATAATTTTTTATATAATTAATGAAGCAACTTCCTTTGTAGACTTAGATCTCTATTCTAGCTTGACCTCTAGATCCTTACTGATCAGATGTTCTTTGTAGTTTATCTTCCTCACTTTCCTATTCTTCCTTTGCCTGCATATCCATTTTATTTCATATTTCACTTCCACATCTTATCTTCACAACTTGACCTTTCTCATATATCATAAGATTAGACAAATTGTCTTTAGTACCCTTCCAAATAATTAATAAACATCCTAATAGTTGGCCTTAAAAAATTAAATATTAGACAATTGCATTATGCTTTCACTCAATCAACACTAGGATTAAATGCTCGGTTAAAATTGTTACTCCTTTGATGTCTAACCACTCAGTAAATACTACAAGCAAGATTCAGTGTATTAACCAACTATTTAGCTAATACTAGAAAAGTCTTCTTTACCTGAATACTTAGTCAATACTAAGATATACAAGGTTAATATTGAAAATTCTACATTGCTTGGTTAATACTGACATTTTGTGTGAACATCAATGACAATATATAATTGAATAATTGTTTTCAACAAATTCCCTCTTTGGCATTGATGGAAACAGAACATGTCAACATAGACTAATACAAGTATGATAAATGAGATAATATACTTAGTTTCATTCCGATTCTCATCCATACCAACTCCCTCTGAGATTCTACTTGACTTTGTCTTTGATGCTTCCTATTAACACTGTACTATGAAATTCTGTCATTTTCTCCATTTGTTTTTCTTTACATTCTATCATCTTAATATCTTCCTTTTGAGATAAAAAACTCTCCCTCTTTTACTCTGATACTAAAATTTACCTTACTCTTCCTTTCAACCCCCCTATTGACATTTATGAACTCTCCCTCTTTAACATCAAATGCCAAAGGATACAGACTGTGAAATTACTATGTAGCTTTTGTACTGATTCATATACAATATGCTCTACATTTCACACATGAAGTGTGATAGCCTGCATCAACTTGATTGATCTTCAATAAATCTTGGTTGATGCCTCATTATATTTTCCTTTAGTGAGAATCAGATAAGGAAATAACCCCTAGTTTACCTCTTAGATACATAAATGTATCTTTAGGTAAAGCCTTATTAAATATATATGCTATCTACTCCTTGGTGTTCACATATTCCAATCTAGCCTCTTTATGTTAAACCAAGAAATGATACTTGATTGCAATGTGTTTTTTCTTTGTGTGCATCATATGATTTTTGGATATGTTAATTGCATTGGTGTTATCACGGCAGATAACCACTGGTTCCTCGATTTCTTCCTTCATTCCTAACATTAGTTTCTTGATCCATATTATGTTAGAACAATTGACTACTACAACAACATACTTTTCTTTTGATGTGGATTAAGAGATACAATTATGCTTCTTGCTTGTCCAAGAGACTAGCCTCTTTCTAGAAAGAATGCTCCTCCACTAGTTCTTTTTTTGTCATCAATGCTTTCTACCCAATCTACATCAATAAAGGCTCTCAACTCAATATTTCCTCCATTCTTATGCCATAACCAAAATTCTTCATTCCCTTTTAGGTATCTCAATTTTTTTCAACTTCCATCATATGACTTTCTTTGGGTTTGGCATAAAATCTTACAACTTGTCAATTGCTAATGCAATATCAGGTTAGGCGTGTACCACATACTCAAGTTTCCCAACCATTGATCTATAAGTAGTCTAGTTTACCTCATTTGAATCATCATTCTTTGAGAGCTTATGTTTAGTAGACATAGGTGTTCCAACTAGTTTGGAATCTTCCATTCCAAATACTTTCACTGTCTCCTTGGTGTACTTTGATTGAGTGATGAATATCCCATCCTTCATTTGATGAACTTGTAGACCCACAAAGAATTTAATCTCCCCAAACATAGACATTTCAAATTCACTTCTCATTTCTTTATAAAATGTCTTGCATAACATATCATGTCCACCAAATATGATATCATGCACAAATATTTCTACAAGCAATATCTTTTCCTATGGTCTTTCTTTGATATACAAATTGCTAATATCATTTGTTTCTCAAAACCAATTTTTACTAGATATCCATGTATTCTTTCAGACCATGCTCTAGGAGCTTGTTTCCATTCACATAAAGGTTTATGAAGTTTACATACCATATTTCTTTGGCTTGGATCAATGAAACCTTTGGGTTGTTCAATGTAGACTTCTTCTTCTAGGACTCCATTCAAGAAAGATGATTTAACATCCATTTGATACACTTTGAATCCATTTTGTGCTAAATTTGATAGAATTATTATGACTCCTTCAAGTCTTGCAACAGGGGAAATGTTCTCACCTTCTTTCATTTTCAAATGATCAAACTTAGCTCTTAAAATTTTTTAGCTCTTTGCACATTTTTGTCACCTCCATAAACTTTTTGTAGCTTTGCCTACATATCAAATGCAATAGGACAATCTTTGACCTCATCAAATTCAGAATAGTTTAGAGATGAAGCTATATCAATCATCATTATATTTTGATCCTTTTCTTCTTTCATTTGTTCTACAGTCATAGGTTTAGGTGGTGGCATATATTTATTCTCCAAGTAGAACAGACCAACATCACTAATGCTTGATAAATGTAATTTCACCAACTCCTATCATGCTAAAAAGTTATTTCTATTAAGCTCAGGGATCTCTCTTCTATCAAACATCTTGATATTTAGCTTAGGTCCTTAAAACCGTTTCCTACAAGCAACAACTACTCAGATACCAATTGTTTGAAATGTAAGAGTGTAACTAAGAGGGGAGGGGTGAATTAGTTACCAAAAAAATAATTCCTTGTCTCTTAGATGTCAATGCAAAATCTCACTAATCATGCAATACTATCTAGCATGGTTAACATTAGAATTTTACTGTTACTTAGTTAACAAAGCAATCTTTGTAAGGGAACTTGCAAAAGAATATAACTGTTTCCACATAATCCATAATAGATCTAAAATAAATATGCAATTAAAATCCACATGCAAGAGATTAGACAACATACCCACAAAAATGTGACACAAGATATACCCTAGGAAACCCTCATTAAGGGAAAAACCCAACCTCCAAAAGCATCCATCACCATGTATTATTCAACAAAAACTCCATTGCAATACAACCATGGAAGCCTTCAAAGCCATAGCCACCACTGAGCAATCCATGTGAACAAGCATGAATCCACACATCCCATGCCATGCTTCCAATCTTCACAAATACTCCCTTGGCTAACCTGTCAAGCCTTGTCCCACTCGACTCTTTCCTTTTGCCCTTCTCCTTGTCACTTTACGACAACTACCCTTGTGGTTGTTTATAAAGTAGCAAGTCTCACAAAACCACCAAGTGGTATTACATAAACCATGTGCTACTAACCCAATGACCCCACATTTAATATTGGGCATTTAATTCTTTTCCCCAATATTAAATAATTACATAAAATATTATCAAAATGTTACAATACAACTCATCAAGAATATTCCATGGGAATCTTTACATGTTGCATGTCCATCTAGGTGCTCCTAGATACAACATTACATAATAAAATAAAATAATTAAATTTAAGCAATATTATGAAATGTGTGCAACACCCATTATCTCAACAATCTTAAGATTTATTTATCCTTTAGTAACTTAGTTGTAGAAACATGAAGTATAATAAAATAACATGAACATAGAAGACGCCAAGATTTTAAGTGGAAACCCAGTTTGGGAACAACCAGCTTACAACTAGTCACAATAATTTTCACTCTTTTGAAGTAAGCCCTGTTAGGGGCTAACCTTTTTTAAGGTTACAAAACATACTATTAAGAACGACCTTGTTAGAGGATTTAGTTCACCCTACTAGGAGTGGCCTAGTTAGAGGTCTTTAAACACTTCAATAATGAAATGTCACCTTGCTAGAGGATTTACAAAATGACTGTTAAGTCAACAATGGTTAGAAATAACAACAATTTTTTACCTAATTGATAAAGCAAATTCCTTTGTAGATTCAGATCTATGTTTTGGCTTGACCTCTAGATCCTTACTAATCTGAATCTAATGTTCTTTGCATCTTATCTTCCTCACTTTCCTTCTCTTCCTTTTCCTTCACTCACATATTCATTTTAATTCATATTTCACTTCCACATCTTATCTTCACAACTTGACCATTCTTATATATCATAAAATTAGACAAGTCATCTTGAGTAGCCTTCCAAATAATTAACAAACATCCAAATAGTTAGTCTTAAATAATTAAATATTAGGCAATTACATTCTGCTTTTACTCAATCAACACTAGGATTAAATGCTCAGTTAACATTGTGACTCCTTTGATGCCTGACCACTTGGTCAATACTATTGTAGATGCTCAAAAATGGTTCGCATCTATGGTGTCATCATATTTTCATACTAACTCATTCCATTTTCTCATTCCACTAACTCTGATCTTTTGGCCAACTTGATCATATCTCAACAGTGTCTGTAATCATTTGTATCCTCTTTTACATCAATTTTATATCATTTTGAAACTATTTCAAATCAACTTAGAATCACTCAAAATTAACCCAGAATCACCCAAAATCAATCTTAATCAACCTGATACATGTCAAACATCCCAATTCTATCACCATTTGTCCAATCCTAGGCATTGTTGTGGCTTTTAGTGCCTTGGAAACCTATCAATCTATCAAATCTTATCAATCTGACCTTAGTACTATCATGGTTCTTAGTGTTAGGTTAAAATATCATTCACATAATCTAATCTTTGACATTATCTAGTCTTTGAGTGTCAGATCATAGAATTTTCAACCATTTAATAAAATTGACAGTGTTCATTGATGTTATTATGATCAACCCTATCAAACAATCTCGATCATGTAGAATTTTACAATATCAGTTAAATGTTATGTGTCCTTAATTCATGTCATGTGTCCTTGGCATGTTATTATTTTCACCAATAAATCAATTTGACCATGGCTTTGGTTTACCCATCATCATCCTAGTCAATCTCCATTATCATCACATTTCATCAAAGAATACTATCGCACTTATTTAATCAAACTGACCAATCATTTACTAATTTTCTCTATAGAATTAAATAACCCATAATTTAGTCCTACATCATTTCACTAATTGTTCTTCTTAACTAATCTTTTCAAAATTAATTAATTGATTCATCATTCACAAACCATGAAAATTCACAATTTCCTAAGTCATATTTTACACCATTAATTCCATTTTTACTAATTTCTATTTGTGTGGAATAATAGATTTTTAATTCAAATATTCCACATAATTTTGACATCATCATGACACATGGGCATGACACATTGTGGATTCTCCATTTACAATTGGTTAAGATATGTCATAATCCATATATTCTTATTCCTTACACACATCCATATTTGGCTTCCTTGTCATAGATTCTTGGATTTAAGTGAGTTTGAGGTGTCACATGATGTGTCATAGGTCCTCTTCCATTTTTAGCCACATTTGACTTCCAAAGTGTCATACAATCCTACATTTGGCATCTTGTGTCATATGTGTCATGGATTCTCAAAAGAATCTCTCGCCAAGTCGCATATCCAAGGTGACAATTCCAATGCTCTCATCTTTCATGTTGATTATAAAATGAGCATTCTTCCTCTCATTTCTGGTCCCTAAATCTTAAATCCTTGGGTCCCTTGCTTCTTAATATTTTTCTCTATCTCACAAGCTTAAATCACATCTTCTAGTATTCTCATAGCATTATCACTATCTTAGAATTTTTATTCCTAATTGTGTGCATTATAGGCAATTTGGAGCTACATCATATGGAGAAGAAAGAAGGACATGGGAGCTACAAATGAAAGAGAGGGTTCTTAACATTGTGTTTCTTCCTTTTGTTTATTTGGCTTTCATGGTAGACTAGAGGGTGCCAATTTATGCTTATTGAGTTTACGATTTTCTCATAGTATGTTAGACATTAGCCCATTTTTCTAGTCCTACAACTACAAGTCCTTTGATGCCTAGCCACTTGGTCAATACTACAAGCACAATTCAGTCTATTAACCAACTACTCAGTTAATACTGGAAAAGTCTTCTTTACCTAACTACTTGGTCAATATTGAGATATACAAGGTTAACACTACAAATTCTACATTTCTCAGTTAATATTGGAAGTTTGTGTGAACATCAATGACAATATACAATTGAAGACTTATTTTCAAAAATATTTGACATCCATAATTAGGTGTTCTTTGGTTAAAGGTATATGTAAATGAGAACAACCTTTTTCATGTTTCAACAACCAATTTTGTGCAATTACACTATTTTAGTCTTTTCTTTTTATAGAAAATATTACTATAGGCTTCTCCTATGGTCCAACCCTCATATGTCTCCATGTGAGAAATCCTCATGGCTTCCATTATTATGTCTTGGCTTATTCTAACCACCATTTTTCTAGTGGAGGTACACATACATATCTCTTTAGAATTTTACCTATTCATACAATATTGTACCAATTCAAAGCATAACATTTCTATTCGAAAGTCAATAAATTAAATTATACCACTTCTAGCTACCCTACTAGTTATTAAACCTTGCTCAACACTTTTAATCTTTTCCACTATCTCTTCTAATTCTTTATTTAGCAATGACATATTCCTGATTTATGGGAGGGAGATGACTATACAAGGGGATTTTTCTAATTTAGGGAGCTTAGGTCTAGATATGGACATTTTTATAGAAAGATTCCATAATAACACAAACAAGTATATTAGTAAAACAATAAAATCCCTATCTTACAAATTTTGTTAACTGAAAGAAGGAATTTTGCATAGAAAAAGCTTCAAGACACACAAATAGATTCACCTCACCTTCCTCCACTTCTTTAGTGTGAAATTTTAATGATTAATTGGAATTATTTAGTGTATTTGTGAAAAAGAGAGGAAATATTTGACTTGGGATTATGCACATTTGACATAATTAATTTCCTCGTGTGAAGTACTATTGATTTGATGATGTATTGACATTTTTAAAATGAAAGTCATTTTAGCATTAAAAAATATGGTCATTTCATTATTACCTTCAGCAAACCACCTTAAATGATAATTAAATTCCAATTATTCCATGTTTTGTATAACTTAACCAATAAGCATCTCTTTCCAAGAAACCCATCTTCAACTTTAGTTTCTAATAAACCTTGAACTTTGAACTCTAGAAAAAAAGGTTCAAAAGTTCAATATTAATGAATGCATAAAATTTATAAAAGATAACCAAAGACCTTTGGAATTGGATGCAAAAAAATTGACTCAATATAATGAATTGTGAATGTTGTTATTTGAGGTTCAAATTTGATGACAGGTACCTCTGATGGATTGTATGACTTGAAAAGAGTGGAATAATGCAACTTCATTTATTGCTCCTTTTAGACTTTGAACTTTAACCTTGAAATACAAGAGATTCAACATGAAGGTGAATGACTCAAATATATACTCAAAGACACCATGACATCTTATTCCGAATGGGGACTAGGATTGCAAAGGACTGGGAAGGGACTCAAAATCTTTGGTTATGTTGTAGACTAACATAAGGAAGAAGGGGAGGGGGACACATAAAAAATTCATATGACTAAAATACAACCAAAATTTTACATACATGGGAGAATCAACTTGCCTAAAGTTGGTATAGCTTAATATTGTGTCCATTAAAAGATAGTGAAGGTTCAATTCCATCTACATATTTAATCTTGAAAGAGTTAGGCCCAATGACTTGGGTGATATTAGAAGGATCTTTCCATAATGATTTAAACTTACCATGTGCTTCTTTTAGTTCCATGTTTCTATCCCACAACAACACTTAATCTCCTTCTATAAATTTCCTTGGCCTAGCCTTGCGGTCAAATATCTTCTTTACCCTTGATGGTTGGTGATATGATTTACATTATCTTTAGAATCCTCTTCAATATTTTCCACACACATGATCCTCCTCTCTAGGTTACTTTGAAAAGTTTCATCTTCAATGACCTTCTATATTTTAGCTATTGAAATTTCCAAAGGAAGGGATAGATGAGCCTCCACACTATGTAACAACTCAAAAGGATTCATTCCAATGGCTCTTTTAGGAGATGTTATGTCCACTCACAATACTTAATAAACCTTTTATGCCAATATTTAGCATTATCATCCACAAGATTTCTCATTATTATAATCAAATTCTTATTGCTAGACTCATCCTACCTATTTCCTTATAGATAATACCAAGACGAATGTGGCAAGTGGATTCCATTATCATAACAAAATATCTATTTCTCTCTTGAAGAAAAAAATTGAGCATTGTCTATCACTAAATTTGTAGGTACCTCAAATATAACTTGAATATTTTCCTTAAGGAAATTGCAAACACCCCCTAATGTTTTTTCTTTACAAGTATGGTCTTTACCCATTTAGGAAAGTAATCAACCAATGTTAAGATATGAGTATCACTTGCACTTGATGTAGGACCTAGAAGATCTATGAAATAAAACCCCCACTACTTAAAGGGTTCATCAATGATCACAGATCTTAAAGGAAACCTTTCTAATTATGGGCTCCCAGAAAACAACATACACTTCTGACATTGAGCTACCCATTTATTTGCATCCTTAAACATACCTAAAAATAGTAGTTTTAACTAAGAATTTTGAAGGTTGTAATAATGGATGAATAGTGACCTCTACAAGATTCCCCTAGAAATGAATTTATGTTGCATAAGAACCTCTCCTAAATGACAAAGGATAGACTAAAAATTACTTGATTATAATAAGGATAATTTTGATCCATGTTTTAACCCATTTATAAGGCCTTTTGATCACTAGGTGCACTTATAAACCTATGGTCAAAGGATAAAATTATCATGTTTTTATGGGTTGGTAGAGTATTACAATTATTTTTCTCATAATTGATCCCCTTGAAAGTCTTTATAAAAAAGATAATGAAAAGCACAAAAGAAAATATGTAAAAGTTGCTAAAATTTTGTCAATGTTGCATTTTGCAACATTGCAAACTATCCAACAAAATGGCAAACTACCACCCAATGATCATTTTGAATTGAAATAGAATTTTTAACCCTTGGGATAGGTCTAAATATACATTATATGGTCGAAGGAGACTAGGAGGATGAATTGTGCACAAATTTGATGAAATGTATATAAAGATATTTCATATTTTGATGTAATTTTACTATTTTTAGAGTATTTTATGAATTTGTACGGATTGGTGGAATGAATAAATGGTCATTTTGAGATATAAGGGTTAATTATCTTTCATTTTCATTTAATTTGAAGTCCTAGTGTGAAGAAACAAGCAAGATATAGGAGTTTTTGTGCTAATAGTCGCCAAACCCTCACTATCATGGAGTTTTCTTAGAAAAAATGCCTTCTATCTGACTTTCCACCATTGGAATTTCATGGTTGTCTATGTAAATAAAGTATAAAAAATTTACTATAAGGATCCAAAATCTTGGTATCTAAATCTATGGTTTTCTATTTTTACTAGGAAGCCCTATGCCCAACACCTCTATGTGCTTAGGTGAAAATATGTTGTAAATGTCATTGTAGGAACTCAAAAAAAGTGAGGAATCCAATAAATTTTATTATTTTTGAGTTAGGAGATACGTTGTCCCAATCTATTTTTCCATGGTTGTCTTGTAAATGTTCAAAACTAGCCCTATTAGGCCAAATCAACACAGTTAAGGTTAAGTGACTTAGAAAGGGAGCTAGAACCTAATATTGTGGGATATCCATTAAATATTGAAAGGTTATCTGAAAATAAAACTCACTCCTTAGTTTGTGTGCAATTTTTTGGAGTTAAGGTTTGAAAACTAGTTTAGGAGGCCTAATTATATTAGGTTTGTCTAATAGCCTAATAAGGATTAAGTTTTATTTGAAACTCTCTGAGCCTAACCAATGGATGTTTCTTGGATTTTTCATCTTAAAAGTGTCTAAGGTATTGGTTGTGTTGTGGCTAGATTTTGGAGTCAAAGTCCTATTGCATGTGTAGGATGTCAAGGGAAGCACTTGTGATCAGTTTGAATCATGCATATGGATTTGGATTTGTGATGAATTGATGGAAAAAAAAATAAGGGTTTTGAAGGAACTCCTTGAGGGTAGATTTGGTGTGAAGGGCTCACCTTCACTTCTTGTAGTGCTCCCTGCATCACTTCAGCAATTTCTCTTGTTGGTCCTTATCTAGTCAATGAAAAAACATCCCATCTAACCTTTTATTATAAATTACATCATCCAGTATGAAATAATTTTTAGCTTTGAGCCTAAGGTTCCCCCTTTTTTTTGGTAGACATATAATTAGGACATTCTCCATATTTCATATAATGGGAAACTTCTAAGAGTCATGTATCTTCTAATCCTATGAATAGAGACAAAGGTAATTTATCTTTTTCCTCTTTTTTCTCAGCCATAAGTTTACATAACCATTTTCCTTGCATCAAATTGTTAGGTTTGATATCTAAATTGAACTCCTACACTTAAGAAACCCAATTTCACCACTTTAACCACCACATAGACTTTTTTCTCAGTAAGAAATTACTTTAATTCATGCTTGATTAAGGGCACACTAATGAAGGAAATCAAAAATTCTTCATTTCTATCATTTCTCTATAGTAATACCCCTGACATGGTGTACTCAGAAGCATATTAATATATACCAAAATGTTTCCTAAAATTAGGGTGAGCTAATGTTTGTGCTTTTTCAATAGCTTCTTCCACAACATCAAATGACTTGATCGCTTCATCATTCAATTTGAATATTTTTTTCTCATTAGTTTCACCATAGGTGTGGTGGTTTTTGAAAACTCAAGCATGAATCTCCTTAAGAATTTTATTTTCCTAAAGAAAGATGGGAGAGAAAATGGTTGGATCACACTTACTCTTTCTAGATCCAACTTAATTCCACCACTTGACACCATATGACCTAGTAGCTTTCTTTCTATTACATAGAAGATTGAGATTTTGGGATTTAACAAAATATGATGATCTTGGCACCTTTGGAGAACTACTCTAATAAGATCTTGCAAATTATTTTTCCTTCTCTTACAAAACATAGTCATATCATTTAGATAAATAATTTTGTTTTGGACCAAATCCTTAAATGACGGGTTCATTGTATGTTGAAATGTACCACCAACATTAATCAATTTGAATATAATCTTGTTATATGAAAATGTACCCCAACGGGTTAGTAAAGGCTATCTTTTATTGATCTTCATCAACCAATTTAATTTAATTTTAGCCCAAAAACTTGTCCAACAAAGACATCATCTCTAAATTGACCATTGTGTGGGGCTTGATAATCCTTTAGGTTGGCTTGGTTCAAGTTGTATAAGTCATTACAGATTTGTATTTCTCCATTTTTCTTGCAAATTGGAACAATAATCACTACCCACATAGTTTGGTTAATATGATATATTATACATGCCTTGATCATTTTATACACCTCTAAGAAGATAGCACCTACTACTTTAGGATTAGTTTCTACCTAAAAGGATTTTCTCTCGGTCTCAGAGGCATATGATGTTAAAGTTGACCTTGCCTAAAGTTTGTGAAACCTTTATATGACCAAGAAAATACATATTTAAATACCCTCAATTATTTTTCAAACTTATACTTTTCTTCATAATTATAGCATGTGCCTAGATTTATGAATCTTGGATTGTTTTCATATCCTATGTTAACCTCTTTCATATTTTCCATACTTGTCTTTCTCTTGAATTTTAGTCTATCCAATGAAATAATATTAATGTTTAAACAACTTCTATAATGAAACCAATCCCCTAGGTGTACAATTTTCGTTGAGTTGAATGATTTCTTTATCTACTAGAATTAGAGGAAAATTCATCAAATTTAGATTCAGAACATTCAAAATAATTTATCATGAACTTATTTGTACACTATAGGAATGCATTAATTTTTTTATCATTAGGAAAGACCTGCTACAAGCTAGAATTATCAAGCACACTCGTTATGTGTATAGGATCAATCTTATAATAACCATTGTTAAAATCAAGATGGGGGATCAATAAGGACATTGATCCATCTAGAGCATCTGCCCCAAAATTTAGCTCCCTAGGTATGACTTCAATAGAAAATTCTTCAAATCTCTCTAACTCATCCTGCACCTTATTCCTATAATACTTTAACCTTTCATTTTTAATAGAAAAAACATTCTTGACCTGCTTGAAAATCAATTCTACATCACCTTGAGCTTTCAATAGTTTGATCACCTTTCTCTTTGGTTCTTTTATACCAAGAAAAAGTGCCTTGTATTTATCTATGTTACTAGTATTCCTAAACTTCAATTTTAAACCAAATTATAGTTTCTCTCTTGAGGGAAAGATTAGAACCACCCTTGCACCTGAACCAACTAAAGAGAATCTTATGTCAAACTCCATTATCTATAATTATTCTTGGCTAAGGAATCCTGAATCACAATATTACTTTCATGCATGATAACATAATTTCCAAAGTCTGATTCTCGATACAAATATGTGACTTGGGATCCTCATAAGGGAAAATAATGTACTTAGACTTCGTTTATGGTGGTAGGGTGACTTTTTGGTTCCCTATTTGGATAGTGGTCTAAGACGAATCCAATTTAATTTCCACTTCTAAATCACTATAGAAGGTTCTACTTAACAACATAATTTAGCTAAAAGGTATGTTAGCAACTACGATAGATAGTTTTACATTTTTATTTGGGATAATACTTTCTAAAGGTCTTGTGTAAGTCCTCAATAGGTCTCTTCACTTCTAGGTAATTTTTCTAAAGTCTCTTTGTTGGCTTCCATTTGCACATGTTGCAACATCTCTAGACACGTGATCCTAACATAGTCATATTTTAATGGAAAATACACACAATTCTTCTTACTCATAGGTGGTTCAATAGACAACCTTTTTTGTGTAGGGGGTAAGTGTTCCTACCCTATAGAAGTACCTCGACCTTGACTTGAGAATTTCCAAGGAATGCCTTGATAAGGGGTAGTCATATTTGGCAACTACATCTTGACAACTAATGTATCATTCAATAACGTATGAATCATATGATCTAAGGAAGAATAGATAGATGTGCAAGCATTTCATACCTGAACTTGTTTCTTCCACTTCCTTGTCATTATTAAATCATCCTCCAACTCAATGGTTGGTCTTTGCACCACCTATAAATTCCCTACTCTTCATCTTCTAAGATGGAAGCTTCTATATAGATGCATGGCATTCAAAAAGAATCATTTTCTATTTTTTGCATTAGGCCTTTGGATAATGGGGATTTTGTGCAATATCTTATTGAACTTGGAAACAAACTTGCAAATAGGTTCATGAGATTTCCTTTTTAACTATCTTAATTGGAACACAAGGGAATGTTCATCATCTATATATTTGAAGCGAGCTTCAAAATCTATTCTCATATCATTCTAGTTAGTGATAGAAGCATTGGGAAGGTTATGGAACCAATCTTCCACTAAATCTATGAAGGTTTGGACAAACAATCTAACTGCCACATCCTTAGGAACCATAATAACACTACAGGTTGTATTAAATGCATTTATGTGATAATTTTTGGATATCTTCCCATCTCCATTTAACTTAAACAAAAGTTTATGAGCCCCTTTTGGTAAGGAATTTAATTTTTTTCCTAAGTTCATGGGACCTACTTAAGCACCCCATGGCTAATTTTGAGCCATTATAGGTAATATGATATTCATAGGCTACAAATTAAGACTAGAAGGTACTACGGTCCTAGATATTACTAAGGCTTGAAAATCTAAAGTAGAAATAATTACTTTAGGAGGTGAACTAGGTCTGCTACTTGAGTTTACGTTATTTCTCTATGTAGGGATTTTAGTGGAAAAACACAATTTCTTCAAAGCCTTGAAATCTTTGTTGACCAGACCTATATATCTATCTCCCATAGTATACCTTTTCTTAGCTAGTTTATTAGTTTTTCTTTTTGGGGGTTTGATTTTGTCTTGGGTCTTTTCTATTCCTTCTAGGTATATGGGAAATCCTCTTATAATTTTTGCTTCTTGTCCAATGGGTATTCCCCTCATAAACTTGCCAAATTCTTCTTCTTCTTCTTTGTCTTCTAGAACCCTACTCACTTGTTGATATTATTGAGCACTTCTTCTACACCTCTAAGATAAGGTATTGAGATGAAATATGAGATATTCTTGGGTATCCTAAAAACCAAGATTAGGATTAAAAACTTGAACTAAATTTTTATGGGGTGACAATGTTATATCTCATTGTATAGTGTCATTCCAATGATTCATTCAATGTTTGGCATCCCTAGTAGAATTGCCAAAAAGATATTAGTTAATAGATTTGGACGGATATCTTAAGTACAATTGAATGAATCATCTTTTTGTATTATTTTGTACCTATAAATGCAGAGAGTTCAATAGTTAGTGACTGACTCAACTATTGGAGATGGTTTGGTCTTATTGTGAAGGGCTTAGAGTTATTATTTGTTAGTATTTCTCTTAAGGATAAATTTCTTAACCAATAATAATCATATGGGATACTATTGTGCCTTAAGATGTAAATATGTCCTAGAGTTATGGATAATATTAATCATGTATTTGGTCCTTTATACAACTCTATAATTTGATTCACTTTTCATAGTTTATGTGTTGGAAAAGTTTTACTCTAGCTTCTTAAATGCTTTTATCTAGATAAATAATGTTTGGGTTGCTTCTTTGTCCATGAAACTATCATTTCCTCCTTTACTATATGTTTTCATAGTAGTTATTTATGAAAATATTGGTGCATAAGATGATTGGTCCACATAGGCCTTGTGATTTGTACTCTCAAATCACATGTGATTCAAAGACTTGGAGTGCTTCTAAATATGGAAAACCACCTCTTGTAACTTTATATTTTTTCAATATTTAATCCACCCAAGCACAAAGAGTCAACTTTTAATATTATGGAATCACATTGTGGTGTGCAGTCGAGTCCCCTTGAGGAATTATATAGGTGGTTGGCAACTAGAAATGTCATTTATGTGTTGCATTTATGTCCTCTTTTTCCTTTTCTATTTTATTTTGTTTTGAACTCTTGTGCATGTATGTGGAGTTAGGACCCTTATTCTTGGAATTTTGTTCTCTTTCACTAAGTGATGTCCCATCTCATTGAGATCCCTTAGATTCTTCTTTTATTCTCTCTACTTTACTACAAGTGTGGGTTGATCCACACTTTTGCTAAAGTGGGTGCTAAATGTACCATCTTAAATTGTAAGAACTCCAATTTAATAAAGGTTTAGCACCTATTTAATAAAGATCATCATGTCCCTCTCTCTCTCACATTCCTTTTTCCCTTTTTTGTCCTTTCTCCTAGATGAAATTGGGGTAAAACCTAATAGATCCTCTTGAAAGATCTTATTTTCATGATGATAAGATCAAGGTAGGTTATATTTTCTGTAGGTCCTTCCTTTTCCATTAAACTTTCCACTTGGAATCTACTCTTGGCACCAAAATAGGGTTTTCTTAGAATGTGGACTTGATTTCTAGGTTTTGAGACCTATTTTGGGGTCTCCAAATTATCCATGAGGTTTGTACATCTAGAAATCAACGGCACAGTGCACCCCTAATGGGATAATCAAGGGCACATTGTGCCACTAATGAGGCCCTATTTTGTCCATTTTTCTCTAGGTCCAATGTTTCAAATAATCAAGTGTTAACTTCTATGACAGTCAACCTGCAAGAGTTAGTTAATTTTGACCTCAATATAAACCCCTCCATTTTCTCCATTTCTCATTTACAATCATATAAAAACATATTTTTCTCAAATATTCAAGCATCCACAATTAGTTGCATTCATAAGTTCAAGGTTTCAATCATTTAGGTTCTCAAGGTCTCTTTAAGCATCCAAGGCATTCAAGGTTTCCTCCATTGAAGATGAAGGATTTATGTATTCAAGTAATTGAAGGAGTTAATGCTAGATCTTCTATTATATTTTTCACATTCAAGATCTCCCTTCATACATTCAAGGTCCTTTATTTCACATTCAAGAAGTTTTTGTTTTCACTTTGATTTTCGTTTTAGGGTTTTTGAAGTTGAGTTAAAGCTATTGCATCTACATACTTGATTACATTCCAAATTGAAGAGCATATTGATAGATTTACATTAGTTTATGTTAGATATATCACTACTACTTTCTAGCATTCAATTTCAATCATTTCAATTCAAGGTAAGTCCTAAAGTGGGGTTTGATTGAGGTAAAGCCCCCCCCCCCCCCCCCCAACCCCCAAAAGAAAAAAAATCCCTTTATTTTATAGGTTTCGAATCTCAAATCGAAAAACAACTTGCAAATTTGGATACCATTTATGGCATTCTTTCAAATTGTGAAATCAAATTCAGCATCACTCATAGTCAATTAGGGTTACATTGCACCACTTTTCCCCTAATGAACCAATTTTCCATTGATAGATCATCATAAGATTTTTGGGTTTTATCTGCCTCACTGATTTCAGCCCAAATCTCAGATTACAACAACTTCCTACATCATTCAACAACAAATTTTCAAGTTTGTGTCTACAAGGTGCTATATTCTCCCTTTTATTTTCATTTCTATATGTATATATTCTTTCCAAAATCCTCTTAAGGTGGGCATGAGGGGGAAATAATACCAATCCATTCATTCCCTTATCCATTAGGTTTTGTATTGATACTTCTCCTTGTGTAAATCAAACCTAATTCCATAAAGGAGTGGATCTTGGCATTCCCACTTCTCATTAATGTAGGGTAGGGATTTCTTCCATTTTCCTACCTCACATTAATTGGTGAACTCAACATGTGTCTTATATTCTAGGAGTTAGATCCTTTTATCTTTCTATGTTATCTTCTTCCTTGTTAGTGCATTGATTTTACTCTAGGTTTGCATAAATCTTTTATCATGAAGATATTTTGGTGTATTCTTATCTTTTTCAACATTCTCTTTCTTGCATCTCTTTATATCACTTATGATGTTTATAGGAGTGTTATGCATTTTATAATTTTTATGGCTCTTCATGCTTTCCTTGCTTATGTTATTGTGAGGATGATGAATACAACTTTTCCTTCTTTCAAAATTGTGCTTAACTTCTTATGTGGTTGGCTTATTAGCTCTTTGTATTATGTGAGAACCATAGTCGAGGATGATACTCATCCTCTTCCTAACCCTCCTTATAATAATCATTCTCCTTCTTCATCTCCTAGCACTTCTTCTACATGTGCTCAAGCTCAAGCTTTTGTTTATGATAAGGATGTTTCTACCTTCCTTGAGGAGCATATTTCTCCTCATTTTACTTGTAATAGGGGAAAATATAAGGCCCCTTTTGTTCCTTCTATTGATATCATTCCTTATACTTCCTTTTCACATGATTCTAATAAAAAATCTCCTCTTATTGAAGATCTAACAAATAATTATCCTAGAGGTTATCATGTAGTTGTTCAATAGGGTTACACTAGCTTAGAACTTGGTATTAATGAATAGGGTTTGAAAAATCCTCTTCATGTGTCTCCTAAGATGAAGAAACATGGTCTTGGATACTCTCCTTCTAATATAATGCAATAATATTCTGGACGACCTCCTCTTCATCTTCTATTGTCCACCCTTGACCTTGATTATCCTGATACTTGTTGAGATTTGTCTTTGAAGGTGTATATTCAAATAGTTATTGCTAAACCAAAGAAAAACCCTATACCTCTTGAAGATTTCCTTTTTGTGTATTCATGTCCCTTCCATTACATTGATGATCATAATATTGTTTATTTCTTTCATTTTTATTTATATGTTAAAGAAAAGGCTTCAATGGGTATAATTCCTTATACATGTATAAGTAATTATACCCATTGGAGTAGATTCCCTATTTTATTATATAACATACTCTTGGAATCTCTTAATAATCTTTATTTTTAAGAGATTTTAAGAGTATGTTATATAATAACATAGGGAATCTACTCCAATAGGGAAAAATATAAAACCTTTTCTTTAACATTTGTATGATGCCTTATCCCTAGATATTTTTGTCTAGAAGTATAAAAAACTATTTTCTATAGATTGATATTGTTTATGGACCATTCTTAACTATAGATATGTTTTTCTTTCTATATGTTTTTTATTAGCAGCGTATAATTCATATCTATGCTTCTCATACTATAATTCTCTATAGCTTTTTTTATTCCTCTTTTCTAAGCATCCTTATTATTTAGAGTGGAATGCTCTTTTTCTATAGTATGGTATTATGTTTATCTTTTTGTGTGTTAGATGTTGATATTTGATGCATGACTATCAATTTTTTCTATGACTCACCTTTATATTCTTCAAGATTTTGTTATATAATCTACTATGGATTTCCTTTCTTGTCTCACACTTGGGGGACAAGAGCCTTTGTACACTCTTTGTCTTTCTATGGATCTACTTTCTTCAAGCTCATGTGGAATTCATTCAATATGTGACTTGGTTCTTTTCTTTATGAAGAATTCTATCTTGACTATGGATTCTCTCTTCTACAATAGGTGCATGTCCTAGGTCATCATCTCTTCTTTATCAAGAAAATATATGTTCATTATGCACACTTTCCCTTGTTTTCATATTGTTATCCTTGATCCAAGGATCTCTATTTCACCTATACACACATACATACATATATACATATATATATGAGGGGTTGAATAAGTGCATTTGTGTTCTTCTTCCCTTCAAATTAGAGACTTTATCTTAATCAAGCACTCCTCTTAGGTGGAATTATTGTAATTAAGATTCCTCCCTTTTGAGGATTGTCTTTCCATCAACGTCTTTTTCATGATAGTCTATGTTCCTAGATTAAAGAATCACAACCCTTCACTATGAATGTAGTTTACAATGTTCTTAAAAGGATATCTCATTCTTTTTTAAGTAGGTATCCTCTTTCTCTTCCTTCTTGTGTCTATTTGACATATACATGATCAGGAGGGAGGCATACATACACCCTCCTTGTACATATTTTTTTGCATGGGATAGAAAATATGGATATTGAACATGGTTTGGATTAATTTAGCCCTAAATGCTAGGTATGCTTTCTAAGTCATTCTCAAATCTATGCATTGGTAATTCATCCCTCTTTTGCACACACAAACACATATGTTTAATCTCATAATGGGTAATGCAAACAAACTTGCTAAATTGCATTCATGGGTAGCACATCTAGATAGATAATATATGCTAAATCTTATATTTGGGCTGCAAATAACAATTTTCTAAAGACCCATGTATTGATAACACATTCAAACACAACTTTCTAAGTTCTATACACAAGTAACACATATTTTTACACATAACCATACCATGGTGATATGGTGGATGTTTATCTATGGTCCTAACTTTGGTGGGTTGACTAGTAGGTTACCACCCCATTAGACTAGTTTAATACCATCTTTTGCAAGAATCTTTCTTGGTGATTCACGGTGGGGTGGACACTTTATTGGGTGAGGTGACCACTTTCCTTTGTCTCTTTTTATTTCATGCTAGTAGACATAGATCCATACATTATGTTGATTAATGATATTCTTCTTACATTTTTTATTTCATTACTTATGCTCTTGTAGTGGTTTTCGAAATATGATATTAATTGGAGAGATGTTTCTTTAGTTGAGATTTCTCTCACTAGTTGATTTGGGTTTTTCTAGCATTAACCTTTTATTGTGTTTTGTCCTCTTTTTCCTTTTCTATATATATATTTGCACCCTTGTACATGTATGTGGAGTTAGGACCCTTAGTCTTGGGGGCTTGTTCTCTTTCACTTAGTGATGTCCTATCTCGTTGATTCTACTAGATTCATCTTTTCTTCTCTCTACTTTATTGTAAGTGTGGGATGATCCACACGTTCACTAAACCAGGGGCTAAATGTATTGTCTTAAATTGGAATCACTCCAATTTAATGAAGTTTTAGCACATATTTAATAAGAGATCGTCATTTCCCTCTCTCTCTCTCTCATTTCTGTTTCCCTTTTCCATCATTTATCCTAGGTGGAATTGGGGTAAAACCTAATGTATCCTCTTTAAAGCTCCTATTTTCATGGTGATAAGCTTGAGGTAAGATCTATTTGCCCTAGGTCCTTCCATTAAATCCACCTTTCAACTTGGAATCTACTCCTAGCACCAAAATAGGGGTTCCTTGAAATTTGAACTTGATTTCCAGGTTTTGAGACCTATTTTGGGGTCCCTAGATTGTCCCTAGGGTTTGTGCACCTAGAAATCAATGACACAATGCACCCTTGGTGTATCAGGGGTATGCCAATCAAGGGCACAATATGCCCCTAATGAGGCCCTTTTTCTCTAGGTCCCGTGTTTTAGATATAATCAGGTTTTAACTTCTAGGATTGATATCTATATAAACCCCTCCATTTGCTCCATTTTTCATTCATGATCATATCATAATCTCCTATTCTCAAATATTTAAGCATCCACAAGAAGTTGTGTTCATAAGTTCAAGGTTTTAAGCATTCAATTTCTCAAGATCTCTTCAAGCATCCAAGGCATTCAAGGTTTCCTCCGTTGAAGGTGAAGGATTTATGTATTCAAGTAATTGAAGGAGTTTATGATATATCTTCTATTGTATTTTCCACATTTAGGATCTTCCTTCATGCATTCAAGGTCCTTTGTTGCATCTTCTTTCATGATCTACAAAGATGGATTTCAAGAACCTATATTCAAGAAGGTTTTGGTCTTGGTTGATTTCCTTTCTAGGATTTTTTTAGTTGAGTCAAAGCTATTGCTTCTACATACTTGATTACATTACAAATTCAAGAGCATATCCATAGATTTACATTACTTGATGTTAGATATATCACTAAAACTCTATAGCATTCAAATTCAATAATTTAGTTTAATTTCTAAATTGGGGTCTGACTGAGGCAACACCCCCAAAACAAAAAGCAAACAATCCCTTTATTTTACAGGTTTTAGATCTCGAATCAACAAACAAATTGTAAATTTGGATACCCTTTTTGACTTTTTTAAAAACTATAAAATCAAAATTAGTTCGCTCATAGTCAACCAGGGTTGCACTATACCCCTGATGCACTAGTTTGCCCTTGATAGATCATCAGAAGATTTTTGGGTTTTGTTTGCCTCACATATTTTAGTTGAGATCTTGGATTACAACTTCCTACACCATTCAAGAACATATTTTTTAGGTTAGTGTTCTACAAGGTATTTTTTTCTCCCTTCTATTTCCATATTTTACATTTATATTCCTATATGTATATATCTCATTTCCAAAATTGTCTTAAGGTGGGGGTGAGAGGGAAATAAAACCAAGTCATTCATTCCCTTATCCATTAGGTTTTGTATTAATACTCCTCCTTTTGTCAATACACACCTATTTCCAAAAAATGGTGGATCTTTTTATTCTCCTTCTCATTAATGTAGGGTAGGGCTTGCTTCCATTTTCCTACCTCACACTAACTAATCTATTATTGAGTCTTTTTCATTATAGGATGTATTAGGGACTAGTTATGCTATAAAAAAAAATTGGCTTGTCTTAGGACCCTAGAATTCTTGTTCATAAGTCTTGTGTTATCACTTGTGAATTTTCTCTACACCTTTTCTGAATAGTCAAATAATTTCCTAGTCTTTCCTCTTCACCTTGAGTCTACTAATAACAACAAACCCAATAGGAAGATCCTTTTTAAAACTTAATGTCTTCCTTCCACAAGATGAGGACTCTTTGGAAGCCATTAGAACTGTCTCTATTCTTTCCAAGTTTTACAGTGATAAGATTTATTTTAGATGTAAATAGGATCTTATGGTTGAGGCATGGAGAAGAATATTTCAAATTATTGGGACCAAGGAAGCTAAGGATAGGAGACAAAAAGAAAACTTTTATCAAAAAAAGTTGAATAATGTGGGAAATGCTCTTCAAGATAAAGGTAATGATAAAGAGCTTGAGAAAGAGTTTATTGACACTAAAATGTAGTTGAAAAGAATAGAAAACTACAAAATACAAGGTAAAAACATGAGAGCTAAAGTAATTAGGCTCAAGGAAGGAGATAAAGGGACCCAAAAAATAATTTAATCTGATTAGGGCCAAATATAATAGAGAAGATATCAATGGCATTCAATTTGATAATGGGTACACCTCTAGTAATAAGGATATTCTTGATGCCCTTTCGAACTTCTATAAACTACTCTTCACTTTAGAGTAAGGGTCATAGAATAATGAATTTATGAAGCAATCTACTAAAATTGTTCCTAAAAAGATATATAGAGAGAGCCAAGGATCTTAGCCCAAATATTTACATAAAGGAGATTGAGGACACCATTAGATCTTTAGCAAATGGAAAATCATCTAGAATGGATGGGCTTCCTGAAAAAAATTATACAAAAAAAAAGGATTGGATTTCATGTTCGAACTATTTTAGTTATATGAGAAAGCCTTTGAGTATGAGTCCTTAGGGGAAAACATTAACAGAGGTGTTATCAAATTATTTTCTAAAGGTTGGTAGAAGTCTATAGTGAAGAAATAGAGACCTATTACTAAAATTATGCTACAAAATCATTGCTAAGCTCTTGACCAAAAGAATAACAAGTGTGCTTAATGACATTGTTTTAGTTACTTAGACTTGATTATTAAAAGGGAGTTTTATCTTGGAAAACTTAATCATCTATTGGGAAGCTATGCACTATGCTAAGTAATATGGACAAAACATTTTCATGGTTCTACTTGACTGTGAAAAAGAATATGACATAATAGAGTGATAGATTTTTATTGGGATATTGAAAGCACCAAGGTTTTCTCCTTTTTACAAGTGGGTGAACATTTTTTTTAAAGACTCCTCTAGTGTAATTGAGGTCAATGGTGATTTTTTAGAACATATCCCCCTTGGAATATCTATTAGGTAGGGTTTCCCACCTACCCCTGCATTTTTTGTACTAGCTTCTAATTCTCTATTTTATACTATCAATGCCACTAAGTTGGGTCCTCCTATCAAAGGTATTTCTCTACGTAATAAAGATGAACTCATTCTATAATAATTTATAAGTGATACCTCACTATTTGTTGAAATCTTTGTACCCAAATTTAATAATATTTAAACACACTTCAATTTCTTATCTCTACTTCAAGAACTCAAATTTCCCCCAAGAAATCCATTATTATTGTTTGGTTTGAATCTACCCTAGTGTGGATTGAAGAAAAGAATTTGAAATGGGTTGGCCTCCATAATATTGTGAGTTATCTAGGATACCTTCTGCTGTTGATCCCTCTATGGAGGAAATATGGACCTATATCTACAATAAAAATGAGAATAAACACTTGAAATAGTAAACTCATATGCTATACATTGCTAATGGAACCCAAGTGGTCAAAAATGTATTATCCTCTCATCTAGTCTATTATGCTTCTACTTAGATTTTTCCAACTATCAGAGTAATAAATTGGAGAAAATCCTAAGAGAGTTCTTATAGTCTAATAGAATTGGCAATAGAAGAATATATTATGTTAAATGAGAATGATTTTGCTCTCTAAAAGAATTGGTGGCCTTGGGATGAGAGACAATAAAACATGACATTGTTTTGGCTTCTAAATGGATTATCAAAGCTCTAAATAGTAATGAGCCTTGGAAAGTTTTGGTCAAAAATAATTTGGTGAGGTCCACTATTATAAAGGAAAGTAGTGTTAGCATGTACCTTTAACTAACATGGTTTTTGAGGACTTTGAGGTTAAGGTGTCTGGTTCCAAGTTTTCCCTGACCTTATGGAAGATGTTTTGTCGAGTCAAACCGTTTCTCTACCCAAGGATTAATGTGCATAGAAATCCCTCTTATATTGTTCTAGAAAAATCTATTTTGTGGGGGGTTTACCTCAATTCTAAACCTTGGTATTAACTCAATGTTGTTCTGCTAAAAATTGGCATTTCTCTTTTATAGGATATTGTGATGGATAACCCAATGGATTCTTGGGATGAATTTTTTTTTTTTTTAAATTCCTTATTCTCAAAAGAATACCTATATCCTAATTTTGAAAATGATGAGGAGATTCCTTCCTAGAAAAGTTACTAATTCAATCCAATTTTTGAATTAGGTGAAGTAGACTAATGGTAAGATGCTTTTTGAATTCTCTACTATGAAAATATATAAAATTATTAAGAATAGCATGTGAATCATTAATATAATTGACTATTCTTGGGGCTTTAGTTGGTCATGTTATAGATGGCAATTTATCTTTGACTTATTTTGACATTCACTTGTTAAGCCCAAGAAAGTGTGATTTAGATGGATTTTATTGTTACAAAATGTGTTAATGGGTCATTTGTCTCTTCTAATGGTCAACAACCTATCATGTGTTATGTTTCTCATTCTTTTGAGTCCTTTGAAAATCTCTTTTTTGAGTGCAATTTTGCTTGCAAAATTTAATCTTTATTCTTTGGTCAACCTATTAGGTGGAATTGCAAGTCAGGTTTGTCATGGCATGAAGTTATAGTAAGTTTTGCTAAGGATTTTGATTTAAAGTTGAATAAATTTTGGTTTTCTCTTACTAATGAAATTATCTGTTACATCCGGAAGTAAAGGAATGTGGAGGTTTTCCATTATAGACAATGGGACCTTACTAGGTTTAATATGAAACTCACCCACTCTCACATCATGTAATAGTTCATTTCTATCATTGAGGTTCCCAAGGAAATGTTCTTGAATCTACTCAAAGAAGATGATATGACTATTTTCTAGAAAGATGTCTGAGTTTTCAACTTTGTCGAGGAGAATGAAGAGAAACAAAGATTGAAAGTCAATTAACACATTACCAAGCCACATTAGGAGATCCCTAGGTAGAATACAAAGATAAAGAACCTTGGTAGAAGTGGTCAGTAAGAGAATTAGGGAATTAATTCTAAACAGGATAGTACAAGGAACAAAATTTGGGAAATCAATGCTAGAAGTCAAGATCAAGCTACTTTCCATGGAGATGGTTGGGACAACCCTAACTACAAAAACAATACCAATGATGGTTGGGAGTAAGACCATTTGTGGAGGTGTTTCCTTTTTTATTAATATGTTTGGTTATAATGTATGAGGTTGTACAATGAACTATGATGATTATTAAATCTTTCAAGTAACTCTCAATATGATATATGTATATGGTCTTCTTAAACACAAATTGATTGACAACATAAACTTATTTTTGGTTATTGGTTTTCTCATACTCATGATTCTATAATAAATTAATTAACTATATATATATATAAAATAGTGTCAAAATATTTTATTCTTGTCCAAAATCTTCCTCTTCTTCTATACAAAGTTGCACTGGTTTGTGCCTTTTTTGTGTACTTGTCTCTAGGCTCAATTTTCTCTTCACATTGTATTCTTCTTCATCTTTCCTTCTTGTTGAATCTCTATGATATTTTATTTCTTCTTCTTGGCTAAAATTTCTTCTTCTTATGCCTTAGGTGATTCTTGTTGACCAATTATGTCAACACTTTCAACTTCAATTCTACCAATTAGTTAAATCTCCATGCTTTGACCTTTAATACCATGTGCCTATTAAAATCTATCATAGATGACATCACCAATTATCTATTCAATTTAAAATGTATCATCCTCTTGGATAGGCATGGAATGATCCATTTTCTCCTCAATCTTTAAAATTTTCTTCCACATATTGATTGTTTCACTGTGTAGACTTTTTGTATCTTCAATAAGAATTTTTGTTGCATTGTTCTTTACACAAAACTTATTTTTGTGAGCTTCATATATTTCTTGAGCACCTTCAAGGCTTAGCTTAAGTTTTACCTCAATTAGATCTTTCTCTATAATATATTTATCCATGTAAGAATTTGCCTATGGGAAAAATTCACCCAGGAACTAAGAACTCAAACACAAGCACACAGTAGACCAAAGAGAGAGAGTATGATCAGAATAACAATATATTCAATAATTGGTTCATCATGAGAGTACACTAGGAGTGCCTGAATATAAAGGCCTCATGATAGCTTCTAGAATGCATAGAATTTAGCATCATGATGTGTCATACAACCAAGCCCATGTCCACCAAATATGGGTTATCCTCCATTAAGCATGGAAGTAAGTGCAGTGATGAGAGGATAAGCCTACAAGGGTGTGACATGAAAAACAGTGTTGTAGACACCATGTGCTTAAATAGAGTTGCATACTCCTGTGTTGTCTACATGACAACTCAAAAGGTGTGCAAACTCCTAAGTGTCTCATAAATAAAAATAATAAAATGCAAAATAATAAACTAATGCATTAACCTAAGTAAACTTAAGTAAGTGTAAATAGTAAAGTACGTATTTACACCAACACCCCCCCTTAAGTGCAACTTAGGGGAATTCCCTTAAGCTTACAAACTAGGATGAAGATGCTGAATGGGTATCGACTACTAGGCCATGTAAGGTACCCATGTACATAATGAAAATGCAATCTCCCATAAAGCGGAGAAAGAGGGAAAACCTCATGGGAAAAAACCTCCCCCAAAAAGAGGGATAAACCAAGGATGCATTGATGGAAGGAGTAATCAAGACCCCCCATTACGACATACATCCAGTATATACACAAGAGAATGAGAGAAGGAAGAGAGACAGAATAGGCTCCCCCCCCAAAAGAAGAATGTGAACATCTGAAAGCTGCTCCAATGAAGAAGCTGGTCCATGAATACAGAATGGTGTTCCTCCCCTTAGGAAGAAACAATGGTAAAGGTACAGTCCTGAAGATGTATGGTGGCCTTGAAACCTACTCAAATATCCCTAGGCTAATGCTGAAGTTCACCCCTTCCAACTATGTTGAAAAAAATGAATACAGAGCGGTCAAGGATCCATAATTACACCAACCTGTAAAGATTGATCATGTATAGAATGGACATGAGGGTCAGAGTGAGCCCTCGCAACAACTGTAGAAGAATCATCATCAATGAGAAGATGTAAGTCCTCAAGTTTGTCTCCCAAGTCAAGTGAAGTTGGAGCTAGAAGACGAGATATACCATGATGTGTTGGACCTTTCACTATGGCAATATAAGCTTGTGGACTAAACTAATGTGACCTCTCATTGCAACTGTCAATAGAACCCCATGTGTCTGAACCTATTGAAGCACTATCGCTGGTGTCACTATCAGTTTCCACTATGTATGATGTATGAAGAGGAGTAGAGGATAAGCTCGATGAAATTTCCTCAAAGTGAATATCCTTCTGCACAAAAATCTCATGTGTCTCTGGATCCATCAGTTTGTAAGCCTTCACATTGTCTTCATAATCGATAAAGGTACAAGGCCTAGGTGTCGGTACCTTGCAACTCTTGGAAGATAGGTTTTCCCATGATGGACAACCAAAGACTCTAAGGTGACTCACAACTAGTTTTCTGCCACACCATGCCTCAAAAGGAGTCTTTCCATCTAAGGCTGGATGAGGAGACCTGTTAAGTATGTGAGTAGCACTGCTAATGGCTTCAACTTCTAAGGTAGGATCAAGAGACTTGGCCTTAATCATGCAACTTGTCATGGTCTTGAGAGTCCTAATCCTCATAGCTACAAAATCTGTCTTGTGCGAACTGAATGTTGGTGAGTTCTGAAGATCAATCCCCTCAATTCTGCAAAAGTTCTTAAGTCTTCTGTCTACATATCTGTTCTCATTGTCCACCCTAAGTACCTTGATGGCTTTTCTTGACTTGTGTTCAACATGAGTTTTAAAGTCTTGAAGCTTATGAACCACTTCATTCTTATGATGAAAGAAGAAGACCCAAGTGAATCTCAAAAAGTCATCAACAAATGCGAGTATATAGTGGCCTTGGCTAACTGAAGTCACTACAAAGGGTCCTGCTAATACCATGTGAACTAGCTAAAGAACAATTGGAGCTCGAGAAGACTTCCCTTTATCATACTTATCCTTGAGATTCATATCCACTGAACAAGATGAACACTCTCCCTTAAAAAAGCTGATATTAGGTAGACCTTTGACCATATGTTTTGAGCAAAGTTGTTGAAGAGAGCGAAAGTCAAGGTGACCAAACCACTCATGCCATAAGTTGATTTGTGTAGTAGAGTGAGTTAACGAGGCTTGAGAAGGACTCTTAGACACAAAGTGGGAGAAGGAGTATAACCTCTTGTCATCATTGACTTTCCCAACTGCCACCAATGAATCACCTTTGAGACTTTGCACCATCATTAAATCTGGAAGGAACTCAACTTTATGACCATCTCCAAGGTGATTGATTTGGTAAAATGATAGGAGATTAGAGCTTAGATTTGGAATGTAGAGAACATCTTTGAATTCCCCATCTTCCATTTCTACATGTCCTTTTCCTTCAACTTCCATCTTAGCATCATCTCCCATGAAGATGTGTGGCACCTTTGACTGCTTCAATGAAGAAAAGTCTTCCTTTGAAGAACCCATGTGGTAAGAGGCACCTGAGTCAAGTATCAATTCCAAAGAAGAACTTGTGTTTGTCATAAGTGCTTGACCTTTACCCTTCGAAGAGGTTGGAGTTGAATCCTTGGAAGTACCTGGCACTTGAATCTTGTTTTTCTTGAGTAGGTTTTCTAACTCATCAATCCTTTTTTTCTTGCAATGATGCTCGTCATGATTTGGCTTTTTACAGTATGCACAAAAGAGTTTTTCCTTCTTTTCATTACTTACCTTCTTGTTTGAAGAAGAACCACCTTGTTGAGAGGAGTCATGTTGTGTCTCAGATTGGGTTTTCTGCTTCCACTACTTCTTGTTGTTGTTGCTTTTTTCTCCTTGACTAGATTTGTGATCATCACTAGCCACTAAGGCTTTGGTCTTAGATGACCTGAGAAGTCCAAAATCCACCAAGTGAGATTGTTCAAAAATCAACATATTTGCAAATCCATCAAAGGAAGGCTTTTGGTAAGCAGATCCCATGGTTAACCTATGAGTATTAAAACTCGAAACAAAGTTGGCATACTTAGAAGGTAGTTTCTTTAGGATGTGATGAATTAACCTATCATCCTTCATGGGATTTCCACAATCTTTGAGAAGTGCCCTATACTCATTGACTTTGATGATATAATCCTGAATTGTGTCATAATTCTTAGGATCTAAGAGAAGTAGATCATCCTTAATCTGAAATCCCTTTTCTTCATCCACTTTACCATACAACTGTTCAAGTTTATCCCAAGCTTCCTTAGATTCTAAACAATTTTTAATGTGAAAGAGAAGATCCCCATGTACACAACTCCTAATTACACCTAAAGCTTGTCGATCTTGTCTTCGCTAATCAATGAGTTCTTTAGCATCAGTAGGTTTGGTAATTGTACCATCAACATATAAACTATATCCTTTTTCCATTAATCTACTCCATGCAATATCTTTCCATGTAGAATAGCTGCATGAAGTTAGAGGAGGACATTTAAAACCCATGATGCAAAAATGAAAGAGCACAAAATAGAGACACAAGAACACAATGCACACCCCCCCCCCCCCCCCTTTTCACTCAATCAAAAGACCCCCCCAAAAAAGATGCTTTGGCACTTTATAAGTAGTGCATTTACAATGAGCCACTTGTCAAAATGAACAAAGTGGACTTTCTAATTTTGCTTTTACAACTGCCTTATAAGGCTGAAAGATGTCACTAAAGCACTGTAGCTTATATTTACAACAATTTTGAAAAAGAATCAAAGCTTTACAATGCCAAAGAAGGCCTAATTTTGAAAGTGATAAATTGGTCCACACAACCCTAGAATTTGACTTTAGATTTGGAAAGTAGACAAAAAAATACGCACTTTCAAAAAAAAATGAAACTTGAAAAAGTGACCAGATGTGCTCATACGGAGCTTTTGAAGTTGCAAAATGCAAGATTATGTAGATATAGTTTCCAAAAAACACAATTTCTACAAAATTTGTACACCAAAACCAAAAAACAACACCACCACTAAAAAATTTAGGAAATTTTACCCAATTTTTAAAAAAATTGCACCTCAATCGGAGTCTGGATGTCCAAGTTACGAGCTTGCAAAGTTAGGCTGCCAAACTAAAAAGAAATCTGGAGAGGGGTCTAGAGGAGAAACTGCGAGTCTAAATTTGACGGTCAATTGACTGTCAAAGTAGTTCAAAAATGCCCTAGAATGATGTTCAGATAGGCGTCAAATTTAACATCATAAAAAGATGATGTCAGCAAAAAATGGATGCCCTTGGTGACGTGTTAGCTGACTTGGCTATCCGTACTGTACAGATTAACATGCATTAAATTTTGTATGCTAATGATTTGGCACTACCAGGTTCCACGATTGATGTGGTAGTCCTGGTCAGATCTGTTGACGTGGCAAATGTGCGGGGCACCATAGACATGGATGTTGTGCCTGCATGGTAGGTGGAGTGAAAGGGTGTCGCGTGGCGACGTAAGATAGGTCGTGGGTGGGAGTTTTAATTGTTGTTTAAAATTACCAAAAAACTTTTCACGTGGGCGAGAAAAGAATCTGTCAAAATCTCTAGTTCGGTGCTGGAAACACAAGGGTAGTTTTTAAATTGCGAAAACCACGCCGAGAAACCTTAATCCACTGTGGATGCTAGGAAACCAAATCACATCGCCAGGTTACAATGGGGATTTATCCCACATTTGATAGGGAAATGCTCTGTGTAGTTGAAAAGGAAGACTCTGTGCTAGGAATGCAAAGAGCTATCTGTCGGTTGATGCCCTTGCCGTGACTTAATAGTCGATGCCAAAAATTGTGTTCGGCCGTCGGTATGTTTGAACAGAGGTCGGTGGGGGGATTTAAAAATGCATCGATGTTTAATTGATAGTACAACCCTGCACTGTGATGTGGTACGACTATGATGAAGCAACCTCTGTACAAAATAATACCTTCAAAATGGCAGATCCGGGGTGTCACTGCCCAGGTCTAGTAAAACATTTTCTTTGTCGTGTACCCGAAGGGCAATTTTTTTTTGAAAAATATGACATAAATTATAGAGAGAAAATGCAGATCCGAAAATAAATTAATTAGATCTAAGAAAAATAACCATATCCATACTGCAAGTTGAGGCCTCCGGGTTCCAATTTGCAAAAAAAATTTGCCTCATGGTTGACTATGGGCCAAGGTAGTTGAGTTTATAGTCAATTTTCACCGGTTCAGCATTCCAGATGTAATGGCGAGGTCAGATCTGACGCTGGACACTCCCAATTTCTGTAGCACTCCGGATTCAAGCTGAGATGATGAAGCAAACAAGAGGTCTAGAACAACTTGTGATGAGAAAATCTCCAAGTTGCTCTGATACCATGTAAGAATTTGCCTAAGGGAAAAATTCACCCAGGAACTAAGAACTCAAACACAAGCACAAAGTAGACCAAAGAGAGAGAGTATGATCAGAATAACAATGTATTCAATAATTGGTTCATCATGAGAGTACACTAGGAGTGCTTGAATATAAAGGCCTCACGACAACTTCTAGAATGCATAGAAGTTAGCATCATGATGTGTCATACAACCAAGAAAATGTCCACCAAATATGGGTTATCCTCCATTAAGCACGAAAGTAACTGCGGTGATGAGAGGATAAGCCTACAAGGGTGTGACATGCAAAATAGTGTTGTAGACACCATGTGCTTAAATAGAGTTGCGTACTCCTGTGTTGTCTACATGACAACTCAAAAGGTGTGCAAACTCCTAAGTGTCTCACAAATAAAAATAATAAAATAATGCAAAATAATAAACTAATGCATTAACTTAAGTAACTGTGAATAGTAAAGTACATATTTACACCAACAATCCATCTATAGGGTCAATAACCATCAGACATTAATCAATTGATACAATTCATTAAGAGAAAATGAATGTATCTTTAGGGGTGTTTCGTTGAGCTTATGAAGATGTTGTACTATTGCATCTTCAATCTTCTTCTTATCTTCTTCACTCCCAAAATTATGTCAATCCACTAGTTTCTATTAAATACCTCTTTTGATCACATCAATTGTTGGAATTCTTTAGAATAATTGGGGGGGTGGGGGTGTCCAAATGTAATAATAAAACTTTTCATAGCTTAGTGAACCCATATCCATAAAACATTCTCATCATGCATGCATCCATTAGATTTATGCAATCACTTAAATTTGTAGGTTACTATCAATATCAATTTGCAAAAATGTAAACATGAAACATAATAGGTTTAATAACACATTTGACACAATGATTTAATATGGAAAACCAATTTGGGAAAAGCCACTAGTAACATGCTACGCATTCTCACTCTTTTGAAGTGATGTCCTGTGAAAGGACAACCCTATTAAAGGTTATAATACACACTATTAAATGTGACCTAGTTAAAGGATTTCAATCATCTTGTTAAAGTGGAATTTAGATCATTCACTTGGAATGTCACCCAATTAAAGGATTTACAAATGACTATTAGGTCAACCTTAATCTAAAGGATTTACCCTAGATTGATACAATGATTAGAGAGTAATAGTAAGGCTCGATCTAATAACAACTTACAATTCCATTTGCAAATTATAGATCTTTGTTTCAATTCTCCATTATGTTTGGATTTCACACTCTTTAGCTCTGATAGCTTGTTCACCCTTCAAGCATCCATACCCTTAAGCCTTCTTTCTTTGTTTGTCAATACAGTCTCTTCTCTTAGGTCACTGAATGAATCAATACCCTAGACTCCTTGTCTTCCTTAGGTTCTCACACATGACAACCCTTCCTTCTAACCAACCATCTCTATAAAATAGAGAATTAAGATATTTTCCTATCCATCCTCCATCATCCATTTTAGGGTAAGGTTGGATTACATAGGATTCAATGAATCTACCCTTCATTTCATTGCATTTCCTTCTAGAAACTTCTCCTTCAATCCTCTTTGAATTTGGCTCAAAATAGTTCACCATGGATTTTGTGCCACTAGCTCATCAATCTTATCTTCCACATGGTTCACACAATCCAAGAAATCAAACTTGTCAGCTCATATTCATTGAATTCATGATCTTTCTCATAATTTTGACACTTGGCATTAATTGGTTTTTGATTCTCGACACATATTGTGTTGCTTAGCATCCACTGGCAAAACACTCAGCACAAACTAAAGTTTACTAGTGCTCGACATCAACTAAAACTTACCTAACTTACACTATTTTACTTAGCTTACACTGAAATTGACTTTTCTTGGCTCCAATTGATTTTCTTCTTGGTTTGCACTAACTTTTCTCAGCACCTACTGTGCAGAATTTTAAGCTTGACAGACAAACTTCATTTAACTTGTTCTTCTAAACTTAATCAGTGTAACCAACGTTTGCAACCTTAAGTGGATTATCAATGCACTATAATATCACTGTCTTAATTGACTAGCATAGATATCTTAAATAAATCTTTCTAAAGGAATGTCGATAGATATCTACTACAAAATTATTAAAATTTAATTTACAACACCCAAAACTACTCTATTTTTTCAATAACTTAAGCTTCTTTTTATAATTTCTAAAAAAAATTGATAATTTTTATATTTCTAAATATTATAATTTGATTAAATATTTAATGTGGCATTTATTAAATTATTTTTAAAAGTATATTATGTTTATTATTAAATTAAAAATTTTGATATGTAGATGATTATCAAATTTAACCTTTAAAAATAAAAGTTAACATTAACATGTTCACACCATCCCACTTCACCCATTCTGCCATTGTAGAATGCCTATGGACATTAATTATTTGTACTCATTTTCATACCATAACTCAACCTTTCCTCTAGGTGCTATTGTTATCTCATTTGATCAAATCCTCTTCATCAATCAAACAAATGATAGTACTTAAATCATATAAGCAATTGTCTTTCTAGCAAGTAGCAAGTTTGACATCAGTGACAAAAGAATGATTGAAACATATGTATCATACTTGTATCAATCTATTTTAAACAATTAATGGTAGGTGGTTTACTTTTTACACATTCCTTCTTCATTTGTGAAGCTTCTTTGTCTAATTTTCTTTTCAACTTCTTCCTCCTCATCTTGTCTTTTATTACTTCTTCTTTTTAGAGATCTCATTTGTAGCTTTACATCATCTTTTCATTGGTTTAGTCTTTTCTTCTTTGGTCATCAATATAGTATAATTGCTCTTAACTTTTTTGTATGTTGAAAGATGTTAGATGATGGGTCTTCAATCACTACTATAGTAGTACCTAATGTACCTGCTTCCTCACCACCAGTTTGACTAGCTAACATTCTCCTTGTTTTCTTTTTTGTCACTAGTGTTTTTATTCTTTCTTGATACTAAAAGAGCTTCACTAAAGGTTTCAAACATCTTTTCTTTTTCATCCATAGGTTTTTCACTAGTGTTGTTGTCACATAGATTGCACCCTTGTGCTGAAAAGAACTTTCAACAATCTAGTGAAACAAGGGATGATCCTTGGCTAGTGGGTATGCCATGTTAAGGATCAACCTTTGATATAAAAAGTCCACTTCCCTTGAATCTTGACTAAACTTGGTAGGAAAATGGATAGAGGAGATGTATGTAAAGTAACTTGAACTTAAACTAAGGTAATTCACCAATGTTATGAAGATAATATAGCTTTGAAGGGAAAAGTCACAATTGAAACAACTACACAATAGTCTTTCATTGATTGGCCTTAATGAATTTTGATACATGCAATGTAAAAAGGTGTCGATTTTTAAAGAAATGAACTTAGATTCACAATCTTTAAACTTGATAGCACACAAGTTAGACTACTTAATGTGAAATCTATATTCTCACATGCCTCAAAACCATTTAAACTTATACGTAAAGGACCATAAAGATCACAACAACTTAGAAGTAAAACTTGTAAAAGATAAGGAAAATATAGATAAGACCAAAGAGGACCATTGGTGCATATTATTTTTAAGGAGCCAAAATGCTCAAAACTATATTACAAAAGGATTGAGCTACAAAACAACTCTATCTCTCCATGAGTTAGAATGCAAGAGTTATCAAGGAGGTAGAATGTAAGAGCTAACTAAAAAACAACAAAGAGTTGGGAATATATAAGCCTCAAATCCAAATCTCCATCTTCCCCAAAAATTGGAATCACATCTGCCAACACCATCAAATTTGGGAATAAAAAGGAAAATTGTTACCCACTAAAATTTGGAAATCTACACATAAAATATTGGCTCTATGGATCATGTTGAATGCTAACAACCCCCTCAAAATCAGCTAGTAGATATGGCCAATAAGGGAAATCACATAATTTTCCTCTTGAAAACTTTTCGTCCATCGAATTCCATGACCAAATTCCTCTAATTTGCATTTAAAATAACACTTAAATGAACTGATTTATTATCATCATTTTATTAAACACTTTACATTAATGGTGCATGATGCAAAATAAACATCCTAGTAAGCCATCTTTCCAAATACCCTCCTCCATGTAGAGATGTACCAACCTAACACTTAAATATTTTCTCCTTTACATCATTATACACCCCTTTATTATAAATCCCCATATAAAAATGACATCATAAATATGCAAAAATGATCCATAAAGGCTAAACTATGCTTCCTACATGTTCAAAGCCTTCAAAAAGATGCCCAAGTTTAAACAAGAGGATTTTTTGGAAAGTTTACATGACAAGAGAGAGTTCGAGTCAACTTCTTATAGCTCAAAAATTAGAAACAACAACCTTCAATCTATAAAGTAGGATTTTGATTTCATTTCTCCATTTTCTCATTCTATTTATTGTGAATGCCCTTTAAATGTTTCTACACATTTGATTTCTGAAATTTTTTTAATTCATGGATGCTTTACTCTTGGCCTCATGCTTTTACAAACCCATTGCATTTGCCATTTTTACCATATGGCATTGATGCATTTGAAATGGTTTTATTCTTGCAGGTTCATAGCATAAATAAGAACTTCGTGTTTTTTCTTATGCAATTTTGTTAGAGGATATTTCATGGAATCCATGGGTTGTATTCTTTGAATCCATGTCATGTGCTATAGGAATGACAACTTGTTCTTGTTGCTTATGCATCCATATATGTGAAGGGCATCACTTGACATGATTTTATGTTTGAGAAATGATGTATTTGCATTCCTTTTTATTACATGTGCGTATACAATGTATTTTGTATTCTTTCATGGTTGCAAGTTGAAATGCATGAATGGGTTCCCAAATGCTCATCATGTATTTATCATATTGCTTACATTGATATCTATTTTTTTAATGTAGAAATACTTGTAGCTATAACATACTCTGTTAATGCTTGAAGGGGCTTTCTTTGTTGCATTTGAGGTTATAAAATATGCATGTTAAAATAATTTGATATTTCTAATTTAATCTATTTTTTCCACCTCATGTAACTTACTAATTATCATGTACCATTTTGGTCATGCTTTCACCCTATATTTTTATGTGTGTTTCATAGTGGATGCTCTTGGTTCTTCTTGTGCAAGTTAGGGTTTGATCCTTTTTAAATTTTGTTAACCCTGAGAAAACCCTAATTAGTGCTCTGTAAAATTGTGCCCTAAGCAAGCCTTTTAGGTTATTTGCTTCTTCTTTTTAATTGGGCAAGAAAATCATTATAAAATACCCTTTTCCAAGAACCTTTTAAAAGAATATGCATTTTGTTCCATAAAATTCTTGAAATAACTCTTACCATTAGATCTTTTCAAAATCTACGATGGTTGTAATGCCATTATAGGAACTTGCATACATTTTACCACAAGTGACATGGTGACCAAATAATTAATATATGCGGGACCTAGTTAGTGAATAAGCATGGGTTTAAAGTGAATCACCCACTCCGTCAAATATCCTTAAGATCGACGGCGATCACGTTGTCACTATGATAAATCGCAAGGTTTTTACCCTTAGCAACATAGCAACCGCCAAAAAAGAGAAAACACAGTGGGACCAACACTAAAGATAGGTGTCGTGATTATACTTTCTTTCAATAAGCCTCATCAACATGATGGAATGTCAGACATGTCAGTTGCAATTAAAGAAATATCCTAATGAGAAAGTATTGTTGATCTTTAGCATCAGATTTCCTTGAAATCAATGGTGGTCGCTATGTCGCTACTAGAAGTTGTAAGAACTTTACCAATCATGACATGGTGACCTCCTATGAAAAGATAATATGGTGGGACCTATTTTCAAAATTGGCTCCAAAAAGATTAATTGTCAATAAATAGCCATGTCAGTAAGACATGATGGTATGTTGTCATATGCCACCATGGATTCACACTTAGGGAAATGTACTTGTTGATTTGTGTTATCTAATCTCTCCTAGATCAACGGAAGGTGCTATGTCATTATGGAAATTTTCTTGATGTTTATTGTTTGCAACATGGTGACCAAAGGGAAGATAGAAGGACCCACCACATTTGCAATAAAGTAATCATGAAATGGTCATCATTTGATCAAGGCAACATCAATGATGGTCACTATTTCATTATAAGGAGTTGCTTGATGTTTATGCTTAGCGACATAACAAGAGCATGACACATGTCTAAATGCATTAGTGGGTCCATTGTAACTTGCCAATAGTGAAAGGAAAGGCCAATGTAGAGAGTTTTAATTGAGTTTAGTGCCAACTTGGCTGATTGAAATTGAGCCATTAACAATTGTATTCCTAAATTGTCAGATTTAAAAAATAAATCAATGGCTTGTTTTTTAAATTAGAAGGTGGTTCCACTCTGTTGTCCTTATGATCTATTTATGAAAATTAAGGCTCCTCATGTGAAGTAGAACTAGAGATATATTGTAGGATTTCATAGATTCTTCTCCATGTAAACAAATTTCAAATTCTTAGAGAGCCAAGAACCCGCTAAAAAATTGTTCTCGCCTGATTGAATTGCAAAAGAGTTTCCTGCATCCACTATTTTCTATAGAAATTTGAAAAGGATAGTGAAGAGCCAAGTAAGTATCTTAATCCATCAAATAGTTCAAAGAATTCTAGTATTCTACATCATTATTAAACATGCCTCCAAAGAAGGATTTTTTGGGGAAGGTAGAATATGCAAGCAAGAACATACATGATGACTTTCTTGAACAATTAACTGAGTCTACAAATGAGTTGGCCCAGGTAAAAAAGCTAATTCCTATGAACCCTAGGCTCAAGATTGTAGATGACTTATACGATAAAGGGAATTGGGTTAGGGATGCTACTATTTCCAAAATAGGGCTCTATCTTTTTAAGAAATGGTTTTCAAAAAGGAATTTGTTTGCCCCCATGGAAATATTTAGAATTTTGATTTAGGTAAAATAGTGGTCCCTGGGGTTTTCACGGACTCAGATCTTCTTATAGCCATAGCCAAGAAGTATGACCCCATAACTAGGATAGTAAGGAGAGTAGATGGGGAACCTCTGATAAGGATTAATGTTGAATAAATTTGAGAGGTTTTTGGTTTGGAACCAGTATTAGATTATCATAAACCCATTGATTTTTTAGGGTTTGGAGAAAGAATACTTGTTCAAGAAAGAGCAGGTTAGGCAAGGTGCATTACGAGAACACCTTGCCACAATTGGGAACTTGAATTTTGTTACAAATTTGACTAAAGAACCCTTTAAGAAGGAATTTTTCACTAGTCAGGCTATAAATATTTATATGACCTTGTGTAGGGTTTTTGGTCAGGATGAACAAAATGTTATGCCAATAAAATTCATGTACATGATGACACAAATCTCTTCTTTTGGTGTAGACATCATTTTTTATTTTGCATCTTAAATAGTAGAAGAGATCCATATAAGATTAAATGGGATTATAGAGAGAAAGGTGGAAAAGACATTTGGTCATGATTCATTGTTGATGCACATGTTCTTGTTTAAAGGGGTTACCTATTTTGAAAAGGAAATGGTTTTGAACAGAGAGTATGAAGAAGAGGCTTTGCCAATCTAGTTATGGAGTGTAGATATGACCTAGGATGCAGGGGAAGCCAGCTTTGTTAGATTTGATATATATTTTGTGTCTAGGTTGAGAAGCCTCATATTAAGGGACAATCCCAAAATCCCCAAGGCACTATTGGAGTTTATTAGGCCTATGGATAATCCTTCTAGTTTGAAAATATCCCACAACTAGGCTGCCATTATATCTTAACCTATTTCTATAGGTTTTAGGGTTTATGGTTTCCAAGGGACTCCCCATGTACTACCCTATCAAGTACATCTGAAGGTAGGGGATTGTTCAAATGTTGTGGCAGATAGGGGGATTGGAGGAAGTGCAATTGACTGGTAGATCTAGGGGCTCAATTTTCCCCACTTGTACTATAGCTCACCAGTTCATAATCACTAAGAGTGGTTGGGTGTTCTTGTACAAATTCTTGGACTAGCATAAAATGATTGTATCCCATACCCATTTTTGTGATAGTAAGGGATTTTTTGATGTGTTCAAGTGAAGAGCTAAAATTAGTTCAAAATAGCATCAACCCTACTTCCCTAAAGATATAATAAGGAATGAGTTCTCTTTTCAAGAGCAAGAGATAAAAAAGGAGAATTAGAGGGTTTATTCTAGGGTTTTGGAATTCATTAATTGTTTTGATAATAAATATAGGCCTCTAGATGATGCAAAAATAGAGGCAGATAAATTGAATAAGCTAATGACTACTTTTCCTAAGATTATGGAAGTCATGAATGAGAAAAAAAATCTTTATTAATTCTTTTCTAGAGAAGGCCTGAGAGATCATGAGGTGGTTTTCCTTTACCCCTGCAATAGGATAGGGCAATTAATTATTCAAACAAGACCTGGTCACAATATAATTCAAAATAAAAGGGCCATAGTAGTTAAGGGAAAAAAAAATTATAGGGCAAACCAGTGTTGTTTTGGCAGAGAGACCTAATGAGCCCATGCCCAAGAGGTAGAGGATAGAAAAAGAACAAGTGCCTCAAATAGAGGAGTATTCACCCACCCAATCCCCATTACACATAGGAGATGAACAACTCACTAAGGAGTAGGTGGTACAGTTGGGATCCCAAGGGGGAATTTTTAGTACTACATTAGAATTAGAAGAGGAAAATTCCCAGGAACTTCCAATGCCAAGCCTTGTGTTAACTATTGTAAACTATAGAGGAAGGGAGTTGGACTCAATTGTAGAATAGGCCAACCATGAGTTTATCTCTAATGACAATTTTGTTAAGTCTAGAGCCTTCTATCAATTTTCTTGGAGAACAAACATTAGATTGTTTGAAGAATGATGTAGTAAATTGAAAACAAAGCATCCCAAGATGGAGGAGGTAGATATATAGAACCAAATAAAGGAAGAAATGATGCAAGAATTTAAAAGTTTGACCCCTAAAGAGGGAAGGCAAATGATAAAAGCATATGGGGTTTTGCTACTACCCAATTGGGACATTACAGATGCAATGACTTTTTATTATGTTACAAAGAAAATGTGTACAAGGGAGAAAGGGAAGAAAGAATTGAAAGGTTCCAAGTTTAGTGAGGATCATGCTACATTGGTAATATACTCAATGAGAAAAGGATCCAAAACTAGCTCTTCCCAGCCTGATGAGACTGACCTAATAGGAAACTTGATTGTGAAAAGAGTTGAGGAGACTACTAGTAAAGAGGCTACATAGTTACGTGTTGGATCAGTTAACTTCACCTTAGCTACAACTCTGAGAGACAAAAGAGAAAGGTTAGAGTTACAAGACAATTATGAGAAAGTTCTAGTTGCTTATAATAAAGAAGTTCAAAAGAGAATTGAACTAGAAAATAAATTGATGGGACACCAAGGGCAGTCTAGTAGGCCTAGAATCACTTATCCTTATCCACTAGTGGAACCTTTTAAATCCACTCATCTTATTGAGATTCTAGGTCTAGAAGAGGGGTCTGAGTCAATGTATAATTTTAGTGTACTAAGCTTTGTTCGGTCCAATTCTTGATGCAAATTTTATGATGCATTTTCTCTGTCAAAATATGAGAATACATTAATGTTACAGGATCATAGTGTCTTATTTTTGAGTTTTTTTATGTTCTACTCTTATTGTTATACAAATTTCAAAGAGAATTAATATAAAGATGAACTATCCCCATATCTTTTCTTTCTGAATCTTGTCTCCATTTTCATTACCTGGTTATCTTGAGATTGCATGAGCAAAGCTTGTTTGATTAAATGCAATTAGGATAAATTGTATATCATTTCACTATTGCTTTTAATTCAATGAATTAGGTAAATACTTTAGTGAATATGATAATATCTCTAGATAGAAGGAAGGATATATATAAGAATGAGTTTCAGTGAGGATTGTTGATAACATTGATTGTAATGCAATCAATTAGGTCAAGAAATTGGATAGATTTTGAAGCCCAATGGATGAGGCATTGATTAATTAAGTTCAGCCTATGATTGGAGAAACCATGAATAAGTGTCAATCTTGAAATTTAATCAATTTTACTATAATTTTTGAAGAATGACAAAGTTGTTCAGCACTTGTTTACATTTAATCTCTAAGTTTTAGTTAGCTGCTATTGCCCAAAATTATCTGTAGATCTAAGAGGAATTGTGACCAATCTGCTATAAGGGGATGATTATTGCTGTAAATTTTATAGAATTAATGAATTATGAATGTAATATAAGGTTTTGAATCTTTTATCCCTTAGGTGCACTCGCCTTGGTTTTGTAGAGCCAAAAGAGTAGAAAATCTTTCCAGATTTTGTTTTAGTTGGGTCCAGATCTAAAGAACATATAGCTCTTTATAGGGAGTAGCTAATCCTTATGGTATTTGTGATCTTCATCATCTTGGTACTAAGTATTTTGTTGCCTAGTAGTGTAAAAACACCAACATAGCATACTACAACAAGTTGAATGTGTCTCGTTGCTTTAACATATGTGTAAAGAGACACATCACGTACTGATGTACCTTATATGTCTACATGATTTGATGTATTCTTTAGATTCTTAAATCACACTTGAACCTTTACAAAATGTTCTTATCACGTGCATTTCCATTGCATGTGGGTCTCTGCCTTCTTCCTGATGTTGATAATAGGAATGCATTCTACATTCATACTTTTTGCTATAGGAAGAATTCCTTGTTCTTATCGCCTCTACATATTTTTTTCCTCCATGCTACATCTATAATTTCTATTTCACTCAAATTTTTGTACATGTAAATGAAACAAACAAATTAGATAAAATATAGGCTTCTCTACTTCTACATCATCTTTTTGGGCCTCTTGTGCACGCCTCAATTATATTCAACTGACTATTTCTTTGAGCATATATATGCACGATATTTACAAGATATCAAATATTTATTAGATCTTTCTAGATCTAATCCCTCTCCTCTTCTTCAAACCCTTGTAAGTTCTAAGTTAATTTTATGAGCTAGAAGAAATTTGGAGCTAAAGTGATCGACCATCTTCATATTAAACTAAGGCAATGTATAATACCTTGTATTTTTATTTCATTTCTTATGCACATATTTTTCTTTCAATATTCTATATGTTTTGGCTATTCTCATGACCTGTGTGAGCCCATGCACTTTTATTACATTAGTTTTCCTTGTATACCTTTGACATTTTAGTAAATATGCAAAGCTACATATATGGTATTTCAATTCCTTTCCTTGTACTTTCATTTCATCTCCCTTATTTTCATGTAGATGTACTTGATTTTTCCATTATTATGAAAATAAAAAATATTATAAATATCACATAATAATGACAAACTAGGGTAATATAGAGGCAAATTCACATTGTAATTAGGCTACTAAATGTCACTGATTTTGGATGAATATGAAAAATTATAGCATTTAGAGTGACTTCTACTAATTGCTTGCCTACTAAGCATCAATTGACCAACTTTCATTTCTTATCCATTGGGAATAGAGTCTCCTTTAAAAAAAATTGCAACAAAAAACCAAAATTGAAACAAAATAACCATCTAAAGGTTATTGATGTGGCCTAATAGAGTCCTCTTAAGTGAATGACAATGATTTGTATGAGTGGGTACTTTACTTACTAATATTAATCACTAGCATTTGCTTAAGTGTCCTTGAAGAATACATCAATAAGCCACAGTCTTATTACTAACCAAAAACAATAACTTTAAAAAAAATTAACTAAAACTATGCTCCAACACTTAGGGAAAACTGAAAAATCTTAAATACATCCATTCACTGATTGATTGAAATAGCCTCATTTTTTGACCAACCTAGGGTAGATTTCATGCCTCAATGAAACTAAAATGATATACCATATGAGTAATTTCACTTAAGGTATGTCTTGACAATAATAGACTAGATTGCATACCTCTTGAATTTGGTCAAAAACATCATCAACTCATAGTGCATATAGAGCTAAGAACTGCCCTCTGTTGGGTGGATATTCTACAACCAATAGTTTTTTAAAAATCTAGTTGCAAAATAGGTAGACTAGCCACAACGTAGCTCTACTAAATTAAATGGAAGGCTCCCCCTTCTTATTGTTCCTTATATCAATTCAAGGTTAGCAAAAAGTTGAATGATTTTGTAAAGGGCGTTACCAATATCTTATCCTCTTTTATTTTAGGAAAGAATTCACTTACCCATGGAACAAGTAATGGGAAAGTTAAAATCTCTAAACTAAACTTCTATCTAATAGTTGGGAATAATGATATCAATAAACCAACATCAACTCAAAGGCTGATTGAAAGTGTAGAGGTTTGGCTCTAAGACCTATTTGTCTAATTTATAAGAAAAATCACTACCATTGGGGCTCAAAGAATTTCAAAAGTAGATGATTTCTATTCTATAACTTATTTTTAGTATTAATATATTATATAAGAAAAACCTCTCCCATTGGGGCACAAAGACTTCCAAAAGTAGGGGAATTCTAAATATTTTTTGTGAATTTGAGATGGTAATAGAAGCTACAGTCAAAGCTTCTAGTCTATGTATCACCATAATCACTCCCAGTCAAAGCTTCGGCTCTAATTGCTTCTTAACTCTGTATTCTCTATTATTGAACACACAATAATTGAATGAATCAAAGACAATAGGCACAAAATACAATCAAAACTTCTAATTTTCTCTATCACATTTGATTCCAATCAAAGCTTCTAATCCAATTGCTTATTTTATTCACTTTACTCCCAAATTTGTTCTACACAATCAAAGTTATGCTTGCACAATTTTGGCAGAGATTTCTTGCATACAAAAAAAGATGACTTTTATAGTGAGAGGGCACTCCTTCATATAAGAAAAGGAGCTGAGAATAAAGTGAAGGAAAAAGTGGGAGCAACTCAACCAACTTTGACCCAATCAAACTAGGTGACAAAATTTATTAGATTGCATGTCATAACAATATGCAATCGAGTTGCATGAAATTACATATGAAATTCATTCTCTCCAACTATAAACGTAAAAACACTTGAATAAAAAGCTAAGTTTTTTTATTCTAAATGAATCAGTCCTATAAATTGTCAATAAAGGCCTTGTACTTGATGGTGCAATCCTAGATGATCATATGATCGCAAGTTTGTATATTTCCTACAACTACAATCACCTTGCTAATCATGGTGTTGCATCTTTTGAGAGCCATTGACTCTCTTTCATGAATTGGCTATTGTCATTTGATAACTTGATGTGATCAATATTTTCTCTTTTGACTTGTAAATTTTACTCTGTAGATTGGCACATTTTGGAGTCTTTGAAACTTTGAAAACCTTCTCAATGGTGTCTAGATGTAAACTCAGAACAATTTTCCATTAGTACATTTAACTCTTTTGTTTTGAAGCAAAGTGCTTGTCATATTCCCACATAAAATTAGGTTCTCGAGCATCCATTAAGAAAATGGAGACAAAATGAATTACTACTTCTTGAGGATCAAAGCATATCTTCTCAATGAGATGTCTCTATTCTTTAAAGAAGTTCTGACATATCTTGAAGAGTAAGTTGCAACATGAAGATGAAAACATCTTCCAATGATATTGGATCCATGAAAACTTTTGGATTTGAGTTACAAAGACAAATACATGAGGGATGAGTATTCAAAGTATGGATTAGACACTTATGAAACACATATGATGGATGGAAATGAATCGAAAAGCATATGTAGTTGAGCAAAAAGGGCTAGAATCAGACACTCAAGGGTGGATTGCATGTGGATTGATAAGTTTTTGTTGGGATGACCAAGAATGCAAGCTAGGTACATAGGGATGTGTGAAAATAGTGACTTTGATTTTTAAAGAGTGACCTTCAACCAAAGTTGGATTCTCTAGATGTGATTACATATAAAGTGATTTACATGTAATCATGACATAATGCAAACATGTAATTAGGTGCAAAGAATGGAATCACATGCGAATGTGGATGAAGAATGAGATTACATGTAAATATGGATAGAGAATGAGATCACATGTAAATACATATGGGGAACTAGATGCAAAGTGCTTTGACATGTGCTGATGAATATGGAATGGCATGATGCACTTGCATGGAAAGGTGAAAAATGAAATGGTGTGATATGCTCTTTCATTCTTGGAAAATAATGCTTAATCTTTCTAAAAAAAGGAAATCAAAACAAGAAGAAAAATCAAGCAAAATATGCACAAAGAAAAAAACACATATATTTGGTTACTGACTCAAACATGACAAATAACAAGGTTGCTTCCTATATACAATTTTGAAATTGGAGTTTGGGGAAAATCCAAGCATGTGAAAATGAAGTTCTTCATCTTATTTAAAGGAATTTTGTATAATACATGGCATGTTTTTGAACAAGTGTACAATAACAACCTATAATATGCAACAAAATAACAAGATAAGCATGAATTGACAAGCATAGTTGCAAGTGTCTACCTACTTAGAGACAAAAGAGGTAAAAATGGAGAAGAAAGAAGTGCAATGAAAGGCTTATCTCCAAATTTGAAATTTTCAACCAAATCTTTGACCTTTTCAAAACTCACAATGATGGATTTGAATGAGAGATGAATGGGAGATTTTTAGATATTAATGCCAAAAATGTGTTTAGTAACTTCCAAGTATGAAAACATGTTTTTGTAAAATACCAAGTATTTGGGCTTTTTTTTACCAAAAAAATGTTCACAAGTCGCCATGACATGAAATGTTTTGGCCATGAATGGTAAAAATAGGATTTCCAAAGGCAAAAATATGCATCCAAACTTAAAAATGACCCTCCATTGATGGAAAACGTGAGCTTGAAAAGGGAAAATTTGGGAATTTTTTCGATCAAAATGTGGTCTTTCAAGGCAATAAAATGTGATATTTTTACAAGGAATAACAATGACCTAAGCATGGAAAGGCATGGAAATGACAAAATGACCCTTGTTGGATGAATTTCATGTCATGGAATGGGAAAACTTGGACACGATCATCAAAAATGTGCCCTTAGAGACCAAGAACATGAAACATTTTACTCTCTATGCAAAATTGTGGTCTCAAGATGCAATGACATGAAATGGAATGCAAACCACACTCTATAAGAGGCTTTGTGTGTTTTAAAATGTAAGTCTTTTGCTCTTTTATGCAAATCACCCTCTCCAAGTGCTTTTGCATGTTTTAAATAACATGTATATGAAGGCAAGAGGCAAATCATACTATCAAGGCCTCATTACATGTTTTAAAATGCATATAAGTGTAAAACAATGCAAAGTGCACACTTGAACCCTCATTACTTGATTTAAATCTTGCAACATGAGAAAACAATGCAAAATGCACTCTTGGACCCTCATTACATATTTCATTTTAATATGTAAATGGTCATTTCCATGCAAGTCACACTCTTGGAGAACCATTGCATATTTTAAAAACTTAGCTTTCATTTGTCTAAGTCCATAAAAATGACTTTATAGTGCAAATCATACTCTTGGGATGCAATTGCATGTAAAGTGAATTACATGTAAAGGAAGTTTTTCATGTAGAGTGGACTCTAGGAAGTCAATTACATGCATCTCTAGTGAAAATCACACTCGTGGAGGCCCTTTACATGTAAACATGAAAATTAGTTTGAAATATGCATTTGCACAACTTAAGCGATCAATTAAGCGCATATTTAATTAATTTTTGAGGAATTATCAATTAATTGGCTTAAAAATAATATATACACTATGTAGTTTAATATATCACATGTAAATATCATTCAAAAATTAATATTAACTTAGATGTTTTGAATTGAAATATTAAGTAAATCAAACTATATAGTTAATAAAGTCAGTTAAGTGAAAAATTAAAAAGTAACTGAAATTAAAAATATAACATAAAGTGCATTATAGTCACTTAAGTGATAAAGTAACTTAAAAAGCATAACATAAAGGGAATTTATGTTATATTTCCAAAAAGTAAATGTCAACATTAAATATAACATTTTTTGGACACCCAAATGATCATATCTTTTGATTGTCAAGCTTGATTAAGCCCTAAGATAGGCCGAATCAAAGGGAAAACTGAGAACAATGATTTGAGAAAAACCAAAAGCCCAAAAGCAAAAAAACACACACTTAAAAATGAGAAAAAGGGTGTTGAAGTCTTCAAAACTCAAGCATAGGCTTAAAAACAAAAAGGACTTGACAAAAGCCTCTAGTAAAAGAATTCATTATATCAATTGGGGTCAATTGATTGATCTATACTAAGCAATTAAATAATGAATAAATGTAAAGAAATACAAAAATAAGTTGAAAAAGTTTCATATTGTTACCTACATTTTGTGGTGACAAAATGTAGGACAACAGTTGGTTCTTTCTAGGGAATGTTACTTGTTTGTTCTTGGAAACAAATAGTTGCATATAATCTAGTTCTCGAAGTGCCTTCATCTACTCCATTGGATTATAGAGTCTAATGTGACTAAAACAAAGAAAAACTTGTAAAAAAAAAAGTGAAAAAATGTACAAACACACTCATTAAAAACAAAGAAAAACCTACCTAATTAAAACTAGTTGGCAATGCAAACTTTAGATGAAACCATTTACTTGTTCAACAAAATAGCTATCTTTTTTTCAACACCTTGCATGTTCACAGGAAACTTCATATGGATAGAACATGAACAACTATAGAAATGATGTTAAGTCTAATGTAACACCTCTTGGAAGAGATGGAAGAATTCACCTTTTTGACAAGGATCTTGTGTATTGCTACTCCAAGATACGTCTATGAATTGAAACAGCTCCTCTAGAGCTAAACATGCTTCTTTGACTTTCTCTTCAATAGTATTTTCAGGTACAAGTACATTTGAAATGTCTAGCTTTCCATTGACCTCCAACCAAGAAATGTGCCAAATTAAACATCCTATTGATCGAACAAAATTTGTACTCTTCTTTCCAACTGCAACTTTCTTGGCTAGTTCATTAATTACTAGCACCTCAGGATGATTTAGATGTTCTTGCTAATGTGATTTCAGTAATGATATGCCTGCACTACATAGATCAACATACTATTCATAAAATTTTGACTTGGGAAAGTCTTTACTATTTATAAGAAGTTCTTTCTCAATCTTCAAGGTAGAATATTTATGCAAAGTGTTCCCAAGTTCATGACCTTGAGAAACAAAGACATAATTTTTAGCTTGATTAGAATTTGCTTTCATATCCCCTTTTATGACATGATTATTTTGAACATTGAAAGAAAAAAATTTGTTCCTCATTTTTCATCATAGGCCTTCTGAGACCATGTGCACCAGATATGAGGGTCTCTAGCTATGTCTTCTTCCTTTTCCTTGAAGAGAATAGCAAGATGACTAGCTTCAGAGATAGGATACTTCACTATTGTCTTCACTAATGGTTCCTCAATCGCAAGCTTCTTTGATGGTGGAACCAATTTTTGTTGATTCCCAACAATAGAACTATGAGGAATAGTTGGAAGAGGCCTCCTTTGTACATTTTCATGAGAAATAACATGCCTTGAGCTATTTTCTTTTTGAGGGAAAGTAACTCATTTGCTAACCTCTACATTGTAGGATCTTTCCTTGCACTGGAAGAAGATGAATTGGAAGAATGATGACTTTCTTCAAATCCATTTTCTTTGATTCTTATCTTCCCAGCAAGAATAAGATCATCTTCAATTTCAATTACCATTGTTTGCACAGTTGTGAGAGTAGCTAGGGCTACTCTTTAAAAGAAAACCGACTTTAGGAATTTGAGCATTGACAGAGGAACACTTCAAATTGGTAGTTGTGGGTTGAGAAACAACATGAATTTTTCATGTAAATTTGTTGAAATGAGCAAAAAATTCATGCATCAACATCTGAGATGACTTCTTCAGCTAAGCAAGTTGGGCCAACAATGCATGAGAATCTTTAGGAGGCTTGAACCTTTCCTCAAACTTGGCTATGAGAGTATCCCAATTTGTGATATTGTGTGGTGGTAAATGATAAAATCAATCAATAGCCACACCTTTGAGGGTTTCCATGAACAATATTACAAACATGTCCTCATATCTAATAGAATGTACACCAAATGGAATGTAGAAAGTAACAATATGCTCATCAAGATGTTGTTGATCACCAAAAAACTTGGAAAATTTCTTTCGCAAGCCATCAAGAAGATCATGTTGAGGTGGATTTATATTCAACGCTGAAAAATAATTTCCCTAAGGACCTTAGGCAACTTATATGTCCTTGGAAAATTCTTGAAACAACTTCAAAAAACAAGATTACAATGAATATTTACAATAAAAAAGAGCATGGGTTTTCTCCAAATGAAAGCATGAGGCTCTCAAATGTGCATTGTGTTCCCAAGAGAATAATCAAAAATTGTTGATTGAATATTTTGCAACTAATAGTTTTTTGAAAATCTAGTCATAAAATAGGTAGACTAGCCACAGCATATGAGACCAAGTCTCTCCTACATTAAAGGGAAGGATCCCCCTTCTCACCATTCCTTAGATCAACTTAAGGTAAGAAAGAAGTTGAGAGATTTTGTAAATGGCGTTATCAATATTCTTTCCTCTTTTCTTTCAAGAAAGAATCCACTTACCCACAGAATAAGTAATGGAAAAGTTAAAATCCCTAAACTATGCTCCTATCTAATAGTTGAAAACAGTGATACCAATAAACCAACATCAACTCAAAGGTAGAATGAAAGCGTGTGTGTTTGGCTCTAAGTATTGTTAGTCTAATTTATACGAAAAATCACTACCATAGGGACTCAAAGACTTCTAGAAGTAGATGATTTCTATTATGTAACTTATTTTTAGTTTCAACTTATTCTATAATAAAAACCTCTACCATTGGGGCACAAAGACTTTCAGAAGTAGGGAAATTCTCACAATTTTTCTTGAATTTGAGATGACAATACAAGCTACAATCATAGCTTCTAGTCTATGTATCACCACAATTGCTCCTAGTCAAAGCTTCTAATTTTCTCTATCACAATTGCTAACAATCAAAGCTTCAAATCCAATTGCTTCTTTTATTCACTTTTCTCCCAAATTTTTACTACACTGTCAAAGTTATTCTTTCATGTGTTTGGAAGATCTTTCTTGCATACAACAAAAGATAATTTTTACAATGAGAGGGCACTCCTTTATTTAGGCAAAGGAGCTCAAAAAAAAGTGGTGGAAAAAGTGGAAGTAGGTCAACCAAATTTGACCCAATCAAATTAGGTGAGAGAAATTATTGGATTGCATGTCATAAGGATATGCATTTGAATTACATGCAATTACATATGAAATTTATTCTCTCCAACTATAAACATTAAAATACTTGAATGAAAAGTTGAGGTTGTTGATTATGAATGAGTCAATCCTAATTATTACTACATTTCCACAATCCATAATAGTAATGTTCTTTTGGATTTTTGATTGTGTGAGTATTTTTTAGCCAAAATTTTGGGTCACACTCTATGAACCATCATTAGGGCAGTAGAGTAGTAAGGAGTTGAGTTGTGGATCAATCTTGTAGATTGTCAGCAAAGGTCTTGTACTTGGTGATGCAATCTTGGATGATCATAGGATTGCTAGTTCATATATTTCTTACAACTACATTCATCTTGATAATCATGGTGTTGTGACTTTTGATAGCCTCTGACTCTCTTTGGTGAATTTCTTGTTGTCATTTGAAAACTTGATGTGATCAAGCTTTTTCTTGTTCGAGTTGTCGTGAATTCTCCTTTGTAGATTGGCACATATTGGAGTCTCTGACACTTTGAAAACCTTCTTGATGGTGTTTGGATGTAAACTTGGAATTCTTTTTTTTTTTGAAACAAAGTGCTTGGTGTATTCCCACATGAACTTGGGTTCTTGGGCATCCATTAGGAAAATGGAGACCAAATAAATTATTGCATCTTGATGATCAAATAATATCTTTTTGACGGAATGTCTCTATTCTTTGAAGAAGTAATAACATATCTTGAAGAGTGTGCTGCAAGATGAAAACATCTTCCAATGAGATTAGATCCATGAAAACTTTTGGATTTGAGTTACAATGATGAATCCATGAGGGATGAGTGTTCAAAGTATGGATTAGACACTTATGGGACACATATGATGGCTGGAAACTAACTGAGACACATATGTATTTGAGTGAAAAGGGCTAGAATTAGACTCTCAAGGGTGGATTGCATGTGGTCAATGATGGGTTTTTGTTGGGATGACCAAGAATGCAAGCTAGGCGCATAGGGATGTGGGTAAATGGTGACTTTGGTGTTTAAAGATTGACCTTCTACCAAAGTTGGATTCTTTGGATGCAATTACATGTAATCATGATTTGACGAAAGCATGTAATTAGGTCTGGAGGATGGAATCACATGTGAATGTGGATGAAGAATGAGATTACATGTAAATATGGATGGAGAATGAGATTCCATGTAAATGCATATGAGGAATGAGATGCAAAGTGCTTTGATGTGTGCTAATGAATATGGAATGATGTGATGCACTTGCATGGAAAGGTAAAAAATGAAATGGTGTGATATGAGCTTGCATTCTTGGAAAGAATGCTTAACCTTTTCGAAAAAGGAAATCAAAATAGCAAGAAAACATCAAACACAAATGTATACAAAGCAAAAAACACATACTTTTGGTTATTGACTCAAACATGACAAATAGAAAGTTGGTTTCCTATATGCAATTTCGAAATTGGAGTTTGGGGACAATATAAACATGTGAAAATGAAGGTTTTCATTGTATTCAAAGGAATTTTGCACGGTAGATGGAATTTCTTTGAAGAAGTGTACAATAACAAGCCATAATATGCAACAAAATAGAAAGATAAGCATGAATTGACAAGCATAGTTGAAAGTTTTTACCTATTTGGAGATAAAAGAACCAAATTGGAGGAGAAAGAAGTTGCAATGAAAAGCTTCTCTCCAACTTTGAAATTTTCAACCAAATATTTGAACTTTTCAAAACTCACAATGATGGAATTGAATGAGAAATAAATGGAACATTTTTGGATATTAATGCCAAATAAGTGCTCAATAACTTCCAAGTATGCAAAATACCAAGTATTTTGGTATTTTTTTACCAAAAGTGTGTTCTCAAGTTTCCATAACATGCTATGAATGGTAAAAGTGTTATTCCCAAAGGCAACAATATGCATCCAAACTCAAAAATGACCCTCCACTGATGGAAAATGTGACCTTGAAAAGGGAAAATCTGGACATTTTCAAATAAAAATGTGTCCTTCCAAGGCAATAAAATGTGACATTTTTGCAAGGAATAACAACACCCTAATTATGGAAAGGCATGGAAATGCCAAAATGCCACTTGTTGGATGGATTTTATGTCATGGAATAGAAGAATCTAAACATGGTCACAAAAAACGTGCCTTTGGAGACCAAGAAGATGAAATTTTTTGCTCTTCTATGCAAAATCGTTGTCTCAAGATGCAATGACATGAAATGGAATGTAAAACGCATGCTATAAGACACTTTGCATATTTTAAAATGTAAGTCTTTTTCTCTTTTATGCAAATTGCACTCTCCAAGTGCTTTTGCATGTTTTAAATAACATGTATATGAAGGCAAGAGGCAAATCACACTCTCAAGGCCTCATTACATGTTTTAAAATGCATAAAGTGTAAAATAATGAAAATCACACTCTTGAGCCCTCATTACATGTTTTAAAACTTGCAACATGAGCAAACAATGCAAATCACACTCTTGGACCTTCATTACACAATTTATTTAATATGTAAATGGTCATTTCCATGCAAGTTGCACTCTTGGAGAACCATTGCAAATTTTAAAAACTTAGTTTTTATTTGTCTAAGTCCATAAAAATGACTATAGTGCAAATTACACTCTTGGGATGCAATTGCATGTAAAGTGAATTACATGTAAAGGAATTTTTTCATGTAAAGTGGACTCTTGAAAGTCCATTACATGCATCTCTAATGCAAAACACACTCTTGGAGGCCCTTTACATGTAAATATGTAAATGATTTTGAAAGATGCATTTACATAACTTAAGTGATCAATCAAGCACATGCTTAATTGATTTTTGAGGAAATGTCACTTAATTGGGTCAAAAATAATATTTACACAATGTAGTTTAATATATCATGTGAAAATATTATTGAAAAATTAATTTTAACTTAGATGTTTTACATTAAAATATAAAGTAACTCCAGGCAAGAGTCTACAACACAATGATAAATTGTGAACATCTTACTCGGGAAGTCTTGGGTTTGAATCTACTCCAACTTAACTAATAATTAAAATAATTAATCACAACAATTAACAATAATTAACCTTTTCTTTGGCCTCTTAATGATTTTATATATATATATATATATATATATATATATATATATATATATATATATATATATATATAAAGTAACTCCAAAGTTAAATCATACTATATAGTTAATAAAGTCACTTAAGTGAAAAAAGCAACTCAAATTAAAAGTATAACATAAAGTGCTCTATAGTAACTTAAGTGATAATTTTAATATTAAAGTAACTTAATAACATTATATAAAGTGAATATATGTTATGTTTTTTTAAAAGTGAATGTCAACATTAAAATATAACATGATTTTTTAAATCATATAATTGCACTTGGAGAGTCCACTTTCTGGGCACTACAATGGTCATATCTTTTGACTACCAAGTTTGATTAAGCCCTAAGATAGATTGAATCGAAGGGGAAAACAAAAGCAATGATTTGAGAAAAACCAAAATACCAAAAGCAAACAAAAACACATTCAAAAATGAGAAAAAGGATGTTGAAGGCTTCAAAAATCAAGCATGGGCTTAAAAAATGAAAAGGACTTGATGAAAGCCTTCAATGAAATGATTCATTATATCAATTGGGGTTGATTGATTGATCAATACTAAATAGTTAAATAATGAATCAACTCAAATAAAAAATGTGAAACTAAGTTGAAAAAGTTTTGTACTATTACCTACATTTTATGGTGACAAAATGCAGGACAACACTCTCTAATATTTGAAACTTTATCCTTAAAGTCCATCTTGGCAAAATGTCTAATTGGGCAGCCCCTTGCAAGGAATCTTTTTTTATTTTTTATTCTATTAATTATCATGTCAACCATCACATTAAGCTGATTTGAAATGTTAACTTGAAGAGAATCTAGAGGTATGGAAATCATTTTGAGCTCCTAATGTTGTTGATCAAAACTTGAAGAATTTGTTAGTCTTCCCATTCTCTCATTATTACCAACAACATAATTTTCAAGAATTGGATTCTCTTGAAAATGAATGTCCATAATAGTCTCCTCAACAATAATGATATGTATTTGATTTATTTATTTTGATGATGTAGAAGGGATGTTTGATTCCATAATGAATGTTTCCAAATCATCCCAAAAATTAGCTTCATCATCATCATTTTTCAGTTTTGAAAAAATAAGACTCTTACATACCTCTTGAGTATTATCTTGAATGACTAGAGCTATTAAATCTTCACCCCCTTTCTATTGTCTTGGATTCAACATAAGAAAATCATGGTTTTCCTTTCCTACACTGTAAACCTCATCTTCCTCCTTACTCACAAAACCAGGAAGTTCATCAAACAAATAAAATGAACTTTGAAAAATGTTATATTTCCCTTTATGAAAACCTTATTGTAGAGAATCAAAATTTTCAACCTCAACTTGTTGTTTAGGAAGAAAACCTTTAAAATCTGGAAAATCAAAATTAGAAACCTCCTTCACATGTTGTATTGAAACATCAAAAGATGACTGAGCTTCTGGAATAAGCTTCTCATATGGTAGTATCTATTGAAGTATAGGTTCCTCCTCTTGATGAGTGAATGTAGGTTGTTGGATTGGCTGATCATTCGGGATTGTACCATGCTTTTCTTCTTTTGGATGATTATGTTCAAATTTCAAGCTTGGGTAAAGGTTGTTCCAAATTTATTAGAGGCTTATAACTCAAGAAACTTGGAATCTTAGGCTTAGAAACATCTTGCATTGTAGGATGACTTGGGATATAAGTAGCTTCTCGTTCCTTCATCTTATATGCTCTTGATATCAACATATTCATTTGCTCTTGCTTGACTATAATCTGGTTAGCAACTCATGTGTACATCCTTGGGCCTCCACCTCTTGCAGTATAGGGTGACTTGAAATAACATTATTCACCTAACTTTCTTTTAGTTTTTCATATGAGGAAACCAGACTCCTAATTATCACTTTTTGATCTTTAAGCTATTTTTCATTAAATTCGTCATACACTTTTGACTCCCTTTGAAAATCTTCCTCATACCATTTCTTTTTCACCTCATACTATTTCTCCTTTTTAGCAAGAAGTTCCTCATAAGGCTTCTTGACTTCTATTAAATCATTAGAATATCATATTTTCCATATCAACATGCTCATCACATAGATTCAGTGATTTGATTTTTTTATCTTCATATTGAATCCATGATGGACTCTATTCCTAGATAGTTGGTGAGCCCATCTAGCTAAATAGAGTTTTAATTCAAAATATCCATTACTCATCATTATACAAGGCTAGGGATGGATCTCCATTCAAATCTATGCCAAGATCTAAAAATCTTTGACCAAGAACCATAACCTCATCCCTGAAACCATTAAAGTCTAATTTTCATAACATGTCATAAGTGGTGATAAGGTGACAAATAGGTGGAACATGTTGATAACCTCTAGTAGAAAAATCAATGTGATAAAAAATGGTAGTACCCTCATAATGACATAGTTGGTAGGGATCTCCATGAGCATTAATTTCATGGTATGGTGGAGGATATTGTTGTTTTCCATTATAATATGATATTTTTACTCACATAGGAAGACATAAATTTGAATATAGAACTATCTTGTACATACGAACAATTGATCTCATGAAACAAGTGAAATCTTACTTCATAGAGTTTCTAGGTGTGAATGTATGCTACCTTCAAAGGCTGTAAAATTGATTTCCACACAAAAACCCAAAATTATGTGAAAAAATATGGACTAGATCAGTCCAAAGTATCTCGTCAGGCATGCCAAACATTGTTGTCACATAGATTGCACCCTTCTGCTAAAAAGAGCTTTGAGAAATCTAGTGAAACATGGGATGATCCTTGGACTATGGGTATGCCATGTTAAGGATCAACCTCATGTATAAAGTGTTAGCTTCCCTTGAATCACCTATTGAAGCTTGACTAAACTTGGTAGGAAAAGGGATAGAGGGGATGCATATAACATAACTTAAACTTAAACTAATGTGAGTCACCAATGATATGAAGGAAATACAACTTTGAAGAGAAAACTCACAACTGAAACAACTACACAGTGGCCTTTCACTGACTGACCTTACTGACTTTTGATGCATGCAATGTAAAAAGGTGTCAATTTTCAAAGAAAAGAACTTAGATTCACAATCTTTAAACTTGACAGCACACAAGTCACACTACTTAGCATGAAAGATCCATTCTCACATGCCTCAAAACCATTTAAAATTGTTAATTAAAAGACTATAAATATCACAATAACTTAGAAGTAAAACTTGTAAAAGACAAGGAAAAGATAGATAAGACCAAAGAGGATCATTGTTGCATATTATTTAGGATCCAAAATGCTCAAAAATGTATTACAAAAGGAGTAATCTACAAAACAACTCTAACTCTCCATGAGGTAGAATGCAAGAGCTCTCAAGGAGATAGAATGTAAGAACTAACTAAAAAACAAAAAAGAGGTGGGAATATATAGCCCTCAAATCCAAATCCGCATCTTCCCCAAAAATTGGAATCACATATGCCACCACTATCAAATTTGGGAATAAAAAGGGAAACTAGCACCCACTGGTATTTCGAAATGTGTACATGGAATCTTGGCTCTAAGGATCATGTTGAATGCTGATAACCCCCTCAAAATTAGCTAGTAGGTGTGGTCAATAAGGTAAAGCCTATAATTTGCCTCTTGAAAACTTTTCATCTATCAAATCCCATGATCAAATTCCTCCAATTTTGCATTTAAAAAAAGATTTATTAAAGATGCCCAAGTTTGAACTAAAGGAGTTTTTGGAAAGTTTCCATGATAGGAGAGAGTTTGAGTTAGCTTCATGTAGCTCAAAAATTAGAAATAACAACCTTCAATCTATAAAGTAGGATTTTTATTTTCATTTCTCCATTTGTTCAGTCTATTTGTTGTGAACACCCTTTGAATGTTGTTACACATTTGATTTTTGCAATTTTTTAATTCATGGATGCTTTACTCTTGGATTCATGCTTTTATAACCCCATAGCGCATGTGTCATTTTTACCATATGACATTGATGCATTTGAAAATGGTTTTATTCCTATCGATTCACGACATAAATAAGAACTCCATGGTTTTTTCTTATGCAATTTTGTTGTAGGCCATTTCATAGAAGCCAGTGGTTGTATTTTTTGAATCTATTCCTTTTGCTATAGGAATGATAGCCTATTATTCTCGCTTCTACATGCATGTATGTGATGGGTGTAGAACAAGATTTAGTATGCAAAGAACATTAACAAATAAAGTAAACATTCACAAACCAAAAACTAAATTCACATATATGCTTAGACAAAGGAAGAAAACAAGAAGTGCAAACCTCATAAGAAAAAGCACTCCATGCTTTCTTGATTCTGTAGATGTGTCCTTTTGCTGTGGATGTATGCTCAAGATGCTCAAAAGTTGCTTCAATGGAGATGGGTAATGGAAAATTGGTAGCTTTGTGAGCTCTCAATTTGGCATTATAAGGGTATGGTTGATGGATTTGGTTCTCAAAATAGCATGGTAACTTTAGCTCAAAGATTGTTGATGAAATGGCTTGGGATGGGATTCAATTTATAGGCTAAGGGGTAGAGGGATGGAGGGCTTAGATGCAAGGATGGATGAAGGCTTAAGGAGGGCTAGGATGCACTCAAAGGAGAGCACATGGATTGTGCTTGTTTAGCACCAATGGAAAGGTGACACTTGTCACAAGGAGGATGAGTGTGAGAGGGTAGGGTAAAGGGTTGGTTAAAGGCATGATGAGTGGGGTTGAGTATGTAAGAGGGATGTAAGAGGAATGAGTGTGGAAGAGGGAAGAGTGTGTAAGATGGATGTAAGAGTCATGAGTGGGCTTGTAAGAGTCTTTTATGTTTTTTAAGAGCACTCATGACTTAGTGGTTGGGTTTTTTGAGGGGAGACTTTGGTTTGGATTAGGAAAGTCTTAAACTTGTTTAAGGAATGTGACAACATTAGGGGGTGGATTAGGCTTGGGTTTAGGATTAGCTTAGGGATGTTAGAGATGTGCAAGTGGATGGCATTAATGAGGGTGGGTGAGTTAGTGGCTAAGCTTGGTTAGTATGGGTGGATGGGGTGGATTAGGCTAAATGGAGGTTTAGAGATAGGTTAGGGGTTTTTGAATTTGAGGATTTCATTTATCAAATAGATTTATTTAATAAATGGGGATTTTTGGAATTAGATAGGAGAAAAGGATTTAATTGATAAATAATAGATTATTTGATTTATCAATTAGGACTATAGATGATTAATTAAATTAATCAACTAGGGGATGACAAAGGATTAATTAAATAAAAATTTAATTAATAATGCCCTTTTTAGATAACTAAATAGGATTACTAAAATAGTGTAATCAAATTTAGGTGTCTACATTTTGCCCCTCTTTGACATAGTGTTGAGACAACACTATTTCAAAGAAGTTTGAATGAAGACGACACGAGGAAGATGTTTTAGCAACAAGGTTGCCCCAGTCTCGGATAAGAAGAGGAGAGACTAGACTTAGATGATGCCCCCTCAAGAAGGCGGTGGGGAGAGAAATGAGGGTCGACGACTTCTTGAAAAGTACAAGAAATTGAGACGAGCTGAGACACAGGTTGGTAAAGAGAAGGGGTTGAATTAGCTCAAACTCTCACTACGAGAGAATGATAAAGGGAAATCAGAGGCACAATAGTAAAGCAAGCTTAAGACTTTCCAGGATTGGGGGGGGGGGGAGATGGAGGAGCGGAGCGCTATAAAAGGAATCCATGGTAGGGAGATGGATGATAGAATGATAAAGCAGATGCAACAGGATTTCAAAGAGTCAGATTAGCGGAAGATGGGTTTTGGAGATCCCTAGGACTAGGATTGTGGATCTTGAAAGATGAGGCTTGGTGGATTGATTTTATTGGTGGATCCCTAAGACTAGGATTGTGGATCCCTAAAGCTAAGCGTGAGGAGTGATTCAAAGAGATACTGATGCATAAGCTGGGGTAGGAGCGACAGATGTAGGATATGGATGGGGGATAATGGAGATGAAGGGAATCCATTGAAGCTTTTTGAGCAGGGGGGATACTTCAAAGAGAAGTACCACCATGTAGTTGAGCACTAGATTTGCTATAGGATTGTTGGTTAATTTCCAGGGTTACCTAGAACATCAAGGCCTTTTTACCAACCGTCCAGAGGACTGACGAACTGACTCAAAACAAACACACAAGGATTGCCCCAGTATCACACATGAATCCCAGAGGAAGCAGCGTGGAAATGACACTAGGTAACCCACAAGCAGAAAAAGAAAACAAGCAAAAGACCTGATCAAGACCTTACGCTCTAATTGCCCCATTCGCAGCATACCATGATATGGAAGATCATGGCAACCTTGAGGAGGGAACAAGGAGATTGCTTGGAAAAGATATTTCAAGACCCAAAAGGGAAGATCCCAAATCAAAAGAAAGTAAAAATCCAAAAGAGAACTGTTTGCCAACGAGATGGGTAGGATGAGGTACTAACGGACCAAGATCAGACATGAGGAAAGCTATATCCTGCAAAAATCTATCAGAGAGCACCTAAGCTGATGGATCTGGATGAGTGATGCGTCTGGCAAGCTGAACTAAGAAGGATAACACTTTGGTGATAGGAGATCTAGCTAAAGGATGCATTGGAATATCTAACCAAAGTGTGTGATGTGTGCAAGATGTTGACCAAGGATGAACTAACACGAAAGCCGGATAGATACAATGATACTAAGCTAAAGAGGATGTACAAGCTGACAGACCAAGATATGTTACAAATGTACAAGTTTGTTCATGTTTTGGTTTTTTGTGAGATGGAAATGTTTGTGAAGGATGGGATGTCTATAATAGTTGATAGGTGGATAGGTAGATGGTTTGTGAAAAGCTTAAGGAAAATGGGATTCTGTGTGTGCATGTGATAGGATACAAGCTAGGATACAAGATTATTTACAAGCTGGAATATGGTATAAGCTTTGGACAAGATTCGAATATATACAAGGCATGGTACAAGATTTACAAGGTATAATACAAGCTTTGGTACAAGATTTACAAGCTGTACAGGAGGTATTGACAAGCTCCATCAGATTTTGGATATTTGATTGGAACACCAAGGGAACAAGCAGGTGTTTTTATGGGATGGTGGGTGGATGGATGAGGGATAGGATAGTGATAGATAATGGATTAGTCTTTAGCACACAAGGCACCTGAATTACTAGGTTTTCACCAAGGTACCTATGCAAGGCGCTTGAATTGCCAAGTTTTCACCATTGGATGCTTATTTCTCTTTATTGTTTTTTTTTTTTTTGTATTTTTCAAAAGCTGGGTATACCAAAGATCTTCAAGCATAGAACTGCTTGAGATGAATGATGTTAGTGGGATCATTCAAGAGTTCTCCTTCTGGTGTAGATAATTGATAGGCTCCGGAGCCAAAGGAGGCAGTAACCACATAGGGACCAAGCCATGTAGGTTCAAACTTGCCTTTCTTTTCTCGATCTGCTTGCACTTTCATATTTTCTTTGAGGACCATGTCACCTGGCTGAAAGTGTCGTGGGAGCACCTTCTTGTTGAAATTCCTTTTGAGATGAGTTTGATAGACTGTGAGATGGTCATAGGCTTGTTGTCTCTTCTCGTCTAAGAGATCTAGCTGGGTGAGTCGAGCTACTCTGTATTCTTCATCTGAGATTTGCCCTCGCAAAGATATGCGTAGTGAGGGAAGTTCAACTTCTATAGGTAATATCGCTTCGGCACCATAGACTAGGGAGTATGGAGTTGTGCTTGTGGATGTACGGAAGGAAGTTCGATAGGCCCATAGAGCCAGATTTATTTGAAGGTGCCAATCACGGTCGGAATCATTGACAACTTTCTTTAGGATTTTAAGGAGGGTTTTATTAGCCGCCTCTGCCTAGCCCTTACCTTGTGGGAAATATGGGCTAGAAAAGCGGTGATGGATGCGGAGGGAAGTGCATAATTCTTCCATGTTGAGATTTTCAAAGTTACCTCCGTGGTTAGTGAAGATGGTGGATGGGATGCCGAAGCGGCAAACAATGCGGTACAAGATGAACTTGGAGACTTGAACTCCTGTAGCTGAGACTAGGGGGACTACTTCCACCTACTTAGTGAAATAGTCTGTAGCTATTATTATCCATTTATGTCCATCAGATGAGAGAGGTGTGATAGTTCCAACTAGATCAAGGCCCCAACAAGAAAAAGGCCAAGGTGGTGCAATAGGTTGTAGATCTTGTGCTGGAGCGTGCACAAGATTTGCATGCTGCTAACATGGGAGACACTTTCTGACAAAGTCACAAGAGTCTTCTTCAATGGTAGGCCAATAGTAGCCTGCTCTAAGGATTTTTTGTGCTAGGACAATACCACTCGTGTGGGCACCGCAAAGTCTGGAATGTACTTCTTTTAATGCCATCACGGCCTCATTTTCATCTAAACATCGAGAGAGAGTATCGTGATAACCCCGACGATATAGGGTATTGGCTATGATAACATAGAGGGATGATTTTCGGATGATGTTTTGGCATTGGGTACGTGTGAGGTGAGGGGATATGATACCATTATTAAGGTAAGCATGAATTTCATGGTACCAAGGGGATTGGGGACCAACCAAGATAAAAACACGGTTTGAATCCTCATTCGCATAGGCAGGTGTGAGGAGCTGCTCAACTAAAAACTCATACTGCATAGCTTCTTGGGGAATTTCCAAGAGCGAGCCGATAGTGGCCATGGCATCTGCTGCCTTGTTCTGCATTCGAGGCACTTGTGTAAACTGAAGCTTTGTAAAATGCTGGGTCAGCTGATCAACTAGCTCTTTGTAGGGTAATAGCTTTTCATCTTTGGTTTTATATTCATTTAAGACTTGTTTGATGATGAGCTAGGAATCACCAAAGACTTGTAACTTAGTGATATTCCATTCTGCAGCTATCTTTAATCCTGCTACAAGAGCTTCATATTCTGCTATATTGTTGGTGCTAGGGAATTGTAGCTTGAAGGCTTTTGGAATGTAATCTCCTTGAGGTGTAACTAATAATATTCCTGCCCCTGATCCATGAGAGGTGTATGAGCCATCAAAATAAAGCTTCCATGGGGGTTGTTCTTCAATTAGGCAGATATGCTCGTCTGGGAATTCTGTGAGCAAAGGATATGCATCTACTAGAGGTGCATCAGCTAGGTGATCTGCTATAGCTTGCCCTTTGATTTCCTTTCTGTCCACATACTGGATGTCAAACTCACTTAGTAGCATAACCCATTTCGCTAGCCGGCCTATGAGTGCTGTTCTAGAGAGCATATACTTGAGAGGATCAATCTTAGAGACTAGTTGGATGGTATGACTTAGCATGTAGTGGCGAAGCTTTTGAGTTGAGAAAACAACTGCCAAACAAGCTTTTTCCATAGGAGTGTAATTGAGTTCATAACCAACTAGGGTTCTACTAATATAGTAGATGGCTCTCTCTCTGCTATAATCATCATGTTGTGCTAGAAGTGCCCCTAGAGCAGTAGGTGTTGCTGATATATACAAGATCAAGGGACGACCAGGAACTGGTGGAACCAAGATAGGGGGATTGGTGAGATACTGCTTGAGCTGATCGAAGCTGCGCTGACATAAAAGATCCCACTTGAAGTTCTCATTCTTCTTTAGCAAGTGTGAAAATGGTGTACACTTATCTGCAAGTTGGGAGATGAAGCGCCGGACAGATTGAAGTTTTCCCTGAAGAGAGCGAGTTGTCACAGTGTTTGGGGAGGAGGCATGTCTAAGATAGCCTTGACCTTTTTGGGGTCAATCTCTATACCTCGTTTAGAAACTATGAAGCCTAGAAGCTTGCCAGATGTGACCCCAAAGACACACTTCTTGGGATTTAGCATGAGATGATATTGGGCCAACCTATCAAAGACTTTTTCCAAGTCAGCAAGATGATCCATGAAGGTGTGAGATTTGACTAGGATATCGTCCACATAATCTTCCAAAATGCTATGGATAAGATCATGGAAAATGGCTGGCATAGCTCTTTGATAGGTAGCCCCAGCATTCTTTAGGCCAAAAGGCATCATGGTGTAGCAAAAGGTTCCCCAAGGGGTAGTGAATGTCGTCTTATGTTGGTCCTCTTCTGCAATCTTGATCTGATTATACCCATAAAATCCATCCATAAGGGACAGAATTTCATGTCCAGCTATAAGATCTACAATCATATCTATGTTGGGCAAGGAAAAATCATCCTTTGGACAAGCTTTGTTAAGATCTCTAAAATCAATGCAGATTTTGATGTCACCGGAAGGCTTAGTGACAGGGACCATGTTGGAGATCCATTCTGAGTAGTTGATAGGTCGGATAACCTTAGCAGCTAACATATTTTCTAGTTCAGCTTTGACTAGTAATTCCACCTTGGGGTGCATTTTTCTAAGCTTTTGTCTAACGGGCTTGATCTTTGGATCGACTGCAAGATGATGAACTACAAGCTTTGGATCAAGTCCTGGCATGTCCTGATATGACCATGCAAATCGGCCAATGTTCTCTCGTAAAATCTCAAAGAGGAGGTCAGCTTGGTCTTGTGATAGGGATGCAGCAATGTGAACAATTCTAGGGATCTCTGAAGAACCAATGTTGACTTCTCTAGTATCCTCTATTAGAATAGAAGACACCTTTGGTCGATTATCTTGAGGAGGCAATACTAAATCCTCATGTTCTGCTTGTGGCTCTAGATTTTCTTGCTGAGGGGTTCTCTTCGCTGCCTTAGCTAGTCCCAGATTTACCTTAGTTCCAGTTTTGGGTGTATCGAAACTAGGTTGGGGATTTTCTCCAAAATACCCCTTGAGATCTAGCTTGTAGATGTAGGCAAAATCTGGCTTTGTCTTCTTATGAGGAGTTTCAGCTCCCATGAATCTTAGAAGCGCTTCCTCTGATGCGAACTCATCAATATGTATGACACTTGGTTGGTCCCAATCTATGAGTTGTGGATGAGCGAGTGGTAGGTCAATGAGATGGATGGATAGTTCTCGGAGAACAGAGTCTCCTAGGAAGATTTGGTCTAGGATATCGTCGTAGGCTCTCTTTTCAACTTGCTTAGGAATGTCTTCGATTTTGACAAGGTCGCGGTGGATGTTCGAAAAAGCATGACCGTTCTCGTTGGTGCCCCCAGTTGTGGGTATGCCAAAGCCAAGACCTGACTTTATTTCCCAATTATGTGCTTCGATGGGACATTGCATGCCCCTTTCTTCTGGTCCTAGTCCACCTCCTTGATAGTTCCATTTTTCAGTGATGAGCTTATGTTGTTGGGGATACTTCTGGCTGAAGTGATCAAGGCGTGCTTGATTTCTTGGAGGTGCATCCTTATGTAGCCAATTGTTGATATCTGGAGTGAGCTCCTCATGAAGAGGGGTTTTTGAGTACACAAAGGTGGTTGGGCCAAACTGTTTGTATCGAGGAGGTGGAATCTCCTTAGCTTTGTGATATGTTGGTCGTCCATGGGTATGTGGATCGAGTGGGATTGCTCCGACAGCAAATGCATCTGATAGACTATATTCTCCACAACCTTTGTTGTTGATCTTTACAGTAGATAGGGTGGAGGCAAGGATGGTTTCTGCGTCATTACAAGTGTGGGATGAGCTGGCGATGGCTGTGCCGATGTCTATTCTAGGGCAATGGTTTGTATATGAAGCTTCAACCGCATTGCAGTAAGCAAAGGGTTCTGGATCGGCATGGATGGTTACCTCAGTGCCCTGATGCGGAAATTTGATGCACTGATGGTAGGTGGATGGAATGGCCTTCATAGCATGAATCCATGGGCGATCGAGGAGGATGTTAAATGGTAGGTTTAGATCAACAACATGGCAAATTGTCTCTTGAATGACTGGCCCAACCTTGATTGGTAGCAAAATAGTCCCTTCTATGGTCCTTTCCAAGTTGTCATAAGCTTTGATGGTGATAACCTCACTGATCATATCTGCCTCAGTATACCCAGCTTGTTTTATAAATTTTAGGGTGCAAATGTTCAAGGCTGATCCATTATCTATCATTACTCTTTTCACGGCAAAATTGGATACCATGATGGCTATGCGAAGCAGAAGGGTGTGATCTAGCTCAACCGCGGGTATGTCGGTGGGTTTGAAAGATAGGGCACATGAGGATGAAAGGTGTCCAACAAGATTACGAAAATCAGTAGCATTGATATCAGAAGGGACACGGGATTCTATGAGAGCACTATCAAGGATGTCTTTGTACACAGGACTAGTGCGGAGAAGGTCTAAAATGGATATTTGGGCTGGCATGTTCCCAAGGTGTTCCAAGATATTGTACCAGCTTTTTGATGGAGTTGATGGTGTTGATGAAACTGGTGGGCCTGCGATGTTAAATTGCGCTCTTCGAGTGGTGACCGCACACTCATTGTCTGGTCTTCGAATATTGATAACATTGATAGAAGGCTCTTTCTTAGATATACAACCTATAAGGCTACCATAGTCTATATAGGATGAAGTGTGGTCATTGTTCTTCCCATGCTGTTGGTTTGGTTGGCGGTTGTTGGTGTTGTTTTGGATAGGTGCTTTTCCAAGATTTTGGTTGTTGTGTGGAGGAAAAGCATTTTGATAAATCCGTAAGCCTGCATTGGGAGAGGTTTGGGCACCAACAGTGATTTCCTTCCGATCAATGAGGTCTTGCACATAGTCTTTCAGTTTCATGCATCTGAGGGTGGTGTGACCATTTACCCTATGGAACTTGCAATACTCATTGTCCTTGTACCATGCAGCTTTGGATTGGCTTGGATCAATTTGCTGGGTAGGAGGAAATTTGATGAGGTTTTCCTTAGCCAATTTCTCAAAAATAACATCCAATGGCTCACCAAGGGGTGTATAGTTTCTAGGTGCAGGTTGGAATTTGGGCTTTTTCCCTTCAGCTACATTGATGGCATTAGCTTGATTGTTAGACCTTTGAAAGTTGGGTCTTGTATTGTGGTTTTGATAGCTTTGGTTATTCCGTTGTTGGTAATTGGTAGCTTGTTGGTTGTTTGTTTGATATGCTGGGTTAGACTGGTTTTGAGAAGGACCAACGATATTCACATGTCTGGTGTCAGTAACCCCATCTGTTGCAACATGCTTGTTTTTGTTCCAATACCTAGACTTGTCATTAGAATGTGATTGATTTTGGTTGGCCTCTTTGTAAATATTTACCACACCATCTTTGATGAGTCCTTGCTCAAGAATCATTCCTTTCTCTTTGATATCCTTATAGGTCTGCAAACAGTTCATGGTCATGTGGTGAGCCAAGCTGGGATGTGCATTATCAATAAACATTTTCACCACATGGCATTCTGGCAAGGTGCAGGATATGCGGGTGGTAAGAGTTTTCCATCTTTGCAAGTATTCGGCAAGGCTTTCTCCACCTTTTTGCTTGGTGTGGATAAGATCAACTATTGATAGCTCTGTTTCAACAAGATGGGCATATTGGGCTACAAATGCCTCAGATAATTCAGCAAAGTTTTTAATTGTGCCATAGGGGATTCTATAAAACCATTCAAGAGCTGGTCCAGCCAAGCTTTTGGGAAAAAGGCGCAAGAGGAGGACATCATTGTATGCCACGTCCTGGCAATGCATGTAAAATTCTTTGATATGTGTGACAGGGTCTCCTTTTCCTCTGAATTTGTCAAATTTAGGTACCTCAAAGTGTTTGGGAAATGGTGTCGTGGTAATGGCTCTGTCAAATGGGTAAGGACACACATTCTCAAACTTGAATGTCTTTGGATCATTCCCTTCTTGGATGGCTTTCAGAGTTGTCTTCATTTGCTCCCACTCTGAATTGATAGGTGATGGTTGGGGTGCCCCCAATGTAGGAGTGCCTTGAGGTAGGTAGGTGTCGGATGGGGCCACTGAATATGGATGGCTGTGAGGGATTTTCTGATAGGGATTGTACATTGTTTGGGCAGCTGCATGGTGGATGATGGGTTGTTGAGGGGGAGGTGGCGCATATTGTTGCATGTGCTGCGAGGCTTGCTGTTGATATGGGATTTGAGGTTGGGATTGAGGAACATAAGCTGGCTGTGGGATAAATGGATTGCTTTGTAGAGGTAAGGTATAAGATGGTTGTGAGGCTTGGGGAAAGGATCGGAGGGCTTGTGGGGTCCCACCGGGTGTGCCAAAATGTAGAACAAGATTTAGTATGCAAAGAACATTAACAAATAAAGTAAACATTCACAAACCAAAAACTAAATTCACATATATGCTTAGACAAAGGAAGAAAACAAGAAGTGCAAACCTCACAAGAAAAAGCACTCCATGCTTTCTTGATTCTGTAGATGTGTCCTTTTGCTGTGGATGTATGCTCAAGATGCTCAAAAGCTGCTTCAATGGAGATGGGTAATGAAAAATTGGTAGCTTTGTGAGCTCTCAATTTGGCATTATAAGGGTATGGTTGATGGCTTTGGTTCTCAAAATAGCATGGTAACTTTAGCTCAAAGATTGTTGATGAAATGGCTTGGGATGGGATTCAATTTATAGGCTAAGGGGTAGAGGGATGGAGGGCTTAGATGCAAGGATGGATGAAGGCTTAAGGAGGGCTAGGATGCACTCAAAGGAGAGCACATGGATTGTGCTTGTTTAGCACCAATGGGAAGGTGACACTTGTCACAAGGAGGATGAGTGTGAGAGGGTAGGGTAAAGGGTTGGTTAAAGGCATGATGAGTGGGGTTGAGTATGTAAGAGGGATGTAAGAGGAATGAGTGTGGAAGAGGGAAGAGTGTGTAAGATGGATGTAAGAGTCATGAGTGGGCTTGTAAGAGTCTTTTATGTTTTGTAAGAGCACTCATGACTTAGTGGTTGGGTTTTTTGAGGGGAGACTTTGGTTTGGATTAGGAAAGTCTTAAACTTGTTTAAGGAATGTGACAACATTAGGGGGTGGATTAGGCTTGGGTTTAGGATTAGCTTAGGGATGTTAGAGATGTGCAAGTGGATGGCATTAATGAGGGTGGGTGAGTTAGTGGCTAAGCTTGGTTAGTATGGGTGGATGGGGTGGATTAGGCTAAATGGAGGTTTAGAGATAGGTTAGGGGTTTTTGAATTTGAGGATTTCATTTATCAAATAGATTTATTTAATAAATGGGGATTTTTGGAATTAGATAGGAGAAAAGGATTTAATTGATAAATAATAGATTATTTGATTTATCAATTAGGATTATAGATGATTAATTAAATTAATCAACTAGGGGATGACAAAGGATTAATTAAATAGAAATTTAATTAATAATGCCCTTTTTAGATAACTAAATAGGATTACTAAAATAGTGTAATCAAATTTAGGTGTCTACAATGGGCATTACTTTGACACGGTTTTATGTTTGAGAAATGATGTATTTGAATTCCTTGTTGTTATTACATGTGTATTTAAAATGTATCCAATATCTTTCATGGTTGCATGCTGAAATGCATGAGTGGTGCGCAAATGCCTATCATGTATTTATCATATTGCTTGCATTGATATCTGTTTTGTTGATCTAGGAACACTTCCAGCTATAACATACTCCATTAATGCTTGAAGGGGATTTCTTTGATGCATATGGAGTTATAAAATATGCATGTTAAAAGATTTGATATTTTTTATTTTATTTTACTTTTGCTACCTCCTATAGCTTACTGATTATCTTGTAGCATATTGCAGTAGGTTCAATGTGTCTCATTGCTTTAACATATGTGTAGAGATACATATCACTTGCTAATGTACCTTATATGTCTGCATGATTTGGTGTATTCTCTTTAGATTCTTAAATCACACTTGCAGCTTCACAACATGCTCATGTCACATGCATTTGTGTTGCATGTGGGCCTCTGCCTTCTTCCTATCGTTGACAACATGCATGCATTCTACATTCATACTTTTCACTACAGGAACAATGCCCCGTTCCTATTGCCTATGCATTTTATTTTTCTCCATGCTACATCTATAATTTTTATTCCATTTAACTTGTACCTACAAATGGAACAAACAAATTCAATAAAATATAGGCTTCTCTCCTTCTGCATTATCTTTTTTGGCCTCTTGTGCATCCCTTGAGCATATTCATTTAAGTATTTCCTTGAGCATATGTATGTATAATATTTACAAGATATAAAACATTTATTATATCTTTCTAGATCTAACCCCTCTCCTTCTCTTCTTCAAACCCTTGTAGGATTTGAGATAATTTCAGTTTCTGGAAGAAAGATGGAGCTAAAGTGGTCAACCATCTTCATATTCAACTCAGGCAATGTATGTTGCCTTGTATTTTTCTTTCATTGCTTATGCATGTATTTTTCTTTTAGTATTCTCTATGTGTTGGCTATTCTCACGGCTTGTGTGAGCCCATGAACTTTTATTACATGTGATCTTCCTTGTATACCTTTGACATTTTACTAAATATGCAAAGCTGCACATATGGTATTGCACTTCCTTTCCTTGTACTTTCATTTTGGTTCCTTTATTTTCATGCAAATGTACTTGATTTTTCCATTATTATGAAATAAATGCAAATCTAATAAAGATCACATAATAATGATAAACTAGGGTATTGTAGAGGCAAATTCACCTAGCAATTAGGCTACTAAATGTCACCAATTTTGAATGAATATGAAAAATTGTAGCAAGTGTATTGGCATGCTTATTAATAAAGTCATCATTAACCTTATAGCCCATAGGTGAAATTCAATGGGTTTGGGGGTCTACAACCTAGATTATACATTTGTATCCATTAGGAAACAAATCTTATACTTTTCGACAACATTAGTAGGGATTTTTTCGCATTTATGCATGTTATATTGAAAATCTCTAAAGTAATCCCACAATATAAAATTGAAATTCTCACCCAACTTATTTATGTATATATCTATCTATGTGAATATTGGTCTATCCTTGGACGATGTAACTTTTAATTTTCCTAAAAAAGAATGTTGGATGTAAAAGAATATACATACTAGTAGGGTTCCATATTTTAGTGATTAGTTCTTGTCTCTCTTTATCCTCTTCATGTTCTCTAGTAGTTGACTTATGATCATTTCACAAAGATCATACACCACATCTTCTTTTGTAATCTGATAGGTTGTATGGATGGCACTACTTAGAATACTATTTTCCCTACTAGACTAGTATACTTTGTAACCTATCACCATTGAGGCAAAATGAACTTCCTCGTCTTCAATTTACTTAATTGACATGGCTCTTCTATCTTATCTGGATTTGATTAAGTCAGTAACCAAACTTGTTGGTATTTTCCTTAGTATGCAATCTTCTCCTTCTACCTAAAACCATGTTACTTTGTGGATTGTAGTCTTTGATATCCTATGTTGTTTATCCAACCACACATATTGATAATGTACTCTACTCAGCATATATTGAGTCCAATCTCAATGAAATTTGGTAGAGATATCCACCGTGTATGCTAAACATTTGGTCAAAAGGTATTTGTGTTCAATTTTCAATGTTCCATCTGTGTACATTTCTTATACTCTTTCTTGATTACTTCTACTCCCAAATCTTCCTTTTTTTTATTAAGTTGATAGGCTTATTTCCTAGCAGACTTGCATTGGAATGTCCTAACTTTCTGATGTTGTCGGATGCCTGAGAAGGAGATATCTCATGCCACAAATGATATCCAAGAATAACCAAAAAAAGTGAATCATACATTGTAGAAATTGAAAGCAATGTCAGGAAATGGTTGAGTCTACGGTCAAAAATAGCTCTGTAAAAATGGCATCTTTGCTTTGTAGGCCTTGGGATCTCATATATCAATTAGTAAAAACATATTTGTTCCCTTTATTTTAATTTTTGTGAATCATTACCTTTATTTGCTCCCTGTGAAATTGCCTTGAGCCATTAACAAACTATAACAACGTCTTCAATTTTTAAAAATTACTTTAAAAATATATATATATCAATTACTCAATAGCTACATTTACTTATTATAGCTATAATATAAGGCACAAAATGAATTGCTCAATAGTTTATTCATCATTTGACAATGCAATTGAGTTTCATAGGATTTTTGTTCACTCAATTATGAGAGAAAGTATTCATTGTGAGGTAAACAAATGTATTGATGAATCCATCAAATTATGGAAAAAAAATATCCTCCTACAATAGAGGAATTAGATACACTTAGGAAGTTGTTTGATTATGAGTCTGCATAAAGGAAGTTGGACATTACAAACTTTAGAAATATTTTATTCGACAGTTCTAAAAAAAATTAGTAATTTTTCTTTAAATAATTAACAATTACGTATGTTTTTTTTTTTTTTTCATTCCAAGACAAAGAGAGATTAAATACAAGAAAATTAGAAAGTGAAAAGTAAGATTGTGAATTCATTCTAAGGATTGTATTGGTTAAAAATATATAAGATTTGAGACTTGTATTAAGAAAATACAAGATTTGAGGCTTGTATTAAGAATTAATTTAATATGAATTCATCCAAAGAAACTTGTAATATTATAGTGTTTGAAAGTATCTTCTTTTCTTTTGCAATTTTTTAAATTTAAAAAAAAAAATATTTTTTGTTTTGTATTTAGAATTGTTTTTTTTTTAAATAGTGTTTACTTTTTTCAAAAGCATTTAATTGACTTTATTATGATTAAAAATATTCAAGTTTTTTATGATAGATTTTATTTTAATAAATATATTTAGATTTTATTTTTCTTTCTTAAAATCATTTATCCTTATTATATTTATCTATTTTAAAATATATTTAGAATTACTTATTCTTATTATATTTATCTATTTTTAAATTTATTTATCCTTATTATATTTATCTATTTTAAAGTATATTAAATGTAAAAAAGTAGTCAACTGGGTTGCTATCGACATGTTGCTTAATAGAATATTTGTTAGTATTGAAAAAAATTGGCAAGCTTAGTGAAAAAGGTAGAAAATAACCGATTACACTCGAAAAACCCTAGCAGTATCAATCGAGTAACAGGTAGTTCCCCTAATAAGGCAAGTATAGATACACAAAAAACTACAACCATCTCCAAATCTCAAAATAATCGACGCCCAAAATCACGCTTTGTAAACACCAACAACAGTGCCCGTGGATTGTTCTGACTTTTTGGCATTGTCGGACGCCATGAAATAAGCAATTGGCAAAATTATAAACTTTTTACTTTTTTGTGGTTGTAACTTTCGGGGTTGTCATCGATAAAAATAATTACACTGTATGGACATGTTTGTTTAACTACTACCTAAATGAAATTATATGTCACAGATGTAAGGGTTGTGACGTGTATATGGTGAAACATTTGGCCTCCACTAAAACTGATTATAGATAAAATTGTTCCAATGAATTTTGTAAAATAACTTTGGCCCAATCTTAATAATTCTAATACTCTTCCATACTTTTTAAATTCAAAAATGTATCCTTGCTCATACAAAATCAACTCATTCTTCTTGTGCATAACTATTCATTATAAAATGTTTAACCTTGATCTACGAGTGAAGTTGAATGGCTCACAAAGAGCCCACCAAGGATCAAGTCTTGTTGAGTGCAAGGGTTGAAGACATCATAAGGGATGAAGTCGGGATCATGCCCCAGGCGAATTTGGCAACGTGGATGCTTGTTAGTCCTTAGCTCTTAGCCAAAGACAAATTAGATTAGGTTAGATTTTATTTAAGACAGATTTCTTTATATTATTGAAATATTTTTACAACAATTTGAGAACTAATCTTAATTCTCAAGTGTAAAATAAATATTATTTATCATCTACCATCTTTGATCATGTATTTTATTTTAATATTATATAATATGTAAAAGTCTTAATAATATTTATGTAAAAATAATTTTTAAATTATTTTCTATTAAATATATGAAAGAGATTAAGACAAAAAAATATTAAAATAAAATATTATTATATATTAATGTTATTTATATCTAAAATTTATACAGATTGTTCCATCAAATTTACTTGATTCTATGAATATTTCACTATGTATTGAGGCCCAACCAAAAAAATATTTATGTGATTAACAACTGTGGTCTTTTACTTTAAAACATTTCATTATATTTACTTCACATTATCTTACACCTCCGTAACCTTCCCCCTCTTAGAAAATTCAAGGATCATCTACTTTAAAATTTAAATTTAAATATACTTTCTAGAATCTTTTGTACTACTAAAAATTGTTGTAATCATAGCCATGACAATGAAGTAGTTATTTTTAATATGATCCCCTACTCGACTACTTTGAATTCACTTTTCTCACTATGATTCACAACATTTGATGTCTGTGTGAACTTATGAAATTGATAAATGATGTAGGATGTGACTAATAGCTTTGTGAAAATTTCTCAAACACAACTTAAATGATCAATGGAGCTTTATAATTAAGAGTCTAATAGTTAGAGATTTTTATATATAACTTAATGGAAAAATTAATATGCTTAATAATTTAGCATCCAAAACTAAATATGCAAGCATAAAAAATGTTTGTAATAACAAAAAAAGATGTTATGGGATAGACACGAAGGGATGTATGGAAGAAAAAAGGGGGGGATAACAAATTGAAGAGGGAGAGATATATGAGCTATATACGAATAAAGAAAGAGGGACATTGCCACAAAAGATTCAAGATAGCTCAAGTGTTTAATAATATTAAAATTTTATATAATGAAAAAAAAGGGAATTTTTTTTTTTTTTAAATTTAGTATGAAACGATTTCTCATTTTCTTTGTTTTGATATATATTTGACATTAGTAAGGAATATCTTTATTAGAAAATCATACTTAGAAATAAATATATAGATCCTTTGAAACTTAAAATTAGTAGTTCTTTGATTATGGTGAATAATATAAGTAAATTGGGTGAATAGTAATAGGAAAAAAAAAATTAAAAATCTTTCAGCTGATTATGATTATTTTTTTTCATATTTTCATTATGAATGGATAGTTATTTCTAAAGTGTTCTAAGATATTCAATGTGAGTTTGTATTATTTTGTTTACAATTATTTTTTAAAAAATATTTTCTTTCTATTTAAAACATACAATGAAATTAGATGTTTAAATTTAAATAGCATTGTTGTATAAATTAGGTTTTATAGTAAACTAGTAAAAATATGGTTATAATTTATCCATACATTCTTGTATTTCTATGTAAAAATATGAATTAGATTTTTCAATCGTCATTTATTTTTCTATATTAGATAGCTCTTCAGACAAAGCGTTCGTACTCTGAGTGTGACAAGAAATCAAAATAACACAACTAAATCAAACATATTACATTAAAAACATACTCAAGCAAATACTCAAAAGTACATAAGACTATCAACGTAACCCCTTGCACCATCAAAGGTGCAAGTGCTAGTTAATATATCCTTGAAAGTCTTCCAACAACAATACTCCTTGTGGAATAGCAGATAAAGTTCTTGACATATCTGCTATGACCGTTTTGATTGGTTAGAGTTTGTATTGTGGTCATGGTTGCTCTTCATGGCCAATTAGAGCAAGTGCATCAACATTCTTTGCCATTTTTCTTAACTAGAATGATGTACAAGTCAAACAATAAATTGAACTGGTATCTTGTGATAAACTAGTTAGATCTCACAATAACATGATAGTAATTCTCTTCAACAATCTCAATTCGATCTCAATTATTACTTGACAATGCTCAAAATAGTTTACAAATGCGCAAATAAAAGCAAAAGTGTGAAATGAAATTACTTTCCTATATTTATCTTTTCGAAATAGACGTTGTGGTCTTCAACGATTTAAACAGTGACATTACCAATGGCGGGAATAGTGTCGTGTTGGTGGTTAACAAATACTCATTGGTTAGTGCTTCACCAAGAGTTATGACAAAAAAAAACTAGATGTATATCATTAGAGTGGTCATGACAAGAGTTATTCCCTTTTCTCAAAATCTTTACAGAAATTAACATAAGGAAATATTTCACCATAATGTGTAACTTTATCATACCACTATTGATTGTAGGGGCTTAGTAAATGATTTTTCTTTGTGTACTCCCCCTAAGAAAATATTGTTCTTAGTTTGAAGACTAACCCTCTACACCAAAGGATGGTGTATTTCCTTTAGATGACTTGACCTAAATTTTTTTCTCTTGTTTCTTTACCCGAGTCTTCTTCATCTCATTTTTTATCTCATCAAAACTTAAAGGATTCTTCATTTTCCTTCCTTGTGATTGATTAGGAGACTACTTCCTATATTTGCAATCTCTGACAATGTGACCAAACTTGTTGCACTGGAAACAAAGTATTGGAAGATATCCTCCAATATTACCTTTTTGTACTCCAAATCTACAATTTTCTATTAAATGTCCAAACTTACCACGCACCAAGCATGTAAGATTGAATTGGCGCTCTCTTCTATCAAAGTTCACTGGTAGAATAGGTGATCTAGAGACTTTCATCTTAGGTTTGCATTCCTCATCTTTGTGTCCAAATTTGTTACATCTATAATAATATCCATTGAAACTACTATTATTAGATCTATTGTTAGGTCTAGATCTACACTCATATGCAACATGACCATATTTATGACAATTACAACAACAACCTTCAAATGAAATGGACTTATTGGACGATTTGCTTCTACACACATTTGCAATATGACCAATCTTCCCACAGTTAAAATAGGTAGGTTTGTTAGACCTCTTACCTGGTTTGCTTGTGGCTCCCTTTTGGTTGTGTTGTTCCTTATTGGATTCACCTTTGGATGACTCATCGATCATAAATGTTCCTTTGTTTAACCAAGACCGGTTGTATTATAGTATCTCCTTTGGTTCTTCAATTGTTCATCAAGCTTTGGCAAGCTTTCATGTATTGCTTCCACTTGGCATTGCATCTTTCTCAATTTGTAGATCCTTCTTCAATTCATCATTCTTTTCTTTCAACCTTTGAATTCTTAGTCACAATATGTTAATTCTCTACAGTCTTTGCATGAAGGTGTGCATGTGTGATAGCATTCTTTGGGATATACTAAAAATTTGTTCATCCTTTTCTTTCAATGCATTCTCAACAGTTCTCTTTACATCTTTAGCAAATTTACTAGCTTCCTTGGCTAGTCTCTTTCCTTTAAGATCTTCACACATCCTGACTAACTGGCTTTTTTGTTCTCTCTTCAAGTTTGTCACTTTGTCTTTGAGCTTCTGATTCTCTTCCATCAATTCTACAATTGTTCTTTAGATTCTTCAAACACGGCTCCTTTAGAGAGTTGATCAAATATAGATTTGGCTTTCATTTAGCCTATTAGTGAGCTTTTTTCTCATAGCTATAGACTTTCTTAGATTTTGCTACAACTTTTCTAGTTAGCATTTTCAAGTTGCTTCCCATACCTGTAACTATCCATGATTGTGGATCTTTCCCTCAAGCTATTAGGGTTACAATCAAGAGGACTGGAGCTCTGATAACAATTGTTAGGATTCTTAAGTACTGGGTAGTGAATCAGTACAAACAGGCACTTAAAAACATCAACCACCAATTTGGTAACTTGTAATATTAACCTCCAAATAGTAAACCATATAATCGATGCCAACATATAATAGATAACAACAATAGACCACCACACAACCATCACACATAACACAGTGATTTGGTATCATAGAAACCCTTGTTAGAGGGTGAAACCCCCAATTGGGATGATACCCACAAGCTCACTACTATAGTAAATGAGTTGCCATGTTAGGAGCATACAATTACCCTTTTTAAGCTTTCACCCTATTAGGAGTGATTTTTAATTTATTAGAAGCACAAAAAAAACTATTAGGATCCACCTTGTTAGAGGATTTCAACAACTCTTTTATGAGTTTACCCGATTATGAGATCTACAACGAAAACCAGAATCGAAGATCGTAACACATCGCCAATTGCTCTGATTGGCTATTGATCTCATTTCGAAAATACCACAAGTTGTTCTACAACATTTAACTTGTGTAAGCACTAGTCAATCGAGGTTTGACCCCCTTTTAGAGCCTCTAAAGCCTTCAAAACTGAGTTCAATTATTTTATACCCTATTTGTTGATACTAGTTTTTTTTAATAACTTCACAAATAAACTTGATCTTGCAATGAAGCTTTACTAGGAGACTAATTATCTAAAATAAACCTCTAGGGAAAAAATTAGAGCTTTCTAAGCTCGAACAAACAACTTAATGAAAATAGTGAGCTACCATAAATAAAACTACACGAAGATAGCCCTTATTAAAAAGATAAATCGAAAATATTTTTGGGTGATGCAAGATTGTCCTTACACCCAAGATGCTCCTACATCATAATGTGGAAAGGCTGAATGTCCCTCATCAAGATATTATTTACCATTAGCGTAGAACTAAAAAAAATCCCTCCACAAAATATGAGGAACAGGATGTATAGTTGGTGTCGAATTCAATGGACCGAAAGCATTTCCACAATGACCTTCAATAGCTATTCGACATGCCATTGGTGAAAGCTTGACAAACTACAAGAAAAAAAAAAGTCAACACTTCAAACAAAAATGTGGGGCTTCTAGATGCATATTGTATTTCCCAAAAGTTGTCAAAGACTATTGGTTGAATGTTTTGTAATCAACACTTTTTGGATTAAATGTAATATAGCAATTTCAACCACAACATGTGAGACACATTCTCTCCTATTTATAAGGGAAAGATCCCCCTTTTATTGCTACTAAAAACAATTACAACTAGAACCTAGGATTATATACACTAAGTTAATCAATGAGCATTACGTTTCAACATATTCTCTTTCTTCAAAATAAATGTTATTCCTTCATTGCATCCTCTTCTTTTAGGACAAATGATCCTTCCTTCTAATAACTTCTGAGTGCAATCTAGCAAAGTTAGCGACCAAGAAGCTCACAAAAGCTCAAACAGTTTATACTAAAATGCATTTATCTTATAATTCTATTTCACAAAGAAACACGAAGACTACAAGTTATTTCTTACCTTAAGTGTAAAACACTAACTCTAAACCCAATAAGCAACTCGAAGTCTACAAGATTGGATTTTGATCCCTTTAAGATAGTACTACAAAACTGACAGTCGACTAGATAATGTCATCACTATCACAGCTTGTTCCAAAACAAAGATAGAAAGCAACTTGTCTCTTATTGTTGATCGCAATTCGATTTACATCTAAAATCAAGGTTTTAAAGTGCTCACAAATTGGTAAGAGTTTAGTTGCATTCACCAAAGGATGCTTTATTTACAATGAACCCTCTCATATTTATAGAAGAGAAGCTATGAAAAAAAGTGAAAGAATCCTAACTAATTGTTGACTCATTCAACATTACAGTCCTAATCTATTTCAACTTGAAATATGTCGCATGCAATTACATCTTACAATTTTACATTAAATATGTCAAGATTGAATCAAATAATGCATGTTAAAAGCAACTTAATGTCTAAAAACATAACTTCGTTAACATCATCCTCTATCAAAGAGGTCTTCACGCTGCTAGAGGGTGGCATATGCTTTTTGACTTCAAATCTCAATATGTAGATAAGAGTATCTAAAAGATAATTAAGTGGAAGTCATTTTGTTGTTGAGACTTAAACTTCCAATTGTATATGAATTACAGTCGGGACTTGAAGTTCCGATTGCAAGTGCTTATTTGCCCACAACTTGCAATTCAGAACTTTAGGCCCAAACTGCAACAGCGCAAACTTACTTGTAATGAAGGCTGTAAAATCTGAATTGCAAGACACCTTAAATACTAACTTTGAGAACTTATTAAAACAAAATTCAAGAACTTAAGTCTTGTCACATCAAACAACTTGATAATCAAGGCACAAAAAAATATAAAAATCACACCTCGAGATAACAAAGGCTACAAATTGGATGAAAAAATCCTAGGGGTTATTATTGGATTTTGCCGAAGCTAAAATCAAGGACAATAAGCCAAACCTTTTCAATTGTTTGCAAAGGATTGAGGAATATCCATTTTGTTGAATTTACCAAGGACAAGATCTCAAATTCATCAGCCAGACTTATTCCTAGTAGGAACTTTTCAACTTCATGAAGAGACAAAGAGCCCATGTAAACCCCAAACACTGCTGATTATATTTTAGATTTCATTTTAAGACCTTTTGCTTTGCTAAGTCTTTTCATAGCAATGAAATTGTCAGGCGTTACTTTCAGAATTGTTGGTGTTCTTTGCTTGCAATTGTTACACCATTTCGTGTGGAACAAAGAAGAATAGCTATCACTGAATGCATTGCATTAAAACGGTAAAAGTTCGATTAGTGATGTTTTTAACCGTCATTAGTTTCTAAGAACATGATTTTGTTAGTAATCAATCAAAAATTGTCTAGCATCTGTCACTGCGAAAGTCATACATTTGACAACTCCCGCAACGGAAATCCAGAATCTTAGGCAGTCATTGAATACATTTTATCGGTAGAACTTTCATAACTCGAAAGTCCATTTTAAAAGGTCCTTAGCTGTTAAGAGACGTATTGTAAAGACCGTCCTCTTCTTTTACTCCCAATATTTGATGTAAGCTCTGAAATTGATTTGAGTTCAGCACTGAACTATATAGTCTTAAGAATTTGAATTTGGACTCTCAAGAAATTCCTATTCAACTTCACTTTCCAATTTACTAAAAAAGCATTCACATCAAGTCATTACACAAGCTCTTTATATTTCTAAGCCATTACGCAAGCTCTTTATATTTCTACGTACTTACAAATGTTGATTCTAAAACATCCTCTCTAAATTTACCTTATGCGTTGATGTACCTGTATCTCTCAAATTAAGTTCTATCTTTAGATTTTATGATAATCTACTACCTACATTTTACTTGTCCTATAAAGAATACTGGAGTCAATGATAATTTCTCAATTAACATAAATGCACCTGGAAGATATCATGCCCCAGCTCCTCCCCACATCCCCATTTGAATGGATCGTGCACCCTAACACTTGATTACCAGAAAACTTCTCCAAAAATATATTGGGAATTTTCTTGTCTACACGCTGCCGCTCAATTATGAATTTGATATATGTAGCTGTTCCCAATGTGGTGTTCCCAAACTTCATATAAACTTGATAAAAACAGTCTTCGTACGCATAAATACAAAGGCTTGTATCATTCTTACATTCACATTTACACTTCATGGCCGTGCACTAGTGCAAAAATCATTGAAACTTGAAAGAACTCGCCAATCATCCATACATCCATCTGCGCATTACTTGGTCTCATGAGCATGGCTTCATACAACTTTCATTATATGATAAACAAAAGTCTAGATTCTAATTGTATGTTCAGAACTTCGTAGAATCTGCTCCCTTGTTGTTTCCAAGAGCTAATACATAATTTCCACAGCACATTTATAAATACCATTCATCTGTAGTCTTAGTTGTACTATTCTATTCAAATTGGTTAAATTAGCCATCTGATTTGCAATTGTTTTTGGCAGACTATGATTTATTCCTGAATGCTTGTGGAAAGAGCTGAAAATGTAACCATAAGATATTTATAACAAGTTCAAACCCACACACGTGAAGGTAATTGAAATATTCATAATTAATATTTTAGTTGCGCATGGTTCCACAACCAAGAAGCGAATTTCATGATGCGCTCAAATACAAAGCAGCTTAATTTCTGGAAAAAAAATTAGCCTGAGAAAAAGGTCATCATAGACCTGATGCCTATACAGAGTCCCTTTGGCCCTTCGAAAAGAATTAATTTCTATTGATCAGTAGTCATTATATATGCTACATGTGACAATTCAATTGTAGCAATTTAGATTAATTCCTACCGTTATCATTCTTTTCACTGTGTAAGCTCTCTCTCTCATACTATATCACGTTGAGTCTCTATATATATGTATGTGCATGTCAATAGAATAAATCAATGCCAAATAGCAACTTTATAACTTACAAGAAGCATGCACATGGAATGTTTCTGTTCATATTGCCAGAAACAATTCAAATTAGAAGAGATCAATATAGTTCAAGCCTAATATGTGCCCATCAAAGCCAAATTACAATTCAAAATTAATTTTGAATGTTTCGTTGTTGTAGCCAACATTTTTTGTTTAAGGAAAGCCATATACGAAGAGAAGAGTTACATATCAATTAATGAAATACAAGAAGTCTAATACTACAGTAAAATAAAAGGCCGACCTTCATTAGAATTTGAAGGTGAAAGGGACACTTCGGATGTAAAAACAAATAAAATGAATCCATGACACTGCTTCATACTTTATATCAATGCAGCTAGCACATTAGCTAGGCACGTGTACCTTCTCCTCCATAACCTCATAAAAAAGAAGCTCTTGAATAAAAATTCCCGTGTGACATCATATTGCCAATTTGATTTCTCCCATTTGCAAACTTTTGTTCAAGCCGCAATCACAAAGAGAGGCTGCAGGTGACACAAAAGCAATTAAATGTGCTTGAAAACAGAATGTACAAATATTATTTCAACTATAATGGATTGGGAAAAGAAAATCATTATGGAAAATAAGATTCATAGTTTTCAAAAGCCATGTATGTGGAACTGAATACGGGACTATTTGAATGAAGCTTTTGGAAAAACTATATATAAGAATTTTATCATTGAGATTTCAGATTATGCTGTGCTCCATCACATTAATTACATCCTGACAATGGATCACTGAGCATGGTCCGAATCAGTAATGATAAGAACAGACACAGTTGTTCCAAAAGCTTTATTCAAGCAAACTTTACTTACCTTGTACACAGCTCTTCCTAAACCTTTATTCAAGAAATCTGTAAAAATACTAATGTACTTAACAGGAAATTACTTCCAAATCGAGAACTTACTGTGTCAACAGAGACAGGCTTGGTATCCTCTGCAATGATTTCTGCAATTGTTCCTGCCCGATCCGCCTGAAAGAAGGAAACAACAAAAGATGACTTAGAACTTTGCAAGTTGAATTTTTATGCATGTATTGCAATTTGAAATATGACCCTTGTGCAACTGTTGATGACATTGTGAAAAAGATCTCTAAGTTATACAAAACATCAGATTTTGTACAACGACAAATTTTAATAATCTGTTGGGAAGCTAATCAATGTTGAAAAGCATAATCAGGAGAATAACACTATCCAATATTGCCTAGAATATCTGAGTAAAAGAGAGGAGAATGTTTCAGAGGAAAAAGCAGATTATTAAAAGCATGTGATAAAAAACAGAAACAGCATTCTCTGATTAATGAACACTTTGAAGTTCGGAATTACAAGGAATGACAAGGAAAACATATTGGAAAGAACCCCAAGCAGATTGAAATTAGTTATCACTGGAAACCTATACAATAATAGACAATAAAATCCATAAGATTATAGTGAGAAGCAAGTCTCCAGATTTCTAGATCAACATGAATTTGGCAGTATTGAAAAAGTAACCAAGGCACCGTAGGGAGCAGAAACAGTTTTGATGTTACAGCGGGAATGATATTTGTTGCCCTTCAACTTGAAATTAATCTCACATCAAATCAAGTTAATCCCAGAACCCTTCTTTCAGAACAAATGACAGACCTAAATATCATGGCTAGCATTGGAGATTAATGAAGATTATCAAAAGGTCATCAACATAAGAAGGAAAAGGCTGAGCCAGATTTGGCATTTGAGATCAACCTTGGCAGAGCCTATATTATTTGACACTCTCTTGAATTTGATCATTTTTATCAATATCTATTGAGAAGTAAAAAAGATTGCATACCTTATGAAGGAGTTTTCCTAATAAGAAAACAGAAATCTAGATATCCGGCTTCAATACTGACCTGGAAAGGAGAAAGGACAGGCTGAGAAGAGAACTGAAAGAGGAGAGGAGAGGTTTTGTAACTTTCATTTGGTCAATGAAAATTATCCCTGAATGTTGCAAATTCTAGAAGCTTCCTTAATTTATTATGAATGGAAACAAGTTTGACTTGGAGTTCAGTTTGGGTTTCTAAGCTTTCCATCAAAATTACGATGGTCCTGAAGGAACAAAATTGTACACAAAGTTTCACAATTTAGAGTGAGTAAATTTCAGCAACTGCTACAATGGATGCAACTAAAAAGGAAGTTCTGTGTTTGAGAACCTTCCCAAACTTTCTGCTCAAACAACAGGGCAAAAGGAGGGGGGGGTCCTGTTTCTTCAGGAATGATATATGACAAGTACAGAATTTGTTAAAAAAAGTAAAATGGAGTCCAGAAGCGACCTTCTGGGGATGCAAAGGATGAACTAATAATGGTATTCAAAATTAAAAATGAATGTTAAGCTACAGATATTTTTTCCCCTCCAGTTTGTGGATCTGCAAAAATGTGAATTTGAACTTCAATAAAGTTTTAATGTGTTAATAATAGCAACAAACTCTGTGAGGCTGACTGTTCAGAGAAAGAGTTTGTGAAGAGCTAATGACATTTGCACACTACCCTAACATTTGTGCTATTCACCAAGACTTTGAACACAAATGTACTGAAGGATGAGGTCAATGTACGCACGTCAGGTTCTTTTGGTCTATGTTATTTTAATTTTATCAAATACAACAGAAGACACAATAACTGTTTGAATGAACCAGAAGAAGATAACAAGAAAATATTGGAGGATACAGAAACAAACTCATAATACTTTCTCATTGATGCCCCATTTGTGACATGATGGATTTCAGCTCTGCATCTCTGGTTTCAGACTTAGAAGGACAAGAAATAGACGAGGCCTTAAACATAGCCGTGCTACTCTTGAATAATAAGTTACAGGGAATAAAAATTGGGCATAATTGCTTTAACCAGACACAGAAGCATAGTATACCCAAAAAAGAGACTGAAATAGGGAGTTTAGTCCTAAAACAAAAAACTAGGGGAATTCAATTGACTATAAGAAATCGTATAAATATTAGGAAGCTGAGTAGGACAGAATAAAGTATGAGGTGGCTTTGTCCCCAATATATAGATCATGTTCTGCTTGCTTCAACCAGCTTTTGTTCAACATCTCAAATACTAAGATTCTCAGAGGTAAAACAAAAACAATTCACTTCATGCTTCACAGCTCTAAGCAATTAAAGTATAGAACAAGAATGACAGTCCAAAATGGTTGCTGTATGCAAACAGTGGTTATTTCTTACACTGTTCAATGTTTTTGAGCCGTTTGTACGGTTGTACCATTCAGCTTCCTCTCTCCAGCTTAAGGAAGAAATTGACAAGCACAGTTTAATACATCTAAGGGTGATTAAATTGAAAATACAACAAAATGGGTAAATCTCATCCGCAGCATGCTACAGTTTCCAATTATCCTTCACTATTTGACAATATTGTCTTCTACAACATCTAGCTGCAGCTAGCATTGAAGATATAGTTCTTCTGCTCGAGATTTTGGCAGCTATTTTCAGAGAATTCAATCGGCTCAACCTGGTTTACAAGGTGCAGGATTACTTTTAAATGGTCCTGAATAAAATTGTAGTACTCTGCAAATACCATAATAGAAGAGTCTTTGAGCATACATAAGAAAAAGGCTCAAAGATAGTGGTAGCTACTGCAAACAAGTGGTCCTGAGCAAACATCTACAGTTTACAACATGACAAAAAGACAGGTTGAAATAATGGAGGCAGAATGGAAAGGAGTTCCATAGGTATGCCAGGACAGCACACTGTTCTGTGGAACAACTGCCTCTATTTTTGAAGCATTTATTTCCTCCTTTGCAGGCAAATATGTTTTTTGTCCAAAATATGCAAGGGCTGTAGAGAACGATAACCAGCATTAGAGCAGTGCCTGAAGTTGTTAAGTCGGAGCACAATAAGTCAAACCAAATTTATCCTTGACACTTGCTACAAGACTCGAGATAAGGGTGTCGCTTTTAGCTGTTGAATTAGAGTATTGTAGGATCAGACATTTGAACTGAGTTGTATAAATGCTTATGCTGAGCAATGGGCAGTTTTTGAAATGTAAATGGATGCACTTGTCTTTATAAACATACAATTCAAATAAACGTAGAATTGCTATATTCAAAAGTCAAGGCATAATTTTAGTTACTAGCATCACCAAACAGCCCCAGCCTATTAATCTCTAGCTGCCTATCCTAACCTGATCACCTCTATATTAGATTGGATATCACCCATCAAATCAGCATTCCAGATTAAAAGCCTCATTCAACTTAGTAATTACTATTTCTAGAGAACCATATAGCCTCAATGTCCTGTTTATTTGTCTGTGAGATTATAGCTTCTCTTCTCCAGTTCTACCATCATTTGTTTCATATCAGCTTCTGACTAAGTACATGGCCTCAAAGATAAAGCAAATGTTTTCTACTCTAATCTTATACTCTATATTGTCTCTACTAATCACGATATTTAGTTTATTTTCTTCTTTCTGATAGATAAAAGTCTCTTAGTTGCTCATGCCATACAACAAATACATGGCACTCAAAGAAACTTATCTCACCTCAATTTCATTCATCAGCTTCATGGCTTCAATAATGCAAAGCACCTGACCTTTCCTTACTTGATCTCCAACCTGTGATAAAACATCAAATCCAATTGACTAAATACCTATAATTCCATTGCCTTAGTAAGCCTGCTAAAGATTCATATGACATTACAGCAGCAAAACAAATTTCAAATAAATTCTCTTGGACTTCAAATAATTACAATAAGAAAAAACAACCTTTACAAAAGGTGGCTCGCCAGGTGCAGGACTCCTGTAAAAAGTTCCAGCCATAGGACTTTTCAAAGGTGGATGTCCAGATTTAGCAGGAGCGGATTCTTTAGGGGCTGATGGTGCAGCAGGTACAATAGAAGTTGATGGTGCAGGTGCAGCAGGTGCTGGTGGTGGGGAGGCTGGAGCTGTTGGATAAGGAGCATGTACCATTACTTGCTGAGGTGGAGGAGGAGGAGGCTGAGGCAATGCCTCCTTTTTCCTAATCAAGAGTTCACAATCTTGTTGTTTTAGATGCAACTCCATAATATCCCTAGAGTCCACAAGCCTGCATCAAAAAGATCAAACAGCAGAAAACTTCAAAACTATGTTAATCGATAAAACCATCAAGGAAGAATCCTTGTAATTTCCAATGCATCTAGCACAGCTTTCACTTTCTGTTATGGACAAATTCCATAGTCCAAAGTAATTTACAAATACTGGCCATATAATATGATTATTTGCTATAGTTTAAGCCTTATAATAGTGAATATAGAAACACGTTTTGCACCTTGGCCAACACTAGGAACAATCTGCTATAAGAAACTACACAAAAAGGAATGACATGAATCATTTCCTTTTTTTCTTTTGAAGTCAGCGGGAAATATATGCACACTAAGTTCCACAAAGCCTGTAAATTCATACATTATAAAGGAACTATTCGAAATATGCCATGAGCATAGATAAAGCCTCACTTTACAAGATTAGCCACTTCCTCCATAAATGTGGTAATAGATTCTTCTGTCATCGTTGAAGCTGCTGGAGGAGCCTCTGCTGCAGGCTTGACTTCTTTCTGTTCTGATGATGGCACTTCCAGACTTGGGGCAGAAACTGCAGCGGCATTAGATGATCCATCAACTGCGACCTGCTGAGAGGTGTGAGATACATTCTCTCAATAAGTGATCATCAAATGATAACGACACAAGCTCACAGAAAAATCAATGCCTTACCTTACTGACAGGTGACTTCCACATAGTTCGCAAAGATCCCTGCCAAAAGAATAAGAGCATTATCAATCATTAGAATACATAATGTTTTTTAAAAAACACTGCAAAAATATAAATACCAGCTGCAACACCTAGGACTGCCAATTTCAACAGCAACCATTCACTATCAAAGTTCTTAAGTAGTTAATCAAGGATACAGAATTTTAGAACTGACATTCAGAAAAAAACATTTTTTTAATGTTTATATATTAAAAATTTCAGGTGTTTTCTAGAAGAAATGCTACCTTGCAATCAGATAAACTACTGTAACCATTCAAATATCCGTCTTAAAAAATTCTTAATTTTTGATAATATGTTATAAAAATGGACTAAAGAAATTTTGAAAGAATGTAGTCAGTAATGCTCGGGCTGAAATATCTGGAGAACAAGTGTCTTTGTTTTGTGTGGTTATCAAATTAGTTGATTTCAGTAGGTGGGCTAAAATCCCCAACAACCTTGACAGGTGTGGTACAATCGTCAAGACTAGTTACAAGTCCAAGACAGATTGGACAGACAAGATAGAACTCAATCCAAAAAGCTTGCTTCAAAGGCTTTCCACTAGAAAAAAAATCAACAATAAATAGTCCCTGAAAAATGGACAGAATTACTATTTATACCGATATTACTGGATACTAACTTGATATGAAATCCCAACATGACCATCCAATTAAATGGATCCTAAAGAAACCACTGCGGCTTTTCAGTCGCTTTGTCTTTGGTGTAGTCCTTAGTTGACTTCCTTAATCCAAAGGGGACTAGTTTAACAGGTGGCTAATATCCTTCCTTCATAGAAAGCTTAATTCAAGAAAGAGATCAGGGCACTGTGGCTGAGCTACATAACATTGTGTAAACCTTGGATGAGGAGGAGGAGGCAAGGACAAAAGCTCAATACAGTTCATGGTCTACTGCTGGTTCTTGTAAGGTTGCCAAAAATGAATAATGATGGTTGCTCTTTGGTTATGCTATGATACCGCGCAGTTGGCCTTGCAGGGCTTGAACTCATTTTTATAATTTGAAAGTTTGAACTGTAATGAACTTTGAAAGACCTGTTAGACTCTGATCTTGCTTTGTAAATTTTGTAATGTCTGGTGCGCAAAGCTTAAGCATGCTACCTTTTTGTAACGATCCACAAAGCACCACAGGAACAACGTAGTGTTAGTGTAAGAAAGATATCACCATGAGATTACACACAATTAAGGAGACCAGATAATTTGTCCTGGAATAAAATCTCTTGGTAGACATGTGACATGTGTATGTACACTTGCAATCAAATTTCATTACAATAATAACGGGAAAAACCTAAAGTACCCATATAAAACATAAGACATCACTAATTGTAGGGTTGGAGAAGAGGAGAGGGACTTATACCACAGCCCCAAAACTTTCCTGACTGAAAAAATTCTGTTGCACACAATACAATACATAGTACTTTTCCCTGTCCTCATAATTATATTCAATGTGAAGAGTCTAAAAACCTGTAAGGAAAAAATGCTTGAAAGTCTATAGAGTGAAATATGATCATGATTTAGAAAACCCCGCTGTTATAAGCAGACTGTAGTAGTTCCGTTTGCTCCTAAAGTTGATCATGAGGTCAAAAGTTCCAAACTGATGGGGCGAAAAATTTAAACCATATAAAATGCAAAAGGTGAGAAGTTTCTCATGTTTCTGGAAAGGAATCTCACTTGACTGGAACCTGAAAACTCAATTTTGCCTTTTAAATTGGAATCGTGGCACAATGGTAGAAGTATACACTTTCAATCCCTTTCAGATTTAATCCCTCAATTGACCAAACATAGTAAAGTGGATCTTCCTTGTGCTACATACCCATGGTTAGACAGGCTGGCTGGCTTAAATAATACTCTAGGCTGTCATAAGTATGAAACTTAAGTATTAAGAAAATTGAGCAATCCATATTGTTCACGCTTAAAGTTGTAACTGAAGAAGCACAAACTCATTACAGTTAGGTTTACTGTTATTTTGTTGATTTAGAAGCCATTTCACACTAACCGAACAGCTTCTTATCCAGAGACTCTAAGACTTATAGATTCAGACTATTTTGATCTTGTGATGACACTATATAAGAAGGTAGTTGGTCAGGTTCAAATCCTTCTGGTTTGATAAACCCGGAGGATATTGATCTTCTCGTCTTGCTCTGGTCTTGATGATGGATCGCAGAGTTTAATGCAAAATGTCCTGAAAAATCTTATATAATCAAAATCAGAAGCCGTGCCCAATAGTTACATTAGTTTTAAACAGGGTTGTCCACTTCCATCTCCTTTGTTTGGTCTCTGTGTAGAAAAATTGAAGGAGATCGTGCTATCACAGATGATGATTATGTTTCTTCTGATATAATCATCACTAGAGAATTTGCAGATGATATTTTGCCATTGTAAAAGAAAATTAATTCTTTTTTCTTGCAAAAATTTAAAGAAAAATATGTTTTTTGCAGTCCCATTAACCTAACTTGCATAAAGTAGAAAATATTATATAAATTTCAAGTTTCAAAATATAGCATAAAGTGAAAAGTCAAAATTTGAACAATAAATTCAAATGAAAAGCACCTTACACAGCAAGTTGACTGATTAAGCAGTGACCTAAACATACGCCATTAACGTTCTTCGCGTTTTCTTCAAAGTTAATGAAAGAATGCAAACTAAAACACAGTTATGCAGATCTCAATTAAAGCAAAAAAAGACAACGTAATGATCTAAAAATCCCATTAAAGCTGCTAGGGAGAGAAGACTTGCATGGAATTGGCGAGCATGGGAACGATGGAGTCGCACTGAAGAGTGGGAGAAAGCCCAAACACGGCGTCTGAGATTCGAAACCCTGACGTGCTGAGGCACTGAAACAATCGTGGCATTACTAACGGATTCGGCTTTAACCAGAGGAGCAGAAGCATGGAAATTAGTCATGGCCATGGCTGCTCAGCAGGCAAGAAATTGCGCAGATTTGAACCAGCAAGAAGCTCACACAAAGGGCGTGTAATATAGAATGCGAAAATTTGGGAACTCCGTTGTTATGACAAGTACGACACTCCTTTTCCAAAATTGCTGTCTAAGAAAAACCCACCCATCGAACAATCCGCCTTCGAATTCATCGAGCAATCCGCCCAATAATCCTTCGAGTAATCCGCTCCTTAATAAAAATTTAGTTCTTCTGTAAATTTGTCCATAGTAGCAGGTGTTGTTAACTTTTCTAATGGGATTTAACATGAGGTAACATCATTAGTATATTATTTATGGAAAAGTTAAACACTTTATTTACGAGGCACCATGTGGAGAAACACAAAGTTGTTGACCTAATAAGTCAGGCCTCAACAATATGTCATTAAACTTATTAAATATGACAGCATTGTTTCTAGGGAGCTATCAATACAAACTACACAATAATTATAGAAAGAGAAAAAGGGGTTTAAAAAGTTGATGTTAAATTTGGATTATATCTTACTATATATTAAATTTTTCAAATAAAAATTTCATTAGAAAAGTATATATATTTCAATAGTCATCTTTTGTTGAGAGAAAATATCGGTAATTGTAGCAATTGTGCAAGTTTATTAGTACTAATAGTGAACGATGATCGGGGCGTGTATGCAAACATATTGGATCAATTGTGCAAGTATTTTTTGTTGTCAAAACAAACTAATGAGACAATAGGGAGTATATTTTAGACAATAGGGAGTAAACTAATGTTGACATGACCATTGTTTTGCCATTGCACGCATAACAGATCCCACGACATCTAGCTTTACTACCCAAAAGTCAAAACAATAGTTATAAGTCTCATACCAAGAGAACCAAAAAAATTGTCAAAATTTGATGTACCATCTAAGATATGGGTGTGATAAGTTGGCTATAGCAACTATTGGTATGATTCCCCTAATTTTGAGGATTCTTATTTATTGGTTTAAAAGATTTCATGTCAAATTTAAATTATTATTTTTTAAATTTAATCTAATCTAAGAAAATACATTTCACATTTATAAAAGGATTGAAGGGTGTATATTCTACTAAAGTCATCATATGTGCAATTTTGAGTTAATCTCTGATTTATTGCACCTTACAAAATATTTGAATATCGATGGATGTCATTATTTAAGAAACATACCATCACTATCACTTATTGTGCTCAACTAATTAAGATACAATTCACTTAGAATTTATGTTTAAATTAAAATAAACTAATTTCAAGTAGTGTTTCACTTACACTAGTCTACTAATGGAAATTGCATATGATTTACTTTTTCAATTATTTTAGGTTCATTTTGTTTTCATTGTTATTTATACAAAGACAAGATTGTAAGGTAATGTGATTTCTATGATGGTTGGGCAAATAACCTAAGTCTTACGTTATTCCCTTTGCACTTACTGCTTGTGATTCTTTATTTTATCTATTTTTTGCCCTAGGCCAACTCCACAATTTGTGTATGTGACATAGGTGGATATGTAATTTGTAAAATAATAGTGAAGTTTTTAATATTTACATTCAATTTTGGGTCCTACATTTTACATTGAGAGAAGGATTGAATGGTGTATTTTTCTAGTGAAGTCATCCTAGATACAATCTTGAGCTCATCGCTTATTTATTGCACCTCATAGAGATTTGAACATTGATGCACGACATTATTTAAGGAACATAACATTACCTTCACTAATTGTACTCAACTAATTGAAGTATAATCCTTTGATATAACTTAGAAACTTTACTAAAACCAAAAATAGAATACAATAATCTCAAATAGGACTCACTTGGACCAAAATACTAGTGTAGTGGTGAAAATTACATATAATGTACTTTTTTCGTTTATTTTTGGTTCATTTAAATTTGATTGTTCTTTATGCAAAGGCAAGTCTATACTCTATGCAATTTTAATGATAGTTTGCATATAACATAAGTCTTGCCTGTTTCACTTTGTGCTTACTCTTAGGACCAGCGTTTATTCTTAGTTTTGTTTTTTTTTTCCCTAGGTCAACTCCATAATTTGTGCATGTGGTCCCTAGTTGAGATCTAAAAGTTTTAGAATGATATTGAAACTTTTAACATGCAAAACTTAAATTTGGGCCCTACACTTTATATTAAGAGAAGGATTGAAGGGTGTCTTTAGTACCAAATTAGTCATAGGTACATTCTTGAGCTCATTTCTTATTTATTGCACCTCACAGAGATTTGACTATTGGCATATGACATTATTTAAGGAACATATCAACTCCCTCACTAATTGTGCTCAACTAATTGAGCTACAAACTTTTGGTATAACTTAGAAATTTTGCTACAAATATGATAGAATAAACTAATTTCAGATAGTGTTTCACTTACACCAAAATAAGTGTATTAGTAATAAATTAAGTACCATGCAATTTTTCCATTTATTTTGGCATTAGGTTAGATTGTTCTTTATGTAATGGCAAGTCTATAAGATGTACAATTTTTGTGATATTTTTTGAATTACCTATGTCTTACCTATTTCACTTTGCACTTACTCTTACGGGCTAGTGTTGATTCTTAATTTTATATATTTTTTCCCCTAGGCTAACTTTTTCAATTTATGGATGTGATCTTAGTGAGATGTGTAATTTGTAATATGGTATTAAAACTTTTAACATTCAAATTAAAATTCTAGGTCTATAGTTTACATTGAGAGAATGATTGAAGGGTGTATTTTCTACTAGAGTTATCTTGGGTACAATCTAAATCCACCTCTTCTTTGTTGCATCTCTTGAAGATTTGAACATGGATGAATGACTTAATTACGGAACATAACATTGTAGATAGTAGTTTTCCACGATCCATTAAAATTCTTTGATGTATTTTCTAGGTAGATTGTGTTCTAATTTTTGCATAAGTGTTTCGAATTACACTCTGTGATCCATCATCAAGATGAGAGAGCTAATGGAAAATTATTATGGATCACAGAGTGTGATCCGAAATGTTGATGCAAAAATTAGAAGACAATCTACCCAGAAAATACAACAAAGAACATAATATTACTATAGGTAGTAGTTATACGAAGAATAATTAAGATAGACTTTTATTAGTTAATGTACTAAAACATCATTCTAAAGGGGTGTCAGTTGTCTTGTTGATGAGAAAATCTAGGAAAACACTCATTCTTCTAGTGCATTGTTGATCCATCCTTAAACTTATCAAAAATAACTCCTTAGAGGCACAAAACAACCAACCAAACAATATTTTTTTGATAGACTTCAACTATTCGATGTAGATTTACCAATTTCATGATTTGCAAGGGTGCAATTAGGTACTGTAAAAAATAGTGAAACTCCATAATCAAATACAAATATTTTTTTCCCATTTCACAAGGGTGTATGTAGGTACCATGTGTAATAGTGAAACCAAGTTTTACTACATATTCATTATTGTCACCATTTCACAAGAGTGCACCTTGTCAAATAGCAAAGTTGTATGTTATAAGGTTCAATGTATTGTAAGACAATATATTTTCCTATCTTTTGTCCATTAGGGCATCAAATAACCAGTTGTTAAATTCTTAATTGTGATAAACCTGTTAGAAATGCTTTAGAATAACTAAGAGGGGGGGTGAATCAATTATTCAAGGTCCAAAATGTCCAATTCAAACTTTTTCATTGAGTGTAGTGAGCCCATCAACCATACATTCATCCAAGCTTTAATATTCCTATTTAGCAAGTTACTGTGAATCAACATGCAAGCATAACACATAAAAGATCAACACATAACACAGTGATTTACATGGGAACCCAATTTGAGAAAAACCACCAGTAACATGCTACTCAATTCTCACTCTTCTAAAGTGATGCCTTGTGAAAGGCCTGCCCTATTAAAGGCTACAACACACTATTAAATGTGACCTGGTTAAAGGACTTAACCACCCTTTTAGAAGTGGGCCTGGTTAGAGGACTTTAGAACATTCATTTGGAATGCCACTCTGTTAAAGGATTTACAAATGGTTGTTAGACCAACCTAAGTCCATAGGATTTTCCTTCTATCCTAACTGATACAATTTCTAAAGAGTAACAATTAGGGATTTTGACCTAATTATAGAATACAACTCAACTTGTAGATCTTAGATCACTTTTCAACTCTTCTTCATCTGCCTAGCATTCAATCTCTGCAACTCTTGACAGCTTGCCCTCCTTTCAGGCTTAGTCTCCTTGAGTCTCCATGCTCAATGTACTAGTGCAATCATCTCTTCTTGACCACTTGTAGAAGAAGAGTCTCTGTACTCTATTCTTCTTTCTCCTAGATGTCTTCTCCTTGACACCCTTCTAACCACTTTCACAATTTAACACTCTAGCAGCTCTTGCTTCTTGGTCTATGACTTCTTAAATAGAAGTCTTAGAGTTCCTTTTCTTGCTCAATTCTTCCATCCTTTAATTTCAATTATTATGGATTAGGTAGGATTCGTTGTATCTAACCCATATTATGTTTCTTCTAGAAACATCATGAAGAATCCTCTTGAATTCGCACCAAAACAGTTTACATAGAGTTTTGTGCCACTAGCTCATCATCCTTATCCTCCAAACAGTTCACAAAATTCTAGGTAACAACTGTGTCGGCTCAAATTTGGCAAATCTTTGAATTTTCAATAATGCAGTAGCTCAACACTATTGAAATCTTGATGCTCAACACATACTGTGTTACTCGGCATCAACTATGTTTTTACCGATGCTTGGCACCTGAAGTTCACTCGGCATCAACTAAGATTTTCTAATGCTTGACACCTAATACTTTGCTCAACACTTGAACTTCACTCAACACTTGAAGATCACTTGACACACGCTAGATTTTCCTTTTACTCGGTACCAACCAAAAATTTGCTCGGCTTCAACTAGCCTGCTCGGCACCCACTAATGAACTTAGTTTAAGCTTTGCAATCAACCTTGTTAAAACTTATTCTTCTAATGTTTCTAAGTGTGACCAACCTCTATATCTTTGAGTATGTTATCAATACATCATTTATCCATTATCTTAACTGATCCTTGCACTTCATTACAACATCATAACTCAACCTTTCCCTTAGGTGCTTTTGTTACATCTTGTTGATCAAATCCTCTTCATCAATCAACTAAGTGATAGTACTTGGATCTTATAAGCAAATGTAATTCCTACAAATAGCAAGTTTGACATCAATGACAAAAAAAAGATTGAAAACATTCTTTTAATGACAATCTCCCTCTTTGATCAATCTTCTTCATCTTCATCAATGATCTTTTCAATTAGATTTCCAACAATCTCCCTCTTTGGCATTGATGGCAAACCAAATTGACCAACCATTAGACTAAACTCTTTAACCAAATGCAAACTAGGTTAGAATAGTACATCAAATGCCAAAAAGTAATTGTGTTACTATCAATTTTCACATCTCCCTCTACTATCCTCATTGCTTCATTTCTGCTTCTCCCTCTTAGCTGTTGTATCCTTTCTTTTATTTTTGCCCTTCTTACATTTTCTCCCTTTGTATGCACTCCTCTTCTTCTACTATTCTCTGTTCCGATCAGCTTCTCCATCTTTTCTTTCAACTATTGATCATTTCTATCTACTTCTCCCTCTATCTTCATTTTTGATCTACTCAACAGTTGTTGATCAGTTTCTTGACATTTCTCCCTCTTTGACAACAATGCCAAAGACATATGTTCTTAGCATCTGAACATGTAAGTGTAGCATTTTTAGGTTCTTTTCAATTTCTCCCTTTATCACCTTGCTTGTGACTAATTTGAAACTTCATCACCTCAATTACCTTAGGAATAATCCTAAAGTAGGTATCATCTGCATCAATGTGTAATATCTCAACAATTAGCTCATTTGATGCAGAGCAGTCTTGCTTTTGCTTCAAGTAGCCTTGGCTAGGGGTATCACCCCTAACTTACCTCTAAGATACTCAAAATAATCTTTAGGTAGTGCTTTTGTGAAGATGCAAGAAATTTGTTCCTTTGAGCTTGCATATTCCATCTTCACTTGTTTGTCTTCCACCAATTCTCTTACATAGTGATACTTGATTACAATGTGCTTGGTTTTAGCATGCATTACAGGGTTCTTTGATATGTTGATAACACTTGTATTATCACAATAAAGTATCGTAGGCTCATTTACTTCTTCCTTCATACCTTGCAACAAATGTTTGATCCATACAATATTGGTGCAATTGATAGCAGCTGCAAAATATTAAGCTTCTGCAGTGGACTATGAAGTACAACTTTTCTTTTTGCTAGTTAATGTAATCAATCTTTTTCCCAAGAAAAGTGCTCCTCCATTGGTGCTTTTTCTGTCATCAATATTACCTTGCCAATCTGCATCAGTGTAGGCTTTTAGTTCAAAATTTTCACTCCTCTTGTAGTATAAACCATAGTCATTAGTTCCTTTTAGATACCTCATTATTCTCTTCACTGCCATCAAATGATTTTCTCTTGGATTTGCAAAAAATCTTGCCACTATTCCAATAGCTAATGCAATGTTTTGTCTACTATGTACAACATATTGCAACTTTCCAATCATTGATCTATATATTGTCTAATTCACTTCAGTTGATTCATCATTCTTGATAACTTATGTCCTATTGCCATTGGTGTGCTAACTGGTTTTGACTTTTCTAATCCAAATGTCTTAAGTATCTCCTTGATGTATTTGGATTGGGTCACAAATATGCCATGCTTCAATTGATGTACTTGCAAACCAACAAAGAATTTAATTTCTCCAAACATTGACATCTCAAACTCATGCTTCATTTGATCAGCAAAATCTTTTCATAGAGCATCTTGTCCTTCAAATATTATATCATCAACAAAGATTTCTAATATCAAAATGTCATATACAAGTTTTGTTGTCATCTATTCTCTCAAATCCTATCTTCACAAGATATTTGTGCAATTTGTCATACCATGCTCTTGGTGCTTGCTTCAAACCATAAAGTGCCTTATGCAATTTGCAAACCATATCTTTGTTCTTGTCATCAACAAATCCCTTAGGTTGTTCTATGTAGACTTCCTCTTCTAGTATACCATTTAGAAAAGTAGACTTGACATTCATTTGGTAGGCTTTGAAACCTTTGTATGCAACATATTCAAGTAATGTTCTTACTCCTTCCATTCTTGCACTAGGGGCAAATGTTTCCCCATAATCCAATCCTTCTTCTTGTGCATAGCCTTTGCAAACTAATATGGCTTTGTTTCTAGTTATCTCACCATTCTCATCAAGTTTGTTCCTAAACACCCATTTGGTACCAATTACATTCTTATCAACTAGTCTAGGAACTAGGGTCCAGGTTTTGTTTTTCTCTATCTGATATATCTCTTCTTCCATTGCTTTATACCAGTCATCATCTTGCAGTGCATCCTTCACTATTTTGGGCTCAACCTTACTTAGCAAACATGATTCATTCCTTAGTCTATTCCTTGTCATTGGTTTGGCATCCTTGTCACCAATGATTTGATCTGCAGGGTGATGTCTTCTTACATACTTGGCTAATCTTGGTTCTGTCCTTCTTTCCATGTTTGATCCTTCAACTTCAGAGTCATTTTTCTCTTCTCCATCTAGTATTTCATCATTTCTTTCATGTATACTATTCTCAGAATCAGAATGTGCATTTTCTACATTTTTCTACTCGGCTTTTGAATGCAGCTCAGCATTCATTGGCTGTGACTAGGCTGATATTGAGATTTGTTGTTGATTTCCAACTTGATTGGCAGCATTATCTTCAATAGCCATTCCTTCATAGAAGCATACAAAAGATCTATAATCTTCTGATTGTTTAGTTCCATCAACCTAAACTTCTGCATGCTCATCAAAATTTACATTTGCACTCTCCACAATCTTGTTGGTGTTAGTGTTCAAACACTTATATACTTTGCTTCTAGTGGAGTATCCAAGAAATGTGCCTTCATCACTTTTTGCATCAAACTTGCCATTTCTAATGTCTTTAAGAATATAACATTTACAACCAAAAACTTTGAAATGTTTAACATTAGGTGAGTGACCATACCATAATTCAAAAAGTGTTGCATTTGTACCTTTCTTGACTTGGACTCTATTCAATGTGTAGACTGTAGTGCTTATAGCTTCTCTCTAGTACTTTAGAGCAACATTTTTCTCCATCATCAAGGTCCTAGCAAAGTCTATCACTAATCTATTTCTTCTTTCAGCAATACCACTCTATGGTGGAGTTCTTGGTGCTGATATTTTCCTTTTGATGCCTTTGTCATTGCAGAATATTTCAAATTCCTTTGATGTAAACTCACCTCCTCTATTTGATCTTAGGCACTTCAGACTCTTACCTATTTCCTTCTCAACTTTGGCCTAATACCACTTAAACATTTGAAATGCATCAGATTTTTGCTTCAAGAACATAACAGTCATCATCTTGGAATAGTCATCTACAAATAGCATTATGTATCTATCTCCTAGGTAACTTTGCACTTCTATCGGACCACATAAGTCGGTATGTACTAACTCTAGTACTTCTTTGGAAGTGTATGTTTTGCTTTTGAAACTAGACTTAGTCATCTTCCCTAGTTGACATTATTTGCACATTGTGTTTTCAGGTTTCTTCAATTTGGGCAAACCTCTGACTTTCTTCTTCTTGTTGATGCTAATCAGATTGTCAAAGTTAACATGACACAATTTTTTATGCCATAACCACACATCATCAAGTCTAATAACAAGACAAGTTGCATCTTCCATATCTAGGTAAAACAAGTTAATCCTAGTTTGTTCACCTTTTCCTATCAAATTTCCATCAGTGTCATAGATCTTAGCAGTTTTGTTTCCAAATTCTACTTTGTAACCTACATTGCCTAACTAGGATACACTCAATAAGTTATAGTTCAATCCTTCAACATAGTATGCATTATCACATGAAATTTTCTCTCTGAGTTTAATTGAGCCTTTTCCTTTGATTTGACATGGAGCATCATTATCAAATCTAACCCTATTTCCATCATATTGAGTAAAGGTAATGAGCTTACTTTTATTTCCTATCATGTGATGTGAGCATCCACTGTCTATGATCCACTTGTCATTCTTGTTCACACAGGTAACCAATATTTTTGCTTCATCTTCATCTTTATCTAATTCATCATTCATGGCCACATAGACCACTTCATCTTCATCTTTATCTAATTCATCCTTCATGGCCACATAAACTACTTCATCTTCATCTTTATCAAATTCATCCTTCATGGCCACATAGACTACTTCATCATCATTCTCATTAGAATCTTCTTCAACAATGTAGCATCTTTTGCCTTTTTCCTTGTAGTCTTTGCTATCATCTTCTCTCTTATTCATGTACTTGTTTCCTTCCTTGTAGTTCTTCTTCTATGTACACCTTGCAGCAATATGACCCACTTTATTACAATTGAAACATATGATAGGGAGCTTACCCTTGAATTTACCTTTGCCTCTATGGAATCTCCTAGCTAGTAGTGCTTCTAACTATTCCACATCTTCCTCATATGTGTTGCTATCACTAGATGCATGTTTTCCTTTTCTTCTCTTCTTGCTTGATGTCTCCTCCTTAGTGTCTTTTATTGTCATCTTGGCCTTGAAAGTAGATTCAAGGTTCTCAGGTCTATAGTTATCAAAGTTGGACAATTCAAATGCAGTAAGTCTTCCCACTATTCCTTCAAAGGTTAGTGTGTTTCCTTATACACACCTTAGCTCTTGGATAGCTAAAACTCTAATAGCATAGATAGGGAGAAAAGTTCTTAAGTATTTGTTGTTGATAGTTTCTTCTTCCAATTGACCACCTATACTTCTTATTGCACTTACCACTTCTTTCATTCTAGTAGCATATTAAGCAACATTTTATCCTTCCTCCATTTTCATGTCATCAAACTTTCCTCTAAGGCTTTCTCTCTTCGCTCTCTGGACATTCTGATCTCCTCCATAGATATATGTTAGGGCTTTTCACATCTTGAATGCAGTGTCACAATCTTTGATGTCATCATATTTTGCATAGGTAAGTGCAGAGGCAATCTCCAGCATTGCCTGATTGTGCTCCTTCCTTTTGTTCAAATCATCTGCAATAAGAGGTCTAGTTGTATCTATATGTTCTGTTCCAATTGAGGTTTTTGCATAACCACCTATTGATCCAAGGTGCAATTTCATCAGACTCTGCCATGCAATTAAATTGTCTTTGTTGAGCTTGGGAACTTCTCTCTTGGACATCTTGATCTTCTTGCTTCTAGTACCTTGAAACTAAATCAACAGATGGCTTTGATACCAATTGTTAGAAATGCTTTAGAATAACTAAGAGAGGGGGTGAATCAGTTATTCAAGGTCCAACATGTCCAATTCAATTTTTTTCACTAAGTGTAGTGAGCCCATTCAACCATACATTCATCCAAGTTTTAATATTCCTATTCAACAAGTTATTGTAAATCAACATGCAAGCATAACACATAAAAGATCAACACATAACACAATGATTTACGTAGAAGCCCAATTTGGAAAAAACCACCAGTAACATGCTACTCAATTCTCACTCTTCTAAAGTGATGCCCTATGAAAGACTTGCCCTGTTAAAGACTACCACACACTATTAAATGTGACTTGGTTAAAGGATTTAACCACCCTATTACAAGTGGGCCTGGTTAGAGGACTTTAGAACATTCACTTGGAATGCCACCTTGTTAAAGGATTTGAAAATGGTTGTTGGCCAACCTAAGTCCATAGGATTTTCCTTCTATCCTAACTAATACAATTTCTAGAGAGTAACAATTAGGGATTTTGACCTAATTATAGAATACAACTCAACTTGCAGATCTCATATCACTTCTCAACTCTTCTTCATCTGCTTGGCATTCAGTCTCTTCAACTCTTGACAGCTTTCCCTTCTTTCAAGAATAGTCTCCTTGAGTCTCCATGCTCAATGTACTAGTACAATCATCTCTTCTTGACCACTTGTAGAAGTAGAGTCTCTGTACTTTGTTCTTCCTTCTCTTAGATGTCTTCTCCTTGACACCCTTCTAACCACTTTCACAATTTGGCACTCCAACAACTCTTGCTTCTTGGTTTGTGACTTCTTAAATAGAAGTCTTAGAGTTCCTTTTCCTGCTCGATTCTTCCTTCCTTTAATTTCAATTTGTATGGATTAGGTAGGATTCATTGTATCTAACCCATATTATGTTTCTTCTAGAAACATCATGAAGAATCCTCTTGAATTTGCTCCAAAATGATTTACATAGAATTCTCTGCCACCAGCTCATCATCCTTATCCTCCAAACAGTTCAAAAATTCTAGGTAACAACTGTGTCGGCTTAGATTTGTCAAAATTTTTGATTTTTCAATAATTCAGTAGCTCAACACTATCGAAATCCTGATGCTTGACACATACTATGTTACTCGACATCAACTACATTTTTACTGATGCTCGACACCTGAAGTTCACTCGATACCAACTAAGATTTTTTGATGCTCGACACCTGATACTTTTCTTAGCACTTGAACTTCATTCGACACTTGAAGATCACTTGGCACACACTAGATTTTCTTTTTGCTTGGCTCCAACTGAAACTTTGTTCGACTTTAATTAGCTTGCTCGACACCCATTGATGAACTTAGTTTAAGCTTTGCAATCAACCTTGTTACAACATATTCTTCTAATATTTCTAAGTGTGACCAACCTCTGTATTTTTGAGTATGTTATCAATACATCATTTAACCATTGTCTTAACTAATCCTTGCATTTCATTACAACATCATAACTCAACCTTTCACTTAGGTGCTTTTGTTACATCTTGTTGATCAAATCCTCTTCATCAATCAACAAAGTGATAGTACTTTGATCTTATAAGAAAATGTCATTCCTACAAATAGTAGGTTTGACATCAATGACAAAACAATGATTGAAAACATTCTTTTAACAACAATCTCCTCTTTGATCAATCTTCTTCATCTTCATCAATGTTCTTTTCAATTAGATTTCCAACAAAACCCTCATTATAATCTTTGCATTTGAGGGTTTTGAAATAATTATTTAGAAATCTACTTGATCTTCTTATAGAATTCATTACCAAGTTTCCAAATAGATCGAAAAGAATGTTAAGGCATTCTATTACATCCCTAAGTCATTAAATGAATACATGCAATCCATTCACATCACATGCAAGCAATAAAATTAATCTAAGAATGTGACTATAACAGAAATAGTTAAAACACTTCAAACTAAACAATAATAAAATGTATGATTCCTCTCAAAATATGATACAAATATTTCTTGTCACTTCTTTGATCAACCCCAAATTTGTTGGAGTCTTCACATCTCCATTAATCTAGACTGAACACTCCTACAACAAAGCAGCCAAAGGGGTTTAAACTAAACTTTATGTTTGAGCCCTCTAATTTGCCTTCTTTTCTCAAACTCAACTAGTACAAGGGTTTTATATATTTATGGAAAATTTTAGACCTTTTTATTTCCATGGTCAGTTGTTTCCCTTCTTGCATTTTTTGCCAAATTGTAATTTCTACAAAATTGCACTTTTTCCAACTTTTTATCATTTTGTTGAGCAAGTTTTTGCAAAATTACAATACAATGACTCTATATCTTGCAGAAACCTTCCAAATATAACTAAATATATATTTTAGAACCTTTTACATCATGATGGGTATTATTTTAGAATATTGGACCATATGACCAAACTATGACTGTTCATGACAATTTTAGCAACTTATGCAATTTATAGCAACTACATTTCATGTGAACTTAATGTGACTTCCAATTATTCAAATGCATGCATAGGACTCAAATATGATAATTTTGTGACCCTTATCCTCATGGTGTGCATCTACCTTAGGTTCTCTTCTACCATGCTCCCCAGCTTGAAAATTTTTCATGTCCCTTCAAAATCTATATTATGACCTGCAAAAACATTTGATTGAAATCTTTACTTTTTGCTTGATCATCTTTGACCTTGCCTTTGTTCATTTCCTTTATCTTGTCTTCTTATCTTCGTATGAATGCCGCTACTAAAATTTTCCTTCAAATAAGCTTCATGTGACTCCTTATAATGGCTTGTGTATGGTTGTCATTAATGGTGTTGTCACCACTCACATATCCACCTCTCCATGTTGCATCACCTAACCAACAACCTGTGCCTCACTCAGGAGTCTGTTCCTTGCCTCTCACCCCATGACTTTTGGCAACCAATAGACCATCTCCTATGACCCTTGACATACCTTCCATATTTTTCCTCTTAAAACTAGATGGATGAGTATTTGCAACCATAAAATCATTAGAAAAAAAACATAACAATATTTTTGGGCTAGATCATGGTGTGATTTTCCACTCCTCACACTCTAAGAGTATTCTAGCACCATACCAATTTGATATAGAGATTATGGGAAAACACTCATGCTTATAGGATCATGTTGATCCATCCTTAAACTTATCATAAATAACCCCTTAGAGGCATATAACAACCAACCAAATAATATTGCATTGATTGATTTTAACTATTTAGTGTAGATTTACTCATTTTTCCATTTTGCAAGGGTGCAATTAGGCACCCTATGAAATAGGGAAACCAAGTATCATTGCATATTGAATGTTGTCACCATTGTTAGAAGAGTGCATATAGTTACCTTGTTAAATAGTGAAGTCACATGTTACGAGGTTTAACGTACTATTAAATAATATATTTTCCTATTTTCTACCCACTAGGGCATCAAATAAATTCTTAGTTATGATCAAACCCTCACTATGATCTCTGTATTTGAGGGTTTTGAAATAGTTAATTATAAATTTTCTTGATATTCATCTATAATTCATGACCAAGTTTCCAAAATGGATCCGAAGAAATACTAAGGCATCCCATTACATCCCTAAGCCAATAAATGAATGCATGCAATCTATTTACATCACATGCAAGGAAGAAAATTACTTTGAGAACATGACTGTGATAGAAACAATTGAAACACTTCAAATTAATCTAAAAGAAAATTATCACTCCTATCAAAATACTATAAAAATATGATTATGAAAATTCATGTCACTTCTTTGATCAACCCTAACTTTATTGAGTCTTCACATCTCCATTAATCTTGATTGAACCCTATTATAGCAGGGTAGCCAAAGGGGTTTTAAATGAAATGTTAACTTTTAATCCTATGATTTTCCTTCTTTCCTAAAACTTGACCATTACAGGTATTTTATAATATTCTTGGAAACTTATATACCTTTCAATATCAATGACCAAAAGTTTCCCTTCTTTCAACTTTTTGGAAAAATGCACTTTTTGAAACTTTTGTAATTTTGTTGAGCAACTTTTTGTAACATGTAACATTACAATGTAATAACTCTATATCTTTCATAAACCATACAAACATACCTAAATGTACATTTCATAACCTTTTACACCATTTTTACCCTTTCATGGGTAATTTTTTACAATGTTGGACCATATGACCAATCTAGGACAATTCATGACCATTTTAGCAACTCATACAACTTATAGCGAATACATTTCATGTGGACTTAATGTGACTTCCAATCATTCAAATACATTTAAATATGACTTAAACATGATAATTTTGTGATCCCTATCCTCCTCATGTGCATGTGCCTTAAGTATTGCTACACCATACTCCCCAGCTTGAAAATTTTCCAAGTCCCTTGGAAATCTGTATGAAGAGGTGTAGATTTTTTTTAGTGAAATCTTCACTTTTGCCTCCATCATTGGCATTGCCTTTGTTCTTTGTCATTTTATTGTCTCTATAATGCCTTAAATTTCAAGCGCTTTAATTTAATGATTCTTTAGCATCCATTTAGTAAGAGGTTTGCATTTAGTTTGCATTCTCCACTTTCTTCTTATCTCTCTTTGTTTCTTCTAGATGGAATTAGGGTAGGACCTAATAGATCCTCCTTTGTATCTCTCTTTCATGGCACAAAGATTGAGGGACCTATTTACTTGGGTCCTCCCTTCCCTTCCTTCAGTCACTAGGAATCTATTTTTCACTTTGAAATGGGGTTTTCTTAGAATATGTATTTGATTTCTCGAAACTAAGACCTATTATGGGATCTTGAGGGAATCCCAGATATTTTAGGATAGGGAAAACATTACATCCCTTCTTGATAGGGATGCACTACATCCTTGTTAGAGACCCATTTCTAAGTCTCCTCCTAAATGAAGGATTTGATCAACACAAATCCACAAAGCCTTCGAATTCTTGCATGCAAAAACCTGTCACAAAAGAAAAAGACAAGAGAAGGAAAAGGGTTTTGCTCTAAAAAATATGCTAATGTATTTTTAGAAATGGAAAAGATAATCAAATACAAAAGAGATCAATCCTTATAAAGGATATCAAAACCCAAAAGGGTAACCTAAAAGGAAAAGCTATTTAATAATTACTAATTAATTATTAAATAGAGATGCAAAAAAGATGCATAAAGGGAAATCTTAAGAAGGGAATAAAGAAAATTTAATAAATGAAATTAAATCAATGCTTTAATCAAACACTCCCCCCTTAAGATGAGCAACAATTTAGCTACAAACAATGTAGAAAGAGCAAGGAAACTACAATGCAATGCTGAAAGCAAACTTGGGTCCCGACAACAAGGCCTGATGAGGTACCGAATCACAACAAAATCTCTGTGAAACAGAGAAATAGAGAAAAACCAATGGGAAAAACTCTACTCCAAAAAGAGATAGCAATAAAAGAAGGAAGGAATGACTCATCATTGAGACCCCCCAAGGACAACTTCCTTCACCCCAAGCATAGAATGCAACTGAAGATACCGCGGGGATGAAAATGTTTAGTGAATATGTCTGCAACCTACTCAATAGTAGGAATATACTCCAAGCTCAAGGCACCATCCTAAATGAGATGTTGAATTAAGTGCATGTGAAGCTCAATGTGCTTGGTACATTGATGCTCAACTGGGTTGCATGAAATGTGTATAACACTCTGATTGTCACAACACAGAAAGGTGGGACTATCAGGAGAAAATCCAAACTCTATCATCAATTGTCAAAGCCAAACCTTGTGACTAGCCAATATGGCTTCCCTGTATTCTACCTTAGTAGATGATAATGCATGAGCATGCTGCTTTTTGCAAAACCATGTGATAGGACCAAAACAAAGACAAAATACAAAACCAGAAGTAGACTTGTGATCATCAATATCACTAGCCCAATCTGAATCTGTGAAACCAATAATGTGAGGATCTCTTAATGTGTAGTGAATGTCATAAGATGTTGTACCTCTAATATACCTCAAGATACATTTGGATGCTTGCCAATGACTCTCATGAGGATCATGGAAGAATTGAGAGATAAGTCCAACCACAAAGGAAATATTAGGATGTGTGTGTGTCAAGTACAACAAACTACCCACAAGTTGTCTATATAGAGTGGAATCCACTGTAAGAGTAGAGCAAGTGGTAGATAAAATAACACTTCAATGAAAAGGTTTAGGGGTAGGTTTTCAATCAAACATGCCAAATCTTTGAGGCATATCAACAACATACTTCTACTGGAGTATGGCTATCTCATCTGAAGACTAAACAACTTGCAGGCCCAAAAAATAGTGTAGAAGTCCAAGATCTGTCATCTCAAACTTCTCTCTCAATGCTTGTTGAACACCCTATATAATGGAGATTGAGCTTCCTATGATGATGAGGTCATCAACATAAAGCACAAGTATCAATAACTCAGCCCCATGACGTTGAATGTAAATTGTAGGATCAGAATGGCATTGTGTGAACTGGGAAGCAAGCAAGAAGGAATCCATCTTTTCATACCAAGCCCTAGAGGCTTGTTTGAGACCATATAAAGACCTCCAAAGCTGGCATACCAATGAAGAGTCTTGCAAAAAACCATGAGGTTTCTCCATATAGATCTCCTCATGAAGGTCTCCATGCAAAAAGGCACTCTTCACATCCATATGAAAAACTATCCATAATTGTGAAGCTACTAGAGAGAGTACAAGGTAAATAGAGTTCATCTTGGCGACAAGGGCAAATGTCTTAGAGTAATCAATACCCTCAACCTATGTGAAACCCATTGCAATAAGACATGCCTTGTACCTATCAATAGAACCATCTACAACATATTTGGTATGGTACACCCAACGACACCGAACCAACTTTCTTCCTTTTGGAAGAGTACATAGATCCCATGTGTGATTCTTCATCAAAGAAGAATACTCCTATCCATAGCCCTATCCCACTATAAGTGTCCTATTGCCTGTGAATTTTTTTGAGGATCATCAAAATAGCATGACTCAAAAGGTCACTTCATGTAGTTTGAGAATGAGTACGATGAACATCTGTAGGATCACCTGCCAAAGCTCCAGCTGCATCAATAGTATCACGAGCCCACTTGGAAACTCATGGAACATCTAGTGGAGGAGGAAAAGGGGGATCAATCTCAAGATCTTTCTCAAATGAGGCATAATCCTATAGAGGAGTAGATGAGGTAGTAGGTAGTGAAGAAGAAGCTGAAGATGGAGGATCTATAGAAGGATAATGCTTATCAAACTGAACATCCTGTCGAAACAAGACATCTCTAGAATCAAGATCAAACAACTTGTAAGCCTTCACATCTTCACAATAGCCAAAAAAAAATGAGTGGTCAACTCTTCTTCTCCATGGTTTTTCGCTGAGCATCTAGAATAAATGCCCAAGCCTCACTACCAAAAATGTGGAAAGTAGAAACATCAGGCTTGACATGAGTCCATGCCTCCTCATGAGTCCTATTGCAATGCCTTATGAGGCATCTAATTTTGAATATAGTTGGCACAATTGATAGCCTCAACCCAAAAAGAAGAACTCATAGCTTGAGATTATATCATACAATTTGCCATCTCTTGTAATGTCCTATTTTTCTCAGCAACCCCATTCTGCTGAGGTGTATAAGGAATAGAGAACTAATGTTGTAAACCATGCTCAGTGACTGATTCACATATTCCCCCCCATTGTCAGTGTGGATATGCTTAAATAAAAGACCAAACTGCTTCTCTACAAAAGTCTTAAAGATTCAAAATGAATCAAAGACATTAGACTTGCACTTCAAAAAGTACACCCATGTGTGTCTAGAGAAGTCATCAATAAAGGTGAGCACATATTGGGCACCTAAAAAAGATGGAGTGGGAAATGACATAAGATCATTGTGTATCAAATCCAATGGTGCTTTAGCACATGTGGATCGACTTACTAGAAAAGGATCTTTGTGATGTTTGCCAAGTGCACAACCTTGACACACACCGTCAGTACAAGAGATCTGAGGTAATCCAATCACTAGCTCCTGTGTACTCATCTATTGTAAATATCTATAGTTGACATGGCCAAAATGCTCATGCCAAAGTTTTCTCATTGTGTCTGCATGAGCAATGAGAGAAACACTTGTAGAATCAGAGCTCTCAAAGCCATCAAACTGATATAAGTGAGATTAAAGATCAACACTCCCTGTAGCAATAACCAAATCAAGATCATGGAGGTCTCGAATAACCACATCATGTGGTGAGAACTCGACTATCTTTCCAGAGCCTGAATGACAAATCTGAAAGATAGACAGGAGGTTCATAGAAATGGTTGGAACCGAGAGAACATCTTGTAGTGAACCACCCTCTAAAGAGATAGTTCCTAAACTTGTGATTGAAAGCTAAGAAGAATCACCAACTACAACTTGTGTAGTAACACTTTGAGCAAGTGAGGTAACCAAATTAGGTAAGTGTGTCATATAATAGGAAGCTCCAGAATCAAGAACCCAAGGAGCTGGAGAAGACAATACATGTGCAAAAAGAGCATGTCCTTTCCCTATAGGTGGAGGTGGAGGCTTCAGAGAAGCAATACTAGACTGCTGCATGACCTCCTCTAATGCCTCAAGATGTTTCCAATGTAGAAGTTGAGAAAACCAACTTTATAGATCCTGAAGAACACCTGCATGCAAATATCCTATAATGAAGAGAAACCAGAAAATAGAAAAAGAAAAGCTTAGAAGTTCTCAAGAATGTGAGAGCAAAAAATGTATTCTAATTTATGAAAACAAAATATAAAAGTTCAACCTTTTAAGGTGAACAAAACCCTAAAGGAAAGAAAATGAGGTTTGTGCATTATAATTAATATAAAATATTAATTATATGCACCTAAGAGAGCTAAAGAAACTAGAGTAATAAATAATTTACTCTAACACCCCCCTTAAGTGAAGCTTAGGAGGAAGCTAACCTAGCAAAGCTATGAAAGTAGGAAAATGGGTCCCACCAACAAGGCTTAATCAGGTACCCAAAACAAGGAAATCTCTATAAACCAGAGACAAAGGAGAAAACCCAGTGGAAAAAACCTCTCCCCAAAAAGAGATAGAACAAACATGCTGAAAAAAAATGAAGAAAGGAAGGCCTCAACAAGACCCCCCAAGGACAACTTCCGTAATCCCAAGCATAGACTATAGCTGAAAATAGCGAGGTGATGCAAATTACTTGGTGAAGATGTCAGCAACCTGTGCATTAGTGGAAATGTACTCCAAAGAGAGAACATTGTCCTAGATCAAATGATGAATGAAATGCATATGATGATCAATGTGTTTAGTGCATTGATGCTCCACCAGGTTGTGAGAAATATGAATAGCACTTTGATTATCACACCATAGAACAGTGGGAAAATCAAGAGGAAAACCAAACTCAGTCATCAACTGTTGAAGCCATAAAATCTCCTAACTAGCAAGCACCACAACTCGATACTTAGCCTCTGCAGATGAAAGTGCGTGAGCCTGCTGCTTCTTGCACGACCATGTGATAGGACCAGAGCCAAGATAGAAAATAAAGCCAGAAGTAGACTTTTGATCATCAACATCACTGGCCCAATCTGAGTCAGTGTAGCCAACAATGTGAGGTGTCCCTGATGTGTAATGAATGCCATACATCAGTGTGCCCTAAATGTATCTCAAGATACGCTTGGCAGCATGCCAATGACTCTCATGAGATTCATGTGAAAACTGAGAGACAAGACCCACTACGAAGGAGAGATCAAGACAAGTGTGTGTCAGGTACAAGAAGCTACCAACCAACTGCTAGTACAATGTGGGATCCACTGAAGGCGAAGTGCAAGAGGTAGAAAAAGTAACACCCGACTAAAAAGGTGTATGAGCAGGCTTGCAATCAAGCATGTCAAAGCATCAAAGCATGTCTAGAGCATACTTCTATTGGTAAAAAAATATTCTAGGAGGAGACTGAACAATCTAGAGACCAAGAAAATAGTGTAGTAGGCCAAGATCAGTCATCTCAAACTGTTCCATCAATGCTCTCTAAACATCCTTAATCATAGAGGATGAGCTACCTATGAGAAGAAGATCATCAACATATAGCACAAGGATCAAAACCTCAGCCTCAAGATATAGCACAAGGATCAAAACCTCAGCCTCAAGATACTGAATGTAGACTGTAGGATCGAAATGGTAGTGTGTGAAGCCTATAGAAATTAGAAAGGAGTCCATCTTCTCATACCAAGCTCTAGGGGCATGTTTGAGACCATACAATGAGTGTCAAAGTCTGCAAACCAAGGAGGAATCTTGCACAAATCCCTAAGGCTGCTCCATGTAAATCTCCTTAGTAAGATCACCGTGCAATGAAGTTGAGAGGGATAAGACAAGGCGAATAGAGTTCATCTTGGTGACAAGGGCAAATGTCTCAGTGTAATCAATACCATCAACCTGTGAAAAACCCTTCACAACAAGATGGGCCTTGTGCTTATCAATGGAACCATCAACAACAAACTTAGTATGATACAACCATTTGCATCGCACAACCTTTCTTCCCTTAGGAAGAGAAAATAGATTCCAAGTATGATTCTTTATCAAAGAAGAATACTCCTCCTCCATTGCACTGTCCCACTTAGGATGTCTTGTTGCTACCGCAAAAGTTTTAGGATCATCACAAATAGCATGATTGAGAAGACTAGAATCTACAGTATGTGAATGAGTGTGACATGAAGTGGTAGGGTCACCAGCTAGTGATCCTGTAGCCTCAACTGTAGCTCAAGCCCATTTAGGCATTTGGGGAGGATCCTATGGTAGAGGTAAATGGGGAGCAACATGATCATCATCCTCATCATCTAGAAAAGAGATTGGAAAGGATGAGGGAGTGGTGGTAAGTGAAGTAGACTCTGGATGTAGGGTATCTACTGCAGGAATGCGCTCATCAAACTGGACATCCCATCAAAATAGGAACTCTCTGGAATCAAGATCAAACAACCTGTAGGCCTTAACATCCTCATAGTAGCCAACAAAAATGAGGTGTCAGCTCTTCCGCTCCATTACTCTCCTCTGAGCATCTGGTATAAATGCCCATGCTTCACTACCAAAAACTTGGAATGAAGAAACATCAGGCTTGACATGAGACCAAGCCTCCTCAGTGGTCATATTTCGAACTACCTTATGAGGCATCTAATTTTGAATATAGTTGACACAATTGACTGCCTCTTCCCAAAAACACAAATCCATGGACTTGGACTAAATCATACAATTAGCCATCTCTTGAAGGGTTCTGTTCTTTCGCTCTACCACATCGTTCTGCTGAGGGGTGTAGGGCACTGAAAATTGATGTTGAAGACCATGTTCAGAGAAAAAATCCCTAAAAGCTTGGTTCACATACTCCCCCCCCCATTATATGTGTGTATCCATCGAATAGAAAGACCATACTACTTCTTAATAAATGTCTCAAAGACTCAAAATGAATCAAAGACATCAGACTTGTACTTCAAAAAGTACACCCATGTACATCTGGAGAAGTCATCAATGAAAGTAAGCACATATCTAGCACCTAAAAAAGAAGGAGTGGGAAATGACATGAGGTCACTATGAATCAACTCTAGTGGTGCCAAAGCACAAGTGGCTCGTCCATGTGGAAAAGGATCCCTATGTTGTTTTCCAAATGCATAACTCTGACAAACACCATCTATACATGAAATCTGGGGAAGCCCAAGAACAAGTGCCTGTGTGCTCATCTGTTGAAGATATCTGTAATTGACATGGCCAAAATGCTCATGCCAAATTTTTCTTACTGAATCTGCATGTGCAACAAGACATGAACCTGTGTCAGCAGAAGACTCAAATCCATCAAATATGTAGAGGTAAGATGCAGAGTTGACACTCCCAGTAGCCACAATCATCTCAGAATCATGTAAGTCCTAGATAACCACATCATGTGGTGAGAACTCAACTATCTTATTAGAGCTAGAGTGGAAAATTTGATAGATAGATAGTAGGTTTTTCGAAATGTCAGAGACAAGAAGAACATCCTGAAGAGAGCCCCCACCTAATGCAATAGAACTAGAACCCATGACAAAAAGATGTGACGAGTTCCCAATAGCAATATGGGTAGTAGGACAAGGGGCAAGTGAGGTGACCAACTGCTAAGTGTTTGTCATATGGTGAGAGGCACTAGAATCAAGAATCCAAGTAGGCCCAGAAGTCATAGCTTGTGTAGTAAGAGCATGGCCTTTCCTTGTAGGGGGGATGCAGACTTAGGAGTTGAAATGTGATGCTCCTACATGGCTTCCTCTAAAGCCTCCAAACATTTCCAACACCTAGAAATGGGATGTCCATCCTTTCCACAAAAATTACAGGTCTCAATTGATTTCTTCTTGGTCTTGGAGGTAGACTCAATAGGCTTCGAAGCAGATTTACCCTTGGAAGGGTTAGTTGGAGGTTTGGCATCAATTTTTGGTGCATCTTTCTTCGGTTTGGGTTTCTGTTTTGGTTTACCTTGAGAAGCCTAAGCAACCAATGCTTGGCTGGAAGAGCCAGAGGCATCTAGTTGTTGGATCTTAGCCTATTCCCATGTCAACTGATCACAAAATGTCTCAAATGAGGGCATATGATGTTTATCACCTAAGACATCCATGGTGGAGTTGAAAGTGGAAGAAAAGATCTGATACTATCCTTGCAATTTTAAGAGTATCAAAAAAATGCACTCATCATCAGTTTTCTTTTTACCACATCCTTGCAAGATTGTACGCAGAGATTTGAACTTCATCAAGAAGTCTTCAATAGTGGGAAAGCTAGCTAGTGTCAAAGAAGTTAACTCTGCGTCAAGCTGTAGTGCCCAAAACTCATTCACTATGCCAAACAACGTGTGGAATTTGGTCCAAATAGCATGTGGAGTGGTCAAAGCATCCAAATGCAATAGTAGACTATCAGAGATGTTTAGTGCAATCAGTCCCATGGCCTCATCCATTTTGTTTCTATGTTGAAGAACCTCAAAAGGGTACTATAGAATAGGTTGGTTCATATCTAGGCATGACCATAAGCCTCTTGACATGAGAAGCCTAGTCATCTATGTCTTCTAAGTGTGATAGTTGTGTGGCATGAGCCGGATCATAGAAGGATCCGACATTGAGAGAAAGAAAAGATGGAAGTAGAACGATCTGATTCTGAAGCAAATTATAGAATATAAAATGCTCACCCCCATAATGAATAAAAATATCCCCCAAAACCAAAGCAACAACTATGGAAAAATACAAAAATTGAGAAAAGAACTTGGAATTCGGATGCAGAGAAGAGGAAAACAAAACCCTCTACTTCAATGCCAAATTTGGAAGCTCAAATGAACCAAGAATCAAACAAAACTAGCTCCATTGTCTCCATCTCTAAGTTAGCTTTTTGGCACTTCTTTCGGATTGCAAAAATACGTCCGTATGCTCAAGTTATGAGCAAAAAATTGATTGCAAGTCCAAAAGAGCAGCTCACTAGAAAATTGCAGATACAGTCCTAAATTTGACGCTTGTACAGTCATCACTAGGCCATTGCTGAAAAAAAATTGGTCATCAAAAAGATGATATCAGCAGGTTGAAAATGATGTCATGTGGCCGAAAAGTGACATTAGCCAAGGGTGCTGGAAAAGTGACATCAGCTGATAGATTGTTGACGTGTCGTGTCTAAAACTAATGTCAAGGTGATGTCATTCGTTGGAGTGGCAGGAAGGTGATGACCATTGGTGGTGGTGGCACCCGAGAGGAGAACCCGGTGGCACCGCTAGTTGGAGTTGGGTAGAGGTGGCGCCTAGGCAGTTCATTTGTGGCAGCCAGGCATCGGCCATGCCATTGGTGCTACGTTAGCTGCGATTGAGCATAGGTTAGGTGTGGGTGTCACTCCAGTGGTTGTGGGGTGGTGCTGGGGTGGCCCATGGGTGGAGCACCCAAAAATGAAGTTTTAAAAAAAATTTAAATTTTTTTGAACCATGCGTTCGTATGACCATACCAAGGGGCCAAATTTTTTTTCCAAAAATGTCTTATAGCCAAAAATAATTTTTTTAATATGTTTCTTGACTGTAAATGACCTTTTGGATCCAATGGCGATGTCCATTTGGGCCCAAAGTGCTCTTAAAATTCATCTTTCACCCTTTTGAAGAAAAAAACTCTGAAAAAGTTAGGGTTTCTAATTCTGAATTGTGGCTTCAAGAATCTTTAGATGAGGAAGCAACATGTTTGCTCTGATACCATGTAGAAGTTGAGAAAACCAACTTCACAGATCCTCAAGAACACTTGCATGCAAATATCCTACAATGAAGAGAAACTAGAAAATGGAAAAAGAAGAGCTTAGAAGTTCTCAAGAATGTGAGAGTGAAAAATGTATTTTAAGTTATGAAAACAAAATACAAAATTTCAACCTTTTAAGGTGAACGAAACCCTAAAGGAAAGAAAACTAGGTTTGCGCATTATAATTAATATAAAATATTAATTATATGCACCTAAGAGAGCTAAAGCAACTAGAGTAATAAATAACTTACTCTAACATCCAACACCTGGAAACTGGATGTCCTTCCTTGCCACAAAAATTGCAAGGTACACCTATATACTTCTTAGTCTTGGAGGAAGACTCACCAAACTTAGAAGTATTACCCTTCTGAGAGGGTTTTTGAGCATCTAATTTGGGAGGAGGCTTCGAGTTACTCTCACTGCTTATTGAATCTATCTTATGCTTTGGTTTTGGCTTTAGCTTTTCTGTAGATGTCTGAGCTACTAATGCCTTTGTCTGAGAACTAGTCATAGTATCCAACTGTGTGAGTTTTGATTGTTCTCTAGTCAAGTGATCACAAAAGACCTCAAAAGAAGGCATAACAAATCAATTCCCCAAAGCATCTTTGGTGGAATAGAATGTGGAAGAAAATATCTGAAAATTCCCTTGAAGCTTTGAGAGAATCAAATAGATGCACTCAGTATCAATCTTCATCTTTCCACAACTCTATAACAATGATTTCTATTGAGTAAACTTCATCAAGAAGTCATCAATAGTCAGAAATGAATCTGGTGCAACTGATGTAAGCTCTGTCTCTATCTGAAGTGCCCTAAACTCATTCACAGTACTAAAAAAGCCCTCAAGCTTGGTCCACATAGCCAAAGGAGTATTACACCCATCCAGATGAAATTGTAAACTATTTGATACCTGTAATGCAATCAATTTGATTGCCTCATCCATTTTGTTTCTATCCTACATGATCTCAAAAGGCCTCTGAAGAATAGGTCGAAATGCATCTAAACATGACCACAACCCTTTTGATTGGAGAAGCTGAGTCATTGAGGTCTTCTAGGTGTGATAATTGTGAGGGTTAGAAGTTCTAGAGAAGAAGTGTTCTCAACCATTTTTTTAGAAAGGGTTTGTTATATATATATTTTTTGATATATGATATAATAATAGAAAATAATATATAAACACCCCCCCCCACAATGCAATAAACCAAACCCCAACTTACAAATAGATTGCATAAATGAGATAAGAGCAAAAAAGCTTCAAATGCAAATAAAAAATATGTAGTACCAAATACTAGTGAAAAGACTAAGGATCTAGAAAGTGCTTGAAAAGAGATTTCTAGTGCTTTTTTGGGATAAAAAAAATGGAGCTATAACGAAGAAGTTATGCCCCTTGGAAGATAGAAATCATCAACAAACTTCAAACGCCAAAATAGGTATCAATTTGGAAAAAAATCCAAAAATTCCTTCTCCATCATCTCCATCTCAGAATCAACTTTTTGACACTTTTTTCAGAACTGAAAAATACCCTCGTATGCAAGAGTTATCACAAAAAAAGTGACAGGGCCCCCCATAAGCAATAAAAAATATTATTTTTACTTAAAATAATAATTAAAAAAAACCACCACGAGCGATAATGGAGCGGAGCTCTAGTGGCTCAACATGGTGACAGAGGAGAGCACAGCTCGGGTGGAGGAGGAGTACTGACGAGGAGGTGCGGGGCCGCGGGCAAGTGGAGGTGAGGTCGAGGCAGTGCAGTGGCCCAAAAAAATGAAATGATGATTGTTGTCATTGCTAGATAAAGAGTTTCTGGCACTAGAAAAAGCCTAGAAGCCAAAAAACTAAATATTGCACCTTTTTTAAAATTTTAAATATATTTTAATAAAAAACTTGCCTCGTAACACGTGTAGAGGTTGTACGACCCTACTAGGCAAAACATTTTTGCCTCTCAGATCAATGTTGTCCAAATTAGACAAACTTTATATGGAAATAGGGGTTTTGACACCTTTTGGATCCATCTATGACATATGTTTGGCCTCAACCTACTCCAAAAATTAGTGACCCCCCCTCTTTTCACAAAAAAACCCAAAAAAACTCTAGATCTGTTTTGTCAAAGCCTTGTTCTTCTTTTTCTCCAAATAACGAACAAGTTGCAGTAGATCTAGCTCTGATACCATGAAGGATTTGATCAACAAAAATTCACAAAGCCTTCAAATACCTGCATGCAAAAACCTGTCATAGAAGAAAAAGACAAGAGGAGGCAAAGGGTTTTGCTCTACAAAATATGCAAATGTATTTTCAGAAATGGAAAAGATAATCAAATACAAAAGAGACCAATCCTTATAAAAGGAGATCAAAACCCAAAAGGGTAACCTAAAAGGAAAAGCTATTTAATATTTACTAATTAATTATTAAATAGAGATGCAAAAAAAATGCATAAAAGGAAATCTTAAGAAGGGAATAAAGCGAATTTAATAAATTAAATTAAATCAACACTTTACTCTAACACTAAAGCCCTATATCAAGATTGATCTAAGGCATTAATTACAAGTTCATTAGTTAGTGGGAAAGAGTTTCTTAAGATCCCTTTATAAGCCTATCAATTTACCTTATTTTGATTCATCCACAAGTATACCAAGAATTCCATCATTTGCATGCACATGCATTCAAGTAATCTTCAAGTACAACCAAGGAGATGCTTTTGCAATCCATTGGAGAGGAGATCTTTTGTATTCAAAGTGCTTTCAAAGAGCTTTGATGATGCAATACAAGGTAGGTGTACCTCTAAAGGAGATGACCAAGTCCCCAATATATGTAACACAACAGAATATAACTAGATACAAATGCAATAACACACTTATAAAAATGAGATCTTTATATACAACAATGAATATTGATTGATAAGACAACCCACATTATTAAATGATAAGAAACATGAGCCAAATACATTCCAAACTACATATCAAACTCATCATTCTTGATATCTGCCCTCTTGATCAAGACACATAGATCAACTTTGAGCTCACAATCTCCAATAATAGGAAACATGCATTACAATATAGGATTTGACCATTAAATAATTAATGACTAAATACATAATAAAATATATAATATTATTTGACCTAGGGTATAGGTCCACACGTTAAGTAACTTCCTAGATCCTGGATCACATAAGCTAACTCTTAAATATAAAACCTTGATGAATTAAATACTAGGCATCATATGGAGAACAAAGAGGAAATCAACACTTGACAAATATGAAGCATAACTTCCACTAGTTTTCACATTAGAATATGCACACTTGGGATAATGATCCATGATAAGTTCACAATATGAAGCCAAGCTTGTAGAATCTACAAAAGACAAGTAGGTTTTTGCCAAATCAAACTTCTAAACAAGTAACTATACATAGAAAACAACAAATATCTTATTAGGTGATGTAAAATTGCCAACAACCCAAGGATGCTCCTACATTAGACACCCAAGGTGACAAAAGATGTTCCATAAGGACCTATGAACATCTAAAAGAATTCAAAACATGAATCCCATGCTCCTTCTTAATCTACAAATCTTCTTCATCAATCAATACAAAATTATGTCCAAACTCATTACTACAACCAACTGCATCATCATAAATCTCAAATATACTATTGTTACTACAACTACTAGGATCAAATGAATCATACATGTTGCATCCTTTTATCTAATTAGAAGATTTCTATCTTTTACCTTTGCTCTTAATCATATATTAGTAGTTAATGTCAAGTAAAACTTTCCTACATCAATAGTAACCTTAACTATAGGTTCTGTTATGTTAAAATTGAATGTCCTAAAAATACTAAGGCTCTTTTCTCTGACAACTTCTTCATCCTTGAAAGGAATGAATTTATTTTACCATTCTTCTCAACCATAACAATATTATTTCTACTATCATGTATAGCTCCTCTATCAAATTACCAAGGTCTTCCAAGTAAAACATGGCAAGCACTCATGTCTACTACATCACATAAAACTTCATCCTTAAAATTTCCAATATTAAAATTAACCAAGAATTGTTCTCTAACATGTACCCAATTATCATCTTGAAACCAGATGATACCATAAGGAGTAGAATGTTTCAATATTTGTAAACCAATTTACCTAACCATCTCTTCATAAACAAGATTATTAGTACTACCTTAATTCATAATAACTTTGTAACATTTACCTGTAGACTTACGAATAGTTTAGAATAAGTTACTTCTTTGCACTATTTCAACATCGTGTTTAACCAACATGCTTCTTCTCATCAAAAGAGGTTTTTCAACTTCTTCTGAAGCCAAATCAACATAAGAAGATTTCATTTTTTGTTCTTCCTATACTACCAAGTTTTGTTTGTCAACTTTCACATTAGGATATTTAAAAGCTTGGTGTCCATCCTTACCACATTTAAAACAAGGTTCCTCTGAAAAAATCAATAAATAAAAAATTACTTTTTCACCCTTATCAACTTTAGTCATAGGTTTACCTTGCTTCCTTCATAATGTTTCTTTACCCTTCAACGCATACTGATAAGTATCTTCAATTGAACTAAGTTTCAACATAATCAAATCATCTTAAACATTGAGTTTAAAACCATTAACATACCTTGCAACCTTTTCCTTTGAAGATTCATGATGCATATCTATCTAATTTGTATTTTGTAAAATTCTTCAGTGTAATCCTTCATAAACATATATTTTTGCTTCAAGTTCTATATTTAAAAAAAAGAAAAAAGTTCATAGTCTTCAGGGATGAATTTGGCTTTCAATCTACAAATTATGGGTTTCCATCTACTAATCTTAGGTTCACCATTATCTTCTATATCCATCTTCAATTCTTTCCACCACAACATAGAAAGACCCACATGTCCCTAGATTGAAACTAGGCTCAGATACCATCTAATGAGTGCATGGCAGAGGTAACTCCAAAGGAGATGACCAAGCCCCCATCAGATACAACACAACCAAATATAACAAGATACAAATGCAATAACACACTTATAACCATGAGATCTTCATATACAACACTAAATACTAATTAATAAAACAACTCACATTATAAAATGTTAAGCAATATGCCATGCTATAAGGCCTTCCCAAGTAGGGTCAAATACATTCCAAACTATAGACCAAACTCACTATTATTGAGCTCTACCCTCTTGATCATGAGTAACCACTCTATATACTACCAATATTCCCCCTCTAAGACTCAAGGACACTGCATATATCCATCAAGACACACAAGTTGGCTTTAAGTTCACAATCTCCAATAATATGAAACACGCATTACAATATAGGATTGACCATCAAATAATTAATGACTAAATACATAATACAAGAAATAATATTATGTGGCCTCTAGTGTAGGTCCACACATTAACCAACTGCCTAGATCCAAGAGCACATAAGCTAACTCTTAAATATAGAACCTCATTAAACTAAATACTAGGCATTGTATGAAGAATGACATAGGAAATTAGCACTCAAGAAGATGAATCCTAACTTCTGCTAGCTATCACATTAGAATTTTCACACTTAGGATGATGATCAAATATGATAAGTCAACAATATGAATCCAAGCTCATAGAATTTGGATAAGATAAAAAAGTGCTCACCAAATCAAATTGCCAAACAGGTAACTATAAATAGAAAACAACAAATATATTTTTGGGTGATGCAAGATTGCCCACAACCCAAGGATGTTATTGCATCAGCAAGGAGTTCATTTGGGGGCTTCATCATCTCTTCCATATTAATTCTATAACCTTCAATATCTATCTTCCTTCATTGATGATATTGGAGCTTGTCATCAAGGAAGAGCTTCTACATTCACATTCTCTTGATTCATTCAATTGGTAAAGTGGTCTCATTGCATTCAATTTCCTACTATTGCAAGGTGAATTTTTGCATTTACTTTATATTTCTAGCATTTCAATTATTTCAATTTCAAAGTTAATTCCTAAACTAAGATTTGACCAAGGAAAACACCCCATCAACAAAACAAAACCATTTTTCTTACATGTTGCAGATCTTAGAAGATGGAATAGAGTGCAGACTTAGATACCCTTTTTGTCAAATTTCAAAGATCTAGAAACTTTCAAGTAGGGATGCATTGTGTCCTTGCCAAGTTGACCATGTTACCTTAAGTTAACTCTACTACCTTAAGCTGACCCTATATCCTTAGGTCAACTCTACTAGAAAGATAATATTTTCTAAGTTTCGTAGATCTCATAGTTTCTAGTCTAGATTGTCAGTTTCTACAGTTTTAGAGATTATTTCACGCCCCATTTATAGGTTTGTACTTTACAGGACGAGTCTTCTTTTCTTCTCTATTTCAATACATATTTTTGTTTCTTTACATTCAACTCTATATTACATATATACCTTGATAAAAAACTCTCTCTTTGTGGAGGTGAGGGAGAAGTAAGTCCAAGAAATTCACCCTTTTGCATTATGTAATGAATTTACATTTTATCTTGTGTTAATCGAGCCTACATTAGGAGGTGAGTATTTTTTTTTTACCCCTTCATCAGTGGATAGGGTAGTGGGTTCATTCCCCCCTGGACACATTTTGGTGAACCTAACTACATCAACTCTTTATTTTGTGGTGTTAGATTCCTCCTTATGTTCTATTGTGTGTTCCCCTTCATTACACACATTTTCCCTCCTTTGTTTGATTTTCCTATCTTAGATTGTGTTATCTCTTCTTTGGGCATCTAGATCTACTCTTGTTTGTATTACTAACATTTAGATCTTCTTATCTAGATCTCTTTTTCATGGACTTTGTAGTGTCGAGTATGTAATTTCTTACTTTATTATTCAAAATTTTATTGGATCTTCTATACATTTTAGTGAAATAGCAATTAGTTGGATCTACTCTATATGTGCTTATCTTTTCTTTTTTTGAAAATTTTAAATTTACAACATTCTCCAAACATCATTCCATCATCTTTGATATAAGACATCACCCTCCTATCAACTTAGTCTTACCATGTGATCTTTCTCTTTATAGAAATGACTCGTAGATTGATATTGGTCATTCTCCTCATTTAGGCCTTGAATATTGGGATGCATTGGTTGATGATGCTCCTATATCTTCTTTCAATACTTCCCCATTTACAGATCTAGCTTTTCCTTATTACTATTCATTTTCTATGCTATACTTTATTAATAGAGATGTTTATTTCATTGATAATATCACTGTTTGGGATGAACCTCATAATAATGATGTTGACTATTGTCTTCCTCATGAAAAAAGATAACATCATAATTGATACCTTTTATTTTCACCATGACAAGCTTGATGTCTTAATTTTTGCTTCTAGATTTAGATTATGTATATCTCTTTTGAGCCAATGTTTTGGGTCACATTATGTGAACTAACATTTTTTTCTTTGATGATGGTTCATAGAGTGTGACCCAAAATGTTGGATAAAAAATGATATACTTCTAGTAGAAGAAATCAATATTATGGATCATGGAAACACATTTGCAAGCTTGAAGTCTCTTCATATCCTAACATATATCCTTCTCTTAGGGATATTTTAGAACAAGAAGACATTATAAACTCTTTTCTCAATGTGCTCTCTCCTTTATTTGATGCTCCTATTATATAGGAACCATTATTCAAAATCTACTATCCCTATTCTAAGGATTTCTTGACAAAAGAGGATAGTGGTAATCTCCTTAATATTCTCCCTTCTAGGTATGAGTCTATGGAGACACATGATCTTAATCAAGTTATTTTTTCTCAACCTATTCTTGTTGTCAAGGGTTTCTCTTCATCAAATAAACCTCTTCTCACCCTTAAAGGTTGTTCTCAAATAATTGTTAAGGGGAAACCTAGTGATATTTTGCATTATCATGTGATGTCTTACACCTATCATACAAGGAAGACTTCTTAACCTACTATTTCTCTTCCATCTTCTCAATATTACTCCTATATACATCAAATATTGTCATTAGTGCAAAAGGTTAATCAATGAGTATTAAAGATATTGGTCGGTGAACATTGTCATTGAGCGATAGGGTACTGACTGAGTCAACGGAGATCAAAGGTATAATTACATAAGAAAATGAAAATAAGAAACACGTGGATTCCATTTTCTACCAAATAGATACCAAGTAAACCATAGGTCTCTTTAATTGGATCAATAATTTTGACATGGAAATAATAATTATTTGTAGACAAGATAAGTGACTGGGGGAACATGGAAAAGATGGAGGGGTAATCTTCTATTAATGGTGAATATTGATGTGAGCAACATCATTTAAAATATCAACTGAAGACTAATGCCTTCGGTCATGTAAGCATATTTCCTTAGTCAATGTTTTTGGAAGGACAAATAGTCTAAAATGATGTGGCAATATTCCATGTGGTGATAATGAATTTCAAGAATGTTCATATAAAGAAGGTGATAGGAAATGTGTAGGATGTTTGAATCCTTTTCCTTCTTTCATCATATTGCAAAATATATTCTACAAGAATCAATATCACAATGTTGATTACTAAATTCAACTAGTAAATAATTTTTACATTTTTATATCAAAATGATATTAAATGGTACATATATATTTAATTATATGTAACATAAAATAATAAAACATTATGATATAAAATAGAAATAGAATGTGACAATGATTTTTAGAATTCTTTAGAATAACTGAGAGGGGGGCTGAATCAATTATTCAAGGTCCAGATGTACAAATAAAACTTTTCTCTTAGCTTAGTGAACCCATAAAATATTCATATCTATGCATGTATCCAAGCAATCACTAAAAATTGTAGGTTACTGTTAAATCAACTTGCAGAAATCACACTTGACACAATGATTTAAGATGGAAACCCAATTTGGGAAAAACCACCAGTAACATGCTACTCATTTTCACTCTTTTGAAGTGATGCCCTATGAAAGGCCAACCTTATTAAAGTTTACAACACACACTATTAAATGTGACCTCGTTGAGGGATTTCAATCACCCTATTAGGAGTGAGCCTTGTTACAAGACTTTAAGCCATTCGCTTGGAAAACCACCCAGTTAAAGGATTTTCAAATGACTGTTAGGTCAACCTTAATCCAAAGGATTTACCCTAAACTAATACAATTGTTAGAGAGTAACAACAAAGCTTTGATATAATATAACTTACAACTTCTCTTGCAAATTACAAATCACTATTCAATCCTCAATTCTGCTTGGCTTTCATACTTTGTAGTTCTGACAGCTTGTTCACCCTTCAAGCATATATCTCCTTAAACCTTCTTGCTTAGCATGCCAATGCAATCTCCTTTAGGTCACTTGATGAAGCAGAGTCCTTGACTTCCTATTTTCCTTCTTTTCTCTATTCTTTTCTTATCTTCTCTGACCCTCTCTTCTCCTTGCTTCATGACTAGATATTCCTATAAATAAGAAATTAAGATACTTTCACATTTTCCATCATCCATTTCAGGGTTTGTACGAATTAGGTAGGATACAATGCATCTACCTCATATTTCATCTTTCTTCTAGAAACCTCTCCTAGAATCCATTTGAATTTGCCTAGAAATGGTTTACCTCAAATTTTGTGCCACCAGCTCATCAACCTTATCTTCCTCATGGTTTATACACTTCAAGAGAACAAAATTGTTAGCTCAGATTTAGTGAATCTTTGATCTTAGATTCAGCTCAGCTCGACATTATCAATCTTCTAATGCTTGGCATCAACTGTGAACTCACTCACCATCAACTAAAGTTTACTAATTCTTGAAACATATTGTGTTGCTCGACTTCAACTTTTTTACTTAGCATACACTAGAATTTTCTTTTACTCGGCTCCAACTAATTTTCTGCTCAGCTTGCACTAACTTTGATTGACACCTACTAACAACTTGGTCAAGCTTGATAGATAGTCTTCATGTAACATGTTCTTCTAAAGTTTCTAAGTGTAACCATCTTTTGTAACCTTAAGTAGATTATCAATACATCATGTCATCATTGTCTTAACTAGTCCTTGTACTTCATTACATAATCATAACTCAACCTTTCCTCTAGGTGCTATTGTTACATCTTATTGATCAAATCCTCTTCATCAATCAAGTAAGTGATACTACTTCAATCTTATAAGCAATTGTCTTTTCAAAAAATAGAAGGTTTGAGATTAGTGACAAAACAATGATTAAAATATATTTTCTACTTCAACAATATCCCTCTTTCAATAATCTCTCTTAGCAATGATCTTTTCAATCAGATCTCAACAATCTCCCTCTTTGGCATTGATGTCAAACCAAACTAATCAACCAAGTCACCTAAATGGTAAAACACTTTAACCAAATTGTTTAACCAAATTGACTAAGTTAAAATAGTAAGACAATACCAAAAAGAAAACTTGTATCAAAATTTCTACCTCTCTTAGCAACTTCCATCTTCTGATTAGGTTACAAAATTCTTTATTATGAGTCCCTCTGAGTTTCTTCTTGTAACTCCCTCTTACTAGGTAGATTAAGAGGTTCTTCCTCTTCAACAACATCAACAATTAACTCCCTCTAAGATAGAAATCTCTTGATATCTCTAGATATCTTCCTGTGATATACTTTCTCCCTTCTAATTAGTAGAATATCTCTTGTAACTCCCTCTGATGATGATCAATTTAATGCTCTTCCTCCCTCTTTGACAACAATGCCAAAGACATATCATCTTTTCATCTTAACATGCAAATATAGAATTTTTTAGTTTCTCTAGTTTCTCCCTCTATCACCTTGCTTGTGACTATTTTGGAGTTTCAACATTTTTATTACTTCAGGCAGCATCTAAAGTAAGATCCTCTGCATCAATTTGTGACTTTTGGAAATCAACTTGTTTGATGCAGATCAGTCCTCTTGTTACTTAGATAGCCTTTGATAGGAGTATCACCCCTAATTTACCTCTCAGATATTCATGTGCATCCTTAGGTAATGGTTTTGTGAAGATATCAACAATTTGCTCCTTTGTGTTAACATACTCCATCTTCACCTCTTTATCTTGAACTAGCTCTCTCAAGTAATGATACTTGATTGCAATGTGCTTTGTCTTAGTGTACATCACTAGATTTTTTGATATATTGATAGTACTTATGTTATCACAATAAAGTATCATTGGTTTTTTTAGTTCTTCCTTCATTCCTTTGAGTAGCTACTTGATCCATACAATGTTTGTGCAATTTATGGTAGCAAAAATATATTTAGCTTTAGCAATAGACTGTGAGGTACAACTTTTTTCTTACTAGTCCATGTAACTAATCTCTTTCCTTAGAAAAGTGCTCCTCCACTAGTGCTCTTTCTATCATCTATGTTTCCAGCCTAGTCAGCATCAATGTAGGCTCTTAAGTCAAACTATTCATTCTTCTTGTAGTATAGGCCAAACTCTTCTGTTCCTTTCAAGTATCTCATTATTCTTTTCATAGCCATTAAATGATTCTCCCTGAGATTTGCAAAGAATCTTGCAACTACTCTTACATATAATGTAATATCAAGTTTGCTCGGTACAACATATTGCAACTTGCCAATCATAGACTTGTACAGTGTTTGATTCACTTCAATAGAATCATCATTCTTTGATAGTTTGTGCCCTATCACCATAGGTTTACTTACTAGTTTTGAATCCTCCTATCCAAAAGTTTCCAATATTTCTTTGATGTACTTTGATTGAGTGATGAATATGTCATATTTTAGCTAATATTGCAATCCAACAAAGAATTTGATCTCTCCAAACATTGACATTTCAAATTCATTCTTCATCTGATTTGCAAAATCCTTACATAAAGCATCTTGACCTCCAAATATTATATCATCATCAAAAATTTAAGATAACAAAATACCTTTAAATTTTTCTATTTTAATGTACAGATTACTATTATCATCAATTCTTTTAAATCCAATCTTCACAAGAAACTTATGAAGTGTTTCATACCATGCTCTTGATACTTGTTTCAAACCATATAGAGCTTTGTGCAGTCTACATACCATATTCTTATTGTTATCATCAACAAATCCTTCTGGTTATTCTATGTAAACTTCTTCTAATATGTCATTCAGAAATACAAATTTAACATCCATCTGATAGACTTTGAATCCTTTGTATGCAACACAAGCAAGTAGAGTTCTGACTTCTTCCAATCTTGCAACAAGGGCAAATGTCTCTCCATAGTTAATTCCTTCCTCTTATGCATATCCTTTGTAAACTAGTCTTGCTTTGTTCCTTGTGATTTCACCATATTCATCTAGCTTGTTTCTAAATACCCACTTGGTGTCAATCACATTTTTGTCTTTTGGTCTAGGAACTAGACTCCATGTTTTTTTCTTCTCTATTTGTTAAATCTCTTCTTCCATGGCTTTGTTTCACTATCTTGGGTTCTTTCATGCTCAACAGACATGATTCACTTCTCAATCTATTTCTTGTCATTGGCCTAGCATCTTTGTTTCTAATGATTTGATCAATAGGATGATGTCTTTTGACATATTTGGACAATCTTGGCTCAGTTCTTGCTTCTTCATTTTGTCTTTCAGCTTTAGAATCACTATGTATATCTTCGTCAAGTATCTCAACATCTTTTTCATGTACACTAACCTCAGAATCAGAATGTGCAACTCCTTCATTCTATAACTTGACATCTAAATATAGCTCGGTTCCTAAATTCAACTTGGCATTCACAGGATATGACTCAACATTTACTGAAACTTGTTGTTGGTTTCCAACTTGATTTGCAACATCTTCTTCAGCAGGCATTCCTTCATAAAAGTATACAAATAATTTTTATTCTTCTAGCTTTTTCATGGGTTCAGCATTGTGGACTTCTGTATATTCATCAAAATTCACATTTTCACTTTTCACAATTTTTTTAGTGTTAGTATTTAAACACTTATGCTTTACTTCTAATGGAGTAGCCAAGGAATATACTTTCTTCAAATTTTGTATCAAGATTACCATTCCTAACATCTTTAAGAATGTAACATTTGCTTCCAAATACCTTAAAGTATTTTATGTTGGGTGAGTATCCATACCATAGTTCAAAGGGTGTTGAATGAATACCTTTCTTGATTTGGACATGGTTCAGGGTATAGATAGTTGTGCTTATAGCTTCTCTCCAATATTTCAGAGCAACATTCTTTTCCATCATGAGTGTCCCAACATAGTCCATTATAGACCTATTTCTTCTTTCAACAATTCCATTTTGTGGAGGGGTTCTAGGTGCAAATGTTTGTCTTTTTATTCCTCTATCATTACAAAACATTTCAAACTCTTTTGATGTGAATTATCCTCCTCTGTTTGATCTCAAACATTTCAGACTCTAACCTATCTCTTTCTCAATTCTTTCCAAAAACCACTTAAATATTTGAAAAGCATCAAATTTCTATTTTAAAAACATGACTGTCATCATTCTAGAATAATCATCTACAAATAACATTATGTACTTGTCTCCCTTGTAGCTTTGCACTTCAATTGGTCCACACAAGTTAGTATGAACAATCTCAAGTATTTCTTTAGAGGTATAAGGTTTGCAACTTGACTTTGTCATTTTGCCTAGTTGACATTGATTGCATATCACATTATCAAGATTTTTCAACTTAGGCAAACCTCTAACTTTCTTCATGTTATTGATATTAACCAAGTTATCAAAATTAACATGGCATAGCCTTTTGTACCATAGCCATACATCATCAAATTTTATTGCAAGACAAGTAGCATCCTCTAGATCAAGATAGAATAGATTACTTCTAGTTTGATCACCTTTTCCAACTAGTTTCCCAATTGTGTCATATATCTTAGCAGTCTTGTTTTTGAATTCAATCTTGCATCCCAAATTGTTTAGTTGTGACACACTCAACAAATTATAGTATAGTCCTTCAACATAGTAAGCATTGTCATATGAGATATTATTTGTGAGTTTGATGGAACCTTTTCCTTTTATCAAACATGGTACATTATTACCAATCTTGCACTATTTCCATCATAATAGTTTAAGGTAACAAACTTACTTTTGTCTCCTATCATGTGATGTGAATATCCACTATCAATGATCCATCTATCATTTTTGTTCACACAAGTCATAAGTGCAGTTGCCTCATCTTCATCAGATTTTTCCTTCATTGCAACATAAACTACTTCATCATCATGTTCATTAAAATCATCCTCTTCAACAATGTAGCACTTCTTGCCTTTGTCTTTGTAATCCTTGCTATCTTCATTTCTTCTACCTTTATATTTATCACTATCTTTGTAGTTTTTCTTTTCTGGACATCTAGTAGCAATATGACCAATCTCATTACAATTGAAACAAATGTTAGGTAACTTACCTTTGAACTTTCATTTTCCTCTATGGAATCTTCTTACTAGTAGTGCTTCTAGTTGTTCAACATCTTCTTCATCTGTATCACTGTCACTAGACACATCTTTTATCTTTCTTTTCTTCTTCTACTTCTCATCAGGATCTTTCAGTAACAACTTAGCCTTGAAAGCAGATGCAAGACTCTCTAGTTTGTAATTATAAAAATTAGATAGTTCAAAAGTAGTGAGTCTACCTACTAGACCTTCAAGAGTTAGATTATTTCCTAGAATAAATCTCAATTCTTGGATTGCAAAAACTCTAATAGCATAAATAGGTAGTAGTGTTCTTAAGACTTTTCTTAAAACAATAACATCATCTATATGATTTTTAGCTCCTCTTATTGCACTAACAACTTCTATTATTCTAGCAACATATTGAGCAATATTCTCATCTTCTTCCATTCTCATGTTATCAAATTTACCTCTGAGACTCTCAGATTTGGCTCTTTCAACATTTTTGTCTCCTCCATAGATAATGTGTAGGGCATCCCACATTTTCTTTATAGTGTCACAGCCTTTGATATCATCAAATTCTGCATAGCTTAGGGCAGAAGCAATTTCCAACATCGCTTGATTGTGTTCTTTCTTCTTCATCATATCTTCAGCAATTGAAACTCCAATAGGATCAACATGTTCCATTGAGATGATGGATTGTGCATGATCTTCTATTCCTCCAAGATACAACTTCATTAAGATTTTCCATGCAAGAAAGTTGTCTCTATTAAGCTTGGGTACTTCTCTTTTTGACATCTTGATCTTTGTGCTTCTAGTACCTTCAAACTAGTCCTCTTTAGTAGATGGCTTTGATACCAATTTTTAGAATTCTTTAAAATAACTAAGAGGGGGGTGAATCAATTATTCAAAGTTTAGATGTACAAATAAAACTTTTCTCTTATCTTAGTTGTTGTTTAGTGTGGAGCCTGATCCGTCCCCAAGTAGGAGATTGTTAGATTGTGGTGATTGATCAGGAAAGTACTGTACATACTTCATAAATTTTCTCGAATTTTTTTTTGGGCCCTATTTTATTGAGATTTTGGGCTAACATGTAATTATTAATTATAACCCTAAAACGATTAAAATACTTGTATAAAAGGGCTTAGGGTTAGGGTTTGTTTCATAAGGTGTGATGTGAAATTGGTTCTTATGGCGGTATTGAGTTGTAAAGGATTATGGATTGTAATCAAGTTGTAATCACTGGATCATAAAAAATTTGGACTTACTGTTTGGTGGACATAGCCCAGGGATTGGGTGAACCACATTAAATCTTGGTGCCTTGTGTTCTTTTTTTTTTTTTTTTTTTTCTGTGTGATCTATTATTTTTTGTTATTGATTATATTTGCATGTAATTGTTATATCTGTCTATGGTTTAATCCTAACAAGTGGTATCAGAGCCTAGTTTCTTTTTAGTTATCCTCTATAGGAAAGTTTCACCATTGAGTGGGAGTCTCACGATTGAGTGAGAGCAATGGCAGATGAGGGTAAGCTAAGGGTTGATAGGTTAAATGGGAAGAACTTCCATTTATGGAAGATGCAAATGGAAGACTATTTGTATCAGAAGGATTTATGGAAGCCGTTGGAAGGCAAAACCAAGAATTATGGATCTATGTCAAATGATGAATGGGATCTTTTGGATAGAAAGGCACTTGGAAGCATTTGATTATACCTGGCACCATCGGTGGCATTTAATATTACAAAAGCAAAGATGACTAAAGAATTGGTAAAAACCCTAGCGAGACTATATGAAAAGCCCTCCACTTCAAACAAGGTATTTCTCATGAAGTGTTTATTTAATATGAAAATGGAAGAAGGTGGATCTATTATAGATCATTTAAATGAGTTTAATACTATTATTAGTCAGTTATCTTTTGTGGGTATCAATTTTGAAGAAGAAATTAGGGCTCTCTTGATTTTGTGTTCTTTGCCTAAAAGCTGGAATGGCTTGGTAATGGTTGTGAGTAATTTTGTTCCTAGATCTAGTACTCTAAAATATGATTATGTGATTGGTATTATTTTGAGTGAGGAAACTCGTAGGAAAACCTTAGGTGAATCTACATCAAGAAGTGCTTTGAATGCGCAAAGTAGGGGTAGAACGACTGAGAGAGGAAGTAATTTTAGAAATTGTGGGAAATCAAGAGGAAAGTCAAAGGGGAGGAGGTCTCAATTGAGAGGACCAAATGACTGTTGGTACTGTGGGAAACTAGGGAATAAAAAGAAAGATTGCTAAAATCGAAAGAAAAATGAAGGAGATAAATCAGATGGAGACAAGGAGGCAAATGTGCTAAGCAACAAATCCAAAGAGGATGCTTTGCTTCTGTCTTTAAAAAGTGTTGATGATTCATGGGTCTTAGATTCTGGTGCTTCATTTCATGCTACACCTCATAGAGGTTATTTCATTGATTATGTCCAAGGGGATTTTGGGCTTGTTTATCTGGGGCATAATGAACCCTGTTAGATTGTTAGAAAGGGAAAAATTAAGATTAAATTACAGAATGGGAATCATTGGCTACTACATGAGGTAAGACATGTTCCAAGGCTGAGTAGGAATTTAATTTTAGTATGGCAACTTAGTGATGAGGGTTGTGTAGTTACTTTTAATGATAAAAATTGGAAGGTTTCAAAAGGTTCCCTTGTAGTAGAAAAAGGTGTGAAAGTAGGCACCTTATATCTTTGTATAAGTCATATTGTTCCTTCTACTTTAATTGTTTTAGAGAAAAATGAATGTTCAGGAACAATTGTTGCAATTAAGCAGGGAGAAAAAATAGCTGCTATAGATTCTGATACAACATTGTAGCACAATAGACTTGGGCACATGAGTGAGAAAGGTACGAAAGTACTTCATTCAAAGAAAGTTTTACTAGGTTTGAAATGTGTTAATATGGATTTCTATGAAAGTTTTTCGTATGGACAACAAAAGAGAGTGAGTTTTGCAAAGACTGGGAAGGAAAATAAAAGGGATAGATTAGAGCTTGTGCATGCTGATGTATGGGGACTGGCTTAGGTATCTTCCCTTGGTGGCTCTCATTACTATGTTACATTTATTGATGATATAACTAGAAAAGTATGGGTTTATTTCCTTAGACATAAATCTGATGTATTTCAAACTTTTAAGAAATGGAAATGCTTGGTTGAAAATGAGACTAGTAAAAAATTAAAATGTCTCAGATCTAATAATGGTGGTGATTATTAAAGTCATGAATTTGAATATTATTGCTCTACTAATGGTATTCATAGATAGAAAACTATTCCAAGGACTCCATAGGAAAATGGAGTAGCTGAATGCATAAACAGGACTATAATGGAATGTGCAAGGAGCATGAGGTTGCATGCTGGGTTGCCCTTACAAATGTAGGTGGAGGCTATCAATACTACTATATATTTGATTAATAGAGGTCCCTCTACTCCTTCAAACTATGGTATTCTAGACGAGGTATGGACTAGTAAGAAGGTGACTTATTCTTTTCTCAAAACCTTCAGTTGTGAAGCATTTGCTCACATAGATTCTGAAAATAGAACCAAGCTGGAAGCTAAGTCAAAGAAATATGTATTTGTTGGATTTGCATTAATGAGTTTGGCTATAGGCTTTGGAATTTTGAAAATCATAAAATTGTAAGAAGCAGGATGTCATATTCAACGAGAACGTGTTGTACAAAGATCTATTGTAGCAACATGAGAAGAAAGTGGTATGATAGCCTAGTTGTTTTTCAGTTATCCTCTATAGGAAAGTCTCATAGTTGAGTGGGAGTCTCATAGTTGAGTGGGAGCAATGGAAGATGAGGGTTGATAGGTTTAATGGGCAGAACTTCTAGTTATGGAAGATGCAATGGAATACTATCTGTATTAGAAGGATTTATGGAAGCCATTGGAAGGCAAAACCAAGAATCAGGGATCTATGTCAAATGATGAATGGGATCTTATGGATAGAAAGGTACTTGGAAGCATTTGATTATGCCTAGGACTATTAGTGGCATTTAATATTACAAAAGCAAAGATGATAGAAGAATTGATGAAAACCCTAGCAACACTATATGAAAAGCCCTCTGCTTCAGACAAGGTATTTCTCATGAAGCATTTATTTAATATGAAAATGGCAGAAGGTGGATCTATTACAAATCATTTAAATGATTTTAATATTATTACTAGTCAGTTATCTTCTATGGGTATCAATTTTGAAGAAGAAATTAGGGCTCTCTTGATTTTGTGTTCTTTGCCTAAAAGCTGGAATGACTTGGTAATGGTTGTGAGTAATTCTGTCCTTGGATCTAGTACCCTAAAATATGATAATGTGATTGGTGTTATTTTGAGTGAGGAAACTCTAGGAAAACCTCAGGTGGATCTACATCAGGAAGTGCTTTGAATGCAAAAAGTAGGGGCAGAACAATTGAGAGAGAGTAATTCTAGAAATCATGAGAAATCAAGAGGAAAGTCAAAGGGGATGAGGTCTCAATCGAGAGGACCAAATGACTACTAATACTATGGGAAACTAGGGTACAAAAAGAAAGATTGCTGGAATTGAAAGAAAAATGAAGGAGATAAATTAGATGGAGACAAGGAGGCAAATGTGGTAAGTAACAAATCCAAAGAGGATGCTTTGCTTCTGTCTTTAGAAAGTGTTGATGATTCATGGGTTTTAGATTCTGTGCTTCATTTCATGTTAAACCTCATAGAGGTTATTTCATTGATTTGTGCAAGTTTCCTGCAAGTAAAAAGGCTTTACAGAATAAGTGGTTTTACAGGTTAAAAGAAGAGGATGGAGGTAAGAAAAGATTTAAAGCTGAGTTAGTTGTAAAAGGATTTGCACAGAAAAAGGGAATTGATTTTGATGAGATATTTTCTCCTGTTGTTAAATTGACTTCTATCCGTACTGTTTTAAGTCTAGTGGCTACTAAAGATTTGCATTTAGAGTAGCTAGATGTTAAAATAGCCTTCCTTCATGGTGATTTGGATGAAGAGATATATATGGCTCAACCACAAGGATTTGCGGTCAAAGGTAAAGATAACTTAGTGTGCAAATTGAACAAAAGTTTATATGGCTTGAAGCAAGCACCTCGACAATGGTATCTAAAATTTGATAGTTTTATGCATGACCATGGTTACAGTAGGTGTTATTCAGATCATTGTGTCTACTTTAAGAGGTTAGATGATGATAGCTACATTATTTTATGTTTATATGTTGATGATATGCTTGTAGCTGGGTCTAACATGGATCGCATTACGGGGCTAAAAAGCTAATTAGCACATGCATTTTATATGAAGGATTTGGGGGCAGCAAAACAAATCCTTGGTATGAAGATTTGCAGAGATAGGAAAAACAAAACATTGACGCTATCTCAGGTTGATTATGTTGAGAAGGTGTTGCAACGTTTCTCTATAGAGAATGCTAAAGCTGTCAGCACACCTTTACCTGGTCATTTGAAATTGACTAAGGAGATGTGTCCCAAGAGATAAGAAGAGGAGGATAAGATGTCCAAGGTACCCTATGCTTTAGCTATAGGAAACTTGATGTATGCTATGGTATGTACTAGGCCAGATATTGCACATGCAGTGGGAGTTGTTAGTAGGTATATGAGTCATCCAGGAATTGAGCATTGGAATGCAGTCAAATGAATTATTAGATATCTAAGAGGAATATCCAATAAGTGTTTACACTTTGGGGGCTCTACTACTGATTTACAGGGCTAGGTTGACTCAGATTTGGTAGGGGATATTGATACTAGGTAGAGTACTACAGGTTATGTCTGTATTATTGGTGGGGCAGCCATGAGCTAGGTTTCTAGGTTACAAAAGGTTAATGCTTTATCCACTTTAGAGGTAGAGTATGTAGTTGCTATAGGGGCAACCAAGGAGATGATATGGCTTTAGTTCTTCTTGCAAGAATTGAGACATCCTCAGAAGGATAATTATTTGTTCATAGATAATCAGAGTGCCATTCATCTTGCAACGAATTCAACTCTGCATTCAAAGATCAAACACATACAGTTGTGGTACCATTTCATTCGGTCAATTTTGGAGGATGGACAGTTAAAGCTAGAGAAGATACATACCAATGACAATCCAATAGATATGTTGACACAGGTAGTAACAAGGGAGAAGCTGAACTCCTCTTCAACTTCGGTTGGTCTTCTAGACTGAATATGAATAAAAGAATAGTAGAGTCTAGGGTGGTTGATCTATTGGGAGCCCCATGTGGTAGAAACATTGCTATAAGATCAATCTCCAAGTGGGAGATTGTTGTTTAGTGTCGAGCCTGATCAGTCCCCAAGTGGGAGATTGTTAGATTGTGGTGACTGATTAGGAAAAAATTGTACATACTTCATAAATTCTTTGGGGTTTAAGGTATCACCCAAAAAATAAAATTGGTCCCTATTTTATCAAGATTTTGGGCCGACATGTAATTATTAATTATAACCCTAAAGTGGTTTAAATACTTGTATAAAAGGGCTTAGGGTTAGGGTTTGTTTCATAAGGTGTGATGTGAAATCAGTTCTTGTGGTAGTATTGAGCTGTATGGGATTACATATTATAATCAGGTTGTAATCATTGGATCATAAAAATATTGGACTTGCTATTTGGTGGACATAGCCTAGGGATTGGGTGAACCACATTAAATCTTGGTGCCTTGTGTTCTTTTTTTTCTGTGTGATCTATTATTTTTTGTTATTGGTTATATCTGCATGTAATTGTTATTTCTATCTGTGGTTTAATCCTAACATTAGTGAACACATAAAACATTCATATATGTGCATGCATCCAAGTAGTTACTTAAACTTGTAGGTTACTATTAAATCAACTTGTAGAAATGTAAACATGAAACATAAAAGATTCATCAACACACTTGACACAATAATTTAACATGGAAACCCAATTTGGGAAAAACTACTAGTAACATGCTACTCCTTTTCACTCTTTTGAAATGATGCCCTGTGAAAGGCCAACCTTGTTAAAGGTTAACACACACTTCAAGAGAACAAACTTGTAGGCTTAGATCTGATGAATCTTTGATCTTTTAAATAATGAAACAACTTGACATTATCAATCTTCTAATGCTTGGCACATACTATGTTTCTCAACATCAACTATGAAGTCACTCACCATCAACTAAAGTTTACTGATGCTCAACACATACTATGTTTTTCAAATTCAACTATTTTACTTGACATACACTTTAATTTTCTTTTACTTGGCTCCAACTAATTTTTTTTTGGCTTACACTAAATTTTCTCATCGCCTACTAACAACTCAGTCAAGCTTGATAGATAGTCTTCTTGTAACTTGTTCTTCTAAAGTTTCTAAGTGTAATCGACCTTTGTAACCTTAAGTAGATTACAACTTGATTGGGTATGTTATATCTTATGTCCAACTATGCCAAGGTTGGGTATGTAGAAGAACTTAGTGACTATAAATGGCTAACAAGAAATGAATCAAGAATTATGACAATCATTCTAACTCCATGAAAGATCTCCATTTCATTGAAGCATTGTAGATCAAAACAATGTGAGGTAGCTGATTCAACTTTCAATAACATCTCAACTAAATGTGTATCTTATTCAAGTGATTGAAGTCATGGTGACCACAAGATGGAGTATAGCTACATAAGTGAGAAAAGTGATGTGCTTAAAATAAACATCCATCGAAGGATCAAAATATACCTAGAAAATAAATTAACTCTAAGGAAGAAACCCAATTATTACATTTTTATTTTCTTTATATAGTACAAGATAGGTGTACCTCTAAAGGAGGTAGCCTATCCAACAATAATAACCACACAACATAAAATATACTATATAATACATGACTCAATAGACAATTCAACTCTTTATTTATCAAATAACTTATTACGTGCAATCAGTCAGGTTGTAAGGCCTTCCTAGTTATGGCCAAACACAAAGCAACTACAATAATAGTTCTACAAAATCTTGCAAGATCCAAATCACTCCTAGATGACCCATATCTAAAATAACACAACAATCTAGTAGAAACTCCAAGAATGATTTGAACTTGAGCTTGCGAGCCACCAAGAAATCTTCTTTTTTCCTAAGCCCATACTCTGCTACTAGCTCTGCTAAACTTTTCTCCTCTCAAAATTTTTGGCTTAACTCCATCATGAAAAAATTGAATGACTCTAGACATGACAACACCTCTATTTATACTAAACCAAGCCACAAGTCATCCTTCCAAGTTACATTAATAAAAAATCAAGCCACAACTCGTCCTAGCAGATTACATAACACTTAGGAAAAGCCTCAAGCTTACAATGCATAACTAAATCATAAGGTAAAATAAAATTATGAAACCTTAGCCATAGGACAAAATAACATCCAATGGTCTCAATCTAAGATCACATAAGCCAACTCCCATAGATCAAATCTCATAGAAACAATCTCCAAAGTTCACCTAGGAAATAGGAACACATTACTAGTAGCCACCAAAAGAGCTCTAACTACAATATGATCAGTCCAATCCTTATGTGCATCCAATCCTTATGTGCACATAGGAAAAGGTCAACCAATATGCCTTGAACATAGCCCTAAATGCACAAAACATAAGGTCCACAAAATCCAAGCTTGATGCTCCTACAGTGTTTCTCACTACCCTAGGATGCTTTTGCATCAAAAACCTCATGTGCAAAAATATTTTATAATAGTTGGAAGAACATCTTCTAGGATTCAACACATAAATCCGAAACTAGTTCTTGCAATACATGTCCTCTAAGTTCTAAATTCGTACACTCTTATCATTTTTCTATTTCTTTAAATATTTTCTTGCAACAAAAAACTTTACATCTATCCTTAGTGTGCTATAGGTTTATTTTTCATGTTGATCTCTAGCCCTTCGAGAATGCTTCAACTCAACTTGGCTACCAAAACTCAAGTTCCTCTTATCGAGTTCTACATTCTACAAAGGAATCAATAAAAACTTCCTACCACTCTTCTCAAAAGTAAAGAGATTCTTGACACAATCATGCACTTGTTAGCATGAATACTAATGGTATTCCTGTGGGGGAGTATCCTAAGTATTGCTAGAATAGTTAGGGAGATTGTTAGCATGATTGACATGTTGGATTCATGACTGTGTTTGTTGTCTGTCCAATATAATACCTTTTTAGCTATAGGATTAGACATCCTTCACTACCAAAGTACTATGCTAATCTCCATTAAATGTCAATCCAAGAGTGGGAACTTGAGATGATGTTTGCAAAGTATAGGCTCTAATTTCCACTAAAAGCCACTACTACTTTGAATGCAAATACTACTGAGGAAATCTATTTTACCAATAGAAAAGATAATTACCAAAAGCTTAGAAAGAGATCCTAACTACTTAATCATTCATCTATGCACCTATTGCTACAAGAACAGTAACTGGTTCTATTTCTAGTGGCTGCAGAAACAAAAATTTTACACTTAACTTAGGAAGCTAAATAACTCCTAATGACTAAAATAAACTCCACCTTCCATGTGGGCCCCCATGAAAGAATGAAGGAAAGATAAGCTCAGATAAAAGTGTAAGAACTTAGCAAAATCATATATTCATTCAAACATGTAGTGGTACACAGATTTTGTAAAAGACTAGATAACTAGCAATCTATCCTTCTATTATTCTCCTATCTTCTCTCTTGACCTTTCAAATATAGACAGGGTCTTATTTAAAGAGAAGGAATAAAAAACTCCTAAATTTATGACTTCCTAGTGAAGGATAGTCCATTACAACATGCAAAAGCATTAACTATTCCCTTGAATTCTCATAAATATAGAGCACAACAGATGCTAGATTTGCTCCTCTTTCTGACTTAAACCATCCTCCAAGAATCCAGGTATCCATAATAGCTCCATGCATGTTTAACTAATTGCTTCAATGCTTACTTTCCCACTCATTTTCTTTACCAGGTCTTGCTTATCATCCATGAAAATAGGTCCCTTCTAGTTTTTGCCATCGAGTCTCATTAACACCAGCACTTCCTCAACGCGAGTCTTTCATGGTCATTCGGTTGATTCTCGCCCAACTTAGATTCCTACGGACATCAATGATACATGCAAAAATTTTGACAACATTTGTTCATATTTATTAATTTATAAGAAAAGCATCAATTATTCAACTAATGGTTCTGAAATCTTTTTGGCTGTAGGAAAACCTACCCATGTTAAGCATACATGAAGAAAGACTTAACAAAATGAACCCTTTTTAAACATAATATCAACTATCATTTTCATGCCGCAAGTTCACACTTTATGCATTAAAATGTTCAAAATACTAGGCTTAAAAGATGATAAGTTTCAACAAGATATAGACAAATGTTCATAAAAAGGGTAAAAAATCATCTATTGTTCAGTGCCATCATTTTTCCCCCCAACCACCCTAATGCTGGTCCCTTCAACATTCACAAGTTCCTAATCCACATCCACATCCTAAGGTCACTAGGAACCTTCTCTCCTGACTCATGAGCCCTATAGTTGAAGTATCCATGGTTCTGTTTCAATCTTTCCCATTTCTATTCCTCATGGTTCAGGTTGTAATTAGAAAATGATTCAATTTTTCCAAGCATGGGATGTAGTAGTATAGGTGGTTGAAATCAAAGAGGAACCCAATAGCTTTTCTTATTCCTAGCCATTGTCACATACCTAGGCATTCTGTAAGTGGCCAATTCCAAGTTCTGAGTGAGTGTAACTCCCTTGTCTTCAGATCTTCTGATAACCGATCCACCTCTGAGTAGAGGCTCTTATGGCTTCAGGAGCAATGGTAAAAAAATGCTGCTCCCAGTCTAGGAATGCCTGTTCTTGAACGAGATGAATTTTAGCAGCACCGCTAGGGTTATTGTTAATGGAGAGCTAGTCAAAGAAAACTCTATGAGTATTTTGCACCTCAGGACGAATGTATAATGGTTCCAACATTTCCTTTTCCTTGTATGGAGCAGCCTAACTTTCTCAACTGATTTCATTTTGCATCCATGACATAATGGCTCTGAACTGCACATCTCCCACATACAACAGTGAATTCCAATCTTTGTTATATGGTACTACAAGATTATGGACATACAATTCACAAAAAGGATTTTAGAGAGCCTTTGGAACTGATTTAAATGCTGCATAAAATTATTGGGGTGTGTTCAAGGAAGGATTCAACCCTCAAATAACCTGAGATAGTTGAAAATTGACCATTTGCTCTTTTAAAAATAATGTATAAATAGGAGACAATAATCTGCAACTCAAAAGTTCTAGAATTAGCTCTGTTACCTTAGTAACACATTGTTGTAGGACCTTAATTTCATTATCTTTGTCTTCAATTTGCCATGCCTGTTCTTTAATGGTTTTGAGCAATTGTTTCCTTTCTAGATCCCAATTTACTTTTTCCCACTGAAATTGTTGATAAACATTAATGCTGGCTGATAGTGGAGTGAAAATATTAGGTGGCAAATGATGTTGAACAACTGAATGATTTTCATCATCATGACTAGTGGAAGGATTGACACTTGGTCCAACAACATTGTTGTCATCCTCAGGTGGTTGATGAGCAACAAGACTGTCAATTCTTTCTTGTGGCACATTGGCTACAGGGGAAGACATAGTAGCCAATTTAACTTAGAACATTTCCACAATTTCCTAAACTTTTTCCTGAGCAATCGACAGGTATTCTTCTGAAGGTAAATTATCATTTTCCTCCATTCATTGCTCAAACCCAGACACTATTCTTTCCAAGGAATCCGTATCACTACCAATATTGATAGGACTAACTAGTCTTTGGGGAATTTCCTCAAGATCACTATCATGTTTAGGAGTAGGTGTTGTGTGCTTTGGTGACTATGTAGGTGTAGGTACTGGAGTTTCAACATCAACAGGTGGTATAGGAGGTTCAACAGGTGGCACAGGAGGTTCAGTTCTCAAATTTACCCCAAAAATTTTGGTGACTTGCATGGAGTAGAAATTGGTTTCTTGCCCTTATCGACAACTTTCCCCTTTTCAGAATTAAGCACAATTTTGTGTGACAGGGGAGATACCTCCTCTGTACTTTCTTCTATAGTAGCTGTGTGGGCCTTCCTCTTTTTGGAGACAGAGGCATTCGCAGGAGGAACTTTCCTTTTCACAGATTTTGGTTGGGATGCAGAAGTTGAAGCTTCTGAAGCTATTTTATATAGCACTTTCCTAACTCCTACATCAATCTTCTCATGTGTCCCCATTCCTTCCCATCTAGGCCCACTATTCTGAGGTCCCATTGGTTTTAATTTAACAAAATCCTCCCATGTACCCAGGTGTCGCCTAGTCAATTCCTTTTCAACTATGGCCCTAATTAAACAATGGTGGGACACTGACTGGGCTTTTCCTTGCTGGACATAAGAAGCTTGTCTTTTAACAATATTGTAGAGAAATCTTGGAAGGTTTACAGGGTGATCACCATGTTGTAACCCAGTTAAAATTTTAAAATGCTCAGCATGTAGATAAGAGTATCTTCCTTCACAAGTTAAATATCTTATAATGAATTTAGCAGGCTGGATAAATTGCAGAGGGAGAGACAACTGCAAAGTGCCTTGCTTTTTATTCTCCTCCAGCTAAGGGTCTCCATGCACTGAGAATTGTTCTTTTGCTGTCCGTGCGTCAATGTCTTCCATCCATTGTTCCCCATTTGTGGGTAACCCAGTGACTTCTACAACCACTTCTTTGATGAATTCTATGTGAATTCCTTTCACAGTAGCATACCCATCCCTTAATGTGTTGTGAAACTGAATTGCAATTTTCTGGTTGAATTGCTTCAAACTGAGATAATATGCCAACTAGCCTCGTTGTTGAAATAGATTGCATGATGTAGGGTTTGCCAACAAAACTCTATGGTTTGTTGGTTCATGCCATTGAGGTTCTCCACCCATTTAAAAAAAAAAAACTACTGCAACTTTACTGAAAGGGATTGAAAATGACTAAAAATGGGGGTAGAGGTTGCTACAAGGTTTCAATAATGGCTACAATGGTGTTTGAAAATAAAACAACAATCTTAAAACACACTTTTCAAACATCACATCACATCTCCTTTAGTACTGCATGACGACATTACCATAATGGGGGTGTTAATAAAAAGTTATGTGCTAAGGAAATCATAAAATAATTATTGCACTTACTTTCACACATACAAAGGAAGTACGAAGTGATGCCAACTCATCCCTGAGATGACCCACCTCATATATTTTTCGTGCCAACATAAGATTTCCTCAATTTTCCATTTATGGCTTCAAGTCACTTAATTTTGGTTTATTTATGACTTCAATTTCCCCCCCACCCTCCCCCCAACCTATCATGGGCTGGGTCTCACCAGGCCTTAAAGATTGCAAATTTTGAAAATTAAAATAATTATGCCATTCTAAATAAATAATAAAATGAATAAATGAAGAGAAGTTGAGTGTCACCTGACCTGGAGTGTGATAGGAAGCGTGCTCGAAAGACTATTGTATCATAGAATTATGATGGGATGGAGTGATGATGGAAAGATAAGAAGGTGAGATGGAATGAAATAGAAAAGAAATGAATTCCACATAAAATGCAAAATTTTTATTATGAAGACCTTGAAATAAATTCAAGGGGCTACAGGCATTTGAGTGGAAGACTCAGACATAGAGGCTGTAGGAAGAGATGTTTCTGTTGTTTTGAACTCTTGAAGAAATTCCTCCCGAGTGGCTGGTTTATGATATAGCTTCAGATGATGTCCATGAACTAGGAGTTTAAATTTGACCAGATCAATTGTAGATAATTGAACTGCTCCATTACTAAAAATTGAAATAATTTCATATGGTCCAAGCCATATGGTCTGAAATTTTTCTTGATGGTGCTGATAGCGTGAATCATATAGTAGTGCCCAATCACCAATTGAGAATTCTCTTTCTTTAATAAATTTATCATGCCATTGTTTCCTCTGACTATGTATTAACTTTGTGTTATGAAGAGCTGACTTGCACCATTCATCCAGCTCATTTAGATGTAATATACGATCTTGTTGTGCTATAGGAAGAGTGATATTTAGTTCTAGGGCTGTCTGTAGAGTCTTGTGTTCAAACTCAATGGGCAGAAGAGCTATTTTTCCATATAGGAGCTCAAAAGGGGTGAACCTAGCAGTAGACTTCCATGCTATTTGATATACCCATAAGGCTTCAGGAAGTCGAGCTGCACAATCCTTCTTATGTAAGGACACTATTTTAGTGAGTATATTTTCCAATTCCCTATTTGTCACTTCAACTTGTCCATTAGCTTGTGGATGATATGGGGAAGATTTACCATGTTGGATTTTGTACTCCTCCATAAGTGCAGCTATTAGATTAGATGTAAACTGAGGCCCTTGATTTGACTACAATTCTCTTGGAACACCATATCTAGTGAAAATACATTCATACAAGAACCTTGCAACATTGTTATCTCAAGGGTGCGTCATAGGCTTCACTTCTACCCATTTAGTAACATAGTCGGTGCATACCAGGATGTAACTTTTTCCTTCTAATGGTGGTTCAATGGGACCAACAAAGTCAATTCCCCATTTTTCAAATGGTGCTACTACTATTTGTGGCTGTAGGGGCATTTCATCCATCCTTGTCAGGTGACCCATTCTTTGGCATTTATCACATCTTTTTGTATACTGAGCTGCATCCTTGTGAAGTGTAGGCCAATAATAACCTGTATTCATAATCTTTAATGCAGTTTGTTTGTTAGCAAAGTGACCACCACAGGGCTCATCATGACAAGCACGAAGAACATCATATGTTTCATCTTCTTAGAGACACCTTTGTGTCACTTGGTCTGGCCGAGTATAAAACATGAACCCTGAGATCCATGAGAAATCAAAACTCTTTTTTGCCAACAACTACTTTTCCTTGGCAGAGAAGTGTGGGGGTGTTCTTTCAGTGGTGAGATAGTTGGCAATGTCAGCATACCAAAGATTTTGTGCCAATGGAAGAAAGAGATTTTCATTAGGAAAACTATCTTCTATGATTGCAGGATCATCAGGTGTCTGAAGATGAGACAAGAAATCAGCTACAACATTTGCCTTACCTAGGTTGTCAACAATGGTTATTTCAAATTCTTGCATCAGCAACAACCATCGGGCAATTCGTCTAGAGATTGCTAGTTTGTTCATCAAATATTTGATAGTAGAGTGATCTATGTGCACAAATATTTGATATCATATAACATAGTGTCTGAACTTGTTCAGACCATAAATTATAGCAAGCAGCTCTTTCTCTATTATAGTGTAATTATATTCGGCTCCTTGAAGATTTTTGCTGATATAGTATATTGCATGTTCTATTGAATCTAACTTTTGACTAAGTATAGCTCCAATGACATGGTCTGAAGCATCAATGTGTATGTAGAAAGACAACTCCCAATTTGGTCCTTGGAGAACTAGTGCTATCAAAAGGACTTCTTTAAGCTGTAGGAAGGCTTTTGTACAATCATCATTCCATACAAACTTAGCATCTTTTCGAAGCAACTTATATAAAGGAGCTGCAATTTGACTAAAATCTTTGATAAAGCATCGATAATACCCTACATGCCCTAGAAAAACTTGACTTCCCTTAGTTTGGTTGGTACAAATAATGTACGGATAACCTCTATTTTTGTTGGATCCACTTCAATCCCTTTGGGAGAAATAAAGTGTCTCAACACCATGCCTTCTTGCATCATTATAAAGCACTTTTCACTGTTTAAAGACAAGTTATAGTCTTTACATCTTTGTAGGACCTTATCCAAATTTTATTTGGCTTTCTCAAGGGTCTGCCCATATGTAGTGAAGTCATCCATGTACACTTCTAAATAGTCTGCAAATATATCTGAAAAAATACTAATGAAAGCCCTTTAGAAGGTTGCAGGTGCATTACACAAACCAAATGGTAGGACAAAATAAGCAAATGTCCCCCATGGACATGTGAATGTAGCCTTAGGTGCTATTTGGATTTGGTTATAGCCACTAAACCCATCTAGGAATGAAAAGTACTTCTTCCCTGCAAGATTTTCAAGAACTTGATCGACAAATGGTAATGGAAAATGATCCTTTTTGGTGGCCACATTGAATTCTCTATAATCTATGCAAACTTTCCATTTTCCTCCTTTCTTTGGTATAATAACCAATGGTGAAATCCATTAGCTATCTGAAATAGGATATATGAAACCAACATTGAGTAGTTTTTGCAGCTCATTTTTGACAATATCCCTTAATGTTGGGTTTATCCTACGTTGAGGTTGTCTCACAGGTTTGCACTCAGGATTGATGTAGATTCTATGAGTATAGAGTGTGAGGTCCAAACCTTTCATATCCATATATTCCCATGCAAAAGCATCTTGGTATTTTTGTAACAACTGCAGGACATCATGATGTTGTTCTTGAGACAAGGATTTACTTAAGTTAAGTTCTTTTCTGGGAGCAATTGTTGTCTCGACTTCTTTTTCAACCATTGAGATGTGAGCAATTGGTGATGAATCTATTTCATGTGGAAGGAGTGAATGTGGCAATTGTGCAGACTTAGAATAATGAGATTGGGATGGCAAAGGCAAGATACTTTTGTCATGTCCCCTTTTCAAATATTTAAAAATAATAATCTTTGCCAACGCAGGCAGACCCAAAAAAGGTGAAGTTTCGGCAAAAGGGGCTAATCTTTGGAAACCAATGGACTAATAAATAAAAATTATTATTAAAATATTTTTTATTAACCCCTCTTGGATGTGAGTTAGGGTTATGCCCTCTTTTAAGGGATTTGGAGGCATTTTGGGCTCATTCTAGAACTTGATTTTTGCTTATTGCTTTGTTGTTCTTTAGAGGCTGCCAAACTTGTGGAGAAGGAGACCCAAGGACAGGAGTTTGCAAGTTTCTAAAAAATATAAGGATGGTATTTTGAAGCCATTCCATGTGCAAGCTCATGCAGAGTTTGCCCTTGTGCTGAACAATGCAAATTTGTGGGTTTTCGGGTGTGTTTTTTGTAAGAGTTTGGTGTTTTCGGTTGAGTATTTCATATCAGTTTGGGTTGCTGCTGTATTTTAGACTTTAATATGTTAAAATAGAGCTGAATATATGTATTTGGATGTGGTTCAACTTTTGATATAGATTATTAGTGTTCTTGTGGTGTTTTTGGGCATTTTTGTGTTAATTTCGAGAGCCCGATGAGCATAGTTTTTGTCCTACATTTGTGAGTTGTTGTGTAAATTTTATATAGATCTGGAAATGTCATTTTGTAGGCTGTTATGCTTTTGAAATTTTTGTAAAAATATCCATTTTCAGATTTATTAATAATATGTGAAGTTGTGAAGTTTTTGGCACTATTTCAGACATACCCAATTTGGGGTTTATTGAGAAATTGGTGGATCTTTGTATTATTGATTGTTTGATTTTGAAAATCTGATTAGAGGCTTGAAATATCATATAAAATTAGAAAAAGGGATATTTCAGTGGTATCAGAGCTATGATCTTGCCAGCCTAAGGGTTTGTAGAAGTTTGCATGCAACCAAGTGAAAGAGAAAAGAGATATTTGCAGCGAGAAAAGAATAAAGAAATTTTGATCAAACCTCTAGTTAAAAGTAAAAGTACAAAATCCAAGGAAGGAAAAAGCATGGCTGATCAAGATGAGATAGCAAAGAAATTTTTTCAACACATCCAAAATACTCAAAAGCAAACCAAATCAGTTAATGAGTATATAGAAGAGTTTCAAAAAGTGGCTATTATGGTACCTGATATGAGTGAAAAGAGGATTGTTTATCTTTTTCTTGATGGTTTAGAAGATTCTTTTAAGGGTTTGGTTAAGGCTTTCTCACCCTCAACCTTACAGGAAGCTATCAAAAGAAGCTTGCAACTTGAAACTTGCATGCCTATGAAACCAGTCACTAATAAAAAACCCCCAAATCTTTGGCAACATAAGGGGATTTTCCAGAAAAAGAATTTCCCAACACTACCACCAAAAGATGTGATAAATGTGGCAAAAAGGAAGGTAGATGAAGAGACTAGGAGTGAATTACGAAGGAAAAAGCTTTGTTTTACTTGTAGAGAACCATGGGTTTTGAGACACAGATGTTTGGGGAAAGGTCAAGTGCACTATATTGAAATTGCTTCAGAATCTGATTCAGATGACCATGAGGAATTTCATGACACTAAAGAGGAGGTAGAAGAAGAGAAAGAAAAAGAAATCAGCAAGGATGGCACTTTAGCAGCATTATCAGGATTCCCAAGATACCATCCCTTTCGAATTTGAGGGGTACTAGCAGGGCAAAGGTTGACAGTTCTTCTTGATAGTGGGGAAACTCACAATTTTATTGATGAGGGATTTGTCATGAAAAGAGGGCTTAAAGTAGAAGATTTTGAAGGATTCAATGTTACTGTAGCTGATGGATTCACTATGCCTTGCACACGGGTGGTGAAACAACTCAAGATGACCTTAAGAGATTATGAGTTATGTGATGACTTCTATGTTGTTGGCATTGGGGAGACAAATCTTGTATTGAGTGTTCAATGGTTGCACTCTATTGGAGGCTATTACATGAACCATCAAACTATGGAGTTTAAATTTCATTCTAGTGGGACAGAAGTCTTATTGAGAGGCTTATCAAATGGAGCACCTAAGGTGGTCTCTGCAAAGAGGATGGAGAGGACTTTTCGAAGAGGACAAGTAGCATGGGCAGCAAGAGTCATAATCCATCCAACAAGTTCTCCAAAGAATCAAGGCAATTTCCATTTTGAAATTCAAAATATTCTTGATAAGCATAGTATAGTTTTCAATGACTTGCCTCCAGGATTACCACCAGATAGAGGTTTTGAGCATGTTATAGAGTTAGAATAGGGTACCAAACAAGTTATAACAACCCCATACCGCCATCGAAGAGGTTATAAGAAAGAAATTTAAAAAACTATTAAGGAACTCCTAGACATGGGATTCATTAAGCCTAGCTCTAGTCCATTTGCATCATCTATGGTACATGTCAAGAAAAAGGATGGTAAAATGAGAATGTGTATAGACTACAGGGCTCTAAACAAGAAGACCATTAAAAATAAGTATCCCATACTACGCATAGATGAACTCATTGATGAGTTACATGGTGCTGTATACTTCTCAAAAATTGACTTAAGATCAGGGTACCATCAAATCTGAATGAGGGGTGAAGATGTGGAAAAGATTGCTTTCAGATGTCACTTGGGCACTTTGAATTTCTTGTTATGCCATTTGGCCTCACTAATGCACTTGAAACATTCCAATCTTGTATGAATAAGGTATTCAGCCAGCATCTTCGAAAATTTGTTTTGGTATTTTTTGATGATATCTTGATTTACAGTAAAACATGGGAAGAGCATCTAAAGCACATAGACACTGTTTTGGGAATCTTGGAGCAGCAATCTTTCTATGCTAAGCTATCTAAATGTGAGTTTGGTTTGACAAAGATCCTATATTTGGGACATATTATAAGTTCTAAAGGAGTATAGGTTGATCAACAAAAAATTCAGGCAATTTTGGATTGACCTCCACCCACTAATCTTACACAGTTGAGAGGTTTCTTTGGGTTGTGTAGCTACTATAGGAGATTTGCCAAGGGGTTTTCTCAGTTTGCTGCCCCCTTGACTGATTTGACAAAGAAAGGAGCTTTTTTTTGGACAGAAGAGGCACAAAAAACATTTGATAAGCTTAAGAAGGTAATGAGTTCATGCCCTGTGCTTGCAATTCCAAATTTCTCTTTACCTTTTGTTGTTGAATGTGATGCTTCTGGAGAAGGTATAGGGGCTGTCCTAACTCAAAGGGGACATCCAATAGCATTTGAGAGTAGAAAACTAAATCAATCAGAGAAAGGTTACTCCATCTATGATAAGAAAATGTTGGCAATCATGCATGCACTTCATAAGTTTAGACAATATTTGGTATGTGGGAGATTCATTGTAAAGACAAACCATAATAGCCTCAGGTTCTTCTTGAACCAAAGGGATTTGAATGATTGTCAACAAAAATGGGCAAGAAAATTGCAAGCTTATAATTTTGATATTGAATACATGAAAGGAAAGCATAATGTGGTTGCTGATGCTCTCTCAAGAAAGCCCACTCTGTGTTCCTTAACATCTATCTCTGCTGATTGGAAAGTCTCCATAATTTTAGAGTATGCTAAAGATTCCTTTGCCACCAAGATTTTGGATAAGTTAGTGGATGATAACAGGTACAAGGTTGTTGATGAATTAATTTATTACAAGAACAGGATCTTCTTAGTGCCAGGATCAAAAACTAAGGAGAGGATATTGAGGGCCCTTCATGACACACCTTTGGCTGGTCACCAGGGATACTTCAAGACATATAGGAAAATTCGAGAGCAATTTTTATGGAAGGGTATGAAGGAGGATGTCCTTAAACACATTAAAGAATGTATGGTATGCCAACAAAGCAAGAGTGAGCAAAATTTTCCTGCAGGGTTGTTGCAACCACTTCCTATTCCTGAACAAAAATGGGAAAGTATTTCCATGGACTTCATCACCAGGTTGCCCAAGGTTCAAGGTAAGGATTGCATATATGTGGTGGTAGATAGACTAACTAAGTATGCACATTTCTTTCCTATCACATCTGATTTCAAGGCATCACAAGTGGCCGAATTGTTCTTCAAGGAGATTTTTAGATTACATGGCTTGCCTAGAAACATTGTCAGTGACCGGGATAGTAGATTCCTCAGCTCTTTTTGGAAGGAGCTCTTTCATTTGGCAAGAACTGAACTCACTTCCAGTACTAGCTATCACCCTCAAACAGATGGACAAATAGAGATAGTTAATAAATGGATAGAGGGATATTTGAGGAACTATGTTTCAAATCAACAACATGATTGGGTGAAATGGTTGCACCTAGGGGAGTATTGTTACAATACATCTCATCACATGTCTATTGGTATGCCTCCTTTTCATGCTCTTTATGGTTGTGATGCCCTTTCCTTTGTTGATTTAGTACTTTCAGATAGCAAAGTACCTGTAGCAAGTGATTTCATCAAGCAAAGCCAAGACATAATAAGGTCCCTCAAGGATAACCTACAACATGCATAGAACCAAAAAAAGTTGTATGCTGATAGGAAAAGGAATAAAAGATCTTTTGAGGTGGGAGATTTGGTATTTGTTAGGTTGTAGCCATATAAGAAAAGCACCTTGAAGAGGAGTGGGGTAGAGAAACTCAAGCCAAGGTTCTATGGGCCTTATAAGATCACCAAGAAGGTAGGAGAGGTAGCTTATGAATTGGAGCTCCCACCAAACAGCAAAATACATAATGTTTTCCATGTATCTTGCTTGAAGAAGTTCTAGGCCAGAAGACCATAGTATCTATAGAATTACCACCTCTTGATGATGAAGGGAAATTAGTTTTGATACTAGAAGAGATTTTGGATACAACAGAGAAAAGATTGAGAAACAGGAGCATCATAGAGCATTTGGTCAAATGGAAAGGATTACCACTGGAGGATGCAACTTGGGAAGGAGCACATATTCTTGAATGTTCCAATCTTCATTTCTTGAGGACAAGCAATATTTGGGAGGGGAGGACTTGTCATGTCCCCTTTTCAAATATTTAAAAATAATAATCTTTGCTAACGCAGGCAGGCCCAAAAAAGGTAAAGTTTCGGTAAAAGGGGCTAATCTTTGGAAACCAATGGACTAATAAATAAAAATTATTATTAAAATATGTTTTATTAACCCTTCTTGGATGCGAGTTAGTGTTATGCCCTCTTTTAAGGGATTTGGAGGCATTTTGGGCTCATTCCAGAACTCGATTTTTGCTTATTGCTTTGTTGTTCTTCAGAGGCTGCCAAACCTATGAATAAGGAGACCCAAGGATGGGAGTTTGCAGGTTTCTAGGAAGGCTAAGGATGGAAGTTTGAAGCCATTCCATGTGCAAGCTCATGCAGAGTCTCCCCTTGTGCTGAACAGTGCAAATTTGTGGGTTTTCAGGTGTGCTTTTTGTAAGAGTTTGGTGTTTTAAGTTGAGTATTTCATATCACTTTGGGTTGCTGCTATATTTCAGACTTTAAGATGTTAAAATAGAGCTGAATATATGTATTGGGACATGGTTAAAATTTTGAGATAGATTATTAGTGTTCTTGTGGTGTTTTTGGGCATTTTTGTGTTAATTTTGAGAGCTCGATGAGCATAGTTTTTGTCCTATGTTTTTGAGATGTTGTGTAAATGCTATACAGATCTGGAAATGTCATTTTGTAGGACATTATGCTGCTTAAATTTCTGTAAAAATGTCCATTTTCAGATTTATTAATAATATGTGAAGTTGTGAAGTTTTTGGCACTATTTCAGACATACCTGATTTGGGGTTTATTGAGAAATTGGTGGATCTTTGTATTATTGATTGTTTGATTTTGAAAATCTGATTAGAGGCTTGAAATATCATATAAAATTAGAAAAAAGGACATTTCAACTTTCTAGAACATGATCATGTGTAGAAGATGTCTCAGTTTGTGTTCCATATTCATTCAAGATGATGGAGGAAATGACCTCATCTTCTTCTTTGATGCTTACAAATCACTCCCTTGAAATCATCATGAGTTGTTTAATAGAATCCAAGTCCATTTTAGGATCCCCCATGTTTGTCCAGACAACTTGGTCATCTTGGAGCAGAGGTTGACTAGGATAATACAAGGTTAAGTTTTGAGTATTTGTACCATATGTAATGGTCATTTTCCCTAATCAAAATGCAATATAGGCATTTGTTGTTGCTAACCATGGTCATCCTAGGATGATAGGATATCCCCCAGTACTTGTTTTATAAAAAGTACTACAAAATCAACCAGTTAATCCCATGAATGCAAGGTATCAATGGCATCCTCCAACATACCATCGGGAACAATAGTAGAACTATCTGCTAGTTGTAATATTGTTGGAGTTTTCCTAATACCAATAATGTTTAGCTTGCACATCACTTCCTTAGTTATTACATTAATAGATGCTCCTAAATCTATCAAGACATTCTGTACTTGTATTCCTTGGATGGTAAGGGTGACTACTGGACTTCTAGGATCTATAGACTTGGGTATCCTTGGGTTATCAAGCATAAGATCAAAAATTTGGCCAAGGACATGGGTAGTCTTTGGATCTTTCTTTTTCCTTCCTGGAGTTTTAACATAGGCTTCCTTGATAGATTTGTAATATATGGGAACTTCTTTTATTGCATCAAGCAAAGGGATTTTTACCATCATTTTCTTGAGTTGATCAAGCAAGTCTAATGCAACTTGATTCTCGTTCGGCAATACTTGTTCTGTCAAACTACTAGGAAATGGTGGTTTCTTGGCTATAGGAGAAATGACATTGGTAGGTTCTTGAATGGATTCAATATTTGTATCATCTACTTCTATTATAATGGGCTGCTGAGGTGATGCAAGTGTTGTTTCAGATCATAAATGAATATCATTCAAGGTGATGGAATAACTTTATTGTTGGGCTAAGGCTTTTGCATTATTAGGAGTGGGTGTAGGTTGTGCAAGAAATTGTGGTTGTTTAGGAGGGGTTGTATTGGCTACAAGAGGCATTAGAGCTTGCGATTGAGGAGGCGGTGGCAAGGCTGACTGATGCTGCTACCAATTTTGAGAACCTTGAGGTTGTTGCCAACCTTGGTTAGACTGCTGCCAACCTTGGTTAGGTTGCTGCCAATTGTTTTGACTACCCTATTGCTATTGCCATTGACTATTACCACTATAATAATGAAGTGGGTCTTGAGGAATACTTGATTTTGGAGCCCACGACCTGCATTGAGCAACATAGATAATTTCTTCATCTTCATCAATTGCTCTAAACTCTGTAGGCACATACTGTGAGTTCATGCTCGCAACAAGTTTACATTGACAGTTGTGCTTCTTTTCTCTGTAATGAGGAAAATACTCTGCTAGCATAAGATCAACTTCCTCCTTCATCCTTTGTGCTTGCATGGTGTCCAGTTGAGTAGCAACATCATTAATGATGTCTTGCTTAAAATTTGACAGGAGGTTTGACAGTTTTGCTTTACTCCTACACCAAGGTTTTTTTGAAGTAAGTCTCGTACACCTTGTCCTTTTTTTATTGTTGCTTTGGAATAATTCAAACAAATATTTTGGATTTCAACCCATGTCTTTTGTGTAATTTCACCTCCAACCATCAAGTCTGAGGCTTCCATACTCCTATCATGAACTCCTTTCAAAAAGAGATGCTTCTAAGATTCCTCATTTAATTGATGTTGTGTATTACACTACAAGTTAAACATGGACTGAGCAACATAGTCCTCCAAAGTCTCATCCTCCCTTTGTGACATTTTAAAGATGTCATCTCCTTTTAAATCATGGCCTCTACAATATTCCTTGTATTTATGCATTGGCACCCAGACTCATAAACCATCTCAAAGAAACTTCCTTGAGAGTTGATGGGAACAACTTTAGTTTGTGAGTGTCTATGGTGTAATCATAGCTTCAGCAAAGAATGTCAAACTCAAAGAGAAAGGTCTCTGGGTCTTCAGTAATGAGGCCATAAAACTTTGGCAGAGCAACAGAGGGTATGTTCTTTAGATTTTGGTTACCCTGCTGAGTAGGGATTGGAAATGGAAAGGTAGGCTGAGAAGCTACCATTTGTGGATGTCCTAGTGGGGGTTGATAAATAACCAGAGCTAGTGGATTATCTTGATGTTTAGGTTCATCAAAAAGATTATTCAAATGGAGAGATTCTTCAGATGTGGTTGGTGAGTGTTCTTGATTCGGTACTTCTGCAAACACATTCTCAAACAGTTCTTCTTCTTCTTCTTTTCTTCCTTCTTCTTCTTTTTTAGGAAAATGATCTTCCTGATTGAAGTTGGGAAGAAATCTTCCAAGATGGTCTCTTCTCCTATGCATGCAAGATACTAAAATGAAACTAACTGGATGACTCTGCAATGAATACTAGATTGACACCATCCCCAGCAACGGTGCCAAAAATGTCTAGCCAATATAATACCTTTTTAGCTATAGGATTAGACATCTTTCACTACCAAAGTACTATGCCGATCTCCATTAAATGTCAATCTGGGAGTGTGAACTTGAGATGATGTTTGCAAAGTATATGCTCTAATTTCCACTAAAAGCCACTACTACTTTGAATGCAAATACTACTAAGGAAATCTATTTTACCAACAGAAAAGAAAATTACCAAATGCTTAGAAAGAGATCCTAACTACTTAATCATTCATTTATGCACCTATTTCTGCAGGAATAGTAACTGGTTTTGTTTCCAGTGGCTACAAGAACAACAGTTTTACACTTAACTTAGGAAGCTAAATAACTCCTAATGACTAAAATAAACTCCACTTCCATGTGGGCCCCCATGAAAGAATGAAGGAAAGATAAGCTTAGATAAAAGTGTAAGAACTCAACAAAATCATATATTCATTCAAACATGTAGTGGTACACAGATTTGGAAAAAGACTAGATAACTAGTAATCTATCCTTCTATTATTCTCCTATCTTCTCTCTTGACCTTTCGAATACAGATAGGGTCTTATTTAAAGAGAAGGAATAAAAAACTCCTAAATTTATGACTTCCCGATGAAGGATAGTTCATTACAACATGCAAAAGCATTAACTATTCCCTTGAATTCTCATAAATATAGAGCACAACGGATGCTAGATTTGTTCCTCTTTCTGACTTAAACCATCCTCTAGGAATCCAGGTATCCATAACAGCTCATGCATGTTTAAATAACTGCTTCAATGCTTACTTTCCCACTCATTTGCTTTACTAGGTCCCACTTATCATCCATGAAAATAGGTCAATTCTGGTTTTTGTCATCGAGTCTCATTAACACCAACGCTTCCTCAATGCGAGTCTTTCGTGGTCATTTGGTTGATTCCCGTCTGGCTTAGATTCCTATGAACATCAATGATACATACAAAACTTCTAACAAAATCTATTCATATTTATTAATTTATAAGAAAAGCATCAATTATTCAACTAACAGTTCTGCAATCTTTTTGGCTGTAGGAAAACCTACCCATGTTAAGCATACATGAAGAAAGACTTAACAAAATGAACCCTTTTTAAATATAATATCAACTATCATTTTCATGCCGTAAGTTCACACTTTATACATTAAAAGGTTCAAAATACTAGGCTTAAAAGATGATAAGTTTCAACAAGATATAGACAAATGTTCATAAAAAGGGTCAAAAATCATCTATTGTTCTTTGCCATCATTTGTCATTAATGTCAACATAGTATTGTTCTTGTAAAGACTGGTAGAATACTAGAAAAAGAATGAGGCCATACAGACTATATGTTAATGATGAGGTCAAGCAAGACTGAGGATATGTTCTACAGTATGTCCTAATGACATGGACAAGTGTATGTGCAGAGAGTCAAAGACATGTGAGAGTTATTCAAGATTTATAGAAGACATTGTGTAGATAGAGTACTTGAGAAGTAGTTTTTGATGTTTGGATCATATCTCTTAATAGGGATAGGATCATGATGAGAAAAGTTAGACATTGATAGTAGACAGTCTGATGATGATGTTAGCAAATGTGTGAGTTATGAAATCACATGTGTGAGAAGATGTAATTACTATGATCCGATAGTATATTGTAATTGCAAAAATATGTAATGAATTGTAATATCTTAATGTGTTCCTATTATAATTAGTTGAGAAAGCCTTGAGGAAGACTTAGTAAATTATTTTGACGATATGGTATAAAGGAAGGTTATTTTCCTTTTAATTAAAGTAAGTAGTTGTCTATTTTTGCAAGTGATATGTGGAGCCAGTAAATATGAGTGAGTGATCAAAGGGATCAATTTGATGCAAAGTTGAAGATTGGTATTTAAATATGAGAAGATATTTGGTGTAGTATTGACATAGTAAGATCATAGATAAAGAGTTTGAGTTGTGGAGTTTAATTTCATTTCTATTATTTTGAAAGAAATAATACAAAGGCCAGCTGGATAGTGAATTTGGTGGCCTTGCCCCTGAATCTATTTGGACATTGGGTCCATCAACATTCTAAAACTCCTAACAGGATTCAAAGTCTCTTAATAGGGACTTATATGTACTGAATTTAATTCATTAGCTTCTAACAAAGTCCATCCTCTTACATGGAACTTTTATATTGGTACACCATTTTGTGGGTACCATCCCCATTGGGATTTTCCTTTTGATCAAGGGTTTCCTTAGTTAACATGTCTGGTTTTATTGTGTATGTGTATCTTCTCATGGTTATTGATTATATTGTTCACATGCTTAAAGTTTAATAACATCGATAAAAGTTATATTGACTCGATAATTGAATTACCCCCTGGCCCCCCTCCCCCCTCTCAATTATCTTGGTGAACTTTATTTTCTAACAATTGGTATCAGAGCATCAGGTCCTTGAAGGAAAAGCTTAACAACTTAAGGAGATCAATGGTGGGTCATTTCAAACAAGAAAGTCCTAAGATTGATGGAGTTAATTTGATATTTAGAATATGGAGTTCCTTGATGAGATATCAGAATTATGTACTGAACATAATATATAGTTTCCTGATCCAGAATATTTTTGTCACATACAAAAGAATAGATCTACTTTATCAAGGAGTGTAAGAACAAGAAAAGATAGATCCTAATGTGAAGAAGACAAAAAGATTGAAGAAGGAATTGCCTTGCTTATGAAAAGATAGCCAGATGGTGTAAAAAAAATTGTTGGACATATAAATAATTTGGTTATTTTTCATCCAAATATCCTAAGAGAGTAAAAAATACTGGAAAATAAAAAATGCCTAAGGATTGTCTTTTTGATGATAAGAAACTCTATGGAAGATTAGAAGAATTCTCAAATGATAGTAATGATAATGAGCTTTAATTTCTTGAGAAAGATGAAGTAATAGATGATGAAGAAGACAATTTTAAGCCTCATGAAACATGGGTCATCAAGTTTGGCTCAAAATCACACAGTTAAATCCTAATATTCACATCACAATTTGACTAGTTGTGGAAATCATCTCCTACTTATCAATTGATGAGATTAAGGGGCTTTCTAATGAATGGTTCATAAGGCACAACACTTGGTGAAGGTTTTGCAAATGGGGTTGCAAGCTTTGGGTTTAACTGTGGAGGAAACTCCGTAGTTAAGCGCGCTCAGGCTGGAGTAGTACTGGGATGGGTGACCTCCTAGGAAGTCTTGGTGCTTCACCCCTGTGAGCATCACCTAGATCCAATGAGTGCTAACTGTTCCATTTATTCTCATGAGAGATGGATTCATGTTGAATCACTACTCATGAAACATGGGTTATCGAGTTTGACTCAAAATCACACAGTTAAATCTTGATATTCACATCACAATATGACTAGCTGTGGAAATCATCTCCTACTTATCAATTGATGAGCTTAAGGGGCTTTCTAATGAATGGTTCATAAGGCACAACACTTGGTTAAGGTTTTCAAATGGGGTTGCAAGCTTTGGGTTTAACTGTGGAGGAAACTCCGTAGTTAAGCGCACTCAGGCTGGAGTAGTACTGGGATGGGTGACCTCCCGAGAAGTCTCGGTGCTTCACCCCTGTGAGCATCACCTAGATCCAATGAGTGCTAACTGTTCCATTTATTCTCATGAGAGATGGATTCATGTTGAATCACTACTCATGAAACATGGGTCATCAAGTTTGACTCAAAATCACACAGCTAAATCCTAATATTCACATCACAATTTGACTAGCTGTGGAAATCATCTCCTACTTATCAATCGATGAGCTTAAGGGGCTTTCTAATAAATGGTTCATAAGGCACAACACTTGGTGAAAGTTTTGAAAATGGGTTTGCAAGCTTTGGGTTTAACTATGGAGGAAACTCCGTAGTTCAGTGCGCTCAGGCTAGAGTAGTACTGGGATGAGTGACCTCCCGGGAAGTCCCGGTGCTTCACCTCTGTGAGCATCACCTAGATCCAATGAGTGCTAACTGTTCCATTTATTCTTATGAGAGATGGATTCATGTTGAATCACTACTCATGAAACATGGGTCATCGAGTTTGACTCAAAATCACACAGCTAAATCCTGATATTCACATCAGAATTTGACTAGCTGTGGAAATCATCTCCTACTTATCAATCGATGAGCTTAAGGGGCTTTCTAATGAATGGTTCATAAGGCACAACACTTGGTGAAGGTTTTTCAAATGGTGTTGCAAGCTTTGGGTTTAACTGTGGAGGAAATTCCGTAGTTAAGCGCGCTTAGGCTAGAGTAGTACTGGGATGGGTGACCTCCCGAGAAGTCCCGGTGCTTCACCCCTGTGAGCATCACCTAGATCCAATGAGTGCTAATTGTTACATTTATTCTCATGAGATATGGATTCATGTTGAATCAATACTCATGAAACATGGGTCATCGAGTTTGACTCAAAATCACACAGCTAAATCCTGATATTCACATCACAATTTGACTAGCTGTGGAAATCATCTCCTACTTATCAATTGATGAGCTTAAGGGGCTTTCTAATGAATGGTTCGTAAGGCACACCACTTGGTGAAGGTTTTGCAAATGGGGTTGCAAGCTTTGGGTTTAACTGTGGAGGAAACTCCGTAGTTAAGTGCGCTCAGACTAGAGTAGTACTGGGATGGGTGACCTCCCGGGAAGTCACGTTGCTTCACTCTTGTGAGCATCACCTAGATCCAATGAGTGCTAACTGTTCCATTTATTCTCATGAGAGATGGATTCATGTTGAATCACTACTCATGAAACATGGGTCATCGAGTTTGACTCAAAATCACATAGCTAAATCCTGATATTCACATCACAATTTGACTAGCTATGGAAATCATCTCCTACTTATCAATTGATGAGCTTAAAGGGCTTTCTAATGAATGGTTCATAAGGCACAACACTTGGTGAAGGTTTTGCAAATGGGGTTGCAAGCTTTGGGTTTAACTGTGGAGGAAACTTCATAGTTAAGCGCGCTCAGGCTAGAGTAGTACTGGGATGGGTGACCTCCCGGAAAGTCCCGGTGCTTCACCCCTGTGAGCATCACCTAGATCCAATGAGTGCTAACTGTTCCATTTATTCTCATGAGAGATGGATTCATGTTGAATCACTACTCATGAAACATGGGTCATCGAGTTTGACTCAAAATCACACAGTTAAATCCTGATATTCACATCACAATTTTAAGCCTATTCAAGAAAATGTTGAAAATTTATTTGAGACTAATAATGAATTGCAGAATGATATTCAAATTGTGGAATAGAGAGAAGAACAAAGATTTGAACCTAGAGAAAAAGTAAGAGTTGAAACAGTAACACCTAAGAAGAATTTGACAAAGAATCACCATGTTAATTAGATTGTTGGAAGAAAATAAAAAGGAGTTATGAAGAAAACAAAGTTCATGAAGAATTGTGTTTGATTTCTCAAGTTGAACCAAAGAGTACAAATGAGGCATGCAAGAATGAAACACGAGAATTGGTTCCTAGACCTAAAGATAAGAATGTTATAGGAACTAAGTGGGTTTTAAAAAACAAGATGAATGAACAAGGTGAGGTTGTAAGAAATAAAGAAAGACTAGTATGCAAAGGATATTCACAACAAGAAGGTATAGACTATGAAGATACATTTGCCCCTATTTCCAAAATTGAAGTAGTAAGGATGTTCTAAGCTTATGCAACAAGAAAGAAGTTCAAAGTGTATTAGATGGATTTGAAGTCAAAATTTATAAATGGAGAACTTTAAGAAGTCTACATTGAGAATCCTCAAGGATTTCCTTTGACAATAGAAGGAGACTTGGTATCAAAGTTGAAGAAAGTGTTGTATGGACTAAAGTAAGCACCTAGAACCTAGTAAGTGAGGTTGTAAAAGTATTTAGAAAAGTTAGGATTTTCTAAAGGTATTGGAGATAGTAACTTATATTTGAAAGAAACTGAGAATGAATTGTTGATTATTGTGATAATTTGTGGATGAGATAATCTTTGAAGGCAATGATGAAGAAAGTGATAAAATTTTTTATGAAATGAAGAATGAATTTGAGATGAGCATAATTGGTGAGATGAAACATTTCTTAGGTTTAGAGATTGTGCAGAACAATATTGGTATTTTCCTATCATTGATTAAGTATTTGAAAGAATTATTGAAGATATTTGGCTTGGAAAGTTGTAAGCCTATTGGTACACCTATGATAATTGGTCATAAGTTTTCTAGCAAAGATGAGACACCTACACTTGAGTAGAAGTACAAATCCATGATTAGAGGTTTGCAATATCTGACTCGCACTAGACCATATATAGAAAATGTAGTTGGTATAGTAGTAAAATTTCAAGCAGAACCTAAGGAATCACATTATGCAACAATGAAGATAATATTTAGATATTTGAAGGGTACACCTGATTTTGGCCTATGGTATGATAGATTAAATTACTTTACTCTATGTGCATATACTGATGTGGATTGAGCAAGCAATGTCCATGAAAGAAAGAATATAAGTGGTGGAGAATTTTTCCTTAAAGGAAGATTTGTTTCTTGGCTGAGGAAGAAACAATATTGTATTTCACAAAGTACAACAAAGCAAAGTATGTAGCAACAACAAAAAATTGTAATCAGATTATGTGTATGAAAGAGTTTACATAACTTATTATCATACAATGTAATAACAAAAGTACAATAAGTATGTCTAAGAATCATGTGTTACATTCTAAGACTAAGCATATATCTATTAATTATCATGTTTTGAGAGAGAAAGTTGCAGAGAAAGAGATCATATTAGAGTATGTTAATACAAAAGAATACATTGCAGGTATTTATATGAAGCCTTTACCTAAGGACACATTTGAGCATTTGTGAGGTATGCTTGGGGTTATGTCCTTGCCTATTTCTAAGTAGATGATGCAGAGAGTGCATCAGTCCAGTGGTACAAAGCACTATTGTTTATTTGGATTGAATGTTGATGCTTCCTATATAGGGGAGTATCTATGATTGAGCAAAGTCATCAAGGAATCTTGATAGTTAGTACAAAACAATGTCTTTGGACACTCGAGGGTGGTTGAAGACTTTGAGAATTTGATTGACATAATGGTACCTTTTTCATTGATGTCAATGGGGGAGAGATTGCATGAAAAACATCTTCTAGTAGTATGTGGGAGATGTATATGGGGAAGAGAATGTATTAGAGAGAGATGTACCAAAGAAACATGATCACATTGAGTTATATCAATGGGGGATAAGTGTAAACAATTGGTGCCATTCATGTAAGAATGAGGAAGCATAGATGGAGAGTTGTTCCTGTGAGTTTCAAATCTAATTGATGAAGAGGATATTAGAAGATGAGAGAAGAAGCAACAATAGAGTTGAATTTGGTATTCTTGGAACTTAGATATTGTTCATCAATGTTGTCATTGTTGTGGTGTCCACAACACACGCCCCATTCCTCACTAGGAATGGGGACCCCCTACATTTTTTTGACTCCCAGATTCATGAGTCGAAAGTTGGGAGAAAATTGTTAGAGTTAGAATATTAGAGTTGTCAAAATTAGGAAATCAAAAAAAAAAAATACAAAGAAATAATAATAATTTTGAATTGAAAAGGTCATGCGCATAAGCGTGCGCATGGGCAAAGAGCGCATCATGCATCGGTGTGCGGTGGGGGTTATAAAACCTCCACACCTCCACCTCATTCAAGTTGGAGGGTTTTGAGAACACCAAGGTATTTTTTAGTGGCTAATATTTGTAAATTGGCTAATTTTAGAATTTTTTGGCTAGTAATTTGGCTAATAATTTAAGATTTGATACAACTTGAATTGCCATAGTTTTATAAAATTTAGTTCTAGAATATTTAAAATCACTCAATAATTTATTTTATTAAAAAAATTAAACTCAAATATTTGCCACAATATTTGTTACATGATTAGATTTAAGTCACCTAAATATAATATATTAGTGGAGAAATTAAATTGAACTAACCAATAATTATCATAATTATTAGCTACTTTAGGGATAAATCACCAATACTTAGTCTTCACTATTAATTTAAAGTATATGTAACAATCCTCATAATATTCCATGATGTAAAAAAATGTTCAATTTTGATTTGTAATATTCCACGGTGATTAATGAACTTCCTATTATTATTGATATTCGTTAATATTTTATACAAAAAAATTATGATTCAAAAATAAACGCCAATATTAATCATATTTAGAATAAAAAATTGAGAGATTCACCAATAGAAATAAATAACTTTTTTTCAAAATAATGAAAGATTCACCAATATTTTATATCTTTTTTGGAGACATCTTTCTTAAAGTTTACCTTGGAGAACATGCCAAGGTAAACATCCATTTCCGCACCATTGTTCATATCGCACGGTGCATTGACCCTGCTCGCGGTGGCTCTTTGGCCCACGGTGGTGCTAAGCACCCATGCCAAGCATGATGCCCATGTGGCGCACCCCGTGTGGTGCTCATGCGGCACACCACATAGGATGCTTACATGACACACCTTGCTCAACACCCGCACATAATAAAAAACATTGCACCATGCCATATGCTGTGGCGCCTTCAAACCCCTACCCGTGGCAGTGCTAAATGTCGCACCATGCCATATTCCACGATGCCTTCAAACCCCTACCCATAGTGGTGCTAAGTGTCGCACCATGTTTATACTCCACAATGCCTTCAAACCCTTACCCACGGTGGCACCTCAACCCATAGTGCCGTTAAGCACTCGCATCTATTGTTCACTTCGGCGGTGCTTTAAACATTGCACGGTGGCACTTTGTGCCCGCGCCCATCAAACACTCGTGCACCACTTACTTGCTCACACCTGCACTTAATAAAACATTGCGCCCGCAACGTGCCACTCACGCTTGCGGTGTGCTCACCCATTTTTTATTTTTATTTTTTTATTTGATTTAAAATTCCAAAAAAAAATGATAAAATTCCAAAAAAAATAAAAATTGAAAAATAATGATAAAAAAGAAAATAATAAAAATGCCCAAATTGGGTGTTTCATTTTTAGCTTTTACATTTATTTCTAACTCTTTTCATTGACCTAACTAATGTTGCTTTTTTCTCACAATATGCAGGTGATCAAATGGCATCCACATTGGAGTAGCACCTAAACCTATTGTCTTCAAGTTCCAACGTGTACCCTCAAAGTCGAGATTCCATGATGACCACATAGAAATCGGAGATACTGACTTGGGACAGATAGACCTAGGAGAATTCTTAACAATTTGCAACAAGCCAATAGAGAGGTTAGCCATGATGTCCAAATTGATTCGTTCTGGATTAGTAAACATAGCATCACATCTTGTGTTAGTACAATCAATGGAACTAATCATGACCTTATCACAACATTTTGTTCCTAATGAAAGAGTAGTCAAGAGTGTCACCGGAGAGGTGGTTTTGGACCTACAACCTAACAACATTGAAAGGGTCCTCCATCTTTTGAGAGTAGAACAATTCATTAGACTATCATATGAAGCAGTTGAGAGATGGTACATGGAGCATCAACAAGAGGCAATTGACATCATACAGTCTTCATACCTCATTGAGAAGCCTCCTCGGGGAAAGGTAATAGGCAAGGTAGGCATGACTTGGGGATACATGAAGGAGGACATTGGATACTCCATCATTCTTTTGAGCAGAGTCATGGGCTTACCCGTAGCAGGCCACCTCAACACCTTCATGGTCAACTTCATTGAGACCATTAGACAAGCGAAGATACCATTGGATTGGGCCACCACACTAAGTGAAAACTTGTGTGAGCAACTGAGGATGGTGAAGGATAAGAAGAGGTTTTACATGACTTCTTACATGGTGTACCTTCTTTTAGCAAGGGCAACAAACTATCCTAGTTTTTACAAGAGAGGCAATATGCAGGATCCTAATGCATGGCCATATATAGTCTACCCTCAACTGGTGAAGAAGAAACTCTCAACATAGAGTAAGGAATATAGAATCGTGAATGATGCATTCATTATTGTGATCATTCAATTCATTGAGGGAGACTATGGGAAGAGGCTATCTGATAACGCCAAAGCATAGATCACAACTCTTAGAGCCTACTTCATATAGTTCAAAATATTCGCCTATCTACGGGTAGCTAGTGCATCCATCAATCCTAAGAAGCTCCCAAGATACCCAAGTGAAAAATTGGTACTATTGGAGATTTCTCGGCAAATTGAGTTAGCCTATGAGAAAATAACGAGGCAACAAAGACCTTGTTGGGCATGGCCATTAGTCATTGGACCTTATTAAGTGAAGCAGAAATAAGACATTCTATCCTTTGAGTGGGAGTGGGAGAACTATCCTCTTGAAGAATACAACTCTCCTCGACCATACTTTGACAATGTTGGAAAAGTGGAGAGTCTGGTAGAAAAGAACTTCCATCATGAGGATGTCATTGAGGATCACTGGATGAATGCCACAAAAGACTATGATGTTTGCATTAGGGACTATTGTAGGATGACTTTGTATCTAGTAGAATAGGCTCTCCAGTTGAACATCTCGGAGGAGATAAAGTAACAAGATTCCAAGGAGTTACTGGACCCCTTATTCAATGCTGACAAAATTGGTGAAAGACCCATTATGAATGTTGAGGTTGACAGGAAGGAGGCCAATGATATTAATCATCGAGTGAGGCATGTCATCAGAATGAAAAAGGATTAGATCAAGAAACCTTTTCCACTTGATCTAATTCCTAACACAATTCCTACCTTCATAGCTCAGTCTCCTATCAAGCTAAAAATAGTTTACCAGCTTGATCACCTAGTTGGATATTATCACCCTTCTGAAAGGAAGGGAAAGAAAAAAAGAAAGAGGACCTCTCCTTAGAGGATTTAGACAGAACAGGTACCTCCCCAATAGTAGGAATAGAGTCCACAAGGGTCCCAAGATATTGGAGCTACCGAAGTCCAGGATGAATTGTAGTTGCCTCCCGTTGTGTCTAGTCAACTAGAAGAGGGAGAGATTTCACAAGTCTCCATTCCTCTGGCACAAGAAGAGCCAGCTTCTCCTTCTACCTCCGAGAAACATAAGAAACAGATTAAGATTCAAATGAAGAAAAGGTAAAGGATTAGTAGAAGATTAGTGCCCAATCCATCTATTCCCAAAAGTATTCAAGAGGGAAATGAAGAGGAGGAGGAAGAAGAATCAGAAGAGGAAGAGGAACAAGTGCCCCTATAGGGAAGAACTCAACTAGCTAGATCCATAGAGTTACAAAGGAAAAAGAGTGTCACGGGTACCCTGCCATCCACTCAAGTAGAACCTTTAGAGCTCTCTTCTTCAGAAGATGAAGTACAATAGTGGGTGGATGAGTAGAGTGAAGAAAGTAATGATGTTTTCTCAATGTCAAATTTTGATTTCATGCATGTAGGTACAGAGTTGATTGGGGATAAGATCAAGGACACCCTTATAGGTGAACTTCAACAAGAAGACTAGACACAAATGTCACTAGATACACATGGTCCTGATCTTACTCCTCCATCTCCACCATGAGTTCCAATGGTAGAATAGGGCTTGGTGACTCCCCCACCTCAGAGTTTAGAGGAAGAGCATGTTCAAAAGGAGCCATCATCAAAGGAGTGACCAGAACAAATGACCATCGATGAAGTGTTGAAGGAGGGACAAATAGTGCAATATTCTCAACCCCCTTCCCAAGCCACTGAGGTTTAGGCTACAGGGTCTACTAAGATTGAGGCTATAGAAGAAGAGCCCTCCCAATAGGATACAACTCCCAATAGGAGCAACAAAGGGAAGGAGGTTGCAGAACATACTCCTTCATCATCAAGAGCTAAGTCTTTAGCAGGACACATCCCTAGATGAATCCGAAAGGAGATAATGAGGAGTACTAAGCCTTAATTTCATGCTTCAAAGGAAGACATTTGTGATATTGTAGAGATATTGAACAAACTTGAGTCTCCATCACACAAGGTAGCACCATTGGCATTTGTCAGCCCCATACAAAACCATGATTTATTTGCACAAGTGGCTCTCCCTCCTGAAGGTATAGATGCTGAAGGCCTTAGTCTCAAAGATTATGAATTGAAGGATGTTATGTTGGGAAGGCCTACATGGGATTTAGCCTGACAAATGATGACTATGGGAGTCAAAGAGGTCCTCAAGTACATGGAACAAGAGGAGATTGAACTCCATGCACTTTGAAGGCAAGTTGAGATCCTAAAAGGATATCTAGCCAAAGTCATTGGTCCTCTTGATCCTAAACACCCTGAGTAGATGTTGAACACTGTACTTAGAGAAGGGGGAGGATTACAATTAGACCCATTTTTGAAGGCTTGTCAGGAGTGACAAGAAATTTTTTAAGATAAAGGTGTTACCATTATCACGAGGAATTTGAAGTTACTACATGCTATGCAGGAGAATGCAAATAAGATCGTAGCCATTTTGAAATAGGACTTCAGTATCATGGATGAGGTATGGGCTTGGAGCAAGGATTTGTAGACTCTAAAAGCCATAAAAGGCCAAAGATATCAAGTTTTGATCAATGTATATATCAGAGAAGAATTAGACATGATTGATGATTGGATAGAGAAAATAGTGGATAGCAATAAAGTAATGGAGACATTACATGAGGAGATTCATTGGCTCAAGGACCAAGCCCGAGAGTGAATTCTGAAAGTAGAGAGACACTACAATGATGCATGCTTGGATATTTTTGAAGATGAGGAATGAGAAAAGTTGTTACCTATGGAGACAGTAGTGGAGAATTTTAGGAAGATTTTTGTGGAGGTTTTTGATGATGAGGATATCTGACTAGCCTTTAGGACTAAAGAAGCCTTGTTAGAATTGGATAACAAACTCAAGGATTTTGCTGATACCCAGTTTGAGGTAGAAAATTATAGATAGAAGGTAAAAGATAAGTATGAGGCTTTAGATCTTTTGAATGTAGCTAATATTATTGAGATGATAGAGAAATTCAAGGGCAAACATCCAAACATAGCTTTGGGATGAAGAAGAACAAAACCCAAATGCTAGAATTTCAATTTTGACAATTAGTAAAATTTTAAGATTTTTGACCCTGTCGAGGTCTGCAGCTTCACAGGTGCAGAGGTACGCAAGTACATAGCTCCATAGCTCTTTAATTTAGAGGTGCAATGACAGTTAACTGCTAGTTCTAAAAATAGCACTTTACATGCATCGAAAATGCATTTTGAGGATAGTTTAACTTTGACACACACCTAGTAAAGGATCATCTTCTATTTTTGGCACCTCCAAACACTCCTACTTCTCTCTCATGCTTTCTCTATTTTTGACTTGTAAAGGGCTCATGCATCCAATTAATGAATAAAATATGGATGGAGTCCCTCTAAGCACCAGATTAATTATTAGTCTATATATATTTAGTTTAGTTTTAATGTTTTAAAAGCATTTTGTTGCATGAAGATATCTCTCACTCTCAACACAAATTGAGGAGATGATTTCTTATAAATACCCCATTGTAAAATGTAACAAGGGCCACCATTATTATGCAATAAAATTATTCTTTTGGTGCCCACGTTTGGAGTGTAGTGGTTCTTGCCTACATGTGTCATATTTTTGTGAATTTTATTCATGAAATTGTGATTGAGCCAAAGGTTACTTGCATTGTTTCTGGTTGTGCGATCTTTTAGTTTTGGTGTTTGCTACAAATTTACAAATTTTTGTGATGTATCAAGCTTGAGAAGAGATCATCAAATTGTGCCTGCATAGCCTTTTATCTCGCATGAGCGCACTTTTCATGGCCTTGTGATTTGATGAAAGGTGAAATATCATACGATTGTTAAAGTTTCTCACCGACAATTACATTAGTGGATTCTAGGAAGTCTTGCTCCTATTTTCATTGGTTTCCTACTGATTTATTTGAAAGCTTAACTTGTAGCATGTTGTTTTCTATAGCTTATGTCCATTTCGGATTTTAATTTCAAGTTATTTCAATTTCATGTTATTTTATTTCAATTTTTTTATTTGCTTTGCTAACCCCTTGTTAGAATAGGAACTCATTTCAGTTGCATTGTTAGAATTGTATTCATTAAAAAACTAGAAAATACAAAAATATTGTTCTTTTGTGTGTGATTTTGAGACAACAAATAGATTTACTTCATTCTGAGATCATAATAGAACTAGTAAAGGCCTCCTCATGAAAAATCACATTTATCTTCAACTAAGTAGATTTTGGTACGTCAGAAGACAAATACTAAACCTTGGAGTTGATCCCAAAAGACTAGCTTTTCAAGAGAGGAATTGCGCAATGGATTCCATTCATTGGCCTTGTGTAAAATTACTGCCCAAAAATCATCAATGCCAAAGGGGGAGGTTGTTAGCATGAATGCTAATGGTATTCCTTTGGGGGAGTATTGTAAACATTGCTAGAATAGTTGGGGAGATTGTTAGCATGCTTAGCATGTTGCATTCATGATTGTGTTTGTCATTGATGTCAACATAGTATTTTTCTCTAAAGACTTGTAGAATAGTAGATGGAGAATGAGGTCGTACATACTATATGGTGATGATGAGGTCAAGTGCAGTTGAGGATATGTTCTATAGTATGTCCCGATGAAGTAGAAAAGTGTGCATGTAGAGAGTCAAAGACATGTGAGAATTATTCAAGATTTACCAAATATAGTGTACAAATAGAGTACTTGCAAAGTGGGTTTTGATGTTCAGATTGTATCTCTTAACAAGGATAGAATCATGATTAGCAAAATTAGATTGTGACAATAGACAATCTGATGATGATTTCAATGAATGTATGAGGTCTAAGGTTGTACATCTGAGAAGTTGTAATTACTATGAGATGAAAGTGTTTTGTAATTGTAAAAAGATGTAATGAATTGTAATATCTTAATGAGGTCCTATTATAATTAATTGGGAAAGCTTCAAGGATGACTCGGTAATTTATTTTGAGGATAAGGTATAAAGGAAGGTTATTTTCCTTGTGATGAAAGTAGGTAGTTATGTATTTTTGTAAGTAATATGAAAAGTTGGCAAATGCAAGTAAGTGATAAAAGGGATCAGTGTGATGCAAAGTTGAATATATGGTACTAAGATTTGAGAAGGTATTTGGTATGGTATTGGCATAGTAAGAGAATAGAGAAAGAGTTTGAGTTGTGGAGTTCAATTTTATTTATATTATTTTGAAAGGAATAATATAGAGGTGAGTTGGATAGTGAATTTGGTGGTCTTTCCTCTTAAGTTGGTTAGAAAGTGGGTACATATGCATTCTACAACTCCTAATAGGGTTGGAATCTCCTAATAGGGATTCAAAGTCTCCTAATAGGGACTGATATATACTAAATGCAACTCATTGGCTCCTAATAGAGTCCATCCTCTTACAAGAAACTTTTATATTAGTACATCATTTTGTGGGTACCATTCCCACCATGGTTTTTCCTTTGATCAAGGGTTTCCCTAGTTAACATATCTTCTTATGGTTTTCAAGTATATTGTTCACATGCTTAAGGTTTAATAAGGTTGATAAATTTATATTGATCTGATAACTAATTTACCCCTCCCCACCCTCTCAATTATCTTTGTTGACTTTACTTTCTAACAACACTACCCTGTAATCATACTGCCAAGGTCTATAAAGTAATATGTGACAACTACTCATATCCATAGTATCACACAACACTAGATCCTGATACTGCCCAATCTAGAAATTAACAAGAGACTTCTCCCTCACTTCCAAAGCATGTTCATTTTCCAACCAACTGGTCTGATAAGGAAAAGGATGTCCCATTCTCTTCAAACCAAGTTTTTGAACCATCTCCTTAGCAACTAGGTTATCAGTACTACCACAATCCACAATCACATTCTAGCATTTACCTCTAGACTTACAATGAGTCCTTAAAAAATTCCTCTTTTGACAAGGTTCTAACACCATTTTACCAAATAATTCTCATTGAACTAGCAAGTCATCCTCCACCTAAAGCTCATTCACCAAGTCCTTATTCTCATTCACCACAAAAAATCTTCTATACTCAGCCTTCTTTTTAGCATTGGGACATTCGAAAGATCTATGTCCTTCCTCTCCACTTCTAAATCATGTACCCTTAAATGCATCTCTACCTATTCTTCTCCTCTGCTCAACAAGTTTTGGTTCATCCTTAGTAATCTTTTTATTCTTCATTGAGTGTTACTACTTCTCCTTCCCTTAGGAATTACCTTGATTTCTTCTTTTCAACTTATCTTCTCCCTTCAAAGCATGTTGATAAAAATCCTTAACTGACATTTTTCAGCATTCTTATCTCATCCTAAATATTGAATCTCAAACCATTAATATATCTAGCCACCTTTTCCTTATAAAGTCCTCTATGTACATACCTAATAGTTAACTTGTAGAAATTCTTGATATAATCCTTCAAAGTCATATCCTTTTTCTTTAAATTTTGCAATCTCTTAAATAATTCAAGTTCATAATAAGTAGGAATGAACTTAGCCTTTAGTTTTTTCACCATCAATCTTCAACTATTGATCTTGATTTCACCTTCCTCTTCTGTATCTCTTTGCAATTCTTTCCACCATAAAGCAACATGTCCTTTACACTTAGTATGTGCCAACCTCACTATGACCAAATCTGCAATATCCTTTAACTCAAAGTAATCTTCCAATTCACCAATACAATCAATCAGGTCTTTAGGATTTAGAGTACCTAAGATGTTGACATAATGGGTGTTTTACAAATTGCATAATTTTGTTTATATTGTATTATTTTATTATGTAATTTTACACCTAAGGGCACCTAGATGGGCGTGCAACATGTAAAGATTCCCAGGGGATATACTTGATGAGTTGAATTGTAATATTGTGATAATATTATATGTAATTATTTAATATTAGGGAAAAATAAATTAAATGCTCAATATTAAATATGGGTCAATAGAGGTTTGGTAGTGCATGGTTTACGTAATGCCACTTGGTGGTTTTGTAGGTAACCACAAGGGTAGTTGTATAGGCAAGGTAAAAAGAGAAAAGGAAAAAAAGGAAAGTTGAGCAAGACAAGGCTTGATAGATAGCCAAAGAAGCATTTGTGAAGGTTGGAAGCATGGCATAGGATGTGTAGATTCATGATTGTTCACATGGATTACTTAGTTGTGGCTCTGACTTTGAAGGCTTCCTTGGTTGTATTGCAATGGTATTTTGCTAAATATTACATAGTGATGGATGCTTTTAGAGGCTTTTTTCCCCCTCAATGAGGATTTTCCAAGGTATATCTCGTGTCACATTTTGTGGGTATGTTGTCTATTCTCTTGGATGTGGACTCCAAGTGATTGTAATTACTTATTTATTTTAGATATATTATGGGCTATGTGGAAATGGTAATATTTTTATAAAAACAATTTCCTTACACGAGAAATTAGCAACATCCATCTTGTACTTCAGCTTCAATTGAGCTTTAGATCTATCCACCAGACCAGTTCTACCTTCCATAGATCTCTCCATGCAATCAGTTCTATCTTCTCCACTAGATCTAGCAACCTCACAGTGTTCAAAAAATTCCTCATAACCATGTTTTATACCTGCATTCCTTAGTACACTAAATATAGCTCTCGTGATCTCAACAACCATGCCATTCTTCATCAACTCCATCTCAATTCTCAAATCTGATTGAACCTTCTCTTAAATCTTGTCTCCAAAGCATCACAGAGATTTTAAATCACCCCAAGTCCAATCTTCTTGGAGGCATCTTTCAATATTTTAGCAAATTCCTAATAGGAACCAACCAGATCAAATCTAGATTTGATACAACTTGATGTAGTGCAAGACAAGTGTGCCTCTAAAGGAGGTGATCTAGCCCCCATTAATAACCACACAATTAAAAATGCACCACATAATACATGATTTGATAGATAGTTCAATGCTTTAGTCATCAAACAACTAATTACATGAAATGTGTTGGGTTGTAAGGCCTTCCTATTTATGGGCAAATACAAAGAAATTACAATAATAGTTTTGAAAAATCTCACAAGATCCAAATAGATCCTAACTAGTCTAGATCTATAATAGCACAATAATCTGGTAGAAACTCCAAGAAAGATATGAACTTGAGCTCACAAGCCACCAAGATATCTTCTTGTTTCCCAAGCCCACACTTTGCTACTAGCTCTACTAATTTTTTCTCATCTCAACAAGTCTTTCTCAATGCCATAATGAATGAATTGAATGAATCTGATCACAAAACCCTCTACTTATACTAGACCAAGCCACAAGTTGGTCTAGCAAGTTACATTAAATAAACACTAACATTAAATAAATTCTCAATCTACAAAATTTTGTCTGACAGATTACATAACACTTAGGACAAGCCCCAAGTTTACAATGCATAACTAACTCATAAGGTAAAATATATTATGTGGACTTATCCATAGACCCAGACATTATCTAACGATCTTGATCTAAGATCGCATTGGCCAACTCCCATTTATTAAAGCTCGCAGAAACAATCTTCAAAGTTTGCCCAAGAAATAGGAACACATTACCAATAGTGACCAAAAGAGTTCTATCTCCAGTATGATTAGTCCAATCCTTATGCGCAGATAGGATAAGATCTACCAATATGACTCAAAAATAACCCTAACTGCACAAAATATAAGATCCACAAAATCTAAGTTGGATGCTCCTTTAGGATTTCCCACTACCCTAGGATTCTCCTACATCACTTTGTCCCCCCACCCCTCCCCTACCTTTTTTTTAAAAAGTCTTTGAACTTTTTCTTTTTTTTCAGCTTTTAAAATGGAAAGTGATTGTTGACAAGCTAATGTAGTACACAAATCTAGTCAAGATAATCCATCCACTTATTATTGCACAAGAATCATTACAAAACTATACAATTTGTAACTTTAATTATTTTCCATTTACCAACCTCCTTCTATAATGTTCAATAACTCCTTAAATAACTAAAAAACACTCTAAACTAAAAAACCCAAAAAATCACCCCCTTTGGTAGATATTTACGTTTCTTGATATTTGGCATTATTTGTAATCTTTGAAATAACTCCTAGAATGTTGAATCTTTAATGACACTTTCCTTAGACTACGATAAGAAAAATTGCCAATGAACCTTTGAAAATAGAAACATCATTTCAAAGTTATTACAAGAAGAAAAAAAACTCAAAAAAGTAGAAAAGATACATAAAGAAAAATGAAGGGGTCTAAACAATTGTTTTTAGCTCACAAAAAATAATTGAAATGGTCACCAACTAAGCAGAGAAGAGTTGGAAAACTACTTAACTCCTCTTGATGCAGCAACATGTAAAAGTTATTGAAAATCCCATGTCTGAGTCAAAAGTTATGACCCCTAAAGTTCATGCATCATTCTTGCCTTGTTGAAATAAATCCAACTCTTGCAAGTGACAGGTTGTAAACTACTTCAACTTTGTCAAATCCAACTTCATCACTTCCCACTTAGATATCCGCATGCTATCTCTTTTTGGTAACTCATTCCACTACATCAAATACCTATTGTATTAGCCATGCCTTATGAGGGTAGTCCACTTTTCTAGAATTCTTGCAATATTTTCCTTCTTCTTATGTAGAAGGTGATTTTTCCAATCCATATCTTTTCTACTATATATATCACAAGATTCTCCATGGAATGCATACATATCATAAAAATTAAACACAAGAGAGATATCTAAATTTTCTAGTAAGCTAACCTCATAAGCATTATCATAAATCTTCTTGTTAATTTTGCAAGGGTCAATATTTTCGTACTTCAACTTATGGTATGTGCTAGTAGGGAATCTCTCATGTCTCAAGTAAACCATGACCAAACCAACTTTAGTAAATATATGTTGTCTTCTATTGGAATTCAAAACAATTTTGTAGCTCTCATTATTGTCATGTAACTTCTATCTTACATCATGTCAGATTTGGTGAAGGTGTTCAACATTTAAAGCTTCCCCATCATCACTAATTATGTCTCCAAATGGTAGTGGTACAAGATCTAGAACAATTTTAGAATACTTTTAGGAGATGTTCCTATTGATCCATCAATATAAATATTATAAGAAAATTATACCAAAGGTAGTGCCAAGTCCCACTACTTGGGCTTCTCATCAACAATGCACTGTAATAGACTTCCCAAACTCTAATTGGCTACCTTTATTTTCCTATCTATTTGAGGATGATGTGAACTTGCTAAATTGTAACTTGGTTCTTCCATAAAGTCCCTTAGTAATGACTTGAGAATTTAATATCTCTATTAGATGTAATAGTTTTCGAAAGACAATCTAAGCAAAAAAATTCTTGATGTAGGAGCTTCCTAGGCTTTCTTGCAATCCCACATGTTGGAGCTGAGTGCCAAAGGTTTCCAATTTTTTGTTGCTACTAAGTTGTTTAGGGGAGGCTGAGTTACTATAGCTCTAGAGGATGTTGAGTTACTTTAGCTCTAGTGGATATTGAGTTACTATAGCTCCTAGTGGATGACAAGTTACTCTAGCAATCTAGTGTTGACCAAGAATTCCTTCATGTACCGAGTGAACTTGTTGGTGCCAAGTTTTCTATTAATTGCTAAGTGTTCTTGTGTGTGTTGAGTGCCAGTATTGGTCTTGGTTCTATTCATGCTGATTTTTTTGTGATCTAACTTTTGACATTTAATTTATTTATGGGTATTTAATTTGTGTTATGGCCAACTTGTGGCTCAATATATATTTAATGTGAGGGATTTAATTTAGTTTGTAATGAGCTAGGTCAACTTGTGGCTTAGTTGGGTATAAGTAAAAGATTTTTTGGAGTCTTTAGCATAGTTGGAGAATTAATTCATTCAGAGGAGTGAAGGGGATTGTGTAGATGTAAATTTTAAAGAGCTAGGGATGTGGCTTGAGAACCAAAGGATTTGCTTGGTGGACCTGAGGGTACAAGCATGGATTTTTCTTGGTGTTCTTATCCAATTGTGGATTTGGACTAGCTAGAATCGAGTTTATAAGTGGATCTTGTTGGATCTTGCAGAACTAATTTTGTAATTGTTGTTTGTATTTGTCCCTAACCTGGAAGGCCTTACAACTGGGCATATTGCATGTAATCAATTATATCTATGAATAAAGAGTTATAATTTGGTATTTGATCTTGTCTTGGTGTTGCTTTGCTGTATTTTTTTCACTATGTGGTTTTTTTTTGGGAGATAAGACATCTCCTTTGGGGATTTTCCTGCCTTCCATTGCATCAGGTGTTATCAAAGCCTAGTTTTTCCTGAGTGTGTAGACAAATCGCTGAAGTTGAGGCAGTTTTCACTAGAATTTGTAAAGAAGCTTGATCTTATGGCTGATTGGTGGATCTATTACTTAGGGTTCGCTAAGATTTTGGAAGATACCTCCAAGAAGATTGGACCCTAGGGAAAATGATGATCGTAGTGATGTTGTAGAGGAAAGGATATCAGAGAAGATAAGAGTAGAGTTTAGATCTAAGATTGCATTGATGAAGAGTGACATGAATGTTGAAATTGTAAGTGCTTTAGGTGGTGTACCTAGGCATGTGGGTATTGAAGGTAGTTATGAGGAAGTTGTTGAAGACTTTGAAGTTGTTGGATCTAGTGGTGAGGACATAACTGATCATGTGGAGAGACCCATTGGAACTAGGGCCAGTCATTTTACTAGACCTGGATCTCAGTTGAAGCTGAAGCATAAGATGGAGGTTTCTAATTTCTTAGGTACTTTGACTCCTAAAGACCTGATTGATTAGGTTGGTGAATTGGAAGACTACTTTGAGCTTGAACATATTTATTATCCACTCACATTAAGGTTATCACAAAATAATTTGAAAGGACATGCTACTCTTTGGTGGAAACAATTACAAAGAGATAGAGAAGAGGAAGGTGAAATGAAGATCTCTAGATGGAGGTTGATGGTGACTAAGTTGATAGAGGGAAGGAGAAGCAGGATAGCTTGGAAAAAGCTAAACTAAGAACTAAAAGTGAACCAAAACCTACTCATTAGAAAAGAAGGACAAGTGGAGGTGGATCTAGAGGTAATTATTTTAGATGTGGTAAAGAAGGGCATAGATCTTTTGAATGTCCACTTAGTAGGACAATTGTTATTTTGAATGAGGTTGTAGTTCAAGGCAGTCAGCCTAAGCAAGGAGAAAGTTTGCTAGCTTGGTGAGTACTAGTTGGTGAGAGGATATTGGATTCTTGTCAGAAGACTAATTTTTTTAGGACTTGTTGTAAGTCTTGTGGAAAAGTTTGCAAGGTGATTATGGATAGTGGTAGTACTGATAACCTTATTGCTAAGGAGATGGTTTAGAAACTTGGTTTGAATAGAGTAAGGCATCCTTATCCTTATAGGATTGGTTGGTTACAAGGTGAAAATGCTTTGGAAGTAAGGGAGCAATGCCTTTTTAATTTTTAGATTGGGTAGTATAAGGATTAGGTGTTGTGTAATATTGTGGACATGAATAGTTGTCATGTGTTTCTTGGTAGACCTTGGCAGTATGATTGTAGGTTTGTGCATGATTATGTCAAGAATGTGTTTACTATTGAGAAGGTGGTAGGAAGTTTTCCCTAATTCCTTTGCAGAATGAAGAGCTCGGTAAGAGGAACTTGAGTATTGGTAGTTGAGTTGAGTTGGTAGATTTTGAGAAGGTTGGAGATCATTGTGGAAAGAAGACCTATAACACACCTAAGATGGATGTGAAGAAGTAGAAGAAGAACAAGGGAAAGAGTGTACCAGTTGAAGATTTGGAGGATATGTATGTAAAGAGCTAGTTTGGGATTTATGTGTTGAATCCTAGAAGATATTTTTCTAGTTACTAGAACATATTTTCAAACCTGTGGTGTCTGATGTAGGAGCATCCTAGGCTTTCTTGCAATTATGCATGTTGGAGCTGAGTGCCAGTGGTTTCCAATTTTCTATTGGTGTTGAGTTTTTTAGTGGAGGTTGAGTTATTGTAGCTCTAGTGGATGTCGAGTTATTGTAGCTCCTAGTCAATACCAAGTTACTATAGCAATCTAGTGTTGACCGAGTGTTCCTTCATGTTGTTGGAAATATAAATGGAGTAAGTGAGAGGGGAGGGTGAATCAGTTACTAAAAAAATAAATCTTAGATCCCTTAGATGTCAATAAAAATCAAAATTTTGATTAAATTGTATTCTATTGTAACTCAACAAACACACATGCACTCAGTTTACAAACACACATGCACTCAGTTTATACTAGAAAATACTATAACTCAACAATAATTGAAATAATAGTTGTAACTCAAAAAATCAAATACTTAAGATATTTTCTATGATTATCCTTAAAATTAGCTTCATTGCATACACATAAAATAAATATCATGAACACAAGTGACACCAAGATTTAACGTGGAAACCCAATTTGGGAAAAACCACCAATTGTAACTAGTTACTAATTTTTACTCTTCTGAAGTGAGCCCTGTTAGGAGCCAACCTTGGAAAAGGTTACAAAACACATTTTTAGGTGTGAACCTATTAGAAAATTTAATCACCCTATTAGGAGTGGCCTTATTAGAGGTCTTTGGACACTTCAATCTAGAAATACCACCTTGTTAGAGGATTTACAAATAGTTGTTAAGCCAACTTGGTTTAGAGATTTAGATCACTGCTACAATGGTTAGAAAGTAAGAATGAGATGACCTAATTTTTGAGGCAACCAAATTTCTAATTATAGATCTCAATTCTAGCTTGAATACTTGATCCTTCCTGATTGAATGTATCTTTACAACTCAATAAGGATATTCTACTTATCCTTCTACTTCGCTTCCTCTAACCATCTTCAAATATTCTATTTTTTTGTTCCACACATTCAATCCTCAACTTGACCTTATATTTATATCTTACACATTGTCAAGTAAGCTTGAATATAACTTAGAGTACTTAATATTTATTTCCTCAACCGGTTAGAGTTAACCATTAAATCAATTAAACTCAATATGCCAAAATAAGAAAATTCTCCATTAGTCAACCAAGCTCAGTGGATACTAACTCAAAAATTATTTTCCTATGTTAACCAAGTGAACTCAGTTAGCACTACATATTTACAAAGTTCCTTTGGTAACCAAGTGAGCTTAGTTAACACTGGTTCCATTCACCATTTTCTTCATTAATTTAGTGAGCTTAGTTAACACTAAACTTCTACAAACTTTCTTTTGAAGACCAAGTGAACTCAGTAGACACTATATTCTAAACTAGGTAGACTTTAGAATGCTCTATCAACACATGAAACTGTCTTCATTGCTCGAGTGAGGTTGACATACACTGACTAGAAATGATATGACATTTTTTCTAACATCAAAGAAAATACACAATTAATCAATTGTTTTCAACAATCTCCCTTTTTGGCATTGATGGCAACACAACATGTCATAACACAATGAAATTTTAGAGCAAGAATAAAGTATGAAACATATCCTTTGTTTCATTTTGATTATCATCTATGAGAACTCCCTCTATCAGTGTGAACTCCCTTTGCCTTCAGTGTTACCCTCTATCAGCAAAACTCTATCTTCAACATATTCTTCTAATATCTCTGGAGTAATAAAATTTTGTGAGATATGACAAAAAAATTCTCCCTCTTTGACATCTCATGCCAAAGATAGTCTTTAGTGAATATCAATGTACTTTATGTATTGGTTCATTTGTAATGTGTCTTATTAATACAACATCAATTGTTTGATCTTCAACATGCTCTGGTTGATGCATCACTAAGTTGTATTTAGTAAGCTTTAGCTAGGGGAATGACCCCTAACTTACCTCTTACATAAAAAAATGCATCCTTAGGTAATAGCTTAGTGAATATATCTACAATTTCTTCAATGGTCATAGTTCTAGTAGGAGCCAACCCAGTTTAAGGTTACAAAACACACTGTTAGGTGTGACCTTGTTAGAGATCTTTAGACATTTCAATTTAGAAATTCCACCTTGTTAGAGGACTTACAAATATATTTTAAGCGAACTTAGTTAAGAGATTTAGATCATTGCTACAATGGTTAGAAAGTAACAATGAGATGACTTGATTTCCAATGCAACTAAATTGCTGATTTTAGATCTCAATTCTAGCTTGAATACTTGATCCTTCTTGATCAAATGTATCTTTGTAGCTCAAAAAGGATATTTTTCTTATCCTTCTACTTCACTTCCTCTAAGCATCATCAAATCTTCAATTTTTTTGTTCTACACATTCAATCTTTAACTTGACCTTTTATTTATATCTTGCACATTGTCAAGTTGCCTTGAATACAACTTAGAATACTTAATTTTCATTTCCTCAGTTGGCTAGAGCCAACAATAAAATCAATTGAACTCAATATGCCAAAACAAAAAAATCCTTCCTTACCTGACCATGCTCGGTAGATACTAACTCAGAAACAATTTTCTAGTGTTAACCAAGTGAACTCAATTAACACTGCATATTTACAAAGTTCCTTTGGTAACCAAGTGAGATCGGTTAACACTAGTTCCATTCAATATTTTCTCCATTAATTGAGTGAGCTTGGTTAACACTCAACTTCTACAAATTTTCCTTTGATAACTGAGTGAACTTGGTAGACACTATCTTCTGAACTAGGCAGACTCTGAAATGTTTAGCAGACATAAGAAACTATCTTCATCGCTCGAGCGAGCTCGACATATACTGACTAGCAATGATATGAAATTTTGTGTACAATCAAAGACAATACACAATTTATCAATTATTTTCAACACACATGCCGAGTGAACCTATTGGTGCTAAGTTTTCTACTAATACTGAGATTACTGTGTGTGCTAAGTGTCAGTATTGGTCTTGGTTCTATTGGTGGAGTTTTTTGTGAGCTAGCCTTTGACATTTAATTTATGAATGGGTATTTAATTTGTGTTGTGACTAACTTGTGGCTCAACATATATTTGATGCGAGGGATTAAATTTAGTTTTTAATGAACTAAGCTAACTTGTGGCTTAGTTGGGCATAAGTAAAGGGTTTTGTGGAGTATTTAGCATAGTTGGAGAATTCATTCATTTGGAGGAGTGAAGAGGATTGTGTAGATGCAAATTTTGAAGAGCTAGGGCTATGGCTTGAGAACCATAGGATTTTATTGGTTGACCTAATGGTACAAGCATGGATTTTTCTTGGCATTCTTATCCAATTGTGGATATGGACTAGCTAGAATCAAGTTTGTAAGTGGATCTTGTTGAATCTAGTAGAATTGATTTTGTAATTGTTGTTTGTATTTAGCCCTACCATAAAAGCCCTTGCAACTGGGTATATTGCATGTAATTAGTTATATCTATGAATAAAGAGTTGTGATTTGGTATTAGATCTTGTCTTGGCATTTGTTTGTTGTATTATTTCCACTATGTGGTTATTTGTTGTAGAATTGCAATAGGAAAGGTAAACTTCTAGGAGGGTTGAATCAGTAGTTTAAACTTGGACCCACAAAAACTTTCACCATGCATCCATGTCATACATTTACCAAGTAAACTAAAATAACATCTAAAGTATGTACATCTAAAACATGTAAGCAAGTAAACATTCACACATCTACACCATATATGATTACCCAAAAACCCTCCAATTAGAAGGTAAAATTGGGGTGGGGGTGACACCCACAAATCTTCACTACTACAATAATAAAGTGTATCCAATGAAGGTTACAATATTTTAACCATGAAACATGATCTATCCTATGAAAGGCCTTCTCTATTAAAGGCTTACAAATATTGTTAGGTCTCACCCTATTAAAGGATTTCAACACCCTTTTAGAAGTGTTCCTTGTTAAAGGACTTCAACTCACAATTAAGTAAGCATCTTGTTAGAGGATTTCAATATGACCTATTAAGATTACTTTATTAAGAGGTTTAACTGATTCACCTACTAGAATGATTCAACAATGATCTTATGGTTAGCACTTCCTTACCTGATGACAGATCTCATCTATACTAATTTATTTTTGATCCTCCTTGATTAGATGTCTCTTTGTTGAATTCTATCTTCTTTCCTTTATTCTGGTCTAACTTATTCTACAATGAAATCTTAGATCATAATTCCTTAGCCACCATGAATACTATGTTTGCACATGCAAACTAATCTCTTCGCTCCTTCACACACCTTCCACACCATCTTCATATCATGGATAGGTTATAGTTTGTCCTCCTTAAAAAGACTTTGGTGACTTAGGATTAGGTATGAATCAACGATTGTGATTCATCCATTTTTCCACTTAAACCTTCCCATTTTCTAATTGGTTGTGTACAATGCATTGGGAATCCAACTTAAGATTTGTCCTTATCTTCAAAGTATTATAATTCATCTTTAAGTTGGCTAAAAAATGGTTTATATAGTTGTTTGTTCCACTACAAACAAATATTTTAAAATTGTGTCACTTGGCATCTGAAATCTATGATGCTCAGCATATACTATCTTATATACTGTGACTCAACATTTGTATCACTTAGCATCCACTATTTACTCAGGTCCTATGTCGCCTAGTGTACACTATCTTCTTATCACTTGAGTGACTCAGCACATGAGTGGCTTAGCACTCACTATGGATTTAGCATGCTCTATAATATACATGTTGTGCTCGACATGTATTACTTGTTTGGTATGAACTAATTAAATAACTTAAGTGTGTTGACACTCATCAAACCAATCTAAGATCAACAATCTCCCCCTTTGACATAAGTGTAAAAAACAATTGAGTATGCATTAATATCCTTATCCTTATGAGCATAACATATTTCTAACTCGACTTATTTACAAAACTTTAAAATTTCAAAATTTGGTAATAGCTTGTACACCTCAAAATTTGGTAATAGCTTGTACACCTCAAAATTTTAACTCCCCCTAAGTTGATAGGTCTGATCTATATCCAAATTTTTATACTCCTGTTGATTAAATATGCCTCAACTTATACTCTTTGACTTCATGTTATTTTTGTGCTTGCTCTGACTTAGCTTAATCTATCTTGTCTTTGTCTCTTTTCTTACTCTCCCTCTTGTTTCTCTTATCTTTGTTTCTCTAATTTATGCTCCTTTATTTCTTACTCTCCCCCTTTTATTCTATCTCTACCCCTTTTTTGACACTTATGTCAATGGGCTATACACTTAGTGTGTGTTTGTCCAATGTGAGGCCTCGCCTTGACCCATTGTAGCATAGTGATACATTACTATTATTTTGATACTCATGACTCAAGATGTCGAGACATTATCTGATGCTTTGAACATATTATATTATTTTATATTGTGTAATGTTACTTTCAGATATTTGATGTTCGTTATTTAATGTTTTATGTATATCTATGTTGATGAAATAAGTAAATGTAGGATTAACACATTGATTATGAAATTTTTATGATTAAGGATATAAGAAGGATGAAAGAAACCCTGATTTATTTTAAGATGTATGTTTCAATCTCTATGATTCCTGATATGTATATACATATGTGCATGTGATTTTATGGGACTACTAATGTGTGCAATGAGTGTGCAGGTTATTTTAGCTGAGAAACCCAATGGAGGAACATAATTGATCCCTAGGTGCTAATTGTGGAAACCTTGTTGTTCGTAATTCAAGTATATTTTTGTGAGATGTATGTATGTATCTTTCTGTGATCAACAAATGTTAATGTTCTTAACTATGTTCTTATAGTGTCACTGGACACTCATGAAATTGTTTATACTCTTCAGCGTGCTAGTTAGAGTTAGCTATTTAACCTTTGGACCTAAGTCAGATTTAGTTAGTGTCCTTTTGCTAATTTGTTTCCTAATCAAGTTTAGTCACCCCTAATCTGGATTAGTGCTTCATCTGCATTTTTTAGAGTTGCTAGTTGGTCATAAATATTTCCTAACTTTTGTTTGGTTCTAAATCTATTCCTACGGCTTTAAAACATGAAATATTTATACCCAAAGGGTATGGGTATGGGTTGGGGGTATTTTCCAACCCCTAAGCCCCTTTTATTGACTTTTGAGGTCACTCAAAAAGTCTATTTTTGCCTTTGTGCGAAAATTGCAAGTGGCTACCATGAGTTGCATCACCTCATCTCCACTTAGTGGTTAACCTTAGTATGGGTTGAGTTAGAAACTTCTAGATTTGTAGGTGGGTGGGGGAAGTTTTTATTTTGTTTGGTGGTTGAGTTTGAGACTTATTTAGAGGTCCTTCTTGGAGTAGTTTTGGTTGTTACCCAATCTCTACTTTTAGAGAGGAGTCTTGAAAGATTGAAGGCAAGGAAGGGAAAAGCTCTACTCAAATTGTTCATTTGCCATTACCTCTTTGTGAAGGTAGGAGTTCTTCATCTCCCTTGTTCAAATTTGTATGCTTGTTTCATGCTTAAATGCTATGATGTTGTTATTTGGATTCTTGTACGTATGCTGGGTATGTTGGGAAGGATTGAAAACCATGTTTCTTGAATGCCTTTCTTTCATGTTTATGTTTGAATTTTGTAGTTTTCTTGTATGGGTGTTTTGGTATTACTCACCCTTGGATAGGGTAGAAGTGACCAATTTTGAGAAAGGTTTTTGTAGTTGGACTCCAACAAGTGTAGAGTCTCTTCTCAAGACGAGGAGAGGGAGAGAGGGTAGGGTGTTATGGGCCCCTACCTGTCAACACAAACCTCGTATGAGTTTGGCATGTTAAAATGGAAGAACGAAAGTTCTTGGTTTATAGCCCCGATTGGGCATCTATTTTGGTGTTGTGGCTGACTTCTCCTATTAGAAGAATCCACCTTTCCCTAGTTTTGATTCATTGTGAATCCTATTGTGAAAACCTAGTATGATTATGCATGTTTGATTTTGTCTCTGGGTCATGCTTGTTGACATCTGATCAAATTTTGTTCTCTCCAAAGTTCTTAGAAATGTGTTGCAGAAATTGATATGGAACCCTTGATGAGGGTCATGAAGGAAATTCAATTAAATTGTTGTAATTTTGGGATTAGAATCTTATGTAATTTTTATTTCAAAACCTTGTTGTAATGGCAACGACATCGAGTTTTCTTCCTGGTTCTTTCTCGACTGAGCCTTTGAATCAGGTTTGCCAATAAAAAATGGTGATTGAGTAATATTGCTTATCATGAGACTTAATCGTAATTCTCAGTTATATGGATGCACATCAAAAATATGATGGAAATGACGTTGATTCAATTAGGCCAAAATTTCAAGTTTTCTTATATGTTGGAAACACAAATTTTATTATGAATGAAAGTTCAGTTTTTGTGATTATTGTAATTAAATCAATTCTTGCATTGTGGTTTAAATCAATAACTAAATCTCTCGGTTTATTTATTTGCAAGTAGTCCTATTAAATTTACTTTAAAAAAAAAAAAAATCCCTTCTTGGTTATTAAATCAACTGGAAAATTAATACTTAGAAAAATAAAGACAAAAAAAAAAAGTTCCAAGAGAGTAAAAACTCTTTGGTTTTTATATGGGAAAAAGAGTTATTACCTCTTTGGTAATAGAGAATCTAAAAGATTCTCTTAATATCCTTTTAGCTTTATTGAATGTTATATTTAAAATGAAAAACAATAATAAAATAAGTATCAAAAAAGGAAAAGAAATTATAACTAAACTAAATATCCTAAGACTTACCTATAAAACTTTATGCCTTAAATTTTTCCTCCATTCTTTCCACTCAGTGCAGTTCTTGTTGGGTTTAAAAGAAATTTTTTTAAAAACACAGTCAAAATGCCATCACAAGAGCTGAAATCACCACTGTACCCCATCCCTTGTTGCAGTTGATATTTCCTTGGGAGAATGCACTTGGTTTAAGTTTTTTGTTGGAGTTTTCTTTGGGGTTTATGAAATCTACTCCCCCATGTACTTGGTCACCACCTCACTTAGTGGGGGGTGTCAACATGTATCCCCACTTGGGCAGCGCGCTGTCCCAAGTGCAGCACTTGGGAAGTGCAATTGATTTATGCATGGAGTAGGGTGTAGGGGGAGTATAGGTGGGAAAAAGGGTTAGTATAGGTATGTTAGTTGAGGGTTAGTATAGGTTAGTAATGATGTTAGTTTAGATTAGTTTAGTATTAGTTTTAAATTAAAGTTTTTAGTATGTTATTTTCTTTTTAAATTTTATAAATTTTTACATTAAAGTTAGTTTTAAATGTAATTAAGTTTAGATTTGTGATTAATTTAATATTAAGATTTTAAGTGTAGTTTAGTTTGTTTGTCATAGTATTAGTTTATTAGTATGATGTTAGTAGGTTGTTAGGTTAGATGATAGTATTTATTAAAAGTTTAGTTAGTTTTAGTATTAAAGTTAGTTTAATTTTTGAGTATTAATTAGTTTTAACTTAAAGGTTAATTGGCTATTTAAAATAAGCTTAAATGTAGATTTTATTTGATTAGATATTTCAATTAATTTTATACCTGCATTCATTTAATTTGTTATTTAAATAATTTTAGTATATTGTTGTGAAGTTAATGTAATAATGTATCTAATGATCGATATCAATCTAATAATGAAAGTTTCAAAATCTTGACGATGTATTCCTTCACAAAGAGTTTATAAATTTAAGATGAAATGTAGAGAACCTTTACTTTAACTGTGATCGCAACCATATCAAACTTAGAGCATTTTAATTATTAATTTAAAAAAAAAAAAAATTGTGTGTTTTTACCTTGTAGTTTGGGCATGACATCCAAGAAAGATTTATGGACATCTAGGATTATTTTGAGAGCTACATCCCAATTTTCATAGGCTACATCCAAAGATTTGATTTGGATAGCTAGCTTAGTAGCAAGGTGGACTTGGCCATCTAGTGTAGAAAGATTTGGGTCTTTCTTCTTGAGGGTTTCAACATAACCTAGTTCCTTGTGCAAAATTTTCATATGGGGGGTTATAGTTGTCTAGATGCTAATATTGGCTTCATCTACTGACAATGTAGCTAATTGACTCTGAGTTTATAGCAATGTTTTGAAGTGCTTTTCACTCTAAGCTAGTGTCATAGGTAGTTTTGCACCTGATGAACTTATCTGATTTTCCAAGCTCAAAATGTGACTTCTAGTCTCTTGTGTGAAGAGTGTTGGACTACACAATTTTGTGTACAATGAGAAGATATTCTCAAGTACCTTCTTTACACTTTCTACTTTTGTTGCCAATGCAACTTGTGTTAGTGTTATGTCACCTGATATCTTTTCATTTACTTTGCTCTAAAATTTTTTTGCTGACCATTCTAACAATTTTGCATTTGTGTCTAGGTCAGCATCACTCACCTTTTCCACTATCTTTGTCAATTGTTCAATGAGTAACTTGGTCTCATCAGAAGTTAGCCAATTGAATGCATCTAAAAAGATGTCTTTGATATCCTGGAATGCCTACTTTTGTCTATGCTCCCTTCTAAGCATTTCCTGATGCTTCTTTCTTGCTAGGGCTTGTTGCAAAATACCCATTTTCTCTATAGTCATTTTGTCATAATCATACTTGGGTAACACAATCTCTTCATCAAGGTTCATGTCTCCATATTGTATGACTTCTTCTGCCTTTGATGAGCTTGGGATTGGCACTAAGATCTACAATGGAGTTGCATCTATGCTTGGCTTCTGAAGAGTTTGACTTGAAGGTGTACCAAATACTGGTAAGGTTATCAGGGCTTGAATAGCTACTTGCTCCTTCAGCTATGGTGTCACCTTTGTCTCTTCAGGTTTTCCCTTGACTTCCACAATGACTTGTGATGTACCTTGTTCTTGTGTTGTAGATGTAGATAAGTCTATCTAACCAATTTGACTTAGTTCTTTAGTAGTGACTTGTGTTTCCACTATCTCCTTTTCAATTGTAACAACTTTTACTGATGTGGCTTCTAGTGTCTTGTCCAAAGGTTGTACACTAGTGACTTGAGGGGTGATAGTAGGTGGTTCTTGTGTTTTCACCTATTCCCTTGTTGTATCAGTCACTATTTTCTACAATTCTTCCATACTCACCAATATAGGATTGTCCAATAGTTTTCCTAGTAGTGTGGACTGATCAAGTATCTTCTTGAGATCTTCCTCGATAAGGTGATTGATGTGTTGAGCTATGACATTAGAAACATTCTTAATAGTTACTATTTTAGTATTCTCATTTGTTACATGTTGAGGGTTGACACTAGGCAATTGTGTGTCTTACACACTATTCTTCTTGTTGCTTTGGTTCAACTATTGCCTTATCATCTATGTTCATTTTAGTTTCTCCCTCAACTGTTTCATCATTGTTATCATCTTCTTCATTATCCTTGAATTCAATGGATTCTTGCTCACCTTCCTTGACTATAGTCAACCCATAAGTAAGTATCCACATTTGTGTGGACTTCTTAACAACATCTTCAATATTATTTTGTAATATGCTAAAGGCTCTATATTTAGGTGTAAACCTAATAGTATATTTCTTTACAACCTTAGCAATTTCTGCCTTGCTGAGTTTAGGCATCACTTGTGCAAGAGATGTCTCTCTTATCTGTCTCTCCAAGTTTAGACAATAGTGCCATTTCCGCTCAACTCTATCATATAAGCTTTTGGGCATTTAATTGGCAATCTCTAGTGGGAAAGTCTTGAATTTTGCCATCATGGCATATATAGCCTCCTCCACTTGATTTTTCTCCACTTTACCATGATTATCAAAGTCTATATGAGAGAATCTTGATAAGTCTGCACTATTCTTAACATTTTTGAGATTTTGAAGATCTAATAAAGGATTGTGATTCACCACTTTAAATTGGCTATTGTCATCTGATTCTATTTTCTCCTCATCTAATTCAGTTTGTGCCACATATTTCCTTCTAGGTATTTTCTGCACTTGTCTTCCCTACTTTGTAGGTTTTTTTCTTTTCTTTAGCCTTTTGTGTAGTCACACATGCACTAACCCTTGTAGTTGGTGTAGGTGGTTTGGGCTAACTTAGCTTGGCTACCTTCTTTCCTTTTGTCACAGGTTGGACCTTAGCCTTCCTCTTCTTTTGTTCTATGGGAGTAGGTGCTTCCTTGACTTCTTCTCCCTTGACACCTTCAACAAATTTAGTCTCCTCTTCCTATTGGTCTTTTCCCATACCTTGAGTAAGTGCAAGAGGTGCTTGTGCTTGGATGTCTTTTTCCTCTTCATCCTCTTCTTCTTCTTCTTCTTCCTGCTCAACATCCTCTCCAAGTTTTTCTTTTATCTTATTCACCAACTTATCTTTCTTCTTAGTAATAGAAGTAGTCTTTAATTCCATTTAGGTTTTGGACTTGTCCATTTCACAGTTTCCAAACACCTTAGAATTTCTGTCAATATCTTTTGCCAGAAAAGTTGTAATAGTTGTAGAGGCCTCATCCACATTTATTTCATATCCAAGTGGCCTCAAACATCTTACCCTTGGTGCTTCTGCTTAGACATACATATAGTCAACATCCACCAGAAAAAAACATCATCATAATATTTTTCTACTGGGGATACTAGTATTCTCAATATTTTCTTCATTAACTACTTCAAGTCTTTGAAGTAGCTTGTCATCACAGATTCAAAATTCTCTCCCAATTGTTCAATGTATTCACCTAGCTTTACTACCACTGATCTGTTGGTTTTCTAGGCAATTGTGACAAATGTAGGAAAAGTGTTTTGCACATAAAAGAATATATATATATATATCAAAATAGAACCAAATTTACATTGTGCACTCTTTTTCTTCCTTATTACTCCAAGGTTCTCAACTAGTTACTGTAATTGTAAATCTACTTGATCATATGTATGATCTTTCTTGAAAATTTTATATCCAATATCCACTACTATAAAAGGTACACTATTCAATCTATTTGATTGATAAAATTTGTGTGCAATAACCCTTACTACAAATTCTATCAAAGGATTAGTAATTGTTTCAATAGTCATGCCTCTCTTGTTCCATACAGTGCCAGTATTCTTCTCAATCACCTCTTTTGAATCACTCCTTAGTGGCTTAGGCCAATCTAGGGTTGGATAACTAGTAACCCTATGGATTAACCTCTTGGCTAATTTAATAGGTCTATTATCTAGCCATAATGAACTATCATGAATTATACTAAGCACTATCCTTATCCATTCAGTTTTAAACACATTCAAGAAATTTAGGGCTTGTGTTAACCCTTTCTTCTCTACAATTTTGAATTCTTCCTTTAGTACACCATTATCATGGAGTTTTTCATAAGCTTTTCTAATCTCCATATCACCAATGCTACCAATTTTGCAGTTATAGCTTTTCGTAACATCTTGCACCATTAAAAATTTTGGTGGTATCATGGATAATGCACTAGAGGGGTCTTTCTTGTAAGAAATATTAGGAATAGCTTTGAATATGGGTTTCTTAACTTCATTACTCACTAGTTGAACATTTAAACCTCCTTATCCTCAATGTTCTTTGAGCTAGATGCCATTTTGTAAAACTAGGGTTTACAAAAATATAAACTACATAGCTCAGCTCTTGATAAATACCTTGTAAGATCTTACAAACTAGTGGTGAATCATTGCTAAGATCCTCTGCAACTACTTTGAATGGATTTCCAGATAGCCTTCTGCTCTCCTATCTCTTTCTTGATTTGAAATGATGTGAAATGAGTCAAAAATTGATTAAATACTCTTTGAAACCCTACAATAAATGCTTAGTGCTTACACAGCTGTAAGCTTGACATAACCAATTTTAGGCTTACTCGGCATCCATTAAGATTTCAATCACTCGGTAACCACTACGAGCTCAGCATCAACTATCTAGTCTATTAGCTCGACATCTTCTAGCATTCCACTCGACACATATAGGAAATATTTCTTACTCGACAGAGTCATGAAAAATTCAAAGATTTCTTCTTGAATTCCTAACAACATCTTGCATCTTTGTTCATGCTTATATGATCCTTTCAGTACTAAATTCCTTTGGAACTGATGTATAATATAACCTTTAAATATCAGTTCCACATACCTCTTCATTGCTTAGTTTGATCACCTGACCCATTGGGTGAAGTGATCCCTTCTCCATTTGATGTGCTACAACCATCCTTTTTCTTCTATGTCTTGTTAATTTCATTTCTAACATTTTTAGCATTTTCCTTGACTTTGCCTTTATCAAACTCACAACTTGGTGTCTTTGACCTTGTTGGACAATATCTACTAGTTTGACTAGTCTTCAAACAACTAAAACATGTGGTTTGACTCAACCACCTTTTGTAGTCACTTCTAAAGTGTTCTAATACAATTTTGAGGGACATGTCCATATTCTTGACAACAATGACAGCTATATCTTGTATTATAATCCCAATTATAAGAGTTTCCATTGTTCCTTACCTCTGTTGCCTATTTGATGACCACATGGGTTTGGATCTGCATTCAAAAGCTCTATGTCCATACTTCTCATAGTTGTACCAATATCCTTCAAATTTCTTTGTGTGCATGGTGTTTTTTCTACATTCATGTCCTTGATGACCTTGCTTATTGCACTTATGGTAGTGAAACATGCTCTTGTGTTTGACATTTTGGTTTATAGTCTTGCTCCTGCACCCATTAGTAGTATGTCCTCTCCTACCACAATTATGACAAGTAGGTTTAGAGTTCTTACCTTTGTTATTTCTTTCTTTAGCATTTTTGGATGACTCTCCTTCTTTAGTACTTGTATATCACAATCTAGATGTATCATTATTGGATCTAGGAGATCTCAATAATTGCTCAAAGTATTTGATGGCTTCATTTGGTTTGTTCAAACTTTCAACAAATTCCTTTTCTTTCTTTAGATCACTCTACAATTGCTCATTCTTCAATTTCAATGCTATTATCTCAATGTCTTTGACACTCAACTCATAGTTGGCATTCATCATTTGACTAGAGTATCCAATTGCATGTTGGAAATCTTGGTTAGCTCTATTGACTTTTCTTCCAGTCTATTGGCCAAAAATTGTTTATCTTCTTTAATCATTTCTTTGTCTTCCATAGCTTGCTTCTTCTGTTCAATCACCTCGCATAGTAGTATGTCTTGTGATTCTTGCTCTAATTTGAGATTTTTGATTTCCCCAGCTTGAGCTATGCTCTTTTCCACTAGATCTGCAACTAATGCATCAAATTCATTGGAGTCTCCATTAGAAAATAGCTTAGTAGTGTCCATCTCTCTATATTGTGTGTCATTCTCTACAATAGCAATTTTTTTCCTTCTCTTCAAAGATTTCTTTAGTTCTTCTCTTGCTTCATCCATTTGATGTAGAATGAGTTGTATTTCAATTTTTGATTCTCAATAATCTTTCCCAACTTGTAGACTTCAATTTCAAGATCTTTTCTCAAAGCTACAAAGCTTCTCTTTCAGAGAACAAGGCTCTGATCCCAATTGCTGGAATTACAATAGGAAAGGTACACTTCTGGGGGGGTGAATTAGTAGTTTAAACATGGACCCATAAAAGCTTTCACCACACATCCATCTCACACATTTACCAAGTAAACTAAAATCATATATAAAGTATGTACATCTAAAACATGTAAGCAAGTAAACATTCACATATTTAACACCAGATATGATTACCCAGAAATCCTCCAATGAGAAAGTAAAAATGAGGTGGGGACAACACCCAAAAATCTTCATTATTTCAGTAATAAAGTGTATCCAATGAAGGTTACAATATTTTGACCATGAAACATGATCTACCCTATGAAAGGTTTTCCCTATTAAAGGCTTATAAAGACTGTCAGGTCTCACCCTGTTAAAGGATTTCAACACCCTATTAGAAGTGTGTCTTGCTAAAGGACTTCAACTCACAATTAAGTAAGCACCTTTTCAAAGGATTTAGATATAGGCTATTAGGACTACTCTGTTAAGAGATTTAACTAATTCACTTGCTAAAATGATTTAGCAATGATCTTGTGATTAACACTTCCTTACCTAATGATAGATCACCTCTAAACTAATGTATTTTGGATCCTCCTTGATTAGATGTCTCTTTGTTGTATGCTATCTTCTTTCCTTTGTTCTGCTCTAATTAATTCTACAATGCAATCTTAGATCATAACTCCTTAACCACCATGAATGCTTTATTTGTGCATGCAAACTACTCTCTTTACTCCTTCATACACCTTCCACACCTTTTTCGTATCATAGATAGTTTAAGGTTTGTCCTCCTTAAAAAAACTTTGGTGATGTAGGGTGGAGTATGAATCAACGATTGTGATTCATCCATTTTTCCACTTAAACCTTCACATTTTCTGATTGGCTACATGTAATGCATTGGGAATAAAATTTAAGACTCGTCCTTATCTCCAAAATATCATAATTCATCTTTAAGTTGACTTAAAAATGGTTTACATATTTTTTTGTGCCATTACAAGCAAATATATCAAAACTATGTCACTCAGCATTTGAAGTCTCTAATGCTTAGCATATATTATCTTCTATATTGTGACTTGACATCTATATGGCTTAGCATCAACTATTTACCCAGCTGCTATATCACTCAACATACACTATCTGCTTGGCAAATGAGTGACTTGGCACTCACTATGGATTCAACATGCTCTATAATATACATGTTGTGCTTGGCATGTATTACTTGTTCGACATGAACTAAGTAAATAACTTAAGTGTGTTGACACTCACTTGTCAAAACCAATCTGAGATCAACATTTCTTTGGAGTTAGGACATCTCGTTTGGGGATTCTCTTACCTTGCAATGCATCACTCCTTGTTAGAATGATTTAGAATAACTTAGAAGGGAGGGGGGTAAATTATTTATCCTTGGGTCTAGATGTACCAATGAAACTTTTGAACTCATTAAACAACTTAGATATATCTTTTATATAGCTCGATCTCTATAGAAATATATCAACAACATAAGCTTGCAATCCACTATCCCTATAATAACTTAATTTGCAAAATGTAAAACATTAATATTAAAACATCTCAAATAACATTTTCACAAGTAAGACACTAGAATTTAACGTAGAAACCCAATTTGGGAAAAACCACTAGCAACATGTCACCAATTTTCACTCTTTTGAAGTGAGCTTTTTTAGGAGCCAAGCCTATTAAAGGTTCTAATAAACAATATTATGGGTGACCCTATTAATGGATTTAATCATCCTATTAAGAGTGACCTTGTAAGAGGACTTAAGAACATTCCATTAGAATGTGACTTTGATTAAAGGATTTACAAATGAATGTTAGGTCAAACTTGATTAAAAGATTTCAACTAATATAATGGTTAGAAAGTAACAACAAGTTGATCTAAATAAATACAACTCGCTTTGCAAATACATATTAGAATTTGGTTCAACAGTTGATTCATTGACTAGCTTCCATTGTCATCTCTATCATCGATCCACTTTGCAACCCTTTAAGCAATCACTCTTCTCTTTAACACTTCACTATTCAGCCTTTAGCTCAAGTTCACCAATGTACACAATCAACAACTGCTCCAACCTTTTTGGATTTACTAATCTTACTAGGTTAATCCTTATGCCTCCTTAAATAAGTATCTTTATATTTTTTTCTCTTAAACACCACTATTGATCTTAGGGTCAGGTTAGTTTCATTGAATCCTTCCATCATTTTGTTTCCCCCTTCTCATTCTAGAAACTTCTCCAAACTTCTATTTGAACCCATGCATAGAAATTTTCAAACACAGTTTCCCTTGCATTAAATATTCCAACTCATCAATCCTTATCTTCAACATGTTTTACATATTCCAAGAATTTAACTATGTCAACTAGGAATCTCAATTCCTTCAAACACTATAAAATGTTTTCACTTGGCCAACATTGTGTTCCTTGACCTCAGTCATTACTGGATAACTTAGTCATCACTATCTTTCCTTTTTTGGCTTATATTTTTTTTACTTGATCCATTTACTAGTGCTTGGTCCAAATTCTCTTGATCCTCTATCTTTACTAGAACTTGACCAATATTAAATTTTCTTGGATTTTTTTGTTCACTTGGTCAACTCCAACACAACTCAACTTCAAATATAAGCTCCTTAATCTTTTGATTTGAAGCTTGATTAAGCCTAAGTATTTGTTCTTCATTAATCATCTCTTCTATTCTTTAACACAACTATCTTCTCCACTTAGTGTTATGATTAAACAACACATTATATTGTCAAAGTCCACTTGATCAAGTGCCCATTGTAATTCCTCATAAGTCAACCTTTTCACTAGGTCCTCTTGTTATCTCTTCTTCTTAAATCCTCTTCATCAATCATCTTGATATAGCATTCTACTTGGGTAGAAAATGTCTTATCAATAAGGTTTGACATCAATTATAGCATGACAATTGTTCCAATTTTAGTTTCCAACAATCTCCCTCTTTGGCATTGATGGCAACACCTCAAGTTACAATGCAATCCAAAACACTTGACTTGCTTCAACCAAATTCCTATGTGTTAAGTATTAGATCTTCATTAATATCTTTAGTTTCATTTTGATTCTTGTCTCAATATCTAATAGTCTTTCTGGTCTCATCTTGTGGTTTCATTCTAATTTTCATCTATGTAGCTCTAATGTGCAACACCTCTAGGTATAACCATTGTAATTCCCTTTGTCATGTATGGACATAGAGTCTTCACAATCCCTAGATGGAAACACCTCTATGAATACTTCTACCTCTTTCCTATGATAACTTCTCAATTTCTCCCTCTTAACTTTTTCTCCTCAAGGTAATTGCTATACAATTCTCTCCCTCTTTGCTTCTTCATAAGATAACTGCATAATCTTCATCTTTCCACTATTTAGACAATCTCTACCTATTTTTGCATGTTACCATTGTAACTATAAATTCTCTCCCTCTTTGACAAAAATACCTAAGACACTTCCATAGATACTTCAACATCTTCAGTTAACACTATCTTAGACATCTTCAACATGTAGACTTCTCTTGGTCAGTTCTCTAAACTAGGTTCATCTTCTATCATCTAGCTTTTGAGTGTTCAACATCTTGCTCTTCTCTCCTCACAACTTTAGGCAAGTCCTAGAGTGTGACCTCCTGTATCAACTTGTAAGATATTTTGATCAAAACATTTGATGCAGAGCTCCATCTCAACTTAAGTAGCCTAAGCTAGGGGAATCACCCCCATTTTACCTCTTAGATTTTTCTATGCATCCTTAGGTAAAGATTTTGTGAATATATTAGCTATATGGTCCTTTGTATTCACATACTCCAGCCTCACTTCTTTATCTTGTACCAACTCTCTCAAGTAATGATACTTGATACCTATATGCTTGGTCTTTGTGTGCATCATAAAAAATTTATATATCTTTATAGAACTTGTGCTATCAAAGAATATAACAAAATATTTAGTGATCTCTTCTTTCATTCCTTTCAATAATTTCTTGATCCACACTATGTTAGAATAATTAACTGTTGTAGCTACATATTCAACTTCTATTGTAGATTGAGAGATGTAATTTTTCTTCTTTCTTGTCCATGAAACTAGTCTTTTTCCTAGAAAGAAAGCCCCACCATTTGTACTCTTTCTATTATCAACATTTCCAACCCAATCTACATCAGTATACACTTTCAATTCAGAATTTTCATTCTTCTTGTGATACAATCCATAGTGATCTATTCCTTTTAGATATCTTAGTGTTCTTTTCACAACCATCATGTGATTCTCCTTAGGATTTTCTAAAAATCTAGCAACAATCCCAACTGCTAGTGCAATATTTTCTCTTCTATGAGAAACATATTGTAACTTGTCAATCATTGATCCATACAAGGTTTGATTCACATTATTTGAATCATCATTGTTTGAAATTTTATATCCATTAGCCATAGGTGTTTCAACTAGTCTTGAGTCTTCCATACCAAAAGTTTTTAGTATCTCCTTGATATACTTTGATTGAGTAATGTAGATACCTTTTTTCATCTAATACACTTGCAAGCCAACAAAGAATTTGATTTATCCAAACATAGACATCTCAAACTCTTGCCTCATTTGATCTACAAATGACTTACATAATATATCCTTTTCTCCAAGTATAATGTCATCTACAAATATCTCAGCCAAAAGTATCCTTTTTTTAGATTTAGTCTTCAAGTATACATTACCATTACCATTTGTCCTTACAAAAACAATCTTCACCAAAGATGTATGCAATCTTTCATATCATACTCTAGGGGCTTTTTTTAATCCATATAAAGCTTTGTGCAAGTTACATATCATATCAGTTCTATTTGGGTCAACAAATCCTTTAGGTTGTTCAATGTAGACTTCCTCTTCTAGAATTCCATTCATAAATGTAGACTTGATATCCATCTGGTACACTTTGAATCCTTTTTAAGTAGAATATTCAAGTTGAGTTCTCAGTCCTTCTAATCTTACAATAGGAGAAAATGTCTCCCCATAGTAAATACCTTCTTCTTGTGCATATCCCTTACAAACTAGGCTTGCTTTGTTTCTTGTGACTTCACCTTTCTCATTCATCTTGTTTCTAACTACCCTCTTTGTTCCAATAAAATTCTTGTCTTTTTGTCTAGTTACCAGTGACCAAGTTTTTTTCTTCTCTATCTACTCAATCTCTTCATTCATTACTAGGTCTAGTTTTCCTTATCCAAAGCATCCTTCATTGATTTGGGCTCAAATTCACTTAGAAATCACATATCACTCCTCAGTATTTTTATTGTCATAACTCTAGAGTCTTTATCTCCAATGATTTGATCAGGTGCATGATGTCTTTTCACACATTTTTCTAATGTAGACTCTTTTCTTCTTTCTTCTTCAAGTTCATCTTGCAGATTTTCTTCAGGAAAAACTTCATGCATTTCTTCTTATTCTTCTATTTATTTGACATTCACTTGTTGATGCTCGACATGCTTTGTCTAATGCATGACATGCATTTCCTAATGCTTGGTATCAATTGCTTGATACTTGGCACATTGTTGTTATAACTTAACATGTACTAGTTATTGCTACTCGAAAGCTTTCTTCTTAGGTTCAGGAAAGGTGTTGGGCTCACCTTCATCAATGTATATAATTTTTTTGTAATCTTTAGGTTCTTTTTTACATTCAAGTTCATTCTTTATTGCATATTCATCAACTTTCACATTTGTACTTCCACAACTTTCTTAGTGTTAGAGTTCAAACACTTATATGCTTTCTCTTAGTGGAATATCCTAAGAATATGTCTTCATCACTTTTTTCATCAATTTTTACACTTATATTATCTTTCAACATGTAGCATTTTCTTCCGAAAACTTTGAAATATTTCACATTAGGTGCATAACCATATAATAACTCAAAAGATTTAAGATTTGTATCTTTCTTGACTTGTACTATGTTCAAGGTATAAATAGCTTTACTTACAACTTCTCTCTAGTGTATAGGTGGAACATTCTTCTCCATCATCAATGTCCTAGTATAGTCCATGATTGATTTATTCCCCCTTTCAGCTATACCATTTTGTGGAGGGGTCCTAGGTGAAGACATCTATATCTTAATTTCTCTATCATTGTAGAATGTGTTGAATTCTCCATGTATGAATTCACCTCCTCTATGAAATCTTAGACACTTCAAGCTCTTACCAGTTTCCTTTTCAACTCTAGCCAAATACTAATTAAAATTTTGTAATGCATCATATTTTTCTTTAAGAAACATCACAATCATCATTCTAGAGTAGTCATCAACAAATAGAATAAAGTAATTTTTGTCATAGTATCTTTGCACACCAATAGGTCCATAAAGGTTAGTATGCACCCACTCTAGAACGTCATCAAAAGTATAGGTCTTTCTCATGAAACTAGAGTTTGTCATTTTTCCAACTGACATTGTTTACAAAGCACATTATCAGGTTTCTTCAATTTTGGTAACCCTCTTACTTTCTTAATCTTACTAATTCTTTCTAAATTGTCAAAGCTCACATGACATAGCCTCTTATGCCATAACCATATATCATCACATTGTGCAAATAAGAATGTATCATAGAAAAACTACCTCTATTTTAGTCTTCACTTCTAATCAATTCACTAGAACTATTGTAGATCTTAGTCATCTTGTGCTGAAATTCAACTTTGTAGCCTAAACTGTTCAACTATGCCACACCAAAAAAAATGTAGTTAAGCCCTTCAACCCAATAAGCATTATCACATATGATCTTATCAATCAATCTTATTAATCCTTTATCATTCATAGGAAATGGTGCATCATTTCCAAACTTAACACTACCACCTTTATAATGTTCTATGCTTAAAAATTAATTTTATCATAGTCATGTGATGTGAGAAACTAGTATAAATAATCCATCTATCACCTTTACTCACATATGAAATAAGTGTAGTTTTCTTATCTTCTTCAAAATCATCTTTCATAGCAACATAAACTACTTCTTCATCAATACTATCATAATCATCATCAGTCTCCTCTTCAATAATGTAACAAGACTTCTTACCTTTTCCTTCGTAGTCTTTGTATCCTTTGTTTTCTTTTCCATCTCTTCTTCCTTTGAACTTGGTGTCTTTCCTTTCATCCTTGCCATCCCTGTCAGGACATCTTGTAGCAATATGGCCAACTGTATTACATGAAAAACATACTACATGGAGTTTACCTTTGTATTTTCCTATCCCTCTTATAAGTATCCTATCCATTAGAGCTTCAAGATCCTCAAGATCATCATTAGAAGATTCACTCTCACTAACCTTGTACTTTCCTTTCTTCTTCTTAGACTTATGAAAAACCAATTGTGACTTGAAAGTAGATCTAATAACAGGGGCATTGAAATTATCAAAATTTGGCAATTAAAAAGAAATGAGTCTACCAACCAAACTATTCAAGGTTAGGTCCTTACCAGGAGTACATCTCAGTTCTTGTATTGCAAAAAATCTAATAGAATAAGTAAGAAATAAAGATCTCAATACCTTACTAATTATAGTTTCATCACTTATCTTTCCGTCAGCTCCTCTAATAACATTCACAACTTCTTTTACTCTTCCAACATGTTAGGAAGTGTTCTCACCTTCTACCATTCTCATGTCATCATACATTCATCTCAAGCTTTCTAATTTGGCTCTTAGTACAATTTTATTTCCTCATGATTTTTTGGCAACTTTTCCCAAATCTTCTTTGTAGTTTTGTATTCTTTGATATCATCAAACTCTGAATAGCTTAGAGAAAATGTAATATCCAATATTTCTTGATTGTACTATTGTTTCTCCTTTATCCATTTAAATTCTTGAACTCATCAAACAACTTAGATATATCTTTTATATAGCTCAATCTATATAGCAATATATCAAGAACATAAGCTTGCAATCCACTATCCCAATAATAACTTAATTTATAGAATGTAAGACATTAATAGTAAAACATCTCAAATAACATTCACACAAGTAAGACACTAGGATGTAATGTGGAAACCCAATTTGGGAAAAACCACCAATAACATGTCACCAATTTTTCACTCTTCTAAAGTGAGCTCTATTAGGAGCCAACCCTATTAAAGGTTACAATACACACTGTTAGGTGTGACCATGTTAAAGGATTTAATCACCTTGTTAGGAGTGACCTTGTTAGAGGACTTAAGAATATTCTATTAGAATGTCACCTTGATTAAAGGATTTACAAATGACTATTAGGTCAACCTTGATTAAAGGATTTCAACTGATGTAATGGTTAGAAAATAACAACAGGTTGATCTAAATTAATACAACGCACTTTGAAAATAGGGAAAACAAATCAATTCAATAGTTGATTCATTGAATGTCCTCCATTTTCATCTCCATTACTATTTTGTTTGGTAACCCTTAAAGCAATCACTCTTCTCTCCAACACTTCATTGTTCAGCCTTCAGCTCAACTCTGCCAATCAACATAATCAATAATTGCTCCAACCTTTTCAAGTTTGCTAACCTTACTTGGTTAATCCTTATGCCTCCATAAATAGGTATCTTAATCTTTTTTTCTTAAACACCACTATTTATCTTAGGATTAGGTTAGATTCATTAAATACTTCCATAGTTTTGTTTCCTCCTCATTTTAGAAACTTCTCCAAAATTATCTTTGAATCCATGCACCAAAATGCTAAAAAATGGTTTCCCTTACATTAAATGTTCTAGCTTATCAATCCTTATCTTCAATACACTTTACATATTCCTAGAATTCAACTATATCGGCCAGAATCTCAATTCCTTCACACATTGTAAAATGTTGTCACTTAGCCAACATTGTGTTCCTTAGCCTTGGTCATTATTGAATAACTTGGTCATCAGTATCTTTCCTTGATTAGCTTATACTTTGTTCACTCAGTCTATTCACTAGTTCTCAATCCAACTTTTCTTGATACTTTATCTTTACTAGTGCTCAATCGATACTAAATTTTATCGACTTTTATTGTTCACTCAGTCAACAATAGAATAATTCTGCTTCAACTAAAAGTTCCTTAATCTTCTTCTTTGAATCTCACCTAGGTCTAAGCATTTTTTCTTCACTAATAATATATTCTAGGCTTTAACACAATTATCTTCTCCACTTTGTGTTATGATTAAAAGACACATTATTTTGTCAAAGTGTAGTTGATCAAGTGCCCATTGTAATTCCTCATACCTCAATCTTTCTACTAGGTTCTCTTGTTATCTTTTTTGGGAGGTTGGTGCCTCTATCCCCTCTAGGTGAAGGTATTATTCAGCATAGACTGATAGATTTGTGACATGTGCTTAATAGTCTCCCATAGATCCTTGTCTCTGGTTGTTGTGACATTCATTGATAACTTGAGCTTTTGGTGTAACAACAATGGTGATTCCAACAAGTGGTATTATAGCCCTAGGTTATGGGTTCAAATCCACCAGGCCATGCTAAGGGGGGATTGTTGGGAGGTTGGTGCCTCTTTCACCTCTAGGTAAAGGTATTGTTGAACATAAAGTGATGGATTTGTGACATTTTCTTAATTGCCTCCCATGGATCCTTGTCTCCAGATGCTTTGACATTCATTGATAGCTCAAGATTTTGGTGTAAGAACAATGGTGATTCCAACAATCTCTTCTTCTTAAATCCTCTTCATCAATCATCTTGATATGGAACTCTACTCAGGTAATGACAGTCTTACCAATAAGGTTCCACATTAATGACAACATAAAAATTGTTCCAATTTTAGTTTCGAACACTTCTAAGAAGAATACTTCTTCTATTATAGTTGCATCATTGATTTTTTGCAGGAAATAAAATGAACCATCTTTGAAAACTAATAAATAATTAGAAAAATAGAATCATTACCTCATTGAGTGTGTGGAAGACCCAACACAAAATCTATAATCAAATTTGTCCATGGTTTGGTGGGTATTGATAAGGGCATGTACAAGCCTTGTTATGGGAAGATCCTTTAGTAGCATGACAAATTCTATATTGTGATATTTTTCTTCATCTTTGGCCAATAACATTTATCTTGAACTACGATCATTGTCTTATCCTTTTCAAAATGCCTAGCTAGTCTTCCACTTCAAAATTCCATGATAATATTCTCCCTCATAGAGCCAACTAGTATACATAGTTCTTTCCCTTTAAAGAGATAACCATCATGTATAAAATAGTGACCTTTCATGCGATCTTACTTATCAAAAGATAAGGCCCAATTTTTTGACAATCTCCTAGAAATCATTATTAGTCTCATATAAAGTCTTATTAGCCTGAGGGTTTGTAGAAGTTTGCATGTTAGTTTTGACAACTACCCAAATCTTGCATGTCAAAATTTATGGTTGCATGCTACTTCTAATCATTTGCATGTTAGTTCCTGGTGAATTTGGTGTTTGCATGTTGCTTCTAATTAGCTGCATTGCAAAATCTATGGTTGCATGCTACTTCTAATCATTTTCATGTTAGTTCCTGGTGAATTTGGTGGTTGCATGTTGCTTCTAATTAGCTACATGTCAAAATCTATGGTTGCATGCTACTTCTAATCAATTGCATGTTAGTTCTTGGTGTTTGAAGAAGTTATAACCTATTGGGGTTACACTCTACTTTATCTAGAATGGACAGGTATAGTACAGAGTTTTAGAGGACACAATCTTGAACAATTGATATCCAAAGTCAGAACAGTAGAAATGATGGTTATTTAGACATTTGAGATAAACTTAGGAAAATAAGCCATGACATGTCTGAACAGTTGGTTGATCACCACCGTATAATGAATGACATGTTGTCTAACCCAGCTAAGGTGGATAAGTTGACTGGATTTCTATTTGGCAAATTTTCTCATAGGGCAGATGACACAATTACCAAGAACTTGCATGAGGAGTTTGAGAAACTAGCTTATAGCCAGGCAGAGGTCTCAGATTCTACTCTGCCACAAGAGGTAGTGAGAAAGGATATTACACAGATTGATAATAATGGTCAACTTGATACTCAAATTGAAATAATTGTATATAGGTCCTCAAAGGGTGATGTCACAGGTATTCAGGATGGTATTGTTACAATAGGCAGTGACTACAACGTAGTGGGTTCAGATGATGATTATGAGGATGTTGTTGTGCATGATGGTGAGATACCTGGTAGAGATGAGCAAACATTGAGCATTCATGAGTTTGCTGAGAAAGAGTACCAGGCATAGTTAGATGCTTCATCACATGAGGTTGAGGCTGGTAGCACTTCACATGATTTGTCCAGCCAACTGAAAGTGAACAAAGACCGTATTGTGACTTCATTATCTCATCATGATAGGTATGTGGAGTTAGTTGGTATTGGTCACATTACTCAGCTGAGGAGTTTGCTTAAGTTACCAGCTGATTCTAGTTTATGGATATGGACTCGAGATTGTTATCTTGGCATTTGGGATTCAATTGACTGGAGATCTTTAAAAAAATTTGGTAGCAGTGTTTGTTTGGGTGCTATCATGGATTTGATTAGCAGATTGCATAGTGTTGTCTTTTCTTGTGCTAGCAGCTTGTCTAATGTTGGTATTAGTTTTTATACACCGGTGTTGGGCTTTGTTCATATATCCAGTCAACCATACTTGCTGGAATGTGTTGATGATCTTTCATATTTGGTAGTGTGTACAAATAAGTCCCAAGATCATATTGGCATTGATGACATCCAGGAGGATGCAGTGGGCAATTTTGAAGACTTAGTTTCCTTGGCAGTTTGTTTTGGTACAGAGGAGATGGACAGTAGTGCTACAGTTTTTGATTCTTCGTATGTTGATATGAGCTTTGGAGTTGATTCACAGGATATGGATGGTAATACTCTAGAGACTAGTAACTTTGAGGATACTCCTTTAGATAGTGCATCAGAGGAGGTTTGTAGGATACAGTCTACCTAGTGCCATCATGTGTCTAGTCAATTGAGAGTTAGTGAGTGAGACATTGGTGTTGCTTGCCAAAATTTTGATGCTATTCGTTAATTGTTAGCAGTTTATGGATGGGGTTCTCCTACTAGTGATGAGCAAGGAGGCAATTACCTTTCCTTGATAGAGTTCCACTCTTTATGGGAGGCTATTTGAATTCTAAGACAAGATTATATGCAGTTGGTAGTCGACAGAGATTATCTTATGAAGTGGGGGAGTACAACATACGATGCATTATTGGACAAGGAAGATGAGGTGAGTGAGCTTACTCAGTAGCTCAAGGTGACTTCTGAGATTCTTGAGAGAACACAGTTGTCTTTCACGGAGTCACAGTTTTATTTGGCTAAGGTGACCATGGAGTTAGAGCAACTACAATCTTTACCAGATTTTGTACAGTCACAAGCTATGGTGTCTGGTGATCTGAGGATGTCCATGGTCGATATTGTCAAAGATAGTGGAGATAGGGATGCATCCATCCTTGATACTAACATTGGCATATCAGGTTCATCCTTGCTAAAGTCAGGTTCAGTTGAGTTGGGTGCTGCAGTAGATTGTTGTGGTATGCCTAACATGGTGGTGACCTCTAGTACTAATGGCACAAAAATTAGAGATGTTGTATCAAAGACCATGTGTGATGTTGGTGAGGTGACAATTGGCATGGTTCCTACTAGTAATACTTCTCCCTTGGAGATTTCTTTGGAGGTAGTATTCAGTTCCAACTTGGTTAGTGATCGATTGCAGTTAGTTACATCTGGATTGTAGTCTGAGCCACTGACTGAGATTGGCAGATTCTATCGGCATTACACTATGAGGTATGCTCATCAATTTACCTTTGATGACCATGTTGATGAGATGATGATACAGAGATGTACTTTGGTTCCTAGTGCTTATCATCAGTTATGGGATAGTTTGACACCTTGGGATGAGAGTTGTGATGGGCACAACATGGTGATAGGTTCTGTAGTTGACAACTTGATAATACATGACTTAGAGTAGGAGTTTTGGAGTGATGCTTCAACGGGTGTTTTTATTGATTCTACTCCTTTGGCTATGACATCTCCTGACTTAGCTGGTGATTAGTCACAGTGGGTTGTATCACTTGTTCATGGTGAGATGTTGAATGAGGTTGGTTTTTTTTATCAACATTATATTGTAGGGTATGTACATCAGTTAGCATTTTGTCCTTGTGTTGAGGAGTTGATGGTAGGAAAATTTGGTTTGGGTTCCATTTCTTTTTGTTTATCTTGTGATGGATTTTCACCATCAGGGGTGCATGGGAGTTATGGTTATGAGATAGTGGCTAGTGATCTGCAGAGTTGTGTTGACTGTAGGAGTTTTATAGTGTGTGGATTCTCCATACTTGGTACAGTTTCATTTGGGAGCGTTCACCATTGTTGCAGAGTTGGATTGTACATTATGTATAAACCAGTGCGATGCGTTGATGGTATTTACTGTGTTGGCAGTTTGATTTGTCCACTTTACTTGGGTTTTGATGTTCTAAGAGTTTGTGTCTCATGGGTTTCTAACTATGGAAGTTGTGACTTTGGAGTTTGGTTGAGCAGTAATTGTCAGTTTGATTATGGATTCCTCTTGGTTATATTGCAGAGGATATTGCACGAGCCTGTGTTAATTGACAATAGTATAGTTCATGAATACATTTGGGATCTAGGTGGATTGATTGGTTTATTGTTTAGCCATTGCTTGAGGACAAGCAATATTTGGAAGGGGAGGACTTGTCATGTCCCCTTTTCAAATAATTAAAAATAATAATCTTTGCTAAGGCAGGCAGGCCCAAAAAGGTGAAGTTTCGGCAAAAGGGGCTACTCTTTGGAAACCCATGGACTAATAAATAAAAATTATTATTAAAATATGTTTTATTAACCCCTCTTGGACGTGATTTAGGGTTATGCCCTCTTTTAAGGGGTTTGGAGGCATTCTGGGCTCATTCTAGAACTTGATTTTTGCGCATTGCTTTGTTGTTCTTCAGAGGCTGCCAAACCTGTGGAGAAGGAGACCGAAGAATGGGAGTTTGTAGGTTTTTAAAAAGGCTAAGGATGGGATTTTGAAGCCATTCCATGTGCATGCTCATGCAGAGTTTTTCTTTGTGCTGAACAGTGCAGATTTGTGGGTTTTCAGGTGTGTTTTTTGTAAGAGTTTGGTGTTTCCAGTTGAGTATTTCATATTAGTTGGATTGATGTTGTATTTCAGACTTTAAGATGCTAAAATAGATCTGAATATATGTATTGGGACATGATTAAACTTCTGAGATAGATTATTAATGTTTTTGTGGTGTTTCTGAGCATTTTTGTGTTAATTTCGAGAGCCCGATGTGCATAGTTTTTGTCCTACATTTGTGAACTATTGTGTAAAGGCTATACAGATCTAGAAATGTCATTTCGTAGGACGTTATGCTGCTGAAATTTCTGTAAAAATGTTCATTTTCAGATTTATTAATAATAGGTGAAGCTGTGAAGCTTTTGGCACTATTTCTGGCATACCCAATTTGGGGTTTATTGAGAAATTGGTGAATTTTTGAAATATTGGTTGCTTGATTTTAAATATATTATTTGAGGCTTGAAATTTCATATAAAATCAGTAAAGGGACATTTTGAATTCCAACATGGGAAGCATCACATTATTTTTTAGATACCTTATTAAAATTTGAAAATGCAAGTATAGGAGCCTCAATTACCATCTTCTTCAAAAGCATGAAACTTAGTATCTATTGCCCATGAAATTTCCCTTCCTTTGGTGTAGTCTATTATAGGTGCTACAATTCTACTAAAATTTCTAATAAAATTATAATAGAAAGTCATCAACCCATGGAAGCTTCTTACCTCTATTATGTTGGTACTAGGCCATTCTAGTATTGCCCTAAGCTTTTGTAGGTCCACCTAAAATACCATCTTCAAAAATAATAAAGCCCAAAAAAGTCAAACTATTTTGCATGAATCTACATTTCTTCAAATTTACATAGAGCTTCTTTTTCTTAGTACAACCAAGATAATCATCAAGTGGTTCATATGTTCTCTATTTTTTCTAAAAATCAAGATATCATAAAGAATACAACCACAAACTTACCATTTTAAAGTCACAATACAATATTCATCAACTGCATGAATATACAAGGTTCATTAGAAAGCCCAAATAGCATAACCATCCATTCATAAAAATTATCCCTCATCTTAAAAGTATTCTTCCATTCACCCCCTTTTCGAATGTAGATTTGGTGATAATCACTTTCCAGATCAATCTTGTAGGAGTAATTAGCCGCTACTAGTTCGTCCATCATGTCCTCAATGTGAGAAATTAGAAATAGAAGCTTAATGGTAATCTTATTAATTTCCCTATTATCAGTGCACATCCTCCATCTACCACCTTTTGTTAGAGTCAATAATGTAGGTTTTGCATATGGGCTTGTGATTTCTCTGAATAAACCATTTTTTATGAGGTTTGTTACCTATTTGTTCAGCTCTGCATATTGTGTTAGATTCATCTGATATGTTACCTAATTGGGTAGAGTGGCCCCTAGAATCATATCAATATGGTTTCTAATGTGCCTCTTTGGTTGTATTCCATCAGGTATCTCATTGGGCACAACATCACCAAACTCTTCCAATATCTTAGTTCTTCTACTAGTATTAAATTTTTTGATTTGTCTCTTCTTCTGACTACTAGTGCATAACAACATGTTACCTTCATTTCTTGGATAAATTATTTTTCAAATAGCATGGTCTCACTCTTCCCTTCATCTTTAAGAGGAAAAATAATCACCTTAGATCCATCCTTCTAAAATGTGTCTATTTTCTCTCTCCATCATGCATGACCTTTCTATCATATTGTCATGCCCTACATAACATTATATGATAGACATCCATTGGAATTACATCACACTATTACCTTGACAAAATCCTAGAATCCTATTGGTATGTTTTTGTGTAATGTTGTCATTGCTAGAAAAATGTTGTGTTACAAAGACTAAAGGAGATATGTTATATTCAGTTGCCATGTTTAAGTATAGATCACTATTAGAGGTCAACATATTGTCTGAACCCTATAGGGCTTAACTTATTAGAGACATTAGGGTCTATCAATGTCATAAGGGAGAAAAGGTCAAAGGAGGTTTAAAAAATATTCTAGAAACCCTAAATAGGTCAAGATGTAGAAAATATCAAGTAAGCATGATAATAATAAAAAATAGAGAAAAGGAAAGAAGGAGAAGATGGAATGGGAGTTATCAAATGTAGTATAGTGAAGCAAGCTATCAAAGCAAGAACTATTACAAAAAGATATCAATGTAGAGGTAGTACATCAAGCTATCAAAAAGAGGATAGTTGTGATTGATGCAACTAACTTATCAAGAAGAGAAAAGGAAAAATATAGGTTAATTTCTTGTTATTTTCACCTAAAAAGTTAATCAACAAGATTATGAATTCCTTTTAAAAGTGGTCTTTAACATGAATTAGAAGTTCTTATTTTGGACAATATTTTATAAATCCTTTAATCTATTAAACTCTATAAGAATGGGACATCTCTTAATAGACTAGTCTTTAATAGGATTATTGATATTGTTGACCCTAAAGTCAAACTTGTTCTAGCACTTAGTCATTTACTAGATCATATTGTGTTAGCATGAATGTTGATGATAATCTTATGGGGAGTATTCTAGCATTAATGGATCATTGGAGAGATTGTTACAGTGGCTACATGTTGCATTCATGATTTTGTTTGTCATTGATGTCAACATACTAAGAAAATTGGTAGAGTAACAGACATTGTTTGAGACTATATGGTTTGAGGGTTGAAGATGAGACCACATGCAATTGGGGACATGGTTTACAGAGTTTCTTGATTTTATGGTTAAGAGCACATGACAAAAGTTGAAGACTAATGACAACTATTTAAGATTTACATAAGACAATATATAGACATAGTTCCTAAGAAGTGGTTTTTGGTAATTAGGATATAATGCCTAACAGGGATAGAATCTGGTTGAGTGAAGTTAGACAAAGGAACAAGACATCTTGATGATGACATCAATGAGTGTGTGAAGTCTAAGGTTACATGTGCGAAGAGTTGTAAAGATTGTGAGCTAACATTGTTATGTAATTATGAAAACATGTAATGTAACATATATCATTTTATCTTAATAAGATCCTATTATAATTCTAAATTGGGAAAGCATCAAGGATGAATCAATAAATTATTTTGAAAAATTGGTATAAATGAATGTTTGTTTCCTTGGTTGTAATCTAGATCAAGTGTGTGTATGCGATAAGTAAAGAAGATTAGCTCATGTGAGTAAGCGATCTAAGGGATTATTGTGATGTGAATTTGTGGATCTAGTATTGAGATCTAAGAAGTGTTTGGTGTAGAATAAGCATGGTAAGAGGACATAGCAAGAATATGATTTTTTGAGATCACTTTTATTTTTTATTATTCTATAAGGAATAATACAAAGCCAGTTGGACAATGAGTTTAGTGGTTTGTCCCTAAAGCTATTTGGACACTGGGTCCTTCTTCCTTCTACAACTCCTAATAGGGTTGTCACAACTTATAATAAGGTTGGAATATCCTCAAAGGGATTCAAAGTCTCCTACTAGGTATTAATATGTACTCAATATATTTCATGGGCTCCTAACAAAGTCCATCCTCTTACAAGGAACTTATATATTAGTACATCATTTTATGGGTATCATCCCCACCAGGGTTTTCCCTCCAATCAAGGGTTTTCCTAGTTAACTTATCTAGTGCTATTGTGCATGATTATCTTCTTATGGTTTTTGTTTATGTTGATCACATGTTTGAGTATTAATAAGGTTAGGATAAATTGTTTTCATTAGATAACTAATTCACCCCTTTGGTGGACTTTACTTTCTAACAATTGGTATCAAAGGATCATGTCCTTAAAGGAATAACTTAACATAAGAATAACAAGACCATAGTTGAAGACAACAAACTTGAAGAATGCACTGAAGTACAATCAACTTTGCCACCTCTGCTTGAAAATGAGTACAATCAAGTAAAATAATTGAGGTTATCTAGCAAAATTTGGAAAGCTTTGGAATCTATTGTTGAAGGTGATAAACATGCTAAAAGTGTTAAACTACAAAATTGGATATGTTTATTTCAAGAAGCTAAAATGATGGAAGATGAATCTATAAGAAGTTATATTGGGATAATATCATAAATTGTTGCAGGAATCAAGGCCTATGAAGAAATTAAATGAGAAGATGATATCATATGGAAAATCTTGAAAATGTTGACAACATCATTCAAGCAAACATCATAGATGATTGAGAAAGTGATAGCTTGTACTAGAATTTTTTCTAGAGAGACTCTTCTTGGAAGATTTGAAGTAGCAAAAATAAGTATGAAATAGTTTGGATATTTTTCTACAGTGGAAACTTCCTTTAGTGCATTGAGTATTTGTCCTACTCTATCTAGGAGTGCAAGTGCCAATGAAGATTACGCTAGTAGTGGAAAATTGATATCCAAATAAGACAAAAAGATTGAAGAAGGAATTACCTTGTTTGTAAGAAGAGAATTCGATGGTAAGAAATCTTTAAATGTTGGAATTGTGATGAATTTGATCATTATGCTTCTAAATTCCCAAAAATAGTGAAGTACAAAACAAAAATTCAAGTCTAGAAAGCCTAGAGAATGTTTGTATGCAAATGATGATGAAGAAGATGAAAGAATTTTAGTGAAAGTGATGATGAGTTAGGATTTGTTGCTATAAAAGAAGAAAGTCTTGAAAAGGAATTTAGAGAAGAAAGAGCCACCATGTCACAACTTGAGAATAAAGTTGATTAGATAAAAGACATTGGTTGTTCACATCACATGATAGGTGATACGAATAAATTTTTTGAGTTCAATAGTTATGATGGAAAAAATGCACATTTTCACATAAAGAGAATAGTATACAATGAACATGTAGACACCTAAAAACCTTTAGAAAATAAAATATTTTTATTTTTTGAAAAATTCCTGATGACATCATCATTTATTAATTACTTAATTATTTTATTTATTTATTTATTTTTATGCCATTAAATCCCTTTATCTTAATTAAAAATATTTAATTAAGGAATCCCTCCCAAAAATATTTAAATCTTATTTAAGCATTATTTCCTTATTTATTAATTATTTAATTAATAAATTGACCAAAAAACCCAAAATAAATAAAAAATTTATTTTTTGCCCAAAACTTGGCCAATTTCCTTAAGACCACTAACCTCTTCCAAAATCTTCTAATCCTTCTTTAATTTTTATTAAAGGCTAATCCCATCATTTCCTACCCCTAATCCCAACTCAAAATATTTAATTAAGATTAAATATTAATCCTCATGTTTATTAAAAAAGTTTTAATAAATATCTCTTCAACACAAACCCTTAAAATAAATAAAACTTTATTTATTTCCTAAAAATCTAATTTATCCTCATCCTAAGAAGTTCTAGACTCTTCTAGAAAGTCTTCATCCTCATCCTAGGAAGTTCTAAACAATTCTAGAAAGTCTTTATCCTCATCCAAAGTCTAGACTCTTCTAGGAGATGTCTTTAAACCTAATCCTAATCCCCTCCTAACCTTGTCACATTCTCTAAACATGGGTTAAGACTTACTAACCCAAGACAAAGTTAACAAATATCTCCTCCTTCACCCACCCTCATTAAATACCATCCACTTGCCTATCCCTAAGCTAATCCTAAACCATCCTAATCCATCCTCTAATCATTTGCACAATCTTAAGCAAGCTTAAAACCTTCCTAATCAACCCCAAGTCGAAATTCTTCTCATCTCCTTCAAAATATCTCAACCATAAAACTTTATGAAGCCCACTAGGCCATAAATGACTCTTTCAAGCCCTTTTATTGCTGTTACAAGCTATTATGAGGGTCCTTATGAAGATTTTATCCCTTGAGCCTCCTTTGTTGACTCATCCTTCCCCTTTCCTCCATCCTCTCACCATGTGACATGTGTCACTCCTTGATTGGCTGTAAGGAAGCACAATCCATGTGCTCTCCTCTCATGCAATCTGAGCCCTCCATGAGCTTTTTCTCATCCTTGCATCTTAGCCCTCAATCCCTCAAGCCTCTTGCCTATAAATTGGATCCTTCCCCTTTGCAAAAAAACACAATCCATGAAGTAAAGTCATAATGCCATTTTAAGAAGCCATTTTACATCAAAACCATACACTCACACCCAAATTCCAACTCCATTTGAAGCCCTTTTTGAAGCATAAGCTTGAGCATACATCCTATCTATTTAGACAAAGCCACTCAACAAGAGAGCTTCTCATTGAGAAAGTCCATTAATGGCTCATATTCTCAATTGAGAGTTCATCTTAGTCTATCTTGAAGTTTATGAATTTTGTTTAGTTTGTAGAGGCTTTATTTAAATTTGGTTTCTATTAGCATACTAACATTGCTCATATACATTTTGGCATGCCTGGTGGGACCCCGCATGGGTCATTTTCATTAGCTTTTTTAGTCAAGTTTTGTATGTCATTTGCTAATTTTGGCTAATTTTTTTTGTTTTTGTGATTGGTAGGATTGTATAAATTGATTTTTTAGGTCCACATGAGCATGAAAAAGACAAAGGAACTCATAATCTATCTCATAGTGTTTGCAGATTTTTCAAGCTTATAGGTGGACAAAGCACTTGGAATTCTTCTTCCTCTTCTTGTCTATATTCTTCTTATTCCATCTACTTCTTCTTCTTCTTCTTGTGGGAGATCTTGGCCATTTTTTTTGAAGGAAGAAAAATCATGCACACTTCTTTTTAGTGCTTAAAATGAACCCCTAAATCATACTTAAATCCATTAAAAACTAAAAATTTGCCAAAAAAAAAAAAAGCCTTTTAACAAGTGAAACTAAACCAATTCAATCATTTGCATCCTTGCAACATCAAGGTTTTAGATGCATTCATGAAAAGTTAGGAACACTTCATTTTTGGAAATTTAAAAAGAACTTCAAATTTCCATTTCAAAAGGTTCAAAATCAACACTAAGTGCACACTAAAATCTAAATCAAACTCAAAGCATCAATCAAGGATAAAATGAACCTCATTTGCAAATATTTTAAAGTTCTTTTAAAAATCTCATGAAAACTAAGAGTCCTAAATGGTTGCCAAAAATTGCCCTAAAAGCTTTGTTATTTGTTCCAAACAAATGTCTTGTTGCAAAATCTTGAATGTTTCTTAGGTTTTTCATGCATCAAAACAATCTAAGAATATCATTTTTGGGCTTAAAATATGCAAAATAGAACACAAAATATTGAATGAAAACCAAAGTCCAAAGAGTCATTTTCACTTTTGAGTCCAAAACAATCTTGAATGATCTAAGGTTAAAATAAAGCACTTCAAAGTTCTTAAAACAACACACAAAATCTCAATCTTGAATGCTCAAAGGAAAACACTTGAATGTTTAATCACTTGTCTTTGAATGCATGTTGCTAAACACACTCTTGAATGCTATGGATTAAAATAAAATTTTCCTTGAATGCATGATTAAAACAAAAAATCCAATCTTGAATGCCAAGGATCAATTAACCATTGCAATATCAAACACTTCATTTGGAGCTTCTAAAATTGAACAAAACAAATCTCTTTTCCACATGCAATTTAGGTAAAGTTTGATTTTTTGGACATTTAAGAAACTTTGTTAAGTTAAATACAAATTTGCAAAAATCAATTTGAGTAGTTCCTTGGACTCACCTCTTTTCTAATCACCCATCAATTCAACCATTGGTTGCAATCTCAGCGCCATTTATGGGGATGGGTCTACTTGAAAAAGGTGTTAAATGTTCCACAATCTAACTCACTCACTTGGTCTTTGAACGTTTTCTTTAACTTTATCAAAATTTTTAAATGACTAAAACTCTAGATTAAATCGATCACACTTCAAGTTTGGACACTAAAATTGAACAACTATTGACATGGAGGGCCTCCAGGCGCGCACTTGACAAATCGAGTCTCACACATCTTTGCTTTGGGCTTAAAAAAAAATCACACCAACTCTTGAATGCTTTAAAGAAAATTAATCGATACTTGATGTGGAGGGCCTCCGGGCACATGAGTTTGCTTTTGTTGACCCTAACTCTTCTTCTTGTTTGCATTCTTCGATTGATTTACTCTTGTTGGCGCTTCAAGTTGGAATTGATCATTGTCTCTTAAACATGAATGCTTGCAAAGTCTAGATTAGCACACATAAGAGTCAGTTGTTAAAAGAAAAAGCGTGTTTTTTTTTTTAGCCCAAGGTCATCCAAGTCTTCTCTCCCCTTGTCATCTTTCGAGGCCATCTTGGGTGCATAAGATTAGGATCCAAAACCTTGTTTCTTTTTAGGAGGCCTGCTTGGGGATTTCATCACCCCTTGGATGACCTCAACTCCAGCGTTCTGGCGGAGTATAAGAATCGGGAGGTGAATCGAAAGACACCTCTCTTGGAATCAAGATTTTTGTCACTCAGGCTAAGCCTCAAGGAACTTTATACCCTTGAGAAGTGAAAGAGGAGAAGTGGGTTACCACTCCTCTCGGCTGTGTGACATCTTGTTGGTTTCATCTACGGATTTGGGCCTCATGTACCTTTGGGTATATCGAGGACTCCCTAGCTAAACCAACTGTCAGCCTTGTAGAAAACCATCTAGAGTGTTAATGTGTTTGAAGTGACTGATCAAAATATTTGTAAAACATACACACTCCTCAGCGCAAGTATCACATTCTGAGAATCAAAAACTTCTATCAAGTTGTTCCTATCTACTACTTGCTTTTTTATTTGTTGAATGAATGTTTGCCAAACTTGGTCAATCCTAGCTTAGGGTACATTTAGCGTAGTCACTGCCTATTCTAGAAGTTGAACAAGTTGAAGAAAAATAACTGAGGTCTCTCAAAGCCAAGCAAATTCAAGAATTGATGTCAGAGCAACCCAAACCCAAACAGAAGTTTCACAAAGTTAAACTCAAACCATCTCAGGCATACCAAAACCTTTCATCCAAGAGAAAGGAACTAATGCCAAGTCCTCAAATTGCCAAAATCCATAAAATAGAGGATAAAGCTGCTGACGAAGCACTTCAAGAGGCCTGGTTAGAGCACACCATAAAATTTAGCCAAGATCCAGGAGTTAATCCTGCTTATGCCTTACCAACTAGGCATGATTTCTATGATTAGACACCCTTGTTTCTCCACACCTTCTTCGATAAGCTTCACCTTAGAGTCATCTTTGTAGAAAAGTCAGCCATATTAGTTTATCCCCTTAAGCATTATTAGCTCATCCATATCATTTAGGACCAAACCATCTAGCCAGCAATCCAAAATCTTCACATCCAAGCCTTCAAAAATTGTTGTCACCTTGCTAAAAGTTTGCCATTCCTAAAATCTTTCAAAACCACCAATCTCACCAAGGTTATCCCTTTGAAAAAGCTTTGTCTAGGGTAATCTAGCTTTGCCACTTGTTATCCCTCATCACCTTGAGCTAAAGGTTGGGATCCACAAGTGGTCAATCTCATGTTCTTCCTAAAGGATCATCAATCTATCCTTAAGTTGACACAATCACCACCAAGCTTGCACATAGGAAAGTAGACCTTTTGTGCTTTGGCAACATATCTTTGAAGTTAGAATCCCCAACCCAATCCTCCTTAGGTTTTGTCATATAGCTTTGCCTCAACCTAGGAAATCATTTGCATAGAAAAGTCTTCCTCCCTTTTGCATCCACCAGCATTTGTTGCATCTCATCCCTAGGAGCATTTTTCATGCCACCCATCACTCGCTTAGCCAAGAAGAAAGAAACAATGGAGCCCTATCATTTGGATCGAACAGCCTCACCCCCCTTGAGCACTCAGCCATCCTTCAGCCCAGAGAAAGCTATGCCATCATCTACTGACATTGAAGCTTTCATGAACCAACTAGGAAATGCAGTATTGGTAAACGCCATTATAGACAAGAACAAAGAGACAATAATGGCTAATTTTTGAAGGGACAATGTAGGAACCTTTGACTTTGGAAGACCCCCTCCATTATTAGATCCATCTCACCCATTGTTTGGGCAGCTGCCACCACCCATAGGCTCTTATGATCCAAATTATCCTCAATATATGCCAAAAGAAGAGCCTCCAACCAATCCATATGATCCAATAGACCCAAACATACCATCATCCACCCAAGTTGAAATCTCCATTCCACAAGCCAACCCAGCCACCACCACTCCATCCTTGGTTCATACCTCTCTGCTCCAAACCCCCTTTACCCAAAACACCTCACCGTTCATGCCCTTCACTATTGTTGCTGCTGGTCCCTAACCCAGCCTTCCAAATCCACCCATCTCCCAAATCAGTGCTAGCATCTTTGGCCAACCTCAGCAATATACAATAGGGATGCCGCCCATGGGGCCAAGTAATCAACCTTTCATCACCCCCAGCTTGTTCACCATAGGCCAAAGTACAATCCCATCATTTCCATTAGGTCTTGGGAGCTCAGTGCCATCAGCCACAAATCCACAAGCTACTACCCTCACTCCACAAAGCTATCAAACCCCATAAGCTACTACCAATGTTCTGCCTAGCTCTCAAGTGACCCAAGCTCCCACCACCACTCTACCAAGCTTCCAAATCCAACCACCAAGCTATCAAACCCCATCAATTCCATTTCCTAGCTTTCAATTCCCACCACCTCCACCACCAACTAATCCATTACCTCCTATTACCAACTACTTTTCAATGCCACTTCTAGGAGGTAACCCACCAATTCAGCCAACCACCAATTATTTGCAAGTACCATCCCAAATGGGGGCGCAGTCCACATACCTTGGTCAAACCCCACAAGCCCCCCGGTCTTTTCCCCAAGCTTCACAACCATCTTATACCTTACCTCCACAAAGCAATTCATTTATCCCATAGCCAGCTTATGTTCCTCAATCCCAACCTCAAATCCCATATCAACAACAAGCCTCGCAGCACATGCAGCACTATGCGCCACCTCCCCCTTAGCAAACCATCATCCACCATGCAGCTGCCCAAACAATGTACAATCCCTATCAGTAAATCCCTCACAGCCATCCGTATTCAGTGGCCCCATCTAGTGCATACCTACCTCAATGCACTCCTACATTGGGGGCACCCCAGCCATCACCCATTAATTCAGAATGGGAAGCCATGAAAATAGCTTTGAAGAACATCCAAGAGGGAAATGATCCAAAAAATTTCAAGTTTGAGAATGTGTGCCCTTACCCATTTGACAAAGAAATTACCATGACACCATTCCCCAAGCATTTTGAGACACCCAAATTTGACAAATTTAGAGGAAAAGGAGACCCTGTCACACATATCAAAGCACTGCCAAGAAGTGGCATACGATGACATCTTCCTCTTGCGTCTCTTTCCCAAAAGCTTGGCCAGACCAGCTCTTGAATGGTTTTATAGAATCCCCTATGGCACAATTAAAATTTTTGCTGAATTATCTGAGTCATTTGTAGCCCAATATGCCCATCTTGTTGAAACAGAGCTATCAATAGTTGATCTTGTCCACACCAAGTAAAAAGGTGGAGAAAGCCTTCCTGAATATCTACAAAGATGGCAAACCCTTACCACCCGCATATCTTGCACCTTTCCAGAGCGCCATTTGGTGAAAATGTTTATTGATAATGCCCATCCTAGCTTGGCTCACCACATGACCATGAACTATTTGCAAACCTACAAAGATATCAAAGAGAAAGGAATGATCCTTGAGCAAGGACTCATTAAAGATGGTGTGGTCAAGATTTACAAGGAAGCCAACCAAAATCAATCACATTCCAATGACAAGTCTAGGTATTGGAACAAAAACAAGCATGTTGCAACAGATGGCGTCACTGACACTAGACATGTGAATATTGTTGGTCCTTCTCACAACCAGTCCAACCCACCCTATCAACCAAACAATCAGCAAGCTATCAACTACCAACAACAGAATAACCACAGCTATCAAAACCACAATCCAAGACCAAACTTTCAAGGGTCTAGCAATCAACCTAATGCCATCAATGTAGTTGCAGGACAAAAGCCCAGATTCCAACCTACACCTAGAAACTATACACCCCTTGGTGAGCCATTGGATGTCATTTTTGAGAAATTAGTCAAGGAAAACCTCATCAAATTTTTCTACTACCCAGAAAATTGACCCAAGCCAATCCAAAGCTGCATGGTGCAAAGACAATGAGTACTGCAAATTTCATAGGGTAAAAGGTCACACTACCCTCAGATGCATGAAACTGAAAGACTATGTACAGGACCTCATTGATCGGAAGGAAATCATTGTTGGTACCCAAACCTCTCCCAATGCAGGCTTACAGATCTATCAAAATTCTTTTCCTCCTCACAACAATCAAAATCCTGGAAAAGCACCTATCAAAACCAACAACAACAACACCAACAACCGTCAGCCAAACCAACAACATGGAAAGAACAATGACCACACTTCATCCTATATAGACTATGGTAGCCTTATAGGTTGTATATCCGAGAAAGAGCCTTCTGTCAATGTTATCAATATCCAAGGACCAAACAATGAGTGTGCAGTCACCACTCGAAGAGCTCGATTTAACATCACAGGCCTACCCGTTTCACCAGCACCATTAGCTCCATCAAAAAGCCAGTACAATATCTTGGAACACCTTGGGAACATGCCAGCCCAAATCTCCATTTTAGACCTTCTTCGCACTAGTCTTGTGTACAAGAACATCCTTAACAGTGCTCTCATAGAATCTCGTGTCCCTTCTGATATCAATGCTATTGATTTTCGTAATCTTTTTGGACACCTTTCATCCTGATGTGCCCTATCATTCAAACCCATTGACATACCCATGGTCGAGCTAGATCACACCCTTCCACTTCACATAGCCATCATGGTATCCAATTTTTCCGTGAAAAGAGTAATGATAGATAATGGATCAGGCTTGAATATTTGCACCCTAAAATTCATTAAACAAGCTGGGTATACTAAGGCAGATATCATCAGTGAGGTTGTCACCATCAAATCTTATGACAACTTGGAAAGAACCACAGAAGGAACTATTTTGCTGCCAATCAAGGTTGGGCCAGTCATCCACGAAACACTCTGCCATGTTATTGATATAAACCTACCATTCAACATCCTCCTCGGTCGCCCATGGATTCATGCCATGAAAGTCGTTCCATCCACTTACCATCAGTGCGTCAAATTTTTGCATCAAGGCACTGAGGTAACCATCCATGCCGATCCAGAACCCTTTGCTTACTGCAATGCGATTGAAGCTTCATATACAAACCATTTCCCTGGAATTGATATCAGCACATCCATCGCTAGCTCATCCCACACTTGTAATGACCCAGAAACCATCCTCGCCTCTACCCTATCTACCGTGAAGATCAATAACAAGGGTTGTGGAGAGTATAGTCTGTCAGATGCATTTGTTGTCGGGGCACTCCCACTTGATCCACATGCCCATGGATGACTGACATATCACAAAGCTAAGGAGATTCCACCTCCTTGATACAAACAGTTTGGCCCAACAACCTTTGTATCCTCAAAAATCCATCTTCATGAGGAGCTCATTCCAGATATCAACAATTGGTTACATAAGGATGCACCTCAAAGGAATCAAGAACGCCTTGATCACTTTAGCCAGAAGTATCCCCAAGAACATAAGCTCATCACTGACAAATGGAACTATCAAGGTGGTGCTCTAGGACCAGAAGAAAGAGGCATGCAGTGCCCCATCGATGCACACAAGTGGGAATGAAAGTCAGGTCTTGGCTTTGGCATACCCACAACTGAGGGCACCAATACAGACGATCACGCTATTTTTAACATTCACCGTGACCTTGTCGAAATCGAAGACATTCCTAAGGAAGTTGAAAAGAGAGCCTACGATGATATCCTAGACCAAATCTCCCTCGGAGACTCTATTCTCCAAGAACTATCCATCCACCTCATTGACCTACAACTCGCCCATCCACAACTCATAGATTGGGACCAACCAAGCATCATATGTAATCCAGCCATCCCCAGCTTAGCCTATCATCCTCATGCTTTTGGTCACATCTTGAAATCCAACTCCATCTTCTAATATATACACCTATCCTCCATCCTCCTGATTCCATCTCACACCATCCACTGATCTTCTACAGCTTCAGCCAATCATCCCAGCTATCATCCATCTCCCTAGTGCCTTTCGCTTTTCCATCCTAGCTTGAATCCTATCACATCCATCATAAGACCTCCTTCCACATGTCATCTTCTGACTGGGGGCACTTTATTCCTTGGAGATCTTGTCTTGTCCATCCTCCCTTGTCATTAGTATCCCACTCTAGGCTATCCTCATGCAAATCCAATGTCATCCTCTCATTAGCAATTCACTCTAGCGCCATCTATCTGTTCAGCTACCACCAACCTTAGCATTGTCCCCATCATCATCATTGGATGCATCTTGTCAAATCCATATCTTTCGTTATCACCTCATCCTTAGCTTCTACCTCTTGCACCAACTTGAGCCATCCTGCTATCCTCTCATCCTAACCTTTTAATCCATCTGTATCATACCTATCATTGGTCCGTTAGCTTGTACCATATCTTGATTAGCCTGCTTGTAAATATTTTGGTCCGTCAGTTTGTACATCCTCTTTAGCTTAGTACCATTGTATCTATCCAGCTTTTCGTGTCAGATTGTCCTTGCTCAACATCTTGCACACATTGCACAACCCTTGGTTAGCTATCCCAATGCATCCTTTAGCTAGATCTCCTATCACCAAAGTGTTATCCTTCTTAGTTCAGCTTGCCAAACACATCACTCATCCAGATCCACCAGCTTAGGTGCTCTCTGATAGATCCTTGTAGGATATAGCTTTCCTAATGTCTAATCTTGGTCCGTTAGTACCTCGTCCTACCCATCTCATTGGAAAATGTTTCTCTTTTGGATTTTCACTTTCTTTTGATTTGGAATCTTCCCTTTTGGGTCTTGAAGTATCTTTTCCAAACAATCTTTTTGTTCCCTCCTCAAAGTTGCCACGATCTTCCATATCATGGTATATTGTGAATGGGGCAATCTGAGCGTAAGGTCTTGATCAAGTCTTTTTTTTGATTTTCTTTTCTGCTTGTGGGTTACCTAGTGTTGGTTCCACTCTGATTCTTTCGAGTTTCATGTGTGATGCTGGGGCAATTCTTGTGTGTTTGTTTTGAGTCAGTTCGTCAATCCTTTGGACAGTTGGTGAAAAGGCCTTGATGTTCTTGGTAACCTTGGCAATTAACCAATAGTCCTATAACAAATCTAGTGCTCAACTACATGGTGGTACTTCTCTTTGAAGTGTCCCCCCCCACTCAAAAAGCTTCAATGGTTTTCCTTCATCTTCATTATCCCCCATCCATATCCAGCATCCGTCTCTCCTACCCCAACTTATGCATCAGTATCTCTTTGAATCACTCCTCACCTTTAGCTATAGGGATCCACAATCCTAGTCTTAGGGATCCACCAATCCAAATCAATCCACCAAGCCTCATCTTTCAAGATCCACAATCCTAGTCCTAGGGATCTCCGAAACCCATCTTCTGCCAATCTGACTCTTTGAAATCTTATTGCATCAGCTTTTTAATCCCCTCATCCATCTCCCCATCCTAGATTCCTTTTATAGCGCTCCACTCCTTCATCCTCTACAATCCCTGAGATCTTAAGCTTGCTTCCTCTTGTGCCTCTGATTCTCCCTTTATCATTCTCCCGTAGTGAGAGTTTGAGCTAACTAAACCTCTTCTCTTAAGCCAATCTGAGTCTTCTTGCTCATCTCAGATTCTTGTACTTTTCAAGAAGTTGTCGAGCCTCACTTTCTCTCCCCGCCGCCTTCTTGAGGGGGCATCTTGCAGTCCATTCTCTCCTCTTCTGCTCTAGCCTTGGGCATCTTATTTTCTTATCTTTGATGCCATGCCACTTGCGGCATCACATCAAAGAGGGGCAAAATGTAGACACCTAAAACCTTTAGAAAATAAAGTATTTTTATTTTCTGAAAAATTTCTGATGACATCATCATTTATTAATTAATTAATTTATTTTTATGCCATTAAATCCCTTTATCTTAATTAAAAATATTTAATTAAGGAATCCCTCCCAAAAATGTTTAAATCTTATTTAAACATTATTTCCTTATTTATTAATTATTTAATTAATAAATTGACCAAAAAACTCAAAATAAATAAAAAATTTATTTTTTGCCCAAAACTTGGCCAATTTCCTTAAGACCACTAACCTCTTCCAAAATCTTCTAATCCTTCTTTAATTTTTATTAAAGGCTAATCCCATCATTTCCTACCCCTAATCCCAACTCAAAATATTTAATTAAGATTAAATATTAATCCTCATGTTTATTAAAAAAGTTTTAATAAATATCTCCTCAACCTAAACCCTTGAAATAAATAAAACTTTATTTATTTCCTAAAAATCTAATTTATCCTCATCCTAAGAAGTTCTAGACTCTTCTAGAAAGTCTTCATCCTCATCCTAGGAAGTTCTAGACTATTCTAGAAAGTCTTTACCCTCATCCAAAGTCTAGACTCTTCTAGGAGATGTCTTTAAACCTAATCCTAATCCCCTCCTAACCTTGTCACATTCTCTAAACATGGGTTAAGACTTACTAACCCAAGCCAAAGTTAACAAATATCTCCTCCTTCACCCACCCTCATTAAATGCCATCCACTTGCCTATCCCTAAGCTAATCCTAAACCATCCTAATCCATCCTCTAATCATTTGCACAATCCTAAGCAAGCTTAAAGCCGTCCTAATCAAGCCCAAGTCAAAATTCCTCTCATCTCCTTCAAAATATCTCAACCATAAAACTTTATGAAGCCCACTAGGCCATAAATGACTCTTCCAAGCCCTTTTATTGCTCTTACAAGCCATTATGAGGGTCTTTATGAAGATTTTGTCCCTTGAGCCTCCTTTGTTGACTCATCCTTCCCCTTTCCTCCATCCTCTCACCATGTGACATGTGTCACTCCTTGATTGGCTATAAGGAAGCACAATCCATGTGCTCTCCTCTCATGCAATTTGAGCCCTCCATGAGCTTTTTCCCATCCTTGCATCTTAGCCTTCAATCCCTCAAGCCTCTTGCCTATAAATTGGATCCTTCCCCTTTGCAAAACAACACAATCCATGAAGTAAAGTCATAATGCCATTTTAAGAATCCGTTTTACATCAAAACGATACACTCACACCCAAATTCCAACTCTATTTGAAGCCCTTTTTGAAGCATAAGCTTGAGCATACATCCTATCTATTTAGACAAAGCCACTCAACAAGAGAGCTTCTCATTGAGAGAGTCCATTAATGGCTCATATTCTCAATTGAGAGTTCATCTTAGTCTATCTTGAAGTTTATGAATTTTTTTTAGTTTGTAGAAGCTTTATTTAAATTTGGTTTCTATTAGCATACTAACATTGCTCATATACAGAACAAAGTACAAATTAGAAAAGGTACAAATAAGACCCCTTATGAATTATGTTTCAGAGATGCACCATTAATAAAGTATATTAGAATTTATGGGATCAAGTGTTACATTAAGCTAAGAGAGATGCCAATGTTGGTATGTTTAATTCAAGAAGTAATGAAGGTATGTTCCTTGGTTATTCATTGAAAAGAAAATGTATGGATGTTTTAGTCAAAGGACTAAGAGTATTGTTGAGAGCACAAATATTGAAGTGGATGAGAAGTTTGGAGTTCAAGAAAGGATACTTGATTACATTTATGAAGAACATAATCCTAAGACTAATCAATAAAATAATGAATAGTTTTATGAAACTAAAAATGATTTGTAGAATGAGATCCAAGTTGTGGAATAGAGAGAGGAACCAATATTAGAACCTAGACAAGAAGTAAGAGTTGAAATAGTGGCACCAAACAAGAATTTGACAAAGAATCACTGGTGATCATATTATTAGAAGAAAAGACATATGAGTTTTGAAAAGAAATAGAGTACATGAAGAGTTGTATTTAATGTCTCAAGTTGAACCTAAAAGTGTTGATGAAGCTTGCAAGGATGGTCATTGGATTCAAGCAATGAAGGAAGAACTAGACGATATTGTGAAGAATGAGACATGGGAACTAATTCATAGACATAAAGAAAAAAATTTTATAGGAAAAAAGAAATCATAGTAAAAATTAAAGAAAGAACCTAGAACACTAGGTTGGATAAGTATTTGAAAAAATTGGGATTTGCTAAAGATACTGTAGATAGTAACCAATATCTAAAAGAAATTGAGAGTGGTCATAATTTGTCTAACAAATTACCTACTATTTATTAGAAGAAGTATAAATCTATGATTGGAGGTTACAATATCTAACTTAGACAAGACCAGATATAACTAATATAGTTGGCATTCTTGTGAGATTTCAAGATGATCCTAAAGAAGCATATTATGTAGTAGTAAAGAATATTTTCATATATTTGAAGGGTACACTTGATTTTGAGCTGTAGTATGATACAATAAATGACTTTACTCTCTGTGCATATACTAATGCAAATTGGCTATGCACTATGGATGACAAAAAGAGTACAAGCAATGGAGCATTTTTCCTAGGAGGAAGATTGGTTCCTTGGCTAAGAAAGAAACAAGAATGTATCTCATAGAATACAATAAAAGAAGAATGTGTAGCAGCAACAAACAAATGCAATCAGATCATGTGGATAAAATAGATGTTGAAAGATATTGGGATAGATTTTTCAAAAACTTCTTATGTATGGTGATAACACAAGTACAATTAGTATGTTTAAGAATCCTATGTTACATTATAAGACAAAGCAACAATTAGTATGTTTAAGAATCCTATGTTACATTATAAGACAAAGCACATATCTATTAAGTATCATGTTTTGAGAGAAAAAGTTGTAGAGAAAGAGATCAAATTGGAATATGTTAGTATAAAGGAGGAGATTGCAAATATATTTACAAAGCCTTTACGTAAGGGTAAATTTGAGTATTTGTGAGGTATGCTTGGGGTTATGCCCCTACCTCCGTTAGAGTAGATGATGCAAAGATTGCATTAGTCCAGTGGTACAGAGCATTATTTTTTATCTAGAATAAATGTTGATGCATCCTCAATGGGGGAGTATCTGTGTTTGAGCCAAGTCATGAATGACTCGTGGTAATTGGTATTGAATAATGTCTTTGGAGACTTGAGATGATTAAATATATTAAGAAAATGATTGACATAATGATGTCTTTATCATTGATGTCAATGGGTGAGAGAATGCATGAAATTTTTTTCCTTTGAATGTGGAAGAAAAGTATCTTCAAAGAATGAGGGAGATTTTTTCATGAGATGGAGCAAACTTGATGTCAATGGGGGAGTATTAGCGCTAATGAAAAGTGTTTCTAAGAAATTCATATTTGATTGATGATGAGGATTTGAAAAGATAAGAGTAGCAACAACAACTAAGTAGTATGTTTAATATTCTTGGAACTAAGATGTTTTTCATCTATGTTGCCATCAATGCCAAAGGGGAAGATTGTTAGCATGAATGCTAATATGGGGAAGTATCCTAGCATTGTTGGAACATTGGAGAGATTTTTATAGTGGTTACATGTTGCATTAATGACTATGTTTGTCATTAATATCAACATACTAAGAAGATTGGCAGAGTAGCAAACAATGTTTGAGATATTATTGTTTAAGGGTTGAAGATGAGGTCAAGTGTAGTTGGGGAAATGGTCTATAGAGTGACTTGATTCTGTGGTTAGGAGTGCATGCCAAAAAATGAAGACTCATGATACTTATTTGAGATTTACAGAAGATAGTATACAAACAAAGTTCTTGAGAAGTAGTTTATGGTAATCAAGTTATATCTCCTAGAAGGGATAGAATCTGGTTGAGTGAAGTAAGACAGAGGAAGAATGCATCTTGATGATGATGTCAGTGATTTTTCAATGTCTAAGGTTGTATGTATGAAGAGTTGTAAAGACTGTAAGACAACAATGTTATGTAATTATGAAAAGTTGCAATGTATCATACATCATTTTATCTTAATGAGGTTCTATTGTAACAGTAAATCAAGAAAGCCTCAAAGATAACTCAATGAATTATTTTGAGAAATTGATATAAAGGAAGGTTTTCTTCCTTGTTTTTAATGTGGATCAAGTGTTTGAATGCAATAAGTGAAGAAGATTAGTACATTTGAGTTAGCGATCTAAGGGATAATTGAGGTGTGAATTTGCAGATCTATTATTGAGATATGAGAAGTTTTTGGTGTAGAAGACGCATAGTAAGAGGTTAGAGAAAGAATATGAGTTAATGAGATCAATTATATTTGGTATTATTGTACAAGGGATAATACAAGGCTAGTTGGAGAGTGAGTTCAGTAGTCTTCCCCTAAAGCTATTTGAATAGTAGGTCTGTTTGCCTTCTACAAATCTTGAAAAGGTTTGCATAACTCCAAATAGACTTGACACAACTTCTAACAGGGTTGAAATCTCCTGATAGGGATTCAAAGTCTCCTAATAGGGATTGATATGTACTAAATGTATTTCATTGGCTCCTAATAGAGTCTATCTTCTAAAAAAGAATTTAAATATTAGTACATCATTTTGTGGGTGCCATCTCCACTGGATATTTCCCTTTGATCAAGGGTTTCCCTAGTTAATAGATATGGTGTTATTGTGTATGGTTATCTTCTTATGTTTTTGTTTAAAATTGATCACATGTTTTAGAATGAAAAAGGTTATTAAATATTATTTTGATCAAATAACTAATTTGCCCCCTCTCAATTATATTGGTAGACTTTACTTTCTATTATGTTGGTTAGTTATCATACAAGGTGAGCTATTAAGTAGATAAATAAAGAAGTTTAGTTGGTGCTGAGGAAAATATATTTATCTAGTGCACAAGAATCATCAAGCATTTCACTAGTTACCAAGTAATTTAGGAGGAAACAAGCACCAAGAAATCCAAAAGGAAGATTTAGTCAAGTTCATGCCAAGGGACAACAAGTTAGAACAAGCAGAGTTGAGTGCTAGAAGCTATATAAGTTGAGTGACATAGTTTATTATATTTAAGTTTGGAATGACACAAGCTCATATGTAAAAAAAAAAATTCTAAGTTAGAAGCATGTTTATATGATTGAAGAGTCAAATATGGAGGTAATTATCCCTATAATTGTGAATCATTAATCCCTATGTTATGGGATTAGTCAATTAGCAAAATGGAAAGGTCAAGCAAAAAAAGAATAAATCCTAATCATTGATCAAGATCTAGAATCTTTATGTTTAAGCCCTATTTTTGTGTGGTTAAAGTTATAAGTGAGAAGATTGCACAATTGAAGGTGAATTAGAGGTTGAAGGATTAAGGAAATCGAGTAGTGCAGAGAAGAGATAAAGTATATAAGTCACATTGAGGTGATTTCATATTGGAAAAAGAAGATTTTCCATTAGAAATTAAGTGAAAACTGAAGGAATATGGTACTAATTTCATTCTAGCAAGTGGATTAGGTGAATCTCTTAACAGAGTGGTCCTAACATGCCTTTAGTAAATCTCCTAACAGAATACTCACTTTATTGTGATGTAAATTACTTTAATCAAGGTAGACTTAATAGTCTTGTAAGCTCTTAATTGGGTAGACCCCTCACATGGTAGATCATTAGGATTGGTCAAACTTTGTAGCCCTAATAGGCACACTTTATTGTTGTAGTAGTGAAGATTTTGTGGGTGTCATCCCCACTACAATTTCACCTTCACCTTGGAGGGTTTATGTGTTTGATTATTGTTTGTGTGTGTTATTCATGTTATTAGATATTATATATGATATTATATGTTGTTATTTGATTATACATGGTTAAGGTAAAGGGATATATGTGTGTGGTGAATTGAGCATGAAGGTGATTCATGTTGAAGTGATAAACATTTTATAGATCTTGATTCAACACCGCCCCCCCCCCCCCCCCCCCCCCCCCCCCCCCTTCTCCTAGCATCTTACTTTTCCTATTAGATTTTCAACAATTAGTATCATAGCTAAGTTCTCTAAGGAAGAATTCTAACCACTTGAGAGTCAAAGATCTTGGAGATGGAAGCATACAAGTTGAGAAAGGTGATTGAGAATCAAAAGTTTGATTTGTAGCTTGCATATGAACAAGTTAAGGCTAAAAAGGAGGAACTAAAGAAATCCTTGAAGAGAAGGAAGGAGATGATAATTCAAAAAAATGACACACAATACAAGGAAGAAAGCATTAAGGACTTATGTTATGAAGGCAAATCCATTGAAATTGATGTAACAATAGTAAATCTATTGGAGAGGGATAACTTTTTGAATGAAGAAGTAAGATCATTTAAAAGAGAACATGAAATACAACCAGTAAGGCTATGTGAAATTATTAAACAAAAGAAAAAGACTGAAGAAGACAAGGTTATGACTGATGAAGATAAAATGTAGATGGCAACAAATCTTGATGAAAAGATCAATGAGGTATAGAGGTTGACTCACAATCAACTTGACATTGTCAATCAGTTATTAAGTGTCAACCATGAGATTACTAAGAAGGTGGAAGAAATTGCATATTTGAGATATGAGAATAATCAATTGAAAGTTGAATTGAAAGCTAAAAAGGAGATCATTGAAAGGACAAATAGTTCAAGAGAGGTTATGAGTCAAATTGATAAATAGTTAAAAGCACAAAGAAGAACTCATGATGCTACTAGATTAGGATACACCGAGTCCATATCATCCATGAAGCAAGGAGAATCATCAAAGCATAGAGAAAAAAGGAATGCTAAGAACAAGAAGCCCACATGTTATCATTGTGGAAAACAAGGTCACACAACAAACATTTGCAAGAGAAAAATTGGTAATCAAATCCTAAGCCCACATTCAATGGAAATCGTTTCAATTGTAACAAGCATAGACACCAAACACATGAGTGTAGATCAAAGACTAGTAAGATACAAGATACATCTATATTTGAAGGTTATTATCACATATGTTAGAAGTATGGTCACAAGCCAAAAGATTTTAGATTTAATGTAAAACATGGTTGGATACCTAAAGGTCAAGGCAAAGCAACTAGGAAAGGTAACACTATAAACTAGGATTACAATATTTGGGTCAATTGTCAATTTTATGGAAAGTATGGATACATTGCAAAAAATTGTGCAAGAATACATTTTAGAGGAAGATTAGGAAACTAGAAGAACTTTGGTCTAGTATGTTTTAGTTGTTAGAAGGCCAATCACGTAAGTAGGGACTATATGAACCAAGCACCGGTATCCCATAATAAAGAAAATGACGTAAAATAAAAGGTCAATTCTAAAAAAGTGAGAAATCAGATGAATCAAACCTGGAAGAAGAAAACTAATGAAGGCAACAATTCAAATGGTGAAGTTTTGATTAACCAATCCAATGGATTAGGTGATTCCCCCATCACAAACTAAATGAAGATGTAAATATGGGACTATATTTTAAATTTGTTAAATCATACATCATTTCCTTATATTGAAAGTACAAAAGTCCAAATCAACATAGGTTAAGATGCATTAGGATAGATTTGAAGTTTGTACTGAGTAATGTGTGGAGATGAAGCTGATAAGCTAGAGATGACTAAGTGTCAGCATTGGTAGATGAATGAGTAATGTGGCCAAGTAAGACTGGTAGTATTGACCAAGCTAGTACGTGAGCTAAGTTAAAAACTAAAGGAAGTATGACTGTCAAGTTCTATAGTGAAGGCCAAGAAAAGTTTCATACATCCACTATGTGTACGAAACATTTAGAAGGCCCTATAATCAAATTTTTGACCCTTATAATGAACTTTTGTTGGTCATTTGAACACATTGCATTCAATATTCCAGAGCACGTCATAGTTAGAGTGATTCCAAAGAAAATCTAATTTATTTGTGTTAAGATTCTACAATGTGTTGTCAACAATTGAAAGATGTTTAAAAATTGTGTTGATACTAAGTGAAACCAAGTTCAATTTCTTCAAACCCTAAATGCATAAATTGCATCAAGTTTAACTATTGAGAAGGGTAGGGCATAAAAGGTTAGTGATGTGCAATTAGATCATAATGAAGTCAAGTGAAACCCCAAAGTTTAAGGCATATCCTAAGATTGCATAGAAGGGTGATGCTTTTGGTGTCATCATCCATCACACCTAGGGTTATACTAATTCATGATGTAAGGTCATTCTAAACATGAAAGACTTGTGAGATAAGTTATTTTGAGATAAGGAATGTGTATGATAGGTTATGCATTGATGGAAAACTAAAAGATGAGCACAAACATATTGTTGAGGCCAAACTAACCCATGCCCTATATTTTCTGAAGGTTTTCAAAGTGGAGTGGATCAAGATTCTTCTTAGCCATGTACATGAAATGAAGTCATGGTTGGGAGGTGGACCAATGGAGATTACTATGCAAATTATTTATCAGGTGACTTCTTACCCTACAATGGACAAAGTGAAGACTATAATATGTCAAAGTAAAGATGTGATTGAGGTCAATGAAATGCCATTATGGAATAAGCATGGTATGGCAACCTCTACCATAAAGGATCTTGAGAATTTTTTTTTATGAGGGTAATATCTCACAAGTTCTACTAATCCATCAAGCCAGAAAGTGTTCCCTATGTTGTGGTTGATGTTGGCTACAAAATTGTGAAGAAAGGTCATTCTTATGACCTAGTCAAGTTGTGATTGCAATAGCTAGAAGAAAAATTGAAGAGTATTAGGAAGGGAAAAAAAAATGTGTAAGTTTGGTTCTTTGTTAGTTAGCATGTTTTCTATGTGAAAAATTCTTTTTCCTACCAAAAGAAATGTTACATGGAGAAAGAAGAAGTCAATCACTCAACAAATTAATGAGTTTATAAGTCAATTAGGAGATAATTTTGAGTTCATTTTGGATGATTACTTATAATAATTTAAATAGAAAATTAAAAAATAAGTCAAGGATCCCCAAGTCATTAATTGACAAGTACTATGGAAGTATTTTATTCTAGTAGATACATATCAAACCTATATTAAAGATGTCATACCTAGAACTACATGGTTGAAGCCACTAGGTTATGAGGTCAAATTTGATGAAGCAGTTAAATTAATCACAACATTGCTTGATGAACTTATAGATAAAGAAGTTGATCAATTCAGAACATATGAAACTCAAAAAGTTAACATTGTGGTGGAAACAAAGGTTCCTAAGCTAAACATGAAAAGAAAATAGATGATTAAAAATCTAGAAAGAGTTTTGGATGAAGGTGTCAAACAAGAGGCACCATTACAGATTACATAAGGCAAAGGTGAATACCTATCTAGTGATGAAGAAGAAGAATTTGAGAGTAAAGGAAAAGAGATAGTTGTGGTTGAGCCACATACTAGTAAAGGTATGAAGAAAGATATAGTTCCTACCCTTGAAACACAAAGAGTATCTAGACAAAGAACAAGGGAAACTATTACTATAGTTGCAGAGCCTCAAAAGGAGTGGTCATAGTTACAAAACTAACTCAAGGAAAAAGTTCAACAAAGAAAAAAGTTACTCTAGACAAGGTTGAGCTAAGAAAACCAATGAAGAAGTTGAGGAGAAGGCTTGTAGTAGAAAAATATGTCAATGATGAGGAAAGAACATAATTTGAGGATACAAGCCAATTCAAAGTGGTTGTACACAAGAAGCTCCAAATGATTGATGAGGTATTTGAAAATATTAGGGGAACAACAAGACTATTAGGATTCTATTTTTTAAGTTTGATAAATTGAGCAATGAAGATAAGAATAAAGTTGAATAAGCATTGTTAGATATGATGGAAAAAATTAAGTATACACCATTAGAGTTAGGGAATATGATACCCAATGAGCTTTACAGTAGAATAGATGGAAAATGGAAATATGCATTGACAACTAAAAGAAAAATCAGATAGGGTACACTTTCTAAAGACATGCCCGAGTTAAATAAGAAATAAATTGCTAAAGCTATGAAAGAGTTCAATAATAGATTTGTACCTAAGAGAAGGACTTTGCAAATCTTGAAAAACCAAATTGAACTTGTTGTAGAGAAAAGAAAAATGATATGAAAGAAAATACATGGATTGATTCCTGAAGAGAAGAAGAAGGAAGAAGTAGAAAAATATGAATAGAAACATTTGGAATTGGATAATACTGAAGATATTTATGATGGAACAAATAATCTTGTTCATACATTTCATAATTTGGTGCAAATGAGTTAAGGGAAGACATAAACAATGGTCATTGATGATGAACCTAAAAAGAGCCCAAAGAGAAATATCTTAAGTGAAAGGAATGTCATAGATGAGTCGAGGAAGCAAGGTGAAGATCTTATACATACCGAGTCAGTACAAATACCAACTCATGAGAAGTTGATGGACCCTAATCCTAAGATTGTGCAAGTCAAGGACTATCCAAATATTGATGCACATGATTCCATACCATGTGTAAAAACTGCACATGTTATCCCTACTATTCTCATTTTCACAATTAGTCAAGGACAAGGACAAGGAAAAGGAGATATAAGTGTTGGTTGGGCCTAGCAACAAGATGTGCTGATAGATGTAGAGAAAAATGTCCATGTGCAAGAATAGTAGAATGATGTGTGTGAGGGAAATATTACTATTAATGTACATACTAAAAAAAATAAGCATGAAAAGAGCCACAAATATCAAGTGGACCAATCTACTATAGGTGAGAGACCAAGTGCCTCAGGACCTTAGATTAAGGGAGAAAATGAGGTTGAATGACCAAGTTCCACGAGTGAAATCACTAGAAATGTTGAGAAGGAAAAGAAGAATGTGGCTAAATAGCTAGTTACTACTACTGAGAGTCAAACAAAATTTGTGGAGTAGACATAGACTAAGGAGACACCTAGACTAATCATAAGATGAAGGTCTATAGTTGACTATGCCAAGCTCCAACACCCCAAACTCAAAGGGGAAGAGGAAAAAGAAAAAGAAAATCAAGTCTCAGAGAGAATTCAAGGTAAACCTGTTACCTTAGATGAAGTTATTGTGATCCCCAATTATGACGCAAGCAAGAGGAAATGATGAGAGAACATCAACAAAGACAAGTATTGCTTGAGATCAAGGATATATTCCTTGGAACTATATATGTTGAGAACTTGAATGAACATACCCCAATCATTGAATAGTTGGTCCAAATTATGGAAAATATGAATGACCCTAACTAGATACAAGAGAAAAGCTTAGGCAAAGGTTAGAGAGAAAGTCTGAGAATATAGTAATGGAGAAAGTTGCAACAAATATTGCATTGAAGTAGGTTGAACTTTCTTCCCTTGTAAATATGTTGATAAGATTATTCAAAATGTAAATACATTATTTATGAAGCTACGTTATATCCCATCATTTACAAAAGAAATAAGAGATTGGATGGATAATATTGTTGTTGATTTGTAGTAGAGTGAAGGTAAAATGACCTTGGATGTAAATTCAAACTTATTACATTTCTCAAAACTAAGATTCTTGTGAGGAAAGCCATCTAAGTTGATAAGAGAAGAGACTAAAATAAGGGCAGATATTATCAAGGTTCAATCTTTGTTGACACCTCAATTAGAGGTCATGCAAAGACATTATTTGAAAACTACCAATATTTGATTCAGAGTAATTAGAATTTATCTATTACAGACAACATGGTAGATTTAGCAGCAAGATTAGAAATTGAACACCATATTCTTGGAACACTTAAGGCTAACTGTGATGCTACTATAGATCTTATCTTGCAATGTAATAAACCATTTTTTACCATGTATGGTTTAATTCCTAGACCCCAACTTAATATCAGAAGGAAAATGTAACAAAAAAGGGGGAAATTTATAGAGATCAAAGATCGCAAGAAGGGAAAATTGTGTATACTGAGGATCAGAGGCATGCATATAGTTACCAAGCTAAGGAATGGAGTATACCCAGAGGAGGAGTTCTTGTTTTGAAAATTTTGAAGAATTTTTATGTATGAATTATTGATATTGATAAGTGTTTTTACAACTAATTCCAAAGGGGGAGATTGTTGACCCTAAAGGAAAACTTGTCTATTAGTGCAAAACCACTTAGTCATTTACTAGGCAATGTTGGTCAGTCCTCATTGTGATTGAGTCATCATACAGGCCAAGCTATTAAGAAGAGAAGTAAATAATTTTAGCTGGTGCTGAGGCAAATATAGTTTCCAAGTGCACAAGCATCGTTGAGAATTTTAGTGGTTTTTGAGTGATTCAGGAGGCAACATGCAATGGAGCAAGTTATAGCTGAGTTAAGTTCATGTCGAGGGACAACAATTTAGAACAAGAAAAACCAACTGCTAGAAGCTATATGAGTCGAATAACACAATTTGGTGTATTTAAGTTTGAAATGGAAAAAACTCATATGTAAATCATTTTTCCAAGTTGGAAGCATGTTAATATGATCAAGGAGTAGACTATAGAGGTAATTACGCCTATAATTTTAGATCATTAATCCCTATATTATGAGACTAACTAATCAAAAAATGGAAAGGTCAAACCACAAAACTAATGAATCCTAATCGCTAATCAAGAGAAGCTTTGTCAAATGTCTATTTAAGAAGGATTTTAGCCCTAATTTCATGTGGTTGAAGGACTAAGGTGACCAAGAAGTGTAGATAGGAGATAAAGTATATTTGTCACATTGAGGTGATTCTATATTGAAAGGAGAAGATATGTCATTAGTAATTAAGTCTAGATTGAAGGATCATGGTATTGATTTTGTTCTAACTAGTGGATCAGGTGAATCTCTAAATAGAGTGGTCTTAATAGGCCTTTTGTAAATCTCCTAAGAGAGTACTCACTTTATTATGATATAAAATCCTTTAATCAAGGTATACTTAATAGTCTTGTAATCTCTTAACACAATAGGCCCCTCAAAAAGTAGATCATTAGAAGTGATCAAACATTATAAATCTAACACACACACTTTATTGCTACAATAGTGAAGATTTTGTGGGTGTCATCCCCACCACAATTTTACCTTCACCTTGGAGGGTTTCTATGTTACCATATCTGGTGTTATGTGTTGAGTATTTTTTATGTGCATTATTCATGTTTTTAGATATTAGATTTGATATTACACGTTTCTATTTGATTATACATGGTTAAGGTAAAGGATGAGATGTGTGTGGTGCATTAAGTATGAAAGTGATTCATGTTTGAAGTGATTAAAGTTTTATAGATCCTGATTCACCACCCCCACTCAGCATCTTACTTTCTCTATTAGATTTCCAACATATACTCTTAGCGTGGTATTAGACACTTTTAATAGTGTGTAGTAATTCAAAAGATGGCACAATTGTAAGATTTTAACAAAGAACCTTGTTATTGCAGTGATGAGTTGTGGGTATTGTGATCACCCAAAAAAAATCATCTAGACTATCTCCCTTCTCAACATTTTTTCTAAAATTATCAAATTATTTATCTTGATCAAATCTTTAAAAATAAAATTATTTGATTATATCCTATAGTTTGACCACTTTTATTGGAAAATTACAATTGGAACAATTGTTGTTTTGTCATTGATGTCAAATCTACTGATAAGACATGTTTCTATCTAATCTAAATGTTATATCTATTTGATTGATGAAGAGGATTTGAGATATTTCTCATAACAATAACACCTAAGAGGAAAGGTTAAGTTATGAAAAGGAAGCTACTATGGAGATTTGATTAGTTAGACTTTGATAAGACAAAGTGATTGTTTATATCTTGAATGTAAAGCTTAATCGAGCAATAGAGTAAAAGATCAAGAAATGTCAAGTGATGCTAGTGTTAACCAAGTTGTAGTGCAAGCCAAGAAAATCTAGTGTTGATCAAGCATTAGTATCGACCGAGCAACCTAGTTGATGCCGAAAAAAGAAGTTCTATAGTGAGCAAGTGATTTAGTGATGATCGAACATTAGAATTTAGTGATTTTTGGGTAATAGTATTTTGTTCATGTATTTGAGGAATCGTGATTTCTAATAAACTCAATTGATTTCTTGATATATGTAAGCCATGTTGATGATAAGATTAATGAGTTGGATCATTTTATTCAAGAAGAGGATTAGGTGAAGGCCTAATAGATAGATTCTAGAGAAGTTTATAGTGGATGATCAAGAAGGTGGATAGATTCATTGAACATGTTGAACTAGATCATAAACCCTAAGATCGACAATGATTATTAAATGTGGTAAAGAGAGAATTACCTATATAAGGAGGTGAGCATGCAAACTTTAGGTGAATATGTGTGTGTGTGTGTGTGTGTGTGTGTGTGTGTGTTTGTGTGTGTGTGTGTGTGAGTGAGTGTGTGGATACATGTGAAGCCTTATAGTTAGAATAGATAAACTATTCACAAAAGAAGATCAGGAGAAATCTAGTGCAAGACTATATGCACATGCGAAAATGTTTCCAGTGTGAGGTAACAAGGTTGCTAAAGTTGATAAGTTGATCAGAGTAGTAGACTTGAGTTTGATGAGAAGGATGATTATTGCTTGAAGGGTTTCCAAGCAAGTCAGAGATAGTGTTGACAAAGGGACTTATCAAAGATCATCCCAAGGACTGGGCAATGATCTGAGACTACAAAGTGAATTGTAATTATATGAATCAAAAACCTACTATTTTCTTTCTAATAATTGTAAATAGTTTTTATTGAAATTTTTTTAATAGAGGTTGACCTAATAGTCATTTGAAGGACTAAACAGTCTATGTAAAGCCTTTAGCAAGGTGACATTCTAAATGGAATGATCAAAGTCCTTTGACAAGGCCACTCCTAATAGGGTGATTAAATCCTCTAACCTAGTCACATTTAATAGTGTGTATTGTAACCTTGAACATAGTTGACTCCTAACAGAGCTCACTTTGAAAGAGTGAAAAAGTGGTGACATATTGCTAGTGGAATTTCACAAATTGGGTTTCCATTTTAAATCCTAGTGTCAAACTTGTTTTGAATGTTTTATGATGTTTTACATTTACATGTTTTAAATTTAGCAAGTATGTTATGTTTAGGACAATAATTTGTTTATCAGCACAATAGAGACTGAGCAACAACATGATAAGCATAATAGTGAATGTTTATTGTTTAATTGTTCAAATGGTACTTATGGACCTTAAGTAACTAATTCACCCCCCAGTTATTCTAAATAATCATAACAATTGGTATTAGAGATAAGTACTTACAAAGAAAATTTTGAAGGTACTTAAAGCTAAATATCATGACTCGCAAAAGGGAGGTACCAAATTTGAACAAGGAGAACTATCCTGCATGAAAAACATTGATGTGACTGCATATATCCCATATCAATGATGTTGCTATAAACTTTGTGGACAATGAGTATGTAAAGATAATAACTATTCCTTTGAGTGACCAATAACTAGAAGAAAAGAAAGAACACAATTAGGCAATGTTGGAAATTGCTTCAACATTAAGCTATGTCAAATTTGATGACATAAAGGACTATGATAGTGCAAAACAGATGTGGGAGAAACTGAAAACCATATATGAAGGAGATGACAATGTCTTGAGAACCAAATTAGAAAGCCTAAGAGGTAAGTTTGATGACATGAGAATGATAGAGGGTGAGAACACAATACAATATTGCACAAGAATCAAGGAAGTTGTCAATGTTACTCAAGGCCCAAATAGAACAATTGAAGATGAAATAATGATAAGGGAGGTATTAAGGACTCTACTTCTGATACATGCCATTAGCGTTTCTACAATTATAGAATTGATATGTACTCCAAGTAACACTTTGACCTTAGAAGGTGTAATTAGTAGACTTATTTCTTTTGAGATGTCTAACTTTGATAACTGCACACCCACTATTATTGAATCTGCTTTCAAGTCACAACTAGTTCTTAGCAGAAAGAAAGACAAACATGTGAAGAGTGACAATGATAGATCTGATGATGAACTTCAAGCCTTTATTGCAAAAATATTTGGAAGAGGTAGAGGTAAATACAAAGGTAAATTACCTATTATTTGTTTTTCATGCAACAAGGTCAATCATATTGCTACTAGGTCTCCTAGTGGAGAAGACATGGATTAAAGAATGAAAAGCAAGTACAAAGGAAGAAGAGATGACCAAGATTACAAGAAGAACAAGGTTGAAAAAGGTAAGAAGTCTTGTTATATTATTGAAGAATAAACTGACATTGAATCTAAAAGTAATGATGATGAAGTTGTCTATGTTGCTATGAAAGAATATTCTAGTGAAGATGAGAGAACTACATTAATCTCTTATGTGAACAAGAGTGATAGATGGATAATTGGTAGTGGTTGTTCTAATCATATAACTGGTGATAAAAAAAATTGAGGATATTGGACCATACAAAAGTGGATGTGTTAAATTTGGTAATGATATCCCATGTGTTGTGAAAGGTAAAGGTATAATTCAATTGACTGACAAGATCAAGTGTGACAATGTTTACTGGGTTGAAGGACTTAATAACAATCTATTGAGTGTTTCACAACTTAAAAAATCAAGTTACAAAGTGGAATTCCATCACACAAAGGCCAAGATATATGACATTGATGGTAAGCTTATTAAAAGTGGCGATCAAACAAGAAGTAACTTTTTCTATCTAGATTTATCTAATGAAACATGTTTGTTTGCTCAACAAGAAGATGTTTGGTCATGCACAAGAGGTTATGTCATGTGGATTTTGAAAATTTGGTGAATATTAGTAAAATGAAGAAAGTAAGAGGGTTGTCAAAAATAAAGAAACCCGACAATGCTATGCGTAAACAATGTCGATTGGAAAAAATGACGAAGTCTAGTTTCAAGAGAAAATCATATACATCTAGTGAAATCTTGGGACTAGTTCATATTGACCTATGTGGACCTATTGATGTTCAAATCTATTATAGAGATAAGTATTTCATTCTATTTGTGGATGACTATTTGAGGACCAAGGACCCTCCTCAGAATGGGATAACTAAAAGGAGAAACATATCGATAATGGACTATGCAAGAACATTGATGATGGAGAAGAATGTATCACAAAAATATTGGAGAGAAGTTGTCGGTATTGATGTCTATACCCTAAATAGAATACAAGTCAAGAAAGGTATAAATGCTACATCTTTTGAACTATGGTATGGATATGCTTCTAATGTAAAATATTTCAAGATCTTTGGAAGTAAATTCTATATATTCAAAGATAATAGGAATGAAAAACTTGATGCAAAAACTGATGAAGGCATATTCCAAGTGCATTCCACTAAGAGTAAATTTTATACGAGTTTAAATTCTAATACTAAAAAAGTTTTAGAAAATGAAAATGTGAAAGTCGATGAGTTTGCAGAAAGAAATGACCTTACAGGTAAAGAAGAACCTAAAGATTATAGTACATTCATTTATATGGATGATGATGCTCCAAACACTCCAAATGAACAAGTAAAACAAGTTGTAGTTTCCCAATAGATAGTAAATGATGTGGTGCAACAATAGGTTTTCAAGCAATAGATAGAGGGTGTTGAGAAATAGACTAAAGATGATGAGTCATAAATAGGCAATCTCGACCATCAGAGAGACAATGTTAATCATGCTAAACTTGGGCTAGTACCTGAACAAGGAAGAGAAAATGAGCTTGAGATTTTTTTTCAAGGTGAACCTATTGAAGAATAGAGAAGGAGACCACCTCTACTACACAATTATGTAAGAAGAAATCACAAACATGATCAAATCATTAGAGATGTAGAATCTAGTGTTATGAAAAGAAAGAAACTCAGAGATGATACATGTTTACTTTGTGAATTTGAACCTAAATTAGTAAAGGATGCTCTAGATTAAGAAGATTGGATTCAAGCAATGAATGAGGAAATTGAACAAATTAAGCTTAAAAATAATTGCACCTTAGTACCAAGACCAAAAGATAAAAATGTTATTAGAACAAAATAGTTTTTAAGGAATAAGTTGAATGAAAATGGCGAAGTAACTAGGAATAAAGAAAGATTGGTATGCAAAGGATATGCTCAAGAAGAAGGAGTTGACTATGGAGAAAAAATTTCTCCTATTGCAAGAATGGAAGGAATTAGAACTCTTCTTGCATACTTAGCCTACAAAAATTTCAAGGTATATCAAATGAATGTTAAATCTACTTTTTTGAATCATATACTTGAGGAAAAAGTGTACATTGAACAACCTGAAGGATTTGTGGACCTAGACAAGAAGAATATGGTATGTAAATTAAATAAATCTCTTTATTGATTGAAACAAGCCCCAAGAGCATGGTATGATAAACTACACAATTATTTGGTGAGGATTGGTTTTGAAAAAACAAATGATAACAGTAACCTATATTTGAAAATTCTTAAGAACAATGAAGTTTTGCTATCTGAAAGCTTTTTTGATGACATTACATTTGGAGGAAAAGAATAACTTTTCAAATCATTTTATAATGAAATGAAGAAGTAAATTGAGATGTCTATGTTTGGTGAAATCAAATTCTTTGTTCAATTGCAAGTACGTCAAATGAAGTTTGGTGTTTTAGTTACTCACTCCAAATATATCAAGGAGATACTAACAACTTTTGGAATGGAAGATTCAAGAACAATAAGCACACCTATGTCTACAAGACATAAGTTATCTAAAAATGATGAACCTATTGATGTGAACCAAACACTATATAGATTTATGGTTGGAAAATTGCAATATGTTGTTCATAGTAGACCTGATATTGCATTAGTTGTTGGGATAGTTGCTAGATTTTTAGAAAATCCTAAGGAGAATCACATGATAGAAGTGAAAAGGATATTAGGATTTCTAAAAGATACAGAAGACTATGGTTTCTATTACAAGTGAAGTGAAAGGTTTGAACTAAAGGTATAGACTGACTCTGATTGGGCAAGAAATATCAATGACAAAAAAACACTAGTGGAGGTGCATTCTTTCTAGTAAAGAGATTGGTGTCATGGACAAGCAAGAAAAAAAATTGTATTTTCCAATTAACAATTGAATTTGAATATGTGGTTTTTTCAGTGTACTACTCAAACATTATGTGAATAACACAAGTTCTATTAACATATAAAAGAATCTAGTGATGCACACTAAGACAAAACATGTTGCTATCAAGTATCACTACTTGAGACAACTTGTTCAAGACAAAGAATTGAAGTTAGAATATGTGCACACTAAAGAAAAAATTGTAGACATATTCACCAAAGCCTTACCTAAAGATGCTCATGAATATCTTAAAGGTAAACTAGGGGTGATTCCTCTAAATAAAGAAAACTAAGTGATGGAGGCACAACCAAAGACTAGAATGAACACACAAGAAAAGGAAAATATTATTATCAATGAAAAATGCCCTATGGGTTTACAATAGTATGATTCTGGAGAAAGAAATCCTCCACACAGTACCTTCTCTCTAACTCCACTAAGAACTGCCTATACAATGCCAAAAATGCTCTTAAATAGACCCCAATTCATTTAGGGTTAGGAATACATTCTAGAATATGCCAGTTGGCATCCACCACCAAAATAGAAGGTTCTAGAAGTCATGTTAGAAGTCGGTGTAAAATTAGAAGAATCCAAAAATAGAAGGAATACATTCTAGAATATGCCAGTTGGCATCCACCACCAAAATAGAAGGTTCTAGAAGTCATGTTAGAAGTCGGTGTAAAATTAGAAGAATCCAGAAATAGTAGTCCAACTTTTGAGAGGCATAACTTTTGAACTAGCACTTCGATTGGTGAATCGTTTACATTTTTGGAAAGCTCTTGAAGTGCTCTACAACCCTATGGATAGGTTTCACTCATCCCCCATTTTTCAGCCTATATGAGGCCATTTAGTGCCCCATATCTAACTTTGAAACACTCTTAAGAGGTCTCCATGAAACTTAAAACTGCAATAACTTTCTAACCATAAAGTCTTTTGACCTAATTCTTTTTTTGGAGCATTTTAAATTACAAGTGTAATCATATCTCTAAATTACAGCCTCTAACTCATGATAATTTTGGCTCAATTACAAAATAACCCATTTTCTACATTTACATGTATCCTAAGGTGCTTAAAACCTCTAACCCAAAAAACTAATAGTGGAATTGTGAGAGTTGGAACCTTTATTTGACCCAAATGGGTATCCAAAAATAAAAACACATTAAACAAAAACTATCCCTAAGCACTTTTTTGGGTGATACAGGATTTCCCTTACACCACTGGATGCTCCTGCATTATACACCCATGGTGGATTGAAAAGTGACCTTGTCGCTTTATGGTAGAGGAAAACCTAAATGGGCAACCTCTGTTCCTGATATCCAAGTTGAGTCCTATATTGGCCATCCTTTCCACTTCACCAGGTACTCTTCATACTATCTATTTTTGGTACTCCTACCCACATGACTATCTAGAATCTCTTCTATCTCCTCCTTCTTAGAAGTAGGAATTGGACATGGCTCCAGTATCAACCCCTCATCTGCACCATTATCATGATATTCTGTTAAGTCTGCAATGTTGAAGATAGGAGTAATGTGAATCCCATCTAGCAACTCCACCTCATATGCATTTCCTGAGTCATGTTTCTTCAAAATTTTATAAGAGTCAAATTTTTTCATCTTCAGCTTGTTGTAAGTACCCATTGGAAACTGTTCCTTTTGTAAGTATACCATAACCATATCCTCTACTTGAAACTCCTTATGTCTCCTCCTTTGATCTACCCTAGCTTTATACTGTTGATTCATCTTGGTGTTGTGTGCATAGACCTCCTCATGTAGGCTCTTGATATGCTCAAAAAATTCTTCTACCTCGGCACTTGTCCTCCCCCCTTGCTCCATTTTCCTTAATTCTGGTGCAATCCTTGGACTACTTCCATACACAATTTGGAATGGTGATCTACCAGTACTCCTATTTACAGAATTATTGTAAGAAAATTCTTCTTGTGGTAGAATCAAATCCCATCCCTTGGGCTTATCTCCCACTAAACACCTCAGCAAATTTCCCAAACTTCTATTTACCACTTCAGTCAATTTGTCAGACTGCGGATGATGTGTAGAACTAAACCTCAATTTTTTCCTTAACTTCTTCCATGAAGTCCTCCAAAAATACCCCACAAATTTAGTATCTCTATCGAAAACAATACTCTTTGGGAGACCATTTAGTCTCACCACTTCTCTGAAAAACAAATCTACAATATGTAGTACATCATGAGTCTTGTGGCATGGGATGAAATGTGCCATATTGGAGAACCTATCAACCACCACAAATACTGATTCATTACCCCTTTGTGTCCTCAACAATCCAAGAACAAAATCGATACTTATGTCCTCCCAAGGCTTTGATGGAACATGCAATGGCTGATAAAGTCTAGTATTGTGACTAAATCCTTTGGCTGCTTGACATACTTGACAACTCTGCACAAATTTCTTCACATCTTGTGACATTTGAGGCAAAAAATAATGTTCTCTAAGAATGGCAATGGTCTTATCTCAACCAAAGTGTCTTGTCATTCCCCTACTATGTTTCTCTTTGATCAAGTTTTCCCTCATGGAACTGCTTGGAATGCATAATTAACTACCTTTGAACAACATAACATCCTGAATAAAATAATATAGCCACCTAGTTTTTTCTATAGTAATAGGTTCTTTACAAGCCTTCCATGCTTCAACAAAATCAAGATCCTTAGAGTACAGATTCTTGAGTTCATCAAACCCAACCACTTCAACCTACATTACTGTAAGCAACAATTGTCTCCTATTCAATGCATCTACAATCCTATTAGACCTTCCACTTCTATGTTTCAACACAAATGTATAGCTCTGTATGAATTCTACCCACTTCAAATGTCTTTGGTTCAATTTACCTTGGCTATTTAGGTACTACAATGCTTAGTGATTAGTATACAAGAATTCTTTTAGCAATAAATAATGCCTCCATTTCTTTAAGGCCTAAACGATTGGATAGAACTCCTAATCATAAACAAAATACTTCTTCTTTGCATCATTCAATTTTTCTATGCAATAGGCTTACCTTCTTGGCTCAATACAGCCCCAATAGCACTGCCACTAGCATCACAATCTACTTGGAACACTTTACTGAAATTAGGAAGTGCCAACATAGCTTGTTCTGTCACCTTCTTCTTCAATAGTTCAAAACTCCTTGTAGCTATTGTAGTCCACTTGAACTCTTTCCTATCCCCCCTTATTATTTCAATTAGGGGTGCACATATGCCACTAAAATTCTTAATGAACTTCCTATAAAAACTAACTAGACCATGAAATGATCTCACCTCAATAGCTGACCTTAGAGTAGGCCATTCCAAGATGGCCTTTACCTTCTCTGGATCCATTTTGAGACCTTTAAATGATACAACAAACCCCAAGTAGACGAACTCTTTTTTTACAAAGCTACATTTCTTCAAATTAATTAGCATTTTCTCTTCCCTCAACCTTTCAAGAACACTACAAATGTGCAATAAATGTTCATCCAAAGTCTTACTAAAAATTAAAATATCATCCAAATAGACAATAACAAATTTTAGCAAGAACTTCTTTATTACCTCATTCATACACCACATGAAGGTGCTTGGCATGTTGGTCAGTCCAAAGGGCATGCCTAACGAGTCATATAGATCCTCCTTGGTCTTGAATGCAGTCTTCCACTCATCTCCCTCTTATATTTGTATCTAGTGATAGCCACTCTTGAGATCTATCTTTGTGAAATATTGAGCTCCACCCAAGTAGTCCATAAGATCATCCATTCTTGGAAAAAGAAACTGATACTTGATGGTTATTCTATTTATAGCTCAAGAGTCTGTGCACATTCTCCACTCTCTATCCTTCTTTGGTGCCAGTACTGTAGGTACTACACATGGACTCAGGCTCTCTTGAATCAAACCTTTCATTAATAGCTCCTAAACTTGTCTATTTAGCTCCTCAATTTTAATAGGAGTCATCCTATGAGCAGTCTTGTTAGGCAAACTAGCTCCAGGGATTAAATCTATCTAATGACTAATCTGCCTCACTGGTGGCAACCCTTTTGGAACATTATCAGAGATGACATCTCCATACTCACATAATAGGCCTAAAACTTCAAGTGGAATTTCACTACTACCTTCCTTATCTCTTCTAGGAATCAAAACATAACACATACATTGATGTTTCATACCATCCAAAAAATTTCTTCCATCAACAAGACATATCCTAGCATTACTACATACTTTTTCATCTTCAGTTTGTGATGAACTCCATCCTTTTTCAGAGAGTATTTATTTGCATGACCATCATGTACAACATGTCTATCAAATTGCCATGGTTTTCCCAACAATAGATGATAGACATCCATTGGAATAATGTCACAAAGAACTTCATCATGGTAACTCCCAATCTTGAACTTCACCAAACATTGTTCACTAACTTGGACCTTATGATCATCCTTCACCCAAGAAATCTAATAGGGTTGGGGGTGTTTCTCACTCTTGAGCTTTAGCTTAGAGACCATCTCCTCAAACACTAAGTTGTCAATGCTACCACCATCAATAATCACATCAAAAAACTTATCCTCGCACTTGCATCAGGTACAAAACAAACTCCTCCTTTGTATAGGTTTAGCCTCACCACTTAGTAAGACCCTTTCATTTATGATAACCTCTCCTCTTTTTTCATCCTCAAAATATGATGACTATGCATCTTCATCCACATGAGCAACCCTTGCTTGACCATTAGCTCTCTCATCTGTCCTTCCTTGTCGCTGAGGGCATTCAAATGCACAATGACCTTCTTCATTACAATGAAAATAGGTACCATGGAAACCTCCTCTTCCTAAACCTTTTCCATGTCCTCTACCTCTTCCTCTTTGATCTCAAAAGTTTTGATCATGAGAGCAGTTGAAACCCTCATTCCTCTAGTTCCTGCTAGTACCCACATCTTCATTTTTCTTGTAGGTCTCATTTCAGCCTCCAAATGACCTACCACCACCCCTTCCTCCTTGACCACACCCTCTTTGCCTTCTATCAAAATTTTTTTTTAGCTTCTCTTTAACTCAGGGAAAATTGGTATGCCTCTTCAATGCTAGTTATTCTAACCAAACTTAACTCCTCCTAAATACTAAGTCATAACCCACTGAGCTAATAGGAAACCTTCTCCTTATTAGCTTATGCATGCCCTTCCCTAATAAGAAGTTGATAAAATTCCTCTATATATTCCTAGACAAATTTTCATGCTTGCTTTAACCCTTGCATTTTCTTGATGGGAATGAACTGCTTCTTTCGTTTGTCCACCATGCAATCCCACCTTGTGATTTTCTCCTTTCCTCTTCTATTCCTTTCTAGCTGAACCTCTTGCCACTAGATTTTGGCATGGCCTTTCATTTTGGCCTTCACAAATTTAACCCTCTCAAGGTTTCTAATATCCTCATACTCAAAATACTCCTCTAGTTCATTGATCCAATCGATCAACCCATCTGGGTTTAGAGTTCTTGAAAACATACCCACATCAATTTTAGGTCTTTTTCCAAGCTTAGAAATGGCCCTAAAAAGCCTCTCCTCTACCTAATTTAGAACTTCCTCTTCACCTTTCCCTTCTTATCCAATATTTTCTTCTTCTTCATTTTCTTCCTCACTTTTGTTGCCTATGGAAACATTTAGTCCTCTGTGTAACTCCTCCTATAATGCTTGAACTTGTCTCTAGAGGACTCTAACCTTAGGAGTAACAACTCTGTCCCTTCCACCACACTCCCTTCATGGAGGCATCTTCTTGTCTCAAACCCACAACCACACAGTCTTAGTGCAAACTACCTCACAGTCAGTGGTCTATCTACACACTCAGGAAAACCTACTCTAATACCACTTGATGGAGGCACAACCAAAGACTAGAATGAACACACAGGAAAAGGGAAATATTATTATCAATGAGAATTTCCCTATGGGATTACAATAGTATGATTCTAGAGAAATAAATCCTCCACATAGTACCTTCTCTCTACCTCCACTAAGAACTACCTTTACAATGCTAGAAATGTTCTTAAATAGACCCCAATTCATTTAGGGTTAGGAATACATTCTAGAATATGCTAGTTGGCATCCACTACCAAAAAAAAAGGTTCCAAAAGTCATGTTAAAAGTTGGTGTAAAATTAGAAGAATCCAAAAATGGTAGTCCAACTTCCGAGAGGCCATTTAGTGCCCCATATCTAACTTTGAAGTGCTCGTAGGAGGTCTCTAGGAAACTTAAAATTGGAATAACTTTCCAACTATAAAGTATTTTGACCTGACTCTTTTTCTAGATTGTTTTAAATTACAAGTATAATCATCCCTCCAAATTACACCCTCTAACTCATCATAATTTTGGCTCAATTACAAAATAACCCATTTTCTACATTTACATGTATCCCAAGGTGCTTAAATACTCTAACTCAAAAAATTAATAGTGGAACTATGAGAGTTGAAACCTTTATCTGACCCAAATGGGTATCCAAAAATAAAAATATGTTAAATAGAAACTATCCCTAAGCATATTTTTTTGGGTGATACAGGATTGCCCTTACACTACTAGATGCTCATGCATCAGTAAGGAGATAAGGTACATTGCATCAAATGTGCTAATAAAAATATCATACACATTGATGCAGATAGTTCTACTTTAGGAGATGCCTAACATAGTGAAGAAGACAAACATAAAAAATTAGTCATAGACAAATGATAAAGAATTCAACCAAACATGCAAATATCTACATGATCAAGATGCATAAAGTAGTTGAAGCCAAAAATGAAAAGTGTCTTTGGCATTGTTATCAAAGAGGGAAAGATTTATGAAAGAGGGAGAAATGTACCCAAGAGGGAGAGATGTACCCAAGAAGGAGAGATGTACTGAACAATGACACAAAATGATAGAGGGAGCTTCTAAATTTGCAGAGATGAGAATCAAAATGAAATCAAGGATGTTGACCACTCATGATAGTGAAATCTTTTGGATTGCATAGTGAAAAAGAGGGGATTGTATTGCTACATAAATATGTATTAAATATTATCATCAATGCCAAAGAGGGAGATTGTTGGAAACTTACAATTGGAACAATTGTTGTTTTGCATTGATATCAAATCTACTAATAAGAGATGTTGCTATATGATCTAAATGTCATATCTATTTGATTGATGAAGAGGATTTGAGAGATTTCTCATAACAATAGCACCTAAGAGGAAAGGTTGATATATGAAAAGGAGGCTAAAATAACCACTTGATTAGTTAGAATTTGATAAGACAAATTGATTTTTTATATCTTCAATGTAAAGCTTAATCAAGAAATAGAGTAAAAGATCAAAAAATGTGGAGTGATGCTAGTGTTACTAAGTTCTAGTGCAAGCCAAGAAAATCTAATGTTGACTGACTATCAGTATTGACCAAGCAAGCTATTCAATGTGATCCAAGAATTTCTACAATGACCAAGTGATTTAGTGATGATCAAGTGTTAGAACTTAGTGATTGTCAAGTAATAGTATTTTGAATGTATTTGAGAAATTGTGATTTCCAGTCGACTCAATTGATTTCTTGGGATATGTAAACCATGTTGAAGATAAGATTGATGAGTTGGATCATTTAATTCAAGGAGAGGATTAGGTAAAGACCTAAAAAACAAATTCTAGAGACATTTTTAGAGGATGATCAAGAAGCTGGATAGATTCATTGAACATGTTAAACTAGATCATAAACCCTAAGATCAACAGTGATTATTCAAAATGGTAAAGCAAGAATTACCTATATAAGGAGGTAAACATGTGAACTTTCTATGAATGATATGTTGGAAATAATCAAGACTGGCTAGGTTACTAAGAGGGGAGGGGTGAATCAGTAACCTCAAAATTTTTGATGAAATTTAACACTTAATAACATAATCGATTCACCATTAATAGATTTAATCTACTACATGTATGAGAAACTAAAAGATAAACATTCATGGCACATGAACACAATATTTGGTGACCCAAAAACCTTCCAAATAGATAGTAAAACTAGGGTGGGGATGATACCCAAAAAACTTCAATACATAGTATAAAATTGGCTTGTTAAAGCTTACAATGATCATGTCTGATGATCTTCCCGGTTAGGAGAAATTAGGACTACTAGGTTCACCTTGCTAGAGGTTTTACAAACATATAATGAAGTATGCACTCTATTAAGAGATTTAAAGAAGAGATTGCCAAGTCTACCCTATTAAAGAATTTGAATCTAATTCACTTGTTAGGATGAAACAATAGATCTAACTTACAACTTAATTGCTGATTTAGATCCTTAAAATTTTGATCACCTCTTTATGATAGATAAAACTTGATTGCTCCTAATTTGACCTTAATGTATACCTTTTTCTTTTGCTGATTCACATTTGCATTCACTCTTCTCAAAACATTACTTCGTTCTTACACAATTGAGTATGATACAATACATTACATATATACCAACCCAATTCTCATAATTACAAGGTTAGATAAAACACAAGATAACACCAATATTATTAAGTTGGACCAAATGTAAAAACTTGGGTTCTGAAAGTTTACTAGGTGAACTTTTGATACTTGTCATCCACTACATTACTTGGCATAATCATGCATTTAGGAGAAGTAGAGGCTTGGTCCATACCAATCACTCAACATAGCTTCAAACTCAGTGAACATTAGAGACTCAAGAGATATAGTGTCACTCAGTAGAAAATGAATACCATGTTTATCTTACTTGCACTCGGTAAACACTGCTCATCCCATCACTTGGTTAACACTAGCTTGACATCATAGGAACTTATGACTTGGTAGACATAGTGAAGCTTGGTAACCACTGACTACTTCATAAGAACTAAACTATTCATTCTAAACTACTAGACTTCACACTGTTTGTATTCACTTGGTAAGAAATGGAATGCTCAGTATGAACTATGAAACTTGGTAACCACTAAATTGCTCGACAAACACTAGAGACTAAATGATGGACTTGGTAACCATACAAAATCTGAATAAGTGTTCTCACTAATAAAAAACATGACTTAATGCCAACAATATCCACCTTTGGCATTAGTGACAAAAACACTTATTACCCAAAACTTATGTGCAGTGTCATGCTTATTTTGATTTTTGATTTTTCAAAATTTGTCTTTGTAACTCTAGTGTGTATATCTCCCCCATATAACGTACATATCATATTAGGCATAATATCATACTGAGTGTATATATAAATATTTCTTCTTCTTAATTTCTGCCTCTTTATTATTATGCACAAGTCTCTCCCCCTTTTATTTTTTACATATGTCTCTCCCCATTTTTTATAGTAATGCCAAAAATTTATACACAACATACTTATACAGAGACTAAAAAATGTGAGAGAAACTCAAAATGTACCTTAAGAATAAGAGCTAATGGCTTATCCTAGTTTTCTTACAAAATTTTGTAGGTTTGAAGTGCAACTTGGACTTCTGCTGAGAGTTCAATCATATGATCTACAATTGAAAAATTGTTATCATGGATCAATGTTTTTGAATAAGAAATGTGCTTCTGCATTGCATCCATGATAGGAAGGATCATGTTTTGGATGTCTATAAGTGTAGACCTAATCCTTGCTTCCTCTCTCAACAACTCTGCCTACATGTCTGATAGGAATCTAATCCTCATGTGATGTGCAAAGCTTAAACTAGGGTCAAGCTACAACTTTTGAGCATTGGCCTTCAAATCCTCATCTATCTTATTCAATTTTTCCTTTATTTCTTTTGTATACTTGGTAAGATCACATAGCTTAGCAAAAATAGATGTTACATTTGTGAAAGAATTTTCAAGTTTTGCCAAAATTGAAGAAAGCTCTACCTGATGGATGGTAATATGTTGAGAAATGTTCTCAAGCAATTTATCGTCAAATTTTTTCTCTGCCTTCTCTATCAACTTATCTTGGCCAGTAGAGTCCTCATTGAGTTTATTTAATACCTCTTCTAACTATAAAAAAATATGTTGAGAAGGATCAACATCAACACCTATAGCCTCTGTCAAAATGTTCTTGGCACTTTCAATGATTCTGAATTCTCTATCCCTTTCTTCTCTTAACTACTTCTACTTGGCCTTTTGTTCAAGAAGCTAGCTGACCAATCTCATTTGCTCCATAGTGGCATTATCAAAATCTAACTTAGGAATTTCAATTTCCTTGTCCAAGTCTATATCTTCATCAATTTCTTTTCCACTAATCAGAAGTTTAAGTGGTGTCTTTGGTTCAACTTTTGACATGACTACTTTGGATTTTGAAACAAAAACACTGGTAGAAATAGTAGGGCTTGCAATGAAAACTTGAATGCTGCCTACTAATGGAATGCTAACTAGAGCACTAAAGGAATCCAAAACTGATGTACTTACCAAAATTGAAGTAATTATAGGAGGAATGCTGATAGAAGTACTTACAATAGGGGCACTTACTGGAATATGCAAAACTAAAGTAGACAAAATTGTAGAACTGGATACTGCACTTACTGCTGATGTTCCTGATTCGGGAGCTGAAGAAGTAGAAGGCTACAACTCGATAGATGAAGTGGTAGAAACTTCCATTAGAGATACCTGGAGCTGAGAGGGAGAAAAGAGTGATTGGGTAGATGATGGATTCATTGTGGTTGCAATCACACTTGCTAAAGTTGTCTCCATGCTTGATGATACTATAGTTTTTGGTGGAGAGTGAGGAAGGGAGGCTATAACTTCTATAGCTATCCTAACTGGATCATTTTTTTCTTCTTCTTCTTCCTTATTTTCCCCTTTAGCTTCATCCTCTTTTCTTTCTTCATCATCCTTCATCAATTCTTGATAATCTTCAGCATCAATAAAGACACAAGGAGTATTGTCTTCTTCATTATCTTCATCCTTGTCACTATCATCATCATCATTGACTTCCACTAGATTCTCACTTGGTTTATGCATATGATAAATGTTCTTCCACATGGATGTAGCATCCTTGACTCCATGCTTATCAAAATTAAACAAGTATGAAATCTTATTGTCATCTTGTCTTCATTCTTCTTCATTGCTTCCTTTACCTCTGCATTGGTAAGGCTTGGTAAGAATTGTCTCAAAGATTGTTCATATATGTCCTTGGTTGTTTGCATAGCTGATTCCCATCTAGGATTTAACCTTTCCAATAACTCATTGGAAATTTGAGGGGAAATTTGATTAGGGGAATATTTCCATTTTCTCATCTTTGTCAGCACTAGCTCCTTAATCTACATCTTCTCTATATTTGTTTTGGTTTCAAATTTTAATGCTTTGAAATTTGTAATACCAACATCTTCTTCCATTTGCTTCAATCTTTCTTGGAAGGTGAGAGGGGGCTTACTAAATACAATTTCACTGCCTCCTTTCTTCTTAGATCTTCTGGTAAACATAGTTGTAGAGGCCTTAGGTGGCTTGGTGATAATCACCTTGTCTTTCTTTCTCATAGTCTCTTCTTCTTTTTTTGATTCTTCTTCGTCATTCTCAGATTCTTCATCTTCACATTTGCCCTTGGTAAGCATAAGAGCGGAATTTCCTATTTTTAGTTTAGATATCCTCCTCTTACCCTTATTTACCACCATGGAAGCTTAATTTCAAACTCTATTCAGGCTTTTGCTTCATCATATGTTCCAAAGATAGGTACTTTTGGATCTACAGGCTCATTCACTAGGGATTCAATTATCTCCTTCATTTCATCAATATTAACCTCATAAGGAAGAGGTTTCACCCATACTATTCTAGGCCTTACTACTTGAATGTATACTCTATCATAGTCAACCATGAAACAAACATCATCCTTATAATCTTCAACTAATTTTGATGGAATCCAAAACTTGTTGCTCATCTTTTCCTTAAAAAATTCAAAATAGTTATCCATAATGATATCAAAATTCTCACCCATTTCTGCAATAAACTCATTAATCTGATACAAAATTGGAGTTTCATTTATCCATACCACTAAACCTTTGAGGGGAAAAACTTTTGAACATAAAAGAATAAACAAGTCAACAAAGAACCAAATTTACACGGATTATTCTTTGACGTCCTAATGCTTTCCATGTTTTTATTCAACTATTTAAACATTAAATCTACTAAATCATATTCTAGATTCTTCTTAACTACCTTGTATGCTATGTCCACAACCTCACATAGCACACTATTTAGTTGACTAGACCTGTATATCTTATGTGCAATAATATGAATGCCAAACTTGAGTTCCACATTAGATACATTACTAATTTTTAATCCTCTATCATCCCACTTGTCTAGGGTTTTCTTTTGAAGCTCATCTCAACCTAGGTTTTAGTGACCTTAGCCTTGTTAAGCATAGGGAGACCAGTAATATGATGAATCATCTTCTTCATAATCAGAATTGGTTGCTCTAACCACAACTAACCATTATGGACTCAGCTCAAGATATATCTATTCCATTTGATTTGGAAGTTTCTTGGTAGGTGCAGAATGTGGGTTAAGCCTTTCTCCTCTGGGTGTTTATGCTCAAGCTTAAGAGTTCCATCTACACATAGCTCACCTAGGGTACTATCCATTTCTAGGTTTCCAATTTCTTGCACAACACATTTGAAATGAGTATCAATATCATTGATAAGAAGTACCTTTGGTGGAATTTGTCATTGAGCTCCATTAGGGTCAAGTGATTCTACAATCATTAGTACCAATTTGAAGTTTGGAGCCTTCCATTTGACACCTCGCACCAACATCTCTGATCCTTTCTTTGCCTTGCTACTACTGCTAGTGGATACCATGATTGCTTGGTAGATTGAGAACGTTCTTCAAAAAAAAACTTTGTTGCAAATTATGCTCAAGATCACTTGAAGGCTCTACAAATTGCTCTGCTCTAGATATACTGAATTCGCAATGGAAATGAAATCAAAACTCTATCTTTTTGATGAAAATTTCCCATTAATGCTCAATACAATGAGAGCCATAATGACATAGTGCTTGACAAGCTATCATCCACTATCTATGCAGATTACTTAGTAGAACCTTGTAACCCGATGACCAAACAAATTTTTTTTACTCCCGACCTTACTCAGTATGATCTGACCTTACTCGATGAATACTGATGCTAAAATTTGTGATCCCTCTGTATCTAGAATATTGATTTGGATTATTTTCTTACTTTCATTGGAATTGCTTAAGGAATTACCTTAATAATATAGTTCCAGTTCTACCTTTAAGAACTTAATTGGAAATGGTGGAGTCAACCACTTCTTGAGTGACATGACCATCATTACTTGAACTAGCTTGCTTGGTAGATTTGGGAACCCACTATTGTCTCGTCTACTTACAGATGTTATTAGCTTTTTCTTTCTTTTCATCTTCAACTCTACCTATATTCATGCAACTCTTAGCTATATGACCAAGTTTAGTACAAGTGTAACATATTATCATAGTATCTTTTCTTCTCAAGTGATGCCTAGCACAATTTATGCCAATGTGTCCATATTCTAAATAGTAATGACATCTACACCAAGTATTGTACTCCCAACCAAATATTACCTTTACAAATTGTTTAGTTGGATTGAATGGTTTAGTTCTACATTCAAATGCCTTGTGTCCTTGTTTCTTGCATTTGTGACATTTGCCTTCAAACTTTGGTTTTTCCTTGCATTCATTAGCTTTAGGACCTTTTTTACTACAATTGTAGCATTTTCCATTTAATTTTGCCTTTCCATTACTCCAACATTTATTTGATGTATGACCTATCTTACCATAGTAATTGCAAGCAGGTATTTGATTCCTTTGAGCACTTGTTTGGAGGATTCACCTTCTTCTTTATATCCAAGTCCTGCTTTTCCCTTTTACATATAAATATTTTTCTCATTTGCCAATTCAATTGATGCATGTATGCTTGGGATTTTATTATTATTTCATTGAGTTTCTTCTTAGAATTTAGATCAATCTTCAACCTTTCATTGATTTATCTTTCAGTGCTTAAATCATTCCTTAACCTTTCATTTTCAAATCTCAGATTCGTGATTCCTTCATTTGCATTGGAGAGCTCATTGATAAGACTTTCTTGCTGAAGGGATTGATTTTGAGTTTCATTGTTCCTTGCCTCCAAGTCTTAAATTTTGAGACAGAGTTGACAAAGGGACTTATCAGAGATCAACACAAGGACATAATAGTGATCTAAAACTTCTAAGTGAGTTGTAATTATATAGACTAAAACCCTATTGTTTTATTTCTAATCATTGTAAATATTTTTTATTGAAATACTTTTAATAGAGGGTGACCTAACGATCAATTGAAGGACTTAAAGGTCTATGTAAATCCTTTAGCAAGGTGACATTTTAAATGGAATGATCAAAGTCCTCTAACAAAGCCACTTCTAACAGGGTGATTAAATCCTCTAACTAGGTCACATTTAACAATGTGTATTGTAACCCTTAATAGGGTTGACTTGTAATAGAGATCACTTCAAAAGAGTGAAAAAATGGTGACATGTTGTTGGTGGTTTTTTCCAAACTAGGTTTCCTCATTAAATCCTAGTGTCAAACTTGTGTTGAATGTTTTATGATGTTTTACATTTAGTAAGTATGTTAAGTTTAGGAAAGTAATTGTTTTATTAGCATAGTAGGGACTAAGCAACAATAGTATAAGAAGAACTATTAATGTTTATTGTTTAATTGTTCAAATGGTACATATGGACCTTGAGTAACTAATTCACCACCCCTCTTGTTAGTTATTCTAAATAATTCTAAAACACTTTATCCTAAGTTCTTATTTAATTGAAAGGAATATGTCCCCCTTTGATTATATAAAAGACCCCTTTCATCTATTATCCTATGTTGCCCACAAAATTTAACTCTTTGTGATTGGTGGCAATGATTGTGCACATAGATCATACAAAATTCAACTCCCCACCCTTGATTATGTCTTCTTGCCTCATGCTCTCCACCATCCATACTTCTTTAAAAGGGAGAGCTCTCTCCTCATCTAAAGATCCACTCTTTTGCACTATTGTTATGTTGCAGGTTTTGCTATAGGCACTCTTTGAGCTTTTGAAGACCTTATAGACTCACTCTCATATTTTCATAGCATAGTAGTTTAATATCATATTGTACTAGTATAGATTCTTTTATGCATTAGAATAGCACATCTAGTTTAATTAGGAATATTGTAATACTCTCATCTTGTTAGATATCTTGCTTGCATTGCTTGCATTCTATATAGCTTAGTTGCATTTTGCATAGTATCTCATTGTAGTTCTTGGACACTAGAATCCTTGCTTTTGTCTTAGAATATCTCATTTCATGCTTTACTTGCAAGGGGTTGCATTCTTAAGCTTAGGTGAGAGCCATCTTATTGTTATTTGTATTCCTTTGCATGCCACGACTAGGGAGCTCTAGATTGACATTTGAGGTTCTCAATCCATGAGATACCTCAAATAGAAGGACTTAGAGAAGTGTACCTTTTTGTGTGTAAATTTTTGGTGCTAGGATAACCTCAAACTATTTTCCTTTGGTGCTAGGATAACATTTTTGGCACCCACCATGGGGTAGAATAACTTATTTTGCCTTTCTTTTTGCATTTTTGTCACTTTCTTGTTATTTTTGTTTGTTTTCCTTTATTGCTAATATAATTATTATGTGATACTTTTCTAGTATCATATGATATTTCATCCTATAGTCATATGATACTTTACTAGTTAAAAGTATCGCACACTATATAAAATTATGTCACATCGTAGCTCTACAAAATATTGCACCCAGTGAAATAGAGTGTCACTCAGGTCAAGTGTATCAATCGAGTATACTAGGAAGTGTCATACAATAGTTATGCAAAAAAAATATCACTCATTTTTTTTGTAGGTCTACTAAGTTGCTTGCTAAATTTCTCATTAAAAGAATGCACATCAAAGACTATTTGCTAAAAAGGGCTACTAATATTTTGCAAGGTTACCCAAGGAAAGACAAAACAAACCAAGTGTGCTTGATATTTCATTTCATTTCTACGTACAACACATACTAGTTATTTTCCTTCCTAGGCACATAGAACTTGTGAGTAGGTTTCATTGTTGGTTGGAGAGTATGCTCTTCACCCTTGTGGTGAATCAAAAATATTGACCTTCCATTCAATCTCAAAAGTGAGTGGTATATTATACTTTTACATGGTCTTAACTAATCTTCTTGGCATGTTTGGGGGAAGCACTAAGAATAAGAGAGTATGCTCTTCACCCTTTGGATGAATTAGAAATCTTGACCTCTTTGGTGTGGATTCATTTTGTCTATCTCCTAGTAAGATATTTCCTTTAGAGGGTTTGCTATTGGTGGAGAGTTACTAATAGAAACAACCCAAAGTGGGAATAGACACAACCCATCTAGCTTGACCCTCTATAATCATAAACCCCTTGACAAAGGCCAAAGCCTTGGGGGCATAACACTTGTATTCATTTAGTGGAAGTACTTGTGGGATTGTGACCATGAGGAAAACACTAAGTGAGAATGCTTAAGTTACTCTTATGACCATGAGGTTTGCTAATTCTCTCTGACAAGGTGCCCTATTATTAGGTGCAAGAGAGGTTTTGTGAATGAAACCCTTTCTAAACACCTTAGGATTAGAAGCCACCCTTATTATCCACTCAACATCTTGGCACAAGGATCAATCCCAGTAGACTATCTGGATCACCCTGAGATTTTTCCACTCACCATTTGTGTCCCTTTGGTTGTGCCAATGAAACCTCCATGATAAAGCCAACAACTATTGTGGAAAACCACTTTGTATGAGGCAAGGAGGCATCAAGCATGGGCCAAGTTGTTGAGTAATAAGTTGTGACCTTTAGGTATTTCTGCTTGGCATATTTTTGAATGTTATAGACACACAAAACAAATTTGAACATACACATGACATTAGCATTCATAGGGTTTAATTTTTGAGATATCACAAGTGTTTGTGTTCACAAGGTTGCTTTGTCCCTTGTTCAACTATTTTAAGACATATTCTTATATCCCCAATTTTTCTTAAAACTCAGTATCTACTATTGCAAACTAAAATATCCCTTTGTTACAACTATATGTTAGCCTGGAACACTTAAAAATTGAACCAAAATGTAGATGTTTTAGGCATCAATTCACATATTACAAAGTTTACTAAACTTTTATTGCATGTCATTTCAAAAAAATATCATGTGATACTTCTGTATCACCAAGGGTATCACAACTCTTAACAAAGTTTGTCACCCTCATATGCTATACTCTATCATACAACCTTCTATAAAGTATCACTTGTCTAGAAAGTGTCATCTACCTATTGTGAGAACTATTGTATGATAAATTGTGTTGATATTGTCTGGTTTACTGTAAACTGTCACCTAGTTTCTATTGCTTGCATAATTGAGTCCAAATCGCTCGCTAGCTGAAGTAGGGATGTTTGTACCTAGTCTTACCTTGATCTAGTTTGAAACCTTCATATCTGATATTGTCTCAAGCTGAAAAAGATGAGTTTGGTCTCTTGGATACAAACTTATTATCTCTATTTCTCACTTGTCAAAAACACAGTTACCTCATTCTCTTGGCTATTTGATATCAACCTTCTTTCCCAACTCTTGGCTGGAATCACTAGTGTTGTAAATTATTCAGCACTTTTGACAAGCTATTCACTTTGCTTCATCTTTGACAAGTGAACATTTTGACCATACAAGTTTTAATCCTGAAAGGCTTTGCATCTTCTTACTATACTAAAGGCTTGCCCTTAGATGTCAGTTGTGACTAGACTCTAAGTCGATCAAGGAAGTTGTCGCTCTTTTACTTTTGTAAAATTTCCCACTCCTACTAGATGTGCTGGTATAAATAAGTATTTAATATTTACACTTTACTTAAGTTTACTTAGGTTAATGCATTTTTATATTAGTTGTTGTGTAGACACCTAGGAGTTTGCATATTCATATGAGTCGTCATATTGACAACACAATATTTTGCACTCCAATTGAGCACATGTTGTCTACTACATCTCTTTATGATATACACTCTTGTATTCTTATCCTCACATTGGTGCATGTACATTCATGTACAATAGAGGATAATCCACTCTTGGTGGATATGTTCTTAGTTGTTATGCTTATCTCTTTGTTGACTCCCAGTCATATCAATTGCCTCTATATACAAGGCTCTTCTATGATGTATTCATCCAATTATCTGATCAATCCATTCTCATTTGATCATAGCTTGTCTCTTGTGCTATCTCTTGAGCTTCTAGTTCTTGGAATTTCATTCTTACCTTAGGAAAATTCTTTCATGGTATCACAGCTATACCAAAGTCTTACATGGTATCAGAGCCATAGGAGTTTCATTGCATAGCCATTGGATAGTTTTTTTTGTAGGTCAAGATTGGAGCTTGCTAGTGCAAATCAGATATTGGCATCACATTAAAAAGGTCCAAAAATTCCTAATTTGACTTTTGTTTCACCAAAATCGAACATCTGAGGTGAAATCTAAAGTCATTTGATTTTTGGAGGTGTGATGATAGCAACTCAAGAAAAATAATTATAGAGATGATTTTCAAACAACGATATCTCCCTCATATAGACTTCTTTTTTTGAGCAATTTTTTTTTTTTTTTTGTGATATAATTTCATGATCTACACATTGTTGTAGGTTGTTTGCAATCCCTATTCCTAAATTTTTCTAAAAATCACAAATCCCAATTTTTACAAATTCAAAGGCTTAGTTTAGGCTCATCTGGATACATATTCTGGTGCTATTTTTTTTGAAAGTGCATATTTTTTGTCTACTTTTTAGATCTAGTATTAGTTTGGAGTAATTTTAAGTAGACATAGTACTTTTAGTATTTGGTCATTTTTGGCCTATTTTGGCACTTGTAATTAATTAGATCCTTGAGAGGTCTTGTGTCTTATCTTGTTGAGTTTGATATAGCTTCATATTTGTTGTTGTAACCATTAAAATCATAAGTCCACTTTGGTTCATTTTAACAAGTGGCAATTGTACATGTGTTAAGTATAAAGTGCCAAAATCATCCATTTTGGGTGGGGTTATTTTATTGAGTGATTTAGGGGGTGTGTCTTGAGTGTTTTCACTTCTCTTCCTCTTGTGTTCTTTTGTTTTGCATCATGGGTTCTCCTAAGTTTCCTCTTTTAATTCCACATAATTATGCTACATGGAAAATTAGAGCATGGAGTAAAATGATGGAAAAAGGTTTAATTGATTATATTGATGGAACCATGGTTGCACCATCTAATCCTGATAAACTAAATAAATATAATCATACAATAAGGTTGCTATTGGTACTTTGAGGAAATATGTACATGAAGATCTTATCTTCCATATTGATAATTGTAAAATAGTAAAGGAAGCATGGGATAAGTTTGCTAGCTTATATGCAAAAGTAGACAATGCTTGGGGTTTTGAACTTGATGAAAATCTCATGTCATTAGATCCAAAGGAGTTTGAAAAAATTCAAGACTATATCACCAAGGCACATGAGCTAAGGTCAATGGTTAAGGATTGTGGAATTACCAGAGGATGAAAAATTGATTTATAATTTGATGAGAAAACTTCTTCTAGAGTATGCATCATTTGTTTCGAGCTTCAACACTCATAAGTTAACCTTAGGTTCTTCCTATACCATACCTTTATTTGATTCCTTCAAAAAGATGTTGATGGTAGAACAATCAAATTTGATGAGCATGGGGATTCTCAAGTCTTCAAAGTCCAAAGCATTGGTGGCTAATAAAGGGAATCAAGGAAAAGGGTCTACCAAGAAGCAAAAATCGTGGCAACAAAATTCACAACAAGAGAAAGAACACTCAACCTCCTCACCACAAGACAACTCCAACAACAAGGGAAAATCATCCAAGAAGGAGTTTCTTACTTGTGCATATTGCAAGAAGAATGGACATGAAGAACATCATTTTTATAAGAAGGAGATACATGGACTCAAGAATCTTCTTAAGAAGAATCAAATTAGTCTACCATTTAGATTTTGATAAAGGAAAGGATCACATGGGAAAAGGTCAAGCCTTAGTAGCTACTTCAAGTAAAGATTTAGGGAGATGGCTTCTAGATTCAGGGGGTTCTCATCGTATGGCATCTTCATAGTATATGTTTTCATCATTGGATCCTTGTCATACTCCACCTATTTTGATGGGAAAGTAACTATTGATAAAGGGGAGGGATACTTCAAATATGTGTTGTGTGTACCTCACCTAAGTCATAATATTCTTTCCATCTATCAGCTCACTCATAGAGATAGAAGAAGGACTGTGGAATTCACACTCGATTTAGTTTTTATCAGAGACTTGGAGACTAGAGAGATCATTTCTATAGGGGCATTTGATCATGCATCTAGGCTATACTACTTAGATTTTTATCATCATGATGATAGTGATTTCTCAGTAGATTCTTAAGTAGATTTTGATCACATTTCTACTATTGATTCAGACTTTGGGAGGAACTTTGGCTACTTGAACTTGGGTGTTCTCACATGTAATCAAGTTCTTGAGCCATCCATTACTTCTCCTCCTACTGATATTCCATCTACTATTGTTCTCGGTGATATTTGTATTCACATAGCCATGTATTCAAGTGATTTAGTGAAATAAGATATTCATTGTCTTCTAGACTCAGTTCCATGGGATGATGACTACTTGACAGACATTTCTAGTTTGTTTGTGGATTCCTACATTGTAGATTTGGGATTTGGGAGACACCATTGATGACATTCATATTATCTTAGGTGAAGATGATCCTTCTTCATTTGTTGTGAGGGAGCATGCTAACCCTCATCTTCATTCTCTACTTGATCAATCTTTTGAGGTTGACATAATGGTAGATCCTTTGATACAAAAATTGGATGAGGTCACTTTATTTTTAGATGAGATATTTGAGTCTTTGATAGATGTTCTTCATTCATCCTTAGTTGAGTCTAATTTGTCTTTTTCAGCATAGTGGCATAGTACACATGATTTGGAGGAGGCAAATTTTAGTATCAATATGGGGACACTTGAGAAAGTTTCAAAGATTTCATACATTTTGAGGTTTCTTCCTATAGATGGGATAGGCTTCATTGGTACACCTTTGGTTTTGTTTCTTCCTAAGGGTAGGAATGTTGTTCTACACTCATGGCACAGTTTCTACATCAAGCCTAGAGCATCTTCTATTGGTGTACATTCTACATTAAGGGAAGGTTACTTGGTCTATCTTCCCCTTCTCTCTTATGGGAGGTATCTTTTCCTCACATGAGGTCTTCTTCTCTCTCATGTTCTTTTATTGTACTTATCTCTCTTTTTAGGGGAGGGTTTTTCCCCTATGGTTTTCCCTTTTTCTCTGCTTTATGACAGATTGCATTGCATCTTCTTTTGCACTTGCATTTTTAACATGGGTACCTAACATGGCCTAGTAGCCGAGACCCATCTTGCATTATTATCTAGGTTTTGTGAGCTTAAGTACATTTCCCTAAGTTGCACTTAAGGGGGGTGTTGGTCTAATTAAATATTTACTATTTACACTTTACTTAAGTTTACTTAGGTTAATGGATTTTCATATTAGTTGTCATGTAGACACCTAGGAGTTTACATATTCATATGAGTTGTCATATTGACAACACAATAGTTTGCACTCCAATTGAGCACATGTTATCTACTACATCTCTTTATGAGATACACTCTTGTATTCTTATCCTCACATTGGTGTATGTACATTCATGCACAATGGAGGATAATCCACTCGTGGTGGACATATACTTAGTTGTTATGCTTATCTCTTTGCTGACTCATAGTCATATTAGTTGCCTTTATATACAAGGCTCTTCTATGATGTATTCATCCAATTATCTGATCAATCCATTCTCATTTTATCATAGCTTGTCTCTCTTGTGCTATCTCTTGAGCTTCTAGATCTTGGCATTACATTTTTGCCTTAGGAAAATTCTTTCATGGTATCATAGCTATACCAAATTCTTACGAGATGTACTCATAAGAAAATCTATGAGGAAGAACACGTCCTTGATAGGAAGGAAGAGGCTAACACCACTACTTAGCACAACCCACTTTACCACTTTGATAGTTTCTTCGGTACCCCCTTTGGCCCTCCTAGGGCCAAGGATAGTTTTTTTCTCACCTTCTTTATGATAGATTGTATTGCATCTTCTTTTACACTTGCACTTTGTACATGGGTACCTAACATTGCCTAGTAGTTCGGACCCATCTTGCATTATCATCTAGGTTTTGTGAGCTTAAGTAAATTTCTCTAAGTTGCACTTAAGGGGGGGTTGTTGGTGTAAATAAGTATTTACTATTTACACTTAAGTTTACTTAGGTTAATGCATTTTCATATTAGTAGCCATGTAGACACGTAGGAGTTTGCATATTTATATGAGTTGTCATATTGACAACATAGTAGTTTGCACTCCAATTGAGCACATGTTGTCTACTACATCTCTTTATGAGATACACTCTTCTATTCTTATCCTCACATTGGTGTATGTACATTCATGTACAATTGAGGATATTCCACTCTTAGTAGACATGTGCTTAGTTGTTATGCTTATCTCTTTGTTGAATCCTAGTCATATCAGTTGCCTTAAAATACAAGGCTCTTCTATGATGTATTCATCAAATTATCTGATATCCAATTATCTAATCAATCCATTCTCATTTGATCATAGCTTGTCTCTCTTGTGCTATCTCTTGAGCTTCTAGATCTTGGCATTTCATGTTTGCCTTAGGAAAAAAAAATCATGGTATCATAGCTATACCAAATTCTTACAAGATGTACTCATAAGAAAGTTTGTGAGGATGAACATGTCTTTGATAGGAAGGAAGAGGCTAACACTACTACTTGACAAAACCCGCTTTACCACTTTGACAATTTCTTCGGTACCCCCTTCAGCCCTCCTAGGGCCAAGGATAGTGTTTTTCTCGCTATGAACCCCAAAGAGAGGAACCATGGCCTAGAATATTTTCTTTGTGCTTAGTGAAAAACAAGCTAGACTAGATAGAGAAAGATTAGAAGAAGCTAGAAGTATAGCTGCCAAGAAAATGTCCCACCCACATGCTGAAACTAGTACTCATGCATACAACTTTGAGAACAGACATGCTCGTTCCAACTATAACAATTCATTTGTGAACAAACCATCTTGTGGTAACAATGGGAACAATACTCTACCAAGATCTCAAAGGACACACACAACAAGATGTTCCTCACCACCTAGACCCTCACACTTACACCATGAGAATGAGGTAGATAATGAGGTTACTAGTGAGGAACTCATGGGATTCCAACACTAGTAGAATTTTGGCAAATAAATGACTACATGACTAAAAGTGATCAAATTATAGTAAGTTTTTGCAATTTCTAAGTATAAGTGACTAAACAAATGACCAATTTAGTCATAAGATAAAATCATAATGTTGGACAAAGATTAGTGACTAAATAAATGATAAAATAAATGACTAAATAACTAGTCACTAATAAATAGTCACCCAAAAAAATGGTTAAATGAAAGGTTAATAATTTTTATCACATTAACACATTCTTTTAAGTTTTTTATAACTCTTATTACTCACTAATGAGGGTTTTGTCCTATCAATACATCATTATCAATTAACTTCCTTGAATGTCCTATCAACTAATATTGAACTAGAAATGAATTTTTTTCTACAATAAGAACAAAATAAATACATTTTTCTATATTCTTTCATTTTCTAAAATAAATATTTTAATTATTATATTATTATAATACATTGATTTTAATTTACTTACAAATTGATATCTAATATACAACTAATTGATTATAGGTTTAATATTAGTTGAAATAACTATTTTTATATTATAATAAGTATTATGATATAGATAAATAATATTTAAGGATTTATAATATTATTATTATTCAATTTTATATATAGTTAACTAATAATAAGTTTTTAATAATTATAATATTATTTTATTGAATTGATTTTTTCCTCTCTTATTAGACTCTATTATTTTTAACTTTCAATGTAATCATATTATAAATTATAGCTTTAATAATTTTACTATAGACTCTTTTAATTTTAAATATTTTATTACAATTATAGTTCTAATTATTAACTAGCAATTACACCTTCATGTGAAATAACTTTAATATTTTTATTTTATATTACTCTCATTAAGATTGCCTTATGTCTCCATTTTACACTTATATATATCCATATGTCCTTATCTCTTATGAACTCTTCTATATTCTTTATAATTTAGATTGAATCATGTAATTTTTTTCATAATGGGTATTTACATGTTATTTCTTGATATATCAAAATACTTCATTTGAGAAAAAAAAAAAATTCTTTTAACAAATAGTGATATTTTTCAAATTAGAATATATAAATAAGTAGTTTATTTTTTCTTTTAATCTTTTTTCACATTTTGATTGTTGTAATGAACACTATATTTGATAAAAATCTTTTATTTTTGTGATTTAAAAAATGATATTTTTTGGATTTAACTATGTACCTTTGATTTCTTTATCAAATTTTTAGATCACATTCTATGATTCATAGTGAGATTCAATATTTTATTTGATAAAAAATTTATGAATTATATGATATGTAAAAGATGTTTAATGAGTTGACTAAGAGAATTTTTTAATGTAAGTTGAGCTAATTAACTGAGTTTATTGGACAAGTAATAAGATCTATCAAAGATATATTTTCTTATTTTAAATATTTATATAAAATAAATAATATATAAAAGCATCTATAAAAAGGTTTTCAAGTTCCAAAAAAAATGAATATGTTGCATAAATATGGTGTTTGTGTTCTTGGTTCTATATTTTTATTTTTATTTATATGTAAGAATGGGTTTGTAGCTGAGAATTTGGATATTGTTGTTATTTATCAATTTTGGTGTTCTTTTTAAGAAGTGTAAAATAATACAATTGTGTTCATTTTTAAGATCAATTGTATGTCACATCCACATTATAAAAATAAAAAAACATTAAGAATTTGAATAGAAGTAAAGAAAGAAAAGTTTGAAAAGAAATTATTATTTTTGAATAAGTTGGTTAACAAAAAATAAATTAATTATGTAGAAAATAGGTGCAAAATGTTAATTTAAAATTTGTGAAGATTATAATGATAATGAAAACAAAAAGTTAGATTGTTCCAAGTACAATATTTTATAAGATATTTACAAAAAATATAAATGTGTTTTGAATGAACTACTTGTTTTCTTATTAATCTTATTGTTCCTATAATCAACCCCTCATCTCATATTAAGGAGAACATTTACAAAAAAAAATTTTAAAAAAAATCCACAATGGTGAGCTCCATTGAACACATTTTACACATTGAACCAATTTGCTAAATGTCCCAAAGAAATGTCATCTCATAGAATGATATGATTGCAGAATATGGATATGTAGAAAATGAGATTGTTAAAAAGGCTTATGATAAAATGAGAATCCTTGCAGAGATTAGCGAAATGCCTCACTTCGGCTCCTAGACCTTTCTTCTAACATTTTGTTTTGTGAAATCCCAAACACATACTTTAATTTCTTAGCTATGCTCGATGTGAAGGAAAATGTGTCTGTGCTTGGAGAAGACCATATACCTCACCCAAGGGCAACAACTATGTCATATATCGATCTAGGCCCTGTTGTTATAGATTTGCATGATACCACAACTCAAAGCTACATAGACCCAAAATACTATAGAGAGGGAATAGATCTGATTACTAAGGGATCAGAATGACACTACACTTTTGTCTTTTTAGGCATGACCTACATTGATCTGGAAAATAATAGATTATGGGGATGTCTTCCAATAGAAATTGGAAATCTGAAAGATTTGATGTTTTTTAATCTATCATGGAATAGTTTCAAAGGAGAGATCCCCACTAGCATTGACAATCTTAGTAAGATGGAATTGCTAGATCTTTTGTTCAATAATTTTTCATGAAAAATCCCATTCGAGCTTGGTTCTCTAGATTATATGGGATATATGAATTTTTCATAACACAATCTATTAGGGGTAATACCACATCAAGGTCTTCATACATGATAAAATTTGATAAATCAACATTTGCAAGAAATCAAAATCTATGAGGATGCCCAATTGAAAGCTGGAAGTGTTCTTCAGGAAAATTTTAAGAAAATTCCTTTGGTGGATGTACAGCCAGACTCCACAACATTTTCCAACACCCTCTCAACATGTGCCAAAATGGGTGCTTTGGAACAATGTATAGAAATCTATCAAAGCTTAATTCAAAGAGAGTTTTTGCCTAATGTTGTAATTGCAAGTGTCCTAGTAGACATGTATGCAAAATATGGAAGCATAAAAAAGGCACACAAAATGTCTAACAAAATGTGTCAAAGAAATGTGATCTCATGAAATGAAATGATTATAGGATACACACATAATGGATTTTGCATGGATGCTCTAAATCTCTTTAAACTAATGAATTTCTAGCCAACATATCTTGAAATTGTAAGCTTTTCTTGTGTCTTATTTGCATGTAACCTTCTAGTTTAGTGGACAAGGGTTGTACATACTTCAATTTCATGAGTAACCAATATTGGATAACACCTATAGTGAATCATTATGTGTGCATTTTTTACCTTCTTTCTCTTGCAAGCTATCTTGATGATACATTAAACTTTATCATTAAGACACTAGTTAAGCCTGTGGTGGTTGTTTGGACATCTTTTCCTAGTGCTTGTAGAGTACATCTAATTATAGGGTTAGGAGTGTGGGGCCTCGCCCCAACCCTTCATAGCCTTAGTTGTTACTTTATCTTTTTACTCACGACTCGAGATGTCAAGACATTATCTGATACTTAGAACATATTATATTATTTCATGTTATGTGATGTTACTTTCAGATATATTGATGTTTGTCATTTAATGTTTTATGTTTATGTATGTTGATGAAATCGGTAAATGTATGATTGATACTTTGATTTAAGAGTTTTTTTTTATGGTTAAGAATTAAGTAGGATGAAAGAAACCCTAATTGATTTATGGTTCAATTTATGTGAATTTTTGATACGTATACATGTGATTTTCGGGACTACTAATGTGTGCAATGAGTGTGCAGATATTTTAGTCGAGGAAATCGATAGAGGAACAGAACTGATCTCTATGTGCTAATTTTTGGAAACCTTGTTGTTCATAATTCAAGTACTGTATTGTGAGATGTATGTATGTATCTCTTTGTGATCAGTAAATGTTAATGTTCGTAACTATGTTCTGTTAGTGTCGCTTGACACTCGTGAATTGTTTGTGCTCCTCAGCATGCTAGTTAGGGTTAGTTGTGTAACCCATGGACCTAAGTCAGTTTAAGTTAGTGTCAGTTTTCTAATTGGTTCTTAATCGAGTATAGTCATCCTTAATCCAAATTAGTGCTTAATCTGCATTTTAAGAGTTATTAGTTGGTCCTAATTATTTCCTAGCCTTTGTGTTGCTCTAAACCTATTCCTAAGGCTTTAAAACATGAAATAATTATACCCAAGGGGTATGGGTATGGGTTGGGGGTCTTTTCCAACCCCTAAGCCCCTTTTGTTGACTTTGGAGATCACTCAAAAAGTTTCATTTTACCTTTGTACGAAAATTGCAAGTGGTTACCATGAGTTTCATTACCCCACCTCCACTTAGGGTTTAACCATAGTGTGGGTTGAGTTAGCAGTTTCTGGACTTGTTAGTGGGTGGGTGTAGTTATTGTTCCTTTTGGGTGGTTGAGTTGGAGGCTTATTTAGAGGCCCTTCTTGGACTTGTGGAGGTTGTTACCCAATCTCTACATTTAGAGAGGAGTTTTGAAGATTGAAGGAAGGAAGTGGAAACTCTACTCAAATTTGTTCATTGCCATTACCTCTTTGTGCAGGTAGGAATTGTCATCTCCCTTGTTCAGATTTCATTCTTGTTTCATGCTTATGCTACCTTGTTGTTGTTTCAATGTTTGTATATTTGTGGGTATGTTGGGAAGATTTGAAAACCATGTTATTTTTGGATGATTTCCTTTCATGTTCATGTTTGCAATTTTGAGATTTTTCCTACATGGGTGTTTTGGTATTACTCACCCTTAGAGAGGGCAGAAGTGACCAATTTTGGGAAAGGTCTATTTAGTCGGACTCCAATCAGTGTAGATTCTCTTCTCAAGATGAGCAGAGGGAGAAAGGGTAGGGTGTTATGGGCCCCTACCTGTCAACACAAACCTTGTATGATTATGGTATGTTGAAATGGAAGAACGGAAGTTCTTGGTATATAGCCTCGATTGGGCATTTGTTGGTGTTGTGCTTGACTTCTCCTGGTTGGAAGAATCCACCTTTCCCTAGTGTTGATTCATTGTGAATCCCTTTGTGTAAACCATGTATGAATATGTATGTTTGATTGTCTCTTGGGTATGCTTGGTTGTCACCCGATCAGATTCTATTCCCTCCAAGGTACTAAAAATATGATGCAAAAATTGTTATGAATCCCTTGATGAGGGTCATGAAGAAAATCCAATTAAAATTGTTGTAATTTAGGATTGAAATCCTATGTAAGTTGTATTTCAAAATTTGTTGGATTGGCAATGAAGCTGGGTTTTCTTCCTAATTCTTTCTCGGCTGAGCCCTTGAATCAGGTTGTTAATAAAATAAGTGATTGAGTAATCTTTGGTTCTCTTCAAGTTTTCATATTTTATTTCTTCACTTGAATGTATATTAAAGATGAGATGAATCGATGATGTTTAATTATGAAAGATTCAATTTGTAAATGTATGGTATCTCCTTTGAGTTTGATATGATTTAGTTCATGGTTGTTTGTGTTGAAAGTAAATTTGCAAGAACATGTAGAAAAGAATTATGTCAAGATATCCAAACTTAAATTTGAAACACGATAGAGGAAAGAACTCAGTGTGTTTTGATACTCCCTTCAAAATGAATAGAGTATTATCATTTTTGATCTCTTTATTTTTCTCAATTGCCCAAGATTAGTTAGTCACTATGTTATTCAAATTTTGCTCCATCAGTTATAATAGATAGTTAAATGAATATATAGTTGATTTTGTTGAGCATGATACATAATAAGGTGATAAGTTAATATCATTATGAATTAAAACACCAATCCTATAAAACTACATAGTAAGACTTAAACCTACAAGTAAGTTTTAAAATGCATGTAAAAAAAAAAAATAAGACCTGTAGGAGCACATATATCATTCTGGAAATTGTATGGCAAAAAAAAAAAAGAGTTCATACTATTACAGTCTAATATTATAATAGACCCTCAATGATTTAAAAACAATACTTTATAAAAATCTAATATCCTAGCTTCTAATATCCTTTCCTACCATATAAACTTTATGTCATTAATGTTTCCTCACCTTTATGGACGTCACTTTGGAAGGAGGTTTTAAAAATGTGTTAAAACTTGCAAGTCAAACTTTACTGCCACTTGGTGATGTCACCGTACCTCCACCCTGTCTTGGTTTGCGCTAGCCCTATCTTGTCTTGGCTAGATTGCTTTTGCTATGGTTTGATTTAATCCTTTGTTTTCATTTTTTAAATTTTATTGGCTACCTTGTCCCTTAGAAAGATTTTCCTGCGCATGACTAAGGCTTGGTTAGTGCTCATGAGGATTGGGCAGAGCACTGTCCCAAGGACAGCGCTTGGGAAGCGCTGCCCATGCTTGAAGGGCGATGTTAGCATAGGGGGATGTAGGGTTAGTATAGGTTAGTTTGGATAGGTTAGTGTTTAGTTGAGTTGTTTTATTGGGATTTAATTAGTTTAGTTTAGATTTGGTTAGAATTCATTTCTAGTTTTATGATAGTTAAATCATTTTAAATTTAGTTTAGTATAAGTTATTTTTCTTGCTAGTTACTTTGTATTATTTGCTAATAATTTTTGCAAGTTAGTTGTAAATTAAGTTAGTTTAGTATTAAATTATTTTAAAATATAATATAGTTGGATTTTAAATTAGTTAGTATTTTTATATATAGTTTTTATTTTAGTGATCTTTAAATTTTGGTATTTGATTAATGATTGTATTAGCATTATATTAAAAAGTTTAGTTTTGTTATGAATTAGGTATCTTGATTAATTAATATTAATTTATAGGTTCCATCATCTTTTAAATTAGTGTAACTTTAGTTCTATACTAATATGTTTTTTTTTCACTAGTCTAAATGTATTATCGAGTTAATTTTTAGTAGGTTTTTGATAGTTAATGATTATGTTACAGTAGTCGAAATAATTCTAAGTTAATAAACTTATATATATATATATATGTTATGTTTTAATTCTAGTTGATTGTTTTTCTTAAGTGACTTTTCAATATCAATTAGATTGTCAATTGATAATCGTCTAAGAGAATTGTAATTGAACTTGATCTAGTTTAACTTGATTAAAATTTCTTTCTTATTATGTTAACTTTATGTGAGATAAAAGATGCTATGTAATAAATGATAAATCTATCTTAATTATATTGTTATAGGGGAAATTTAAATCTATTGTGTTAAGATTAGTTGAAATGAAATAAACATCTATATTAGTTTAACGATTCATTCCTTCTCAAGATATGTAATTTATGATGTAATGAAGAGAGTCCTTTCTTGAAATGTGATTTAACCTTATCAAACTTTGAGCACTCTTATAATTTAAATTTTAAAAAAAAAAAAAAAAAATTGTGTATTTTTGCCCTCGTAGTTTGGGCATGACAGGAAGTATTTACAAAAAAAATTCTTTTTTATTTGAATCCTTAAAATGTTGTAATGTATGTTCTTCTCTCAAACATGCATGTAGAAGTGGACTAGTGGAATGAGGTTCAAAGGGTAAGAAGATTGATGAAAGATAGATGAATGAAAAATGTGCCTAGATGTAGTTGGATTGACTATCATAAAAGGGTACATGTTTTTTTTGTGTAGGTGACAGATCATAGCCACAAACATAGGAGATTAATACAAACCTAGACCAATTTTTTTCGGAGATGAAGACAACCAAGTATTTTCCAAAATCAAGACATACTTAATGATATGGAGGAGAAAAAGGAATTATTTCTTTGCCACCATAGTGAGAAATTGACAATTGCATTTGATCTATTAAACACACCCTCTAGAATGACTATTACTATTATTAAGAACCTTTGGGTATGTTCCAATTACCATACTACAACAACAAAATTGATTTCCAAGATTGTTGAAAGATAAATTGTTGTGAGAGATACAAGCTAACTCTATTATTTTAAACAAGGACAATGTTCTTTTGGAGATTATTGTTGATTCTAAATGAAGTAATCTATATAACAAGGCTTCTGCTACAATAAATATACATCTTATCATACCTATAATTATAAAGAAGGGGCAAGGTTTTATTTTTAGTGTCTAGAAAATTGATTTTATTTTAGATCTTCCTAAGCATCTGTTAATGCATGTCTTGTTATTGAATTTGCATGACCATGCATGCACATATTGACTACTGGGAACAAGGTATGGAGTTACATCAATGTCTTATTGGACTAGGATTTTTACAAAATGTTGAAGTTGTGAGTGCTTTGATAGACATGTATACAAAATGTGGATACATTCACAAGGCTAGTGAAATGTTTTGCAAAATGTCCCAAAGAAATGTCATCTCATGGAATGCTATGGTTGTAGAATATGTAGAAAATGGGCTTGTTGAAAAGGCTCTAGAAAATGTTAAGAAAATTCCTTCAATGGATGTACAACCAGACCCCACAACTTTTTCTAGCATCCTCTAGAAAATATTAATTTCTTTTAAGTCGGTTTTCAAACTTTTATTTCTCATCTTTATATTGTGTAATATTATAGAGTTTGTTGGAAATTTTTTTGCAAGATTGGAAATACCGACCTTCCCATGTAATCAGTTCACTAGAGAGGAACCAAGTGATAATGAGAAAATCATAGAAGTGGCATGTACTCATTTTAAAGAAGAATTTCTAGTATTTGATAAGGTGAGTACATCACTCCTATTTTTCTATTTCTTCACTATTTTGTTTAGCTATTTATGTGAATTAAGTGAAACAATCTTGTAAATAAGTAATAACTAGCTTATCTAGTATGCTTATTATATTTTTCAGCATTTATATTGCAGCTATGAAATGTAGGTTGACATCAATGGTGATAATGCAACACCTATTTATAAGTTCTTGAAATTAAAGAAAGATAGCCTTTCGGGTGACAAAATTAAGTGGAACTTCACCAAATCTTTGGTGGACAAAGATGGAAATGTGGTTAATAGATATGCTCCAACTACTTCTCCCCTAAATATTGAAGTACTTGACAATCCCTCTTTTTAAGTTTCATACCTTCTCTATATACTTTCTTTAATGATTTACTATTTATTCTTTCTGGTTGCATGTCTATCAAGATAACAACAAGATCCTATTTTTAAATAAAAAATGTTTGAAGCGTCAATAAGATAATCAATAATAGTTGTACTTTATGTTTGTAGAAACATATCAAGGAGCTCCTAGGAACTGCTTAATTCTTCAGAATAGAAAATGGTATAGAATTTCTACAGTTCCCACATAGTGATAAGGAATAAGATGTTGTGGTAATGAATAAGATATAGAAATCCATTAAGATGTTGTTCTATTATAGAATAGGATTGCAATTGGAAAAGTTAGTTATTTCAAAAAAATTATTGTGACTTTTTGTTGCAGTGCTATGAATCTCATTTGTTTCACATGTCTAAATTATGCCATAACCAAGTACTGTGTTCCAAATCCCACCATATATTTTCTCAACATAAGAGCAATTCAATTTCTTAAGGATCATAGAAAATTTTTCTTAGCTAGTCTTCTTAAAAGGAAAAGAGATGTTTACATGTTTTTCCAATTTTTAACATCAATAACTTGCAAGATCCATTGATTGTTCAAAAAATCATTTACTTTCACTTTTTCTATCGAGCACCATCATGCAAGATGCCCTAGTTTTTTTTTAATGTGAAATTAGCCTTCCAATCTGTGCGACCGAATGTTTACATTCATTGTTTCCTTATGGAAATGATTGTGTTTAGAGAGGTTTGGAGGTTTTTAACTAGCAATTTTCATTTTCCTTGGATCCTTATATTTTAACTATTTGTTCTTAATCTAGTCTTGTTACTATTAATTATACACATCTTCCTCTATCTGCTAGTAAAAGAACCAGAGCTATGTATTGAAGGGTTTGCATCAAGATATGTACCATGAATACTACTACTCTCATCACAAAAGCTTCTCCCAATGACACAAAACCCATCAACCACAGAATCTTGAGTTGTATGAAATGACTAGATCACTGTCTCTTCAACCATACTATGTGCATATCAAGCTCTTCAATTTTAGCTTTGATGATGATGATATACATTAACTGAGCAATAAGATAACATCTATTGTTCAGAGATATTATAACAACTACTTAATTTATAACTCTTATATATATGGGACTCTAAGCTCACCTGCAAGCAAAATTGCTATGGAACTCTAAGCTCAAGTGTCATGTCTTAAGAATCTAGCATCTCTAGAGTTCCTATTTGCAAAAATAATAATTTGAAAAAGCTATTGATAGTAAGTATTAATTATTGTTGTTGTATATGTTGAGTATTTTTCTCCTCTAAAAGTTTGCAAATATTACATTACAATGTTTTTTCTTTGGGTATAACTAGAAAAGACAGAGATTGTGTGATGGAGGAATGACGCATGTGGGAAGCAGAGAGGTGCAAGCTTATGTGCCTAAAGACATTAAAGGTATCTAAAAACATGCTTTTATGAAATAATTTTTATGCATATTTTAAAGGTCTATTTGTTTGGTCTTGTTGCACATTTGATTGAAAATGATTTACTATTATTTTACGCACTGACACTCTTTTCCAAATAATATAGAAGTATCTAGTAGCAGTCCAACATGCCCCCCCCATCTAGGATTTATGTGGGGAGTTTGCATCCAATGTAGTGTGATGAAACCAAATTCAAATTCTGATGATCAAATTGGAGTTTCTCTTAAATATATTCATAAGGTATCCATTTTATGAAAGCTAATTGCATTATTTAATTATTTGTTCAATTTCCTTGAGTTGTGACTCAATTATTAAAAAATAATCTTTTCTTAAATATTTTTACAAACTAATTGTTTGTAGACAATACAACTAGTCATTATAGTAAGTGACTCTATTTTTGCAATGCACGCAAGCTAGTCTCAATTATTGCAAAGACTATGAAATGAAAAAATAATTGGTGGCGACCTACAATGAAACATTACATTATCATTCAAATCTAGCTCTAAAAAGGCAACATTACATTATGGTCAAGGATATGAAGTTTATGGTTATGATGAACCATCTTAGGATCCATTAATATATAGTTCTGGGGCTTATCGTATAATTGGGTTTATCAACAGGTGAAGTGTAGCCATTGCCTACCAGACTTTACTAGTCCATTATTTCGTTTTGTTATAGGGTTTTTTAAGCAATTTATCATAAACATATTATTTAGTTCATTGTTACATTTATGATTGGCACCACTTTCCTATTACTAGGAATAACTTAATTATAGATCATTGATAAAAACTTTCTTTTCATGTGCCTTTTTTTTTTTTATCAAATTCCTATTTTTATGTTATTTGTAGACTAAGGTTCAATAAATGTCAACATCAAGTGTAATGAACACTTGTAGCACCCACTTGAGCATAAGGAAGATGAAATATTTGATTCTTTGGCACCTCCACATGTTAAAAAGTGAGAATTTCAATTGATTGTGTTTCGTAGTTTTTAATAGATGTGATTTTTTAATAAGGTTTAATGTTTTTATTTAATGCAAAGGTCTATTTTCTTGACATAAATTGCATAATCATTTGTATCTTTTTTTGAGAAGTTAGCACAAGAAACAATACATGTGTGTGGTCAAAGTGCTCCAAATTATATTTTATAAGAGTCTATCACTACAATAATTTAGAGAAGTGTAATTGACATGAAATATAATTTTAAAATGCTTGAATAGAAGAATTTAAAATTGTTGAATTGTTATTGATAAAGATTTAGACTATTGTTTTTCATAATAACTAAAATTTGTGTTCTTTGAGAATAGTATATCATGTTATAGTGACCATGATCATGGTAGATTTAATGTTGGAAAGATAACTTTGTCAATTTTTTGCATTATTTTTTAAAGGGTACTAGCTCAATTGAAGAGCAATTGCTTTATAAGTAGGAGGATGGTGGTTCAATTTTATCGTTCCTTAATATGACTAAATTAATGATTAAATAAGCTACCAAATGTACTCCCATATATACTACCAAATGAAGTAACAAATATACTACTAAATATAATACCACATATACTACCCAAAAAACTACCAAATATACTACCCAAATAAACTACCAAATAAACCACCGAAATTACCAAATAAACTACCATATAAACTACCAAGTAACAATAATAAATGATGAAATCAATGATTAAAATAGTTTAGTCATAAATTTGGTGGGAGATAAATATATGGCAATAAACTACCATGGTCACGAGATCAAAAATTAGTCACATATCTATAATTTTTAGTAGTTTATTTAGTAATATATTGTTATTTTTCTACTAGTGCAACAAGATGAACTTCCCCAAAAAATTATTTTTAAAGCCTTAGAGAAAAATAGAGATCAATACTTTCAATACATGACTTCTTCGAGATGGAAACTCTCTCATGAATATGATGTTCAAAGGATTATCTAGAAAAGAGAGCCAACTAAAGTTGAGGTCCTAAAAAAATAAATGCAAGAGCTAAGAGGTCAACTTGCCCAACTACAAATGGAAAAAGAGAAATCCAAAACGTCCTTTGTGGAAACCATGTGTGCTCTCTCATTCGATGGAAGTCTATAAATGGTGTCATTTCCTCAGGGTATAGAGGTTCCCAAGTATGAAAAATATGATGGAAATGGTGACCCACATGACCATGTATGTTACTTCTATGCTCTTAGCATAGAGTTTAGGCATGAGGACACATACCTCATGAGAGTATTTCCTAGAAGTTTAAGGGGACAAACCATGGAATGGTTTACCAATCCATCACCCCCTCTTAAAACATTTGACAAACTTGCACAGTGGTTCATACAACATTCAACACCCTATGACTATCTTTGATCTTTGCAACATAAAACAAAGACAAGGAGAATCATTGGCCACATACCTACAATGATGGAGATCACTACATTCTAGGTATCCTCAAAAAATTCCTTAGATCAAGAAGATTGACATCTTTGTCCCAAATTATATTATGATCTAAGGAAGAAACTATTTATTTCCTTCAATGACATGATTGAAAGTTCCTATCATATTGAAGATGTTGTTGTCAAAAAGGGTGACATTATTCTCAATAAGGAGAAAAATGACAATGGAAACGGGAATGATAATAGTAATCCTTGGAAAAAAAACAAGTATGTGGTTAATGATGGAGTTGTAGATTCTCCTAAGACTAAGGATTCGGTCTTTCATTTATCGAATGCTATATATGTTACTAAGCAACAAGAAACCACAAAGACACAATCCTTTAACAAGGCTAAGAAACCCCCTACACCAAGACACACTTACACACCAATGGTTGACTCATATGAAGTGGCATTGAAATTTTTTCTTTCTCATAAGCTTACCACACTATCCAACAATTCTTGACCTTATGATCCACCTATAAAACCTAATTGGTGGAGAGATGACCAATTTTGCAATTATCATAGGAATAAAGGTCATAATATTGATAATTACTACAAACTCAAGGATGTCATTCAAGATCTTATTGAAGAAGGAAAATTTGTCACTGATGCCTTAGTTAAAAATTCTAACCATAAGGTTTCTAAGCAATCATTGCCTAAATACAAAAAAGAAGAGACGTCTAAAGCCAATAAAAAGGGTAATGATGACAAGATTAGCTATGCATACACCAACATAGATAACATTATAAATATGTTGGAACCTATTGGGAATGTCTACATGATGAGTCCCAAATTTGGTGAGGAACCTAATTATGACATTGATGATGAAAAGCATAAAATGGTCTTGAGAATGTGCAATCTCTATCAAAATTTCAATAACACTAGATCTAGCATGTTCTTAGGATGGAAAATTCTTCTTCTTCTCATAGTGAGACCTTAAATGTTGTCACTAGGGGCAATCTAAGGTTGTCTTTAAAGTGGCCAATGATTGCAAACATTCCTCATCTTCTAAACAAGTGGCTCCATCTGCTATATCTAGCTATGACCTTGTGAGTGAATTACAATGGACTCCCATGCAAATCTCCATCTTTGATTTGTTAAAGTTTTCTCCTTGTACAAAGAGATCCTAGAGAAATCTCTATAGACTGCTTATGTTCCTACAAATACTAATGCTAAGAAATTACAAGCTATGGTAAACCATATTTCCTCACCTCACTCTCTCACATTTTCTAAAGCGGATGAGAAAGCCTTGACTCACCCATACAACCTTGTTCTTCACATCAAAGTTCAAATCTATTGCACTGGAGTCCAACAAGTACTAATAGATAATGGTATAGGGTTCTGTTAGTGTAATTCAATGATTGGGAATGTTTGAATTTGCAATTGATCCTAGATGGAAGATAACCATAAAGACATATGATGAAGTTGAAAGATCCTCGAAGGGTCTAATTGTGCTTCCTATCTCTGTGGTCTAGTAGAGAAAGATGTGGTCTTACAAGTATTAGGCATCCCACTTTCTTATAATATTTTTTTGGGTAGGTCATGTATCCATAAAATGGAAGTTGTACCATCAACATATCAAGTTTCCATTCAATGATGTAGAGATTGTGATCCCAAGTGACAATCCCATGTTTATCAATATGCTTATTGTTGTTGAATAGCTAGTGCCTCATAAACTACCTTCTAATGACATTAGATCATCATTAACATAATGTTTTAAAAATATAAGAATGATGAGTATTGGCATGGGGGAGTATACCTTAGACTTCATTGCAACATGGAAAACTATGGAAAGCTGTCTAAGACAATGAAACGCACTTCATCAACTATGAATATCTTTGGCACTTTTGTTCAATCCTCTATTCTTAAAGAAGATGAAAAATATGATCACACCATTAGATGCTAGATCTACAGAGAGGAGGAAGATAAGGATGAAGTTATATTAGCTAACCCTATTTCTCCTAAAAGACATGGAAAAGGTTACCAATTTCTTAGAAAAATGGGTTATCATGGTTAAGGACCTTGAGCCCATAAGTCACACCAAGGGACAAAAAAGAAAAGATACTATAGGTTTAGGGTATGGTATTAATAATGATTTTCCATGGTTTTAAAGAGAAGTCCCTACAACTAGTGAATCTGAAGATGACATTAACCCACTACTATCACTCTTACACATGGAGAGGATTTTTCCCCTTCCACCTCCTTTCTTTGGGGAGAAGACGAGTTGCTCTATGATAAAATTGTTGAAATGTCTACATCTAGGCAACCCAATTTTGATGAGTTATATGTTGAGAATCCTAATGCAAAAAGAATCAGGAGAAATATTGCTCGACTTGTGGCCTGAGATCAAAGCACTAATTCTCAAGAATATGAGTGGGAATCCCTTTTGGATGTCACTTGTGTATTAGGTGCATATGTGATACACACCTATGTTACCCAACATAATGTAGTTAATGAGTTTCATGTAGAGTCCAACGAGTTGTATTTACAATTCACCTTAGTGGATCACACTGATTCCTCTAGGACTTATCTTGATTTGGATTCCTTTGGAGCCTTCTCAATAGGCTTGGCCTCTCTCATCACTAGAGATAATTCCTCTCACATCAATAATCTCAAAGCTTCTACCTCACTTTCACTTATGCATCCTAACCTCATAGACTAGTCTATTCAAAATCAAAGACCTAAACTACCCTTGTTTCAAAATGATTATGAGATCGCATGCTACCTAAATTCCATCAAAACCATGGTATCTTCCACCAATGAATCGATAGTTGACCAAGACAAACATCAAGTACCTCAGTCAAAAATTGAAAAGAAAAATAAAAAATAAGAGTTCAAATGGTGAAAACCACTTTGTGGAGTTGTCTGAACTAAAAAAAGAGTAAAAATAAAGATGTATGAAAAGGTGAAAACCTCTTCGAGGTCCCTGAGGATGAGGTATAAGGTAGTCTTCCAAGCTATTTTTAGGATAGATAATTGGTTTTGATAGAATTGACATAGCCTATCAACTTGGGTATTGAAGAATCTCCTAGAATTATACATGTGGCTTAGTATACATTTTCCTATTGCTAGGTTTTCACTAAGATGATCATTTTTTCAAGAAATTTTCTAATTTTTAGGATTTTTTTAACATCATATATGGATTTTTTGGAATTTTTTAGGATCATAGAATATGTACAAGAAATTGAGTGGTGAGAGCCTTAAGCATAGAACTTATTCAAATGGAGAATATTGATAGGCTTAGGAAGTTGTTCTCCCTCAAGTGTAGAAAGATGATAGGCACCAGATCCAAATGCAATAGTGATAATGTAGAGACCCAACCAATTAGGCTCAAACTTACCTGTCTAGTCTTTGTTTAGTTGATTCTTTGGGTTTTCTTTAAAATATATATCACCTACTTGGAATTCATGAGGATGAAATTCTTGTTGTAATTGGTAGACATCTTCTAGTAAGCTTGTATGGAACCAAAAGAAGCCTTTTGATGTTCATCTAGAGTCTCAAGCTAGTGAATCTTCATAGCCCTATAGTCCTTATTAGTAATCAATCCATGCAAAGAGACTCATAAAGAGGGAATCTCAACTTCTAATGGGAGGAAAATCTTAGGATCATAAACTAGTGTAAAGGGTGTAACCCTAGTGGGAGTGCATATAGTGGTTTTATAGGCCCAGAGTGCATGATTAATTTTTAGGTGTCAATCCCTTCCTAACTTGTGAACCATCCTATGTAGAATTTTAAAAAATATTTTATTTGAGGCCACATCTTGGCCATTCCCTTGGGGGTAGTAGATGGTGGACCAATGTTTCTTGATCTAAAACTTCTTGCAATGTTGCATAAGGTCCTTGTTCTGAAATTTCCCTCATTGTCAATGACTATGGAGGAGGGAATTCCATAGAGACAAATAATGTGATTTACTATAAAGAAGGTAACATATTTTCCTATAGGAGTAGAGAGTGGAACAACTTTGAGCCACTTAGTGAAATATTTAGTATCTATGATAATAAAATTGTGTTCACTAGATAAACATGGATGAATCTTATCGACCAATTCAAAGGCCCATTGCTGAAAAGGCTAGTGTGTAATAGAATGGATGAGTTCACGTCTAGGAGCATGAATCAAGATGTTGTATAGTTGAAACTTCTGACAAGATTTAGCATATTGGAGAACAACAATTTGCATAGTTAGCCAATAGTATCCCGCCCTAAGCAATTTTGAGCAAGTGCAAGGCCATTAGAATGTGACCCACAAATACCATCGTAAACTTTTTCTAACACCTTTTCAAACTCAACTATCTCTAGACACATAAGAAGTGTTTCATCTAAGATTTTTCTACATAGAACATCAAAGATGAGGGTGTAATGGGAGGTGTTACGAGTAACCTGACATATTTTATTGCATGTAAGGTTCTCAGGAATGAATTGGTGTCATAGATAGGATAAAATGGTGGACTAACAGGAATAATCATGACCAAAAATGGTGCCAATGACTTGATCATCAGAGGAATTATAAGTGGGATGACCAAGTTCTTCCACTAGGAACTAAAATTGAGACTCATGCTCTTGTAATTATGGTATAGATGCCAAAGTTTCCATAGCATTTGCAACCTTGTTCTCTATGCTAGGAATTTCTTGGAAGGTAACAAAATGTGAAATAATTCCTTAAGGCATCAAGAAATCTCTTGTAGGGTATTATCTTGTGATCCTTAGTTTGAAAATAACTATCATCTTTATTGATGATAAGTTCGAAGTCTCCATAGATATGTAGCTTTGTTATTCTCCATTCAAGGGCTAGCTTAATTCCATTAGTGAGAGCTTCATATTTAGCTATATTGTTGGTGCATGGGAATAGTATATTGTCAAACTTTGGAATAGTATAGCCATAATGTATAACAAACAAAATTCTAGCATCAACTCCATTTTGAGTGTATGACCCATCAAAGAACATCTTCCAGGTCCTTTTTGTAACATAAATGATAGATGCACTAGGGTAGTCAATCTACATAGGAATGTTATCTGTGATTGGGAACTCAACAAGTTGATCAGTGATAGCCTATCCTTTTATAGCCTTATGATCAATGTATTGAATGTCAAATTCTAAAAGAATCATCGTTCATTTTTCTAGTCTACTCGTAAGTGCAACCTTACTCAACATATAATTCAAAGGATCAATTTTAGCAACAAGATGCATGGTATGTGCGAGCATGTAGTGGCAAAGTTTTTGTGATGAAAACACTACAATGGGACAAACTTTCTTAATATTTTTTTAATTGATCTCATAGGCAACCAATGTACAAATGATGTAATTTATATCTCTTTTTTTCTCATTCTCATCATGTTGTGCTAATAAAGCTCCTAGAGAATTTGCAGTAGCTAAGAATCAAAGGCTTCCCTTGAATTGCAGGTAAGAGGATAGGTGGCTTTGATGGATATTCTTTGATTTGGGCCAAGCTTTTCTCACATTCCTCATTCCATATGCATGTAGACCCTTTATGCATATTTTTGTTGAATGACTATGATCTATGAGCTAGTTGGGATATGAAACTCCTAATGGACTAAAGGCATCCTTGTAGACTCCTTAGTTGACTAATGTTTTTAGGAGGTGGCATTTCTATAATAACTTGCAACTTTTATGGATCAACCTCTATGTATTTAGCTAATATTATGTACCCTAATAGTTTTCCAAATGTGACACTGAAAGCACACTTTTTGGGATTAATCCTTTAGGTTGAAACCATTCCATGTGATCTAGTATCAAATTTAGGTCAAATAGGTGAGTGCTTCATTTTTTAGACTTTGTGAGGGTATCATCAACATAATCTTCCATGTTTTTATGCATCATGTCATGAAATATTGTGGTCATGGCTCTTTACTATGTAGAACCTATATTTTTGAGCTCAAAAGGGATGACATTCCAACAAAATGTGTCCCATGCACAAGTTAAAGTTGTTGTCTCTTGATCTTTGGGAGCTATCTTAATTTGATTGTACCATGATATGGCATCCATTAGGGAATAAATTTCATAGCCCACAGTCATATCTACCACCATATCTTTGGTAGTGGAAAATCATTTTTTGGGCATGCTTTGTTTAAATCCCTAGAATTTGTGCAGGCACAAACATACTTGTCATGTTTAGAACTGAGCAGTATATTTGATATCCATATGCTTAGTCAATAACCCTGATGAACTTAGCATTTTTTCTAGCTTCACTTTGACTAAAAAGACAACATGATTATGCATATTTCTCAATTTTTGCTTAATGGGTTCAACACTAGGAGAAATAGAAAGGTGATGCATAATGATTTTTGTATCTAGACTAGGCATATCAACATAGATCCATACAAAGCTAATCTTTTTTCCCTTAAAGAACTATGTGTATTGTTCTTTCAATTCTACTAATAAAGACTAAGCCACATGTATAATTTTGGAAGATTCTTTAGTACCCAAGTTGATAGGCTATGTTGATTCTAACAAAATTGATTATCTATCCTAAAAATAGCTTGGAAAACTACCCTATACCTCATCCTCAAGAACCTCAAAGAGGTTTTCACCTTTGCATACATCTTTATTTTTACTCTTTTTTGGTTTAGACACCTCCATGAAGTGACTTTCACCATTTGAACTCTTAATTTTCATTTTTCTTTTCAATTTTTGACTGAGGTACTGGATGTTTATTTTGGTCATGTTAATTGTCAATTCATTGGTGGATGATACCATGTGTTTGATGGCATTTAGGTAGCATGTGATCTCATAATAATTTTGAAACAAGGGTAGCTTAAGTCTTTGATTTTGAAAAGAATAGTCTATGAGATCAGGGTGTATAAGCAAAAGTGAGGTAGAAGATTTGAGATTATTAATGGAAGAGGAATCATCTCTAGTGATGAGAGAGGTCAAGCCTATAGAGAAGGCTCCAAAGGAATCCAAACCAAGATAAGTCCTAGAGGAATCAGTGTGATCCACTAAGGCAAGTTACAAATACAACTTGTTCAACTCTACATGAGACTCATTAACTACATTAGGTTGGGTAACATAGCCATGTATCAAATCTACACCTAATACATAAGTGACATCAAAAAGGGATTCTCACTCATATTCTTGAGAATCAATGCTTTGATCTTGGCCCACAAGTTGAGCAATATTTCTCCTTATTCTTTCTACATTAGGATTCTCAATATCTAACTCATAAAAATTGGCCTACCTAGATGTAGATGCTTCAAAAAAATTATCATGAAGCAACACATCTTCTCCCCAAAGAAGGGAGCTAGAAGGGGAAAAATCCTCTCCATGTGTAAAAGTGATAGTAGTGGGTTGAATGTCATCTTCAGATTCACTAGTTGTAGGGACTTCTCTTTAAAACCATGGCAAATCATCATCAACACCATACCCTAAACATATAGTATCTTTTATTTCTTGTCCCTTGGTGTGACTTGTGGGCTCTACAATAGTGTTCTTGTTATCATTCAAAGGTCCTAAATCATGATAATCTAGCCTCTACTCTGGAATCCACCAGTTGTTGATCCTTGATTGTAATAGCCATCTTCAACTACTGCATCTCCACCTCTAGGGTATTGATTTGGGCATCTTGAGGATCCTCTGCCTTCCCACCTATAGGTTGCTCTATCCTTTTCTCTGCTCTCTATACCCATAGCTGCTTGATCAGTCTCTTCTCCTCCTCCTCCCTCTCCTCCTCCTCTTCCTCCTCCATCTCCACTTGACTACGTGCTTGAGTTTGACTACTCAATACACCCCAAACATTGCTACCTAATCTATCCCTCCTATGGATCCCTCCATGACTGGCATCCCTTAGTAATGCATCAAGAATAGTAAATTGAGGTAATGGGTATCTATGTCTCTCCTAGACATAAGAAGGATCTACTCTAGCATCTCCAACATATGAGAGGTAATCCCACCTCTCCTACTTTAGTCATGTTGTCTCCTCTATTACTATCATATAATCCAACATTAGTAGCCATCTGAGGCTCTCCTCTCCTTTGAACCTGGCATAGATGGTAGTTTTAGTAGACACCACCTATCATCGACCAAATTATCTCCATATTCAACTAAGAAAAAACCTTTACATGATCTCTAAATGTTGACCTAGTAGTGGCTTGCTACAAAACATATAGCCATGCTCATCTATGGCCTCTTGCCAAACTTCACATCCTCTGTAAGGCCTCCACTTAAAGGTTGAAAACTCATCAAAAATCCATCGATAATATGTGATATATCCACTATGTGGTTGTGCTATGAAGCTTGAGAAACTATAAATATACAAATATCTCATCTCCTAGGGTTGCACTCTTAGTTGGATCAATACAATGTGATCTCATGCCCATATTTCAGCTAACATGACCCCACACACTCATGTCCTCCCATCATAGTAAGCTATCCCATGTAGCTTGTGGTACATGTCTGCAAGGATGGTTGGCCCCAACGTCATTTGTCTTAGTTTCCCTACCAAGTCCATCACCAATCTCACCCATCCCAATGTGAATCCCCTCTAGCTTTTTTTAGTCACCAAGGCTTGTGCCACCAAAGAGCATACCATGTAGGCCACCAAATACCACTCCTTGTACTTATCCACAAGCCTATCCAAACTTAGGGGCAAGGCCATAATAATGGTTCCCACTTTTCATCACAAAGAAATCAGATGAAAAGTGGGAAAACTTTCTTCTAGGGGCTTCATTTGAAGCCCCCCTAGGGTTCCATTCAAAGTCGTGGCCCTAGGGGCTTTGTTTGAATCCTTAGGATTCTTTCAGAGCCCCTTATGCCAACCGCCAAAAGGGATTTTGAGTGAAGCCTTAGGGCCAATATGTGGCCAAAAAGTGGGCTAGGGGGCTTTATTTTAACCCCCTCTATGGCCAACCAAATTACCCCCTAGGGGGCTTCAAATGTAGCCCCTTCATTTAAAGTCTCTCCAAGGGCTTCATTTGAATCCCCCTTCATTCGAAGGTCCCAAAATTGGAATTTTTACAAACTTACTAAAATTTATGTCAAATGTTTCCCATTTGGGGGCTTAAACAAGGGCTAAACAAGTCCATATTCTAAAACTAAATATAGAAAATAGGTGTACTCTAAATCAGCTTTCCAATGACTATATTTTTAGCATATATTGTGTTTATTATGATGTTTAATTTTTAGTTTTATTAAATATAGGTTGTTTGGCCATTTCACAAATATTGACTTGAAGCTTCAAGGGAATTAAAAAATGAGAAAATAATAATAATAATAATAATATTCCAAAATATTTCCATCAAAGGTGTGTGTGTTACCTTTCTAGAAAATAAAGAAAATTTTCATTTTGATAAATATAAATCAAATTATATTGATAAAAAACAACCTATGTCTAAATTATCATTAGCATCACTTTGCCACTAAATAAAATCTATAAATTTTAATGAAATTGAATGAAACCAACTAAACTTGCTAGATATTGATGTTACTATTCTATCCTTGAAAGCATTTTTTTCATTATCATTTTTTGTTAAAAATTTATCTTGATCAAACAACCCATCGCTCTTTGAAAATGCTAGTTTTTATATAAACCACTTCTCACTAGTATATTTGAGCCCTTTTTCTAAGGGCTAGCTAGCATAATTCTGACAAACAACCATTGGGCAAGTGACACTACCTATCATCACACTTTTAGCATTGAAAGTACTGACGAGAAGAGAATCTATCATAATTGCGATCTCAAATGTCTTTAGAATTTGTAGGGGAAAAGGACCTACAATTTAGTAAGAGAAATGGCCAAGATGTCATCAAAACTTATTGTGGTGTTGCAATTACAATGTCCCTGTGATGATATTATTATGCAACCAATGATTATTTGTCAAAGATTTATGATAGATAACCGTCAGTTGCCATCAAAAACCTTCACCGTACCCAATGCTTTTACATCAGTCATTCTATGGTGATCATCAAAATTATGATGGAATGTTGTATTATTTTTTTTAAATTATTGTCATGCATGGAGTGAGACATGCATGTTGGTTCTAATTAATTAATTTCATGGATATTGATTCTAATTAAAAGAAAACCATGGCATACCATTCTTCATTCTATGAAGGTTCTAACTACATCCCTTCATGTTATCTTTATTAGAATAATCTTGACATTATTTTTTCCTCAAAACAACACTATGTTAGCATATTCTTGTTATAGGGCAACAAGCTCAAAATGATTACCACCCACCCACCTCTACAGAAGCATCCTGGTAGCATGAGTTTTCATGTAAACAACTTACAAATGAGATGGGATACATTGGAAGCCAACATGAAACTATAATGCAACAACACCTCACCCTTTGTGATCACATTCAAAATCAGGAGTTACATCATAAGAAACATTTGGTGGAGAAAGACAAGTAGTAAGAGGATAACCTTGCAAAGGAGTTGGTAGAAGAGAAGAAGGTTCATGAGAATGAGCTTGAAGAGTATAAAGTGGTAATAAGAACTATTTTTTCTAGAGGGTAAATGTGCTAGGAGATTTTTCAAAAGATGAACAACTCATGAGGAATTCCATGACAAAGAGCTACATGACCATAAAGATAAAATAGATCTCTTAACCATTGAAGTCATGAAGTATAGAGATGTTGATCAAATGCAACTTGAAAAAGTTTTCTAGAAGGAAAGGAACAAAGTTGTTTAACATGAAGCCATAGTGGAGTTATCAAATCAACTTCATAGTTTGGTTGAGTAGAGTAGTGAAATGAAAGTTGATTTACTTGAGGAACTATCTTGTTTTGTTAAAGAGGACAACATATGTGGATTATCCCTAATATCAACTTCTAAACAAAAAAAAGAAGGATGTGAGCTTGAACAAGTCCTATGTTTTTCAGAATTTGGAGGATAAAAAGATTATTCAGTATGAATTAAATACAAGTCCATGCCCTTTTCTTCAAGATGTACCTATATGTGCTCATGAAGACAACCATTTTGTTAAAATATACCCATTATGAAAAAGAATAAAGAGGATTCGGTGGGATATTAGTTCTGAGATGATCCTGACTCATAATTTGACATAAGACCATCATCTAAGAGCATTAAAATTTGTGAGCAGCCTAATAAAATAACAAATCCATTTGAAATAGTAGTATTTGATCAACAAATAGGTCTTGCAGCAAATGATTAGAAATATGGAGCAACAATTTATAAGGCACATAGTGGAAATAAACTAGAGAAATGCAAACACACACTCAAGATAAGGTGCTAAGATTGGAACGATTAGAAAGCAAAGAAATCAATAAGCACAAGCTTTCAAGTCATCTTTGTTGATTTTTTTTTTTTCATTTGGTAGTTTGATATGTGTGATCACTATTTTTCTTAAAGAATGCTTAATGTAGCTTTGTGAGTATGCAAAATGATTATAATGATGATCTAGATATGAGATGCAAAATGGTGAATCTAACATGGGTGAGATAATAGCTAGAATTATGATAAAGTGGTAGATAATGGATGCAAAGAATAAAGTGTGGATTTGATGGTGGTGTGAGTGTGGAGTCAATTCTGCACTATAAGTTTACTATGCACGAAAGCAGATGACAATTTTAAAGATAAAATGACCTTACAAATTTTCTTAAAATAGAATTGCATGGTTTGTGTAGGAAAATGAGGGCATTAAATAGGAAATATAGGAAATGTAAGGGGTCTCCAAAATGAAACACTTGTCTTCCTTGATGACAATTGTAAATGCAAAGAGTGACCCCTATACCATTGTCTTGATGCTATAGACAGAATCATAATTCAATTAATGTTTGTTCAAACATCCTAAAGAAAAGGACTAATAATAACAACCCCTAAGAATAGATAGTTTTAAGTAAAAATACATTATCATAGAAAACCTAAGGCATGAAATATAATGATAATAGTAAATACTTGTACACCAATATTGACAGTTGGTTACAAAGCAATATTCATGTAATTAGTAATAAAATATTAAAGTTACAATTATAAAAAGATTATATTAAAATAGTGAAATGTGTTCTTTTGATGTGAATGCCTTTAAATTTGAGATAGGAAGACATTTTAAAATGTTACCTAATAGGAATATTTTGATTACTATCCACATAAGTTTGTTTCACGTCAATTGAATCTACATAAAAATGTTTTGAAATCTCAGTACTACTCATACACACTTTATGATCTTCATTTATAACAAGCATCTTGCAATGAATATGATTATGCCACAAAATGAAAATAGTAGAAGGTTGATAAGTGTTGAAGAACTTACATTGTAACCACATGACCTCCAACAATGTAAAGAATATTTGTGGCTCTAGTAAAGTAAAGAACCAATCTAATTGGTGTGGAGTGTTTTACATCTTCAACCTATTTAATTGGAACATAGTTAGATATTCACAAATTCAAATGATGTATAGTAAAAGAACTTGTCTAGAAAATCATTCATGTAATAATGAAATGTGGCCATCTAATAATGGATATAATTAACTCATAAATTTCACAAATTTAATCTTTTGTTTTGAAATGTATATTTTTGAGATAAACTGCTACTTCTTTTTCTTGTTATGCAGGGTCCTTTTTCTCTATAGACAACTACTCTTTTGCATAAAGATCTTCAATGATTCAAATGTCTTGCTAGTGCACTTTGAAGAGCGACTTTTATCTAAACAATTAGAGGCCAATGGAAGAGTTTGAAACAACTAGATCCACTTTGATGTGGATCCATTAGCATCTAGTTGTTTAGATGTAAGGCACTATCAGTTTGATTTATGATCTTCTTGTTCAACAACATGTAGTTCTTGTGCTGATAGTTTTACCTCCAATGATTGGGCCCTTCCCATCTATACATTTAATTATGTTATGTCAAAATAACAAAGATGAAATTAGTTTTAGGAATGTGAAGATATGGAAATAATACTTCACCATTAAACAATTATATAAGTTTTGCTCTTTTCTCTCCTCAGCTAGTTGTGTCCACCATTAAAAAAGCATTCATCCAAAGAAATCCATAATTATGTCTAACAAATTATATTATTTCTAATTTTTTTGAAGAACTGAGGGGGTGGTCTTTACCCTGCATGTCCTTTATTTCTTTGGCTTCTCTCCCTCACATCCAAAATAAGATTCTACCACTTTGAATCAAGAATGCATGTGTAGATGCATTCCATATACATGGATAGTAGGTGGAGCTGAAAAAATGTACCATGTTTACATTTTCTTAATATGTCTATAAGTTTTTTAATTTATAGACCATCATGAATGTTAGAACTTTGGCAATTATAACCAAGAGAATGTCCTTGACAAGCCAACAAATAAAAAGTCTTGATTTTCTTGCATGCTAATGACATTACTTGATGAAGGGTGCTCCCCTTAAAACCATAAACTGATTAAAAAAACAAGAAGCAACAACAAATGTGAGAACAAAATATGGACTTCTTATTTGCGCTGCAAATGCGGAATTACAAAATTCACAACTACAAGATACTAACCCACATGGGCACCTTCATTATAATAATCTGCAAGACAAGCTACGAACTATCACCCAGAGCTTTCTTAGACAATGTTTGGGTCTTTCTTAAATAGGTAATTTTATGATACTTAGGAAGGTTCTAGACATTGAAACTTAATACCTAGGGCTAATAGACTCTAACAAAACATATAGAGTCAACCAAATACATCTTTGACAATTATTTTAGATATTTCAGGTAGCCCAACTTTGGAAGGCCATAACTCTCGAACCATTGCTCCAATTGGCTATTATAATCACTTTTCAAAAATGTCAGCCTTTGATCTACAAGCTCAAAATTGCACAAGCGCTCTTTTGTCAAGTTTTCAAACCTCATCCGAGCACTCTAAGGCCTCCAATAGTGAGCTTGAAATTTTTTCTATAAATGTTTCCACCAAAAATATATAATAACTTCTCTGGTACCTAAGATGGAGAAATGGGATTTTATAGTAGGCTTACAACTCTAAAATGAACCTTCATGTAGAAAATGAGAACATTAGAAAATGAACCTAGGATGTTCCTACATTAGACACCAAGGGTAATTTGAGAAGTGACTTCATTATGTCTCAGGTGTTTAGAGGAAAATTTCATGTCCCCTTTTCAAATAATTAAAAAAGAAAATCTTTGCTAAGGCAGGCAGGCCCAAGAAAGTGAAGTTTCGGAAAAAGGGGGTTAATCTTTGGAAACCGTTAGACTAATAAATGAAAATTATTATTAAAATAAGTTTCATTAACCTCTCTTGGACGTGAGTTACAGTTATGCCCTCTTTTAAGGGGTTTGGAGGCATTTTGGGCTCATTCCAGAACTTGATTTTTGCTCATTCTTTGTTATTCTTCAGAGGCTACCAAACCTGTGGAGAAGGAGACCCAAGAACGGGAGTTTGCAGGTTTCTAGGGAGACCCAAGAATGGGAGTTTGTAGGTTTCCAGGAAGGCTAAGGATGGGAGTTTGAAGCCATTCCATGTGCATGCTCATACAGAGTTTGCCTTTGTGCTGAACAGTGTAGATTTGTGGGTTTTTGGGTGTGGTTTTTTGCATGAGTTTGGTGTTTTCAGTTGAGCATTTCATATCAGTTTTTGTTGCTGCTGTATTTTAGACTTTAAGCTAGTAAAATAGAGCTGAATATATGTATTGGGATGTGATTAAACTTCTGAGATAGTTTATTAGTGTTTTTGTGGTGTTTCCGGGCATTTTTGTGTTAATTTTGGGAGCCCGATGAGCATAGTTTTTGTCCTACATTTGTGAGTTGTTTTGTAAAGGCTATATAGATCTGGAAATGACATTTTATAGGCTGTTATGCTGCTCAAATTTCTGTAAAAATGTCTACTTTCAGATTTATTAATAATAGGTGAAGATGTGAAGCTTTTTGGCACTATTTTCGACATACCCAATTTGGGGTTTCTTAAGAAATTTGGTGGATCTTTGTGATATCAGTTGTTTGATCTTAAAGATCTGATTAAAGGTTGGAAATATCATACAAAATCAGAAAAGGGAAATTTCAGTGGTATCAGAGCCATGATCTTGCCAGCTTGAGGGTTTGTAGAAGTTGCAGGTCAGTTTTGACAACTACCCAGATCTTGCATGTCAGTTTTGACAACTACCCAGATTTTGCATGTCATAATTTATGGTTGCATGTTTCTTCTAATCATATGCATGTTAAAATTTATGGTTACATTCTACTTCTAATCATTTTCATGTTAGTTCTTGATGAATTTGGTGGTTATAGAAATTTGCATTTCAGTTTTGACAAGTACCCAGATCTTGCATGTCAGTTTTGACAACTACCCAGATCTTGCATGTCATAATTTGGTGGCTGCATGTTGCTTCTAATCAGTTGCATGTCCAAATCTATGGTTTCATGCTACTTCTAATCATTTTCATGTTAGTTCTTGGTGAATTTGGTGGTTGTAGAAGTTTGCATGTCAGTTTTGACAACTACCCAGATCTTGCATGTCATAATTTGGTGGTTGCATGTTGCTTCTAATCAGTTGCATGTCCAAATCTATGGTTGCATGCTACTTCTAATCATTTGCATGTTAGTTCTTGGTGCTTGAAGAAGTTATATCCTATTGGGGTTACACTCTACTTTATCCAGAATGGACAGGTATAGTACAGAGTCTCAGAGGGAACGATCTTGGACAATTGATAGCCAGAGTCAAAATAGTAGAAAGGATGGTTATTTAGACATTCGAGATAAACTTATGAAAATAAGCCATGACATGTCTAAACAGTTGGTTGAGCACCACCATATAAATGACATGTTATCTGACCCAGCTAAGGTGGATAAGTTGACTGGATTTCTATTTGGCAGATTTTCTCACAGGACAGATGACACAATTCCCAAGAACTTGCATGAGGAGTTTGAGAAACTAGCTGATAGCCAGGTAGAATTCTCAGATTCTACTCTGCCACAGGAGGTGGTGGGAAAGGATATCACACAGATTGATAGTAACAGTCAACTTGATACTCAAATTGAGACAATTGTTTACAGGTCGTCAAAGGGTGATGCCACAGGTATTCAAGATGGTATAGTTACAACAGGAAGTGACTACAGTGTAGTGGGTTCAGATGATGATTATGAAGATGTTGTTGTGCAGGATGGTGAGATACCTGGTAGAGATGAGCAGACATTGAGCATTCATGACTTTGCTGAGAAAGAGTACCAGGCACAGTTAGATGCTTCATCACATGAGGTTGAGGCTGGTAGTACTTCACATGATTTGTCCAGCCAGCTGAAGGTGAACCAAGATAGTATTGTGACTTCATTATCTCATCATGACAGGTATGTGGAGTTAGTTGGTATTGGTCATATTACTCAGGTGAGGAGTTTGCTTGAGTTACCAGTTGATTCTAGTTTATGGATATGGACTCAAGATTGTTATATTGGCATTTGGGATTCAGTTGACTAGAGATCTTTAACACTTTTTGGTAGCAGTGTTTGTTTGGGTGCTATCATGGATTTGATTAGCAGATTACACGGTTTTGTCTTTTCTTGTGCCAGTATCTTGTTTGATGTTGGTATTAGTTTTTATACACCAATGTTGGGCTTTGTTCATATATCCAGTCGACCATACTTGCTGGAATGTGTTGATGATATTTCATATTTGGCAGTGTGTATAGATGAGTCCCAGGATCATATTGGCATTGATGACATCCAAGAGGATGCAGTGGGCAGTTTTGAAGACTTAGTTTCCTTGGGTACAGAGGAGTTGGACAGCAATGCTAATGTTTTGGATACTCCGTATGTTGATATGAGCTTTAGATTTGATTCACAGGATATGGATGGTAATACTCTAGAGACTAGTAACTTTGAGGACACTCCTTCAGATAGTGCATCAGAGGAGGTTTGTAGGAGACAGTCAAGCCAGTGCCATCATGTGTCTAATCAGTTGAGAGTTAGTGACCAAGACATTGCTATCACTTGCCAACATTTTGATGTTGCTCGTCAGTTGTTAGTAGTTTATGGATGGGGTTCTCCTACTAGTGATGAGCAGGGAGGAAGTTATCTTTCCTTGACAGAGATCCACTCTTTATGGGAGGCTATTCATACTTTGAGATAGAATTATATGCAGTTGGTAGCCGACAGAGATTATCTTATGGAGTGGGGTAGTACAACATATGATGCATTGTTGGCCAAGGAAGATGAGGTGAGTGATCTTATTGAGCAGCTTGAGGTGACTTCTGAGATTCTTGAGAGTACATAATTGGCTCTCAAGGAGTCACCGTTTCATTTGGCTAAGGTGACCATGGAGTTAGAGCGACTAAAATCTTTACCTAATTCTATACAATCACAAGTTGTGGTGTTTGGTGATCCAAGGATGTCCATGGCCGAGATTGTTAGAGACAGTGGAGATGGGGATGCATCCATCCTTGATACTAACATTGGCATATCAGGTTCATTCCCACTAGAGTCAGGTTCAATTGAGTTGGGTGTTGTAGCAGATTTTTGTGGTGTGCCTGACATGGTGGTGACCTCTAGTACTAATGGCACGAAGACTAGAGATGTTGTATCAAAGACCATGTGTGATGTTGGTGAGCTGATAGTTGGCATGGTTCCTACTAGTAATACTACTCCCTTCACAATGTCTTCAGAGGTAGTAGTCAGTTCCAACTTGGTTAATGATCGATTGCAGTTAGTTACATCTGGATTGCAGTCTAAGCCACTGACTGAGATTGGTGCATTCTATTGGCATTACACTGTGAGGTATGCTCATCTATCTACCTTTGATGACCATGTTGATGAGATGATGATACAGAGATGTACTTTGGTTCCTAGTGCTTATCATCAGTTATGGGATAGTTTGATGCCTCGGGATGAGAGTTGTGATGGGCATGACATGGTGATAGGTCCTGCAATTGACAAGTTGATAATACATGACTTAGAGTAGGAGTTTTGGAGTGATGCTTTAGCAGGTGTTGTTATTGATTCTACTCCTTTGGCTATGACATCTCTTGACTTAGCTGGTGATCAGTCACAGTGGGTTGTATCACTTCTTCATGGTGAGCTGTTGACTGAGGTTGGTTTTTTTTATCAACATTATATTGCAGGGTATGTACATAAGTTAGCATTTGATCCTTGTGCTGAGGAGTTGATGGAAGACAAATTTGGTTTGGATTCCATTTCTTACTCTTTATCTTGTAATGTCTTTTCACCATCAGCAGTGTATGGGAGTTATGGTTATGAGATAGTGGCCGATGATTTGCAGAGTTGTGTTGACTGCAGGAGTTGTACAGTGTGTGGATTCTCCATACTTGGTATAGTTTCATTCAAGAGGGTTCACCATTGTTGCAGAGTTGGATTGTACATTCCATATAGGCCAGTGGGATGCGTTGATGGTATTTACTGTGTTGGTAGTTTGATTTGTCCATTTTACTTGGGTTCTGATGTTCTAAGAGTTTGTGCCTCATAGGTTTTTGATTGTGGTAGTGGTGATTTTGGAGTTTGGTTGAGCTATAATTGTCAATTTGATTATGGATTCCTCTTGTTCATATTGCAGAGGATATTACAGGAGCCTGTGTTAATTGGTAGTAGTATAGTTCATGACTACATTTGGGATCCAGGTGGATTGATTGGTTTATTGTTCAGCCATTGCTTGAGGACAAGCAATGATTGGGAGGGGAGGACTTGTCATGTCCCCTTTTCAAATAATTAAAAAAGAAAATCTTTGCTAAGGCAGGCAGGCCCAAGAAAGTGAAGTTTCAGAAAAAGGGGGTTAATCTTTTGAAACCGTTAGACTAATAAATGAAAATTATTATTAAAATAAGTTTCATTAACCTCTCTTGGACGTGAGTTACAGTTATGCCCTCTTTTAAGGGGTTTGGAGGCATTTTGGGCTTATTCCAGAACTTGATTTTTTCTCATTCTTTGTTATTCTTCAGAGGCTACCAAACTTGTGGAGAAGGAGACCCAAGAACGGGAGTTTGCAGGTTTCTAGGGAGACCCAAGAACGAGAGTTTTCAGGTTTCCAGGAAGGCTAAGGATGGGAGTTTGAAGCCATTCCATGTGCATGCTCATACAAAGTTTGCCTTTGTGCTGAACAGTGTAGATTTGTGGGTTTTTGGGTGTGGTTTTTTGCATGAGTTTGGTGTTTTCAGTTGAGCATTTCATATCAGTTTTGGTTGCTGCTGTATTTCAGACTTTAAGCTGTTAAAATAGAGCTGAATATATGTATTGGGACGTGATTAAACTTTTGAGATAGTTTATTAGTGTTTTTGTGGTGTTTCTGGGCATTTTTGTGTTAATTTTGGGAGCCCGATGAGCATAGTTTTTGTCCTACATTTGTGAGCTGTTTTGTAAAGGCTATATAGATCTAGAAATGACATTTTATAGGCTGTTATGCTGCTCAAATTTCTATAAAAATGTCTACTTTCAGATTTATTAATAACAGGTGAAGCTGTGAAGCTTTTTGGCACTATTTTTGACATACCCGATTTGGAGTTTCTTAAGAAATTTGGTGGATCTTTGTGATATCAGTTGTTTGATCTTAAAGATCTGATTAAAGGTTGGAAATATCATACAAAATCAAAAAAGGGACATTTCAAAAAACCAAGATGGTTAGCCTCCTCCCTTGCTAGCCATGATGAATCCTTTACTGGTCTCCCTTTCCATTTCACCAAGTATTCCTCATAAGTTTTTTTTCTTGTACTTTTTCCAACATGACTTTTCGGTATCTCCTCAATCTCCTTTGTAGCCAAACTAGTTGCTAGAATACTCCACTATGCTTCTGCAATGTCATCTCCATCACCTCCTTCATAATACTCTGTCAAATTTAAAATATTAAATGCTAGTGAAATATTCAATTCAACAGGAAATTCTATTTCATAAGCATTTCCATAATCATGCCTTTTCACTATCTTGCATGGTCCAAACTTCTTCATCTTCAACTTATTATATGTACCCACTGAAAAATGCTCCTTTCTCAAATGAACCATGACCTCATCTCCAATCTGAAATTGCTTATACCTCCTTTTTCACATTTACCTTAGTCTTATACTATGTATTCATCTTTATGTTGTGCTTCCTCAACTCCTCATGGATTTTTTTCAAATGTTCAACAAATTCTTCTACTTCAGCACTACTTATCTCTCCTTTATCCAATTGCCTCAATTTAGAAGCATTTTTGGGACTACTCCCATATACAATCTGGAATGGTGATTTACCAGTACTCCTATTGATAGAATTATTATATGCAAATTTTACTTGTGATAAAATTAGATCCTATCCTTTTGGTTTGTCTCCAACCAAACATCTCAACAAGTTTCCCAAATTGTGATTCACAACTTATGTCTATCCATCAATCTATGGATGATGTGATGAACTGAGCTTCAACTCCATTTTCAATTTCATCCATAATGTATGTTAGAAATACCCAAAAAAATTGGTATCTCAATATGAAACTATACTCTTTGGAAAACCATAGTCTCACCACTTCTCTAAAAAACAACTCTGCTACATGAACAACATCACTAGTCTTCTTGCAAGGAATAAAATGTGTCATCTTTAAAAACCTTTCAACCACCATAAAATAGAATCATGACCTCATTGTGTCCTTAGTAATCTAAGAACAAAATCCATGCTGACATCCTCCCATGGCTTCTCTAGTATATGAAATGGTTGATACAACCCTGTATTTGCTTCACTCCTTTTGCAATCTGACATACTTTGCAACTCTATACAAACTTCTTCACATCTTGCTACAACTATGGCTAGTAATAATTCTCAACAACCAAAGAAATGGTCTTATCTCTTCCAAAATATCCATCCAATCCTCCATTATGCTTCTCCTTGATGAGATTCTCTCTCATTGAACTTCTAGGAATGCAAAACTAGCTTCCTTTGAACAACATACTATCTTGGATCATGAAATCCAACAACTCTTTCCTATCAAGTGTAACAAGTTTTGTACAAGCCTTCCACACTTCACCAAAATCAAGATCATCTAGATAAAAAGTATTGAATTCCTTGAGCCCAACCACCTCTATCTGCATTTATGTCAACAAAAGTTGTCTTGTACTAAGAGCATCTACATCTTTCTTAGACTTCTAACTCTTATGTTTCAAAACAAACATATAACTCTACAAAAACTCAGCCCACTTCAAATGCCTTTGGTTTAATTTTCCTCGACTATTCAAATATTACAAAGCTTGATGATCAGTATACAAAAAAAACTCCTTAGGAAGATAATAGTGTCTCCACTTCTTCAATGCTTGAACTATAGCATAAAATTTTTTATTATAAAAAAAACATTTTATTTTTGCATCATTAACCTTCTCACTAAAATAAGCAATAGGTCTACCTTCCTAGCTCAAAAACTCTTATTATAGTACCACTAGCATCACAGTCTACTTGAAACACCTTGTTAAAATCAATAAGTACTAAAATAGGTTGCTTAATAACTTTCTGTTTCAACAGATTAAAAATCTTATCTACTCCTATAGTCCACTAAAGTTTTTCTTATCTCCTCTCATTGTTTTAGTCAAAGGTCCACAAATACTACTAAAACCTCTTATGAAATTTCTATAAAAATTAACCAATCCATGAAAAGATCTTACCTCTTCCATACTTCTTGGAGTAGGCCATTCAAGGATAGCCTTCACTTTCTTTGGGTCCATTTTCAAACCTTCTAGTAAGACTACAAATCCTAGGTACAACAACTCTTTATTTACAAAATTGCACTTCTTCGGGTTTATCAACAACTTTTCTTCCCTCAACTTATCAAACACCTTGCAAATGTGGATCAAATGCTCCTCCAATTTCTTACTAAAGATCAAAATATCATATAGGTAAACAATGAAAAACTTACCCAAAAACTCCTTTAGTACCTCATTCATGATCCTCATAAAAGTGCTTAGTGCATTGGATAGCCCAAAAGGCATGACTAACCACTTGTACAGTCCTTTTTTCTTGAAAGAAGTCTTCCACTCATCACATTCTATGATATGAATCTGATGCTACCCACTCTTCAGATCTATCATTGTGAAATACTCAGCTCCACTCAAATAGTCCATAATATTATCCATCCTTGGCAATGGAAATCTATACCTAATTGTGATCTTGTTGATAGTGCGAGAATCTATGCACATCCTCCATTCTCCATTATTCTTTGGTACTAGTACAACACATGGACTCAAACTCTCTTGAATCAACCCCTTCTACAACAACTCGTGAACTTGTCTATTCAACTCTTCACTTTCTCTTGGTGTCATTCTATGCACTGACTTGTTTGGAAAATTGGCTCTTGGAACCAAATCCATCTAGAGACTGATCTTTCTTATTGGGGAAAATCCATCAAGTACATTATCTGATACAATATTAGAAAACTCTCCCAGCATATCTGCAACTTCTACAGGTACCTCCTCTACTTCTTCTTTAGTATCTTTTGGAATTAGAGAAAAACACATATGCTCATGCTTCTTACCTTTGATAAATTCTTTTCCATCAACAAAACATATTCTGGTAGCACTACATACCTTTTCTTCTTTATCCTTCAGTGCTTCACTCCATCCTTGGTCAGAGTGTAGGTATTTGCTTGCCCATTGTGTATAGCATGTCTATCAAACTGTCATGGCCTACCTAGAAACATATGCCATATGTCCATAGGTATTTTTTGAACTATCATTGTACATGATGCTTAATGATAGGAATCCTTTTGAACTCCTCTCTTGAAAAGCCAATCTGGGATCAACTCCAAGGTTTCAGACAATCTTGCGACCTACTAGAATCTACTCAGTTGAAGATAAATGTATTTTTTCATAGGGAGGCCTTTGCTAGTTTTGATCAATTCAAATAAGATGTAGAATCTGCTTGCTATCTCAAAAGAATAAAGACAGAAAAGGAAACATATTTTTCTATTTTTTAATAAATGCAATCTAACAATGTAACTATATGAATTCTTAAATTAACCAAGTGTTTTATAAAAGAAAATAATGAAGATAGGGTAACAAGAAGTTTAAACAAATAACTTAAAAAGTAAATTCCTAATGGACATAAGTTACAGAAACAACACACCTACGAGTTAATTTTTTGAAAAGATTGGTAGGTAACCAATGAAAATAGTAGCAGCACTTCTTTAATTTCACTGATGGAATCATCGATGGGAATTTAGTAATCATAAAATATTTGACTTTTCACCAAATTGCAAAGCCACAGAAAGTGCACTCATGCAAGACAAAAACCTATGTAGGAACAATATAGATGATCTCTTCTTGAACGAAGTACATCAATAGAAAACCATAGCAAACACTAGAATTAAAAGATCGCTTAATCAAAATAACACAATAAAACTATTAGCTCAATTACACTTCATGAATATACATTCACAAAATATAAGACACTTAGGCAAGAATCACTACACTCCAAATGTGAGCACCAATAGCATATATTATTGCATCAAAATAATGGTCTGGAATACATGTTACATTCTTGAATTTATAAGAAATCATCTCTTCAATTTGTATTGAGAGTTAGAGATCCCTTTATGAAAACATATGCTTCTAAACTAATAAAAGAAATCTATTTATGTACAAACCAACTCTCTAATTGGTGCTAAGTAGGACTCCATCCTTATTTATACTATTAAATGGATACATGAGCCTTTACATGTCTTAAAACAAAGAAATCATGAGAAAATAAGAAGTAGAAAGAAATTAGATGATGTCAGAGTCTTTAGAGGTCCCAAAAATAGAAGCTCAACCTTCTCTATATGTTTGTAGGATTTAAAATACCATCAGAATGCATTTTTGGTGCATGGAAAGCTCTAAATTTGGAACTAACAATTAACTATCGGTGCACCTCTGAATTCTTCAAAAACTTCTCATGCACCTCAGAAGAAGTGCACCTTGAAAGTAGCATATCTGGTGCACCTTGGAAGAAGTGCACCTCAAAAGTTTGAAAGCTTGCACACCTCAGAAGAAGCACACCTCAAAAGCTTGGAAGCTCGAAAGTTTAATTTGCCAAAAAATGAAAGTTCTTAGTTTTGAAAATAGTTTATGGGTTTTTCTCAAATGAGGTCTAGGAGCACTCTAGTGTACTTATTTTCCCCTATTTGATAATTTATACCCTCTTTATAGCCAACCATTTTTGGAAGAAGTGCACTTCAGAAGCTCGGAAGCTCAATTCACCAAAAACTCAAAGTTCTCAATTTTGAAAATGGTTTTTGGTTTTTTCTCAAACTAGGTCTAGGAGCACTCTAGTGTACTTATTGTTTCCCTTTCTTGATGATTTATACCCTCCTTATAGCCAAACACTTTCAAAAAAAATGAACTCCTTCTTCTATCTAAAATTCCAAAGCACCCATGTTGAATCTTGTCATTAATAGTTGCATAAGATGAGAAACCTGTTCTGGTTCATGTGTCCAACCTCTGTATCTCTGATCTTTTAGTGCAAATTGCTTGATCATTTTTGGTCAGAGACCAAGTGATCCAGATTATCCAAAATGATCAATGTTTGAAACTTTTTCATATTTTTAACAAGATTTTCTAAGCATTTTTAACTGGCCTTTTCGGAGGTCTTCTACTCAAAATTTCAAGTTGAAAATTTCATTAGTCCCTTAAAATAGGTAGTTGAAGGCTCACTATTTTAGGGACTAAAATTAGATTTTTAATTTTTCTTTCGAATGATGTAAACGGTTTTGAATTCCAACCTCTAGGTTAAAAGTTATGACCCTGACAAGTTAAGGATGTCTTTTTATCTGCACAAAGAAGCAAACATTAATTAGCTCATGTTAGAAGACCCAAACAAGGACTCCCCAAGACTTAGACTAACATTGGGTCAAAACTAGTCAAAATAGATAATTTTTCCCTAATAAGCTAGTTTTTTGCACACTAAAAATCTCCCTTTAACACTCAAATTCTCCAGTTTTGACCTCTAGAATTCTCAGTTAGAGGGTTGGTGCTTGACCCAAACTCTAGGTGGAGTTTCCAAAATGACCCAGGCCCCAAACTAGGGGTTTGGGAAACAAAAATTTTTACTAGGGAGTGGGTCTCCATTTCTAGGAGAAATGGGTCTGCGTTGTGAAACCACAATAATATGATATCACAAAGTACCTCCTCCTGTTAGTTTCCAATCTTGAAATTCACTAAGCACTACTCATTGACCATGAACTTGTGGTCATCTTGCACCCAATCAATATGGTATGGATGCAAGTGTTTCTATCTCTTCAACTTCAACTTGGTGACCATTGTTTTTGACATCAGATTGTTAGTACTTCCACCATCAATGATCACATCACAACACTTATCTTTATATATGCACCTTGTATGAAACAAGCTCCTTCTTTGATTAGGTTCATTCTCTTCACTCAACAAGACTCTTTTGTTAACTAGGACTTCTCCTCTTTCATCATCTTTAGAATGTGAAGATCAAGCATCTTCATCAACATGTGCAACTCTGCCCTAGCCTTTTGTTCTTTGATCCATCCTTCCTTGGCACTAAGAAAATTCAAATGCTCTATGCCCTTCTTCTCCATAAGTGAAAACATTTCTCATAAAAGCCTCCTCTTTCAGTTCCTTGTTCTCTGCCTCTTCCTCTCTGATCTCTATTGTTCTTATTATGGAAATGATTGAAATTTTTTTCCTTTGGTTTTGACTACTACTTCTAGCCTCATCCTTGTTCTTCTGATCATCATTCTAACCTCCATAATATCATCCTCAAGATCTTCCACCGTGACCTCTTCCATTATTCTTGTTGTCAAACTTCTTGCTCACTTTCTACTCAAATCTTAGGGCAAACTAGTATGCCTCCTCAATACTTTTCATGTGAACTAGACTTAGCTTATCCTAAATACTTGGCCTTAACCCATTAAGATAACATGCTACTTTCTCCTTATTAGCTTTTGGATGACCAACTCTAATAAAAACTGGGTAGAACTCTTTGGTATACTCTTGAACATATTTTTTTGCTTGCTTCAACCCTTGCATTTTCTTCAATAGGTCAAGCTCATAATCCATGGGAATGAAGTGTCACTTTAATTTAGCTATCATCTGATCCGATCTAGTGATTTTGTCCTTTCCTTTTCTATTTTTCTCCAATTGAACCTCCTGCCACCAGATCTTTGCATATCCCTTTAGTTTCGCCTTCACAAACTTGACCCTATCAAGATCCTCAATATCTTCATACTCAATGTACTCCTCTAGTTCATTAATGCAATTGATTAGATCCTCTTGGTTAAGATTTTTTTTTAAATGTGGTAACTTCAAACTTAAGTCTTTTTCCAATCTTGGAGATGGCCCTAAAAATCCTCTCTTCCTCTAGGTTTAGAACTACCTTTTCTTCTTCATTTTCTTATACATTTCTCTCATCCTCCCTTTCATCTCTTATGGGAAGATTTATTCCTATACACATTTTTTCTTCCAATGGTTGCATTTGTCTTTGGAGGGCTCTAAAACCCTCAAGTGTAACACCTATTGCTCTTCCACCACACTCTTCGTGGAGGCATTTTCACACTTCCACTAAAATCCTAATGCAAACTACCTCACAATCGGCAATTTGTCTACATGGTCAACCCAAATCACAATCCTAGTGCAAACTACCTCAAAGTTGGTGATCTGTCCACACACTGAAGAACTCTAGCTCTGATACCTCTTGAGGAAGGGTGTTCCTCTTAAAACCATAAACTCATAGTAGAAACAAGAAACAAAAAAAATGCGAGATCAAAATATGGACTTCTTATTTGTGCCACAAATGCAAAATTATAGAATTCACAAGTACAATATACTAATCCATATGGGTGTCTTCATTACAATAATCTACAAGACAAATTGCAAACTATCACCCAAAGATGTCCTAGACAATGTTCGGGGCTTTCTTAAATAGGCAATTTTATATTTCTCGAGAAGGTTCTAAACATTGAAACTTAATACCTAGGGCTGATAGACCCTAACAAAACATATAGAGTCAGCCAAATACATCTTTGACAATTATTTTAGATATTTCGAGTAACCCAATTTCGGAAAGCCATAACTCTCAAACCGTTGCTCCAATTGGCTATTATAACCACTTTTCAAAAATGCCAGCTCCTAATCTATAGGCTTGAACTTGCGCTACTGCCCTAAAGTCAAGTTTTTGGACCTCATATAGGCACTCTAAGGCCTCTAATGGCGAGCTTGAATATTTTTTCACAAATTTTTTCACTGAAAATTCGCAGTAACTTCTTTGATACTTAAGCTAGAGCAATACAATTTTTATGGTAGGCTTACAACTCTAAAATGAACCTTCATGTAGAAAATGAGAATATTCAAACTTACTAAAAATAGAAAATTTCTATAAATAGTAACCACCCTATCTACTAGTCCTTATTAAAATAGAAAAGACAAAATAAAATATTTTTGGGTGATGCAAGATTTCTCTTACACCTAGGATGCTCCTGCATCATTACCCTCATCTATAAGAGTCAAAATTATAATATTTCTGATGGTCTATAAATTAAAATACATAATTAAAGACCTCTATCAAAATTGCAAACTTGGTACATTTTTTAGCTCCACCTAATGTCCTATGCATATGAATCAAGATTGCATATTGAACTAGGTGCATCCTTCTGCATTGCTTGAAACCAAGAGATTTTCACAATTAACATCTAAAAATAGCACCATACTTACTACTACATTCCTATTGAAATACAAATAAAAAATGAACCTTCAATTTACTCTACTCCAAATATTTACCATTAAGAATGTAATATTGTCAATTTATTTACTACTACATGCCTATTGAAATCACACGGGAAAAACATGTAACTTTTTTATAGAATGTCTCAAAGAAATATGGTCTTGTGGGAAGCCATGAGTGTGGGATATTCACAAAATTGATTTTTTTTAAAACACATACACAAGTATATGCACATACTTTCAAATATATATACATTGGAGATGCACATGCATGTAAATATAGGTGACCTTAGAAAGTTGTGATGTCCAAAATTAAAGTGTGAAGGTGTAAACAAACAAGTATGTGGTTGCAGGGTTAGGTGTTTTAGATAATAGGAGTCTCCTAGATGTATGGCCTAAAACAATTAGATTCTTAGGTGGAATTATAAAGTTGTCATGCAATCGTAGGTTAATGTTGAGCTTCACTTGGTTTTGAGAATAGTTTAATATTAACTACTAGTCAAGGCCAGCTATGTGAAAGTGGAAGCTCATTTGGCCCCAACCCCCTCCCCAACCCCCACAACATCACTCTAAAATCCTTGCTAACATCTAAAATTCATTCATTTATTAATAAAGTGTAACATTCATGAATTATCACAACATTTATTAACACAAGATTCATTAGTATTCTTTAACACATAAGATTCATTAGCATTCATTAAAACACAACATTCATCAATATTTATTAACAAATTATATAGTTTATGAATATTCAATAACACATAATTAAAACATTAGTCGTCAAATAAATTGCATAAATGAGAATCATTTTTTTTTTGACTTTTTCTTTGATTTTCTACTTCCCTAAATTGTTGCAAAGGCATATCCATGTCATCATTGTCATTTCTTCTAGCCCGTGCATGTGATCTCACTGTCCTCTAAAATAACAAATAAAAGGGTTAAATTAAAAATATATTATCATAATTATGGTTAAATTAAAAATATATTATCATGTGAGGCCTCACCTTGATCCATCATAGCACATCTAATACATTTTATTTTGACACATTATGACTCAATATGTTGAGACATTATCTAATGGACTAGACAATATATATATTATTCTATGTCGTGTGATGCTTTAATTAAAAAATGCTTAAATAGGTTATTTGATGTTTATGTGCAGACATGCATTATGATGATGCAATTCTCTAAATTAATTGGGATTATGAATATGTTAAGTATTTTAATTATGCACTTAGTAAGGACCAAGTATATGCGCAGAAATGAGAAAAATACTATTTAAATGAAAGTTTGATGTTTTGATCAATGTGATTATGCAATTTGTTTTAAATATATGAATATGATGTTATCAAACTATTGATGTTCAAATTGAGTGTGTAGGATTATTAACCATGGAATTTATTGGAGAATCGGTAATTGACCCTATGTGCAAACTATAAGACTAAGGTTGAATCCAATAAAGTGATTCAAACCTTGTTGTCAAGTGTTTTATTTGTATCATAATCTGAATGTGTGTATCATATATATTTTGTAAGTTGTTAAATTTTATGTTACAGTGAATCTTATGGTGTCACTTCACACTCGTAATATGTATATGTGTATCAACATGTTAATTAGGACTAGCAACATAACTCATTACCCAAAGATTGATTAAATTAGTAATCTAAGTTAATTATCCTAATTAGGGTTTAGTGGAAAGGACTCATCCTAAGGGTTTTTGGAGATCAAATAATTCAAGCCACTTGTGTAGGTTATAAAAAGATCCTAGAGGCCAAATTTAATGTAATCTAAGTGCCTAAGGGATATGTGTATGGGTTGGAGACCTTTTCCACCCTTCTAGAACTTCCTAATAACATTTATGACACCTAAAAAAATATCTCATTTTCTCTTTCGTGCAAAAATTGACCATCTCCATGAGGTTTGTCAGGTTTACACTTCTCCTAAAAGGTTGTCTTGATGGTAGAATCAAGTGGGAAGCCAATACAAGGCTTGAGTCAAGTCTGGAGTTATTGTCATTTTCGGTGGGTGAGTTTAGAAGCCTATTTAGAGACCATTTTGAATTTTGAAGATTTTTCACCCATTCTCTACATTTAGAGAAAGTCAAGCTTGGAATTGAAAAGGAAGAAGGATTTAGCTCATCTCAAAATTCCATTGTCATAACCTTTGTGAAAGTAGGATTTTTCATGGTCATGTTCTTCATGCATTGTTCATTGCTTGCTTATGTAAATCTCTTGCATGTGTGTATTTTGTGTTTGTGTCATAACATGTGAGAGATGGGTTCTTTGTGGGTTTTCTATTTCCTTTCCTTTCATGTTTTCCTTTTAGTTTTGTTAGGAAATCTATGAAGGGTGTGTTGGCATTACTCACCCTCAAATAGGGCAGAAGTGGCCATGTACGGGAAGAGGACTTAGTTGGACTTTGAGTCAGTGTAGAGTCTCTTCTTGTGTTGAGGAGAGGGAGATAATAAAATGTTATAGGCCCTTGTCAATATAAACTAATTTTGTTTTGGGGAGATAAGAAGATAAAGAATGGAAGTTCATTGTGATTTATTAGCCATGGAAAAGGCATATGATTTGTGTTTGTGATTGACATCTCCTACCTAAAAAAATCCACCTTCTCCCTAGTCTTGGTTCAATATGGAACCTATTGTGCATAGCATGGATGGGATTTATTTGTTGAGTGTTTCATTGTGATTGTTTTTCTTGTCACCCGATCAATTATTGCTTCTCCCAAGCTCAAGGTGTGGCCTCACATCAAGGCCTTGGTTGAGAGGCGATCTCTCCATGGTTGTCTTTATGTATTTTCAGATTGCTTGGATGGTATCTTAAAATAGAGACAATTTAGATTTAGAATTGTCATGATGTTCTTGAGTTCATTACTATGGAGACTTCTCCTTGTAGTGATTCCAATGAATCTTGTTCATGTCATAAAAAGAAAGTTGGATGTCTATTGGATCTATTGGATTTCAATCTTCCTATTGTAGTTGTAATTTTAATAAGGGGAAATATGATCCTTGTGTATAAATTTTGATAGTAAACATGACAACATGTTAAACAAAATTCATTGTAAATCTCTTGTAATTTATTGGTGTAGGATGAATGCATAAATATAGTGTTTCACAATTCATTTCTTCTAGCACTTCTTGTATGCTTGAAAATTCAATTCTAAATGCAAAATGATCAATTTTATTATAGATATTGATGTTATATGAAGCTACTCAATTTGATTATGACTATATTCTATAGGAAATTGGATTCAAATGAATATTACTTTATATCGAATGTGTTATGAATAAGATTTCTCCTAATTTAGATGCAAAATTTAACATCAAAACTATTCCTACAAATCCATTAAAGAAAAGGAACTAAACATTATTACCTTATGCCATGCTAAAATTTCTAGAGAAAAAAACACACAACACTTGGATGAGAAAAGAAATCACATAATTTCACCTAATTAGAGAGCCAAAATGCTCTTTGGATTTTGTATGAGAAATTTTAATTCCCAATTTTAGTAATAGAGAATATTCTAGTAAGATTCCCTTTTTAAAATCCTTTTTGACATCTTATTAAATAATAAATATATAAATTTTAAAATAAAAATCAATTAAGATAAACCTATTATATCCTACCTTACCTTATCCTAAGTTCACCTAGAAAACTTTAAACCATAACTCTTAAATCACCTTCCCTCCAAAATTAGCATTGAAATGGCCTCAAGGGCCTACAAAAGCCTCCACATGTGCCCCATGTTAGACTTGACATGACAAGTTGATTGGGAAAAAGGATGGCAAAGTTTCAGTTTAGATCATTCTTGTTAAAGCCTTTATTATTTTTGTTTACCTTTATTCACCACCTATCTTCTTCAAGAGATCACGCATATTTCTTGAGAGGGGGGGGGGGGGGAACATAACTACTACTTTGGGCAGCAAACTATCTTGGTGCAACTTTTTGACATTCTCTTTGCTATGCGTGAGTGGGTTTCATCATGGGTTTGACTTGTAGATTGGACATTAAAAAGGGTATTGAATATTGTTTGTTTTAAAAGAACTCCCAAACCTTTTTTCTACTTTCACTTACCTTTATCTCCTCTCTTGGGCAACGTGACCCCACTTGGGGAGTGCTCATGTGAGCCTAGGAAGACATGGGAGTTAGTGGGCTTAGTTAAGGGGTGGTGTGTGTTAGATGTTAGGAGTTAGGGATGAGTTTGTAGGTATTAGTTAGGTTAGTTTGAATGTAATATAAATAATAGTTAAATGATTAGTTAGGATTAGGGTGTTTTAGATAGTTTGTCATTTTATTTATTATTATTATTAGCATTATTAATTTGTCAATAAAGTTGTAAATGGTTGTTCATTTTAAATATTTAATTGTTTTAAAAATGAAAGTGGAAGAAAGGATAGATTTAGTAATGTTAAGGGAATGGTTAGGAATTATAAATTAGTATTAGTTTTTAAATTTAATTATATTTATTGGGGCTTTTGAAAATTAAATTTTACCTTTATATAGATTATAATAAGATTTTAACTAAGTTGATAAATTATAAACATTAATCTTAGGGTGTAATGCCAAAACCAAATCGAGATAGTGTTAGGAGTCTAAATTATGTTTAGGTGTTTAAGTTTTAACAATTGTTGTGATTTTAGTTATGGGAGTAACATATGGAGATATAATATAATATTATAAAAGTAATTAAATATTGTATTTTAATTTTTTTATACATTTACTTAAAAGTTCATTCAATTGGAATTGAGGGGGTTGTAGGATCAAAGTGTCATTAAAAGAACATTAGGTTGATAACCTAATAGTGATTAGGTATATGATCTAAGGATGAAATTAATGACACGGATCACTTAATAATTAATATTTAATGTTTTCAATTAGTATAATAGTTTATTTAAATAATGGTAGTTAAGGATTGAGGTATTTTATGAACTTATCAAAGATCCAAAATTGGTTCACCGAGGAGATTGAACCGACACACCAAATGAATATGAAATAACTTGATAACCTAATAGAACTTATGAAACTTTATGAGATTAATAATGTGACTTACATAATGGTCAAATTAAGGTTTACTTAGTCAACAATTAGGGTTTAGTCAACCCAAACTCAGTGTTCCTATAGCACCTTAATTTAAATGATTTGAACATGTATAATATGGTTCAAATGACAACTCTACATCTCAAAAAAAAATGAAACTCATTTTTAATCCTTTGTCAACTTTCCATAACCATTTCAGAATAGCATATTTTAATATAGTGGATTAATTAACTTTTTTTTTTTATAAAAAATCATGTGTTTTTGCCCTAATATTTTGGGCATGACATATCATAATTAGGGTTAAATTTAAAACATATTATCATTATTGTTTCAAGAATTCTAGTACTTTAAAGAACATAAATGTGGCACTCTTTACCTTGTCCAACCACATCATCTTTCTTGGTGGCTTGAATCTCAACACGCTCATCAAGAACAACCTCTACATCCCCTGCAACTACAATACAAAATGTTTTATTAATCCCAACAAACTATAATTAAATTTTTATTAATACACCAAATTTAATTTAAAATGTTTACTTGTATTAATAATTTAGTAATTAGCATTCAAATAGAAAATGTATACCTTGATTACTACAATGTACATTTGAATCGATGCCTCCATTGTGCTTTGATGGTGTATTAATATTGGCAAGCTACACTCCAATGTAAATAATTAGTGCGTTTATCAACAATATATACATATAAATACAAGACAAATACTGAGAAATGTTAATCATTTAGTTTAATACATATAAATATATTCACTTTAAAGTTTTAAACAAATATATAGTCATTGTTTCCTTAAAATAAATATATTCACTTTATGTTGGAACTTAACATCAAAAAAAGTAATTGGTAAAGTATTCAATTTGAAATCCAAAATCAATTAGCTTATTTACCTAATCGATGGATCTACCAAAAGAACCTTGCGCACTCATTGCTCAGAATCATTCAGCCATGACTGTATAGCCTTGTATGTAGCCTATTTTATTGTCATCTTCTGAAATCATTTTTTTGAACACCAACGCCAACAATTTTTCTTGGTATCTTGAATTGTTATTGTAGTAAATTTCATAAAAAAATAAATTGATTACAATTTATAAATATTTCCATACGATTTTTCATTTACTAATACTTACAATTTGTGCAACAAGTTTTGAATATCCACCGAGTCGAGCTTGTGTTGCTTGTGCTTTTATTTTCTTGATTCTATTACTTTTGATTTGTTAGGTAACCTATGTGATGTTTGGAATATGTTAGATCACATAAGTGCAAAGAGTAAATAGTACATAATTTCATTCTTAAGATTATCATGTAGCTTCTTTTGTCAGGTGGTAGTATTTCTCCACGATGTCTACCACTTCTCTCAAGTGCATCCCTTTATAGATTCTCCCACTCATTATTAGGAACATGGGGGTTGCTCATAATAAGGGTTGCATTGTATTTGAGACTTGTGGTTGTCCCTAATATACTTCAAAGCTTGGTTTACTTTCTCAAGGATCTTGAGTCTTTGAAAGACGTTGGGTCCAAAAAGTTTTTTCATAGAGTAAATGAGTTTATATTTTGACTCCTCTTGTAATTATCACCTTTTAAGAAGAAGAAAAAATGTTAGATTCATAAATGAGTGAATATACCTTTTAATATACTTTAAGAAATGGATCAAATAGAATCTAATCTATCAATGAAATAAAAATATAATAGCATGTGTGTATGGTTGGCCCGAATATGAGCAAACATTCATCACTAAGATTTTCATAAAATAGATGATTCCCTATAAAATAATAATGAGATTATTAGTAATTGCAAGGGACTGCATAGGGGGTTAGTACATTAAATTATTAGTATAATATTGTATAGTAAAAGAAAGGATCAATCTTTAAATTACTTAGAAGCTTGGCTACTCTCAAGGGAAGTCCATCTTCAATGCTCATGAGCAATTGATCACAATTCTCTATTGTTCTTGTACATCTAACGCAAGTACATCTAGGAATTTCCTCATCGCCTCCTACATAAAATGAATCCAATATTACAAAATGACCCCTAAGAAAGAATAGTTCAAGCAAAATAAACACATGAAAAATGAGAGAGAAAAAGAGGAATTTACTTACTAGTAGGCATTGTCATCACATCTTTAGCCATGCTACGTGTTGTTGAAATTGTAGTTGGCATTACTTCTATGATTCAATTCCTTGTAGTAGGCAGCATACTCAACATAGGATCAATGCTATGTGCTTAAAAATAAGATTGTTAGAGGATAAAAAAATATGGACAACCATGGACAAGATTAAAAGAGCTATTAAAGAAAAATATTGTTACATAAAAATACAAGTGAAGAATAGAACATGTGATGTACTTGAGCCACATGAAGTATCTACATCTAGGGCATGGCCCTTCAAAGCATTATGCATCCTCTATAAAAATAACACATATGTATTTTAGTTAATGACATAAATAAAAGAGTATACTATAAAAACCATTATTCAACTTTTATTATAATTCAAAACTACATTAACACTTAATGTATAAGTCTAAACCAACTCGTCCTCTCTCATCTGCATTTGATAATTCTGATACAGGAGCATCTTGAGTTTGCTTGCAATCATGCATGTTTGAGAGGGATTTTGGTTAAGAGTTATGGAGCTTGGTGAATACTAGTGCTCGACATACACTAGGAGCTCGGCATGGTCTTGGGAGCTCGGCATGGTCTATGGAACATGGCATGGTCTAGGGAACTCGGCATGGTCTTTGGCTACTCGGCATGGTCTGGGAATTTTGTGTCTGTTTTAGGTTGTATAACTAATTTTCTACAATGAGTTAAAGGATGAATATTTTAGAGATTGAAGACGGCCTATATTTATACCTATGGTTCGAAGCTCGAGTTCTAATTCATTTGGAGCTAGAAGATATTGCAATTTTACTAAGAAATCAATTTTGGGAATTTAATTGTTGTAGGAGGCCGACTTATGGCATTTAATTTATGTATTTGTATTTAATTTGTGTGCTAGGCCAACTTATGGCTTAGATTAGTATAAGTACAGGTTGAAGGGGGAGTCTTTAAGAATTATTCAGCCATCATGGAGAAGTAGAGGAGCTTGGAAGAGAGAATTTGGAGAAGAGCTAGTAGCTATAGCTTGGAAAACAAGGAGATTGCTTGGTCAACTTGCGAGCACAAGTTGAAATCTTCCTTGGAGGTTTCTACTAGAGTGTGGATCAGGACTAGCTAGGGTTTGTATTTGATCTTGAGGGATTTTGCATAACTTTTTACTTTCTTTGTATCTGGTCGTAACTGGGAAGGCCTTATTGCCCGACACATTGCATGTAATCAGTTATATTTTATGAATATATTATTATGATTTGGTATCAGATCTTGCATTATTTCTCCTTTTTCTTGTGTTTTTGTTGCGTGGTCATATCGTACTACGTCAAATTCTAAGGTGAAATTGATGCTAGTCAAGTTAAATCTCTTGAAAGTGCATGAAGGAGATTTTGTAGTGCAACCACAGGATCAGTGGCTAACACAAAATTAACAATGAATGGATCATGTTCATACTACGACTCCTTGTAGACTACTTGTTCCTTTCCCTTTTTTTGGTCAACACTCATTTGTCAAAACAATATTATTAGTACTTTATCTAAAAGCAATCCAAAATAGTAGTGAAGAATAAAACATAACAAAAAATATGCATTAACTTTTTTTCTTGTATGTGCATTTGTACAACAATAATGAGTTTTACCTATGGGTAAGAAGAAGTCCCATCAGAACCATCATCGTCATGTGTATCATGTGGTTGTCGATGCATACCATAGTCCTATATTTCAAAAAAACTCATCAAGACATGTTAAAACACGTGTTCTTATTATAAGTTGCATTGAATAACAGACAACTATTAGAATGTTTCAATTAAAAGAAGAGATAGTTTTTTAAATTTTTAAATCATGTACAAATTAATTTTACTATTTAATTGGAGTTGATTTAAATAGTGCATAATGCATACCACCTTGTCTATGATAATTGATTTTTTTTGTAACTATGCAATTCAAATTGTAATTGACAAGAAGCTCTTCGCCTCCACATATTGATTTTATCACACATACAAATACATGATTTCCCTTGCGTGCCTCAAATATGTTATTGGGTTGCTTCTTAGTTGATGCAGGTCATGTATTATTTGTAAAAACCTATAATATTCTTTGATGCTTTTGGCCTTCCATCAATGTATATAGCTATTTCTTTACTTTGTTAACTCACTTTTTGTTGTATATAATTTTCCACAATTGCATACCTACACATACTTTTCTTATATCTAACAATCTACATCCAACTATTATAATCATAACAAAGTCTAGCATACTCCATCAGTTTCATAACTTTTTTGTAAGATACATTTATGTCATCCATGGAAAATAAGCCCAAACCATGTAATGAGGATAGTGTTATGCGATATATCCTCTCTCTAACACAAAAAATAGAGTTTATTGGAGGAAGTTCATTAGGGGCCCATTGTTTCTATCGATATTTGTACCTAAAGGGAACCTTGGAGTCACCTTTTCTCTCATCATCATAAGAACATGACCCCCCTTGAGCAAGGAGAAATTCCATGCATTTATTGATTTTTTTCTTATCTTTTGACCTTGAGTTAATCTCCTTGATTTAGACATACTAAATGTCTCACTTTCTTCTTCCATTCCTACATTCTCCTTGCTCGAGGAAGACAAATCTAACAAATACATATTCGCTAGTCCCTGCACTCCATGAAATGAGAGAGATAAGTGGTAATGAGAGATATTTTACAAATGGTAAAAGACATTAATCTCTATGGGGTGTATTGACCTATACCTAACAATGCATGAGACTGTGTGGGATGCTCATGAAAGGGGTTCAAGTTTCTGCATATGTAAAACAATTGTCTTATGTTAGCTACAAAAGTCATGATAAATATACACAAAATTAAATAGTAGACAATATGAAAAATATCTAGTCATCATAATCATTATATATTTTTTGTATTCCTAACCTTTACTTTATGTTGTCAACTAAGAAGTTGGGTTGATGATGTCTGTAGTCAAATACCTATTTCCACCAAGGGTGGCAGTATTAGACAAAAAATAAACATGAAATCGACATCAATAATGAATATGTACTTATCACATCAAACATTAGCATCACATATGATTAATCATTGATCTATCAAGAACTCAATTTTGAATAGCATAGGCATTGAACACATAATTATACATTTCATTCATGTCATTGATATTCTTCTTCATCTATCTCATCATCACTACCACTATCATCATCATCGTTGTCATCATCATCAACATCAACATCATCATCCTCCTCCTCATCATCATCATCATTAGTAGCATCATCGTTGCCATCTTCTTCATCTTCTTATTTGACTAACTCTCAATCGTGATCATCATCTACATCATCTTTCACTTCTTCCTCTTCCTTAGTATCTTCTTCTTCCATTGCATTATATGTTATTGACCTTCCTCTTGGATCATGTCTAAAAATAAATGACCAACCCAATTTATGTGGAACCGATGAGTAAAATACCTTCTCACATTGGCGTGGAAGAACATAAAGCTCTTCCCCAAATGGCTCAAACAACCTTGTATTAATCATTGAAAATCCATTGTCATGTTCAATAATAATTCTATTAGGATCATTTTGATTGAGTCGTAGTTTGTACCATTTCATGATGAAGAGAACTAATTTGAAGGAATTAAATTCATAGTCAAGTATGTCAAACAAAATGTCATAGTATCAATTTTGAGACTCTCAAGGATGTAAGTCATTTTCAGATGAAATATTAGTCACCTAGGAGACTGCACTTATCCCAAAATCACAAGTTCTCTTCATGTCATCCAACTTTTTGATGTAAAATTTATAACCATTGTGTAACATAGCCTAATGGTATTTCACCTACAATAATGTCAAATATGTATAAATTATTGCATCACGAGTTGAAAAAAATATGATTGATTAACAAATTTATAAGTACCCAGAGATCTCTTAAACCATATGCTAAATCTATTTTCTTTTGTGTAACATTGGGATCTCCATCATGATGAGCTTATATAACCAATGAAGACATAGATTCCCATTTCAATCTATAACCAGAATGTTGACATCATTCAATCCATATCGTCATCCAATATTGATTTCTTGCAATAAACAAATGTATTGCATCCCACTCTTTAGCAACTATACAAAAGTAAATAGATTACTTACAACAGATTTATTTTGTAGATTAAGAATTGATTAACTACAATAACATCTCATAATTAATTACCTTTCACTTTCCTAAATCTATTATTCCCTACGAAGTACTCCCCTTCCAATTTTTTATATTGGAGTTGAGATCCCAAATGCAATCTATATGGGTCTTTGTTGGAAGATTAGGAATATATTAACGTACACCATAATATGGTATACCATATATCCCTACCCTTGAGACATGCCCTTTGTCGAACCAAAACTTTTAGAAAAATTAATTGTCTCTCAACCATCCACATTTACCTAATCTATATAGGTCCGCACAATTCAATCTCCTTAATTTGGTGTATGAGGTAGTGTTCTTGTGCATTGAAAAAAGTTGAATGTAAACACTTTTGCATTTCACACATTAGTCGAAAAATTATTTTCTTCCAATATTTTATATCTTCTTTTGTATTTATTTAGATGACAACCACCTACAATGGATTCAAGACACAAAAATATATAAATAGGAGACTTTACAATATATTACTTGTTTGATATATTGAACAAATAATATTGCTTACCTCATGTATTTTCCAAGATCATATATCACTTGTTTTAGATTATTGTTGAAGTTCTTTGGGAGTGATAGGGGTAGCACATATTGTAACAACTATCAACTAACCATTTCATACAATAAAAATTGAATGCATTTACACAAATATATTGTAAATATAAAAGACTGTGAATTGCCTTGATGAAGGTATGCCAATCATGCATTTTCATCCCTGACCCAAAATCACTTAACTTTTATATGAGATTGTTTTTATTTGTAGAAAATCCTATAGTAAATTAAAAGTTTCATGACTTATTTTATGGAATTACTTTTCTACTATGTTAATAACCAAGGAAGGGCACTTGCATTAATCCAGTCTCCATTTCTATTTGATTCGATGATAACTTTTTATTGCATGATTGGAATCATGAATGTCACTACACATTTTGTCAAGTTTTTCTTTTTCATGCATTCCATCCAATAATTTCCATAGTGTCTCTATTACATTATTTCCAATATGCATAGTATCAAACAAATGCACAATTTATAGTTGCTCATAGTAGGAAAACCTACTAAGTTCTTTGGGATAACATTTTAGTTAGTTTGGAAGGTGGTGATGTTAGCATGAATTTTAATGGTATTCATTTGGGGGAGTATCCTTAGCATTTGAGAGTATTGATACCTTGTATTCATGATTGTGTTTGTCATTGATGACAACATAACAGTAAGTCTGTGAAGACTGACAGAGCAGCAGACAAAGATCTTAGTTGTGTGGACAATGTTTTGATTGTTTGGTGATGCGCATTCATGGACATGTTTGATACAATGTCTAGATGTTAAGGTTTAATGTGTAGTACCTAAGTTGAAGATGTACTAAAGATATGCTTGATTTATAGAGAGCAATACAAATACAGAGTACCTAAGAAGTGATTTTTTATGTTTGTATTATATCTTCTAACAGAGATATAATCTAGAGATGCATAGTTGGCTAGTGAAATAAAATAGTTTGATGATGACATCAGTGAATGCACAAGCCCTAATATTGCACATGTGAGAAGTTGTATACACTATGAGCCAACAATGCTATTGTAATTATGAATTAATTAATTATGTTATTATAATTAATTGGGAAAGCCTCAAGGCTGACTCAAGGAATTATTTTAAAGATACGATATAGAGGAAAGATGTTTTCCTTGTTTATAACATAGAAGTAATCATTGTATTGAATGCGAAGTGTGAAAAGGATCAAAGTGTTTGGTGAATGTGAGTAAGTGATCTAAGGGATTACTGGATGCAAGATTTTTGATCTGGTTACAAGATCAAAAGGAATAGAAGTCTAGTTGATAGGACAAAGAAAGAGGAAGGGGCAGTACTATTCATTTCTATTATTCTACAAGGAATAATATAGAGATCAATTGGACAGTGAGTTCATTGGTCTTCCCTAAAGTTGTTCGGATAGTGGGTCCATCTATCTTCTACAACTCTTAATAGGGTTGGCATACTCCTAATAGGGTTGGAATCTCCTAACAAGGATTCAAATCCTAACAGGGACTGATATGTATTGAATGTTGTTATAGAATCCTAACAAGGTCCATCCTCTAACAAGGAATATTTATATTAGTACATCATTTTTTGGGTATCATCTCCACCAAGGTTTTCCCCCTGATCAAGGGTTTCACTAGTTAACATATCTGGTGTTATTATGCATGAGTATCTTGTTGTGGTTTCTAGTCGTATTGCTCATATGGTCAAAGTTTAATAAGGTTGATAATTGTGTTATTAGTTGTATAATTGTTTCACCTTCACCCCCCCTTCCCTCTTAGTTATATTGGTGGACTATATATTCTAACAATTAGTATCAGAGAGCTATTGTTAGACTAGACTGAATGTTGATGGTTCTTGTATGGAGTATTTGTTATGACTTGAGTCATTGAGGATTCTTGGTATTTGGTCTTGAACAATGTTTTTGGACACTTGAGTTGGTTCAAGACTTGGAGTAGTAAATTGACATAATGAGGCTTTTGGCATTGATGTCAATAAGGGAGAAGAATGCATGAAAAACATAACATCTCCTAAATCTGTATAGGGAAGAAGAGTGGATGAAAATATATACTTTATTAGGGAGATTTAGAAAGTTTCATGTAAGAAATAAGGAGGAATATCTCTATGAGGGAGATATGCAGCATGAGGAATTCTAATGAATGGTGAGTTGTTTAATGTGAACAATTGTTGATGATCCTAAAGAAGATATAGAATAGAGTAGTGTTCTAGAGCATTTCAGATTTGATTGATGAAGAGGATTTGGAAAGATGAGTTCACCAACAGCAGCAACAAAATACTATTTGGTATTCTTGGAACTTAGATGTTTTTCATCTATGTTGTCATCAATTCCAAAGGGGGAGATTGTTAGCATAAATATTGATGGTATTCCTTTGGGGGATATCCTAAGCATTAGAGAGTATTGATATGTTGCATTTATGACTTTTTTTTCATTGATGACAACATAGCAGTAAGTCTGTGAAGACTGATAAAGTAGCAAACAGAGATCATAGTTTTATGGACAATGTTTTGACTACCTAGTGATGTGCGTTCGTGGACATGTTTGATACAGTGTTTGAATGTTAAGGTTTAATGTCCAATACCTGAGTCAAAGATGTACACAAGATATGCCTAATTTACAGAGAGTAGTATAGAGACAAAGTACCTAATAAGCAATTTTTGATGTTTGTATTATATCTTCTAATAGAGATATAATCTAAAGATGTGTGGTCAGCTAGTGGCATAAGATAGTCTGATGATAACATCGGTGAATGCACAAGCCCTAATATCACACATGTGAGAAGTTATATAGACTATGAGCTGACAACGCTATTGTAATTATGAATTAATTAATTATCTTATTATAATTAATTGGGAAAGCCTCAAGGATGACTCAAGGAATTATTTTAAAGATATGGTATAAAGGAAAGATGTTTTCTATGTTTGTAATATAGAAATAATAATTGTATTGAATGTGAAGTGTGAAAAGGAGCAGAGTGTTTAGTGAATAAGAATAAGAGATCTAAAGGATTATTGGATGTGAGATTTGTGATCTAGTTACAAGATGAGGAGCAGTACTATTCATTTTTATTATTCTACAAGGAATAATATAGAGATTATTTGGATAGTGGGTTCATTGGTTTTGCCCTGAAACTGTTTAGATAGTAGATCCATCTATATTCTACAACTCCTAATAGGGTTGTAATCTCCTAACATGAATTCAAAGTCTCCTAACAAAGACTGCTATGTATTGAATGTTTTTATAGACTCCTAATAGGGTCCATCATCTAACAAGGAATATTTATATTAGTACATCATCTTGTGGGTATCATGCCCGCCAGGATTTTCCTTTTGATCAAGGGTTTCCCTAGTTAACATATATAGTGTTATTGTGCATGAGTATCTTCTTGTGGTTTTTTATTATATTTCTCGTATAGTTAAAGTTTAATAAAGTTGATAATTCTATTATTAGTTGTATAACTAATTCAACCCCCCCTCCCCCCCCCCCCCCCCCCCCCCCCCCAAAGTTATATTGGTGGACTATATATTCTAACAGGTCAATGATGCCTTGACAACCTTCATAATCATCAATAACATAAAATTAGCCAATAAAACACAATTAAATATATAATTTCCAAACATAAACTATTAGGTGGAACGACATTATCTTGAATTATATTATCAACCAACTGCCATAAGTGAGGTGTCATTCTTCATGGCTTTGATGTAGTCTCTTCTTTCCCATTGAATTAAATATTTTTATACACTTCAATACTATGATTTCTATGGAGGAAGTGTTTATACTCATCAAACACTTGTTTTCTTAAACTTTTGGAATGATGAGATTTCATCATCGGATCACACATTGGACATGCAAATTTTTCCTTTATTTGAAGACTTACAAGATAACGATACAATTGGATTAAATATGTTAATTTTTAGAATTAGAATTACCACGTACAACTATAATTCACCATAACATACCACAAAAATGTGTCAACCCTGGGACAGCATGAATTTTTCACACAAGCATTTTATGGAATTAAAGTTGTCTTTTTCGAATTAGTCTAGAGATTTCATACATAGTAAAACCATTCCATAACACCAACAACTCATCAATAAGAGGCACAATATATACATTCATATCTTTCACTTTGTACTTACCTAGTTGAATGAACAACAACATCAAATAATTATTGTGATCATTTTACTCCAAGACTTATAATTACATGTAGATAACTATAAAATAATTAAATACATGGAACAATCATTGCCAACATAATGTGCTCCCTCTTTATTGAAATCCATGGAGGAAGGTTATTGTTGATAAAAAAAATAGGCCACACCAAGTAAACATATTTCATCTTGATATCTACTCATATGGAATTTGGGGCATTATGTTTCATATTCATTTTCTTTATGACAAATAACATGTTTCATATTCATTTTCTTTACGACAAGAATCTATTGCTTGATACTCCATTCCAATATGTTTCATAGCAATTATGAGCGAGGGAGAAAATTTGATGGTGTTAACAGAAACTTATCTATCAATCTATAGTAAAAAATATAAGTCATTACTATAAACAATCTTAATGGTACATGTTTCACCTTTTATAGACTATAATGACATATATGATAAACCTTAGCATACATGACATTGCTATGTTGGATAAACCATTCATAACCTTCAAATTCACTAAGAACAATATATCAGAGAGAAGAATAGATTGGGATCTTTCATAAAGGGTCGGTTTCACCTTCTCAAGTAGAGGTATATCATGGATGGCCTCAATGTCATCCTCATCATAATAACCATCATCATCATCAGCTATAGTAGCAGCATCACTAGTACCAAATGTGTCAAGGATAAATGCATTTGTACCATCATATTCAAATGTGTTTTTGGTGCATGATCATCATCTTCCATGGGATCATGAGCTTCAGCTTCAATACTCACACCTCCATATTCACACCCCCCTGTTCCTCTTAGATGTGGTGGTCCATATCACGTACTACCCTGGGGAGATTGACCTGTATAAAAATGATGATAATCAAACCCCCTTTCATTGTGATAATCAAATCTCCTTACATGATTCATATGTATATTAATTATGAAAACAAATAACAAACAACTTACCAATGGATCGTAATCAAACCGCCCTTCCTTGTGACCATTCTCCTTACAATGTCTCTTCTTCTTTTTTGACTCTTCTTGTCTTTAAGTCATTAGAACTCTTGCATGGACAATAACATTTGTCATCGCCTTCTCTTTGAAGGTTATGTTGACATTAAGGTCAATTTTTCTATCAATGACTCAACACTTAGTCAATTGGTTGCATTGATACTGAACTTATCATTCATCTTGCAATGTTAACCAAGTGATTCAATTGTTCTCGAGCTAAGTAGTTAGAATACAGTGTCTACCAAGCACCTAAGTCAGTTTGTAGTGTTTTCGAGCTATACAGTGTTTACCGAGCTTCAAAGGCAAAGTTTAGTGCAAATCAAGTATAGCAGAGGCTACCAAGCTAGTCAGTGAAAGAAAAGAAGATCGTAGTGTTAACCAAGTCCAACATTGTCTACCAAGATCACAAGGCTAATGAAGTGGATCTAGTGTTGACCAAGTCATACAGTGTCAACCAAGTGATCCAATTGCTACAAAGTTTCTTTAGTCACATAGTGATGATTGAGTTCAAGCTACTTGGAAGTGATTACTATGGATTGAGCTTCAAGTTCAACTGAGTGCCAAAGATTTCTGAGTGTTGACATAATTTTTCATGTATCGAAACATCACTGAATTTGTCTTTAGAACCTAAGTTACAACAGTTGGATTGACTTTGTGAATTATGATGAAATTGGTATTGTAGCCAACTCCAGTAAGTTTTGATTTGGATTGGTATATATGTAATGTAATATATCATATCCAAATATGGAATGTGAAGAGAATATGATGAGAAAATGTGTGAATTAAAGAAGGCTACAAGCAATATAAGGGACAACAGAGATTTATCTATCACAGTCAGGTGATCATTATAATACAAGGAATCTCAACCAGTAAATCAAAGTTGTAGATCTAATATCAGCCATTGGTTCATCCTAATAGGTGCATTAGTCAAATCCTTTAATAGGGTAGACTTAATTGTCTTTGCTAAATCTCCTAACCGAGTGCATAATTCATTGTATGTTTGTAAACCCTTGAATAAGGTGAACCTAACAATCCTTATTGCTCCTAATAGGGAAAATCACCAAAAGTGATCAATTGTAAGCCTTAACAACTTAACTTTATACTGTAGTACTAAAGCTTGTGGTTATCATCCCCACCCTAGTTTTACTTTCTAATTGGAAGGTTTCTAGGTCACCATATCTTATGTCAAAGTGTTATGAATGTTTACTTGCTTTCACTCTTTCATGCATGCAATTAGATCAGAATATTATATGAAGGATTAATTGGTGAAATAAGATAAATTTTAATTGGTTCTTGATTCACCCCTCCCCTCTCGCTAACCTTGCCTACCTTATATTTCTAACAATTGGTATCAGAGCTTGTTTGGTTCTCACATCAAAAGTTTAGCAGCTTGAGAAAATATCAGAGGCAATAAAGGTATACAGGCTAGATAAGACTATTGACAATGAAAAGTTAAATCTTAAATTGGCTATTGGGCAACTAAAGAAAGAAAAGGAGCAACTCTCTTAATCATTGAAAAGAATGAAAGATCTTGCAATACAAATGAATGACAATCTCTATGTTGAAGAAATAATTGAAGACATATATCTAGAAAGAAATTCAAATGAAGCTGATGAAGAAATCAAAGACAAAAGAATTCCAATCTTTAAGAAGAAGTTAGAAAAATGAAAGAACAAGAAATCCAATCAGTCAGATTATGTGAAGTCATGGAAGAAAAAGACAAAGCCAAAGAAGAGATAGAAGAAAAGAACAATGAAATCTAGCAACCATCTCTTCAACAAGAAGACTTAATTGATCAACTCACTAATGAAAATAAAGAGCTTATGAATCTAAGATCAGAGAATGAAAGACTGCAAAATGATCTCAACACTTAAAAGAAAACCTATGAAAGAATGATGAAATCTCAGGAAAGCATGAATCAATTGAATGAACAAAGTCAGTACAGATACAAAGGAAAAGCTAGAATAGGATACACACAAGAAGGTGAATCATCTCAACAAGGAGCTCAAAAGAATCAAAGATATAAGTGCAATCATTGTAGTAAGATAGGTCGTACATCAAATAAATGTTGGAGTAATGGTAAAGAAAAATTCAATGGAAAGTATTAGAGTTGCAATAAGCCTAGTCATAGAATGTAAAGAGAAACCTAAGTTTGAAGGTAAATGTCACAATTACAAGAAACAAAAACACAAATCTTCAGAGTGCAAAACCAAGTAGTGGAACTCAGCAAAACAAATTGTGAAAGCAATATTGGGATGAGATTACAATACATGGTATAGATGTCACTACTGTGGTGAATTTGGGCACATTGGAGCAAATTGTGTGAAAGATCACATGAGAAAAAGAGATACTACAAAAAGATGTTTTATTTGTACATAACTTGGACATCTTGCCAAGAACTGTATGAGCATAGGTAGAATTGAAGATGCAAAGAAAGCCAAAACTAACAATATTAGAAAGAAAATGTAGTAGTAGTGGGTACCAAAATCTCCAAAGAATGCAAACTAAGATCATGAAGTGAATGACACCCTAGTCAATGAGTTGGATGTTCCAAACACTTCTATTTAGTTCCTTATGGAGATCATTGGAACTATGACTTAAAAAAAGTAATCTAACACCAATTCCAACCAACAAGAAGAACAATCGATTAAGCATTTAAGATGCATAGGGGATCGCTAAGCATAATGGAAAGTAGGAGACCTTACCAAGCAAGGTCAGGTCACAAGACCTCACTGAGAAAGGTCAAGTTACATATTGATGCAAACACTCAAGCTGGTAGTTCCTGTCGAATGATGGTGACTCTACCAATTTGTAGATCCTCCTAAGCATTAAATAACAAGCTGACTGGAGGATAGCCTGTCACCGAACATGTATGAAGTAAAAAGCATTAATGAATATTAAAAGAAGGAAATTTTTTAAAAGGAAGAAATTAAAGGCATTGTTTCATCGCAAATTTCTAGAGCTATTTGTGAAGAGAGAATCTAGAGCCTCCAAACGATTTAAGTGTTTATTGTTGAATTCTCAAATTTTTCAAGAACCCTACTGACTATGGCATCTTCAAGAAGAAAAGTGAAGAAAAGTTCTAAAATGTTGGTTCATGGAGTCGACTACAAGGCACCAAATTTCAAGTTGAGTCCAATGATTATAGAGGCGCTCAACCCAATTGGTGCATAATCTCAAATTCCACCTAAGGTATTACTCGTGCATGAAATTCATTCTTTTTATTATTGTTCAATTTAGGAACTTGAAACCCTAGAGATGAATGAAGCATTTAGGGAATTGTGTGGATGGTGCATTGAAACCTAAACATCAATATTTAGAAACCAAGGGCTTGATACATATCTCTCATATGCCAAGAGACTTTTAGGTCAAGTGGATGAGATATATTTTGAGCCTTGTACACAATGGGCAGTTATGGTTGGAGCAACCTATTTAGATAACAAAGAAAATGATTCATGGAATCACTAGGATCCCAATGCTTAATAAAGTGAATACAACCAAAACCCTAGGTTGGGTCAAATTGGAAAAGAGAACTCTTGCCGAGTGGGATGGAAGACGTATGAAGATTAGTGGTGTAACAAACATGGAGTCGAATTTTGACATTCATGTTATTGCGCACAAGATTTGCATTTCTAGTAGATTAAACATCATATCATGTAAAGTTGTCAATCTTGCATACAAGATTGTGAAGAATAATCTATCCTTCGACCTTGTTGAGTTATTTTTTAACCAATTGAACAAAAATATGGAGAGCATCAAAGGATCAAAGAATAATCCATGTAAGTTTAGATCTCTTTTAACATGTTTATTTTTCTTTTTTTAGAAATTACTCCCTTCCAAAGGTACAATAGTATGGATGAATGATGTTCCTATTTTGTATAAGATTATAGAGCATATAGTAGAGATTGGGGAAAATTTTGATAGCATTATGGATAACTACTTTCAAACAGTCAAGGAGAAAATAAATAACAGATTTAGGATTCCTAAAAAACTTGTAGAAGATAACAAGAATGATATATGTTTCATGGTGGACTATGACAAAGTATACATTCAGGCAATCAGACCTAGAGTGGCATGGGTTAAGCCTCTAGAATATGAGGTCAACATTGATGACACCAAGGATATCATAGAGGCTCTGCTGAATGAGTCAGTGGATCCCAAAGCTACATACTTTGGAACATATGATGAGGCTAAGACAAGAATAGAGCTTGAGATTAAGCTACCTCAAGCAGTAAATAAAGGAAGAAAGATAGTAGAAAAGCTACTAAAAGGCACAAAGCAAGTAGGTTCCCCTCTAATGCTTATCGAGAGAAAAGGTGATGATATTGAAGATGATGATACAGAGGATGAAGAAGAAGAAGCCAAATCTAAGGAAGAAGAGCCAATAAGAAAGAAAGGTAAGGTTATCATAACCAGACCTATCAATTCATCTTCTATTGTATTCACAAGAAAGGAAGGCAAGTCTAGGAAGAAATTGAAGTTAGGTGAGGATGAAGCCAAGGAGATAATCTTCAAGAAATTTGCATCTACACTTTAGGAAAGATTGAAGAAGGTGGAAGAAGGAGCTAGCACAAAAAATTTCAAATTTCTCAAGTATGAGACTAGGAATGCAGATGAGAAAAGGTAGATTGAGGATGTTGTTATAATCAAGGTAGGTAAATGGAAGTACTCACCAGATGAGCTTGCATAGCATATTCCTAATGAGCTTATGCAGGCAATAAAGCCTAGATGGGAAATTACAAAGAAGACAACCAAGGACATCTTTGAGCAAACCTTGAAGCAACTCATGCCTAATCTCAATAAAAAGGAGGTAAAAGAATCCTTGAAGAAAAATGAGAAGAAGTCCACTCTCAATATGAACTCTTGTATGATACTGCTTAAATACATTGAATATATAGTGAAGGCTGCTACAACTACATGTAAGAACATTAATCAATTGCATCAACCCAGTGACTTTGTTGTTCATGTTGATGACAAGGATGATGAAGATGAGGAAGAGGATGTAGAAATAAAGGATTATGAACTAGATGATATCAATCTCGATGATGAGTAGAAAGGACAAGAAGCTACTGGGGGAAGTCTTCCAAAGATACAAGGTATTGAGGAAACTGATGTAGAGAAAATTGTAGTACCATTCATGGCCTCATTTCCTCACTCTCTGAGCACAACCTTAGTCCAGTCTGGCTCAAAGATAGCTTCTACCGAGTTGGTTGTGGATACCACTTCTATACCAAGCACCCAACCAAGCTCTAAATCTGTTTAGCTGAATGTTACTTTGACATAAGTGCCCAGCACTTCATCTATTGAGCAACAAGGTCCTCCATCATCAAGCTTGACTGAGCCACAAGAAGATATTTCTATTGTTAGTATTGTTTCAACATTTGTTACCAGTCCATCAGTTTCCACAAATGTTTCAATTCGAAATGTATTTATAGCTAGTACAATGACAGTTGAGAACCAATCTCAACTGAGTACCGAAGTCTTAAACAAGGGAAAAAAAATTGTTTCCACCATTTTGAAAGATAATGATGAGGATGAGGATATAGTTATTCCAACTTGGGATATCTCTACCCTCACCCTTGATCAAATGAATACCATGGGTGAACTACTGAAAAAGAGAGCTAAGCAACAAAAGCTTAGAGAAGAGAAGAAGAAAGAAAAACAAGTTTTTGAACATATAAAGAGCATATTTTTTGACGCTCTGAGTATTGAGGTTGATAGTACTCAACCTATTCTTGATCAGTTAGTAGAAATTGCCCACAAATTCAATGAAGACTTCAATGGATAGGAGAAGCTACTTCAAAGAGCAGAAAGGAAATTTGAGAACAAAGTGCTAGAAAAAGTTGCATAGAAAATTGCAATATATCAAGTAGAGCTAGCTACTATTCTTGGTTCATTAGAAACCTTTGTCACTAATGTCGTATCATTATTTGTCAAGTTAAATGACACATCTATCTTTATAAAAGATATCAAGGAGATATTGTCCAAGATAGATGAAGATGTGAAGGCAAGTGCACATCAACTGTCACTTGACCCAAGCCATAGTTTTGCACATTATTCAAAGATCAGATATTTGACAAATCTACAAGCAAAATTATTGAAGGAAGAAGCTAGGATCAGGGCCACACTTACAAAAATAAAAGACATGATTCTTTCAATCATGGATGCATTGCAAAAACACATTGCATAAGAAAAGACACTCATCAATGATAACAACTTCTCCATAGTTGATCACATGATGGAATTATCAACAAAATTTCAGATTGCATTGCATGCAAGCAAGTTCCTACAGGAAAATTGGGAGAAAACAATGGCACTTATTCTAAAGGTACATTATGAATTCTTGTAGCATTTTTTTTATTAACATATAGATACTATACACCTTTGGCATTTATTTCAAAAAGGGAGAGAAGCAAATATGAAGTATTGTGTAAGAATGATGCAGTATTATATAAGAATGGGGGAGAAATAATATGTAAAGGAGGAGAAGTATACTATACTCTATTTGTATGTATATAGGAGAGATATATGTATGGGGGGGTAATATAGTATGGATAAGAAGTAAATCCCTTTACAAAAGTAATTTGGAAAAATCAAAAAAATAGAGTATGTTATCAAGCCACGGTAGATGGAAGTCAAAACCAAGCTGAAGAGACAAAATGATGACAAAGGACGTTTTGATTTATAATTTTGAATGATTAGATTTTTTTGTTTTGATAAGTGTTTTTGTCACTAATGTCAAAGGGGGAGATTGTTGACATTAAGGTCAATTTGTCTATTAGTGACTCAACACTTAGTCAATTGGTTGCATTGCCACTAAGCATATCATTCAACTTGCAGTGTTAACCAAGTGATTCAGTTGTCCCCAAGGTAGGTAGTCAAAATAAAGTGTCTACCAAGTGTATGCACCCTAAAATGGTCACCTAGACTATGGGCCCCCATTATTCAATTTATCAATTTATCAAATTTCTTGAATCAATGGTTTGCAATATTTTATTAAATCAATTTATATCAATTTCCTTAATCAAATTCAATTATTTCATTTCTAATGTTGATCATTTTATCCTAAGTCTTATTTAATTAAAAGAAAATCTCCCTTTTAATTAAATAAAATAAGTCTCCATTTAATTAAAAGAAAATCTCTCTTTTAATTAAATTCATCCACATTTAATTAATTAAGAGAAAAACCCTCTTTTAATTTAATTAAATATTTCCTATTTAATTAAAAGAACTTGCTCCCTTTTAATTAAATAAATTAAACCCATTTGAAAAAAGGAAATAAATTAAATAAATATTTTGTTAATTATCTCTACACTTAAATGCACATATCTCTAAGTGGGACTTATCTTTCCACTTTCTTCTCAACAACTCCTCTTTTCTCATTGGTGGAATTTTGTCTCACATGGATCAAACTTCATTATCCCATATTGGTTGTGAGAAGTCTCTCACCTCCATATTTTTTTTTATAAGGGAGAGCCCTCTCCTCATTTTGATCAACCACAAATCATCCGCAATTCATTCACCATTCATCCAAGATTACGCTATTGTTATGCTACAAGTTTGGAGAGCAATTTTTGAAGAAGGAGTTTGAGCATCAAAGTTTTTTGTGGAGAACTTCTATCTTCTTTTCTTATTCTCTCTTGCATCCATGGCTTCTATCATGAGGTTTCATTCTTTCATTTGCATATTATTTTAGAGTCATATTTATTTTCATAGATTAGTATTGCATTGTTATTAAACTTCCTTTCTTGCATTGTTTGGCATTGTCATCATTTAGATTAGTTTTCATCTCCATTTGCATGCATATTGAATCCTTGAATCTCTTGTTTCATGGTGTACTTGCATGGGCACAAACTAGGTCAAACTGAGGGCCTCTATTACAAACTCTTGCACTCCATGAATAGAGAGCTATGAGTCGTCATTCGAGACCTCATTGATGGGGACACAACCCAAGAACAGAATGGAACCAACAGAAAAAGGAAAATTATATTAACTAAGAGAATAAGCTAGTACAAACAGTGCAGAGAAAATAAACTCCAAAACATGCCCTAAGGGCTTACAATAGCATAAATCTGGAGATAATTTCTTCTTTTAGTACCTCCTCTCAAACTCCACTCCGAACTGCCTTTTACAATGCCAGAAATCTCCTTAAATAGACCCCGGAGGGTTAAGGACTAGGAGTACATTCTAGAAACTGCTAGTAGGCATCCACCGACCAAATAGAAGGTTTCAAAAGCTGTGTTAGAAGTCGGTGCAAATCTAGAAGAATCCAAAAACGGTAACCGAACTTTCGGGAGGTATAACTTTTGAACCGTAGCTCCGATTGACGAACCGTTTACATTTTCGGAAAGCTCTCGAAGCGCTCTATAGCCCTATGGACCAGCTTCGCTTGTCCCCCATTTTTTGGCCCTTTTTGAGGTCATTTAATGCCCCTAACCTGACTTCAAAGCATTCTTAGGGGGTTCCAAAACCCAAAAAACTGCAATAACTTTCAAACCGTGGGGCCTTTTGACCTTATTATTTTTTTGGAATGCTCTAAATTACAATTACATTCATCTGGCCAATTCACACCTTCTAGGTCACCAAAATGATGGCCAAATTACATGCTCCTATTTTTTCGGGATTTTCTAGCACACTGATAGTTGAACTGTGAGAGTTGGGACCTTTATTTGACCCAAATGGGTATCCAAAAATGTAAAGACGTGAAACAGAAACTAAGTCTAAGTACATTTTTTTTTGGGTGACACAGGATTGCCCTTATACCTCTGGATGCTCCTGCATCACTCATTCTTGAGTAATCTTGGATATAATGACTCATAGAAGTGTGCTCACATTTTAGGCATATACCAAGCACCTGAGTCAGTTTGCAGTTTTTATCGAGCTATACAGTGTTTACAAAGCTTTAGAGCCAAAGTTTAGTGCAGACTGAGCATAACAAAGGCTACTGAGCTAGTTAGTGAAAGTGAAGAAGATTGTAGTATTAATCAAGCTCTATAGTGTTAACCAAGTCCAATAGTGTCTACCAAGCTCACAGGGTTAACGAAGTGGATCTAGTGTTGATCAAGTCATACAGTGTTGACCAAGTCATATAGTGACAACTGAGTGATCCAATTGCTACCAATTTTCTCAGAGTTCATCAAGTCACACCATGTTGACCAAGTTCAAGCTACTTGGAAGTGATTAGTATGGACCAAGCTTCAAGTTCAAGAAAGTGCCAAATATTGTCGAGCATTAACAGTATTTGTCATGTATCATAACATCACAAATTTTGTCTTCAAAACCCGAGTTACAGCGCTTGGGTTGACTTTATAAATTATGATGAAATTGGTATTGTAGGTGACTCCAATAAGTTATGATTTGGATTGGTATATATGTAATGTATAGTATCATATCCAAATATGGAATATGAAGAGAATATGATGAGCAGAAGTGTGAATTAAAGAAGGCTACAAGCAGTATAAGGGACAGTAGAGATTTATCTATCATAGTTATGTGGCATTATAATACAAAGAATCTCAATTAGAAAATCAAAGTTGCATATTAGAGATCAACCACTAGTTCATCCTAACAGGTGCATCACTCAAATCCTTTAACAGGGTAAACTTAGCAGTCTTTGCTAAATCTCCTAACTAAGTGCATACTTCATTGTATGTTTGTAAAGTCTTTAACAAGGTGGACCTAAAAGTCCTTATTGCTCCTAACAGGGCAGATCACGAGAAATGGTCAATTGTAAGCCTTAACAGGTTAACTTTATACTGCAGTACTAAAGCTTGTGGGTATCATTTCCACCCCAGTTTTACTTTCTAATTGAAATGTTTATGGGTCACCATATCTTGTGTCAAAATGTTATGAATGTTTACTTGTTTTCACTCTTTCATGCATGCAATTAGATCAGAATATTATATGAAGGATTGATTGGTGAAATAAGATAAAGTTTTATTGGTTCTTGATTCACCCCTCCCCTCTCAGTAACCTCGCCTATCTTATATTTCCAACAAGTTAGACAACAATCTAGTGATCATCTCCCTATTTTGATTGAATTCCCTTATATTATCTGACATGATCCTTCTTCATAGGAATAACTTATGATTATATCGTTATCCAATTGGTTGTACTTTCTAGATCTATCATTGATATCCATTTCACCATACACGTTAACATTAGAGAGAAAACTTTGAAAAAAGTTGGACACAGTGTACTTAATGTTATTATCTGCACATATGGTTTTGAAAGAAAAATAATTGGTGTACTTAATGTGTATATCTACAAAAAAATTGAGCGTATTGTACTTGATATTTATATTTGCACTTATGGTTTTGAAAGAAAAAAATTGGGCATATTGTACTTAATGTTTATATATGCACGTATTGTTTTGATAGAAAATGGCCACTCTATTTTCTCATGGTGAGAACTCTTTAGTTGTGACAAAAAATGACATGTTATGGTAGGTTTTATAAATGATATGTTACTTTGTAAATTTAACTTAACCGCATAATGATTATTTTACCCATGTCATTCACATTTTCAATTACATCATGCATTGCCAAGTACACCTTCCCCTAAGTCACAAATTTAAATGATTACTATACCATCATTAATTCACTTCAGACTTTATTAGTCGTATTACTCATGATTCAAGAATCACTTCAAGTCACATTTGTAGAGTTTGACAACATCAGGCTTGTATCAAATTCTACTGTGAAGTTGTACATTTAGATTGGTGAACAAGCCTTTACTTTGGTTCTCTTGGCATTATCTTATATGGAATATCTTACTTTAGACATCTTCCTACTCCTTCCAAAGGCCATGACTTTACGTCAGTTCTCTTAGCTTTATCTTAAATAGCTTGAGATTTTTTTGTTAAGGTTGATTTATACATTTTCTTAAGCTAACCTCCAATAACCATCCTAATTGCTCGATTTGTCTTTTTTTATTTGAAGTAGTTATGTTTCTAACCAAGATGGAAGAAATGATTTTCTCTTTCTAATATCCATATTTGGAGTTTCTTAATCAAGTACATGCTTGTATCAACAGGGAAGAAATATAGTCAACACAGCTAGCAATATCAATTCAACATTTGATGCAATCAATCGCAAATTAGAATTTGGAATTAATCAACTCTCCAATGGATTTTGTCCATGGAATGAATCAACTATCCGTGAAAAATTAGTAAATAAAATGTCAAACATCCAAAAATGAGTTCACCTACCTTGGATAGCATTAATGGATCATTGTAACTAACACTTGTTTCAGTCACGCCTAAAAATGTAAATGAATCTAAACTACAATATGTATTCAAACTACTGCTTTCTTTTTGGGAGCAAATATTTACATCGATCATTTCAAGATTTTCATAAATAGACCCAATTTTTTGTTAAGATGGGCAGAACAGATGAACAATCAACATTGGAAAAGTTCTCTTTAGCATCAAATTCACAGAGTGAAGCTATAACTTCAAATGTAGGCTCTTGGAAGTCCTCTCAACCATCAGATTCTTCCATACCAACAAGAACCTCAATTGAGTCCTATCCAACACCTTGGGTTTAATAACTATATCAATGAATTCTAACTCAAAATCAATTTTTCTACTTGATATGTTTCTCCTCCTTTATACATTATTTTTCAAATGTGAAGAAGTTATAGATGCATTTGTAAAGGCCTTATCCTTAACAAATTATTAATTCTTAGTTGAAACAGATTTTTAATTCTTGTTTGACCAAGAACGTCTAACTTTAGAATTAACTTCTCCAACCAATATTGACTTTTTCTATTTACTAAGACTAGGAACACCTTATAACTTGGTTTTTGTCTGAGTTAGACTACTCTTCGAAAAAAATTGACATTCTTCTTCTTTGATATTGTGACTCTCTTCCTCTAGCCCTCACCTTCTTACCAGAATTTTCATCAATCTCTTTGCTATTTATAAATCAATCTTTTCTCAGATTGAGCTACCTCACTGATTTTGCTACAAAGAAATCTCAAATCTAATCTCTCTGCTACCAACACTGGATCATGTTTCATTGATAATAAGAGAATTGAAGCTGATGCATGATGCTCTAATGCAGGAGCATCTTGCATGGGAAATTTAAAATTTAAAAAAAAGGAAAAGAAAGAAAAAAAAAAAAATTTGTGGAGGAGAGAGAAAGTGACGAAAATAGAAAGAGAAATTGAAAAATAGGAAAAAAAGGAGAAAAGAGGAATTTCTATTTTCAAGGTGCATAGGTGGCGTAAATAGAAAAATAATTAAAATAGTTATTCCATTAATCAAGGTGTGTAGGTGGCATCTTAGAAGTTTGTGGAAAGTTCCTTAAATCATGCATTTAATATTTTTTGTGATCCACAAAGAAAATGTAATTTTCTAATTGAGCCACATGGTGGTGCTTAGTTGTATTTGGGTGGAAATTCTAGAAGGTTGTGGATATTGTAGAAGGTTGTGGATATTCTAGAATGTTGTGGATAAATCATGCATTGGGTGGTAAGTTCCTATTTAAGGAAGGCTTATGTTCATTTGTAATCAAGCTCTTCAAGTGTAAGCTCTTGTAGTAAAGCTCTTCGAATGTAATCTCTTGTAAGAAAGCTCGAGAAGTAGAAGTTTAGGAAGTAGAAGCTCTTCGAGTATAACCTCTTGAAGGATAAGCTCTTCTTGTAGAAGCTCTTAGTGAGCAATCTCTCTTATATTATAAGAATGTAGATTATTGAAAAGGGAATGGAAGCATGCAATGGCATTGTCGTAATAAAAATCATGTGACAATCAAAGAGTGGGTATTTAAAATAAAAACATGAAAGTACACCAATTATTGTAGAAGATATAGGATAACCATAGACATCACATAATAATAATAAACATGTAAAGCTATAATGACATACTGGAAGAATACAAGATTAAAAATGGGTAATAATCACCATGAAAATGGGTTTCCCTACATATGATGAAATCATGAAGTGAAGAGCAACCTAGAGGTTAATAAGGATTATATAACTTTATCAAGAATGAAAGTGAATCAATAACCAAATATATATTGAAAAACATGTAATAAAATTGTCATAATAAATGTACATATAAAGAATGAGCATGTAAACACATTAATCATTGTGGAAAATGTAGGATAACTAAAAAATAATTGCATAAGCATAGTAAACATGTAAAGATGTAGCAACATTTGGAAAGCATGAAGGATAAACAATGGGACATGAAAATGCCATGAAGTAGAGATAGTCCTAGAGGCTAAATAAAGATGATATAACAAGAATCAAGTGTTAATAAGAATGAGTTAATAAAAATATATGAAGTTAGTGAATGAATATATTTGGATAGAATAATGTATTATAATGTCAATGTCTCATATCATCGAGGAAATCCATCATAGAAAAATGATATCTATGGTTTGAATTATAGATATGACACACGGAATTTTCCATTTTCCTACTATTTTAACCAACCTACATACAAAGAATTTTGAGGATTTTTTTGTAATTCTTCCCCCCTCGAGCCTAAATTTTGCAAATGTTAAGGTGATGATATTGGCATGTACCAACCTTAGGGAGCTTGTGTTTGATGGGTATGATTCTATATTAATTTGAAGAGCCATGTTTGCAATGGGCACCCTTGTAGTTTAATTTGAAAAGGTGCTTGTGAAATGAGTGGTAAGGAGGAAGGATGGGTGTAGCTAAAACATGTGATGGAGTTAAGGGTGTGTCAGGAACAGGGGGAAACCCCTCTTCTATGGGTAGTTGAAGTGAGAAAATGCCTCAAAGCGGCATTTGTTAGCATACCCTCTGTAGAGTTGGGAGATATGATCATATTGTATTTGTATTGGATAAATGATAGACCTACATTGTGGAAGTATATTGATCAAGATATGTCATCATGCATTGTTTATCCATTATTAATCTTGGCATTATTGACTTCCAATTTCATGTCACCAAATTCAGCCTGAGGCATATAGACTTTATCTACAACTTATTGGTAGATATTTTGTTTACCTCTAACAAATACTACTTCCAATACCAAGAAGATAGTAGAGGTTGTGGATGATGCTCTCAACTTTCCAAAACTAATGAGATGAGTATGAATGAGCTTGGGAAAATTGTAGTGCTATTTACTTTTATGGTTGTTTCCACTTTGATCAGTGCAATAATAGAGGATTCATCTCTACAAGGTAGATGGTTAGAGAAACAATACCAATTAGGTGGGAATATGGTACATCATGGCATGGCAATAGGGGCATATAAGGATGCTAGTGAGAAATGATATCAACATCAAGAGCATTTGAAAAAAAAAACATATATTGTGTTAGCTCTTGATATCATTATGAAACTAATGGAACACAAGTGGACATCTACCTTTTTCCATCTTGCATGTCAAAACATGAATGAGTAGTAGAGTGATATATGTCAACACCTGCAAGTATTAAAAGCTCATACATCATCACCAAATTTGAGGACAACCTTTTTTCTTTATCGAACACAAGCTTGTGGCCTAGGTCATAGGAGTGATTCATCTAAATCCTAATTCTTACGCAATACCCATCAATTCAACCACGTAGATGTTGAATCAATGAAACATCCCGCTGCAATTCTTCCCTCTCATTTATGTGATTGTAAGGATGGTTGCCTCAGTTATCTAGGTAGGGGGTAAGTGATCCTAGGTCTGGTGGGCTAAAAAGGAGAAATTGAAGAGAATGGAATTGTCGACATCTTTATTTCCAAATTATAATCACAAATTCGCTTACAAATATTTGCAAGAATGAAGAAATGAGCTTACGTTTGTGTCCTTACCTAGCTCAACTTCGCCCTCACAATGCAGCCTCCACCTCTTCGCACACACAGTTGGGATTTTGGGAAAATTAGAAATAAGTCATTCTTTTTATTTTTTTTGTTTATAATCATGCATGTGTCAAAATGATGATGGCGTCGGGGGTACTTGCAAAAAAACACAAAAATCACACACAAATAGTACTGTCATCACAAATTGGCATCGAAATTCGACCCCAAATGTTGTAGTGTATCAAAGGAGATGGAAAAATGGACTTCAAATAATTTTTTTTTGGAAACTAGAAAGAAAATGCTCAAAATCACTAGTTTACATCATCTCCAAATTCTGTACGATTTTTTAGTAATAAACATCTGAAAAGTAAAGTTTGTTTTAAAAATATCTATTTTAGTGTCAAAGTTGGCCAAAAAGTGGAAATCATTACTATGGCATAGCCCTCAAATGTCTATCCAAGATGGTGATATCTTGAAATAACTCCTACACTGCATGCCTCCCCTCTATCAAGGCCTGATCATAATACACCTAAGACACAAAACTCATGTCAACACTCATGCTAAAAAAAGAACGTAGTAAAAAAACATCTAAACATACTCATCACACTCACTGGGTTTCCGTGACATCGCACTCGAAAGATGTGATACATATCCTCTAGTGTAATCATCACCTCTCTGGTGGGCAAGTGAAAGGTGTTATGTTCACTATACCACCTCTCTACAAGCATTGTTAGAAGGCCATGGTTTGTCTAGATATGGGGCATCTGTAGCAACCATCCAAATCCCACGGTCATCAGCACTCTCCCCTGATTCGCATCCAAAATTTAAACAAATCTCAACCCTAGAACCTTGGGGGCTCTAATGATCAACCTTGAAAAAACTATCTGCACAAAAAACCATGCAAAACACATCAATACCTGCCATGATGTACCAAAACAAGATCATAAGTGCTTCTACTCTACCATGCAAGTGTGAAAACTAAACTAAACGATGAAAAACATGAGAAAATGATCAAAACCACACTGTGATACTTCATCTAATAGTGTGTGATATTTCTGGTTGTTTTATATCGTGTGATAATTTACATAGTACCCAAGCAATACTCTTCAGTTATGTGATACTTCACACCATATCACGTGACTAAAGGGTGGTCCTCATATGACAATGTTTCAGATACCCACGTCATACTATATTGACACCAAAAGTATCACGCAATAGTTCATGCAACTATCATGCAATACTTCTAAAGTATCACCCGAGAATTTTTAGACAACCTATAAAAACTAGAAAAAAAGACAAAAAATGCTCAAAAATGATTCCAAATGTTCGAGAAATCGAAAACTTATAAATAGTGCATATTTGTCATAATCCCTTCCTACACCATCACTATCTCTCTCAAATTCTCAAAGCTCTCAAAATCACAAGAACACAAAAAAAGATCCTTGTACCCCTTTTATAGTCTTATAACCCAATTTTAACCTAATTTTCAAACTCCTCAAATTTGTGTTAAAATCGCACACCTAGCTAATTTTGTCCTCCTGGATTCATTTTTAGGATCGAAATTGAAATTTTAGTTCTTCTTGATGGTCATGATCAAATTTAAAATTGTCTTCCTTCTATGTAGTTGGCTGACCTATTGAGGCTTAATCTTCGAATTTTGTTGGGCACCATCATTTCCTCATTTCATACTCTCTTCTATGCTTCTTTCTCATTCCATTTTGTATCATTTCACCTTTCTTCTTGCTTTGACTTAATTTCAATGCTTTATTGTCCTTTGTCAAACCTAGTCAAAATGGGGCATTATATCACTTCTTAGAGGTCACTCTTGGGTTTTAATTGCTTATCTATCACCATTGACCTTGTGTTATCTTGATTTGATCATATATTACTCATTTATGCATCTGCTCTACCTCATTTTGATTTTGACCTCTGAGGGGTCAGGAATATTCTATTATGACTACAAATTCCTTGCTTGCTATGGTTATCTATTTCTCAAGAGCATATGCTTGACCTTTCCATTTTCTCCAGATCTATCTACTTTTCTTGATGTATTAGTCCTCTCTCTCTCTCTCTCTCTCTCTCTCTCTCTCTCTCTCTCTCTCTCTCTCTCTCAATGTCCAGTGTTGTCGCTACCAAGTTGTGCATTCAGGATGTGTTATCATGCTCTGCACTTTGTTCCTCGAAGTCAAACCTCTCTATCTATTGTCATGTGCTTGCCTTCTTCATTCTTTGATATAATGTGTTCCTAGATCAATCACACATTAGTCAAATAGGGGAAAACGTAATCACCATAAATGGTCATCTAGACTATTAGCCCCCTTCTTAGCATTTTGCTAAAATTATCAAAACATTTATCTTGATAAAATCTTTAAAAATCAATTTATTTGATTATATCCTATAGTTTGACCATTTTATCCTAAGTTCTTATTTAATTGAAAGGAACATGTCCCCATTTAATTAAATAAAATACCCCTTTCATCTCTTATCCTAAGTTGCATACACAAAAGCATTTTCCTATTTTAAAATAAAAGAAAAGTCTTCTGTCTCACATGGAGATACAAAACTCAACTCTTTGTGATTGGTGGAAATGATTGTGCACATTGATCATGAAAAGGTCAACTTCCCACCCTTGATTAGATCTTCTTGTCTAATGATCTTCATCGTGTGTACTTCTTTAAAAGGGAGAGCTCTCTCCTCATCTAAGGATCCATACATTTTCACTATTGTTATGTTGCAAGTTTCCTATAGGCACTCTTGGAGATTTTGAAGACTTTGTAGACTCAATCTCATATTTACATAGCATAGTAGTTTAATATCATATTTCATTAGTATAGCTTCTTTTATGTATTAGAATAACACGTCTATTTTAATTAGGAGTATTGTAACACTCTCATCTTTCTAGTTAGTTTGAATTGCTTGCATTCCATATAGCTTAGTTGTATTTTTGCATAGCATCTCATGGTAGTTCTTGGGCACTAGCATCCTTGTTCTTGTCTTAAAATATCCCATTTCACGGTGTACTTCCAATGGGATACATCCTTATGCTCAGTTGAGAGTCATCTTATTGTTATTTGCATTCCTTTGCATGCCATGACTAGGGAGCTCTAGGTCGACATTTGAGGCTCTCAATCCATGAGTGATGTAAGGGTGCTCCCCTTAAAACCATAAACTCATAACAAAAACAAAAAAAAACAATAGCAAATGCGAGAACAAAATATGGACTTCTTATTTGCACCAAAAATGTGGAATTACAGAATTCATAAGTACAATATGCTAACCCACATGGGTGCGTTCTATACAATAATTTGCAAGATAGGTTGTGAACTATCACCCAAAGTTGTTCTAAACAATGTTTGGGCATTTCTTAAATAGGCAGTTTTATGCCACCCGGGAAGGTTCTAGATGCTCAAACTTAATATCTAGGGCTGACAGACCCTAACAAAACATATAGAGTCGGCCAAATACATCTTTGACAATTATTTTAGAAATTTTGGGTAGCCCAACTTCGGAAGGTCATAACTCATGAACCGTTGCTCCAATTGGCTATTATAACCACTGTCAATTCTTTATCTATAGGCTTGAAATCACGCTAGTGCCCTTCCGTCTAATTTTTGAACCTCATTCAGGAACTCTAAGGCCTCCAACGGTGAGCTTGAAGATTTTTCTACAAATTTTTCCACCAAAAATCCGCAATAACTTCTCTAATACATAAGCTGGAGCAATGAGATTTTTATGGTAGACTTATATCTCTAAAATGAACCTTCCTGTAGAAAATGAGAATATTCCGAGCTCATATGAAAAACTTACTAAAAATAGCAAGTTCCCATAAATAGTAACCACCCTGTCTACTAGTACTTATTAAAATAGAAAAGACTAAAAATAAAAAATAAAAAATTTTGGGTGATGCAAGATTGCCCTTGTACCCAAGATGCTCCTACATCAATGAGATACCTCGAATAGAAGGATTTATTGAAGTGCACATTTTTGTGTGTACAAGTATCATCCCACCATAGTTTTTCCCTCTAGCCAAGGGTTTTCCACAATGCTAAAATCAATGTGTTATGTGTCTTGAGTTTATAATTTGGATGTTTATTTTATTTTAGTGTTGCAATACATTAACTATTGGTATCATTAGAGGTTACAAATGATAGTATTAGTTAAATGTTTCAAGCTGACTGTTGATTAAGGTGAAATAAGTGTTTAAAAGGTGAATTGCTTAAGATGTTGATTCACCCCTTAATGTATTGATTCACACCCCCCCACCTTAGTACCTTATCCTACTTCTAGCTACCAATAATTGGTATCAAAACTCTTGGTTCTCAGAAGGAAGTTTAACAACTTGAGTAAACTTGGGACTAACGCTAGTTACAAATATTAGAAAGGACTGGAAGAAGCCTTGCAAGATGCAAATAAACACATCTTTGAATTAAAGGATAAACTAAGAGCCTAATTCACAAAACATAAGGAACTCACTGAAAAGTTGTCGATGAGTCTTGATGACTTGGATAAACTATCAAAAGGAAGTTTCAATTATGAAGAAGATGATGCCACTACTAGAGAAGAATGATGAACCTAGTGAAAAGAGAACAAGAGAGTCAGGTAGTCAGATTAACTAAATTACTAGACAAAGTGGGAACTCTTGAAAGTGAAAAATATGATATTGGATCAAGATATCAAGATATCGTAGAGACAATGATTGAAAGGACCTAGTTGTAAAAAGAAAATGAAATGATATTCAAGCTCAAGATTATTTGATCAACAGAATCAATGAAAGAATTCAAAATCTTGAAAATGAAAACCAAACACTGAAAAACAAAATAATGGACTAATAAATGAATTGAAAGTTAAAGAGGAAGTAAATGTTTGGCTTGCCAAATTTGAAGAAAGTGTGCTTGAATTAGACAAACTTTTGGTGAAACAAAAGGAGCAGTTGATTGGTATCGACAAGGTCCTTATTAGAACTATTACAAAAGATAAAGGTGAGACATTAAAGTCTGAACAATGAATAACAAAAGAAGAAGATATATGAAGACTAAATTGTCATCATGTCTTTTACCATTGTGGAGAATATAATCAACCTGGAGATGTCTATGAATACAAACAAGGAACAAGTTTAAAAAGGCCATTTAATGGTTACTGCTACAACTATGACACATATGGTCATAAAGCTCGAGAATGTGAAACAAGAACAAATAGCATGACAACTGGAAGGAACTTTAATGGTTATTTCTACACATACAATCAATTCAGTCACAAGCCAGAAACATGCAAGATGAGATCATCAATACAAGAAAACCATGTACTATCCAAAAGACTACATAATTGAACTTGTAAAGTGCTTTCAATGTGGAGGACGGAGACATCTAACTTCATAATGCAGGTTAGGATTAGCATGCCCATTGATATGACTCAAGATTTCATGCTACTTTTGTTCAAAATATGAACATTCCACATACAACTGTTGGTACTGATGTGATGTTTAAAATGATCAAACCAGAAAAGGGAAAAGAATTGTAGAAAGAGAGAAAGCACAAAGCAAAATGAGAAGAAACTACCACAGTTGAGGAAGCCTTGTAAGATGACATAGGAACTTCATCTTCTAACTAATAAGGTAAATGGATATTTGGGGACACAAAACTACATTGATTATTTATAAGGTCCCGAAAATTTAAAAAAAAGTTGTGTATAGGTATATGTTAGTAATCGGTAAAAGTGAAGTAAATATTTTTTGTTATCGGTAAATGAATAATCAGTTACTATCGACTGGAATTCAATCCTTTTGATGCAATAGATGTTGGATATGTACGCTATTAATTAAGGTAGAATGTTTCTCAAAGTTATCATGTCTATGAAAAAGCAAGTTTGTGATAAGTTAAAAAAAAAGAGCTAAAGTGAATCACAAACAAAGCGTGATTCTGATCAAGAGATTGAAATTGAACCACAACGCTATGGAAGGGAGAAGTATTCTAATACAAAAATCTGATGATGATGAGCTTGAATATAGGTGGTGTTCACTAAAATCAAAAGATCTTAGTCAGAACGAGAGCCCTGTAGAGAACGCTTGATAGAGTGTAATTAACAGAAGATGTAAGTGGATATCTACAAAGAAAGAAAATTGAATTTGAAAATGAGAAAATCGAGTTAGCATATGAAAATCTATTCAAGATAAAGGAACCACGGAATGATGAGTTCAAATTGGCACATACTATTCACCTACCTAGAAATTATTATGAAGAGTGGATCAAAACTGTACTTATCAGAGTGCATGAAGAATACTTATGGCTAGAAAATGGAAAAGTGGAAATTAGAAAGGATATCATCAATATTGTTACAGGACTATTAGGAAATGGTTGCAAGTGTGTGAAGTAGTTGGATTCCAAAATTCAAATTGATAGACTCGACAGATATAGGCAGGATCATAATATGTTTGATGCAAGAACAATCAAAGACAAAGGCGTAAGGTTTGCATCTCTAGTAATAGGATACAAGATTAATAGAAAAAAATTATAATAATAATAAAAAATAAAAATAAAATAAAATGATAAGATACCTAGTGAAGCCATACAGGTAGCTTATGAAACAACTATTGTAGGCAAAAAGTTTGATCTAAGTTAAATGTTGGGATTGGCTAATGCTAAATCTACAAAAGGTCAAGAAACAAGGACTAAGGTATGAACGTCTATTGATTTGCATATACTTCTATGTGCAAAACTATTTTCTTAGAGTAGGAACTATTAATTAGTTAGTGGGTGAACCCATTGTACATCAAATGAATATATTTATTGAAATGTTAGGAAGAAATTACAATAGCTTGATGTAGTTTCATTTAAAGAAATCCAAGAGAAAATGAACGAAAGAGATCAAATTCCATCCCAAGAAGTGAATAGATACAAGGACATGTGTTTCTTAGCTAGCATACATTCTTGTGTAGTGAAGATTGTAGAACCTAAATCGTCATGGGTAATGCCTTTTGGATATGAAGTGTCTGACAATGAACATAAATCAATAATTGAGGAACTACTGGCTGAAGCAAAGGATGAAGGAGTTGAAAGATATGGGACTTATGAGGATACATACATGTAATAAAGTATACTACAATAAGGATGCATACATGTAACTTAACAGTTGTCTTTAAACTAATTAGTCATGAGAAAAGGATTGTGCCCCCCTAACCAACCTACATAGCCCAATTGTACATGTGTTGGTTTAAATATTGTTGAATCATGTAAGCAAATATCGTATGTTAATTATTACATGAGATTTTATGTTAAGGAGTCAATTCAAATTTTTTTTACAATAATTTTCCTTAATCATTGGCCAAAAATATAACAATTTAGCCATATCTTCCATGACACCCAATCCCTCAAGTGGGCTTCATTCTTCAATAGCTTTAATGCAACTCTCACTCTTACATGTAAAGAAAAACTTTTTCAAAACCCAAAGCCACACAATTGGTAGTAATCTTGGTGCCCCTCAATTATGTGGCCAAAATGTTGGTCATGGTCTGATGTAGAAGCATGCTAGGTGTAAGGGCAATCTTGCATCACCTAAAAATATTTGTATTTCTAGTTTTCCAGTTTTTGTGTTTTTAATAAGGCTATTCTTGTAGAGAGTTGTTGTTTGTGGGAGCTTGCTAATTTTAGTAAATTGGAATTATATGCTCAAATTATTCTAATCCCATATATGGAGGTTCATCTTTGACGTATCATCCTACTGGATGATTTGTATTGTCATGTCATATGTATTCGTGCAGTTATTGCAGATTTTTGGTATGAATTTTGGCTATCCAAACTTCAAGTCCAATGATGAAGGCCTAAATGGCTCTGAAATGAGGCAAAAGCTTAGGTGATGGACACTTGCGCTACTAACTATTGTAGATCACTAGCTGAGGATTTCAAAATGGGGTTATAATAGCTCATTACATCAACAGTTTGCTAGTTATTGTCTTCGGAAGTCGACCTATCCGAAATGTAATTTGCAAACTGTCTTGATTCGATCATATGTAATAAATTGTAATGGAATAATATAATATGAGGTTCGTCGGCCTCAAGGGTTAAGGTGTAGTGTCTAGAACCTTCTCGGGTTGTTAAAAGTGCCTCTATAAGGAAGGCCTAAAGGTTATCCAGGACAATTTTGGGTGATAGTCGCATCTTTGTCGCGCAAATTGTTGTAAGGAAGGCGCTCATGTGGGTTTGCATATTGTAATTTTGTAATTTCACATTTGCAGTAATAATAAGAAGCCATTATTTTGTTTTCTCTATTTGTGTTGTTCTCTATTTATGTTGTTTGTTGTGGTATTAAGGGGAGCACCCTTCATTAAGTGGTATCAGAACGGGAGTTCCTGAGTGTGTAAACAAATCGCCGAGTGGGAAGCAGTTTGCAATAGGACAATGATTTGGGTTAAGCATGTGTATAGATCATCGATTGTGAGGCAGTTTAAATCAAGGTTTCTGCAAAGTGCAAAAATACCTCCATGAAGAGAAGGTCGTGGAAGATTCATAGGTTTAACATCTTACGATTTTAGAGCCCTACTGAGACAAATGCAAGCATTGGTAGAAAAAATGGGCCAAGGAATAAATCTTATCGTAAGAGATGAAAGTGAGGATGAATAAGGAGGAAATGTCAAAGAAGAGGTCATTTTGAACCCAAAAGAAGAGAGGCTTTTTATGGCCATTTTCAAGATTGGAAAAAGACCAACTTTGAGGTTCCCACATTTTTGGGAAATCTTAACCTTGAGGAGTTCATCGATTGGATCAATGCACTGGAGGAATACTTTAAGTATGAAGATATTGAAGATTCAAATAGGGTCAAATTTGCAAAGGCTAAACTGAAGGGTCATGCAAAGATCTGGTGGCAAGAGATCCAGTTGGAGTGAAATAGAAGAGGAAAAGACAAAATTACAACATGGAACCAAATAATAGCCAAAATGAAGCAACAATTCATTCCTGTAGATTATGAGCTTGATTTGTTGAAGAAAATGCAAGGGTTGAAGCAAGCAAGAAGATTCGTTCAAGAGTATATTGAAGAGTTCTACCGAGTTTCATCACAACCAGTCATGCAAAAGCTGATAAGGAGAAACTTGTCTGTTATCTTAATGGGCTGAGGTCAAGCATTCAAAAGGAGTTGAGTCAGGTTCAAATGACCAGTATTGAGGAGGCATACCAGTTTTCCCTAAGAGTTGAGAAGTTGAGCAAAAAGTTTGATAACAAAAAAAGTGGCAGAGGTCGTGGTGAAAGATCTGGCAAACGATCTTATGGAGGTCGAAATCATGATCAAAATAACAAGGATGAGGCCAGCAGTAACAGTTAGAAAGAGAGGGGAAACAATTTCAATAGTTTCCATGATCAAAACAATAGAGATTAGAGAGGAAGAGAAAGAGGGAAAGGATATGGAAGAGGAGGTTTTCATGGAACATGTTTTTACTACGAAGAATGTAATGGGCACCCCCGGATATCCCAAAAAACTAAACCAATATGCTGAAAGGAATTTTGTCAAACAGTTTGCATGCAACCTCTTATTTTTCCATTTAATGTTTTAATCCCCTTATAACTTCGGAAATCAAACGTTTATTTGTTTGTTGTGTTTTGTGCATGGAATTGGTATCATACAACATAAACAAGAAAGAAACTACAATAATTTGCAAAGTGGAAATGAACTGCTGCCAATAAAATGTTATTTTCAGAATTCATAAAACCAAATACATGGCAGATTTATCAACTCACTAATTACTTCAGCAGTATTGACATAATACTCCAGCCCATGCTTTCGAACTTGCTGCTACAATACTTTGTCCTTCAATCAGTCCACTACCTTCGTAATACCATTACCTCAAAGCGGCACAAGCATCGAACAAGTAGTGAAGAAGATATGAGCAAAATACCAAATCTGCCTGTAGCCGGAAATGCAACTAAACTGCCTGATAATGAAGCCAATAACAAAGAATTCCAAAGGCAAAACCCCAAGGGAATGACATCTAGAATGTTACAAGAGAGGATAGACGTCCTCAAATGCCAAGAACGGAGCTGCAACTCACACACCAATTTCTTCTCATATTCAACCTGCCTAATGAAGCCACAGATGCTTCCTTTTATTCTATTTCCAAGGGTCCGCTCAACTCATATGGGCAATGTGGGATAAAAGATGTGTAATATATAAAACATATATTAAAATACCCCTTATGTCTCCCTTGGGTACACATCACCATAAAATAAATATTAAAGTAACACTTTAATATTTTATAATTAAATTAGACATTACTTTAATAAAACTTCAGGCATTAAAATGTATTAGCAATCAGACTCCGAATAATGCGAGTGATAGCTCATCGAAAAGCTCTCACCGAGGAGTATCGAATCCAATCACCAAAATTGACCTGCACTGTGCCCTATCGACTTACTAAAAATAGTAAGTATGCCTAAAACTGAGTAAATCAACTTCGTTTTGGCCCAAACTGGAAATGACTAGGCCAAAACACTCCAGGATCCCATTAAACCTTTCGTTAGCCCTTGGGACCATGTAGAACAAGGCTAACGCACACACACTTGGTCAATTGCTAAAATGGGGACATTACAAAGAAGGACATAGAGCATTTGAGTGTTTGTTGTGCCAAGGAAGGAATGATAGAAGAATTGAAAGCCATGTTAGAATAGCACATGTTGATGAAGATGCCAAATCATCACTTTCTGAAGATGTTGAAAGAGAAGCCATAGTTAACAGAAGTCTTGCTGAGTGGTGAGAATGAACCTGATCAAAGGAAGAGTTTGTTTCACACAACGTGCAAATATGAAGACAAGTGTTGTGGTGTGATCATTGATGGTGGAAACACTAACAATATAGTGCCAAAAAATATAGTCACGAAGTTAAATTTGAAGAGGCAGAAGCACCGGCATCCATATCGTATTACTTGGGTGCATGATGACCACAAGGTCATGGTTGATGAGCAATGCTTAATGAAATTCAAGATTGGGAGCTACCAGGATGACGTGTTGTGTGATATCATACCTATGCACATATGTCATATATTGATGGGTAGTTCATGTCAATTAGACAGGTATGTTTTAGATGATGGGTGTATGAATACCTACCCTCTAACAAAGAATGGAGTGAAACATAAGTTGAAGCCATTGAAGGAGAAAGAAGAAAATGTATGTAGTGCTACTAGAATATGTTTTGTTAATGGAAAAGAGTTACTCAAGGATATGAGGCACGAGCATATGTGTTTTGTTGTAATTCCAAAAGATGTTAAAGAAGAAGTAAAGGAGGTACCTGTAGAAGTTGCAGATTTTTAGGAAGAATTTCCTTATATTGTATTAGTTAATCTACCTGATGGATTACCCTTAATGTGGAAGATCTCTCACCAAATGGACTTGATTCCAAGAGCTAGTTTGCCAAATAAGGAAGCACACATAATGACACCAACAGAAACTGAAGAGTTGAATAGACAAGTGCATGAGTTATTGCAAAAGAGGTTGATTCGAGAGAGTTTGAGTCCATATGTTGTACCGGCAATATTGGCACCTATGAAGAATGGAGAATGAAGGATGTGTATAGATTCTTGATCTATCATCAAGATCATGATCAAGTATAGATTTCCATTGCTACAAATGTGTTATATTATGGATTGTTTGAGTAAAGTTGTGTATTTCACAAAGATAAATCTGAAGAGTGGGTACCATCAAATTTGTATCAGTGAAAGAGATGAGTGGAAGACTTCCTTAAAGACCAGAGGAGGATTGTACGAGGGTTTACTCATGCCTTTTGGGCTAACCAATGCATTGAGTACTTTCATGAGGCTCATGAATTTTGTACTAAAGGATTTTCAAGGTAAGTTTGTCATTATTTACTTGGATATTATTTTGATATTTAGTAAGACATTGGATGAGCATTTGATGCACATTCATAAGTTGTTTGACAAGTAAGGGAGGAAACATTGCTGATAAATTTAAAGAAGTGTAGTTTTGTGAAGAAGTTGGTGTACTTAGGATTTGTGGTATCAGTAAAAGGCCTAAAAATGAAAGTTGAGAAAGTGAAGGCTATCCTTGAATGGCCTACTCCAAGGAGTGCAACAGAGGTAAGATTTTTCATAGACTAGCTAGTTTTGACAGAAAAATTATCAAAGGTTTTAGCAGTATTTGTGGACATTTGACTAAAACAATGAGAGGAGATAGAAAAGAATTTAAGTGGACTATAGGAGCAAATAAGAGTTTTAATCTGAAATAGAAGGTTATGGAGCATCTTATTTTAGCACTTTCAAATTTCAATAAGGTGTTTCAAGTAGACTATGATGCTAGTGGTACTGCAACAGAAGATGTTTTGAGCCAAGAAGGTAGACATGTTGCTTATTTCAGTGAGAAATTGAATGATACCAAAAGAAAGAGTATTTTTTATGATCAAGAATTTTATGTTATAGTTCAAACATTGAAGTGGAGACACTATCTTCTTCCTAAGGAGTTTGTTTTGTATACTAATCATCAAGCTTTGCAATACTGAAATAGTCAAGTGAAATTGAATCAAAGGCATTTGGAGTGGATTGAGGTTTTGCAAAGTTATACATTTGTTTTGAAACACAGAAGTGGGAAGTCTAACAGTGTTTCAGATGCTCTTAGTAGAAGACAAGTTTTGCTGATAGAAATATAGATTCAGGTGATTGGGTTCAAGGAACTCAAGAATTTGTATATCCTGATTTTGGTGAGACTTGGAAAGCTTGTATAGAACAAGTTACACTTGACAGGACAAATTGGTTGGATTTCATAATCCAAGTTGGTATGTCGTTCAAGGAAAGTCAATTGGGCATTCCCAGAAGTTCCATTCGAGAGAATCTCATCAAGGAGAAACATAGTGGAGGATTGGTTGGACACTTGGGTAGAGATAAAACCATTGTTTTGGTTGTTGAGAATTACTATTGGTCACAGTTGCAGCAAGATGTGAAGTAGATTGTGTAGTGTTGCAAAGTATGTCAGATGACAAAAGGAGTAAAGCAAAATACAAGGTTGTATCATCCATTACATGTACCTCAGAAACCATGGGAAAATGTTAGCATCAATTTTGTTACTGGTTTACCAATGACACAGCAAGGGCATGATTCCATATTTGTGGTAGTTGACATTTTTTTTTAAATGGAACATTTCATTCCTTGCAAGAAGACAAGTGATGATGTTCATGTGGTGGAGTTATTTTTCATAGAAGTGGTGATACTACATGCTATGCCAAAGAGTATAGTTTTTTATTGAGATACCAAGTTTGTTGGGTAGTTCTGGCGAACATTGTGGAAGAAACTAAAGATAGATTTGAAGTTAAGTCAATCCCATCATCCACAAACTAAAGGACAAATAGAAGTTGTGAACCAAAGTTTAGGGAATTTGTTGGGATGCTTGGTTAGAGATAAACCAAAAGGTTGGGATCTGATTTTACCATAGGCACAATTTGCATACAAACATTCCAGATTGCATATGGGACTAGTCCTAGAAATTCTTATGAACTGAGGTAGTTGGATAAAGGAGAAATAAGTAGTGCTAAAATAGAAGATTTTGTTGAACATTTGAAGAACATCCATGAGGAGGTGAGGAAGCACATTACAAAGATGAATATACACTATAAGGCTAAGGTAGATGTGAAAAGGAGGTATAAGGAATTTCATATTGGTGATGAAGTCATGGTTCATTTAAGGAACGGGTGATTTTCAATGGATACATATAATAAGCTGAAAATGAACCAGTTTGGACCGTGTAAAATATTGAAAAAGCATGATTTTGAAAATGCTTATGAGGTAGAGTTTCTTGTTGATCTAAATATTTCATCAGTGTTTAACATTTCAAATTAATCAGAATATTATGAGGGAGTTGATGGAGATGAAGTTGTAGAAGCACAATGGAGTATGCTAACATCTACTTTAGCTACATACGAGATTGAGGAGATATTGGATAGTTGTGTGAGAAGAAGCACAAGGGACAGAACATATTAGTATCTGGTTAAACGGAAAGGGAGGCTAGTGGAGGATTCATCATGGCTAGCATGAGAGTAAATTGACCATCTTGGTTTTCCTTTGACTACCTAAGATGTGACAGGGTCACTTCTCAAATTACCCAAGGTGTTTGATGCAGGAGCATCCTGATGTAAGGACAATCTTGCATCACCCAAAAATATTTATATTTCCAATTTTCTAGTTTTTGGGTTTTTAATGACTTCCTGTATAGAGTTGCTTTTTGTGGGAGCTTGCTAATTTTAGTAAGTTGGTATTATGTGCTCAGATTGTTCTAAACTCATATATGGAGGTTCATCTTTGACATATCAATCTGTTGGATGAGTTTTATTGTCATATCATATGTATTGGTGCAGTTATTGCATATTTTCAGTATGAATTTTGGCTATCCAAACTTCAGTACCAATGATAAAGGCCTAAATGGCTATGAAAGAAAGTGAAACCTTTTGATGGACACTTGCGGTATTATCTATTGGAGATCGTTAGACAAGAATATTAGAATGGGGCTATAATAGCCCATCAGGTCAACAATTTGCTAGTTATGGTCTCTAAAAGTGGACCCATCCGAAAATGTAAGTTGTAAATTGTCTTGAGTCGATCATATGCAATATAGTGTAATGGAATGATATAATATGAGGTTTGTCGACCTCAAGGTTTAGGGCTTAGTGTCTAGAACCTTCTCGGGTAGGTAAAAGTGCCTATATAAGAAAGGCTCAAAGGTTATCTAGGGCAGTTACAGGTGATAGTTGCATCGTTGTCTTCCAGATTGTTGTAAGGAAGGTGGTCATGTGGATTTGCATATTGTAATTATGTAATTCCGCATTTGCGACGATAATAAGAAGCCCATATTTTGTTCTCTCTATTTGTGTTGTTCATTGTTTTTGTTGTTTGTTGTGGTATTTGTTGTTTGTTGTTGTCCATTACATGCATGCATACATACATACAAAAAAATCAAATGCAAGGACATAGATATTTGTGTACGTGTTAACAATACACCTTTAGCAAATTTATGTTTCAGAAAATTGTTGAGTTGATAGCTCAATTCAATCTCCACATCTCAAAAATATGTAGGAAATGGGCACTTGTACACCAATAATAGGAATGTCTTCACCTCAAATAATTATACATCCATTAGAAAATAAAATATTGTAAGACCAAAACCTTGGCATAAAATGGATATTCAAATGCCACTAACAGAATTGTTCCTGTACGTATCAATATGGAACTGAACAAAATCAAAAGAACTGTTTCCACCACAATTGCTGCCACTATGAGCCCAGCCAATAAATGTCGTAAAACCCTAAATCTAAGTGGAGTTGTTTGCATTATCATTTACTCAGCCCATTACTCGCATTTCATTCAACCATTTCAAACAATTAAAGGTCAAAAAACCTAAAAACCCAGATTTCCCTTAGCCTAACAAACCCAATATTTGTGTTTGCTCTAAACTAACTAAACCAAGAATACAAACAATTTAGTCTTTGAAAACCCTAAATAAAATATCTATTATTATTGATTTAAGCAAATCTATACATGTTATTGTGAATATAGTTTTACTATTCGCAAAGAAATGTAATAATGTAATGGGTAAGTAAGCTGGGAATAGAAGAATGGAGTCCATGCAAAAGATAAAATATGAGCAACTTTGTTGGACATTTGGGTTGCTAATTTCCACACATTGAGTTTTGGAGATTACTTGGTAGACCAATAGATCCAAGATAATATAAACAAGTGTAGAATCACATCATAATGGTCCTATGGATCAATAGAGGGAAATAGGAAAACTTAGTTATGGTGGATTTGTTGAGTTGATAGGGAACTCCTCTCTACAAAATCATGGTCATTCTAGATCTCTTGTAAGGTTTGCATCTCAATTAATATTGTCACATTACTTTTCTTGAAATATTTTGCAGTTATATAATCTTAGAATCTTTATAAAATTTATTATGTAAAGGACAAGATAAGATAGCATATGATAAACTTATTAATGTCCAACAAAAGACCACCAAAGAGTCTACAGGATTGAAAGCTTACAGACTGGGAAACTACCAGCAGTAGAAACACCAAACAGTGACCTAGAGAGAGCAAGACATGAAAGCATAAGAACAAAGGAGAACGTCGAGGGAAGACTACATGTCCTTCCTCAATCGGAAGTAATGTAGTACTTAAGGGATTGAAATCTTACAAACTAGGAAACTACCAGTAGTAGGAACACCAAATAGTGACCTAGAAAGAGCAAGACATGAAAGCAAAAGAACAAAGGAGAATGTCAAGGGAAGATTACATGTCCTTCCTTGGTTAGAATTAACCCAAAACCTAAGGGTATGGTCCAGGACAACCAAGGACCCCAGATCGTCTCTGAGTACCACTAGAGGTAGGAGTGTCGCTACCTAGTGAACCTGTTGTAGGTTCTCACAGATTTGGTGTGACCAGGAACAAGAGTACGAAGTGATTGCTTCATACCCCTAGCAGGGGACATGAGCAAGTAAAAGTTGGTGATACATTGATCTGAGGCTTGGCTCTAAGGAAAAGGAAGTTGCAAAGTGTAGTCACGAAGTTGTGTGGTCTCCCAAAGCTAGAGTGTCAGGCAACGTTGATCAATGAATCTAAAAAGGGCGGGAAGGGGCCTGCAATCTTTGAGAAGGCAATGAAACCTCCCTCTGATATCATAGTAGATGGGACAATGAAAAATGAAATGGGTCATTGTTTCCATCTTAGATAAGGTACATAGCCGACAGATATGGTTCAATCTGTCAATTGGTGATCAGTCTGAACACGAAGCCAGTGGGAACCAACTCTGAAGGAACCAAGGGAGATATGAAGGGTGTGATACCAATGCCAAGCCAAGTAGGCAGGGCACACAACAATCTCATCCCAAATATCTAGGAAGTGCTCAACATAAAAGGCCATTCATGGACACAACCCCCTGGAGAGTTACTCCAAGCCATGATAATGTACTACATGTAAATATCAAGTCTAACATGTCTAATAAACTCCTCCCATGAGGGGAGGTGGGTGAGGGCATCCAAAGAGAGCTGAAAAGGAGGGACACGATCAATCTCAATCTCGATTGAGCCCAGTAGTAGTGGCATGAGCATACCAACAATAGGCCTTAGTTGTTGGGTTAAAGTTGCCAACGGTGACAAAAGAATAGTAAGCCAAGTAGAAATATCTATGACAATTGTCAACAAAATTAGCAAAGCCTTAAAGATGATGAAGAAACTAGATCAAATCACATTTAATTCATTTGAAGCTGAAGTCAAGGTTTGTAATAACTCAACAAGTGTTGAGTTGTAGAATTGAATTGCCTTGCCTATGTTTTTTTTTAAATTTAATGATATAGAATATGATTTCTCTAATAAAATTATTTTCCATAATAAGTGCAATTGATGATCTCATAGCTAATTAAGCTTCCCAATGGAGATTAATAGTCACCCTCAATGCACAAGTCTTAAATTAATTATAGCTATTCATGAAGTGTAATGCCACTATTCTCCATTTGGCCCTCTTCTCTTTATATATTTCTTTGAAATTTAGCTTCAATATATCTGCACCATACTCATTGCAAACCAAGAAGCAATTGCTACTATGTTATCTCCTCAAAAGGCATGACCCATTTATTAATGGTCATATGTATTTGCCTAAAGGTTTATATTGCTAATGTTGGTCAGAATATAGTTTATTATGGTTGGAAAATAATTACATAAGAATTAGATGATATTAGGAATAGCATTTACTTTATTTGTATGTATTTAGTAGATAAGAATATTTTGCCATTGCTTTTAATATAATATGATAATATTTCTTTATTTGAATTATTAATTATGATAAAAATTTGAACATACATCAAAATATGGTGTTCTTATGTCATAGTATTTATAAAATTCATAACAGTGTACCTTACATGGGTCATTTTAATCAAGGTTCATTGCACAACTACCTCCAACAAATAAATAAAAGATTGTAAATACTTACAAAAAAACATAGTAGTATGTTGAAGTTGTATTTTATTTCCACAAAAAAACAAAACAAAAATTATAAATATAAAAAAAATGGATTGTCTTTTGATTTTCTTAATATCTTTAAATGGCAAATCACTACAAAGGGAGGAAAGTCTAAAACAGTTTATCGTTTTCCTAATTTTAATTGAAACAAGAACTCAAAGCACCATGACTACTAAAAGATTGAAGCTCCTTATTTATCTATAATTCAGTCATCAATAAGTTGGAAAACCTTAATGATTATCCTCTTAATTTTACTTGGCTTTTAACAATTTTTTTAGTGGTGAGTCTTTATCAATTGTTGAATCATGCACTATTTGGAAACATTAGGGTAACATCTAAACTTATTCAATAATGTGTTTACATACCAAAATTTAACTTTAGAAGTGCAAAAGAAATGGAGATTATTTATCATTGTCCTAATTTTAATAGAAACTAGAACAAGTTCAAGGGGTTTAGCTTGGTTGAAGCAATGACTTCTCATTGTGGAGACCCTGGTTCAAATCCTAAGAGGGACATCTTTGTAGAATTCTAAGTTGTGATTCTTGGTATTTTATTTTTTGTTTCTAGTGTGGTTGCTCCTAAGGAGCTCAAATAAGCTTGTAACTCTCATATTGTTTCTCGAATCAATACAATATTTGTAAACGATCTTCAATATAAAATACAAACTGAAAAAACTCAAACACCCTGTCTAATAAAAGATTGAAACTCCTTTCTCTATAATTCTATCATTAATAAGTTGGAAATGCTTAATGATTATCCTCTTAATTTTACTTGCTTTAAGGATTTTTTTTTGTAGCAAGTCTTTATCAATTGTTGAATCACACCCTATTTAGAAATTTTAGGGCAACATCTAAAATTATTTAATGATGTGTTTTAAGTACCAAAAGTTAATTTTAGAAGCACCAAAGAAACAGATATTAGCCCATTACAGTTTGGGAAATAAGAAATGTTCTACCCTGTTGTCCTGCATTTTGTCACCACAAAATGTAGGTACCAATACAAAACTTTTCAACATAGTTTTGCATTTCTCTGAGTTTAATTCATTATTTAATTGGTTAGTATTTATCAATCATTCATTTCTAATTAATGTAATGAATCTTTTTTCTAAAGGTTTTCATCAAGTCTTTTTAATTATTTTTGTTTGTTGAACTTGTACTTGATTTTTTAAGCCTTCAACATCCTTTTTCTCGTTTTTAGGTGTGTGTTTGTTGCCTTTTGGTCTTTTGGTTTTGCTCAAGTTATTGTTTTCAATTTTCCCTTCGATTTGATTTATATTAGGCTTTAATCGGAGTTGGTAATCAAAAGATATGACCATTTTAGTGCTCAAAAAGTGGACCTTTTAGGTGCAACTGCACGAATTAAAATATCATGTTATATTTTGAAGTTCACATTCACTTTTTGAAAAATATAACATAAATTCATTTTATGTTATGTTTTAAGTCATTTTATCATTTTCATTTTTCACTTAAAGTAACTATAGAGCACATTATGTTATATTTTTTAGTTGAGTTATTTTTTTAGTTTTTCACTTAAGTGACTATATTAACTATATATAGTGAAAATATTATTTATGACCCATTTGAGTAATATTTCTTCAAAAAATAAATTGACATGTACTTAATTTGTGCATAACATGTCTACAAGCACATTTTCATCAAAGCATGCAATTGCACCCGAAAGGTGCGATTTTGAATGAAAATGCAATATAAAGATGCATAAAACATGTCATTACATGTGTTTGAAAATATGCAATGACTCCAAAAGGTGAGAAATCCATATTTGTGTGTTCTCAAAACATGCAGTGACCTCGAAAAGGTGTGATTTTCCACTAAAGGACATTTAAGAGCAACATTTAAAACATGCACGTGCACCCAAAATGTGCAATTTTGCTAAGGAGTCATTTTTGAAGATTTAAAAACATGTAATTGCACCCAAAAGGTGTGATTTGTCTTCAAATGCATGCATATATCTTCAATAAACCCAATTTTGAAGACTGAAGGGAATTTTTCATGCACTTGCCGTCCAAGAACATGTTTTTGCTTGAGATCTCTAAATTTCTTCATTCCAAATCAAAGAAATCTTCTACCTAGGGTCATTTTTACATTTGAATGTTTTCCCATGCATTTGGCGTCTAAATCCATGAAGAAATCTTTGTATTTCATGAAGATTTGAAGCCACGTTTTTTTGCAAAAACATTCATTCTAGGGTTATTTTGATCATGTTTTTAGCTAAGGAAGAGGCGTTTTGGAGTTTCCATACATAATCTTGCTATTGGCAAACACGTTTTTGTCCTTCATTTGCTAAAGCAACTTACTTTGGGACATATTTGAAACACATTTGATGAAAAACATCTCAAGACCTTGCATTTATTACAAGAGGGCTTTTAGGGCATGTTTTGAGCATTCTTATCCAAAAACAGCTCATTGGATGCTCTTTTCGAATTCATCATTGCAAGGTTGAACAGGTTCAAATTTGTTTGAGAATTTTTCAAAGTGGAACTTTCCCACTTCAGTCTTGGCACATTAATCTTCAAGTAAGCGGACATTTTCCATTTTGCTAATTAATTCATGCTTATCTTGTTGTTTTGATGCATGTTTTAGCTTTATGTTACACACTCGATGTAGATGCTATGAAAAGTGCATTTTCTCTTTTAAAATGATGAAAAGTCTTATTTTCATACATTTGGTTTTTTCCCAAATTCCAATTTTGAATTTGCATTTTGAAGTAACTTGCTTGTTGACATGTTTAAGTCTAAGACCAAAACCATATGTTTATTTTGTGCTTGTTTTCATCGTGTGTTTGCTTGCTTTCTTGTTTTTCTTCTTTTGGACTACTGCGACACTTGGGTTGGATCTATGTGCCAGTGTCAGGTGATCTTCGTACCTTGATTTTGTCGAAAGTGCATCGTGCACCGTATTCTGCACATCCCAGTGTCAAGAAGATGCATGTTGATCTTAACATTTGTACTTTTAGGCAGGGACGAGGCGCAATGTTGTTGATTTTGTGGCTTGGTGTCTCGAGTGCTAGAGAGTGAAGGCAAAGCATCAACATCTGGCAGGTCTTTTGTAGCCACATACCACTCCAGAGTGGAAATGGGATACGATATCTATTGATTTTATCACAAGGTTGCCTATGTCATCACAATGACATGATTGTATTATGGTGACAGTCAAAAAGTTGTCCAAGGTAGCACATTTTTCACCCATGAGGACATCCTACACAGCTACTTCTGTAGTGCATGTCTTCTTGGAAGATATTGTTCAATTGCATGGGATCCCTTGTCAGATTATTTCAGACAGAGATCCAGTGTTTACTTCTGCACTATGGACATCTCTCCAGCATGCTTTGGGCGCATAGCTCAATTTTAGTTCATCTTATCACCCAAAGACCGATGGTCAGATGGAGAGAGTGAACCAGGTTCTAGAAGACATGCTTTGCATGTATGTTATGGATAGGCAGGTAAAGTGAGAGGATTATTTATACTTTGTTGAGTTTGCATACAATAATGGGTATCATAGTTCTCTTGGTATGTCACATTTTTAGGCCCTGTACAGTAGACTTGTCGTACCCCTTTGAGTTGGGATCATTTAGAGGATTGAGTACTTCTAGGTCCAAAGATGCTTCAAGATATGGAGCAGCAGGTTGTTCACATTAGAGAGCATTTGGTTACTGCTCAGGACAGGCAGAAGAAGTATGCAGATGCACATAGGTTGGATCGTCACTTTTCCATTGGTGACAAGGTGCTTTTGAGAGTGCATCTAAGGAAGATGCCCATTCGTCATGGGAAAGGCTCTAAGTTGGCACCACATTTTGTCAAACTATTTGAGATCCTCGAGACGATTGGTCCTGTTGTTTATCGACTAATGTTGCCACCTAGCCTATCGTGCATCCATAATGTTTTTCATGTTTTTGTTTTGATATAGTATATTCCCGATGTGACCCATGTTCTTGACTGGGATGCTTTGCAGGTGGAGGACGGACAACTTTCTTTGCAATCCATTCATATCCTTCAACATCGAAGACTGGCTTTGAGAGGTCAAGACATAGAGCTAGTAAGGGTCTAGTAGGACCCAAGTGATGAGACCTCTGCTACTTGAGAGGATGATACACGGTTGAGAGATTTATACCCCTATCTTTTTGCAAGCTTCTAGAAGTAAGCGTATGCCTAGTGGGCGAGGATGTAGTGCCTCTTGTGTTTACAGTCTGCACCTTGTTACATTTTGATCTAAGAGATACTTGTACTCATGTTGTTATTTATGCATTTGAGATGACCTAAGGGTTCTGCCTAGTTGGACGAGTATGAACGCTTTCCTTGTTTTTGAGATGAGGGTTTGAGGTTTCGCATCGTTATGCTTGTTGTTTTTTCATACGATGTCCGAACTTGAATTTCATTGAATTTTCGTGGCTTTTGTGCCCCCAAAGACCAAATTGGTTTTATTTTCAAAGTTTTTGAGTTTTGGATTTTTTACCTTGATTTATGTGTCACCCAGTTTTCTCAAGTTTTCTTGGCATGATATTGGTTGTGGACCTAGATCATCCGTAGGATGTCAATTAGACCACTGTTGCACTTTTATGTTGTATTGTGATGTGTGTTGCATCCATCCTCCCAAGCTTGTTTTCAATTGAGTGTTATTTTATGCTTGTGTTCTCAGCCAGTCCTTGTTTTATGATCTTCATGATGGTGATGTGCCACACACACGTACGTGTGCGTACATTTGTCGGGTGACTTGCAAGGCCTGATCTCCTATTAGTACTTCAGTGGAATTATGATCATTTGGGGTTGGGTTGGAAATATGCATGCCTACAAGCACTAACTATTGGATGAGCATGGGTAGGGTGGGGTAGCATCCATTGAGGGGGCTTCTATCTCCGCAACCCGATGACTATATCCCAAGGGTTGGCGTGCAAAAGTTTTAATCTAAATGATAACTAAATAAAATATTGGGTGGTAATATAACTTAAGCTAATAAAATGTGTGAGCACCCAATTAAGTTTGAGGACACAATGTGAGAGCTTTTTCCATTGGGAAGTTGAGTCCGCATGATACCGAGCTTGGGCTATTAGATGCCAAGTGACTCTCCTTGCAGTGAGTGCCTACATAGTTACCCATTGAGTATCTGACCAAGACCTGTTGTACTTGCATTCTCTCATGATATTTGTTTCAGTCATCATTACTATATGGCATGTGTGATAGTCATGGACGTCTATTTTATGTGTGTTTGTGGTTGGATCATTAGCTCCATAAGCATAGCAGGAGTGGACCTATGGGTTTCACGTGGTTGAGAGGCGTAGCTACCTATGTCACTACTGGGGACCGATGTACAAAGATGGTCTATTGTTCCAGCGTGACTGGTGCTTGATCTTCACTTGATATTTTGGTTTATTCGAAGTATGTTTCCTTGTGATTTATGATTTCATTTAAATGTTTGGATATCATGTTTAGATGATGTTAGTTGTTTTACGCATCCTTATATTATGATGTTTAGCATATGATTAATGATGTGATTTTCTTAGTTGGAGTATCTATTGCTTTTTGGTTTAGCATGTTGGATTTCTTGTTCTTATGATGTTATTACATTTTAGTAGTAATGTCCTCATAAGACAGCTCTGACCATCTAGTCGGCAATTTGGGATGTTACGCATGGGGGATGGCTAGGGCCTTCGAAGTCTCATGATGTTATTATGGTTGGGAGGAACAACGCATGAGTTTTGTTATTTTTGTGCATTGCGATGTTGCTTCCAGTACATTTCCTTCACTGCTATGTTTCAGATGGTTAAATGTAGTTTCTGTCTTGCAGTTATTGTGTTCGAGTTTCTAAACCTCGATTTGTGGATCTGGTACTCCCCGATGTGGAGGAATAGTTTTACCTTTATTTTAATCTTTAGTTTTCCTTGCTTACTATTGTGATTACTCATGCAAGAGTGTGAAGTTTCGTGTGGTTTTCTATATTTCCTCGCAAGGATTTCTGTGTTTCCTCGTGTGGCTCTTTGCACTTCTTTGTGTGGTTCTTTGTACTTCCTCACACGAGCCTTGGCACCAGTTCAATGAGTTTGGTAGCTGGGCCAGTTATTCCTTTGCGTGAGAGGGTAGTTTCTCGCATGGTATGGTGCACTTCCTCGCGTGAAACTATCATTTGTGTTTTCCCGTGTGGAAAATAGGGGGTGCCTCCACTATTTTTCGGAGAACACATTTTGGCAATATGAGTACCCTTTTGAGTTGCTAGTATTTCCATGCTTCGATAGATCTGAAATTTTATGTTCTGTTGTCGTCATTGGATTTATTTTTTATGTTTGAGTGTCTCAATTTGGTAGTGGCATTTGGAGATTCCTTGGATGTCAGGATTGTCAATTAAGTCTTCCATTACAATCTTTGTGATCCATGTATGATGTTGTCATGTACATTCATGTGTTAACAAAAAATTATCTTGGCTTGCATTGAATCCTTGTTCCAAGGATCTTCAGGCGAGGCATTACAAGAAAGCTCTAGCAGACTTGTGCAAGCATAACTTTGATTGTGTAGTACGAATTTGGAAGAAAAGTGAATAAAAGAAGCAATTGGATTCAAAGCTTTGACTGGAAGCAATTGTGATAAAGCGAATTAGAAGCTTTCACTGGAAGCAATTGTGATAGAGTGAATTACAAGCTTTGACTGGAATTTGTGCCTATTTTCTTTGATTCATGTTATTATTGTGCGTTCAATAATAGAGCATAGTGAGTTAAGAAGCAATTGGAGTTGAAGCTTTGATTGGAAGCAATTGTGGTGATACATAGACTAGGAGCTTTGGTTGTAGCTTGTATTACCATCACAAATTCACGACAAATAGTTAGAATTCTCGTACTACTAGAATGTCAAAGAATGAAGGATCTCTGATATAAAGATATAAATATCTACCTTTATTGTTCTGATTATACATGGTAGTATATTGATATGATATTATCAATATAATATGAGTGCTCACCGATTCTGAATTTCGTTATAACTCAGGGCCAATAACTTTATAATGCTTGATTTTAACAATACTGATTTAGTATGACTTGAAGGTGTTTATGGATGCAGACTAAAATCATTGAAGGAGGGAGATCATTGCCGAATTGATTGATGTCTTTCTCCATTGACGATTTCTTATAATATATGCAAGTAGAGAGTGATGTTCCCATATGGACATGACTCTGCATGGCCAAAGGCCGCGTAAGGTCATGTCCATATGGGTTCATGATTCTTAGGATAACGATTGTTTAGTTAACCAATATTAAATCATACCAATTGAAACCTTCAAGCTAAGTATAGATTAGTAAATACGAAAACAATGATTAGTATATATATGAGTACAAACCACATAATCATATACTTAGAATATATACAGTATTCTTCAGTTCTGTTGAAGCTATACTTTAACACTCCCTCTTAGCGAGGGAGAAGTGAAATACCAAGGATATCTTAAAGAATCATAATAATATCAACATTAATGATATTCATTCACCAAGCAAAATTATTTGACTATAACACATTGAATGTAGTGACTTGTCAAATAACCAAAATCTCAATGTTATGAACACTATCATAACATGTATTATGATCTCCTGCATTTCTAGATCAATAATTAGAATAATCATAATACGTTTGTTATCAATGACTTCTGGCATATCCGAATCAATGTCATAATTCATCATGATAACAGGGCTATCAGTTGTAAGATCGTCACCTTACAATGATTTCCTTTTGAATATATACGTCTCTGAAAGATCGTCATCTTTCATTACATATCTGATGCAACTATTCAACTAGAAGCATAAACACGCATAAAATTGAAACTTAAGTTCAATAGTCAACAATTACAATTTGATCATAACAAGTTTACCTTTGAAATATACCAATTTAACCTTGGTAAGAGGTTTGGTAAGAATACCCATTATTTGCCCAATTGTACTAATGTAAACCAACTTGAGAACATCTCAATATACAATATCTCTTATTCAAAATGATTATATTGAATAGAAAAACTGAATTTACAGATAACTGATTTATCTTTAGGTCTAAGTACAACATTGCATATGTTATTTATGTATTCAACTTTGGAAATGTATCACTCTCCCTCTGACTCCTCACGTTGGGATTCTCTTTTAAATTTATCCACTTTATCTCTTTGTTGAACAACTTAAAATTCAAGATTTTCATCCTTTTCATACTTCACTTCTGCTAGGGCTACTTGAATTTTCTCTCGTTCCAGACAAATGTTACGAGTGTGACTGAATTTGTCACATTTGAAGCATTGTACTTTGGACCAATCTCTTTTCTTGTATGATTTGTTGAATTACTTGTTGTTTTGATGAATTCCCTTTCTTTTTCCCTTATTATTGGTACTGATTTGAAGAACTTGAAATTCTCCCTCTTGATTTGAAATGATTCCTCTTGTAATTAGTCTTGACTCTTCTTGAGTGCATTCATTTTTTAGTAATTCAAGCTTAAGAAGTTATGGTCGAGAACTCAATCCATGAATAAATGTCTCCCAAGATAGTGGTAGTCCTTTTAGGGCTATAATGTTGAGTTCTTTGTCATCTACTTGATTTCCAATGGTCCCAAGTTGATCTTTCAATTCTCAGATTCTTAGGAAATAGGACGTAATAGTTTCTCCATTATTCATCTTGATGTATAGTAGACTTGTCAGCAATCTGCTTGTGTTATTAATTTTGAAAGTATTCTTACAATGGAGAACATCTCAAAGACTGTCTTAAGATTTGCTATGGATGGAAGAATGTAATCTCTAATTGAATCTATCATGACCTTCATGGCTTTGTTGTCGTGTCTTTTCCAAGTTGTTCTATATGGATCATTTTTTGGCATAGATTTATTTATTTTCTTAGATCATTTTTTGGCATAGTTTGTGAGCTTGAGACTGTGACTGCCTTGTCGTAAGCCTACGACTGCGACTAGATCTTGACGAGTGTCGTGAGCCGAGTTGTGAGACTACAGTTTTTCTATTGTCGTGGGGCTAGTGTCGGGTATCATGAGGCTAGAGTCGTGTTTTGTTTGTTTGTCTGCAATGCCAATCCACTCTCCTTGTTAAGAGTTGCGACTGTCAGAGACGTGCCTACATGGGGCCAGTCCACTCTCACTCACACTCACTCTCTTGACGTGAGTTGCAACTGTCAAAGCCTGCCCGTCGTGCCTTTGCTGCCTATAACACACGGGTGCCATAACACACGGGTTGAGGGAGAAGGCAGTGTTTGGTTCTTTGCATGGGAACCGTTTGACAAAATGTCTAACTGGTCAACTATGCCTCTATTCACTGTTGTGTAGAGGTCTTTGGTCGAGGCATTTGGTGGCATTGTGACAGGTGTTTGACAAAATGCCTCATCTATGGTAAAGCTGTGAATTTTTAGGAGCACCATTCTTTATGAGTTATGACACCCTTATTTGATCCAATTACACTCCAACAGCTCGCTAATCGCTTGACTACAGTGGAGCCCGCTAATGTTGTCCTGCAAAATGTTGTTGCTCAGTCAACTTCACTCTATGTTGAACTCACAAAATGGTTGACTTTGTTGGAATTCGAGAACCACACTCTGCGAGATACAGTACAATCTCTAGTTGTTGAAAATATAGGCCTCAAGGCTAATCTGGACTCTGCTACAATGCAACTCAAGGAGTTAGACACATCAAAGAAAAACAATCGGAGATACGTGGATAGACATTCTTCACTCTAAACGGAAATTGAATTGAAGGTGAAGTGTTGGGCATCTTTATGCAGCTTTGCAGCTGAGGCTCCTCTTTCAAGTGTTGAGAAGTTTGTACAAGGGAAGATGGACAACGAGCAGGTTAGGCAGATTCGTGAGCTAAACCTACGAATCTGTGGTCTCCCCTCCATTGATGATCCCTCTACTGCCAAATACTCTTTCCTCAAGGACCAACTGGTCATTTCAGACATCACTCTTGACAAGTGTGTGTTAGGCCCAAATGGCACTCTCTTCATCTGGTTCCTCTCCCTCTCTGACAGGTTGCAAGTTCTTAAGGTAAAGAGAAAGTTATTCTCTCTTTCCCCTAAGATCTACCTAGATGAGGACCTCACCTAATCACAGGTGGCAGAACTCAAGCAAGCTCATTCCCTCGTTATGGCAGCCAGACAAGAGGGTAAATATGCAGTCATCAGAAATCTTAAAGCAATAATCTGCAACACCTTTCGTACAGGCTAGGTTTCAATGGCGACCTCTAAGGCCAAATGACGAGCTCAGCGGCAGCTGAGCACAGGCTCTTTGTGCCTCAACTGTTGGAATGGTAATGGTATCCTCTAGTCTATGCCTAGCTTACTTAACAACGCTATTGGTTCTGCCAACCTTTTTTTTATTATGGAGACATATGAGAGTCCCATGCGTCCTCTTCCAGGTATTTCTGGCTATCAGTGGCTCTCCTCTTTTAGAGATGAGGTTTGGTGCTCTAGTGGAGTCAGAGGTTCTAGTGGGGTTGCTTGTCTTATTCGAGACCACCTTTTAAGTACTATTTCCTTGGTTCACTCTAATAGCTATGCCAAGTTCATGTGGATTCGCATTGATTGAGGGACCTCGCTCTATAGAGATACCTATATCATCGTTTGTTACTTCCTGCCAACATCTTCATACTATGCAGTTCACAGCACTTAGGTTGGGGACCCCTATGAGGACCTTCTTGAGCACATTTGCAGATTCTCTGCCATGGGGAACATCATCATTTTGGGAGACTTCAATGCACAGACCAGAGACCTACAACCTCCCCTCCATGATCGTAGGGCTGATCCCATGTGTACGACTGCTTCTAATCTTGGTTTTGTGGATCTGCATCGGCTCTCCAATGATCGTCAGGGGCCCTTCACTAGGTATGGTTGAAATTTACTTTAGCTTTGTGAATCATCTGGCTTAGTGATTTTGAATGGGCTCTCTTGGTTTCCTAGCTCTGAACTCTTCACTTGTTGGCCACATGGTGGTGGTACTAGCGTTGTGGACTATGTTCTCTCTACGGCCTCCTTTATCCCTCGCATTTGTCGCTTTACCATCTCTCACCTTCCTCTTGCTAACCATGCCCTCCTTAGTATCACCCTTCAGGGACCCTTGACACCTCCTCTCCCTTAATTATTTTCTTCTTCTTGCCCCTCATCTTTTAGCAACCTCCCCCTCTCCCCCCCACGCTCGCACTTCTTTTCGCATCACTGATGGCGACGCAGAGCCCTTCATCCATCACCTCAAACAACTTCTTCCCTAGGACCCCTTCTCTGACTCCGGGGACGTCACCTCCATGTTCCACTCACTTGCGTCCATCTTGTGGGAGTCTACCCTTCTCTCCATTCCCCACTGCACCTCCTTGCTCACCCCTCACCCCACTCGCAGATCTTGCCACATGAACTAGTGGTTCGACGAGGACTGCAAATCCTTTCACCGCATGCTTCACTCTGCTCCACTCACTTCTTCCTTCTCTTCCTCTCAGTTAAGGCTCGACTACTACTGCTTTCTTCGCCATAAGAAACAGAAGTTCACTTTGTTGCAGTGTAGATCTCTTTGTGCCACGTTCTTCCGATCTCCAAAGCTCTTTTGTCACACTATGTTTGCTCGCCACCCCCCCACTTTGGACCTTCACTCCCTTGCCTCCCACACCTCTACCCTCTATGATATTCTTGGCCAGCCCCCTCTCCATCTCATTCTCCCCTCCACCCATTGTCACCTCTTCTCCTTTTTTCACATTTCTGAGGCAATTAGAGTTATGAACAATGGCAGAACTCTAGATGAGGAAGGATTCCATAATTCTTCAAATTGGGTATCTTTGTCTTGGGTCCCTTTCTTACAGTACTCTTTAATCAAGTGGTTTGTGTTAGCTTTCCCAACTCTTGGTCACAACATATTATCTATCTAATCCATAAATATGGGCCAACTTCCAACCCCGGGAACTATACGACCATCATGGTTGGGCATACCTTTGCCACACTCTATCCGACTGTGTTGAATGGTATCCTGTCCAAAGAGCTTGATCAGCAACAGTGTCCGGCTAGAAGTCAGGTTGGGTTTCATACAAATTTTCAGACCACTAATCACATTTTGACCTTATGGGCAAAATCATTAAGGAGGCTCACCACCATTCGGCAAAAGTTTACTATTGTCTTGTTGACTTTTGCAAAGCCTTCAACTATGTTCCTCAGGCGGCTCTCTTTCAGTGTCGTAGAGACATCGTGATCTCAGAGATTCTCCTTACCGCTATTATGAGGTTATACGACTGTGTTGTGGGCAGATTCAGGACTCCACAAGGCTTCTCTGACCCTATCCAGAGCACTATCGGGGTGAAATAGGGCTACCCTCTCTCCCCCACTCTCTTTGGCATCTACATCGATGAGCTTGAGGCATTTCTCTGTGATTGCTAACTCCCTGCCAATAGTTGTTACTTGCATCAAGTGTTGATCTCTATTCTCCTATTTGTTGATGATGTGATTCTCCTAGCATCTTCCCCCGATGGTCTTCAGCAGCTCCTTGATGGCTTGGCCTCTTTCTGCAACTCGTGTGAGCTTATTGTAAATCTGGGCAAGACTCGAGTTATGGTCTTCAATTGTTTGAGGACATCGCACCTCCATTTTTACTTCCAAGGTACCGAGATCGAGATTGCATCTTCATATACTTACTTGGGGGTTAAGTTTTCTAGACCTCAGTTCAACCATAGAACGGCCATGTAGCCCAGAGTCAACAAGGGGCTCGGCTCCCTCACTATTCTTGAGCGACAATGTTTTTGACACCACTTTGAGGACACCATGACTAAGATGTCCCTTTTTGACTCCCTAGTCAAGCCGATTGTCCTTTATGGCTCTATTGTTTGGGGACCCTCCCTCTTGGAGTTTGACTAGGCCTCTGTTGAGAGAGTTCAAACTCTTTTCCTTTGACGCATTATCAGGGGTCATCGGTCCACATTGCACAACATCGTTCTAATGGAGTTTGGTGCTCACCCTTTCAGATTGGGGACCATCTTTGATTTAGCTTGACTTCTTCACCGGCTCCAGAGCTTTGTTGATTCCTCGAATGGTTGTCACAAATATTCCTACTTGGTTTATTGTTCCTCTATGGAGGTTGCAGGTTCGGACTCTGGACACAGGTCTCTTTGCTATTACACCCAAGTCTCTGCCCTCTTGGGTTCAATTGGTATTAGTTTGAATCGTCTCCCCCCTTTCAATTTTCTCTGGACACTCCAGCCCATCTTCTTCCACCTCAGCGGGAGTTGAATGAGCATGTTAGACTTGACATCTACAGACAGTATGTTATCACAACCTGGAGGAATCTCCCTAGTGGGCTCCACCCACGTATGGCCTTCTATGTTGAGCACTTCCTTGATATCCAGGACAAGATCATCCTACGCCCCTAGTACCTCACTCGTAGTTGGACTCACACTCTTCACATCTCCTTGGGATCTTTTAGAGTGGGATCTCACTGGCTACGTGTTCAGACCGATCACCAGATCGGTAGGGAGGACAAGATCTCTCCGCTTTGTCACCTCAAGGAGGTTAAGACCGAGTCTCACTTTATTTTTTCATTGTCCCATTTACTATGAGATCCGAGGGAGATTCTACTGTTTGTTCAAAGTGTCGATCTCTTCCCTCATTCTTCAGATATATTGACTAGCATTGTCTTGCACTCTACCTTCAGGAGACCATGCAGTTATGCGAGCACACTATACAACTCCAAATTTGCTCGACATCAACCCCTATGCAGCTCATCACCTCTTTCTTCAATCCTACAATCCCTGCTCGAGGATTGAAGTGGTCTCCCTGTACTATCTTGGGTCACACCAAATCTGTGAGATCTCGTAGAGATCACACTCGGCCGCAACCTTCCAAAGTACTTGATTGCTCTAATCCCACCTTCCATTATAGACTACTTCTCGCCTATGAGGAGTTCTTAGTTGTTGTTATTCCTTTGCTTAGTTCTTTTATTGTTGTGTTTTCACGTTCTTTTGGCGGACACCATTTGATGCTCCCCATGATGGTGTTTGCCCTTTGTACTATTTCCAGTCCCTTAGACCCTTGTTGGTCTCCTATTGGACATTCATAAATTTATCTTATCTTATTTTATCTATCTAACTCCATTTCACATAGTACAATCATTACTCAGATTTTCCATGATGCAAAATTTGAGGCTCCTTCAAGCCTATCTTCTAGTCTTACATGATTTACCATTCTGAATTAAAGTTATATAAATTCTGATGTAGAAGTTATTATAAATCTGAATATCTCTATCAGTAGGCTCTGATACCATGTAAAAGAATAAAGATCTCTAATAGAGAGATATAAATATCTACCTTTATTATTTTGATTATACCTGGCAGTATACAAATATGATATTATCAATATCATATGAGTGCTGACCGATTCTGAATTCAATTCTAACTCAGGGCCAATAACATTATAATGTTTGATTTTAACACTACTGATTTAGTATGACTTGAAGGTGTTTATGACTGCAAACTAAAATCGCTTAACAAGGGAGATCATTTTCGAATTGATTGATGTCTTTCTCCATTGCCGATTGCTTATAATATATGCAAGTTACAGGTTCATGATTCTTAGGATACGATTAGTTAATTAACCAATATTAAATCATAGCAATCGAAACCCTCAACGTAAGTGTAGATTAGTGTAGATTTGTGTGTGTGTGTGTGTGTGTGTGTGTGTGTGTGTGTGTGTGTGTGTGTGTGTGTGTATGTGTGTTTGTGTGTGTGTGTCTGTGCGTGCGTGCGTGTGAGTACAAACCACAAAATCATATACTTAGAATATATACAGTATTCTTCACTTATGTTGAAGCTATACTTTAACATAGAAGTCTTTGTGCCCCAATGGTAGAGGTTTTTCTTATAGAATAGAATAGAAATCATCTACTTCTGGAAGTCTTTGTGCCCCAAAGGTAGTGATTTTTCTTATAAATAAATAAACATGACTTAGAGTCAAACCGATACGCTTTCAATCAACCTTTGAGTTGGTGTTGGTTTATCGGTATCACCGTTTCTAGCTGCTAGATAGAAGTGTAGTTAGAGATTTCATCTTACCCATTACTCGCTCCATGGGTAAGTGGATTCTTTTCTGAAAGATAAGAGGTAAAATAGTGGTAACACCCCTTACAAAATCTCTCAACTTCTTGCTTACCTTGAGTTGATCCAAGGAATGGCAAGAAGAGGGAGCCTTCCCTTTAGTGTAGGCAAGACTCTATCTCACACGTTGTGGCTAGTCATCCTATTTTGCAAATGGATTTTACCCAAAACTGTCGGTTGCAAAATATCCACCCAACACACCCCATTGTGGAATGGTCCTAAATAGTTGTATATGGTTGAAAATAAGTCTAATAGAAATTTATCCTAGAAGGATTGTCTCACTGCCTCTTCCCAAGCTAACTTGGTTATTGCCGATAAGGGTGTGGAGGGTGTTGTTGTCCCTTTGAATGTTGGGACTTTAGTTGTTTCTTTGACTCCCAATTTTGATGCATTGGTTGCATCTCAAGGTAGTGCTTCTTGTGATAGACCTTTTACTAGAGACTGTTTTCAGACTGTTGAGAGACATGTTGTTGATGGCGCTCCTTCTCAAGATGTTGCTAGCCCTATCTCTAGTTCTTCTGCAAGTGGTGTTGGTCTTCACTCTTAAGGATTTTGAATGTCCAGCGCCAAATAATTTAGCTTAGTAGGACGAGGTTGCTAAGAAAGACGATGATTGAATTACAATGAAGGTTAACAAATCTAAGATGTCTACGCCCTCCTTTGATATGACCCTTTGCTCCCACAAGGGTATGGCTAAAAGCAATTCTTAATTTGTGGATGTTGGGGTCGGGGTTTCCTCTAGTCCTTTGCTTTGTTCTTAGCTGCAACTTAATCTTTTTGTGCAACATTTGTTTCAAGTTGTGTGAGTCTGTGGTAAAAACCTAGGCTTGGTCATAAAACCCTCGGCTTGGTCTTGCACCAGTTCATGTTGTGGGCTTTAATGATTTGTCTTTTAAGACTTTTGTGAAGGGTTTCAAGCCCCTTCAAATCCTATTTTTCCTTTAAACAAAAACTTTATAAGTGCAAAATTAAGTGAAATCTAAAGTTGTCCAAAAATGCACAATGGTAATAAGTTTAGCTTGAGGAGGATGTATTATCTCTCCCTTGACATAAATTCAATTATCATTATTTAAATAAAATTTCTCAAAAGCCCCTCCCACTACTATTATTACCTTTGCCTAAATGAAGGCATAACGCTTCTATCAACTTGATCAAGAGGTCTTCTTAAACAGACTAGAAGCATTACTGACCATAAAACTTCAGTTCCACATTCTTGCATCATTAATAAATACTTACACAATCGATAATAATACAATTTATCAGATCTATCAATTTTGATGTGATCTTGCATCCAACACTTTATTTTGATCTTTAGTTGTGGCTTTATATGCATCTATGTTCCCCCGAGTTTCCAAGATAGGGATGGTAGGGGACAACAGGATGGGTTTCCAGGATGGCAAAAAAAATTGATGATTTTGGGGACGACGAGGGACGGCTATATAACGATAGGGATAGTTAAAATATATAGAGAAACTTAAAATATTTATATGAAAACATGGATAAAGCATGTTCTTATACATAGTAGAACCTTAATATATAAGAATCAGCAAAATTCATTTGCCAAATTTGTGTTACTTTGAGAGTTAAGCTCTAATTTGTTCTAGAAGTCAAAGTCCCCAAGGTGTCCCCATGTCTCTGAGACGTTTCCAGTGTAAAGTTTATGCAAATTCTTCTTTAATCAGACTGATATAATGCCTTTCTATGTGCTTAAGATAGTCTTGTATATATGGACCTATATATGGAAGTGATACTTATAGTATAATATCTATTCTGAAATGTTCTTAACCTTCTGCAGAAAATCGTACAAGGCAGTAATGAAGAGAAGCAGACTTTAATGTATCTTGTGTGTTCTGTATCCTCACACTTACCTTATGTTTATATTGTACCCAAGAGGCATGTCCTTGCAAAGGACATGACTCTTCTAGGTCGGCCCTTAATTGCTCTCTTATAATCGGCGTCTAATCAAGGAGACATATGTTAATATCTAAACTAACCAAAAATGATTAGTTAGCCTTTAAACTATGTTGCCCAAAGTTGACACCGATAACTATAAAGGAGAAGACAATTATTTATAGGCTTTATTTCTAAGGGATTTCATGCATTCTCAGATCTGTACGATCTGTAGAATCATATCAGAATGATTTCATAGTTACAGAATTAACATCCGGGTCTGGGACAGCTAAAAATATAGGGGGGACACGTCCCTGAGTAACAATCATGTGCATCAAATAAAGATAAGAGCATTTACAAGGGAGTTTCTTGGAGGTACATGGTTCATCAAACAGTGAAACACAGAAGAGAAGTCATTGTGTTATTGATTTGTAAGTATGGCTGAGCAGTATGGAAGAGTGAATAACTGGTTTCAAATCATACCGGAAACTGCTGGGCAGCCTTTCGTGCATGATCTAGTTAAGGCTTCTTCTCTTCGCCCTCAAATAATAAGAATCTAGCCTAAGTATTAACCATGAAATCAATTAATGAGGTCCATGTCATGTTTAGTAGAGTGTGTGGTGTAATTCAAATTTCTGAAGGCTCGTTTAAAATAAAAAAATTAAGTTGTCTTACATCCTGTCCTTTCCAACTTGTAATACATAATACCATGTCAATACTGAGTTAAAAATAAGGTGCATTTATATGCAATGGTAAGAGAATGGACTTCTTTCCAATATTTACAGTGCTAGTTTTCTTTGTAATTTAAAACATAAAATTCAATGATATTGATAGATTTTCAATTTTCCATTTCTATCGAACCACAACTGAGAATCAATCTATAGGAATATCAAGCAATTTGAATCTACTTTATCAATGTAGGAATAACTTTCTTGCAACATATATGAATATAGCCATCTATCATTTCACAAAAATTGCCAAAGGATACAGAACAAACAATGCATTTTTCTCTTCTAAAGAATTTCCTGTGTATGTCTTAAAACTTTGTACAGCAATTAAGAAAAGGAAATTAACATCAGATAAAGCATGCAAGTTGATACTGCATTATTAGTCCAGGAGTAATCTTATTGCAACCTATATAAACACAGCCACCTGCCATTTCACAAAAATTGCTGAAGGATTTAGAAGAAATATTGCATTTTTATCATCTTAAGAACTTCCTGGCCCGTCTTAAAAAACTTAATACAGCAATAAGTTAAATGCTTTCATTATTCAACTTTGGCTCAAGCAACCTATAAAGTGCAAAACTCAGGACGCCAGGGCCATGTACATATGACCCACAATGTTATATACCAAAATATTAATATTAATAGCCTACATATACAGCAGCATTAACAATGTAACAGTCATCATTTTTATCTCCCATGGCTTCCAAGCAAACTCCACTGGAGCACACTAACCCACCATCTACTACCTCAACACTCACAATATTACCACTGCAGAAATAAACGACACTTACATCAGAAAGGTTGCCAGCTGGCCCATAGGATAAGTCACTCCTCAATTGAATTATTCAACCAAGCTTGTAAAGTCCTAATACCATTCCAATAATACTAGCAAATATATTATGTAATTTAACACTGCAGAAAAAAAATAAGGCTCAAGTTTGTATCTCTGTGTGCAGAGGGATGACCATATTTGCCACTGAGGCAACACTGATCTAATTGCAAACCTCTAGTCACACGACTGTCATTTGTTTATCCATCTTGCGATTACATATTGCAAAAACTGACGTCTTCAAAAGCAGGCATCACCTGTCTACACATAAACTCTCAAATCATTCTATTTGGATCCTTATCACATACACGTTCTCAAAAAACGTATGCCCCATTGGGATTTATTAAAACATAAGTAAAATATTCTTTCTTGCATTGTAGGCACTACATATCTGCTACACGGCCCAACAGTAAGACAAACCTTTTTAATTCTGTGTTATTAAACGCTCTTGGAATTACAGACTGTGCTTTAGTTTGCTAAAATCTTTAATCAGAAGACAGCTATCTTTTCAATATTTGAAGCTATAAGTTCTTGCACTCTCATGCACACAGAACGAAGTAAGAAAAACCCTGATATTTACAAAATGTTTGCTCAGAGACCCAACAGCTTGTCCTTTGCAAGTGAATCAGTTGCAAATTGTGATTACTAAAAAGCTCATCTGAGTCAAATATGCTCTAGGCAAAAATTGTCAACAGCATTATACTAGCACCTATTGCAAACAAATATGACTGCACTCGATATCATGTGTTCACAGTCAGTCAAATGTCTTAACCATAGCTGTTAATTGCAATGGCCTAGCCGAATAATGCCCCCCCCCCCCCCCCCCCCCCCCCACCATAAATAATGAATGGTGGGTGGCGCCAGTGGGCTATAGAATGGCATTCATAATAATAGTTGGGGCGGCCCTACTCCTACTATTTTCAAGGCAAGGATCTGCCCTTACCTTAGAATAGTAGGGGAATCAAAGTAAGCACGTCTTTACTACAATTAATATATCGCTCAGGGCCCCCGAGCAATCGCCTTCCTTGCCTGGCCCTGGCCCTTATAGTCAAGTACTCGGTACCACCCATTCATAGATACAGACTCAACCTTAGACGACTGTAGTTAGGAGAAGGAAGCGTACTATCGATCCCTAAGCGAATCAGGGGGAATCAAAGAAACTTTTCAATTGATACATTCTTCTTTAACATAAAAACAATCACTAAGAGTATTTATTGTCTCAGGATTACCAAAGTGCTATTGAACAACTGTGTATAGAAGAGAAAATAACGATTAGCTTTGCACCAGATTCTCTTTAGAACGGATTCCTTATGTCTTGATTCCATCTATAAGTTGTGCCTACTTAAAATACATTTGGTGGAGTGGGGCAGATAGTAATGGCAATTTCTGCGATTGGAAAATGAGAAGAGGGGAAGATGGTGACCAAGATATAATTATATAAATTCTTTCCCTCCTTGCTTTGGTAGAGCTTCCACTTCCCACCATATTCTTATAATTATATTTCAGTACACATTTTTTTACAGTTGGAACAATTGTACATAATAGCTTCTGGTTTAGACTGTATGTTTTTATCCTCAATGTTTTAGTTCAAACTCCGTGATCTTTCATCGCGAAGTAAACAAGAAAAGAAAATTGTGAGATTGTTTGCAGATCAAGCCAAATAAAAAGGTGGGGAAAAGTAATTGGGTATGAAAACCGAGAAGACCAAAGAGGAGGACAGGCTAGGGTAACTCATAAAATATTTTTAAAACAGGGGGCAAAAAAGAAAGGTAACTTAACAATAATTTATATTACAAAAATAGGATAAATATTAAAATATAATTTATGTTTTATAGTGGCGAATCGATCTGCCCTGCGGAAAGCGACAAAACAAGAGAGAACATAAAGGCAAATTAGGGCAGCGGTGAAAAGAAAAATCAGATCAGCACACCACATCAAGGATAGACAACTGCAACAGACCCAGGCAACGCCAGTGCAACCCGACCTAGCAGAGATAAATTCTAATGTGAATGGCGAGGAAAGCTTAGCAGGGCGCAATATATTTCCTGAGTTTGGTGTTGATCCCAGGACAAATTTGAGGTGAAGAATAGAGTACAAAATCGATTCATCGCCATTACTTTTGGTCCTCTATTACAATCACCTGTTACCCACAACATCGATTCATTGCAAGGTCAATAATTTTGTGAAAGACCGTCATTTGTAGCAGTGTCCCAAGGAGCCATCTTAAAGAATATTGTGAGTGCCAAATATTTTATTTTATCTGTTCTTTTCTTTTTATTAAATAAATGAATGTCAGTAAACTTTTAAATGATTATCAATGGTGGTATGATATTCTTTTGGCTCTGTAAAACGTTTCTGATCCGGAGTTATAAATCGGTAAAATCTATTTCGTCCACATCTGAAACGATACCCGTCAAAAGCTTATCGAATTAGGGTTTTATTCATTAAAAATACATTGAAGAATTTTTCACACTGAATGTTTCACTGACTTTCTCATTCACACTAACCACAACAATTGAATTATAAGAAAGAAAGAACAGAAAACGTATGGATTTTTCAACAGTACCTGACATTCCAAACAGTCCAGCAACAAAATAACCGAAAAACAGAGAATAAACCAATAGATGATATTATTTTTAAGGCACATGTAGAATCTTTTTACCATCTCAGAATCTGCTAACCTCCAGCTCCTCATGCAGCGCATAGCTTGTGAATAGAGGGAAAGGATGGGAATTGACCTGTGACAGATCGAAGAACTGACTTCCACCTGGGCCAAAGAGAACTCATCCTACCCAAGCTTCCTTCGACAGTCAAATTCAAACCTTAACCAGGCAACCACATTGAACTTGCATTCTGTCGAGATCTGAGCACAACAAAAATTAGAAGACAGCGAAAAAATAAAAAATAGAGAAAATCAGAAGACATCAACAGACAGTCATTGGACCAAAAATAATTTATAGCAAATCAAGCTAGCAATAACATTCTCAGTTAAGGGAAAGAAAATGAGATGGCCTCTGCGCTAAGAGAAAAATATGCAAATTCAGCAAGGTTCAGCCATCGTGAAGAACTCAATAGATATCTTAGACAATCACATTTCTTCTAGAGGCCACGATATGCAGTACCCTTCCTCCAGTCCCTCAGCACTCAAACTGTCGTGGAAGATGATCAGGGAGAATGGGCGGTAGTTCAATCTTGCCGATTGCGCAAATATGATGCTAGAAGATCAAGATCAGAGGCAGAAGGAACCTGAAACCCTATTCAAAGGTTCCCCCTAAGCATGGAGTCAAAAGCAATAGCAACCTTAACTCAAATTCTTTCTCCATTGTCCGGAGCGAACACCAAACCCCCAAGAAGTCGACAACAATGCATCCTCTAGCTTCAGAACTGGAAAAGTCTCTGAGTGACAAAACTGGGATCAAAATAGATGATCACCTTGTTTTGAATTTGATAGGTCATTCGGTGGAATACATCCAATGTCAATGCTGGAAATATGGATTTTTTGCTCAATGGATTGGCCCTGATATGGATATAGATGCTATAGTCAAATGGATTAAAAAGCTATTACGAAATCATATAGACTTGGCAATTATGGAAAACGATTTTCTTTACATAGTTTGTGACAGTTTAGATTTTAAAAATAGTCTTCTTAAGGGGAAACCCTAGTTTTCAATGGCTATCCCTTCAAAGTTTTGGACTAGGAACCCTTTTTCGATCCAAGGAATGAGGGAGATTTCAAAGTAGATCATGCAGTAATTTTACCAAATCTCCCAATAAAGCTAAGTGTCAGGGAAACACTTAAAACTTATAGGTAATACTCTAGGATCTTTTTCAGGATTTGTAGAAACTGATCTTAAGTGCTCCAATCCAATTATTATTGTTACTATGAATGTTAACATATTAAAACGTAAACCGTTGGATATTAATATCAATGGTAAAACCATTTCTATCGAACCTAGATTTGTCGAAGGTTCCTTTCAAGAAGACCTGATTCTTTGCAATCTTCCTTCCCAGCCTCCAACCTACTCAGTAGATGCTACCCCTACCTCGAATGTTCAGGTCATTCTTCATGAGGATGGAGGAGGCTTCTATTTTCACATGGCTGAAGAATGGGAAGAACGGGAGTTTAGGGATCCCCAGTATCCAAACATTTTGTGGACTGGGTCCATAGGGTTGGTTTGTTGGAAATTGAATGCTCCTCGGACTCATTCACCTGGAATAATAGGAGCACGGGATTTTGAAATATTACTGAAAAGCTTGATAGGTTCTTCATTCATGGGGATTTATCTGCCTTATCTATTTCATCTGTATCTGAAGTTAAACCAGTTTTCAGATCAGACCACTTCCCTGTTGAGCTTCAAATTATTGAGGACAAAAGACCAAGTAACTACCTTTTTAGGTTTGAACAAATGTGGCTTAAGGATCAGAATTGTCTTAATTTGATTAAGTAATGGTGGAATGAAACCAAAGTATCTGGCTCCAAACTTTTTGAGGTGGTAAGTAAGTTGGAGATTATTAAATGAAAACTGAAAAGAATGGAACTCGGATTTCTTTGGCAGTATCTTTGACGATAAACTAACCCTAGAGGATAAATTGGGATCTCTCAACAAAGAGGTTTTGGAACATGGGATGGGTTTACCCTAGTTCCTTGAAGAGAAGAAGTTCATGCAATAGTATGATGCCCTAGCTAAGGAGGAACTCTTCTGAAGGCAGATGTTAGGGAAGCCTGGTTAGAGGCAAGGGACAAGAACACAAAGTGCTTTCATAATAGTACCAATCTAAGGAGAATGAATAACCATATAACATCTATCAAAGATGGTGAAGGTCAAATTACGGATTCTCGAGTAGATATCTGCTCGGCAGCTATCTCATATTTTGATCACATCTATAACAATACAAAAATCTCCAACCTTAGGATCCAGAAGGATATTTTAGCCTCTATTCCCAAACTTATCTCTGAGGAGAAAAACAAAAAGCTAATGCAAAAGCTCACTAAGCAAGAAACTGAGATAGTTCTAAATCTTATGAACCAAGATAAATCACTTGGGCTTAATGGCTTCCCAACAACCTTTCAGAAATGCTAGGATTTTTAGGTGACGACATAACAAGTGCTCTAGAAGGAGTTAGGAGCTCAGGTAAAGAATTGAGAGAAGTAAAAAATACCTTTATTACTCTCATCCCTAAAAAAGAGAAACCAAAGTCTTTTGATGACTTTCGACCTATAGAACTCTGTAATGATTTTTACAAATTGCTTACCAAGACTTTGGCTAACCGACTTCAATTGCTCTTACTGAACTTTATTAGTGAGGATTAGATTGGTTTTTTCCCTGGTCGATCGATTTATGATGGATTTATTATAGCAAAGGAAGTGATACACTCTGTCCAAATCAACAAAAAACCAAGTCTGTTGATCAAACTGGACATCAAAAAGGCATATGATAGAGTAGACTAGAGATTCCTATGTAAATGTTTGGAAGCTTATGGTTTCTCCAAGCAATGGATAAACTTGATCTTTGAATGCATCTCAACGCCAAAATTATCTATCCTAATTAATAGCTCTCCAAAGGCCTTCTTCAATATTTCATGAGGTTTAAGGCAGCAAGATCCAATCCACCCATTTTTGTTTATCCTTATGGCTGATGCTTTAAGCAAATCTTTGTCTAATGCTAGATCTTTAAGTCAAATTAGAGGCATTTCTATTACAAGTGATTTAGAACCGAATACGAATCAGCATTTACCACGCTTTATGATCAGAGCATGATTGAGGAGGCTACTACTACTCTAAATGGAATCTTAACATAATACTCTTTGGTCTCTAGTCAAGAGATCAAGAAAGATAAATCAGACATCATTTCTTTAACACCTAGCCAAGTGCACAAGATCATATCTGTGATATTTTCGACTTCAATAAGGGATCCCTTCGTTGTAAATACTTAGGGTTACCTTAAAACTTTGGTACTTGATCAGCCAAATTATGGGATCTTAATTTAGAGAAGCTTCAAAAAAGAGTGGCAAGATGGAAAGGCAAATGACTCTCATCTGCAGGAAGAGTTACTTTAGTTCAATCAGTCTTATTAGGCCTACCTATCTACCAACTTTCCTATCTGGACTTGCCAAGTAGTAAACTATATGAAATTAATAGGCTTCTTAGAACTTTTTCAGCAAGGGTTGGATGAGAAGAAAAAGTTCCCCCTTGTATCCTTGGATCAAGTTTGTAAACCAAAAGAGCAAGGTGGGACTAGTATCAAGAATATCAAATTACAAGGTAAGGCTTTGGGAGCCAGACTAGCATGGAGAATGCTAAAGTTCCCAAACCTATAATCGGTGAGGATCCTCTGCCACAAATACCTTGCCTCTCTGGTTCCCTCTAATCTATTTAGAGAAGCCAATCCCCCTAAAGGCTCAAGAATTTGGAATTCCTTGCTTAAATGTAGATCTGTCATTTAGAATAAGTTAACATCATATTTAGGGAATGGAGAGGATGCACTTTTTTGAAATGACTGTTGGGGTGGTTACAAACCCTTAGACAAATTTCCTTCTCTCCTCCATTCAACGAGTCATTTAGAGTCCATGTGGGGTTCTAGAGTTAAGGAATCTGTAGTTTTTTGACAAGTCTTAAATGGCACTGGAAAAGCTTGGATGAGGACATTCCTTTAAGCGAGAAGGACTTTCTAAAGAATATGCTATCCTCTAAGAAAATTTCATTTCAGGGAGGTAAAGATTCCCTTATTTGGGATGGATGCAAGAGCAGCATTTATAGTTCTAGGATGGGTTATAAGCTTATAAAATCCTCCCTAGGGTTCTCTATGAGTCCCCTTCCCACTAATCTCTACTAGAATAAATTCAGCCTTCCCAAGGAAGGAGTGTTCACCTAGATTGTTCTCCACAATAGAGCCCTGAAAGTAGATAGGTTTAGGAGAATGGGCTACCACTGTCCTAGTAGATGCCCCCTTTATGAATCGGAAGAGGAATCAGCAGATCAACTTTTCCTTAATTGCCCATTCTAAAACTATTGCTAGCGGTGGTTGTGTTCTAAGTTAGGGTCAAGTTCGGCCTTCCCTAACTCCATCATAAGTTTCCTTTCAGGTTGGCCCTTGCCGAAACTGGATAGCATTTACAAGAACCTTTGGATCTCCTCTCCTTCCATAATTCTTTGGGAACTATGGAAGGAGAGAAATAGATGAATATTTTAGGACAAGAAGATGGACATTGATCATCTTGTCAATAAAATTGAAGCCTCGATCATTGAATTAACAAACAATTGATTGATGTCTATGATACCCAATGGAGCAAACATGTCTCATTGGGATGAGATGTGTGATAGATGGATTGGATTAAAAATTCCATTCCCCCCCCCCCCCACCCGAGGAAGGAGGACCTTCAAAGTAACATAATTAGGCAAGAATGTGTTTGGAAGGCAACTAAGAGAGGATGGTATAAGCTCAATTTCAATGGAGCATCTAGGGGGAATCTTAGTAAGGCTAGTATAGGATGCAGCATTCATAATGATGAAGGGATTGAGATTGCATGTATAGCCAAAGCAATTAGGGAAGCCACCAACAATTGTGCAGAAATTTCAGCTTTAGTAGAGGGTTTGGGTCTTTGTAAGGAATTGGGACTTTAAGAATCTAGAAATTGAAGGTAATTCATACATAATAATCAATGCCCTCAGGAAAGGCTCCCTCGCTAACTAGAGATAGATGCACAGTTATCCAAAGCCCTAGTGCTTTGTAATTATATTGACAAAGTTTTAAACAACAATATATATCATTAAGGGAATAAGAGGGCAGGTGAATCAGCTAATCAGCGAGTTGATCTTTCAATAAGCTAAGGTAGATAGTCTTTATATATAATGAAGATAGGACATCATAAAAGGGATAAATATGATGACGAATATGGTATTTATGCAAGTGAGATCTTGCTAAAAAGGCAATTTGTTTTGGTAATAATGTTTGGATACCTTAGCAACAAAGGATGAAAGGATCTCAAATGAGGAGGAACCTCCATCCCCTTCTTTTATGCCTACCGATTGACTCTTTATCTGGGCTACGTTCTTTTCAATTAGTTTTTAATTAAACAAATGCTTCTTATGTTCATTTGTATTTTTTGTACCTCTTCTTTGTTTCGTTAATAATAGTTCTTAGTCCTCTTATATCTCATTTTAAGCTATATAGCTTTTAAAAATGACAAATTCCAGATTTGTGATTTTATTACATTACGAAATAACAGATTAGCAAAGTTGACCAGGAGTTGTTTGGTTGTTTGGCTATGTTGTTTGAGGACTGAACTGGATGAAGGGAATTTAATTGGTCTTTAGAATGTGGGAAGAAAATTCTGATTCACATATTGTAGCTCACTTTTCTATCTTTCAAATGATAGGCAAAACTAAAGGACTTCTACCCAATTCTATCCTCTCAGTGCCTATCGAATTGGGTTGTAATATTTTACTATTTTAATCAATGGCTTAGGCCTCTTGCTTATCAAAAAAAAAAGGTAAGTTAGGAAAACTAAAAAATAAGAAAGATAAATTAAGATAATTATCGAAGCAAAGAAAAGATGAAAACAACAATATGAAATTATGAGGAGAAATAGAATAACTAAATAGTAAGAAAAAATGAATCAATTAATAAACTTAAAAAAGAAAATATAAAGGAAAAAAGGAGGCTAAGGTAAAAAGTAACACAAAAAAATTAAAATTAAAACAAGAGGGAAAGGAAGGAACCAAGGAAAACAGAAAATGAAGAGGGACCAGAAGAGGTGAGGGGACAACTCAAAGGAGTGAGGAAGGGTCTAGGTGGGTTATTGTGGATTTTGAGGCAGACTAACAAGGGTTGCCAAAAGAGCTTATACTCCATCCGACATCACGATTAAGGTTGGAGGGATGGTGGTTAATTTTGATAGCTTCTTTAAATTCCCTTATATAGAAATGATCTTTTGTGGCTAAGATTCAAGTGTCTTCTAATGGGATTTGTGTTTGGTTAAGCATAAATGCTCCGCCAGTAATGATTTTTCTATTCAAATGCGGATTATGTCTACATCAAGCTTTTTAATCTTTGAGCTAATAGAACGACTTGTTTCACCAACACGTGGTATGCCACATAAGCAGGTGACATTGTAGACCCCAACACGTTGGAAAAGGTTCAAGGGGTCTTTAGGGGCAGGTATTCGATTTCTAAGAGTATGAATGGGCCTAAAGCTGCAACGAAGGCCACCTTTTTTATTAAAGAGAGGCCTTCAATGAATGGGATGGGGGTATGCAAGGAACACTTCTTTGGGTTAAAAAAACACATTAGAACTAGCTTCTTTGATAGCCTTAAGGAGATGCTTTCTTTACATGTTTAATTTGAAGACCTTTGTGAGATGAGCCATCTCTCAGTGGTCAAGAGATCTAGGTTATCACTATCAAATATCATGAAGGCTCGAGTGAACAAGGTTCTAATGATGCCCGTTTTGGGGGGCACATGATGATGGGAGGAAGCATGAAGATAAAGATCAATGTGGGTAGCCTTGAGGAAGACTTAGTGGACTAAGGAGGCATATGGCTTACTAGCAAGCAAGAGATTGACAAAGGGGATTTGGTTATTGGAATATCAATTAAAAAAGAACAAAGAACTATTCTTTGACTCTCTGTACAACTCTTAGAATTATAGTAAAGAAGTCAAGAAGAATGTAGAAACTAGCCCATCATTCCTTCTGATAATGATGATGACCCAGTTTCTTTCTTTGTCTGTATGGGTTGGGATTGGTTTTTTGTGCTCTTCATTTTGGGGTGTTGTGGCTTTTTGCGGATGTTTTTGCATGGTTTGGGGCTCTGGCTTTGAATGGTTTTGTCCATTGGGTCAAGCATCCTACTTTTGCAGTTGTCTCATGCTCAGTTTTGGTAGTTGGGCATGTTGCAGATGAAAAAGTTATCTTCAGCAGCTCTTTTCCTTTGTGGACATCTCTCCCCTTGCCTATTGTTCTGAGCTTATTCACTGTTATACTAAGCAAATGATATACATGAAATAATAAAATAGATAGAAGTGCATACTAGATATAGGAGTAAAATATATTTTTATTTGGCCATGAATACATTACAAAGAAGACCAGAGATGGTCAGCCAAGGATTACAATTACCCAACGATACTATTATTCATCCCTTGGTGGTACACGGAATATTTAAAGGACTTGGCAATTGCCAAGAGGAACACATTGTTAACCAAATAACACAACTACCTAAGAGTGATAACAAAATTAATACGGATGATTAATACATTGGCGGATAACTAACATAACAAACATAACAAAAGGCATGTTGAGCCGACTATAAAGTTTTTGGCTCTTCTTTCTGCTTGGTGTTGTTTTCCCCCTTCTCGTGCTTGTGGGTTCCTCTATTCCCTCCTTAGTCATAGTGGGGCTTGTTCTTCCCATGTGGTTGCGATTCTAGCACTATTTTGTGGTGGTTTCCAACCTTGTCTGTGTTTGGTGGGAAGAACTTTTATCTATAGTTGTCAACTTGCCCTTTCCTTGCTTCCGTTTTGGGTGTCTTCTCCCCATTCTATTTCTAGCTTTTTGCTATGGAGAGGGGTTCTTTGGGGTTTTGTTTGTTGGAGCCCTAAGAATTTTTATATGAGCTTGTTCTTCCTCAACCTTTGTTTTTTGGGCTTTGTTTCCTTCTCTTTGCTAGCAAATCTCTATGTTTCCCCACTATCCCATTCCCATGTTGGTACTCTAAAGGTGTTCTCTTCTATTGAGGTGGGGATCATTTTGGTGGCTTTAGGTTGGAGGCTCTCTCTGCTTCTTTCTTACCCCTCTGCCACTCCTTTTGAGGTGGTCGTGTCCCCTATGGAGGTGGGGATTGACCTTGTGTGAATGGTTGGAAATGGCTATTTGAGGGCTTTTCCTTTCTCAAGTTGCTAGAAGGTGGATTTGTGGCGAGGCTAGTGTTGCTTGCAAGTGTTCTCAGTTGTCTCTATTGAGGTGGGAACCTCTCATAGTGAGGTTGAAAGGAGCTTTATTGATGATGGGATTTCTTGCTTGTGGGTTTTTGTTGTTGTCTTTCCCTACCTAGTTTTGGGAGCCATGTTAAAAACCAACTCTAAGGTTATGGGAGCCTTCCTAAAACCCACTGATCAGGTTAAGGCATCCTAAAAAACCCTTTTAGTAAGCTTCTTCCTATCAAATCTTGAGGTTTTAATTTCAAGATTTTGGATGTTAAGGTTGTGGGAGCCTTTGTAAAACCCACTTTTCAGATTGTTAACGCTTGGGAGCCTCTGAAAAACTCTATGGTATTCTTCCTTGTTTGGGAGCTCTTTTCTCTCTAGCGAGCATTTGTTATTCTATCTTGTTCCTTGTGGAGACTAAGGTTATGGAAGCCTTTCGAAAACCTGTTGTTCAGGTTATGGGCTAAGGTAAAAAGTAATACAAGAAAAGACAAGAAAATATGAAGGAAAAAAGGAGGCTAAGGTTAAAAGTAACATTAAAAAATTAAAATTAAACATAAAAAGAATAAAAGGGAAAAATAAAAATGCAAAAAGATGACCTTGAAATATATATTAATGAACTTAAAAAGTAAGAACATATAAATAAACTAAAATAAATGAAGGGAAGTCAAAAGAAGAAAAACCAAAAGAAGACTTAAGAAGGGGAAAAAAAAAAGAAACAAGTATTGAAAAGATAAATTAAGGAAATAAAGAAGAAAAGGACTAAACAAGGAAAAGAAAAGACAACATAAATAAAGCAAAGAGCCAGTAGAGAGACAAAAAACCCAAGGTGAAAAAGAGACAACGAGAACGACTAGGCAACTAAAAGGATCGCAAAGGGGAGAGAGATAGGTGTAACAAGAGGGAAAGGAAGGAACCAAGGAAAACTGAAAAGGAAGAGGGACTAGAAGCGGTGAGGGGACAACTCAAAGGAGTGAGGAAGGGTCTAGGTGGGATATTGTGGATTTTGAGGCAGATTAACAAGGGTTGCCATCCGACATCACAATTAAGATTGGATGGATGGAGGTTAATTTAAATAGCTTCTAGAAATTGCCTTAAATAGAAATAATCTTTTGTGGCTAAGATTTGAGTATCTTCTAATGGGATATAGTGTTTGGTTAAGCATTAATGCTCTGCATGCAATGATTTTTCTATTCACTCATGGATTATGTTCACATCATGTTTTTTAATATTTGAGCTAATAGAACGACCTGTTTCGCCAACGCATGGTATGCCAGTCACGTACTAATATCATTCCTCTGAAATGTATATGTAATTCAAATAGAGAACAATCATTAAGTACTTATTATAATCTGTTCTCCTTATTAATGTCTTTTCTCCTGCTCTTCTAATGATTGAATGAATAGATGTGGACACTTATATGATTCATGTTTGAATGATGAATTGATTGATTTGATAGACATTTAATGATTGGTTTTGTTTCCAAGATTTGATTTGATTGCTTGTCTATTCATTTTGTTGAATTGGTCTTTGCTAAGTGACAGATTGTTTGATTCAACCTTTCATGATTCATAGATTGCTTGATTGCATGATGCATTAGTTGTTAAGAATTTTAAGAATGTTAGCATGTGTGAAATTGAATCCATATTCTTTAATCTATACTCAATCTCATTATACATAATTGATTCATTAATTATATACATATAATAGTATGTGTGTGTGTGTGTGTGTGTAAAAGATTATATCGAATCCAATAATGTATATTCCTTTGTATAGTTTCTCATAGCCAATTGTAATCTATAATCACGTAGAGGCTATTGATAATTTATTGTCATCGGCTGTTGATAATACCTTTGTCTTATTGTTATCGGCAGTTTATTATTGCCAACTAAGGTTATTGCTATCAACTGTGGATATACTATTTGTTAGCGGCAGATAATATACTGCTTGATCACTGTTGTTAATAAACCATCGTGACTTTTGATTGTAATGGTCACCGTGTCTATTCACTCCCTCACCCGACTATATAATATGATAGACTGCAATGGAGAGGAGACCAATAACAACGGCAGTCTTACTCTCTCATCACAGTCTACTATATATATATATATATATATATATATATATATATATATATATATATATATCTGTTACATTTACATTTATTCTTCCACTTCAGTACATTATTTCATTCATCAATAACATCAAGTATTGAGAATATAACACTATCACTGAAATTCAACTTCTGTATTATTTAGTCATATTGAAATTGAGATTTACACCAATCAAGACCTCAGCATATTCAGATTTACATGGTATCAGAGCCAAATTGGTAGAGAAATCTCAATTTTTTGAAGGAAGAAATAATGGCAACTAACGTCAGAGTGGAAGACAGACTTGAAGGTGCATCAAATTTCTTCTCTTGGAAAACATGTATCATTAAGATTTTGGAAGAATTGGAACTTGAAGAATACATTGAAAAAGATATCCCAATACCTCAAGATGAAACCGAAAAACTCACCTGGAAAAGACGTAATAATAAAGCTAGGAAAATCATTGTTGATTCAGTTAAAGATTACACCCTTCCTTCCATATCAGAGATCAAAAGTGCATATGAAGTACTCAAGACCATAAAAAATACATTTGAGATAAATAACTCAAGTAGACTAATCACCTTAAAATCTAAATTACTGAATACTAAAATGGAAAAAGGAGATTCTATTCACTCTTACTTTGAGAAAATTTCTAAACCGAAAAAACAATTATCTTCCATTGGAAACAAAATAGAAGATCAAGAACTTTCATTAATAGCTCTTAGAGGGCTTCCAATGTCTTGGGATACTTTCATACAAGTTGTAAACAAACCTTCAATTCCTACTTTTGATCAATTGAAAAATGAATGCATAGCAGAAGAATCAAGGCTAATCTCCAGAGGGATCACTTCAAATCAAGAGGGAGAAAATCAAGCTCTTCACACTGTCTCGAACAAAAGAAAGAGGAAATTCAATAAAAGGAAATTTAATAATAATAATAAAAAGAAGTTTAATAAAGATCATTCTCATGTTAAGTGTTTTAAGTGTGAGAAAATAAGACACATCTCCAGAAACTGTCCAGAAAGAGAAAATTCTAGCCTCCCTTGCTGAAACAAAGGAAGATGAAAATCAACTATACTATTCTGCACTTTCAAGTGAAGTAAATTCAAATAAAGAAGCTTGGATCGTAGACAGTGGTGCATCCCGTTACATCTCTGGATTTAGAGATATGTTTGATACATTTGGAACTTATATCATTGAAGGAGTTACAATTGGAGACAATTCTACCTATCCTGTAAAAGGTATTGGGACATGTTCTATAAAATTAAAAGACGGAACTACACTAAATCTTAAAGATGTCTTATTTGTACCAGGCATAAAAAGGAACCTAATTTCTATCTCAAGTCTAACCGATGATGGATATCATGTCACCTTCAACAAAGACAAAGTACTATATTGGCCTAATAACTCAAATATGAAAAATGCTATTATCATAGGGTTCAGATTTGGAACATTATATAGATTAAGCAATATTCAAACTCAAGCTCTTAGTCTTGAAACATCCAATGTTAATGAATTATGGCATAGACGACTTGGGCACATTGGGTTTAGTTCACTTCCTAATTTAGACAAAATAACTTCTGGTACTCCTAAACTAGACTCATCTCATATAAGAACTTGCAAAGGGTGTGCTCTAGGGAAAATCATAAAAAAACCTTTTCCCTCTAGTGAACATAAGTCAAAAGCAGTTTTGGAACTAGTCCATTCAGACCTTTGTGGACCCATGCCCACACCTTCTCTAGGAGGTTTCCTTTATTACATATCCTTCATTGATGATTTTTCTCGGATGACCTGGATCTATTTCTTGAAAGTCAAAGAATCATATGAAGTCCTATCAAAATTTAAAACCTTCAGAGCATTAGTAGAAAATCAAACAACTAAAGGATTAAAACATTAAGATCAGACAATGGAGGAGAATATACATCTGATATCTTCAAAAAAAATTGTAATTCTGTTGGGATTAAGAGGGAGTATACAGTACCTTATAATCCTCAACAAAATGGAGTCGCAGAAAGGAAAAACAGAACTATCATTGAAGCTGCAAAAGCTATGTTACATGATCAAAATATGCATGCCTCATTTTGGGCAAAAGCTTCCAAGACTACAGTATATATTCAAAACAAATGTCCACATTCATTTCTAAAGAATACCACACCTGAAGAAGTCTTCTCAGGGACCAAACCAAATCTAAGTCATCGTAGAATATTCGGATGTCCTGTATATATTCAAATACCCAAAGGAAAGAGGAATAAACTTGAACCTTCTGGGAAGAGAGGTATATTTATAGGATATAGTGAAAATTCCAAGGGTTATAGAATTTACATTCCTGGACAAAGATCAGTTGAAATAAGTAGAGATGTAATTTTTGAAGAAGATTCTGCTTTAAAACTTTCAACCGGCATAGAAGATGAACCAATCTCAGATGATGAAGAAATTAGACAAACTGAAAATTAGAGGGAGCATACACCTGAAGAGAGAGAACCTGATATAACTAATGGGAAGAAAAGACCATTATGGGCAAGGAAGATGCTTGAAGAAAACAATGTGGAACCAAATGAGATCTCAAAAGAAAACAAGAGAACTCGAAATCAATCATGTTATACTGCTCTTATAACTGAGATAAACAAAAGCGAACCATCAACAGCTGAAGAAGCCCTAAAGTCACAAGAGTAGAAAGATGCCATGGTAGAAGAATACAATTCCATAATTCAGAATGATGTTTGGGATATTGTACCTAGGCCTAAAGACAAAACAGTGGTATCTTCAAAATGGTTATACAAAATCAAATATGCTGCTGATGGAAGTATTGAAAAACACAAAGCTAGATTTGTTGCTCGAGGATTCTCCCAGAAAGCTGGCATTGACTATGAAGAAACCTTTGCTCCTGTAGCTCGTTACACTTCTATAAGAACGATTATTGCAATTGCAGCATCAAAAGGATGGAAGATTCATCAAATGGATGTAAAAACTGCTTCCCTAAATGGGGTCATTAATGAAGAAGTCTACATAGAACAACCTAAAGGGTTCATCATAAAAGATAAAAAATTATATGTATGTAAACTTAAGAAAGCACTCTATGGTCTCAAACAAGCTCCTCGAGCTTGGTATGAAAGGATAGATAACTACCTTTCCAACCTTGGATACTCAAAAACTGAAGCCAACTCTAACATATACTTCAAAACCACAAATGATGGAATGGTAATACTTGTTCTATATGTTGACGACTTGCTAATAACAGGTGATGATAAATTAATTGAAGAATGTAAACAAGATCTAATAGCTGAATTTGAAATGAAAGATTTTGGGTTACTACACTACTTCTTGGGATTAGAAGTTAATCAAAAGAAAGACTACATTTTCTTACATCAACGAAAGTACACTCAAGATATTCTGACCAAGTTTGGAATGATGGATAGTAAGCCCTTATCTACTCCGATGGAAACAAACTTACACAAGCTAAAGGAAGAAGCATCAAAATCAAAATCTGAAGACATTGATCCCACTCTCTTCAGACAAATAATTGGATCACTCATGTATCTTGTGAATTCCAGACCCGACATATGCTATGCTACAAATGTCTTTAGTCATTTTATGTGTAAACCTAAGAAGATTCATCTTATGGCTACAAAACATATACTAAGATATTTACGAGGATCTACTGGCTTTCGATTAAAATATAAAAATGTTGAGATAAAGTTGGAAGGATATACTGACTCAGATTGGGCAGGTTGTTCCTCTAACTGCAAGAGCACTACAAGTTGTTGCTTCAGTCTTGGGTCAGCAATGATATCTTGGTTCAACAGAAAACAAACAGTTGTTGCCTTGAGTTCTACTGAAGCTGAATATGTAGCCGCTTCCATGGGAGCACATGAAGCGGTTTGGTTAAGGAAACTACTATTTGGGCTATTTGGAAAACGTCTAAAACCAACTGTGATTCATTGTGATAATCAAAGTTGTATCAAGTTGTCAAAAAATCCAGTCTTCCACAATCAATCAAAGCATATCAAGACTCCCTATCACTACATAAGAGACATAGTCGGCAGAAATATCATTAAATTAAGTTATATCAGTACAAATAAACAAAATGCTGATATCTTCACCAAACCTCTTGCAAAATTAAAAATTGTGTACTTCAGAGGTAAACTTGGTATGACATTATTGTAAATGCATTTATTATCTAATATATTCATGAATACAATTTTATTTTTGCTTGCAAGTTTGTAATGTGAAAAGTGACGACTTTTCTTGTGAAAGGTGACAACCTTTCGTGTGTTCTGATCCTATTATAAAGTGACGACTTTATTTTAGTTGATCTATCTTCAAACAATGGTTGAATTTGGTGTTATCTTTGGGCTGGATTTTTGCCGAACATATTGATAACCTTCATGGATCTTGTGGGTGATAGTCGAATACCATGAAAACCCATTGTTTTGAAAGTTTGGGTTATCCTTGTTCTTTGGGCCGGATTTTACCGAACACATTGATAACCTTCATGGGTCTATTGGGCAATAGCCGAACACCATGAAAATCCATTATGTTTTCTTTCTTCTTTCTCTCTCTTAGTTTAAAACATAATGATGATTACATCTTATTGTGTAAGTTAACCTTATTTCAATTTCCCTTGCTAAAGAGGGAGTGTTAAGAATGTTAAGAATGTTAGCATGTGTGAAATTGAATCCATATTCTTTAATCTATACTCAATCTCATTATACATAATTGATTCATTAATTATATACATTTAATAGTGTGTGTGTGTGTGTGTGTGTAAAAGATTATATCGAATCCAATAATGTATATTCCTTTGTATAGTTTCTCATAGCCGATTGTAATCTATAATCACGTAGAGGCTATTGATAATTTATTGTCATCGGCTGTTGATAATACCTTTGTCTTATTGTTATCGGCAATTTATTATTGCCAACTAAGGTTATTGCTATCAACTGTGGATATACTATTTGTTAGCGGCAGATAATATACTGCTTGATCACTGTTGTTAATAAACCATCGTGACTTTTGATTGTAATGGTCACCGTGTCTATTCACTCCCTCACCTGACTATACAATATGATAGACTGCGATGGAGAGGAGACCAATAACAACGGCAGTCTTACTCTCTCATCGCAATCTACTATATATATATCTATTACATTTACATTTATTCTTCCACTTCAGTACATTATTTCATTCATCAATAACATCAAGTATTGAGAATATAACAGTATCACTGAAATTCAACTTCTGCATTATTTAGTCATATTGAAATTGAGATTTACACCAATCAAAACCTCAACTTATTCAGATTTACATTAGTGAGTGATGATGTATTGATGGTTGCTTGGAATGATCTCCCCATTATAATTTACAAGTGAAAGAGGTGTTACATCCCCTATTTTGTTTAATTTTAAATATTCTATAGAGTCATTGAGACTTCATGCGAATTTGTGTTAGTTGGTTAAATTTGTTAATTATTATGGTTTCATGTGGAAATGAAGTGCTAGTTATTCGTTATGATTTCATGGAATTAGAAATATGGGTCAAGCATTATGTACGAATTGGAAATGGTTATTAACATGGTTATTGTTATGATAAATTTTGATTTCATTAAATAATTTGGAAATTTGTTATTACTATGGTAAATTTCTTCTTGCAAGAACCAAATAAGGGGGAAGCATTGCCAGAGAGGAAACTGGGCATGAGCACACCACCTACCATTGAGATAACAGGTATGAGTCCTAACCACCATGGGCAAGGGAAAATGAACTAAGCAAGCAAGGGTATACCAAATGATCACCATGAGCTAACCAAGTCAACACATTTAATAAGATAATAAAAGTATTCATTTGAGTGTGAATGAGCTAAGAACAATTTTTACCTTTATGAATTGAGTCGACCTCAAAACTTCCTTGTAACTTCAGATATGTTTTAATATAACAATACCATGGTACTCACATGTATTTGTACATGTACTCACATATATACGTATGTATGCATATATTCAAATATGGCATACATCTATGTATATGCACACTAAAATACAATGTATACGCAAAAAATACATATAATATATATAGAATACTATGGAGTTGGAGCAGATAGTGGTTCTCTACTATCTATTTTTCTAAAGTTTATTCTGACCGCCATAGAATTTTAGGGCAGGCAGCCCTACCCTAAAATTCTATGGCCGTTGATATTTAGACCGACTAAAATACAACGTATACGCAAAAAATACATATATTTAGAATACTATGTTGACATGTATAAGTTACATATACAATCATATGTAAGTGTCATTATAATAAAAAGCAAATTATTATTTCCATCCTATGTCAATACTATTATTTCCATCAGTCTCTTATTCTTGAACTCATCAGCCTTTTATTTCATTTATAGGCTTTTGAATTTCAAATTAACAATGTATCTTATGCCGCCACCTTTGAAGTCACCTTGTACGTAACTCCTCTTGGAGATTATAAGTTGTAACCAAGCATGGATTGAGGGATGCGAATGAGTATACCATTATATTCTCTACGATAATCCTCTTTCATACGTATGATTATTTCTTTTAACAGCAGCAAGCCACTCCAAGCTTTGCTCTCCTCCTTCATACCAGCGATCCTAGCCATAGCAGGGAATTTAATCTATACAATTTGAGAAGTCAATCTAGACCATTCCAAGCTACTATCTGTTGATGTCAGTTTTGTACCACTACATAACATATTAGCAATTCAATATTTGATATGGAGTATCAAAACACAATTCCTCTCTTGAAAAGTTAATACTCATGGGACATGAGAATAACTCCAATGTTCCTTACACCTGTGGATACTAACTCAGTATATCGATATGATTTGTTGGTAATCACGTAGGTGACCTTACGTTGTTTGTTTGAGGACGATTTGGACTTTGGTGGAATGATGGTGATGGTGATTCGGTGTTAATGCTAGATGATGTTGATGGAGAAGGTGATGGTGAATGAGGGTGAATGCTATTATGACTTGTGCCTTTCTAACTCTCTTCTTCAAAAGTCCAACTCCCAAACTACTTGCTATTCTACTCCTACTCCTATGAATGGAAGATTAGCAAACAGATGGGGATCGAATCTAACAAAAGTTAATCGACGGCTCCACCTCCATAGATGCAATGATTCAAAGGAAAATGAACTAGTTTACCACGCAAGGCTTCCCAACAAGCCGCTAGGATGCTAGTGCTCTAGTTATTGATCCCTATCAAACATCCACTAATGCTACCATGCCACTATCCATCTATTTTACTCTTACTTAACAACTTGAAATGCAATCCACTTTAACAACCCGAAAAGAAATTTTATTCTAACTATTTGGAAGTAGAAACCATGCAATAATACCAAAGGCTCTTAATCACCATGCAAGTCACAACAATGAGAAAGAAAAGCGATTTTTTGGCATTATCTTTGCAACAATTTTCTCCGACCGTTACAAATGAGAGCAAACGGCCTTATATAGAGGCCAACTGACGGTAGAGATAAAGAGGCAAAACCGACAATCCAAATTGAATCCTAGAAACCCTAATTAGGGTTGGTACCCCATCGGCCAATGAGAAGATGCCACCTCGTCAATGGACCAATGAAAAAAGTGGAAAAGTAGCAACCAATGAGAAGGCACCAAAATGTTGGCCAATCAGAATTAGACACTTGTCCTACCCTAGAAGAAAGAGAAATTGCCACTTGGGCTTACATCAAATGATCTTCTAATATAAATCTCCCATTTTCTTTCATTCTTTTAGCTAAGGCAACGAACCTAGCTAGCCTTTCATTGACTTCCTCCATGGGAAGGCAAGGTGCATGCTTTATCTTGAGCTCAGCGATTTCATCATGCTGCTTGCTACCTGTAGTATCTTCTCACAGTCCTTCTCATACTCTTTTGCATATCCAATAAAGGCATTGAGGGAGGAAAGGGTGCCCAAATGTTTCTTCTTGATAGAAACATTTCCTAACTCGTTCAATCTCGATCCAAGTCATGTCTCATTGATGTCCTCTTCTCTGATGTCTTCAAAATCAAGTGTCGCCCCAATGTCACTCATCATAGTTGAAATGGAAGTGTCGACACCTAGGCTGTGATATGCAACTGCCTTCTATATCTCTTCGAGTGTTCTCATTTTGGTAGTCAAGGCAACAAACCAAGACTCAACCGTACTCAATCCTCCTTCATCAACCAACTTGGCCCTTCCCAAATATGTCTCTGGTAGCCCAATGAATGCCTGTAGCCTAGGAATAGCTAAATTCTTGACAGGAAGGAAATCCTTCCACTCCTCTTCAAATATTCTAAATTTGTTTCTAACAGTCACTAATGATCGGAATGTCGAGACAAAGGCAAGAAATTTCACCCATCTTGGATTGTATCATGGATCCAATCCTTGACTTCATGTAGCTAAGCTGCTATCTCTTCTATATTGCTCCCGCTGTCTTGAGGAAGGGTTGTTTGGTGCAGTTGTTGGATAGGCCAGCAATCTCTCCAATATTTGTTCTCGGCCTCCAACTTTATGATCCTTTCATTTGCCTTCCTCAACCTTTCTCTCATTGAAGCTATACCCTCCTAGATCTCCTCACACTCCATGTCATTTGTGCTTCTTCCCAAATTATGCTCCATTATCTCATATTCTTGGGCCGCAATCTCATCCAATGCCTTGTTGACTATTGGTATAGCAATCTGAACCTTTTGGTGACCATCATTGTCGCTCCTGATTACCTTTGCCACTATTTTTGCAATCTGTTTCTGGTTCTCACTATCACCCTTCTCTATTAATCCTTTGATGTCTTCCACTATTCAGGTAGTTACTCCATCGCCTCTTGGCATAAGCATTTGCCTTAACCATAGTGGTGTCATGCATCTCCCCAAATCTGGATTTGATTCGACTAACAAAGCATCACCAACAGCCTTGGACGCCTGACTCATTTCCTCAATATCAATCAGCCCATCGTCTTCTTCATTAGTAACTACCATGTCATCTTCACGACAGTTTTCTGAGAGAGGAGACTATTCGGTGCTATCATTGTAACCACTTGACTCTGAATCAGAGCTCACCTCTACCACAGTCCTTTGTTCACTTCTGTTATCTTCTTGGCCTCTAGCCTCAATTATACTTTCCCTTGACAGTGTTGCGTGTTGTCTCTTTGTTGGAGGTTCCTGATGTTCTTTGCTTTTTTCAACCTCCAAAGCTCTCTTCTTGCTCCTAACTGTTTCTTGTTGCAGACTACTTCCTTTACCCTTTTGTCTGACTAATTCCACTGGACCCTCTTTTCGCTTCATCTTCTCATAAGTAAGGGGTATCCTTTGACTTTGTAGTTTCCTTAACTTTTCATTATACCACGACTCGGTATGCAAATCTATTGTCCTTGTGACTGCTTCCAACGAAGGATCCTGATGATCATCCCAATCTACGGGATTCAACTTTGTTCCCTCTACTGTATCATAATCTTCTCTCAGCACATCTCCATCATCTTCCAGTTAATCTGGAATATCAAGGCCTCTCCATTTGATATCTCTCATCATGTTCACCGACAACCTTGAGAAAGCTAGCTTTCTCACATGAAAGTCATCCTTGGAATTGGCCCAAAAGTCTTCTATAGTGGGAACATCTTTAAATGCATTTCTTTGAGATACCTTGATAAGACCATTAGGATCAAATCCTTGCCTTGCTCTGTACCATCCTAGATGATACCATTCCAATTCCTTCTCTGCAGCTACAAAGGCGACACAATTGGGGCAACTATCATTGTCAATTCCGAATGAGAAGGTAATCCCTATTTTACCTTCAAGTCTCACTATTCTGTCATAATGCTCAAGTTACCTAGCCAATTCCATTAAAACTATCTTGTCGGGTGGGTATTTTGGAAGCCTCTTGGGACAAACTATGCTTCTTGCTACTCTAATGTAGGTGAATTGTGGAAATTGGATAAACCAACTCCCATACTTCTTTATCTTTGCTTCTGCTTCCGATGAGTCTCCTAGCAAGTGTCCCTTGTAATACCTTTATTGTCTTCATGGCAAAGGCATCACAAAACATTTTGTAATCTTTGTTGTTGTGCAAATGAAGCTGAGGATAGCATTCATGCACCAAATATTGCCCTGGCCCATTGCCAACTTCTCCTAAAGCTTTAAGTCCCAAACTTTTATACAATCTAGCAATTAGGTAAAACAAATAGGATCTCATGTAGAATTGCTTTTGGTTTTGTACGGTTCTAAGTTGCAACTCTAGATTCTCGCTTATGATCCTAGCCCAATCAAATCTTCTTTTTCCTTTTTCAATTTCATCAATAAAGAAGTACATCCGGTTTTTTAATTGCATACCTGTTGATGTCAATTTTTGTACCACTACATAACATATTAGCAATTGAATACTTGATACGGAGTATCAAACACACAATTCCTCTCTTGAAAAGTTAATACTTATGAAGACATAAGCAATAACTCCAATGTTCCTTACACCTGTGGATACTAACTCGGTATATCGATGTGATTTGTTGGTAATCACGTAGGCGGGCTTACGTTATTCATTCGAAGATAACTTAGTCTTTGGTGGAATGATGGTGATGGTGATTCGATGTGAATGTCAGATGATGTTGATGGAGAAGGTGATGGTGATGGAGGGTGAATATTCTTAAGAATTATGCCTTTCTAACTTTTCTCTTCAAAACTCCAACTCCTAAGTACTTGCTATTCTACTCCTACTCCTATGAATGGAAAAATTAGCAAATGGACGAGGATCGAATCTAATGAAAGTGAACCAGCGGCTCCACCTCTATAGATGCAATGATTCAAAGAAAAATAAACTAGTTTACCAGACAAGGCTTCCCAACAAGCCGCTAGGATGCTAGTGGCCTAGTTATTGATCCCTATCAAACATCCACTAATGCTACCATGCAACTATGCATCTACTCATAATCTTACTTAGCAACTTGAAATGAAATCTGTTTTAGCAAGATGAAAATCTTATTCTAACTAGTGGAAGTAGAAACCATGCAATAATACCAAATGTTCTTAATCACCATGCAAGTCACAACAATGATAAAGAGAGGCAATTTTGGCATTATCTTATGCAACAATTTTCTCTGACCGTTACAAATGAGAGCAAATGGCCTTATATAGAGGCCAAAATGTACAACCGATGGTAGAGATAAAGAGGCAAAACCGACAATCCAAATTGAATCCTAGAAACCCTAATTAGGGTTGTCACCCCATCGGCCAATGAGAAGATGTCACCTCATCAATGGACCATTTAAAAAAAGAAAAGTAGCAACCAATGAGAAGACACCAAAATGGTGGCCAATCAGAATTAGACACTTGTCCTACCTTAGAAGAAAGAGAAATTGCCACTTGGGCTTACACCAAATGATTTTCTAGTATAAATCTCCCTTTTTCTTTCGTTCTTTTAGCTAAGGCAATGAACCTAGCTAACCTTTTGTTGACTTCCTCCATGGGAGGGCAAGGTGTATGCTTTATCTTGAGCTCAACCGATTTCATCATGCTGCTTGCTACATGTAGTGTCTTCTCAGGGTCCCTCTCATACTCCTTTGCATATCCAATAAAGACATTGAAGGAGAAAAGAGTGCCCAAATGTTTCTTTTTGATAACAACCTTTCCTAACTTGTCCAATCTCGACCCAAGCCCTATCTCACTGATGTCCTCTTCTTTGATGTCTTCAAAATCAAGTGTCACCCCAACATCGCTCATCATGGTTGAAATGGAAGTGTTGATGCTTGGGCTGTGCTATGCAACTGGATTTTGTATCTCCTCCAGTGTTCTCAATCTGGTAGTCAAGGCAACAAACCACGACTCTAATGTACTCAATCCTCCTTCATCAACCAACTTGGCCCTTCCCAAATATGTCTTTGGTAGCCCAATGAATGCCTGTAGCCTGGGAATAGCTAAATCCTTGGACTGGAAGGAAATCCTTCCACTCCTCTTCAAATACTCTGAATTTGTTTCTGACAGTCACTAATGACCACAATGTCGAGCTAATTGAAGGCAAGAAATTTCGCCCATCTTAGATTGTATCATGGATCCAATCCCTGACTTCATGTAGCTGAGTCGATATCTCTTCTAGGTTGCTCCCGCTGTCTTGAGGAAGGGTTGCCTGGTGCAAATGTTGGATAGGCTAGCAATCTCTCCAATATTTGTTCTTGGCCTTCAACTTTATGATCCTTTCATTTGCCTTCCTCAACCTTTCTCTGGTTGAAGCTATACCTTCCTGGATCTCCTCACATTTCATGTCATCTGTGTTTCTTCCCAAGTTGTGCTATACTATTTCATATTCTTGAGCTATAATCTCATCCAATACCTTGTTGACTGTTGATATAGCAATCTGAACTTTTCGGTGACCATCATTGTTGCTCCTGATTACTTTTGCCACCGTCTTCGCCATTTGGTTTTGGTTCTCGCTATCACCCCTTTTCTATTAATCCTTGGATGTCCTCAACTGTTCGGACAGTTACTACCTTGCCTTTTGGCATAAGCATTTGCCTTAACCATAGTAGTGTGGTGCATCACCCTAAATTTGGATTTGGTTCAACTAACAAAGCGTCACCAATGGCCTTGGGCGCCTGACTTAATTCCTCAATATCAATCAGTCCATCTTCTTCTCCACTAGTAACTACCATGTCATCTCCTTGTTGGTTTTTTGAGAGAGGAGAGTACTCGGTGCTATTGCTGTAACCACTTGACTCTGAATCAGAGCTCACTTCTACTGCAGTCCTTTGTTCACTTGTGTTATCTTCTTGGCCTCTAGCCTCAGTTATACTTTCCCTTAACGGTGCCGCACGATGTCTCTTCACTAGAGGTTCTGGATGTTCTTTGTTTTTCTCAACCTCCAAAGCTCTCTTTTTGCTCCTAACTGTTTCTTGCTGCCGGCTACTTCCTTTACCCTTCTGTCTGACTAATTCCGCTGAACCCTCTTTTGGCTTCATCTTCTCATAAGGGGTATCCTTTGACTTTTTAGTTTCCTTAACTTTTCATTATACCACGACTCGGTATGCAAATCTACTATCCTTGTGACTACTTCCAAGGAAGGATCCTAATGATCATCCCAATCTACTAGATTCAACTCTATTCCTTCTACTATATCATAATCTTCTCTCAGCACATCTCCATCATCTTCCAGTTGATCGGAAATATCAAGGCCTCTCCATCTGATATCTCTCATCATGTTCACCAACAACCTTGAGAAAGCTAGCTTTCTCACATGAAAGTCATCCTCAGCATTGGCCAAAAGTCTTCTATAGTGGGAACATGTTTAAATGCATTTCCATGAGATACCTTGATAAGACCATTAGGATCAAATCCTTGCCTTGCTCTGTACCATCCTAAATGATACCACTCCAATTCCTTCTCTACAACTACAAAAGCGACTCGATTGGGGCAACTATCATTGCCAATTCCGAATGAGAAGGTAATCCCTGTCTTACCTTCAAGTCTCATTATTCTGTCATTATGCTCAAGTTGCCTAGCCAATTCCACCAAAACTACCTTGTCGGATGGGTGTCTTGGAAGCCTCTTGGGACAAACTATGCTTCCTGCTACTCTAATGTAGGTGAATTGCAAAAATTGGATAAAACAACTCCCATACTTCTTTATCTTTGTTTTTGCTTCCGATGAGAGTCTCCTAGCAAATATTGATGCCCTAACAGAAGAAATCAGAATTTTGTCCACTTGAAATTTCCCATGCATGTGCCAAAAAATCAGACTTTATTACTTGTTTTCTTCACCAACAAAATCATTCAATCTCTATGAGAAAATCACAGCCCCTCTAGAAAATCAGAATTTTGTCTTCCACAAATTTCGGCTCCACAAAATTTAGCTCCACAAAAATCGCCTTAGAGCAAGAAATTCTTATTTGCCACAAGAAGTTGCCTCGGGCAGAAATGCAGCCTTCATGAAAAAAAATCAGATTGCCAACTATGGAAATCCACCTTTGCAAGAATTGCCAAAATCAGGAAAAAATCACCTTCCTTAAGAAAAATCATTGGCTTCCTCAAAATTTGCCCAAGCATGGAAGAGGAGGATGGAATGAATGAGGAGGTAAGGGGAAGGAGATCCCTCTTATACCCAATTCACTTGCCTTCTCTAGCTCGCCAACTTGCACCTAGGAGGGAAAAAAATTAATTAATGCACAATTCTGGCCCAGATTAAATGATAAGCTAAAAATTAATTTTGCCACAATGAAATTTGCATTTTTAAATTGTCGATTAGACCAAAAATGCAAAAAATAAAATAAATAAAGCCTTGAAGATGCTAAATGTTTTCATTTAATGATGATTTAGTAATTAATATATCATTAAAAACTGGAGTTGGTATGCCAAAAGCCATTTTTTCAATTTTAAATTACTAATTTCTTTAAATATTTTAAAATCTTCGAGGCAGATTTAATCCATTTAATGCCAATTTTTGCAATTTAATCTAAATCAATTTTGCTATGCAATTTAATTTTTTAACAAAAATAAATCATTTCTCTAGAATCCAAAATCGATTTTGCAATTTGATTTCACCATCACAAAATTAATATTTTTTCACCGAAAAAATTCAAAATTTTCCAAAAAAAATCCTCGAAGTACCAATTTACAATTTTATCTTGCCAAGTGTTGTTCTTTGAAACTTGTTCGTCCTAAGGATAAAATTAGTCGTTCTGGAAAATCGAGCTTAAAACCAAGTGAAAAATAAATTTAACCTCCTCCCTTTTGACCCGAAGGCATCCAAGACATAAAATTTTCTAAAATCAAAAAATTTTGGAATTCAAAAATTATTGCCAAGGCGATCAAAAAAAAAAAGAGGTCCCCAAAAATTTTGGGGGAATGATGTGAAAACTTCACAACAATACCTTGAGCTAGACCCATGATCCAACTAAGGAGCACAATGAGATCGCCATATTCTGATTTGAAATTTTCTACTGTGAGCCTTGATGATCTGGTGACTCCTTTTTTTCCTTTGTGCAGCCAATTCTGCTTTTGTAGATCTTTGCCATGGGGAATTGTCCTTCCTTTAGTCTGTCCTTTACCTGTATCATATTTACTGTACCGACATTGGTATCGGTTATTCGCCTCATTTTCGAGAAGCAAATTGTTTTAGGCATCATCTTTGTCTTTCTTAGTATTTGCTCCCTTGGTGTTCTTGCTTGCATTAACATCTATCATCCTAAACACTTATTTTTGCCCCTTCGTTCTGAATGATATGGACTACTCTTATCGATCTTCAACCTTCTTTCTATCGATGGATTCTAACTTATTTCTGCCTCACCAAGTCCTAGCACTACACTTATCAATCTCCAGTCTTCAACCTAGGGGTGGGACTAACACTTATTTCTTCCTCTTCGTGCCTTAGGATTGACTACACTTATATCTTCCAACTTCAACCTAAGGCGGTCTAACTTATTTCTGCCTCTTCAAATCTCCTATCATGGATTCTACCCTTATCAATTTTCAATCTTCAACCTAGGATGAGATGATGAAGTGGTGGATGATGAATGCAAGAAGAACCAAGAGAAACAAAACTAGACAAAAACAAACAAGCGAAATCCTCTTAAGGACCACTTTCAACTCTAAATGAATTGAATTTACCTTTACCAATGGCCTAGTCTTCTTTTGAATTTCGGATCAGATCTAAGAATTTCAAGCGTCTTGCAAATATTGATGCCCTAGCTAAAGAAATCAAAATTTTGTCCACTTGAAATTGCCCATGCATGTGCCAAAAAAATTAGACTTTATCACTTGTATTTCTTCACCAACAATATCGTCCAATCTCTAGGAGAAAATCACAGCCCCTCTAGAAAATCAGAATTTTGTCTTCCACAAAATTAGGCTCCACTAAATTCGCCTTAGGGAAAGAAATTCTGATTTGCCACAAGAAGTTGCCTAGGGCAGAAATGCAGCCTTCATGGAAAAAAAATTAGATTGCCAACAATGGAAATCCACCTTTGCAAGAATGCCAAAATCTAGAAAAAATCACCTTCCTTAAGAAAAATTGTTGTCTTCCTCAAAATCCGACCAAGCATGGAAGAGGAGGATGGAATGAATGAAGAGGTAAGGGGAAAGAGATCCCTCTTTTACCCAATTCACTTGCCTTCTCTAGCTGGCCGACTTGCACCTAGGAGGGAAAAAATAATAATTAATGCACAATTCTGGCCCAGATTAAATGATAGGCTAAAAATTAATTTTGCCACAATGAACTTTGCATTTTTAAATTGCCAATTAGACCGAAATTGTAAAAATAAAATAAATAATGCCTTGGAGATGCTAAACATTTTCATTTAATGACGATTTAGTAATTAATATATCATTAAAAATCGGGTTTGGCAAGCCAAAATTGATTTTTTCAATTTTAAATTACTAATTTCTTTAAATATTTTAAAATCTTCAAGGTAGATTTAATCCATTTAATGCCAATTTTTGCAATTAATTTAAATCAATTTTGCTATGCAATCTTTTTTAACAGAAATAATCATTTCTGTAGAATCCAAAATCGATTTTGCAATTTGATTTCACCATCACCCAAAAAAAAAAAAAATTTGACCGAAAAAATTCAAGATTTTCCAAAAAACCCAAATCTAACAAAAATTTCATTTTTTGAAAATTACTCAAGTTTATACAATTATATCCAAATTTTCAAAAAAAAATCGTCTAATTACAAAATTTACAATTTTATCTTGCCAAGTGTTGTTCTTTGAAACTTGTTCGGCCTAAGAATAAAATTAGTCGTTTTGGAAAATCAAGCTTAAAACCAAGTGAAAAATAAATTTAACCTCCTCCCTCTTCACCCGAAGGCATCCAAGAAGTAAAATTTTCTAAGATCGGAAATTTTTGGACAACCTCCAAAATTATTGCCAAGGCAATCGAAAAAAGGGGGTCCCCAAAAAATTTTTGGGGTGATGGTGTGAAAACCTCACAACATTATCCAACAGTCAAGACTTGACGTATATCTCCCTTTGCAGCCTACCAGGTTGTGTGTCTTTCTGCACTTTATCCATTCTCATTTTTTATGAATTGAATGCTCTGAGATCAAGCTTGTTGCATGAATGATTTTTAAATATGATATGAAATGTGCTAGTTTGACTAAGATCCAAGACTGAATGGTTATTTACAGATATTAGAGTTATCCAGTATGACCGATTTCATGATCAGTACCAACCAAATTAAGTGGTGCATGAGATCAGTCTAATTTCAAGTTTATTTATTTGATGTATATTATATTGTTTCCATTTCAGAACTTAAATTAATTGAAGAAGTAAAACAAAAATGTCCACTCTTATACAAGGGTATAAATAATATGCCTCTAAGATAAGATGAGGCTGTTAGAAATTCGTTCAACACTCGCCTCAAGATTTGTGACAAGGGCTTAACCACCTCTCGTGTACTATAAGTTGAGTGGTTGTACCAAACATTGATAGATTGTTCTTTTGGTGGAATGGCAACCCCACTCTAACAAGTGGTATCAGAGCTTGGTCACAGGTTCGAATCCTCAGACCCTCGAGTAACGTTGAGGGGGAGATTGTTAGAGATTTGTTCGACACTCCCCTTAGGATTTGTGATAGGGGATTAACTGCCTCCTGTGTACTATAAGTTGAGTGGTTTTATCGAGCATTGATAGATCGATCTTCTGGTGCAACAACAACCCCACTCTAACAGAGGCATGTTCACAGTGAGTTAACAATATCATCTTGTATTGTCATGAGGCCTTTTCTAATATCTACTATAGGCCTAGCTTGGGCAAAGAAACCTTGTTTGTGGCAAACAAAAATTATCCAAGATTCAAGGACAGCCACAGCATGATTCATCAAGGATGACCAATAAGGTTGTTGTGATGACAGGTATAAGTTGATAACAACTAATGGTGGGAAATACCTGCAAGACAAGAGGTGTAAATCAGTACAAACCAAACAGTAAATGAACATAGGCAAACATGTTAAACTGAGTCACCTCATAGTGGTCAATAGGGTATAGGTCTTATTTGTAAAGTAGAGTAGTGGGTGATCGGGTACAGAGCGCCCATACAAATCCTTGGCCAAGGTAGGTTAGTGGCAATACTTGTCGCTATAATCACTAAAAGTTAGGGTAGCTTGCAGGCAGATAGATGGGTTGATCGGAAGGACTCCAAAGCCTAGTCGGCTAAATAGTTGACACCCTAACACCAAGATGCTCAGGTGGCACAATGAAGTGGTGTCCCATGCCTAATCTCGTGCAGGGTAGAGCCATTCTATTTGAGAATGAGAGGGATACATATGGTCCATGGTTGGGAGGTTAAGCCTCTAACAATTCCTCTACGCCAAATACTAGGACTTGCACAAGACAAAGTAAAGATCTGCATTCTCAAGCCTTCACAATTATCAGGTATTTTTCTTTTTATATGCTATTCTAGTTCATTTTATTATGAAATTATCATGTGACTGTTACAAATATTTTCTTCAGAGTTAAATAGTATTGATTAGTTGAACTTGGTAGAAAATGATCTCTCTCTTCCATTAATAATTTGCTATGATGACAGTTATAAATTGCATTTGTTGGTTAACAGCTCTTTTTCAATTGTTAGTTAAGATGATACAGAAATTCAGTTACTCTATCATAACCGTTAATCCTCTTATTTGTTATAATTGTCTTTTCTTGCATGTGAATATAAAAAGCAATTGTGTTCAATAATGTGTTGGTTGTTAGTTAAGACTAAGAAGATTAATATGTTACAAATGGTATCAGATCCCTTGGTTCGAACTGCAACTTGGGCCATCATTATTTTAAAAGAAACTAAAAAATGTAATGTTGAAATGGGACGAGATGAAAACCCGAATTCTACCTCAAAAGAAACCTCATCATCCTGTATTCTTCTTTATAATAAAGAACATGCCAAAGTTTGACTACTCCTATTGCTCTATGCCCAAGGATGACGAGACTCTAGCCTATGCTTTACTCAGAATCAAGAAGGAAAGAGTCGGATGGACTCCTACCAGGAAGGCACTCATAAGAAAAGAACACATCCAAATCTGGAATGCTAAACAAACAAACCCACTCGTGATATACCATATAACTTGTAAAGGGTAGGATAAACCCAAGGAAGGAAACAAACATGATACCCAAGAATAGGGTGTCCAATTTCCTTAAGGAATTATGTTAAATTCTTTCTTTATACCCTCGGAAGAGGGAGAGTATTGTAAATAAGTGTCGTTGCAACTTCAACAGGCAAAAAGATTCTCTATCTTATTTATTGAAAATAATGAGAACTAATGGCATTTTGTATATATTCCATTTTGGGCAAACAACTACTATCATATCTTTTTTCTTTCAAATGTTAAACATATGCAAGTAAACATATTATTGACAAATGAATCAACTATATTTCAGGATTCTAAATCAAACGAAATGACAAAAAGAGAAACTCTCAACAACAACCTCGTGCAAAATGAGGTATCCAAAGAGGTTCACTCCCTGGGTTCGATGGACCAGCTGGTCCAAGTATTACTTGACACACAAGCTAGAATGGAGAAAACAGAAAAGAGAATGAATGAACTAGTAACCCAACTTGGCCAGGGGTAGAAAGACACTCATTCTTCACCTCATCCTCGAGTTGAGCCTGAACCCTCAGCTCGCAGTGGACAAGAAAGCTGACCCCCTCCAACTAAAGAGAAAGCAAATAGCTAGTGAGTTGTTCACTAATATTAAGAAGATTGAACCCACTAAATTTACGGGATCTAATTCTGGTTAAGTTGTTGAGGCATGATTGACTGAAATGGAGCAATATTTTAAAATCATAAGCTTCTCTGAATCCTTGAAGGCTGTTTGGGGAATCTACCATTTTTCTGGGGAAGTGGCTACATGGTGGGGGAATATTAAAAAAGGATTGAATATTAAGATTACTCAAATCACTTGGGATAACTTTATCACTATCTTAAAGAACCGATGCTTACCATAAATCTTCTATGATCAGAAGTTATCAAACATCCAAAACCTCAAACAAGTGTACCTAACAATGCACAGGCATTGGGAAAAATTATCTTGACTGTTGAAATATGTACCTGCCTATCAGAAAGATGGATCAGGGCAGCACTAGATGTGCTAGCACTACGAACCATGGAGGAGGCTCTTGAAAGGGCCATCTATCAGCAACAAAAGGTAAAGAAGGATGATTTCATCCGAGATAATAAAAGGCAGGCCAACTAGAGTGCATCTAGTTATGAATCAGGGGCTCACAAAAAGAACTTTAAAAACTTGACATCCAACAAATCTGATTTCAAAGGAAATAATAGTAAAGATTTGAATGGAAATTCCAACAGTAATAGGGGAAATGAGAAAGGGACCACCCAAAGGTTGTTTCACTTGTGGCGAAGACCACTGCGCCAATCAATGTCCTAAAAAGGGCACCTCCAACCAGCAAACATGACCTCCCTTACCTCCTTAGCAGACCATCTTCCAGCAGAAGATTCATGCAGCATTGGATAACCGCCAAGCACAGTAGCAATTGGGCCACACAGAAACTCCAAGTAAGATATATAGGAACCCTATTTCTACATTAATTGATACCGGTAGACTTGGTACTTGGAGCAGAGCCCGTACCAAGTGTACCATACAAAATGACTACTACCGAACTAATGGAGTTGCAAGTGTAGTTACAGGAATTATTAGATAAGAAGCCCATCTGACCTAGCATTTCTCGTTGGGGAGCCCTAGTACTATTTGTTAAGAAAAAGAATGGGCCCATGAGGTTGTGCATAGACTATAGGATGCTCAACAAGGTAACCATCAAAAACAGATATCCACTTCCCTGGATTGATGATCTATTTGATTAGATGAGAGGAGCTACAATGTTTTCTAAATTTGATCTTAGATAGGGTTACCACTAACTTCGGATTAAGGAGAAAGACATTCACAAAATTGTTTTTAGAGCTTGTTATGGACATTTTGAGTTCACAATTCTGCCCTTTGGGTTGACTAACGCCCCTGCAGCCTTTATGAATCTCATGAATAGTATATTTTAGGATTGTTTAGACAAATTTGTGTTGGTTTTCATCGATGATATTCTTATCTACTCTCAAAATGAGGAGCACCAAAAACACCTCGAGTTAGTTTTATAGAGGTTGCGTGAGCATAAGTTGTATGGGAAATTATCTAAGTGCTCTTTTTATCAAAAGGAAATCCAGTACCTAGGGCATATTATATCAGCAAAAGGAATTGCAGTAGATCCCACCAAGATCAAGGCAATTAAAAAATGGCCAATACCTAAGAACGTGTCAAAGGTCAGAAGCTTCATGGGTTTAGCCGGCTTTTACAAGAAATTTATTAGAGACTTCTCTTAGATAGCACACACGATCAATACATTTCAAAGGAAGGGGAAGAAATTTATCTAGTCCGAAAAGTGTCAAACAGCTTTTGATATTTAAAAGAAAAGCTAACTACCGCACCAATAATCAGAGTACCAGACCCTAAGGGCCACTTTGTAGTTATTATTGACATGTCTAAAGAACGATTGGGGGTTTCTTCATGTAAGAAGATCGGGTCATTACATATGAATCCAGAAAGTTAAAGAACTATGAGCAAAATTATGCACCACATGACCTGGAATTAGCAACCATCGTTCATGCTCTACAAATGTGGAGGCATTACCCGATTGGGAAACCATTTGAACTCAAATCTGACCATCATGGATTAAAGTACATATTCACTCAACCCAATCTTAATGCTCGCCAAAGGAGGTGATTAGAATTCTTAGGAGACTATAATTAGAATTCGTAGCAGACTATGATTTTTAAATTAGTAATATCAAAGGTATGGAAAATCAAGTAGCTGACACCCTAAACAAACGAAGATATATTTTGGCTATAATAGCAATAATACCGGAGTTAGGAAGTAAGTATTACAGTGTCTACTAAGAGACGAGTTCTATAATGAAGTGCGTCAAACACTCCAAGGGGATCCTCAAGACATCAAATACGAAGAAAATCTCAACTAGAAACAAGTGGACTTCTTTGATATAAGGGAAGGATGTACATACCTAAAGACTCATAAATTTGAAGAATGCTTTTGGGGGAAATTCATGTCGCTCCTTATTTAGGGCACCCTGGAGTAACTAAAATGTTGGCCGACATGAAACCTCTATATTTTGGAAGGGCATGAAGAAAAGAAACAACTAAATATTTAGCAGGTTGTCTCAAGGGTCAAACGGTCAAGGCTACGCATAACTAAAATGTTGGCCGGCATGAAACCTCTATATTTTGGAAGGGCATGAAGAAAAGAAACAACTAAATATTTAGCAGGTTGTCTCAAGGGTCAGACGGTCAAGGCTAAGCATAGGTACCCAGTTGGACTACTACACCCAAATGAAGTTCCAGAATGGAAATGGAAAATAATCACTATGGATATCCAGGGGTTACCTATGACCAAAAATAAGCATAACACCATCCTCGTGGTAATGGATCGATTAACCAAGGTAGCACATTTTATTTCAAGAAACTTAACTGATAGGGTGCCAAAGATTGCCCTTCAATTTGTAAGAGAGATTTTCAAACTTCATGGAGTTTTAGAAAAAATTATATCAGACAAAGATGCTAGGATAACATCTAGATTTTAGCAAACTCCATTCTATGCCTTGGGGACAAAACAAAATATCAATTTAACCTACCATCCAAAAACTGACAACCAAACAAAAAGGGTAAACCAAGTATTTGAAGATCTCTTGATAGTATATTGCATGGATCAACAATGTCGATGGGAGATGTATCTTCCCTTGCTTGAATTTGGTTACAATAACTCATTTTAGTCTAATATTGAGATGACACCTTTTGAAGCTTTGTATGGACGCAAGTGCAAAACCCCTATAAGTTGGAACAAGATTGAGGATTCAATTATGTTGGACCTAACATGCTTTCAGAAATGGAAGAGCAGGTAGTTCAAATCCATCAGAGATTGAAGGAGGCAAATGACAGACAAAAGAGTTATGTAGATGCAAAAAGGACTCCCAAAGAAATTTTAGTGGGAGAAAGGTTCTCCTAAAAGTAAAACCCCAGAAAAGTACTATCAAATTTGGTGGAAATGCCAAGTTAGCCCCAAGATATGTGAGACCCTTTGAGGTGTTGGATGTCATAAATCCTATAGCCTACAGAATTGCCCTACCTTCAGCCCTTTCGAGGATACGTAATGTGTTTCACATATCTTAGCTTGAGAAATACATAGCCAACCATGAACATATTATTGATTGGAATCTCTTGCAGGTATGAGATCCAGCGGTGGTGGAAATAGAACCACTCGTAATACTAGAGGTGTAAGCTCCACTTGCGAAATCAAGATAATCACTCAGTGCAAGGTCCAGTGGGATCACTATGCTAAAGAGAATGCCACTTGGGAAGATTATGATGAAATCTCCTGGAAATTTTCACCATCTTTTTCCAAGAACATGATGTTAGAGTAAATAATTATTTATTTATTTATTAATTATTTATTCTATTACTTAAGCTTACTTAAGTAAATGCATGTAGTTAATAGTTGTAGAGATAAGTTGTTGACAACACAGGAGTTTGTTCCCTTCTAGCATGTTCCAACTTTTTGTGGAAAGTGTGCTTAGTTGTCAACCTTATCTTCTACCACCTTCCAAGCTTGTTCTACAAGCTTCCTTGAGGTTTTTATAAGCGGTCTCTCCCTTGTAAATTCATCCATTCACATAGCAATTCTAATTTCCTATTGTGAAATATTTTCTTGTGCGGTTCTTGCTTCAAGCTCTTGCTCCTTAGGTTTCTCTTCGGCAAGCTATTTGCACTGCAAGTGATTTTGGCGCATTGTGGAGTCAGATTTTATCAACTCCTACATGATATCAGAGCCTCCCTGCTGCTTCTTGTTCGAAGGATTTTTGAAGCCGTAATTTGGAGACACAAACCTTAGTTTGTTTGTGCATTTTTCTTCAATTCGGGGGTAGAGTGAATTTTCGAAGCACTTTCAACCCAAACGGACGTTGCCATTGGATCCGAAAGGCCATTTACAATCAGGATTCATATAAAATTTGTCAAATTTGGCTCCCGAGTGTCAAGAAAAAAATTTCAGCCCCCCTGCAGGTTGTCGTATGATCGTATGGAAAAAAAAAAGGCAGTCGCCGTAGCAACGCTCTCACGCCACCGCAAGGCCACCCGCGCTCCGCCGATACTTCGCTCGCAAGGGAGGCGCCACCCGCAAACAACCCCAGCTCCACCACCACCTCAACACCACCAACCTGCCGCCTCCACTCCGCCAAAACCAACAACGCCACCGGGTTTTCCTTCCGGGCGCCACCGCCGCCGGCAAATTCCACTCTTTGGCCGCTCAGACACACTAACGTCAGTCTACAACTACCGTACCAACCACTGACATCACTTTTTGGATTGCCATGTCATCTTTCTGTCTCGTGACGTCATCACTGTCGAACCCCGTGTTGACGTCATTTTCCAGCAAGGTGACATCATCATTCTGACTGTTGACATCAGCAATCTGGACACCGGATTTTTTTTCCCGACGACGGCTTGGTGACGACCGTACAGGCATCAAATTTAACATAGTGACTATAATTTTCCAACGAGGTGGTCTTTTGGAGTAGCAATCAATTTATTGGCTATAACTTGAGCATACGGAGGTCTTTTTCCGATCTGAAAAAAGCACCGGAAAGCTAACTCAGAGATGGAAACAATGGTGCTAGTTTCATCAAATTTCGAGTTCGTTTGAGCTCCCATTTTTGGCGTCAAAGTAGAGGCTTTTGTTTCCTTCTTCTCCTGTCAACAATCCAAGTTTTTTTCCAATTTTTTTACTTTCCATAGTTGTTTTTTTTTGTGGTATTTGAAGGATATTATCTGTTGTGGGGGGGGCGGGGGGGGGGTATTTTCTTTTCTACAATTTAATTCAGAATAAGACCCTTCTACTTCCATCTTTTTTCTCTCAATGGCGGATCCATCTATGACCCATCTCACACCACACAACTACCAAACCTGGAAGGCACAAATGACTAGGCTTCTCATGTCAAGAGGTTTATGCTCTTGTCTGGATGAGCACCAACCTATTCTCACACGCCCTTTTGAGGTTCTACAGCACAAAAACAAAATGGATGAAGCCATGGGATTGATTGCACTGAACATTTCAAACAATCTGCTATTTCACTTGGATGGTTTGACTACTCCACTGAATTATTGGCAGAAATTTCAGACTTTGTTTGGTCAGGGGAATGAGTTTCGAGCACTTCAATTAGATGCAGAGTTGACTTCTTTATCACTGGCCAACTTTCCCACTATTGAAGACTTCTTGATGAAGTTCAAATCTCTGCGTGCAATTTTACAGGGATGTGGGAAAAACAAAACCGATGATGAGTGCATATTTTTGATACCCTCAAAGCTGAGAGGACAGTATCAGATATTTTCTTCTACTTTCTACTCCACTATGGATGCGCTTGTTGACAGATTTAGGATGCCTACATTTGAGACATTTTGTGATCAATTGACTAGGGAACAGGCAAAGATCCAACAAGTGGATGCCTCTGGCTCTTCTAGCCAAGCATTATTTGCCCAGAATTCTAAGGGCAAATCAAAGAAGAAAGGTAAATCGAAGAAAGACACATCAAAATCTGATCCTAAGCCTCCAGCTACTCCTCCAGCAAACCCTTCAAAGGGTAAAGATTCTTCAAAGTCTGGTGAGTCTACCTCCAAGACCAAGAAGAAATCCAATGAGAACTGTAGTTTTTGTGGGAAGGATGGACATTCAGTTTCTTGGTGTTGGAAACGTTTGGAGGCTTTAGAGGAAGCCATGAAGAAGCATCAGATTTCAGCCCCTCAATCTTCATCCCCCCCTACAGGGAAAGGTCATGCTCTTTCTACTCGAGCTATGAGTTCAAAGCCTATATGGATTCTTGATTCCGGTGCCTCTCATCATATGACAAACACTCCTAAGTTGCTTACTTCACTTGCTCCTTGTGCTACCACACAGATTGCTGTTGGGAACTCTTCACAACTTTCAGTTTTGGGTTCCCGTTCTATTGCACTAGATGGGGGTTCTCTACAAGATGTACTTTGTGTTCCTGATATTTCGATGAACCTCTTGTCTATCTATCAAATTTGCCACTCTGGCTCAGGGAAGACAGTTGAGTTTTCCCCACACGATGTGGTTATTCGAGACTTGCATGATCCTAAGATGGATTTGAGTCTTCTGATGACAGAGGTTCATGCTTAGTTGCACATGCAGATTCAGTAAGCAAACTTTAGCATGAACGTTTTGGGCATGTCAATTACAAATATCTTCGGCAGATGAGCACATAGGCACTTGTTCTTGGGCTTCCCCAGATTTCCTATCCAAATGGTGTTTGTCAAGGATGTGCACTCGGCAAGCAACATAGGGTTCTTTTCCACATGGACGAGCCACTCGTGCTTTATCACCTTTGGCATCGATTCATAGTGACCTCATGTCATTTCCTACTCCTTTTTCGGGTGCCAAATATGTGCTTACATTCATTGATGACTTCTCCGGACGCACTTGGGTGTACTTTCTCAAGTATAAGTCTGATGTCTTTGATTCATTTCGAGTCTTCACGGCATTTGGAGAGAAGCAGTCTGGTCTTTCTATTCAGCAGATACGCACGGACAATGGGGGGGAGTATGTGAACCAGGCTTTCAGAGATTTTTGTTCTGAGCGTGGTCTTCAATATCAACTTTCAGTGCCCTACACTCCTCAGCAGAATGGTGTGGCCAAGAGGAAGAACAAAACACTTCCGGGGATGGCAAATTGCATGATTCAATCCAGGTCCATGGATTCGTGTTTTTGGGCAGAGGCAGTCAATTGTGTCAACTACATTCAGAATTGGATGCCTCATAAGGCACTTCGGCATATGACTCCTGAGGAGGCTTGGTCCCATGTCAAGCCTGATGTATCATCATTCAAAGTTTTTGGGAGTATAGCATATGCATTTGTACCTGATGCTCAGAGGAAAGCAATGGAATGGAAGAGTCGACCACTCATTTATGTTGGCTACTGCGAGGATGTAAAGGCTTACAGGTTATTTGATCCTAATTCCAGAGAGGTCCTGTTTTGACAAGATGTTCAGTTTGATGAGAGCCATCCTACAGTTCATTCCTTGCCTCCAGCACCTCCTTCAGCTCCCACTACTCCCTCTTCTTTTCCAGATTGTTCCACAGATGATGAGGATGATGATCATGGTGATCCCCATTTACCTCCGCCACAGGGTCCTCCCCAAATGCCTAAATGGGCTCGAGCTACAGTTGAGGCTGCAGGATCTCTAGCTGGTGACCCTTCCAATTCCCGTCGCACCCGTTCTCATACTATGGGTTCTAGTCTTCTCAATCATGCTATTAGTGTTGATCCTTAGACATTTGCAAAAGCAACAGGACATTCTGAATGGGACAGTGCAATGGAGGAATATTCTTCTTTGATGAAGAATCACACATGGGATCTTTGTCCTCTTCCTAAGGAGAGAAAGTTAGTGCGATGCAAGTGGATTTATCGTACTAAGTATGCTGCTGATGGTTCAATTGATAAGCATAAGGCTCGTCTTGTTGCGAAGGGTTTTTCACAGGTTGAGGGTGTTGATTACTCCGAGACATTTGCCCCTGTCATCAAGATGAATTCTATCCGCCTTGTCTTATCCCTCGCAGCTTCACAGGGAAGGCCGATTTATCAGATGGATGTGAAGAGTGCCTTCCTGCACGATGATATCACTGAAGAGATTTATATGGAACAGCCTCCAGGTTTTGTGCAAGATCCCACCTTGGTTTGCAGACTTCGACGTTCATTGTATGGTCTCAAGCAAGCCCCTCGGGCTTGGTATGAGAAGATAGACTCCTTTCTGCTTGCTACAGGCTTCACTCGCTGCCATTCCAATCCCACAGTGTACATTCAACGTCTTGGAGATGAGATTTTGATTCTTGTTCTATATGTTGATGATCTTATTCTCACGGGTAGCTCATCATCTATGCTTCGGGATGTTAAACGTGCATTGATGGACCAATTTGAGATGACTGATCTTGGTTTGCTGCACTATTTTCTTAGTCTTTAGATTAATCAGTCTCCTACTGGGATTTTTGTGTATCAATGGAAGTATGCTCTTGACATGCTTCGTCGCTTTGACATGCTTGATTGCAAGCCTGCTCCCACACCTTTTCAGTCGGGTGTCACTTTGTCTACCTCCTGCTCTTCGCCTTCAGTGGATGCTACTTTGTATCGGCAATTGGTTGGCAGCTTATTGTACCTAACACACACTCGTCCTGATCTGTCCTTTGCAGTTGGCCTTGTCTCTCGATTTTCATAGGACCCTCATGAGAGTCATTGGCAAGCTGCTAGGCATATTCTACACTACATTCAAGGCACACTCATGTATGGCATATATTACACTACGGGGACCCCACACATTGTTGGCTACACTAACTCTAATTGGGCCGGTGATGTCGATGATCGGAAGTCTACTTCTAGCTTTGTGTTTTGTCTTGGCTCAGGTCCTATCACATGGTCGTGTAAGAAGCAGCATGCTCGAGCACTTTCATCTAAAGAGGCTGAGTACAAGGCCGCAGTTACTTGCTAGTCAGGAGGCTTTATGGCTTCGGCAGTTGATGACTGAGCTTGACTTTCCTCCCGATCGTCAAACTGTTTTGTGGTACGATAATCAGAGTGCCATCCACATTTCTCGCAACCCGGTGGAGCATCAGCGTACCAAGCACATTGAGTTGCATATGCATTTCATCCATCAGCTGATCCAAGATGGTGTTATTGCATTGGAATACATTCCCACCACCGGACAGGTTGCAGACATCTTCACTAAACCTTTTGCATCGCCACGCTATCTTCAGTTGCGGTCTATGCTTGGGGTTACGGAAGTTGTCCTTGGGGGGACTGGTTGAGGCCTTCCTTCCTTCACTTCATGTTTTTTTCAGCATGTTTTTTACCTCTTTTTGGAGGAGGGTTTTTCCCATGTGGTTTTCCCTCTTTCTCCGTTTTCAGAGGTTGCATTTTTTGCATTGTACATGGGTAACTAACATGGCCTTGTTGCCGGGACCCATTCTGCATTTCATCTTAGTTTTTGTGAGCTTAAGGCATTCCCCTAAGTTGCACTTAAGGGGGGGTATTAGAGTAAATAATTAATTATTTATTCTATTACTTAAACTTACTTAGGTAAATGCATGTAGTTAATAGTCGTAGAGATAAGTTGTTGACAATACGAGAGTTTGTTCCCTTCTAGCATGTTCCACCTTTTTGTGGAAAGTGTGCTTAATTGTCAACTTTATCTTCTACCACCTTCCAAGCTTGTTCTACAAGCTTCCTTGAGGCCTTTATAAGCGGTCTCTCCCTTGTTGTAAATTCATCCATTCACATAGCAATTCTTATTTCCTATTGTGAAATATTTTCTTGTGCAGTTCTTGCTTCAAGCTCTTGCTCCTTAGGTTTCTCTTCGGCAAGCTATTTGCACTGCAGGTGATCTTGGCACATTATGGAGTCGGATTTTATCAACTCCTACACTTGAGCCATGAATTGAAATAAATAAACTATGATCAAATTGAAACATGGTAATTTCGTGCTACTATATATTACTACTTTCTATTTCGTATATTCTTTTACTATTCTTCATCAAGAATGATAAAACACAAGGGGAGGGTATGTTACATCCTCTAATTTGTTTTATTTTAAATATTTTATATAGTAGGTGAGACTTCATGCGAATTGAGTTATTAGGTTAAATTTGTTAATCATTGTGATTTCATGTGGAAATGACGTGTTAGTTATTTGTTATGATTCATGGAATTAAAAACATGGGTTAATCGTTATGTGTGAATTGGAAATGGTTTTTAGTCTCAAAGAATTGAAAGCTTTTGAGATGGAGCTTGTTGCATGAATGAATTTTTAAAATGATATGAACTATGCTAAGTTGAACTAAGATCTGAGTTTGGATGATTATTTACAGATGTATGCGGCAAATGTGGGCCTCGATCTTCACACACACTTCAACATGATCATTATATGCAAAATCATCCCAAAATGAACATTGGATTGTTCATCCAAAACAATTCGGCAAGCTGATATGTTGCCTTCTGACTAGAATGATTATGCTATTGCTCTCAGACTAAGAAGCTAGCAACCAGACATCTAGAATGAAGGATTTTGCAAAACTAAATGAGATGCAACATTAAAGCTAAATGTATGCAATTAATCTAGAAATAAAAAAGAGCAAATTATACTAAATGTATGCATTTTAAAGCTAGAATGAGATTATCATGCTAGAATAACAATGCTATGAATGTAAATGCTTGAGTGATTAATTCAGCATAAGTTCGATACTATCAATTATCAACCTCTGAAATGAGGAATTAAGGATGATGAGGCTAATTATTGCCTCTATTTTATGATAGTTTTAAACACTTTGTTGAACACTCTGTTTTATTTTCATGAGGACATTTGTGAACTTATGTTTACCTAAACCAATGATTAACCTATGGGTCGATGGTATGTCATCTTTGTCAATATTATATATATGATGCAGTATTTTATATAATCATCAAAATGTGTGTTCTTATATTTGAATTTAATTTGGTAATGCTTATTTGCAAATATCTCTGCATTATAACTAACCTATTAGCAATGAAGCTGAAGATGATTGAAAGAATTCAAAGATGAACATTGAAGACAGCCAATAGCATTCAAGGAGAAAAGGACGTTGAGGTTTAGCCACGGTGGAGAAAAATCATAACAGTACCAAAAGGCACGGATGCAAGTATGGAGGAGCTATGAAGACTTGCTACATTCTCTGCATTTATTATTATGTCAAGCGGTTGTTTAGACTTTATTATTCCCGCCTTGAGCTGTTATCTTTCCTTCTTTTTCGCCTGCGGATTTATAGCTAGTTTGTTTACTCTTCTGTTTCGGAATAAGCGTCGATCTTCTATATATAGGGATCGAACCAATTGTATTAGGGGTTAGAAGAAGAAAGTTTATGAAAACAAACTGTTAAATCTTGCAGTGAGTTGTTTTTACAGTTCTATGTATTGTTCTCATAATGAATTTCTGAAATGTAATGAAATAGTTTTTGGCTTATATCCTGTGTCAGTAGATTAACAGAAGCCAACCAAGGGGGCCCACTTGGGAGGTGGATTAGATTATAGTATAGATTTATTTTCAAGCATTTCTAGTATTGCAAGTAGAAGTTGTAAGTTCCTTCCTATAGCATCATACTTTGTGAATGTTCCTACAGCATCTGTGAGAACAGTTATAGTATATGAACTGAGTTGGAATATATGTTAGCATTTCATTGCATTTCTAGTATTTGTTTCAGTAAAGAGTTAAGCATGTTAGTTTCCTGCAGCAATAGGGTAGGTTCTTTTTCTTGCATTTTACTTTCCTGCAGCATAAGCATAATGACTCATTAAGAGACATAGTGCACATACTGTGCCAACCATTTCAAGTATACGTCCCTGGGTTGACAAGATTAAATGCACCTCATAGTGGAAAAAATAATCCTTAGATTGAATAACCTATTCCTAAGCATGGACTTGAGCATAATTATTATACACCTATTGTGAGGCAAACCAAAGAGTTTCTTAAATAGAATCTAAGAATTGATCAACGATTGAGATCAATTTGAATGAACGGTCGAGATCTGAAGAAGATTCAGTCAAAATAGAAAGTTTCCTTATGAAAATGAAGTTAACTAATTGCTTTTGAGTGGAATAAAGAGTTAACTAATTTAATTCTTTTTCTGATTTCAGTCAACTCAAAGTTTCTAATTCTGAACTGAAGAGAGGATATTGGCGAAGATATTTGATTTAAGGAAATTAAATATGACCTCATAATTGAATATTCTAATCAACTAAATAAACAAATTCAACAATTAAATCAAATATATTTAATTCCTCATGTATATTAGCTACAGGGGTGAATTTAATTTAATTAAACTACTAGGACTTATAATTCAATTAATTCAATTAAAAGGTTAATTTAGCCAATTCAATGAATATTCCGGAATTAATTAAAGTGATTAATACAGATTACTGATTTTTTGCATTTGACACATAGGTCAAGTAAAGATTGTTGAAATCAGCATTGCCTACTACAATAGGACATTGAGATTTATTAAGTAGAACAGAATTGGTTTAGCATGGCAATGTGTCAATTTTGGGGTATTACAACAGATATTAGAGTTATTTAGTATGACTGATTTTATGAATAGTACCAACCAAATTAAGTGGTGCATGCAATCAGTCTGATTCCAAGTTGATTTATCTGCTATATAATATCTTGTTGCCATTTCAAAACTTAAATTAATTAGAGAAGCAAACCAAAACTGTGCACTCTTATACAGGGGTATAAATAATATGCCTCTATGGAGGCACCTTCACAGTGAGTTAACAATATCATCTTGCATTGTCATGAGGCCTTTTCTAATTATCTACTATAGGCCCAAGTTGGGCAGAGAAACCTTGTTTGGAGTAAACAGAATTTATCCAAGATTCATGGACAGCCACACTATGATTCATCAAGGATGACCAATAAGGTTGTTGAGATGAAAGCTAGGTTGCACGGGTACCTCCCCCCCCCCCAAACTCCAAACCAAGATAAGTTTAAATCAGTTTGAAGTTCAGGTCCGATTCGATCTTGGTTTGACCAGGGTCCTCTTTTCTCAAACCTAGTTCGATCTGGTTCGAACTAGGTTCGAACCTGGGCGAACCACCTCAAAAAAATCGAACCCAGTTTGAACCCGCGGCTACAGACTGCATTTAAAGTGTTTTATTTGCAATTTTTAATAATTTTTTGGCGTCCATGTAACCTAAAAAGGTGTTATTAATTGGTTTTGTGCTTACAATTGATGATTTTGATGACTTTGATGTCAATACCATTGTTGATTCTGCTGCTGATCCCATTGGCTTTAGTGTAAGTAATACCGGAGGCGAAGAAGAAGAAGATGAAGAAGAAAATGAAGACTGAAGAACTTAGAACTAAGAATTCTGAATATTAATAGATTTTCATTCCATTAGTTAAACAATGAACGTGAAATAATGATACTTGAACTTGATATTTTAAATGTTTTGAATCTTTGATCTTGAAGTTGATTGAACTATGTTACTATATGATGGTATGATCACTATGATATGTTACTATTTATGGTGTTTTAGAGTTTTTGTTGTTTAAATGTGTTTATGCTACAATGCTACATTCTAATTTTAACTCATGCTTCATTATATATATATATATAATTTTATTTTAAATTTTTTTATGTTTTTGTACTATCGAACCCAAACGAACCCAAACGAACCCAAAGCCCTTTCCAAAATTTTGTCGAACTTGCGAACCAGTTCTCGAACTTCAAACTTGGAACCACACTCGAACTACCAACTTAGGATGAAAGGTATAAGCTCATAACAACTGATTGTGGGATGACTGGGTACGGAGTGCCTATACAAATCCTTGGCCAAGGTAAGTTAGTGGCAATACTTGCCACTATAATCACTAGAGGTTAGGGTAGCTTGCAGACAGATAGATGTGTTGATGGGCAGGGCTCCATAGTCTAGTCGATTGTATAGTTGACACTCTAACACTAGGATGCTCACGTGATAGGATGAAGTGGTGTCCCATGCCTAATCCCGCACAGGGTAGAGCCATTCTATTTGAGAATGAAAGGGGATACATGTGGTCCATGGTTGGGAGGTTAAGCCTCTAACAATGCTTCTCATCTCCACCACATGCTAGGACTTGCACAAGACAAAGTCAAGATCTACATTCTTAAGCCTTCAAAATTATCGGGTATTTTTCTTTTTATATGTTATTCCAGTTCAGTTTATTATGAAATTATCATGTGACTGTTACAAATATTTTCTTCAAATTTAAATAGTATTGATTAGTTGAACTTAGTAGAAAATGATCTCTCTTCCATTAATGGTTTGTTATGATGACAATTATAAATTGCATTTGTTGGTTGAATGCTCCTTTACAATTGTTAGTTAAGATAATACAGAAGTTCAGTTACTCTGTTATAACCGTTAAACCTTTTTCATATGAATTATCTGTTATAATTGTCTTTTCTTGCATGTGATATGAAAAGTGACTGTGTTCAATAACATGTTGGTTGTTAGTCAAAACTAGGAAAATTGATATGTACAAGGGGACGCAACCTTTCATTAGATTTGAGTCACCACTTTCCAATGTTGCCTATGAGAATAATATACCATTCTCCCAATAGATCTTCCCTTTTGATGCCTTCTTCAAATGGAACCTTCTCCTCTTTAATATCTCCTTTGTTTGTAGGGAGTCATGCCCTTTCATTTGTTGATACCCATATGAAAGGGCCGCACCCTTTGTGTTACATTCCAAAATTTTGACCTAATTTTAAACTTGTTCATAACCATTGGATTTAACAGATTATTCTTTTATGATCATGTGAAATAGGTAGTTATTTGTATACGTTGTATTAATTGTTAATGAAGATGATCGTTAACCATTAATTGTTATTAGATGATTAGCAGTTGCTTGATTTAAAATAATGATTATTATGTTTATATGAAATTATTATATAATTGTTATTATGGCGAAAGTGTTTTCATGGGTGATTGCAGGAGAAGATGAAGAGGGGGGAAGCATTCCTAAACGGGATCATCGGAATGGGATGTTCACTTAGTTCAGTCATCAAGATCGGCAGATATGACCTTAAACTCTTTTGGAAAGGACACAACGACTTGATCACAGGATACATTTATGGGACCGCATGAGCTATTAAAAAAATAATCTAAGAAAACATAAAATAATCTAATTTAACATATAAAACATACTGGATAAAATCAAGCTATAATTATTATTATGAAGGTTTTAAGAAATAAGGGTACTTTTCAAAATGGAAGCATGGGAAATCATAACTGCAGTGATTCATTATTGATTTATCGACATGCTTTGTGGGTTTTTTTTCGCACTCGCTTCAGGAGCAATAGCAGGGCTATTTTTCTCTATTTATTGCTTACTCTCAGAGGTCCCTTTGAGTCACAGAGTGAAGAGCACATGAGTAAAGAGGGTGTGCAGTGTGCAAAAATGGTAGGCGAAAGGTGCAGAAAGGAGCCGGTGGGAGATTTTGAGAAATGGAGTAGGGAGAAAGTGTGGGAAAAGCTAGAAGAGGGTGGGGTTACCAATTATATCATGAAGCTGCATGGATTCGATCAGGAGGTGACCAAAAGTATGGTGAGGTCCTGGAAGGATAGCAGGGTGAAACTGAATGGGGTCTACTTCCGGATAACGGAGGAGGTGATTGCGACTGTCACCGAAATCCCTATCGAGGGTTTTAAATTCTTCGGGGATAAGAAGCTCTCGGCCAATGTGGTTAGGGACTTTGTGGAGAGTGAGAAGGAACTGAAGGCGCTGAGAAAGATTGACACCTACTATTTCCCCGACTCCATGAAGAAGCAGTGGAGGTATGTTCTGAGAATTTTTATCGAGTACATCACGTTGGACCCTAGGTTTGATAGAGCTCGTACCCACCACTTTGTTATATTGAATCATTTTCGGCATAATGCTAATATTTCCTTTCCATATTATCTGTTAAACTCTATGAGCAAGGCGGTGGATAGCTTCAAAAAGAAGCCCACCACAAACCCGGCTCTGCACGAGGGGCTGCTGCTGCTTATCCACGAGCACTTCAAGGCTCAGACTATAAGCATCACTCCCCCTCAGGCAGAGAATGTGGAGTCTGGTAGTTCTAGTTACTCCTCTGACTCGGATGAAATTCAGAGCCTCAGCTCTGAGGAAGGAGGGATCTCTTCTTTGGGGAAATTAGCAACTCACCTAGCTAAAAAATCGCCCTCCCCCATAACCCCTAGAAGAAAAAGCCCTAGGGATCTTGGGCAGAAGCCTCCTGAGAAGGATGAGGAGGGAGACAGTGATGATGAGGAGTCGGAGTCTGAGGAGGTGGTTAAGGAGACACAAGAGGAAATTAAGGATGAAAGTGGAAGGAAGAAACGCAAAAGGGAGAATTTGGAGGAAGTGCGCTCTCAGTTTGAGGAGGCGTCTGTGCTGCCCCTATCTCCTGTCCACCTCCAAGCCCAACCTGAGGAGCAGAAAGAGGAGAATGCAGAGTATGCGGAAGGGGAAGTGCAGGTCAATGATAGGAGGAAAGCTTGGATAAACTTTAATGTCAAGACTTCGAAGATGGGCATCTTCAGGGAGGCCATGAATCCCCAAATCCTCGTGGAAAATCAAGAGGAACAGCGGCTGGAAGAACTCATTGACCCGGCGATAGTGGTTATTTCGGATAGAGCCAAGGAGACAGGGATGAACCTCTTGAATAATGCTCGTAACAATATGATTGACAATTTTAGATCAATCAAATGGCTTTTCCACGAGCTGAAGGAGGTCAAAGAACAAGTGAGACATATTGAGGCAACAAGGAATGGGATGGATGCTAACAGGAGGATGGATTCGGCTGACAGGCTCAGCCTAGCTGAAAGAAGGATACACAACCTGGAGAACTACAATTACAACCTTGCGAATCAAATGTTCTCTTTGTTAAGCTCCATTAACAACATCATCTCTCTTACGGGCTAGATCAAAGACAGAGAAATGCAGGATGATGAGGAAGGAAAAGACAGGGATGAAGCCAGAACGGAGGACGACTCTGCAAAGGACAACACCATCCCTGATCAGGACCAAGGGGACCAAAGGACGCAACAGCTGGAAGCGGAGGAGAATTAACTGGCCTTCGAGTCTGCTCAGGTTATGCAAGAGCTAGAGCGAAAGAGCGAGGAATAACTCTCGCCTGTTCTTTTGTTTTTCTTTGTCTTTTGGCTTTTGTTATGGCTTTAGGTCTCAGTACTCTACTTTTTGGCTGGACTTCATGCTTATTATCAACCTCTAAACTTATACTTTTTTGGCTGGGCTTTCATGCTTATTATCAGCCTTATGTTTTAACTATTGGGTTTCAGGATCCCTGTAAAACCTGTTTATCTAATCAAAAACATATAAAACATACCTCAAGGGATTTTAATTGATCTTCATCTTATTATTATAATATCTATATACGTACATATAAATATAAAAATGAAATTGCACCATTAAATTATAATAATTTAATATAATGATGTCACCCCATTGATATACTTACATGAACGTAAGTATATATTATAATAATAGTTGAAATTATAATCTTTCCAACTCTTTCTTCCAACCTTTTATTTTTATTTTTCTTTCCCTCTCTTTTCTTAATCGATTTAAACACTTGAAAATTTGAATTGGCATATGCTCTATAACCGGCAGAAGCCAAGAAGGCACTGCTCTTTCTTTTTAACCATAGCCATGTTTGAAAGATGGACGTCCTTTATATAACCCGACTGCCTTGCTACGAGAAGTACCCCTTTCATAGAAATCTCTGCTATAACCCGACTGCCTTGCTGCGTTAAGCACCTTTCAATAATAATCTCTGCTCTAACCCAACCCTTTCTCAAAGCCTCATATAAATTCCATAATCTCGGGATTCCAATTACCATCGAAACATTGGCAAATATCGACTAGTAACTTGACCGGACCAAACAAAATCTATTCCTTGTCGTGCAAGTAATTCTGGCTAAGATTCAAAGGTTGTAAGCACTGTAGGTGACGTCTCAATTTGGCGGAAGAGAACTGAACAGAAGTTCAATATCATCAAGCATTACCAACTCCTTAACAGGTCATGTGATTACCATTTCAATATGTCCATTTTCTATAGCAGTCGAACCTCCTTTCTTTGTCTATGATCATTTTTTATTTTTTTTAACTGGCTGAATAATCACTACAATTCATAATGAATTGTTTTTTTTACTTTCAATATAACCAGAACCATCATAAAAGAAGTTGATTTGTATCCCTTTAAGAGAAGTTTCTAAATGTATCAGGAACCTGTATGATTGTTACTGATCTCAAGAACAGGTTTTATAATGTTACAATTCATGATAAAAGATATCAAGAGCAGAATGCTCATAAACTACCAATACATCTGGGATTCACCGACAAAGAAGCCATGGAATGGTGAAGAGGTGTAAAAAGAGCAGAATGCTCATAAACTTTTAATACACTTGAGACTCACCGGCAAGGTAGCCATGTAAGGTGAAGAGGTGGAATAATATGCAAGAAAGCAAAAGAGAAATCAAACATGAATAACTTAAATGCTAATATACCAATAGCTCATGCTCATCGCTGTAATGAAACCTATTGTCAAGTCAAGCGGTGATGATCGAGTCGTTGAACCCATCGGAAATCCTTGGCCAAGGTAGTTTATAAGCATGTTTGTCATCTAATGATCACTTGACGTCAGTAGCACTAGTTATGTAAGCATGTTCGTTTCATAACTGAGCAGGCATTCAAAACACCTGGATGCTCAGGTGATTGAACTAAAGAACATCCCAAGCCCGATTGTGAGATAGGGAGGACCATTCTAATTTAATAGAATGTGTGGGCATAAGTATGGTCTGAGGTTGGGAGGTTAAGCTTATGTCAATGCTTCTCCTCTCACCAAAGCCGAGGCTTGCACAACCAACTAAAAATCCTCCGATGATACTTGTATGTTTTGTTAATCAGTTGATCATGAACATAGTTATGCTAGCTAGTCATTAATTTAGTTATTTCAGCTAATCATGAATACAGTTGTGAATAGTTAATCGTTAATCTAGTTATTACAGTTGATCATGAATACAGTTATGCTAGTTAATCGTTAATCTATTTATTTCAACTGATCATGAATACAGTTGTGAATAGTTAACCATTGATCTAGTTATTTCAATTGATCATGAATACAGTTATTTTCTGTTAATTGTTAGAAGCAGTTAAAAGGATTCAATTAATTGTTAAAAGCAGCTATTAAGAAAATAATCTAGGAAAAACATAAAATAATCTAATTTAAAATATAAAACATACTTCAAAAGATTTTTTTTTTTAAATGATCTTTGTCATATTATTATAATAAATGCTTATATATGTACATATAAATATACAAATGAAGTGGCACCAATAAATTATAATAACATAACCTAATGATGTCACCCCATTTATATACTTACATAAACGTGCATAAGTATATATTACAATAATAAATATTTGAACTATAGTTTTTTTCCAACTTTCTCTTCAACATTTTATTCTTCCCTATCTTTTTCTTATTCAGTTTAATACTTGGAATTCAAATGGTTTTAAATCTTTTAAAAACCAACGGAAGCCAAGAAGGCACAGCCTTCCTTAAACTTAAGCCACGCATGAAGACCGGTACTTATTTATGCTTGATTGCCTTTGCATTCAGACTCAACCTTAAATGTATTTCCGCACATCTCAACCATCTTCATACTACTACGTTCCTTTGTTATCATTTTACCATCAGCCTTCCAATACCTACTGTATATGACCAATGTTAGTATGCTAATAGAAACCAAATTTAAATAAAGCTTCTACAAACTAAACAAAATTCATAAACTTCAAGCTAGACTAAGATGAGCTCTCAATTGAGAATATGAACCATTAATGGACTCTCTCAATAAGAAGCTCTCTTGTTGAGTGGCTTTGTCTAAATAGATAGGATGTATGTTCAAGCTTATGCTTCAAAAATGGCTTCAAATGGAGTTGGAATTTGGGTGTGTGTATGGTTTTGATGTAAAATGGCTTCTTAAAATGGCATTATGACTTTACTTCATGGATTGTGTTAAAATGGCTTGGGAGAGGATTCCTTAAATAGGCAAAGGGCTTGAGGAATTGAGGGCTAAGATGCAACGATGGAAAAAAGCTCATGGGGAGCTGAGATTGCATGAGAAGAGAGCACATGGATTGTGCTTCCTTATAGCCAATCAGGGAGTGACACATGTCACAGGGTGAGAGAGTGGAGGAAAGGGGAAGGATGAGTCAACAAAAGAGACTCAAGGGATAAAATCTTCATAAAGACCCTCATAATGGCTTGTAAGAGCAATAAAAGGGCTTTGGAAGAGTCATTTATGACCTTGTGGGCTTCATAAAATTTTATGGTTGAGATATTTTGAGGGAGATGAGAGCAATTTCGACTTGGGCTTGATTAGGAAGGTTTTAAGCTTGCTTAGGATTGTGCAAATGATTAGAGGATGGTTTAGGATTAACTTAGGGATAAGCAAGTGGATGGCATTTAATGAGGGTGGGTGAACGAGGAGATATTTAGACAAGAATAGATTTCCACAATCAGATAAAGTATGAAGATGCGCATTCTGGATTCGATTGTGTGCCATTTTTTTGCATCAACGTTTCGAATCACACTCTGTGATTCATCATCAGGATATGAATAGCTGGAGGAGATATTTGTTAACTTTGACTTGGGTTAGTAAGTATTAACCCATGTTTAGAGAATGTGACAAGGTTAGGAGGGGATTAGGATTAGGTTTAAAGACATCTTCTAGAAGAGTCTAAACTTTGGATGAGGATAAAGACTTTTTAGAATAGTCTAGAACTTCCTAAGATGAAGATGAAGACTTTCTAGAAGAGTCTAGAACTTCTTAGGATGAGGATAAATTAGATTTTTAAGAAATAAATAAAGTTTTATTTATTTCAAGGGTTTGGGTTGAGGAGATATTTATTAAAACATTTTTAATAAACATGAGGATTAATATTTAATCTTAATTAAATATTTTGAGTTGGGATTAGGGGTAGGAAATGATGGGATTAGCCTTTAATCAAAATTAAAGAAGGATTAGAAGATTTTGGAAGAGGTTAGTGGTCTTAAGGAAATTGGCCAAGTTTTGTGCAAAAAATAATTTTTTTATTTAATTTGGGTTTTTTGGTCAATTTATTAATTAAATAATTAATAAATAAGGAAATAATGTTTAAATAAGATTTAAACATTTTAGGGAGGGATTCCTTAATTAAATATTTTCAATTAAGATAAAGGGATTTAATGGCATAAAAATAAATAAATTAATTAAATAATTAATTAATTAATAAATGATGATGTCATCAGGAATTTTTCAGAAAATAAAAATACTTTATTTTCTAAAGGTTTTTAGGTGTCTACATTTTGCCCCTCTTTGATGTGATGCCGCAAGTGGCATCGCATCAAAGATAAGAAATTAAGATGCCCAAGGCTAGAGCAGAAGAGAAGAGAATGGACTGCAAGATGCCCCCTCAAGAAGGCGACGGGGAGAGAAGGCGAGGCTCGACGACTTCTTGAAAAGTACAAGAACCTGAAATGAGCAAGAAGACTCAAATTGGCAATGAGAAGGGGCTGAATTAGCTCAAACTCTCACTATGGGAGAATGATAAAGGAGAATCAAATGCACAAGAGGAAGCAAGCTTAAGAATTTAGGGAAGGTGGAGGATGAAGGAGCGGAGCGCTATAAAAAGGAATCCAGGATAGGGAGATGGATGAGGGGATTATAAAGCTGATGCAATAGGATTTCAAAGAGTCAGATTGGCGGAAGATGGGTTTCGGAGATCCCTAGGACTAGGATTGTGGATCTCGAAAGATGAGGCTTGGTGGATTGATTTGGATTGGTGGATCCCTAAGACTAGGATTGTGGATCCCTAAAGCTAAAGGTGAGGAGTGATTTCAAAAGATACTGATGCATAAGCTGGGGTAGGAGAGACGGATGTTGGATATGGATGGGGGATAATGGAGATGAAGGAAAACCATTGAAGCTTTTTGAGCGGGGGGATGCTTCAAAGAGAAGTACCACCATGTAGTTGAGCACTAGATTTGCTATAGGACTGTTGGTTAATTGCCAAGGTTACCAAGAACATCAAAGCCTTTTCACCAACTGTCCAGAGGACTGACGAACTGACTCAAAACAAACACGCAAGGATTGCCCCAGTATCACACATGAATCCCAGAGGAAGCAGTGTGGAAACGACACTGGGTAACCCACAAGCAGAAAAGAAAACAAGCAAAAGACATGATCATGACCTTACGCTCTGATTGCCCCATTCGCAGTATACCATGATATGGAAGACCGTGGCAACCTTGAGGAGGGAACAAGGAGATTGCTTGGAAAAGATATTTCAAGACCAAACAGGGAAGAGTCCAAATCAAAAGAAAGCAAAAATCCAAAAGAGAACCGTTTGCCAACGAGATGGGTAGGACGAGGTACTAACGGACCAAGATCAGACATGAGGAAAGCTATATCCTGCAAGGACCTATCGGAGAGCACCTAAGCTGGTGGATTTGGATGAGTGATGCGTCTGGCAAGCTGAACTAAGAAAGATAACACTTTGGTGACAGGAAAATCTAACTAAAGAATGCATTGGAATAGCTAACCAAGATGTGCGATGGGTGCAAGATGCTAATCAAGGACGAACTGACACGAACGCTGGATAGATACAATGGTACTAAGCTAAAGAGGATGTACAAGCTGATGGACTAAGATATGTTACAAATGTACAAGTTTGTTCATGTTTTGGTTTTTGTGAGATGGAAATGTTTGTGAAGGATGGGATGTTTATAATAGGTGATAGGTGGATAGGTAGATGGTTTGCGAAAAGCTTAAGTGAAACTGGGGTTTTGTGTGTGCACGTGATAGTATACAAGCTAGGATACAAGATTATTTACAGGCTGGAATATGGTACAAACTTTGGACAAGATTCGGATATACAAGGTATGGTACAAGATTTACAAGGTATAGTACAAGCTTTGGTACAAGATGTTACAAGCTGAGGTACAAGATTTTACAAGCTGTACAAGAGATATTTACAAGCTCCATTAGATTTTGGATATTTGGTTGGAACACCAAGGGAACAAGCAGGTGTTTTATGGGATGGTGGGTGAATGGATGAGGGATAGGATAGTGATAGATAATGGATTAGTCTTAGTACACAAGGCGCCTGAATTACCAGGTTTTCACCAAGGTACCTATCCAAGGCACTTGAATTGCCAAGTTTTCACCATTGGACGCTTATTTCTCTTTACTATTTTTTTTTGTATTTTTCAAAAGCTGGGTATACCAAGGATCTTCAAGAATAAAACTTCTTGAGATGAATGATGTTAGTAGGATCATTCAAGAGTTCTCCTTCCGGTGTAGATAGCTGATAGGCTCCGGAGCCAAAGGAAGCAATGACAACATAAGGACCAAGCCATGTAGGTTCAAACTTGCCTTTCTTTTCTTGATCTGCTTGGACCATGTCACTTGGCTGAAAGTGTCGTGGAAGCACCTTCTTGTTGAAATTCTTTTTGAGACGAGTTTGATAGACTGTGAGATGATCATAGGCTTGTTGTCGCTTCTCGTCTAAGAGATCTAGCAGGGTGAGCTGAGCTACTCTGTATTCTTCATATGATATTTGTCCTTGCAAAGATATGCGCAAGGAGGGAAGTTCAACCTCTATAGGTAGTACCACTTCAGCACCATAGACTAGGGAGTATGGAGTTGTGCCTGTGGATGTACGGAAGGAAGTTCGATAGGCCCATAGGGCTGGATTTATTTGTAGGTGCCAATCACGGCCGGAATCATTCACAACTTTTTCTAGGATTTTGAGGAGGGTTTTGTTAGTTGCCTCTGCCTGGCCATTACCTTGTGGGAAATATGGGCTAGAAAAGCGGTGATGGATGCGGAGGGAAGTGCATAATTCTTCCATGTTGAGGTTTTCAAAGTTACCTCCGTGGTCGGTAAAGATGGTGGATGGGATGCCGAAGTGGCAAACAATGTGGTACAAGATGAACTTGAAGACCTGAACTCCTGTAGCTGACACTAGGGGGACTACTTCCACCCATTTAGTGAAATAGTTTGTAGCTGTTATTATCCATTTATGTCCATCAGATGAGAGGGGTGTGATAGTTCCAACTAGATCAAGGCCCCAACAAGCGAAAGGCCAAGGTGGTGCAATACGCTGTAGATCCTGTGCTGGAGCGTGCACAAGATTTGCATGCTGCTGACATGGGAGACACTTTCTGACAAAGTCACAGGAGTCTTCTTCAATAGTAGGCCAATAGTAGCCTGCTCTAAGGATTTGTCGCGCTAGGACAATACCACTCGTGTGGGCATCTTGCAGTCCATTCTCTCCTCTTCTGCTCTAGCCTTAGGCATCTTATTTTCTTATCTTTGATGCTATGCCACTTGCGGCATCACATCAAAGAGGGGCAAAATGTAGAAACATAAAAACCTTTAGAAAATAAAGTATTTTTATTTTCTGAAAAATTTCTGATGACATCATCATTTATTAATTAATTAATTATTTTATTTATTTATTTATTTTTATGCCATTAAATCCCTTTATCTTAATTAAAAATATTTAATTAAGGAATCCCTCCCTAAAATGTTTAAATCTTATTTAAACATTATTTCTTTATTTATTAATTATTTAATTAATAAATTGAAAAAAAAACCAAAAATAAATTAAAAAATTATTTTTTGCCCAAAACTTAGCCAATTTCCTTAAAACCACTAACCTCTTCCAAAATCTTCTAATCCTTCTTTAATTTTGATTAAAGGCTAATCCAATCATTTCCTACCCCTAATCTCAACTCAAAATATTTAATTAAGATTAAATATTAATCCTCATGTTTATTAAAAAAGTTTTAATAAATATCTCCTCAACCCAAACCCTTGAAATAAATAAAACTTTATTTATTTCTTAAAAATTTAATTTATCCTCATCCTAAGAAGTTCTAGACTCTTCTAGAAAGTCTTCATCCTCATCCAAGGAAGTTCTAGACTATTCTAGAAAGTTTTTATCCTTATCCAAAGTCTAGACTCTTCTAGAAGATGTCTTTAAACCTAATCCTAATCCCCTCCTAACCTTGTCACATTCTCTAAACATGGGTTAAGACTTACTAACCCAAGCCAAAGTTAACAAATATCTCCTCCTTCGCCCACCCTCATTAAATGTCATCCACTTGCCTATCCCTAAGCTAATCCTAAACCATCCTAATCCATCCTCTAATCATTTGCACAATCCTAAGCAAGCTTAAAACCCTCCTAGTCAAGTCCAAGTCGAAATTGCTCTCATCTCTTTCAAAATATTTCAACCATAAAACTTTATGAAGCCCACAAGGTCATAAGTGACTCTTCCAAAGCCCTTTTATTGGTCTTACAAGCCATTATGAGGGTCTTTATGAAAATTTTATCCCTTGAGCCTCTTTTGTTGACTCATCCTTCCCCTTTCCTCCATCCTCTCACCCTGTGACATGTGTCACTCCCTGATTGGCTGTAAGGAAGCACAATCCATGTGCTCTCTTCTCATGCAATCTGAGCCCTCCATGAGCTTTTTCCCATCGTTGCATCTTAGCCCTCAATCCCTCAAGCCCTTTACCTATTTAAGGAATCCTCTCCCAAGCCATTTTACATCAAAACCATACACTCACACCCAAATTCCAACTCCATTTGATGCCATTTTTGAAGCATAAGCTTGAGCATACATCCTATCTATTTAGACAAAGTCACTCAACAAGAGAGCTTCTTATTGAGAGAGTCCATTAATGGCTCATATTGTCAATTGAGAGCTCATCTTAGTCTATCTTGAAGTTTATGAATTTTGTTTAGTTTGTAGAAGCTTTATTTAAATTTGGTTTCTATTAGCATACTAACATTGCTCATATACATTTTGGCACGCCTGGTGGGACCCCGCATGGGTCATCTTCATTAGCTTTTTTAGTCAAGTTTTGTATGTCAATTGCAAATTTTGGCTAATTTTGTTTGTTAATGTGATTGGTAGGATTGTATAAATTGGTTTTGTAGATCCACATGAGCATGAAAAAGACAAAGGAACTCATAATCTATCTCATAGTGTTTGCAGATTTTTCAAGCTTATAGGTGGACAAAGCACTTGGAATTCTTCTTCCTCTTCCTGTCTATATTCTTCTTATTCCATCTACTTCTTCTTCTTCTTGTAGGAGATGTTGGCCATTTTTTTTTAAAGGAAGCAAAATCATACACACTTCTTTTTAGTGCTTAAAATGAACCCCTAAATCATACTTAAATCCATTAAAAACTAAAAATTTGCAAAAAAAAAAAAAAGCCTTTTAACAAGTGAAACTAAACCAATTCAATCATTTGCATCCTTGCAACATCAAGGTTTTAGATGCATTCATGCAAAGTTAGGAAAACTTCATTTTTGAAAATTTAAAAAGAACTTCAAATTTCCATTTCAAAAGGTTCAAAATCAACACTAAGTGCACACTAAAATCTAAATCAAACTCAAAGCATCAATCAAGGATAAAATGAACCTCATTTGCAAATATTTTGAAATTCTTTTAAAAATCTCATGAAAACTAAGAGTCCTAAATGGTTGCCAAAAATTGTCCTAAAAGCTTTGTTATTTGTTCCAAACAAATGTCTTGTTGCAAAATCTTGAATGTTTCTTAGGTTTTTCATGCATCAAAACAATCTAGGAATATAATTTTTTGACTTAAAATATGCAAACTAGAACACAAAATCTTGAATGAAAACCAAAGTCCAAAGAGTCATTTTCACTTTTGAGTCCAAAACAATCTTGAATGATCTAAGGTTAAAACAAAGCACTTCAAAGTTCTTAAAACAACACACAAAATCTCAATCTTGAATGCTCAAAGGAAAAAACTTGACTGTTTAATCACTTGTCTTTGAATGCATGTTGCTAAACACACTCTTGAATGCCATGGATTAAAATCAAATTTTTCTTGAATGCATGATTAAAAGAACAAATCGAATCTTGAATGCTAAGGATCAATTAACCATTGCAATATCAAACACTTCATTTAGAGCTTCTAAAATTGAACAAAACAAATCTCTTTTCCACATGCAATTTAAGTAAAGTTTGATTTTTCGACATTTAAAAAACTTTGTTAAGTTAAATACAAATTTGCAAAAATCAATTTGAGTAGTTCCTTGGACTCACCTCTTTTCTAATCACCCATCAATTCAACCATTGGTGGCAATCTCAGCGCCATTTATGGGGATGGGTCTACTTGAAAAAGATGTTAAATGTTCCACAATCTAAGTCACTCACTTGGTCTTTGAACGTTTGCTTTAACTTTATCAAAAATTTTAAATGACCAAAACTCTAGATTAAATCGATCACACTTCAAATTTGGGCACTAAAATTGAACAACTATTGACGTGGAGGGCCTCCGGCCGCGCGCTTGACAAATCGAGTCTCACACATCTTCGCTTTGGGCTTAAAACAAAATCACACAAACTCTTGAATGCTTTAAAGGAAATTAATCGATACTTGACATGGAGGGCCTCCGAGCGTGCGAGTTTTCTTTTGTTGACCCTAACTCTTCTTCTTGTTTGCATTCTTCGATCGATTTACTTTTGTTGGCGCTTCAAGTTGGAATTGAACATTGTCTCTTAAACATGAGTGCTTGCAAAGCCTAGATTAGCACACATAAGAGTCAGTTGGTAAAAGAACAAGCGTGTATTTTTTTTAGCCTAAGGTCATCCAAGTCTTCTCTCCCCTTGTGGTCTTTCGAGGCCATCTTGGGTGCACAAGGTTAGGATCCAAATCCTTGTTTCTTTTTAAGAGGCCTGCTTGGGGATTTCATCACCCCTTGGACGACCTCAACTCCAGCGTTCTGGCGGAGTATAAGAATCGGGAGGTGAATCGAAAGACACCTCTCTTGGAATCAAGATTTTTGTCACTCAGGCTAAGCCTCAAGGAACTTTATACCCTTGAGAAGTGAAAGAGGAGAAGTGGGTTACCGCTCCCCTCGGTTGTGTGACATCTTGTTGGTTTCATCTACAGATTTGGGCCTCACGTACCTTTGGGTATATCGAGGACTCCCAAGCTAAACCAACTGTCAGCCTTGTAGACAACCATCTAGAGTGTTAATGTGTTTGAAGTGACTGATCGAAACATTTGTAAAACATACACACTCCTCAGTGCAAGTATCACATTCTGAGAATCAAAAACTTCTATCTGGTTGTTCCTATCTATTGCTTGATTTTTTATTTGTTGAATGAATGTTTGCCAAACTTGGTCAATCCTAGCTTAGGGTACACTTAGCGTAGTCGCTGCCTATTCCAGAAGTTGAACAAGTTGAAGCAAAATAACCGAGGTCTCTCAAAGCCAAGCAGATTCGAGAATTGATGTCAGAGCAACCCAAACCCAAACAGAAGTTCCACAAAGTTAAACTCAAACAATCTCAGGCATACCAAGAACTTTCAACCAAGAGAAAGGAACTAACACCAAGTCCTCGAATTGCCAAACTCCACAAAGCAGAGGATAAAGCTACCGACGAAGCACTTCAAGAGGCCTGGTTAGAGCGCACCATCAAATTTAGCCAACATCCAGGAGTTAATCCTGCTTATGCCTTACCAACTAGGCATGATTTCTATGATTAGACACCCTTGTTTCTCCACACCTTCTTGGATAAGCTTCACCTTAGAATCATCTTTGTAGAAAAGTCAGCCATCTTAGGTTATCCCCTTAAGCATTATTAGCTCATCCATCTCATTTAGGACCAAACCATCTAGCCAACAATCCAAAATCTTCACATCCAAGCCTTCAAAAATTGTTGTCACCTTGCTAGAAGTTTGCCATTCCTAAAATCTTTCAAAACCACCAATCTCACCAAGGTTATCCCTTTGACAAAGCTTTGTCTAGGGTAATCTAGCTTTGCCACTTGTTATCCCTCATCACCTTGAGCTAAAGGTTGGGATCCACAAGTGGTCAATCTCGTGTTCTTCCTAAAGGATCATCAGTCTATCCTTACGTTGACACAATCACCACCAAGCTTGCACATAGGAAAGCAGACCTTTTGTGCTTTGGCAACATATCTTTGAAGTTAGAATCCCCAACACAATCCTCCTTAGGTTTTGTCATATAGCTTTGCTTCAACTTAGGAAATCATTTGCATAGAAAAGCCTTCCTCCCTTTTGCATCCACCAGCATTTGTTGCATCTCATCCCTAGGAGCATTTTTCATACCACGCGTCACTCGCTTAGCCAAGAAGAAAGAAACAATGGAGCCCTATCATTTGGATCGAACAGCCTTACCCCCCTTGAGCACTCAGCCATCCTTCAGCCCAGGGAAAGCTATGCCATCATCTACTGACATTCAAGCTTTCATGAACCAACCAGGAAATGCAGTATTGGTAAACGCCATTATAGACAAGAACAAAGAGACAATCATGGCTAATTTTCGAAGGGACAATGTAGGAACCTTTGACTTTGGAAGACCCTCTCCATTATCAGATCCATCTCACCCGTTGTTTGGGCAGCTGCCACCACCCATAGGCTCTTATGATCCAAATTATCCTCAATATATGCCAAAAGAAGAGCCTCCAGCCAATCCATATGATCCAACAGACCCAAACATACCATCATCCACCCAAGTTGAAATCTCCATGCCGCAAGCCAACCCAGCCACCACCACTCCATCCTTGGTTCATACCTCTCCGCTCCAAACCCCCTTTACCCAAAACACCTCACCGTTCATGCCCTTCACTATTGCTGCTGCTGCTCCCCAACCCAGCCTTCCAAATCCACCCATCTCCCAAATCAGTGCTAGCATCTTTGGCCAACCTCAGCAATATACAACAGCGATGCCGCCCATGGGGCCAAGTAATCAACCTTTCATCACCCCCAGCTTGTTCACCACAGCCCAAAGCACAATCCCATCATTTCCATTAAGTCTTGGGAGCTCAGTGCCATTACCACAAATCCACAAGCTACTACCCTCACTCCACAAAGCTATCAAACCCCACAAGCTACTACCAATGTTCTGCCCAGCTCTCAAGTGACCCAAGCTCCCGCCACCACTCTACCAAGCTTCCAAATCTAGCCACCAAGCTATCAAACCCCATCAATTCCATTTCCTAGCTTTCAATTCCCACCACCAACTAATCCATTACCTCCTATTACCAACTACTTTTCAATGCCACTTCTAGGAGGTAACCCACCAATCCAGCCAACCACCAATTATTTGCAGGTACCATCCCAAATGGGGGCGCAGCCCACATACCTTGTTCAAACCCCACAAGCCCCCCGATCCTTTCCCCAAGCTTCACAACCATCTTATACCTTACCTCCACAAAGCAATTCATTTATCCCACAGCCAGCTTATGTTCCTCAATCCCAACCTCAAATCCAATATCAACAGCAAGCCTCGCAGCACATGCAGCACTATGTGCCACCTCCCCATCAACAAACCGTCATCCACCATGCAGCTGCCCAAACAATGTACAATCCCTATCAGCAAATCCCTTACAGCCATCCATATTCAGTGGCCCCATCTAGTGCATACCTACCTCAAGGCACTCCTACATTGGGGGCACCCCAGCCATCACCCATTAATTCAGAATGGGAAGCCATGAAAACAGCTTTGAAGAACATCCAAGAGGGAAATGATCCAAAAACTTTCAAGTTTGAGAATGTGTGCCCTTACCCATTTGACAAAGCCATTACCATGACACCATTCCCCAAGCATTTTGAGACATCCAAATTTGACAAATTTAGAGGAAAAGGAGACCCTGTCACACATATCAAAGAATTTTACATGCACTGCCAAAAAGTGGCATACGATGACGTCTTCCTCTTGCGTCTCTTTCCCAAAAGCTTGGCCGAACCAGCTCTTGAATGGTTTTATAGAATCCCCTATGGCACAATTAAAAATTTTGCTGAATTATCTGAGGCATTTGTAGCCCAATATGCCCATCTTGTTGAAACAGAGCTATCAGTAATTGATCTTGTCCACACCAAGCAAAAAGGTGGAGAAAGCCTTCCCGAATATCTGCAAAGATGGCAAACCCTTACCACCCGCATATCTTGCACCTTGCCAGAGCGCCATTTGGTGAAAATATTTATTGATAATGCCCATCCTAGCTTGGCTCACCACATGAGCATGAACTGTTTGCAGACCTACAAAGATATCAAAGAGAAAGGAATGATCCTTGAGCAAGGACTCATTAAAGATGGTGTGGTCAAGATTTACAAGGAAGCCAACCAAAATCAATCACATTCCAATGACAAGTCTAGGTATTGGAACAAAAACAAGCATGTTGCAACAGATGGCGTCACTGACGCCAGACATGTGAATATTGTTGGTCCTTCTCACAACCAGTCCAACCCACCCTATCAACCAAACAATCAGCAAGCTATCAACTACCAACAGCAAAATAACCACAGCGATCAAAACCACAATCCAAGACCAAACTTTCAAGGGTCTAGCAATCAAGCTAATGCCATCAATGTAGCTGCAGGACAAAAGCCCAGATTCCAACCTAGAACTAGAAACTATACACCCCTTGGTGAGCCATTGGATGTCATTTTTGAGAAATTAGTCAAGGAAAACCTCATCAAATTTCCTCCTACCCAGCAAATTGACCCAAGCCAATCCAAAGCTGCATGGTACAAAGACAATGAGTACTGCAAATTTCATAGGGTAAAAGGTCACACTACCCTCAGATGCATGAAACTGAAAGACTATGTGCAGGACCTCATTGATCGGAAGGAAATCACTGTTGGTGCCCAAACCTCTCCCAATGCAGGCTTACAGATCTATCAAAATGCTTTTCCTCCTCACAACAATCAAAATCCTGAAAAAGCACCTATCCAAACCAACAACAACACCAACAACCGTCAGCCAAACCAACAGCATGGGAAGAACAATGACCACACTTCATCCTATATAGACTATGGTAGCCTTATAGGTTGTATATCCGAGAAAGAGCCTTCTGTCAATGTTATCAATATCCAAAGACCAAACAATGAGTGTGCAGTCACTACTCGAAGAGCTCGATTTAACATCGCAGGCCCACTCGTTTCACCAGCACCATCAGCTCCATCAAAAAGCCAGTGCAATATCTTGGAACACCTTGGGAATATGCCAGCCCAAATCTCCATTTTAGACCTTCTTCGCACTAGTCCTGTGTACAAGAACATCCTTGACAGTGCTCTCATAGAATCTCGTGTCTCTTCTGATATCAATGCTACTAATTTTCGTAATCTTGTTGGACACCTTTCATCCTCATGTGCCCTATCGTTCAAACCCACCGACATACCCGTGGTCGAGCCAGATCACACCCTTCCACTTCACATAGCCATCATGGTATCCAATTTTGCCGTGAAAATAGTAATGATAGATAATGGATCAGCCTTGAATATTGGCACCCTAAAATTCATAAAACAAGCTGGGTATACTGAGGCAGATATCATCAGTGAGGTTATCACCATTAAAGCTTATGACAACTTGGAAAGAACCACAGAAGGAACTATTTTGCTGCCAATCAAGGTTGGGCCAGTCATCCAAGAAACACTCTGCCATGTTATTGATCTAAACCTACCATTCAACATCCTCCTCGGTCGCCCATGGATTCATGCCATGAAAGCCATTCCATCCACTTACCATCAGTGCGTCAAATTTCCGCATCAAGGCATTGAGGTAACCATCCATGCCGATCCAAAACCCTTTGCTTACTGCAATGCGGTTGAAGCTTCATATACAAACCATTGCCCTGGAATTGATATCGGCACATCCATCGCCAGCTCATCCCACACTTGTAATGACCTAGAAACCATCCTCGCCTCTACCCTGTCTACCGTGAAGATCAATAACAAGGGCTGTGGAGAGTATAGTCTGTCGGATGCATTTGCTGTCGGGGCACTCCCACTTGATCCACATGCCCATGGACGACCGACATATCACAAAGCTAAGGAGATTCCACCTCCTCAATACAAACAGTTTGGCCCAACAACCTTTGTATCCTCGAAAATCCCTCTTCATGAGGAGCTCACTCCAGATATCAACAATTGGTTACATAAGGATGCACCTCAAAGGAATCAGGCACGCCTTGATCACTTCAGCCAGAAGTATCCCCAAGAACATAAGCTCATCACTGACAAATGGAACTATCAAGGTGGTGGTCTAGGACCAGAAGAAAGAGGCATGCAGTGCCCCATCGACGCACACAAGTGGGAATCGAAGTCAGGTCTTGGCTTTGGCATACCCACAACTGAGGGCACCAATACGGACGGTCACGCTTTTTTGAACATTCATCGCGACCTTGTCGAAATCGAAGACATTCCTGAGGAAGTTGAAAAGAGAGCCTACGACAATATCCTAGACCAAATCTCCCTCGGAGACTATTCTCCAAGAACTATCCATCCACCTCATTGACCTACCACTCGCCCATCCACAACTCATAGATTGGGACCAACCAAGCGTCATACACATTGATGAGTTCACATCAGAGGAAGCGCTTCTGAGATTCATGGGAGCTGAAACACCTCACAAGAAAACAAAGCCAGATTCTGCCTATATCTACAAGCTAGATCCCAAGGGGTATTTTGGAGAAAATCCCCAACCTAGTTCCGATACACCCAAAACTGGAACTAAGGTGAATCTGAGACTAGCTAAGGCAACGAAGAGAACCCCTCAGCAAGAACATCCAGAGCCACAAGCAGAACATGAGGATTTAACATTACCTCCTCAAGATAATCGACCAGAAATATCTTCTATTCTAATTGAGGATACTAGGGAAATCAACATCGGTTCTTTAGAGATCCCTAGGCTTGTTCACATTGCTGCATCCCTATCACAAGACCAAGTTGATCTCCTCTTTGAGGTCTTAAGAGAGAACATTGGCCGATTTGCATGGTCATATCAAGACATGCCAGGGCTTGATCCAAAGCTTGTAGTTCATCATCTTGCAGTCAATCCACAGATCAAGCCCGTCAGACAAAAGCTTAGAAAAATGCACCCCAAGGTGGCATTACTGGTCAAAATTGAGTTAGAAAGAATGTTAGCTGCTAAGGTTATCCAACCTATCGACTATTCAGAGTGGATCTCCAACATGGTCCCCGTCACTAAGCCTTCTGGTGACATCAGAATCTGCACTGATTTTAGAGATCTTAACAAAGCTTGTCCAAAAGATGATTTTCCTTTGCCCAACATAGATATGATTGTAGATCTTACAGCTGGACATGAAATTGTGTCCCTCATGGATGGATTTTCTGGGTATAATCAAATCAAGATTGCAGAAGAGGATCAGCATAAGACAGCATTCACTACCCCTTAGGGAACCTTTTGCTACAACATGATGCCTTTTGGCCTAAAGAATGTTGGGGCTACCTATCAAAGAGCTATGACAGCCATTTTTCATGATCTCATCCATAGCATTTTGGAGGATTATGTAGATGATATCTTGGTCAAGTCTCATACCTTCATGGATCATCTTGCTGACCTGGAGAAAGTCTTTGATAGGTTAGCCAAATATCATCTCATGCTGAATCCCAAAAAATGTGTCTTTGGGGTCACATCTGGCAAGCTTCTAGGCTTTATAGTTTCTAAACGAGATATAGAGATCGACCCCAAGAAGGTCAAGGCTATCTTAGACATGCCTCCTCAGACACTACGACAGCTTTGTTCTCTTCAAGGAAAGCTTCAATCTGTTCGGCGCTTCATCTCCCAGCTTGCAGATAAGTGTACACCATTTTCACATTTACTGAAGAAGGATAAGAACTTCAAGTGGGATCCTTTATGTCAGCACAGCTTCGACCATCTCAAGCAGTATCTCATCAATCCCCCTATCTTGGTTCCACCAGTTCCTGGTCGTCCCCTGATTTTGTACATATCAGCAACACCTATTGCTCTAGGGGCACTTCTAGCACAGCTCGATGACTACAGCAGAGAAAGCGCCATCTACTACATCAGTAGAACCCTAGTTGGTTATGAACTCAATTACACTCCTATGGAAAAAGCTTGTTTAACAGTTGTTTTCTCAACTCAAAAGCTTCGCCATTACATGCTAAGTCATACCATCCAACTAGTCTCCAAGATTGACCCTCTCAAGTATATGCTCTCCAGAACAGCAGTTACAAGCCGTTTGGCCAAATGGGTTATGCTCCTTAGCGAATTTGACATCCAGTATGTGGACAGAAAGGCAATCAAAGGGCAAGCTATAGCAGATCACCTAGCTGATGCACCTCTAATAGATGCTTATCCGTTGATCACAGAATTTCCAGATGAGCATATCTGTCTAATTGAAGAACAACCCCCATGGAAACTTTATTTTGATGGCTCATACACATCTCATGGATCAGGGGCAAGAATATTGTTGGTCACACCTCAAGGAGATTACATTCCAAAAGCCTTCAAGCTACAATTCCCTAGCACCAACAATATAGCTGAATATGAGGCCCTCATAGCAGGATTAAAGATAGCTGCAGAATGGAACATTGCTGAGCTACAAATCTTTGGCGATTCTCAGCTCATCATCAAGCAAGCCCTAAATGAATATCAAACCAAAGATGAAAAGCTATTACCCTACAAAGAGCTAGTTGATCAGCTAACCCAGCATTTTACAAGGCTTCAGTTTACACAAGTGCCTCGAATACAGAACAAAGCAACAGATGCTATGGCTACTATAGGCTCGCTCTTGGAAATTCCCCAAGCAGCTACACAGTATGAGTTTTTAGTGGAGCAGCTCCTCACACCCGCCTATGCGAATGAGGATTCAAACCGTGTTTGTATCTTGGTTGGTTCCCAATCCCCTTGGTACCATGAGATTCACGCTTACCTTAACGATGGTATCATATCCCCTCACCTCACACGTACCCAACGCCAGAACCTCATCCGAAAATCATCCCGCTATGTTATCATAGCCAGTACCCTATATCGTTGGGGTTATCACGATACTCTCTCTCGATGTCTAGACCAAAACGAGGCCGCGATGGTGTTAAAGGAAGTACACTCTGGACTTTGCGGTGCCCACACAAGTGGTATTGTCCTAGCGCGACAAATCCTTAAAGCAGGCTACTATTGGACTACCATTGAAGAAGACTCCTGTGACTTTGTCAAAAAGTGTCTCCCATGTCAGCAGCATGCAAATCTTGTGCACGCTCCAGCACAGGATCTACAGCCTATTGCACCACCTTGGCCTTTCGCTTGTTGGGGCCTTGATCTAGTTGGAACTATCACACCCCTCTCATCTGATCGACATAAATGGATAATAACAGTTACAGACTATTTCACTAAATGGGTGGAAGCAGTCCCCCTAGTCTCAGCTACAGGAGTTCAGGTCTCCAAGTTAATCTTGTACCACATTGTTTGCCGCTTCGGCATCCTATCCACCATCTTCACCGACCACGGAGGTAACTTTGAAAACCTCAACATGGAAGAATTATGCACTTCCCTCCGCATCCATCACTGCTTTTCTAGCCCATATTTCCCACAAGGTAATGGTCAGGCAGAGGCAACTAACAAAACCCTCCTCAAAATCCTAAAGAAAGTTGTCAATGATTCCGGCTGTGATTGGCACCTACAAATAAATCCAGCCCTATGGGTCTATCGAACTTCATTCCGTACATCCACAAGCACAACTCCATAATCCCTAGTCTATGGTGCCGAAGCGGTACTACCTACAAAGGTTGAACTTCCCTCCTTGCGCATATCTTTGCAAGGGCAAATATCAGATGAAGAATACAGAGTAGCTCGGCTCACCCAGCTAGATCTCTTAGACGAGAAGCGACAACAAGCCTATGCTCATCTCACAGTCTATCAAACTCGTCTCAAAAGGAATTTCAACAAGAAGGTGCTTCCACGACACTTTTAGCCAGGTGACATGGTGCTCAAAGAAAACATGTAAGTCCAAGCAGATCAAGAAAAAAAAGGCAAGTTTGAACCTACATGGCTTGGTCCTTATGTTGTCACTGCTTCCTTTGCCTCTGGAGCCTATCAGCTATCTACACCGGAAGGAGAACTCTTGAATGATCCTACTAACATCATTCATCTCAAGAAGTTTTATTCTTGAAGATCCTTGGTATACCCAGCTTTTGAAAAATACAAAAAAAAATAGTAAAGAGAAATAAGCGTCCAATGGTGAAAACTTGGCAATTCAAGCGCCTTGAATAGGTACCTTGGTGAAAACCCGGTAATTCAGGCGCCTTGTGTACTAAGACTAATCCATTATCTATCACTACTCTTTTCACGGCAAAATTGGATACCATGATGGCTATGCGAAGTGGAAGGGTGTGATCTGGCTCGACCACGGGTATGTCGGTGGGTTTGAACGATAGGGCACATGAGGATGAAAGGTGTCTAACAAGATTACGAAAATTAGTAGCATTGATATCAGAAGGGACACGGAATTCTATGAGAGCACTGTCAAGGATGTTCTTGTACACAGGACTAGTGCGAAGGTCTAAAATGGAGATTTGGGCTGGCATGTTCCCAAGGTGTTCCAAAATATTGTACTGGCTTTTTGATGGAGCTGATGGTGCTGGTGAAACGGGTGGGCCTGCGATGTTAAATCGGGCTCTTCGAGTGGTGACTGCACACTCATTGTTTGGTCCTTGGATATTGATAACATTGACAGAAGGCTCTTTCTCGGATATACAACCTATAAGGCTACCATAGTCTATATAGGATGAAGTGTGGTCATTGTTCTTCCCATGCTGTTGGTTTGGCTGACGGTTGTTGGTGTTGTTGTTGTTGGTTTGGATAGGTGCTTTTCCAGGATTTTGATTGTTGTGAGGAGGAAAAGCATTTTGATAGATCTGTAAGCCTGCATTGAAAGAGGTTTGGGCACCAACAGTGATTTCCTTCCGATCAATGAGGTCCTGCACATAGTCTTTCAGTTTCATGCATCTGAGGGTAGTGTGACCTTTTACCCTATGAAATTTGCAGTACTCATTGTCTTTGTACTATGCAGCTTTGGATTGGCTTGGGTCAATTTGTTGGGTAGGAGGAAATTTGATGAGGTTTTCCTTGACTAATTTCTCAAAAATGACATCCAATGGCTCACCAAGGGGTATATAGTTTCTAGTTGTAGGTTGGAATCTGGGCTTTTGTCCTGCAGCTACATTGATGGCATTAGCTTGATTGCTAGACCCTTGAAAGTTTGGTCTTGGATTGTGGTTTTGATAGCTGTGGTTATTCTGCTGTTGGTAGTTGATAGCTTGCTGATTGTTTGGTTGATAGGGTGGGTTGGACTGGTTGTGAGAAGGACCAACAATATTCACATGTCTGGCGTCAGTGACGCCATCTGTTGCAACATGCTTGTTTTTGTTCCAATACCTAGACTTGTCATTGGAATGTGATTGATTTTGGTTGGCTTCCTTGTAAATCTTGACCACACCATCTTTAATGAGTCCTTGCTCAAGGATCATTCCTTTCTCTTTGACATCTTTGTAGGTCTGCAAACAGTTCATGCTCATGTGATGAGCCAAGCTAGGATGGGCATTATCAATAAACATTTTCACCAAATGGCGCTCTGGCAAGGTGCAAGATATGCGGGTGGTAAGGGTTTGCCATCTTTGCAGATATTCGAGAAGGCTTTCTCCACCTTTTTGCTTGGTGTGGACAAGATCAATTACTGATAGCTCTGTTTCAACAAGATGGGCATATTGGGCTACAAATGCCTCAGATAATTCAGCAAAATTTTTAATTGTGCCATAGGGGATTCTATAAAACCATTCAAGAGCTGGTTTGGCCAAGCTTTTGGGAAAGAGACGCAAGAGGAAGACATCATCGTATGCCACTTCTTGGCAGTGCATGTAAAATTCTTTGATATGTGTGACAGGGTCTCCTTTTCCTCTAAATTTGTCAAATTTGGGTGTCTCAAAATGCTAGGGGAATGGTGTCATGGTAATGGCTCTGTCAAATGGGTAAGGGCACACATTCTCAAACTTGAAAGTTTTTGGATCATTTCCCTCTTGGATGTTCTTCAAAGCTGTTTTCATGGCTTCCCATTCTGAATTAATGGGTGATGGTTGGGGTGCCCCCAATGTAGGAGTGCCTTGAGGTAGGTATGCACTAGATGGGGCCACTGAATATGGATGGCTGTAAGGGATTTGCTGATAGGGATTGTACATTGTTTGGGCAGCTGCATGGTGGATGACGGTTTGCTGAGGGGGAGGTGGCGCATAGTGCTGCATGTGCTGCGAGGCTTGCTGTTGATATGGGATTTGAGGTTGGGATTGAGGAACATAAGCTGGCTGTGGGATAAATGAATTGCTTTGTGGAGGTAAGGTATAAGATGGTTGTGAAGCTTGGGGAAAGGATCGAGGGGCTTGTGGGGTTTGACCAAGGTATGTGGTCTGCGCCCCCATTTGGGATGGTACCTGCAAATAATTGGTGGTTGGCTGAATTGGTGGGTTACCTCCTAGAAGTGGCATTGAAAAGTAGTCGGTAACAGGAGGTAATGGATTAGTTGGTGGTGGAGGTGGTGGGAATTGAAAGCTAGGAAATGGAATTGATGGGGTTTGATAGCTTGGTGGCTGGATTTGGAAGCTTGGTAGAGTGGTGGCGGGAGCTTGGGTCACTTGAGAGCTGGGTAGAACATTGGTAGTAGCTTGTGGGGTTTGATAGCTTTGTGGAGTGAGGGTGGCTGGGTTGGCTTGCGGCATGGAGATTTCAACTTGGGTGGATGATGGTATGTTTGGGTCTGTTGGATAGCTTGGTGGCTGGATTTGGAAGCTTGGTAGAGTGGTGGCGGGAGCTTGGGTCACTTGAGAGCTAGGTAGAACATTGGTAGTAGCTTGTGGGGTTTGATAGCTTTGTGGAGTGAGGGTGGCTGGGTTGGCTTGCGGCATGGAGATTTCAACTTTGGTGGATGATGGTATGTTTGGGTCTGTTGGATCATATGGATTGGCTTGAGGCTCTTCTTTTGGCATATATTGAGGATAATTTGAATCATAAGAGCCTATGGGTGGTGGCAGCTGCCCAAACAACGGGTGAGATTGGTCTGATAATGGAGGGGGTCTTCCAAAGTCAAAGGTTCCTACATTGTCCCTTCGAAAATTAGCCATGATTGTCTCTTTGTTCTCGTCTATAATGGCGTTTACCAATACTGTATTTCCTAGTTGGTTCATGAAAGCTTCAATGTCAGTAGATGATGACATAGCTTTCTCTGGGCTGAAGGATGGCTGAGTGCTAAAGGGGGGTGAGGCTGTTCGATCCAAATGATAGGGCTCCATTGTTTCTTTCTTCTTGGCTAAGCGAGTGACGGGTGGCATGAAAAATGCTCCTAGGGATGAGATGCAACAAATGCTGGTGGATGCAAAAGGGAGGAAAGCTTTTCTATGCAAATGATTTCCTAGGTTGAAGCAAAGCTATATGACAAAATCTAAGGAGGATTGGATTGGGGATTCTAACTTCAAAGATATGTTACCAAAGCGCAAAAAGTCTACTTTCCTATGTGCAAGTTTGGTAGTGATTGTGTCAACTTAAGGATAGACTAATGATCCTTTAGGAAGAACACGAGATTGACCACTTGTGGATCCCAACCTTTAGCTCAAGGTGATGAGGGATAACAAGTGGCAAAGCTAGATTACCCTAGACAAAGCTTTGTCAAAGGGATAACCTTGGTGAGATTGGTGGTTTTGAAAGATTTTAGGAATGGCAAACTTCTAGCAAGGTGACAACAATTTTTGAAGGCTTGGATGTGAAGATTTTGAATTGCTGGCTAGATGGTTTGGTCCTAAATGAGATGGATGAGCTAATAATGCTTAAGGGGATAACCTAAGATGGCTAACTTTTCTACAAAGATGACTCTAAGGTGAAGCTTATCCAAGAAGGTGTGGAGAAACAAGGGTGTCTAATCATAGAAATCATGCCTAGTTGGTAAGGCATAAGCAGGATTAACTCCTGGATGTTGGCTAAATTTGATGGTGCGCTCTAACCAGGCCTCTTGAAGTGCTTCGTCGGTAGCTTTATCCTCTGCTTTGTGGAGTTTGGCAATTCGAGGACTTGGTGTTAGTTCCTTTCTCTTGGCTGAAAGTTCTTGGTATGCCTGAGATGGTTTGAGTTTAACTTTGTGGAACTTCTGTTTGGGTTTGGGTTGCTCTGACATCAATTCTCGAATCTGCTTGGCTTTGAGAGACCTCGGTTATTTTGCTTCAACTTGTTCAACTTCTGGAATAGGCAGTGACTACGCTAAGTGTACCCTAAGCTAAGATTGACCAAGTTTGGCAAACATTCATTCAACAAATAAAAAAGCAAGCAATAGATAGGAACAACCAGATAGAAGTTTTTGATTCTCAGAATGTGATACTTGCACTGAGGAGTGTGTATGTTTTACAAATGTTTCGATCAGTCACTTCAAACACATTAACACTCTAGATGGTTGTTTACAAGGCTGACAGTTGGTTTAGCTAGGGAGTCCTCGATATACCCAAAGGTACGTGAGGCCCAAATCTGTAGATGAAACCAACAAGATGTCATACAGCCGAGAGGAGCGGTAACCCACTTCTCCTCTTTCACTTCTCAAGGGTATAAAGTTCCTTGAGGCTTAAGCCCGAGTGACAAAAATCTTGATTCCAAGAGAGGTGTCTTTCGATTCACCTCCCGATTCTTATACTCCGCCAGAACGTTAGAGTTGAGGTCGTCCAAGGGGTGATGAAATCCCCAAGCAGGCCTCCTAAAAAGAAACAAGGTTTTGGATCCTAACCTTATGCACCCAAGATGGCCTCGAAAGACGACAAGGGGAGAGAAGACTTGGATGACCTTGGGCTAAAAAAAAAACACGCTTGTTCTTTTACCGACTCTTATGTGTGCTAATCTAGACTTTGCAAGCACTCATGTTTAAGAGACAATGTTCAATTCCAACTTGAAGCGTCAACAAAAGTAAATCGATCTAAGAATGCAAACAAGAAGAAGAGTTAGGGTCAACAAAAGCAAACTCGCGCGCCCGAAGGCCCTCCACGTCAAGTATCGATTAATTTCCTTTAAAGCATTCAAGAGTTGGTGTAATTTTGTTTTAAGCCCAAAGCAAAGATGTGTGAGACTCGATTTGTCAAGCGCACGCCCGGAGGCCCTCCACGTCAATAGTTGTTCAATTTTAGTGCCCAAACTTGAAATGTGATCGATTTAATCTAGAGTTTTGGTCATTTAAAAATTTTGATAAAGTTAAAGCAAACATTCAAAGACCAAGTGTGAGTGAGTTAGATTGTGGAACATTTAACACCTTTTTCAAGTAGACCAATCCCCATAAATGGCGCTGAGATTGCAACCAATGGTTGAATTGATGGGTGATTAGAAAAGAGGTGAGTCCAAGGAACTACTCAAATTGATTTTTGCAAATTTGTATTTAACTTAACAAAGTTTCTTAAATGTCCAAAAATCAAACTTTACCTAAATTGCATGTGGAAAAGAGATTTGTTTTGTTCAATTTTAGAAGCTCCAAATGAAGTGTTTGATATTGCAATGGTTAATTGATCCTTGGCATTCAAGATTCGATTTATTGTTTTAATCATGCATTCAAGGAAAATTTGATTTTAATCCATGGCATTCAAGAGTGTGTTTAACAACGTGCATTCAAAGACAAGTGATTAAACAGTCAAGTTTTTTCTTTTGAGCATTCAAGATTGAGATTTTGTGTGTTGTTTTAAGAACTTTGAAGTGCTTTGTTTTAACCTTAGATCATTCAAGATTGTTTTGGACTCAAAAGTGAAAATGACTCTTTGGACTTTGGTTTTCATTCAAGATTTTGTGTTCTAGTTTGCATATTTTAAGCCCAAAAATGATATTCCTAGATTGTTTTGATGCATGAAAAACCTAAGAAACATTCAAGATTTTGCAACAAGACATTTGTTTGGAACAAATAACAAAACTTTTAAGACAATTTTTGGCAACCATTTAGGACTCTTAGTTTTCATGAAATTTTTAAAAGAACTTCAAAATATTTGCAAATGAGGTTCATTTTATCCTTAATTGATGCTTTGAGTTTGATTGAGATTTTAGTGTGCACTTAGTGTTGATTTTGAACTTTTTGAAATGGAAACTTTAAGTTCTTTTTAAATTTCCAAAAATGAAGTGTTACTAACTTTGCATGAATGCATCTAAAACCTTGATGTTGCAAGGATGCAAATGATTGAATTGGTTTAGTTTCACCATTTAAAAGGCTTTTTTTTTTGCAAATTTTTAGTTTTTAATGGATTTAAGTATGATTTAGGGGTTCATTTTAAGCACTAAAAAGAAATGTGTATGATTTTGCTTCCTTCAAAAAAAAGGGTCAACATCTCCCACAAGAAGAAGAAGAAGAAGTAGATGAAATAAGAAGAATATAGACAAGAAGAGGAAGAAGAATTCCAAGTGCTTTGTCCACCTATAAGCTTGAAAAATCTGCAAACACTATGAGATAGATTATGAGTTCCTTTGTCTTTTTCATGCTCATGTAGACCTACAAAACCAATTTATACAATCCTACCAATCACAAAAACAAACAAAATTAGCCAAAATCAGCAAATGACATACAAAACTTGACTAAAAAAGCTAATGAAGATGACCCATGCGGGGTCCCACCGGGCGTGTCAAAATGTATATGAGCAATGTTAGTATGCTAATAGAAACCAAATTTAAATAAAGCTTCTACAAACTAAACAAAATTCATAAACTTCAAGATAGACTAAGATGAGCTCTCAATTGAGAATATGAGTCATTAATGGACTCTCTCAATAAGAAGCTCTCTTGTTGAGTGGCTTTGTCTAAATAGATAGGATGTATGCTCAAGCTTATGCTTTAAAAATGGCTTCAAATGGAGTTGGAATTTGGGTGTGTGTATGGTTTTGATGTAAAATGGCTTCTTAAAATGGCATTATGACTTTACTTCATGGATTGTGTTAAAATGGCTTGGGAGAGGATTTCTTAAATAGGCAAAGGGCGTGAGGGATTGAGGGCTAAGATGCAAGGATGGGAAAAAGCTCATGGAGGGCTCAAATTGCATAAGAAGAGAGCACATGGATTGTGCTTCCTTACAGCCAATCAGGGAGTGACACATGTCACAGGGTGAGAGGATGGAGAAAAGGGGAAGGATGAGTCAACAAAGGAGGCTCAAGGGATAAAATCTTCATAAAGACCCTCATAATGGCTTGTAAGAGCAATAAAAGGGCTTTGGAAGAGTCATTTATGACCTTGTGGGCTTCATAAAGTTTTATGGTTGAGATATTTTGAGGGAGATGAGAGCAATTTCGACTTGGGCTTGATTAGGAGGGTTTTAAGCTTGCTTAGGATTGTGCAAATGATTAGAGGATAGATTAGGATGGTTTAGGATTAGCTTAGGGATAGGCAAGTGAATGGCATTTAATGAGGGTGGGTGAAGGAGGAGATATTTGTTAACTTTGGCTCGGGTTAGTAAGTCTTAACCCATGTTTAGAGAATGTGACAAGGTTAGGAGGGGATTAGGATTAGGTTTAAAGACATCTTCTAGAAGAGTCTAGACTTTGGATGAGTATAAAGACTTTCTTGAATAGTCTAGAACTTCCTAGGATGAGGATGAAGACTTTCTAGAGGAGTCTAGAACTTCTTAGGATGAGGATAAATTAGATTTTTAAGAAATAAATAAAGTTTTATTTATTTCAAAGGTTTGGGTTGAGGAGATATTTATTAAAACTTTTTTAATAAACATGAGGATTAATATTTAATCTTAATTAAATATTTTGAGTTGGGATTAGGGGTAGGAAATGATGGAATTAGCCTTTAATCAAAATTAAAGAACGATTAGAAGATTTTGGAAGAGGTTAGTGGTCTTAAGGAAATTGGCCAAGTTTTGGGCAAAAAATAAATTTTTAATTTATTTTGGGTTTTTTGGTCAATTTATTAATTAAATAATTAATAAATAAGAAAATAATGCTTAAATAAGATATAAACATTTTTGGGAGGGATTCTTTAATTAAATATTTTTAATTAAGATAAAGGGATTTAATGGCATAAAAATAAATTAATTAATTAATTAATTAATTAATTAATAAATGATGATGTCATCAGAAATTTTTCAGAAAATAAAAATACTTTATTTTCTAAAGGTTTTTAGGTGTCTACATCTACTGTGTTCCTTGTCCCTCTAATATCTTTAACATTCAAGCCAACATAATCCTGTGAGTCAAAGTTCACTATATCGACTTCCAGTTTATGCTCCCAATTGTCATTGAAATTTTGCCTTGAGGACTCAGACCTTGGAGTAAGTCTGCATTGAAACGTCTGCAGCAAAGGAGGAACAGCTTCCAATTCGGATTTGCAGGGGATTCAAGTATATCCCGAATTTATATCAGGTCTTGTTATGACATTACCATATTATTTTACTTTCCAAGCAGCCAATTAGGCGTCTTAGATAATTATCATATTAGACTCATTATCAATATGAATTGTTACTTAATTCAATGTCCTCATTGACATTCGTTTTTTCTTTAACTTTCACAAGTCAATTAGATACAACCCATATGAAAGTCTCTTGAAGTATATTAACATCTAAACTGGAAATACTATCCAATGAGTAATGTTGATCTTAAGAATATGCTTCATGTTGTCACAATTGTATTAAAAGATAATAAGGGTAGAATGCTCATCATTTTCCAAAACACTTGGGATTCCCCGGCAATGTAGCCTGAAGGGTGAAGAGGTGTAAAGAGGGCAAAGTGCTTGCAAATCATTTAAGCACTTGGGAATCACCCAGCTATGTAGCCATGCATGGTGAAGAGGTGAACTGAATCTGCAAGAATAGAAAATAGAAAAGAAATCAAACATGAATCACTTAAAATAAATATACTAAATAGCTCATGCTTATCCCTGTAATGGAATATGTTGTCAAGTCGAGCGGTGGTGATTAGGTCGATGAACCCATCAGAAATCCTTGGCCAATGTAGTTTATAGGCATATGTGTCATCTAATGATCACTTGATGTCGTAACGTCAATTGTATAGGTATAACTGAGTGGGCACTCAAAACACCCAGAAGCTCGGATGGCTGGACTGAAGAACATCCCAAGCCCGATCCCAAGGTAAGGAGAGTCATTCTAATATAATAAAATGTTTGGGGATAAGTATGGTCTGAGGTTGGGAAGTTAAGCCTATGACAATGCTTCTCCTCTCACCAATGCCGAGGCTTGCACAACTAGATAAAAGATCCTCCGATGATGATTGTATGTTCCTTTCTTTCTTGTTAAGCATTTACTTTACTTGTTAATCATTTATCATGAATGCATATGTGTGTGTTAGTCATTTTATTTTCAGTTGATCATGATTATAGTTATGAAAGATAGTCGTTATTCTATCTATTTCAGCTGACCATCAAGTTACAGTTATGAATAGTTAATAGTCAATCTTGAATATGATTACAGTTAATTTATGTTAATTGTTAAAAGTAGTCATTGTCATGTGAAAGGGATCCAGTTATTTATATAAATGTCGAAAGGTTTTTAGTATAAAATGTCTTGAATTAGATATGAAAATCCTTTTGTCACAAAACGATACATCTGTTTGCTAACCCCTTTTACTCCTTATTTAATCTTCACCTATCTCTCACTTCTCATGTTTGTCTTTACTGCTTTTCAAATATGCACATATCCTATTTAAGATCTGCATATCCTATACTTATATCGACATGTCTTATTTTCTTCTTTCCTTCTCAATTATTATTTCAGATCCCTCCTTATACTTCTGCTCTAAATCCTCCTTATACTTCTGCTCTAAATCTTTCTCTAGATCTCCTCTACTCCCTTTCCTCCATTCTATTTGATCCTTATTCTCCTTTATATCTTGTGTGAGGAAGGGTCACACCTCTTCACCATGTCTTCCCCTTTCAATGGTCACACCCTTGTCACAATCACCACCTTTTGAAAGAGTCACAACCCTTCAACTTTTAAAGGAGTCACTTCCTTATTCTCTTCCCTTTCCTTCTTCCATTAATCCTTAATTCTTATTCCCCCCCCCCCCCCCTTCTTCTTTCCTCCATTTCCCCTTCAAATGAAGTTCTCTTCAATCCCTTTTATACCTCATATTTGAGGGAGAGATTACTTTTCCAATCATGCCTATTAAAATTTGTTTAACTAAGCTAAATTTTAATTATTTTTTAATTTTATTCTTTTATATTATTTATTTAATTATTATTGTTTGTTATTTAATACTATTTCAAGAAGGGGACTTTCAGATATTAATTCCATTGTTTTTTCTTTGTTTTGGACAGTTGTCAATTTATCATAAGTCTTGAAATATTGCCTCCTGCATTTCACTTATTGATGAATGTCACTGCAGTTGATATTTCACCTCAGTATGGAATGTTGGTATCCCAAAAGTGGGAAGATCTAATTGAAGGAAGCATGCAATTAGATTTGTCCTGTGCTATGATTCCTATTAATGGCAAAGATGTTAGACTAGACAAAGAAAAGAGGGCACATCATTTTATTAAAGAGGTGCAGCCAGCAGATCAAATATGTTCCGTTGATGTTGATTGTGATAATTTCCAACTTGGACACTGATCTGAGAGTCTTGATCATTAAAGATAGGTACTTTATAAAGATAATTACACAATCAATTGGTAACACCAACATGATTGTATTACCAAAGAGAGAAAACTGATGATAGTCGGAACACTCCTAATTCTAAAAATAGAAGATATGCTTGGTAGCCTATTTACTCACTAAAGCATCAAGGTAAATAAACTATATGTTGAGAAATATGATGATAGATGGAATGCTCCTAATTCAAGAAATACAAGATATGCCTGGCAGCATATTTAATCCCTAAAGCATCAAGGTGAATAAATATATGTTTTTTTCAGTTTCAAGAAAGAGATCATTTTTGTTAATCTCTCATTCTAAGACTCTTGTACCCTTTGATCTGTACAGCACTTTTCACAAAGACTAGTATAATTGATTATATTTATATTGTTATCACCCGTGGACATTTGTCACTGTAATAAACAAGATTGCAGTTATATAAATACTATATTCTCTCTCTACAAGAAACTACATTTAGAGGTGGCGAAAGCTATAGTGTTAACTTGATTTAGCTGTTGAAAAATTGGAGGTGGTGAAAACTATAATGCTAACTTGATTTAGCTGTTGAAAAATCAACTATCCACTCCTTAAAATTTATATACTGCAAGAAACAAAAGCCTACCTAGTAACCCATGTTCTTACCCAGCTAGTACCCCAATGTAGGCACTAACCTGCAACAAGACAAAAAGAATACGTAACAAAAACAAGTATAAACAAAATGAAATCATTGGGACCTAGTGAAACCTAATCAAGATCCAGAGTAGAGATATAATCATATAATTTTTGTGGAGGTCCAAATATTGTTTGTAGGTTGATGTGTCCTTTAATCTCTTGGATGGCTATTCTGCAACTTCATTGGAGTTATGGTTCTTCTGAAAATTGAAACTTGCTTACTGTGCAAATTTGCTATTAAGAATGTAAAAGAAAAAAAGAAATGAATGTTTTTGTTCTCTATTGGGAAAGCAGTAAAAACATAAAAGAACATACTTACTATGGAAAGACAGATTTCACTCTCTCAATATCAAGAAAACCTTGTGTAGAATGAGGAACACCTAGCTTTATTTTCACCTTCATCTGGTCAGAACTGACACCTGGGACAGCACCTGTAATTCAGAAGCAATTGCAATGTTCAAAACAATTAGTTGAATAGTTTGGAATAATTTTATCACTTTGTGCACTAGATAATACGCCTAAAAGGAATAGAGTTTCAAGAAAATTGATTGTTTCTAGATACCTCTGGAAAATGAAGCGAATAAGAAGGATTTCAAATATAATATATTCAATCGAATAAGGATGTAGTACTGTAGGCTACCATAAATAAGTATTGGAGGATAACATTTTATTTGGGCTCATCATTATCCTGAAGTAGCATTTAGAATGATTAAGTTGTCCTTTATTGAGGAATATAAAATGTTTCATGCATTATTTTCTCTGGCAACTGTTTTGTTCTGTGAGGGAAGATTCCCTTTAGTGAGGAATATCAAAGTCAGGTGTGAAAAATAAAACCTTTGCTACTTTGCATACACTTTCTTTCCGGAGATGGGAACTAGGTGTACTAGACTCACACTTTGAAGAAAGTCAAAGCTACGATGAAGTAATTATGTCCCATTCTAAAGAGCCCATAGGTCTCTTCCTCATTAGGCTTCTTTTAGTTCTTCACTTCTCCTATCCATCTCTTCCTCATATTTTCTCTGAAATTTCATTACAAATTTTTTTACAACATTTATTAGCACCTATGCTCTTGAAATGGTTCCCTTGATTGAATAGTTGGTCTATCAACATTTTCATTATGTGCTTTTAAGGTAGCTACTTGTGTTTGAGTACATATGTTTAACATATGATGCAATAATTGTAATGTCCCCACTTTAGTAGTCGACCAAGTGTGTGCGCGTTAGCCTAGTTTTACATGGTCCCAGAGGCTAACGAAGGGTTAAAACTTTAAAGGGATCTTAGAGTGTTTTGGCCTAGTCATCTCTAGTTTGGGCCAAGACGGAGTTGATTTACTTAAGTCTCGAGCATACTTACTATTTTTAATAAGTCAGTAGGACATAGGGGAGACTAGTTTTGGTGATTGAATTTGATACTACTCGGCGAGAGATAGGAACTAAGTGCACTAGACTGACACTTTGAAGACAGGTCAAAGCTACGATGAAGTAACTATGTCCCATTCTAAAGAGCCCATAGGTCTCTTCCTCATTAGGCTTCTTTTAGTTCTTCACGTCTCCTATCCATCTTCTTCCTCATATTTTCTCTGAAGTTTCATAACAAATGTTTTTACAACATTTGTTAGCACCTGTGCTCTTGAAATGGTTTCCTTGATCGAATATTTGGTCTATCAACATTTTCATTATGTGCTTTTAAGGTAGCTACTTGTATTTGAGTACATACTTTTAACATATGATGCGATGATTGTAATGTCCCCACTTTAGCAATCAACCAAGTGTGTGTGTGTTAGCCTAGTTCTACATGGCCTTGAGGCCTAACGAAGAGTTTAAAGGGATCTTAGAGTGTTTTGGCCTAGTCATCTCCAGTTTGGGCCAAAACAGAGTTGATTTACTTAGTGTCAAGCATATCGGCCTAGTCATCTCCAATTTGGACCAAAACGGAGTTGATTTACTTAGTGTCAAGCATATTTACTATTTTTAGTGTAAGTCGGCAAGACATAGGAGCGACTAGTTTTGGTGATTGAATTTGATACTACTCGGCGAGAGCCTTCCGACAAGCTATCTGCTATTCAAAGTCCAATAGCTAATATATTTTAATGCCTGAAGTATTACTAAAGTAACATTTAATTTAGTTGTAAAATATTAAAGGGTTACTTTAATATTAAATTTTATGGGAATGTGTGCAAATCAAAACAAGGCGCCTAAGAGAGACATAAGTGATTATTTTAATATGTTTTATATTGCACATCTTTTATCCCACATTGCTCATGTGAGTTGAATCGACTCTTGGAGAAAGAATAAAAGGGAGCATTAGTGGCTTTATCCGGCGGGTGGAATATGAGAAGAAAATTGATATGTGAGTTGCAGATCCGTTCTTGGCATTAGAGAACGTCTATCCTCTCTTGTGACATTCTAGACGTCATTCCCTTGGGGTTTGGCCTTTGGAATTCATTGCTATCAGCTTCATTAACAGGCAAATTGGGTGCATTTTCCAGCTACAGGCGGATTGGGTGTTTGCTCATGTCATTCTCGCTTCTTGTCCGATGCTTATGCCATTGTGAAGGGATGATTTTATGAGAGTATTGGACTGATTGAAAGCAGATTTTACTGTGGCAGCACTGTAGCGCGCCACTATTCATATTACTATAGCAGCAAGATGGGAAGTCATTTCTGGAAAATTATGTTATAATGCTGGAGTAATTAGTGAGTTGAAAAGTCTGCTATGTATTTGATGTTATTAGTTGAAAATTAATATTATTTCAACAGTAGTTCAATCTTCAGTTTGCGTATTATTATAAATTCCTTTTTGTTCATGTTATGTGGTTTCAAATCTATGCAAAGACATAAAAACAAACAAACATTTTATTTCTGGAACCATAAAAGGGTTTAAACATTTAACGGAGATATTAAGAGTTGGATGCAAATTATTTGACTAAATTCTTATCAGCAGTTGGTTCAGTTTTTTCGGCAATTCTAGGGTATCCATTACAATGATCGAGTAGTCAACCTTGGAATTCTCTCTCTCAGTAACTTGTGTGTCATTTCACATTATTCATTACCGTGACTTTGCAGATTTTTTTGCAACTAGGCTCATTGCTGTATGAATTCTCAGAAATGAAGGGAATAACTTGTGTCCCATATTGGTAAGATGTCTCTCTTGCAACCCTCTAAGTGGAGCATAATGCTTTTAATTCTTGGGAGAACAACCATCTGTAATTTTCTTAAGATAAATTAAAAACAATTAATGTAAACAATTGTTTAATTACACAAACTCAATTGTCATGAACAAATCCCCTTTGCCGTATTTGAGGAAGTTTAAGAGATTATAATATTACCAATGACTCTTATCATCTCTTAACACCAGCGTAACCCCGGGATGCGTCCCTGGCCTGATTTTTCCCGTCCCAGTACATGCCTTTGTTAAAACAACAGCTATAATTCTGAATCCTGATGATGTCTGATAGTCTTAATAATTCAGGAGAACGGTGTTTCCCCTTTTTCTTGTTTAGGTTCGGTTGGCCTGACTGCACAATCTTACTTATTTTTGGCCTTACAATCACAATTGACAATGATGTGCCCTCACTTTCTATCTACCCATTCAAAGTTTTCATTTAAAAATTTGCATGAACATTGGGTCAACACTGAAAGATGCCAACCGAGTCTGATAGGTGACTTGCTGAGGTTTGTTTGAGAGTTTAATTTTGACCAGCGTTGAGGGAGATATTTTTGGTTTTTTAAATTTTTCTATATTCAGATTTTTTAATGTTTTGATTGTTTTTCCAATTTGCAAAATTGAAACTAAATACACCGCTGAAATTAAAATACAAGTACTCAAAACACTACTGAAATAAATTGATTAATATTAATTTCCTTCAACCAAATGCATGGGAATAAGTTGTACCAGGCTATGTCAATACAAAAGTGAATAGTTCTGAATTTTTCCAACTACCGAATTCTCCTGCATTCTCTGAAACCAAACAGTTACCAGCACCAAATTATTAAAAAAATGCTACAGGATGATGCCCTAGCTGACATCAATTACAAATGGAAGCAATACAGCCCTAGAGAAGATTAAATGAATCTGCATTTTGTTAAAAATCTGCTCCAAATGTGGTCCATCTGTACTTAATCCCTTCTCACGCAAAATCAACCTATAAATCCCTTTCTCATATAGGATGTCAGCTGTATATGCACGTAAGCCACAACTGGGTATGATTCTGATGTTAGTTTCTGACTGCTCTTCCTTGATCTGCCACAAATTTCTGATTCCTCACTCTGCAACTTTTTCACAATTCTGATTAATAAATGGCTCTCCAAGCTGACAAAATAATTAATTCTCAATCTGTGAATAAGCTGGGGGAACGTGCAACCTATTCTCTCCAAGAGGTTTCGTTCTTGAAGACATTTACTGCTGCAAATAAGCAATACAGTGCTCTGCCATAAAACTGGGATGAAATAATAATCTGACTGATGAGAAATGAGCTCCCACAACACTTTTCATTCACAATTATTTTCTGCCCTAATCCTAATTTCGAGTTAGAGTTTCAATTGCCCCTTATATGAATAAAATAACTTCATTTTATTATGTTTCATTATAAAAATTGAACAAGAGGTAATTCTCCTTTGTTTAAGTTGGTCCCCTTATTAATTATAATGTTATATGTTATAATGCCTAATGCGGAGCGGGCCAATAAATTATTAAGACTTTATTTTATATACAGTGATTATATTATCACTTCAATATAATATTATTAAAAACCAACCTTACAAAATATTTAAATATTTTCTTATTTATTAATTAACTTCAAACTAGAGCTCAAAATCAAAATCCATCTAAAATGTTGAGATCACCTCTGCTCTGGACCCTGCAGGCTAACTAGCGGTGCCTACTGGAAAATAGGAACTTGCACTAAAATTTAGGAACCTTGCCCAAAGTACCAAAGACTGTCCAAGGGGTCCCTACTAAGCTCTTCAGTCCACCAAGTGATCAACTTGTTAACTGTCAGTTCTCCCTAAAACCTAGGGATGCTCATCAAATGATGAGAAATGATCCTGTCAAGTGAAATTGAGACCTTGTGAATCCCCTTTGATGTGTGTTCCTAAGGAACCACTGTCAGTGAACTTGGAGTTCCTCCTAAAAAATATAAATGCCTCCTTAAAATAGGAAATTACTCAGTGTCACCAAAACAATCCCAAAATCCTTCAGATGTCTCCTAGACCACTCCCACTCAATCCATAAAAAATAGGGATCACTCCTAAAGTTAGGAGACTATTGTCAACATCCCAATTCTGTCTGTAAAGCTCCTGCATAGCTCTCTAAGCCCATGTACTGGTTTCCTCCACACTCTGCCGGCCTACAAGAACCAAATGATAGGCCAACCTCTGCTCATTTACCTATCACCAAGGAAGGCCCAAAAATTGGAGACATCACAGTCCTCCCTTCCCTAAGATTGTAAATCCTCAAGCAACCAGTACTTGCATATTGCACAATAATGCCCAGGTCACATACAAGTCTGAGGTATGCCACATCACCCATCCGCTATGCTACTCTGATATAAATATCACTATTTTCCAAGAATAGCATCTCACCATAAATCCACTAAAGGAATGGATTATACATGTCAATACCAGGATCCCAAACCCGCCCCGGATATGGCACCCCTCCAAATAGATATACAAACCCATACTGCCCATGTCTCTCAGTGAGGTCCATAATGACAATCCCAGAACCTAATGCAATCCGGTGTAACTGATAAAATAACATAATCAACCATAGCATATAACCCTACATTTCTTAACAATACAATTATGTTCCATCCCAACAAAATTGCCCAAACACCCCAAAGCAAGAAGCAACATATGGGAGCCCTTGTAAAGTGATGTACCAAGATAATCAACACCCGGGTCCCACATAAATATATATGCCCTACTATGTATGATGTAGAATAAAAATGAGCCACCCAAGTCGGTTAACTGATACAATGTTGCCAAAATATGTTCATTACAATATTTTCTAAAAACAAACTCAATGACATATTTCCATCTGCAATTTCAAGAGTCCCAATAATGCTGTTTGGAAAGATCACTAGGAATATATTTTCAAAGAACCACACAGTTCGCCAGTAAACTATTTCCTATCTCTTAGTACTTGGATCTCTTACGAGTAAGAATAATGAATAGATGAACAGCAATAATAATTATTTCCAATTTTTAATCCATGGCTCTAGCCTTTACTAACAGGTTTTAACTTTTTTCATACACTTAGCTCAAGTCCAGGAGCTTGATACAGACCACAACTTACAGATCAAGAAGCAGTTGATTGTTGGAGACTTCCACGACGGCTTGTTTACTCCTCCCAGGACCCCATGCACAGCAATATCTCCCCAGTGATGTCACAGATATGTTACCCCTTCGAAACTCCTCCGATATTCTTCGCAACTCAACTGAGACCCTTCCCTCGCTCATGAGAGGCTACTGTCGATGTCTCACTGGTCTAACCCGCATGCTAGCATTCCATTCATTGTCTTTCCTGTCATATCATAAAACTTCACCCAAAGATTAATTCCATTGGCAAATTGTTGTTGAGGCCTTCTGCATGGAATTACTGGAGTCAAACACTACCTGCACAGTGTCATCAACTCCCCACCTACGCTCTTTCAGCAATGCTTCAACTCAGGTCATCTCTCTCGTTACAGAACATCTTGTTTTAATATCAGTTCCATCTTTTTAAGTTTATCCTGATGATATTTCAGCATTATTCTCTCTGATGCAAAGTTCTCAGCTCCACAAATGCAGACTTCACTCATGCCAAACTTTGCTAACCACTCTTCAATGCCAAGGTCAAGTTTCTTACCATGAGTAAGCTAATACGTCTCTCTGACAATTCCTACTCGGCAACAATACCTGGGTAATTTCCTTCACCAAAAACTAGCAAGTGTTGATCCTTCTTCAGCATGGAACAGTCTGATTCCTTGTCTGCAGGGACTTCAAAAATCGCATGTATGTTCCTCCTATCCTCTGCGCTCTGCCAATTTCTGATCATACTGCTTCTCTTCAACACCCAGCCAACCTATCCTAGGTATTTATTTCAATACCGAAGATAGTGATTCTTTCTCTGGTGAGACTCTATCAAACACAGTAGTCGGGCCAAATGCATATGTTAAAGTCTGACATAATATTCTCTTTTCCAAATCTCTTCCCTCCTTTCTTACTATCCATATCTTCTATCCAGAATGTAACCGACTCCAAAACTTCTTGCCTTCTTCCCTCCACATAGCTCTTCCATTTGTATTTTTCACGCCCTTTGAAAAAAACCATTCGTATATTTATGTGTTAGAATATAATGTCTCTCAAACTACATTATAAACATTTTCATTTTTTTGTTTTTTGTTAAATGCTTAACAGCAAGGTAAAGCTCTTGCCCAACTCACAAAGATGCTAATCTCTAACACCTCAGACTTGAAACAAGTGCTATCGAAAATAGCCATTTCATATTGGAGTAATGCCCATGTTGAATAGAGTACATCACAGCAGATGTAATCTAGATTTGCTCTACTAAAGGTATTATGAGGTAATTGAACACAATACTTGGCCAGATATCGAATAACTCTAACTTCTGCAAATGGGCCTGAGTGGGGACTTGATGCTTTAAATCTCTGCCAATAGCTGCAATCCATGAGACAATGCTAGGGATTTACAACTCACAATATCTTTGACAGTATGAACAATCAACACCAAGCAGAGCATTGTTCAAGTCCAATTCACTAGTAGTCTGGAGCAATAGAACCTCTGGAATTGCAGATACAATAGAATTCATAGCCGCCCATTGTAAATATCTTCAACTTTGCCATATTTCTTCTGAAGTTCAGAAAGAGCATAATTAAGATATTCCAATGGGAAACAACATGCAAGTTATAAGTCTTAGGAATGAAGCTGAACATTCTCATATGCCTCCCGAAAATCATACCACTGCTTACACAGCTCCCTGTCTGCATTCCTATTATAATAAAAAAATCCAGTTCTGGATCTTTCCTAAGAGCTGCTATAATACTATGTTAATTTTAGAAACCAGAATATAAGGAATTATTAAATACTGAAATTCAAAACAAAAAAACACAGAACACAGAGGAATTATCCGGGGAAAACCTTTCACATGAGGGTGAAAAACCCAGCCCCACAAATTGAAATACTTTATTGTGTGCTCAAGGCAGACACAGGGATCTTATGCTTATGATTGATGGCTCTCAACAATCAATCAATAAGCTTTTACACAGTGTTGAATACATCAACTTCACAGTGAGTATGACATACAAATAAATCGATAATAGAATGGACCTGATTGCAAAATACATTGACACCCAGTACAAAAATCACAGACTTTTCTAACTTCAAGAATATTTGAAAATCTCTGCACTTATTGCAGTAAGAAAACTTATGCTTCAGTCACAGAAGTATTCAAAAGGATTATGTACACAGATCTGAAGACCACATTAATGATGATCAAAAATCAATCCACCCAACACAATGTCTTTTCCCCAGAATAGCTGCCCTACACTCACACACACATAATCACATATACAACAATTATATTGTTCCAGCAAATACACATCATCCTTAGCAGAAGATTACACTCTGCATAAATTTACGATACTACAGTCCCTCTCACCAAACTGAATGTGTCATTTCTTCATTTTATTTTCCATCGCACAATCCATAGATATGACACAGGGACTAAAGAGCTGCTCACGAAAAACAAGAGATGACAGTTACTAACCACATCCCTCTAGCATATATGGAAATAAACTGATGACCCCCTTCATAACCATAAACTGACGTAGACGCAGCAAATTCATCATGCCAAGTCATGCGGTACCTCTAGTTGGATGGGGATAATAACAGAAGGATGATCATGCACCATAGAGAGAATACGAAGCGTCTCCCTGATGAGAATCAAAGAATAGGAAATGAAAGGACTCTTTAACGTATTAATGGTGACCTCAAGAGTTGAACCATCTGAAGATACATCTAGGTGGAATCACAGCACCAACTCATCCATAATGGTGCCATGTCATTTAAATACCCAACAGTTAAAAGGTGAATATAAAAGAACCATTGATAATAAAACAGCTAGGCCATGATAAGAAGCCCACAAAACTCTTAGTTGAGTGGCAATACTAGCATCCAAAATAAAAAACCATGAACAAGGCATACACAGAGGAGTCTCATTTGCGATAATAAGCAGCTCTCAAAGATACAAAAAAAAATCATAATTGCAAGGGCTCAAATATGTAAGAAAGATCTTTACTGCAGCTACCAGAAGATTAACAATTAGACCATGCAAATGCATCCTTTTTAGTTAACCCAGTTAATGGGGAAGCTACCTGTGAGAAACCTTTATCAAATCTTCTAAAAAAGCCACATAATCCAAAGAATCCTTTCAGCTGTGACAATTTTTTTGGAGGAGGTCAATCCATAATTCCCTTCATTTTCTCAGGATCAACACTAACTCCCTTAGAGCTAATGATATGACTAAGGTACAGCAATTCCGTTAAACCAAATACACATTTAGACTCCTTTGCTTACAATGATTCACTCTCAAGAATACTAAGCACTTCTTCTAAATGCTTCATGTGTTCTTCCCAAGTTTTTCTGTATATCAAAATGTCATCAAAAAAATTTAAAACAAACTTACCTAGCTGCTTGTTAAAAATCCAGATCATGTGAAATTGAAAAGTAGCTAGTGCATTAGTCAGCCCAAAGGGCATGACTAAGAATCTGTAGTGCCCAAAATGACATATAAAGGCTGTCTTCTCAACATCCTTCTCTCCAACCTTGATTTGGTGGTATCCAGATGTCAAGTCTATCTTTAAAAAGAAACAAGCTCCATGCAATTCATCTATTAATTCATCAATGCGAGGTATGGGGTACCTATTCTTAATTGTCCTCATGTTCAGGGCTCTATAATCAATACACGTGTGCATGGTTTCATCCTTTTTCTTCACCAATTCCAATACAGAGGAAAAAGGACTCTTGCTTTGCCTTATGTGACCCATTTCCAACAGCTCCTGCTTTCAATCTCATCTTTATGCTTTTTTGAAAACCTGTGAGAAGTAATTATGACCGGTTTGGCACCTTCTTCTAGTTCTATGTGTTCAATACCTCTATTTGGTGGAATACCATGTGGAATGTCATCAAAGACCTCGCTGTACTTATCCAATCACACCTTAATTTCAAGCTGAAATCTCCTCTTTTGTTGTCCCAAATCAGTTGGTGTGATAACACACCCTACAGCCCACTCCACTTGATCATGCCTCATTATTCTTTCCATTCTTTTGAAGGACACTATTCTTAGACTACCATTTGTCATGCCTCTAAGGAGAACCTTCTTCCCTTCAAATTTCATTTCCATTGTTTGCAAATTCATTCTAAACTCACCAAGTGACGAAGCCATTGGATGCCAAGCATTGCATCAGTATCTCTAATACTAACCATATAGAAATCATCCTTCAATTCACACTTGCCTAGCTGAATGCATAAGTTTGGTATCTTGCGTGTACATGTGAGTGTAAAACTGTCAGTAAACATTATTCTAAACCCATTGCATTCTTCAGTCCTTAATACCCTTCTTGCCACAACACCTTCATCTATGAAACTGTGTGTTGCACTCATGTCTATCAATATGATTATTTTTTGTCCACACAACACGCCTCTAATTCTAAAGGAGCCAATTTTCTGCAAGTTGGTTAATTTTCTTTCCATTTTTTTTGTAACTCTTCAGTTGAGGAATCTCCTTCACTAGAGTCAGATTCAATCTGTTGTTCCGAATTTTCAGAACTTGATTCATGGGCTGTAAAATACAATCAACTGTTTTGCTTTGGCCTTCACAGCACACTTATGAGTTGGGTCCCAAAGGTTCTCTACATTTAAGGTCAGAAAGTTGTTCATCATCTAATCTGGTATGCTCCTTCTTGGACTGATCAGAATCTTTATATGAGTGTTTCTTATCTTTTTCCTTCTTGTAGCGGAGGTCTCTTGGAAAAAACTTACTCCTCGAAGTTGATGCTTCCATCTCTTGCAATTTTAATGGCATCCTGCAAGCTTCTTGGTGTTTAAAGCCTTAACCCAACCTCTCAAAGGTTCCATTAAACAATTTATGAAAAGCACCACTCTCCTTTCTGAGATATCCATTACTGAAATTAAAATCCTTTGAAAATCTGATATGAAACTTTCTACAGTCCCCCATTGTTTTAGCTGGACCAGCTCCTTGAAATCTAATTCCGGATCTTTTTTGTCAAAACAATCAATGAGTTTCTCGGCCAATCCAGTATAAGATAAAATCTGGTCAAGGCCTAAGGTGATCAGTCCCTGATACCACCATTCATGAGCACTACCATCCAAATGTAAGGTCGCATATTTTATAACCTCATCTTCTGCCATTGGTTTGAGCTGGAAGAAAATGTCTAATTTTTGTACCCATGATCTCACTGTAATTTTTCCTAAACCATCAAAGAAAGGAATTGTCACCTTACCAACTCTTCATTGCAATTCCTAATTCTGAAATCTTCCACCATTTCCCCTTAGTGGTCTATTCCTCTGCCTAAAAGCAATGTAATCTAGAAAAGGCATTTCATCCTGAAAATCTACTAAAGCTTGCCGATCCGCCTAGACCTATCTATGAAATTCTTGATTTGTTTGCTCATTCTCTTCCCGTAGGTTGTCAGCATTGCAAAATGTAAGCATTAACGGCCTTGGTTATTAGGATTAAACCACGGACAGAAATAACAATTACATGCAAATATAACCAATATCAAAAAATAATAGATCCCACAGAAAAGAACACAAGGCACCAAAATTTAACGTGGTTCACCCAATCCCTGGGCTACATCCACCTAATAGCAAATCTGATATTATTATGATCCAGTGATTACAACCTGATTACAATCCGTAATCCCTTACAACTCAATACTGCCACAAGAAGCAATTTCGCATCACAACTTAATGAAAAATACCTGACCCTAAGCCCTTTTATACAAGTAACTTTATGCCACTTTAGGGTTACAACATGTCGGCCATATGTCGGCCACAACATCGGCCCCGAACCCCAAAGAATTTATGTAGTATGTACAGTACTTTCCTGATCAATCACCAAAAACTAACAATCTCCCACTTGAGGATTGATCAGACTCCACACTAGACAACAATCTCCCACTTGGAGACTAATCCTTTAGCAATACCACTACCACATGGGGCTCTCACTAGATCAAACCACCCTGGACTCTGTTGTTCTTTTATTCATGTTCAATCTAGAAGACCAACTGAAGCTGAAGAGGAGTTCAGCTTCTCCCTTGTTACTACCTTTGTAAACATATCTGCTGGATTATCATCTGTATGTATCTTGTCCAACTTTAACTGTCCATCCCCCAAAACTGATCGAATGAAATGGTACTGCAACTGTATGTGTTTGGTATTTGAATGCAGAGCTGAATTCTTTGCAAGATGAATGGCACTCTGACTATCTGTAAACAAATGATTATCCTTCTAAGGATGTCTCAATTCTTTCAAGAAGAACTGCAGCCATATCATCTCCTTGGCTGCCTCAGTAGCAGCTACATACTCTGCCTCTGTAGTGGATAAAGCATTAACCTTCTATAACCTAGAAACCCAGCTCACGGCTGCCCCACCAACAATAAAGACATAACCTGTAGTACTCCGCCTGGTATTAATATCCCCTACCAAATCTGAGTCAACATAGCCCTGTAAATCAGTAGTAGAGCCCCCAAAGTGTAAACACTTATTGGATGTTCCTCTCAAATATCTGAGAATCCATTTGACTGCATTCCAATGCTCAATTCCTGGATGACTCATATACTTGCTAACAACTCCCACTGCATGTGCAATATCTGGCCTAGTACATACCATAGCATACATCAAGCTTCCTACAACTGACGCATAGGGTACCTTGGACATCTTATCCTCCTCTTCTTGTGTCTTAGGACACATCTCTTTAGTCAACTTCAAATGACCAGGTAAAGGTGTGCTAACAGCTTTAGCATTCTCCATATAGAAACGTTGCAACACCTTCTCAACATAATCAGCTTGAGATAGCGTCAATTTTTTGTTTTTCCTATCTCTACAAATCTTCATACCAAGGATTTGTTTTGCTGCCCCCAAATCCTTCATAGCAAATGCATGTGTTAATTGGCATTTCAGCCCCTTAATGTGATCCATGTTAGATCCAGCTACAAGCATATCATCAACATATAAATATAAAATAATGTAGCTGTCATCATCCAATCTCTTAAAATAAACACAATGATCTGAACGACACTTATTGTATCCATGCTCATGCATAAAACTGTCAAATTTCAAATACCATTGCCGAGGTGCTTGCTTCAAGCCACATAAACTTTTCTTCAATTTGCACACTAAGTTCTCCTTACCTTTGACCTCAAAACCCCGTGGCTGAGTCATATATATCTCTTCATTCAAATCACCATGAAGAAAGGTTGTTTTAACATCAAGCTGCTTGTAATGCAAATCTTCAGTAGCCACAACACTTAAAACAGTACGGATAGAAGTCATCTTAACAATAGGAGAAAATATCTCATCAAAATCAATGCCCTTTTTCTGTGCAAATCCTTTCACAACTAAGCCGGCTTTAAATCTTTTCTTACCTCCTTCCTCTTCTTTCAACCTGTAAATCCACTTATTCTGTAAAGCTCTTTTACCTGTAGGCAATTTGCATAAATCCCATGTCTTATTCTTCAGCAAATAGTCCATTTCGTTTTTCATTGCAGACTTCCACTGAATCTTAGTATCCACCTACACAACTTCATCATAACATTCAAGTTCACCAGCATCAGTAAGTAAAATTGAATACAAAGAAGAAGAGAATCTTTCTGGAGGTCTAATTTGCCTTGTTGACCGTCTAACATTCACCGATGTGTGTGGTATTTGTTGTTGCGGTTGTTGCACATCATGAGGAACGGTTGGAACATCAACTTTTGGAGTATCATCCAGCACTACATAATCATCTTCTTTCTTCTCATGTTGCTGCAACAGATCTTTGTACAACACTTTCTCATTGAATATGACATCCCTGCTTCTTAAAATTTTATGATTTTCAAAATCCCAAACCCTATAACCAAATTCATTAATGCCATATCCAACAAATACACATTTCTTTGACTTAGCTTCTAGCTTGGTTCTATTTTCAGAATCTATGTGAGCAAATGCTTCACAGCCGAAGGTTTTGAGAAAAGAATAATTCACCTTCTTACCAGTCCATGCTTCCTCTGAAATACCACAACCCAAAAGAGTAGAGGGACCTCTATTAATCAAATATACAGCAATATTGACAGCCTCCGCCCACATGTGTAATGGCAACCCAGCATACAACCTCATGCTCCTTGTACGCTTCATTATAGTCATGTTCATGCGTTTAGCCACTCCATTTTCCTGTGGAGTCCTTGAAACAGTTTTCTATCTACAAATACCATTAGTGGAGCAATAATCTTCAAATTCATGACTGCAATACTCACCACCATTATCAAATATGAAACATTTTAATTTCTTACCAGTCTCATTTTCAACCAAGCATTTCCATTTCTTAAAAGTTTAAAATACATCAGATTTTTGTCTAAGGAAATAAACCCATACTTTTCTAGTTACATCATCAATAAATGTAACATAATAATGAGATCCACAAAGGGAAAATACTTGAGCCAGTACCCATACATCTGTATGCACAAGTTCTAATTTCTCCTTTTTGTTTTCCTTCTCAATCTTTACAAAATTCACTCTCTTTTGTTTTCCATACACACAACTTTCACAGAAATCCATATTAACACATTTCAGACCAGGTAAAACTTTCTTTGAATGAAGTACTTTCATACCTTTCTCACTCATGTGCCCAAGTTTGTTGTGCCACAGCGCTGTATTAGAATCTACAACAACTATTTGTTCTCCCTGCCTAATTGCAGCAATTGTTCCTCAACATTCATTTTTCTCTGAAACAATTAAAGTAGGAGGAACAATATGACCTGTACAAAGATATAAGGTGCCTACTTTCACACCTTTTGCTACTACAAGAGAACCTTTTGAAACCTTCCAATTTTTATCATTAAAAGTAACTACACAACCCTCATCACTGAGTTGCCCTGCTGAAATTAAATTCCTACTCAGCCTTGGAACATGTCTTACCTCATGTAGTAGCCAATGATTCTCATTCTGGAACTTAATCTTAATTTTTCTCTTTCCAACAATCTAAGAGGGTTTATTATCCCCCAAATAAACAAGCCCAAAATCCCCTCAATGAAATAACCTCTATGAGGTGTAGCATGAAATGAAGCACCAGAATCTAAAACCCATTAATCATCACCACTTTCTAAAGACAGAAGCAAAGCATCCTCTTCGGATTTGTAACTTACCACATTTGCCTCCTTGTCTCCATTTGGTTTATCTCCTTCATTTTTCTTTCGATTCCAATAATCTTTCTTTTTATGACCTGGTTTCCCATAGTACCAGCAGTCGTTCGGTCTTCTCGATTGAGACCTCCTCCCCTTTGACTTTCCTCTTGATTCCCCACGATTTCCAGAATTACTTCCTCTCTCAGTCTTTCTGCCCCTGCTTTGTGCATTCAAAGCACTTCCTGATGTAGATCCATTTGAGGATTTCCTACGAGTTTCCTCACTCAAAATAACACCAATCACATCATCATAGTTTAGGGTACTAGATCTAGGAATAGAATTACTCACAGCCATTCCAACTTTTAGGCAAAGAACACAAAATCAAAAGAGCCCTAATTTCCTCCTCAAAATTGATACCCACAGAAGATAACTGACTAGTAATAGTATTAAACTCATTTAAATGATCTACAACAGATCCACCTTCTGCCATTTTCATATTAAATAAACGCTTCATGAAAAATACCTTGTTTGAAGCAAAGGGTTTTTCATACAGTGTCGCTAGGGTTTTCACCAACTCTTCTGTTGTTTTCGCTTTTGTAATATTAAATGCCACCGATGGTGCCAGGCATAATCGAATGCTTCCAAGTGCCTTTTTGTCCAAAAGATCTCATTCATCATTTGACATAGATCCTTGATTCTTGGATTTGCCCTCCAACGGCTTCCATAAATCCTTTTGATAAAGATAGTCTTCCATTTGCATCTTCCATAACTGGAAGTTCTGCCCATTAAACCGGTCAACCCTCAACTTCCCCTCGTCTGCCATCGCTCCCACTCAACCATGAGACTTTCCTACAAAGGATAACTGAAAAACAACTAGGCTCTGATACCACTTGTTAGGATTAAATCATGGACAGAAATAACAATTACATGCAAATATAACCAATATTAGAAAATAATAGATCACACAAAAAAGAACACAAGGCACCAAGATTTAACGTGGTTCACCCAATCCCTGGGCTACGTCCACCAAACAGCAAGTCCGATATTATTACGATCCAGTGATTACAACCTGATTACAATCCGTAATCCCTTACAGTTCAATACCACCGCAAGAAGCAATTTCACATCACAACTTAATGAAAAATACCTAACCCTAAGCCCTTTTATACAAGTAATTTTATGCCGCTTTAGGGTTACAACATGTCAGCCATATGAATTTAGGAAGTATGTACAGTACTTTCCTGATCAGTCACCACAAACTAACAGCTCCTTACTGTTCATGTCCATTTGGAGTTGAACTTTGTCTCTAACTTCCATTGTTTCATTGGTTCATAGTGTTGTTATTATTCCCATTGTTTTCTTGCCTTTGATTCTTGTTATTTCCCCTATTACCATTTTACTACACTAATTGAGCTAGCATCTAAGTCATTTGTTGTTGAGATTGCGTCACCATATTCATCATTTCTCTAGGTTCTTGCCAAGTCTCCTAAAACGTTATTGATTCCAACAACATTATGAGCATCCATTTCCATTGCACCTCTTTGAAAGGCAGCTTGTTCAATTTCCAGTTGCTGGTCCAAGTTAGGATTTCACCTGTTCCTTCAAAGATAATAGTGATGTGTTGATGGACGCATAACAACATGTCACTCAAGAGCTTAAACAAGCTTTGACACCACTAAAATGAGCTACCCAAGTCAGTTGACTAACACAACGTTGCCAAAATATGTTCAACAAAATATTTTCTAAAAAAAAACTCAATGACACATTTCAATCTGCAATTTCAAGTGTCCGATAATGCTGTTTGGAAAGATCATTGGGAATATATTCAAAGAACCACATAGTTCACTAGTAATCTATTTCCTATCTCTTAGCACTTGGATCTCTTACAAGTAAGAAAAATGAATAGATGAACAGCAGTAACAATTATTTCCATTTTTTAATCCATGGCTCTAACCTTTACCAACAGTTGTTTTCATATACTTAGCTCGAACCCAAGAGCTTGACACAGACCACAACAAATTACAAGTCAAGAAGCAGTTGATCGTTGGAGACTTCCTTGACGGCTTGTTTACTCCTCTCAAGACCCCATGCACAACAATATGTCACTCCTTTGAAACTCCTCCAATATTTTTTGCAACTCAACTGAGATCGATCCCTCACTCATGAAAGGTTCTTGTCAATGTTTCACTGGTCTAACTCGACTGTTAGCATTACATTCATTGTCTTTCCTGTCCTATCATAAAACTTCACCATTACATGAATTCCACAAGCATATTGTTGTCGAGGCCTCTGGCATGGAGTTACTAGAATCAAACACTACTCGCATGGTGTCGTCAACTCTCACCTACGCTCTTCCAACAATGTTACAACTCATGTTGTTTATCTCGTTGTAGAATGGATATCTTGTTTCAATATCAATTCCTACTCTTTAAGCATATCCCAATGACATTTCAGTATTATTCCCTTTGATGCAAAGTTCTCGGCTCCACAAATGCAGACTTCACCCGCGCCAAACTTTGCTAACCACTCTTCAGTGCCACGATTGAGTTTCTTACCATGAGTAAGCTAAATGTCGCTCTGGCAATTCCTACTTGCGGCAATACCCAAGTAGTTTTCTCTGCCCAAAACTAGCAAGTTTTGATTCTTCCTCAGTAGAAACAATCTCATTCCTTATCTATAGGGACATCAAAAAACGCATGTATATTCCTCTTATCCTTTGCCTTTGCTAATTTTTTATCATATTGCTTCTCTTTAACACCCAACCAACCTACCTACATATTTATTTCAAAATCGAGTGATCCTTTCTCTGGTAAGATTGTGACACATAGTAGTCGGGCCAAATGCATATGTTAAGTCTAACTAAATATTCTCTTTTCCAAATCTCTTCTCTCCATTCTTATTGTTGTTATCCTCTATTATAATCTTTTTTCCCAAAATGTAAATGACTCCAAAACTTCTTGCCTTCTTCCCTCCACGTAGCTCTTCATTTTGTCTTTTCACTCCCTTTTAAAAAAACATACATATATTTATGTATTAGAATATAATTTCTCCCAAATTATATTATAATTATTTATTTATTTTTATCAAATGCTTGAGGGGAAGCATTTAATAAACTTGGCTTTTATAATCAAAGACCAAAGAGGGACATTTAATAAACATGGCCTTTATAATCAAAGACCAAAGGGGGACATTACATAAAAGAAGAATACCATATCATCACCATCACTAACAAGTAGCCATTTGTGTATAGACATCACTATGCATGAGTAATATACCACATCCTCAAATCCCAACATCAATGGCCATCTTGTCTCGCCACCATAACTTTGTTCAGCAACAAGGGTAATCTCACACAAAACATCAAATCAAGGCCAATCGAAGAATGGCCAACGACACACTCCTCAACGTTTTTAGACTGGATCACACATGTAACCACTGCCAAGTTGGGAAGCACAATATGATTCTAACTCAGGTAGCCACTTGTCCACAAGGAGTTAAGTGATATGAAGTCAATGATCATTGAAGATACCACGGCCATATCACAAACATGAAGTGCGTTCACCAACATTGCTTAACAAAATTGCTTCTAGAGTGACTAGCCCACTAAGAGAGATATCAATCAAATCCTATGTTACTACATTTGTTCAAAGAGGGCAGAAGTCAGCATTCGATTCGCATGAAAATCAGGTTCAATAAGAAATCGAGGCAAAGTCAGCATAACACTGAGAAAGTCGGTGCAGATTCGTTACTCGAGACCCTGCATGACATCCGTGCAAATTTGAACAATATTGTTTCTGCCCACGCAAGCCCGGAACGACTTTCTAGCAACTGTGCAACAACTTTAGGAATTGATTTTCAAATAACATTTTTTACCTTTTTCCATTTTGATATTTTGTTTGAAATGCGCACATGACATAGGCTTTGTTCGTGCAGACACTTCATTTCTTCCAAATACAGGTGAAAACAAGCAAAATGGTTTGGCATTTCTCCCAGAGACAAAGCAACGACAAGAAAAATGTTGAAGGCAGACGTTGGTGCTGGTCTTAACTTTCAAGGCAAATGTTTGTGTTGAAGGCAACAATGACAAAGGACTAAGACATTTGTGTTGAAGGAAACAACAACAATTTGCTAAGGACTAGAGTTCCCACAGCCATACACGGTTGTTACATTTTCATCTCCAAAGGTAAGGTTCTTGTTTAGTAATCACTAGCATCTATTGTTACTTGTTTAGTAAGCACTTATAGAAGTTTTTTCAATAGGAACTTTCATCTACATTTGCTTTTTTATTTAGATTTTGAAATCATTTTGTAATGTTCTCTAAGTTTATGGTTGTTTGTTACAAGTAACAAAATGCAATGAGCTTTTTTCTTTTTTATTTCATTTGCTTTGTTTGTTATTTATAGATTCAAAGAATAGCTGCAAAATAGTTTGTAGATTCAAAGAATAGTTGCAAGTGCTTCGAGCACCAAAAACTCCTGCTTCAAAATAGACAAATGCTCCCCACTATGGAAACATGTGGAAATGGTTAGACTAATGTTAGGTGGAGGAGGTTATGTGTGGATTTGTAGCATATGCAAAGACAAATCTAGTATCTCTTATAGTAGAGTGAAAGCACATATGTGATTTATTCCTCAAAAAGGCATCAAATTTTGTACATGGAAGCCAAGAGTTAATGGGGTGCTACCTAAAACCTTTCTTCAAAAACACATTGTGAAAAAATATATTCAAGAACAAAAACAAGCAAATGAAGTTGTTGGGAGGGCAAGTTCTCATCCTTTGCAAAATGCTAGGACAAAAGCAAAAACATCATCTATGGCTTAAGCTACCACTCCCAATGAACCACACAAAGGGTCATCCATTCTTGCATTCTCCTCGAGAACCAATTGCAAGTAAGAGAACAATGGGGCCCTTGGAAACATCATTTCAAACTGAAGCTCATTGTAGTCTTGAAGCTAGAAATGTCATTTCAAAATGTTTTTGAAAAGTGTTCCTATTCCAATCCTTGAGATAATTTGTAAGTGTAATTAGTTACTTTGACAACATAACACTTTCAAACCTTTTTATAAGGTTTTGGTTTTTTTAAACCTTCATACGATCCTCAATGGAATCCTAAGCCACGTTCTCTTGAATTTGAATGGGCATTGAACCAAATATCGGGAGAATCATGTAATCCAACAAATTGGGGATTCAAAGTCAACTAGTTCGAAATTAGAGATCTGTCAACCTCTTTGCAATATTAATAAATCCTTTCTTGTGATTGATCTAGGTAAATTCGCCACTCTTGGAATGGATATCGATGAGCCCAATTTAGCTTCCATATTGTTCGAAGTCTCTTTGACGTTTGTATGTATTGAGAAATCTACCTCTTTTCTCAAAGGAAGATAAGATTATTAATTTACAACATTAACTTCTGAATAACAATTTTTATTTTTATTTTTTTTTACCTTTTTCCATTTTGATATTTCATTTGAAACACACACATGACATAGGCTAACAATTAAAGTTAAACCTAAAGTCTAATAGCTTTATTTGCACGCACGCACGACATTTCTTCCAAAGACAAGTGATGATGACAAGAATGGTTTTGTGTTTCTTCCAAACATAGAGCGATGACAAACAAAACGGTTGAAGCCAAACGATTGTATTGATCTTAACTTTCAAGGCAGACATTTGTGTTGAAGGCAACAGTCACAAAGGACTGAAATGTTTTTGTTTAAGGAAAGAATAACAGTTTACTAAGGTCTACAGTTCAAGCAACCATACACATTGTTGTTACATTTTCATCTCCAAAGGTAAGGTTCTTGTTTAGTAGCTACTAGCATCTGTTGTTACATGTTTAGTGAGCACTTACAGAAGTTTTTTCAACCGAACTTTCATCTACATTTGCTTTTTATTTAGATTTTGATATCATTTTGTAATGTTTTGTCAGTTTATGGTTGTCTGTCACAAGTAACAAAATGCAAAAAAAAAAAATTTTTTTTTTTTGCTCTATTTGTTGTTTGTTATTTGTAGATTCAAAGAATGGTTGCAAGTGCTTTTAGCACCAAAAACTCCCGCTTCAAAATACACAGATGCTCCCCACCACAAAAATATTAGGAAATGGTTCGACCAATGTCAAGTAGAGGAGGTCATGTGCGTTTACAGCCATTAAAAAGAGGAATCTAGTAGCTCTTATAGTAGAGTGAAAGCACATTCATGCTTTATTCCTCAAAAAGGCATTAAATGTTGTACACAGTAGCCAAGAGGTAATGGGGTGCTACCTAAAACCTTTCTTCCAAACCACATTGTGAAAAAATATATTCAAGAAGGAAAACATCATCTATGGCTTGAGCTATCACTCCCAATGAAGCACCTACAAAGGATTGTCCATTCTTGCAGTATCTTCAAGAACCAGGTGCAAGTAAGAGAGCAATGGGCCCTTAGAAACATCATTTCAAAATGAAGCTAGAGACATTGCGGAGCAAGCCATAGTGAGATGCATCTAAGCAAATTGATTGGCATTTAATATTGTTCCCTCAACATATTGGCAAAAAATGCTAAGGGCAATTAACGAGGCTACAAAGGGGTTCAAGGACCCTGGTTATTAAAAGGTGCGCACCACTTTATTGGATAGAGAGGTGACCAGTGTAGAGGCTTCCATGCAGCTCATCAAGGATTCATGGATTGAAACAAGTGTGATAATAGAATCTGATGGATGGAAAGATGTAAGAAATCATCCTTTGGTGAATGTTATTGCAGTGTCCACAACAGGGGCAGCTTCGCCTACTTGTTTTTGAATATATTTTTTCACAATGTGGTTTAGAAGAAAGGTTTGAGGTAGCACCCCATTAACTCTTGGCTTCCGTACACAAAATTTAAAGCCTTTTCGAAGAATAAAGCACAAATGTGCTTTCACTCTACTATAAGAGCTACTAGATTCCTCTTTGCAATGGTTGCAAATACACATAACCTCCTCCACCTAACATTGGTCAAACCATTTCTTAATATTTCCATAGTGAGGAGCATATGTCTATTTTGAAGCGAGAGTTTACAGTGCTAAAGCACTTGCAGCCATTCTTTGAATCTACAAACAACAAACAACAAACAAAACAAAAACAAAATATGAAAAAACCTCATTACATTTTGTTACTTGTAAGAAACAACCATAAACTTACAAAACAATCTAAATAATAAAGCAAATGTAGATGAATGTTTTGTTGAAAAAACTTTTGTAAGTGCTTACTAAACAAGTATGAACAGATGTTAGTAGCTATTAAATATGAACCTTACCTTTGGAGATGAAAATCTAGCAGTTGCGTGTATGATTGTTGGAATTGCAAACCTTAGCAAACTATTGTTGTTGTCTTCAACACAAACATCTCAGTCCTCTCTTATTGTTGTCTTCAACACAAACATCTGCCTTAAAAGTTAAGATCAACACAAACGTTTGCCTTCAACCGTTCTGCTTGTCGTTGCTCTGCCTTTGGAAGAAATGCCAAACTGTTCTGCTTGTCGTCGCCCGTCTTCGGAAGAAATGTCGTGTATGAGCAAAAAAAGCTATTAGACTTTAGGTTTAACTTTAATTGTTCACCTATGTGGTGTGCATGTTTCAAACGAATTATCAAAATGGAAAAAGGTTTTTAAAATAATAATAAATGTTATTTGAAAGTCAATGTCATAAATTAATAATCTTATCTTCCTTTGAGAAAAGAGGTAGATTTCTCAATACATGCAAACATCAAAGAGATTTTCAACTATATGGAAGCAAAAATGGGCTCATTGATAGCCATTCCAAGAGTGGCGAATTTAGTCGGATCAATCACAAGAAAGGATTTACTAATATTGCAGAGAGGTTGGACAGATCTTTAATTTCCAACTAGTTGACTGTAAATCCCCAGTTTGTTGAAGTACATGATTCCCCCGATATCTAGTTCAATGCACATTCAAATTCAAGAAAATGTAGCTTAGGATCCCATTGAGGATCTTATCAACAAATGGGGAACGGCAGAAACCATTCAAAAAGGTTTAAAGTTGTTATGTTGTCAAAGTAACTGATTACACTTAGAAGCCATATCAAGGATTGGAACAGGAACACGTTTCAAAAATATTTTCTGTAAGAAAGAAAAAGTGAAAGGATGATCTAGATTTACTCAGCCAAGAAATTTTCAATCACGGAAAGACTCCTAAAGAGTATAAGAAAGAAAAAGAACTATCATACCAAACTTCTAGCTCAAGAAAAAAAATTCTAGAAATAGAAAATGCAAGAAACCTGGTAAAAAGGTGACAAGAATACCAAAAAAATATTCACCATTATGCCAAAGCAAAAAGGTCTCAAATCAGATTAAAAGCATCATGAAGTTAGATGGTTGAACTTCAAGCAAGAAAAAAAATATTTGGAATGAAGTTGTCCTTTTCTTCCAAAATCTCTAGACATGTAATAATGTCTCTAATTGCAACAATCAAGATTTATTTTTAGAGAACAACCAGAAGATGTTGATGGAGTTGATTTCAATAAAAGAAATCGAAGTAACAGTTTTCCAAATGCATCCAGATAAAGCACCAGGTCCAAATGTTTTCCCAATCCACATTTACCAAGAATTTTGGAACATCTTGGAGATGAGGTTAGGAAAGCTAGGGAAAAATAAAGAAACTTTTGAAAAAAAATATAACTTCCAGGGCTCTAATACCGAAGAATCACACTCCTATATCCTTTCCTAACTGCAGTCCCATTTCTCTCTACAATACAATTTACAAGATTATTACCAAGGTGATTGACAACAAACTCAAAAAAAATCCTTTCAAAAACTATTTGTGACGAACACAGTGGCTTTACTCCCAGAAGGGATATTACAGATCCATTATTGGTCAAGAAACTATACATTCAATATTAAAATCCAATCAAAGTTCTATGATCCTTAAATTAGATATAAATGAGGCTAACAACAGAGTTAATAGAAGATTCTTCCTGAGCATCATGAAGAAATATTGTTTTGATCAAGATTGGTTGAGCTGGAGTTTTGAATGCATATCAAGTTCCTAATATCTTGTTCTAGCAAACGGTTTCCCATACGATTTTTTTTAATCCTTCTATTCACGATTATGGCTGAAGCATTGAGAAAAAGAATAAGGGAAAGTATTTGTCATGGATTATGGTCAAGTGTAGCGATTAAAACAACTCTCCAACAATTACAAATCAGTAATTTGTGGATGATAATATTCTCTATGGAGGATCAAGTGTTGAAGGAGCAACTTGTGGTAATCAAAAACAAACTAGACAAATGCACGATGTTGAGCCAATAGACTAACAAAAAGAAGTCTAACATATTCTTTTCTAACACAAGGCATAGCCTCCAATGGTGTATTGGTAACATTCTAGGATTCAATAAGAAATTAATACCCTAAAAATGTCGTGGTGTTTCCCCATTCAAAGGAGCAATTAGAAATAATTTCTGGGAGGAGACTATAAATAAGTGTTGGTTGAAGGCTGCACCATGGAAACGCAAATGACTTTTTCTTTCAAAAAAAAAACAAAAATGATTAAGGTGGTCCTCCCGGCCATCTTTGTTTATCAGCAATCAGAGCTCACAGATTACCTCCAATGTAGGTGTCCTATTAGAAGGTATTTCTAGAAAATTCCTTTAGGAAGGAGTAAGTGAGGTTAGCTGCAAAATACATCTCGCTAGTTTGTTGAGGAACAACTTGTAAGCAAAAGAAAGATGGAGGTCTCAAGAAAAGAAGAATTAATAAGAAAAACAAAGTGTTTGGGCCTAAACTTGTTTGGAAATGTTTAACAGTCCTAGTGCTAAGTAGTGTCAAATGTTACTAGTTATATCTTGATTAATCCTAGTCCTCCTCAAGGATTCACTATTTGGAGCTTTCTAGCTCCTAAAAATTGCTAAAGATATTAACTATAAAAATATTTGGATGGAAGGAAACTCCACTAATATTATCAGATGTTTGAAAGGCAATGATAGAGTCTCTTGGTCTATTGATCACATTATTCATTCATCAACGGAGATCATTCAAGCTTTTAAAAATTGCTATACAGCCCATGCTTACAAGGAAATTAATGGTGTCATCGACCACCTTGCTAACATAGATGTTAGGGCAAACAAACTAATCACTTGATTTAGGGAAGATAACTTGAAATTGTAATGTCAGAAATCTTCTTAATCATGATCGAAAACATGGGAGAATTGGCACTGTGTTGGATAATCATGGTGTTAACACCTGCTAATTTGGAAATGACATTCATTTATTGTGGAATTATATAGATGAGGTTCACAAATGTGGAGGACAAAGCTATCGTTATTTTTGTTTTGCCTCCGCACATTTTATGGGTACTTTTGGGAGTTATTTGCATCATTCTTAGTCGTTTGCATTTTTGTCCATGCATTAGCTCTGCAAAATTGGAGTGTTTATCTTGGTTTGTTGTTCATAGCTATGGGGGGTCAAAAGAGAAGAGTTGAACCAGCTAGCTGCGATGTGTTGAAGAATGATCCCAACATCTAGTTCATGCTCAACAAGGGAGGGATTACCCCTTACCTTGAACATTTGCCATGATGCCAAGTGACTAAAATTTTTTTCTAAGGTTGGGATGATGACAATCTTACTCTCCTAGGAATCCCTGTCGAGCTCGATGAAGTGCTTATAGCAGAGGTTTTGGGATTATCTATGAAGAGTATCAAGTTTTACCATGACAAAAGCCCCTCAAAGGAGGTAGTGAAGAAGTTTCCAAAGCTCAAGTGGGAGAGGAAGAAGCATGTCAAGGTGAATAATATGTATTTTGTGCCTAAACAGATAAAGGATGTATGGAAGGAGCTTCTGAAGTTGATCAAGGAGTATTTCACATTAAATGGAAGGTTCACTCCTATTTACGGCTACCACCAAGTACTATTGAACCACCTTGTGTTTGCATATCCTTTCCTTTTTATCTTTTGTCCTCTTTAAATGTTGGCACTACAAGCCATAAAGAAAATGTGGGCTATTGATGTTGATGTCACGAGCTCCCCTCAGGAGATTGTAAACCCTCTAGTTGTTGGGAAGGATGTGGGTAAAGATCAAGTGTTGGTGGATTATGGCTCTTTGGGCGAACAAGATGACCCCCCTTCCCTTGGTGGTTCTAGGCATCCCCCCATAATGCCCCTTTTGATAACCCTCAGAATTCATCTTCTATGGATTTGAGCAAGGATGGTTTTGAGGCCAAGGTCGAAGGTGATTTTGGAATTCTTGAATCTTCCAAGGTGAGCTCTCTCTACTCCTTCAAGGTGGTGAGGTGGGCGTTTCATGAGATAAAAAGTCTCTAGTTGAATTACAGGACCCTCTCTTCCAAATTTGAAGATATGCAGACCAAGGTGGATGATTTGGCTGCTTAGAGGATTACCATTGTTAAACCTTTAGTTGATCCTAGGGATAGGATATTGGACTCAAGAACTTGTGCCCTTTGGACTGATGCGGAAATATGTCGGTTGATTGCCTTAAGAAGAATGAGGAAGCCATTGAATCGGCCAAGAAGCACTATGACAGAAATACTGAGGAGCTGAATAGTAAAGTTGGTAACTGTGAGTCATATCTATGAAAAATTATGGAACAAAGCCACAAAATCATAAGTCTTTAGCTGAGAATATTGATGCTCTAGTCTCTAAGATGGAGGGGTTTCATCAGGACAAGAGTGTGATCGACGTGGCCCTGGACAAGGATGTGGGTGCAAAAGAGATGGAAGATCCTAGTAAAAGGACTAGAGCTAGCATCAAGAAGAAGAGCTTTGTTCTGCCCCAGGATGATGTTGATCTCAAAAAGATCATGTCAAGGATGAAAGTGCTCGAGGAAGAAGCTGCGAAGACTTTGAAGAACCTTGACTAACTTTTTGTTTCTTTGTTGTTATGTACTTTGTGCTGGCAGTATGCTGACTTTTTGTTTGTTGTTGGTTGGTCCTGTCATGTTTTCTTCTTTCTCAGCTAGATGTTTTCGTGTGTTTTGTAGTTAGCTTTTGCTCATGAGCTATCTTAAATATCTTTTGTAATCTGATGTAAAGACTTTTGGGGCCCCTTCAAAACCTTCTTTTACTATAATCAAAAGCATTGTAGAAGCTTGATTCCCAATCATCTATCTTAGATCATCAATAATGGGCATAGTGCACATTTTTGGACTGACTCTTGGAATAGGCTACCTCCACTAGCTAACATCCCAATCTTGGCGTCTCACATAAATTTTATCACTAATATTTGGGGGCATTGTGTTTACAACTATCTATAAAAGAATAATGTGAGTGACTCAATATGGAGATGGAAAATTATGGATAGTCTCCCTATTTGGTTAGAAGCTGAAGAAAAACTAAAAACAGAATTGGAAAAGAAAACAATGTGTGAATCAGAAACAGGGAATTACTTTGACAAAATCAGCTATCAACTATAGAACTTACTAGCTAAAATTCTTGATTGGCCTATAGAATTTGAGTAGAACAAGTCGAATCTGCCGAAGGCTAGGGCATTTGCTCGAAGTTCCTTACATAAAAGGCTACTCACTGGAACTCACCTATAGACCATTGGTGTCCTTGGCACCTCTCATTGTGTCATGCAAATCAAAAGTGGAACCTTAGCATCACCTTCTCATCAACTGTCCTGTTGCCAGTCATTGCTAGGAATGGCTTCGTGACGAATTGGGATGATATGGTACACTCTAGAATGAGATTTTAAAGACCTTCAAGATTTGGTCAAGACTCAAAAATTCTAGATAGGAAGGTTAATGGCTAACCAGCCCATCAATGTTAATTTGAAGACTCTGGAAAGAACGCAAAAATAGAACTTTTACTGAAAGAGATCCAACATAGAAGAGCACATCAGGAAAATAGATAATTAAATAAGCGAAGTCATCATGGGGGAAATCCCTATATCTGACCCAATATCATTCATAAGATGAGATGGATTTGTAATAAAGACATAGGACCTTAAAATTCCTCATGGTTTCAACACCAATGTATTGCAAAAAAAACCTTGAAAGAGCCAAAATTAAGTGGTATCTTTCACCGCCTAGGAGACTAAACCTCAATTTTGACAGAACTGCTCGAAGAAATCCAGGTACCTTTGGTGCCGAAACTAATCTAAGAAATGAAAATGGTGGATTGAAATGCAAAGATGAAAAGAAACTTCTGAATCGCACTAATAATAAAGCAGAGTTTTTGGTGCTCCTAACTAGGTTCAGATTTGTAAGGAAGAAGGTTTATCCATTGTAAATATTGAAGATGATTACCAAATTTGCATCAAAGCCATCTGCAATCAATGTGTAATCAACTAGAAATTACAAGTACATTGCAGCTTAAATTTGGTCTTTGTTAGACAGAATGAAATTTGGATAACTTCTCAATCAAACACTATTGTCAAGAGCAAATTGCATGGTCAATTTCCTTGCAAATCATGCATGCAAACAAACTAAGAATGTAGTCATTTTCAAAAATAAGAAACTGATTGATCAACTTGCCACTCTGATGGAATGTTATGGTCTTTGTTTGATTGACAAAGTGTCAATATTTCTCTTCCCCAGGCATACCAAGCAAGCATGGCTACAACTAATTATTGCAGAAGCTATCCTTTTGTAGATTTAATCTCGTTCTTATATGCTTGATTTTATACAGACTCCTCACAAGAGAGTAAAATGCAGTTCCATATTCTCAACTGTCCATGCTCTATTGAGAACTCTTTGATATGACTAAGGAGAATTTTTGATACCGATTCAGAGAAAATCAACACTGCAATAAGCAAGGTGGTCGATGACAGAACTATTGAAAGTGGCGATGTTCATGTTGACCATATTTTGGAGCTGTTCTTGTCAAACTTTATTATAGTCCTCAGAAGCAAGCAGTGAGGAAACCTAGCAGCAAATGGATACCTCCAAGACCTGATGAAAGGGCCAGGCCTAACCACTGTCAACTCTTTCAAAAAAATACCAAGAACCAAAATTTTGGGAGGTCTCTTTGACATAGCAATAGCTAGAGAGAACAAAAATCTTAAACAACAAATCACTCTGTTCTGGGAAGGAATTGGACAGAGTAACTTGTAAACTTTTGATTTCTTTATCAGACTACACTCCTCTCTCCCTACTGAAGTTGTTGATGGTCTACATGTCCTCATTCACCACAAACGCACCATGGCAAATGTATGCAGAATATAGTGTTCCAGGAGAAGTAAACTGATGTAACTCAAATTTTGTTGATAATATTAAGGGCACTACCAACTAGGTAGCATATTATTGATTAAAAATATATTAAAATGAAGAAAAAGACATTTCTGTTGCTTAGCTATTGAAAAAACAGTTTACATTTAATGTCATCAATAGGGCATGCCTAACTGAAAAAAGTGAATGAGACTGTGACACTTAAATTAGACTATTCACAATTGTGAAAAGAAAAGGTGTATGCTCTCAACAAATGAATAGTCACATTCTGCACAACTAAGGATTATTGCTAAAATATATTTCTGTGAGTCTGTGGAGCAACTGACTGTAGGATGTAAGACTATTGCCACTGTCAATTTCTCACTTTGAGAACTTCTTGAGACCTTAGATTAAAATATGAGTTGAAGAAACATGCCAAGACAGAGTGCATTTCAGAATTTTTTTCAAAAAGGAGCATAGTGTGTTACTATTGTAATTAAAATTCTCTACAACATGTACAGAATAAAACCAGGCCTAATACAATGCAATATCTAGTGTGCATGGACAGCTTCAATACAGAGAGCAAGCCTCTAAACCCTTTATTTTAATCGTAGCGCATCAGTCTAGCTATGAACTTCTGAAAGAGCATCTTCTCGATATTTAGTTTAGAACTACCAAGTGTTTGAAACACGGTAAAGGATTCCTCCTGCTACTGCATTTTTTAAGAGGCAGAATCAAACCCCTCTTTTCTTATTCAAAATATTGGAGACACTACCTATTGTTGTCTGCTGCCAAAATGTTTTGCATCAGTGTAACATTGGACAATTCAGTGTTGGGATGCTTAAAACAGCACCGATTGATGCTGTCTGTGCAAGAAGGCTATTAATTGCATATTTTACTACAGTTCCCCATTGTCCATTTACTGGCTGCTAATGTGGCTCCAAAAACATTTCAAAATTCACATAACAGCTTGCACTACTCATCTAAATCTTCAGCTCTCGTAGCCATAGCTAAGGACACTAGTCTGACTACAGCTCCTGGATATCAATGTTTTAAAGCATGTGCAAGTTATTTTTGTCTGGTTTGCATTAATATGTATGAGCAAGGACACAAATTATAATTTAAGCATCTAAATTTCTAAATCTAGGGCATCTTTTATGTGATGTTAAGAACATCAATGTATAGGAGGTTGTCTGTAGAGGTTGAATTTGCAGGACATACCTGTACGAAATGCTGGGATTGAGTTAGAGCTGATTGCATCTTTGCAGGCACGCATAGCTGCTGCAGTAATATCTTGCCTGCACACAACTGTAACAATGCTTATACTACTCTTCATTATAATAATATAAAGTACACAGCTTACAGCTCCAATGAAGGATGATACAAACATCTTTCATATCCAGAAGAAAAATAGCATACATAATTGTAAGCATCTACACATTCATTCTTTCTAGAAAGAAATGAAATCCTTACACTAATTTAAAACCTTCTTTGAATACAAATGTTAAATATAAAATATAATCTAATGTTCAAAGAACTCGGAAATAAGGATTCTGATTGCTAAATATTGTTCAGAACTGTTAAAAAAGGGTAAGTATCTAATCATGAAACGCTACACTCTTAAACAGAAAAACAAGATAGATATACAAAAGGCATCTCTGTAAGGAAAATTGTAACAGATTTAAGACATCTCTGAGGAACAATTCAAATAACAGATGTGGACAACCTGAAAGCAAAAATTCCAAATCACAGTCACTCCCAGCATTCGGAACAATGACAAAATGTCATACAACAAAATAAAATCAGTATTAAAAACCACTAGGTTTATGGACATGCCCAAAGACATCTCGGTTACAGAGAACATTTGAAATAGCTAACTTAATTAAAGACTTTAAGTAGAAGGTTAAACACATTTTCTTTCCGCTTGTATCCTCGGAAAAAATATATATAAGCATTTGTAACCATATCCTGCTACGTGAAAACTCATAGCAAGACAATCGAAGGTAACTAAGACTAAGAGAAATCACTGTAAAACTGGGTATCTACAATCTCTTTAACAAATAATAATAAGCATACTCTAAAGAGAGACACGTTGACATACACATTCACTGTCTATAGAAGAACTACACGATAACGGAAGAATTAAAGAGCTAAAGACCTACCCATGCTGATCGTAGCCAACACCCATCTCGACAAATAGAACCTTCATGGATTGGGGCTCTGCCTGAAAATGCCCAATTGTAACTGCTTCTTTTTTAGGGTCCATTAAAGCTCTTATTAAAATGGGATTGCAACGGTTCGCAGATTTCACTTGGTATTTTTTCTGAAACGGACCGAAGTGTATCGCGGTACAGGGAAAATCGCGGTATGATAGCGGATTCTGATGAGGATGAGTGTAAGGACGGAATTTTGAATCCTTGAACAATCTTAAGTGCATTATTGTTCCACTCGTGTCGGAATGAGGAGAACGCAACTGGTGCAGAAATGAGTTGAGGAGACCGGTTTGTAGCGACAGGGGTAGAAAAAAGTTTTAACGTAAACAAGAGTTCTTTGAGAGCTGGAGTCCCCGCCTTTAGCGAAACAAATTGTATCTAATATTTGCTAAAATTATGGTTTTGAAAAGAGAAGTTATAAATTTTAACAAATTTGATTTAGATTTTTAGTTAATATTTTTAATTTTAGTTTTATAGAATAATGTGACGAGTAGTGATTGTCTAAAAATATATACAACATATTGTAATGCATTGTAAAATGGCAACATTTGAATGAATATAGTTTTAACTATAAGAAATTTAAGATTTTTTAAATTTTATTAGATAAGTTAAATTTGAAGATTAATTTTTTTTAATTTTTTTAATTAATATATACTAAAGTTTTTATATATAAAGCAATACAATTCTTAATAGCAATAATATATTTTAATAAAAAAATCAAATTTAGTAATTATTGATTTATATAAAACTAATTTTTAAAATAATATAAAATATATTAACATTTTTAAATACTATATTCAAAACTAAAAATTGTGATATTAATATTGATAAAACATTATTTTTGTTGTAATTAATAAATCTAATTAACTTGTGACAAATATCCAACAGATAAAGTTGTAATTATTTTATAAATCTAATGAAAATATGCAAAAGATAAAGTTGTAATTATTAATGAACTTGTCACAAATATGGAAAAGAAAAGGTAGAGCTATAATTAATGAATTCATTAATGCATGTTAGAAAATATTGTATTTTTTGAAGTGGAAAAATAAAATAAACCCCACCAAAAATGTAACCGACCAATTAGAAAAAGGTAATAAATCAATATAAATTAATTTTAAAATAGAAAGTTTGTTGAACTTTAGGAATAACTTTAGAAATAGAGTAATTGTTCTCCAAAAAATTAATAGAGAGGGGGTAAAAAAAAACATTAATACGCCAAACAGGATTTATGGGGTGGCAGAATTTTTTATGCTAGTTATTAGTTTATAAAGTATAGCGAGGTATTGCGGGCATGGTACATTTATGGGGATTAGTGTCGTTCCAGGTCCAGGGACTTTTTTAAAAAAAATTAAAACGATTTATATTTCATTTTCATTAATTTAAATTTCTTTATTTTAATTTTTGAAGAAAAAAGTAATGATTTGAACATTATAATTTTAACAAATATTTTATATAGTATTTATTAAATTATTTTTAAAAGTACAATGAGATGGTAAAAGTTAACATTCACACTCACACCATCTCACTCCACCCTTTTCATTGTAGAATGTTTATTGACATTAAAACTTGTATAGATATCTTAAATAAATTTATCTAAAAAACTATTGATAGATATCAATTATAAAATACTTAAAATTCATTATATAGATATATATATATCATTAAAAAATTATCCTAAATATTTAATAATTAAAGTCAATAATGTGTTTTCTTATTTATATTTATTGGCATATTCTATTATGTAATTATGAAAGAGTTGAAAGCAAATAGAGAAATGGGCATACTTTTGATGTTGTGAAGAAATAATTCAATTTCTTTTATATCTTTATTTTACAAGTTTCTCTCTTTAATTTGTTAAAAATGTCATTTAAAAGCTTTTGAGCCTTTTTAATAAATCTATTTAATGCAAGTTTACCTATTCTATATATTCTTTTGTAGTTAATTTAGCTTGAGTATTGCTTGTCATTAAAACTACTTTGTTGCCAATTACATACTTTGTATATTTGTCCATAACTATTTATGCTTGAATACCACTTGCTAATAAAACAACTATTTTACCAACTACATACATGATTTCCATTTGATGGAAACTTCTAATCTCCAATTGTCCAAATAATGTGATTTCAACTAAGAATTTAGCACAAACTATTCCTAGAAATACGCATTGTTGTTTATTGGAATTTATATTTGATTTTTTCCAACATTTGGAGTTTTAGTGAAGAAAATGTAACATTCACTTCTAGTAAATCCAATAAAACAATTATGTCACTAAAATGGTCAGAGCTCTTTTATATTGTGGTTATCAATATTATAGGTTAATTGAAAAGAGAGGAAAAAATATGGACTATAGAAATTTCAAATCCACTAAAAGATTGCAAGTGAAATTTTGGAATGTTGAAATCTATAGGGGAAAATATATATATATAAACTGAAAGATACCATATAAAATAACACACATCTAACAAGAACATTTTTTTTTCATTTTCAAGGCAATAGGCATTTCTAGATTTTGTATTTAAGAGAAATTGAACTGGTGGACATTAACATGAATTGAAATGGTGCTCACAAGATTATGGTAAAGGCAAATCTAGAGTTTTAGTGAAGAAATGCATCATCCACTTCTAGTAAACCCAATGAAATAGTTATGTTGCCAACTACATACACATTTTTTGTGAATATTACGTGAGCTTTGGCTTGTGTACAATATGTAGTTTTTTGTTCTTTGACTCTCAAGTTTCCCCTATGGTTGAAATATTCCTACAAGATGAACCCGTGTCAACATGCAAGAATATATTGTGTTTGATGTATAATAAATTATTCATGAAAGTTGAGATGTGCACTAACCTTTTTTTTATGCAACAAAGTTATTGTAAATGATTTTCTTCTTCTTCTTTTTTTATTGTATATAGATTATTTTGCAATTTAGAATATCTATCAAAAGAGAATGTTGGTTGAATGTGAAGTATATCTTCTTATTTCACTCTTGATATGGTTGTAAATGCTAGGCCTTTTCTTTTTCTTTTTTTGATATCAATGGTCACTTTTTTCAGTGTTAAACCCTAAGGTTTGTGAATTGTAATATCCCATGCCATTGTAATTTGTGTTTGCCTTTGATTGCCTATTTTTATTGATATTATTGGTACACTCTTTGGTTCTTCTAGATTCTAGGGTGGGTCATTATGTTGGTGCAATCACAGGTTGGTATACTAAGAGGGGGCGAGGGGTGTAAATTAGTATACTCTAGTAGTTTCAACTTTTCTACTTTTATCACACTTCACACCAGCCTATAGGTTTGTGATAGATACCACTTAACCAGTCAGGATTAAGTAATAATAATAAACATGAACATAGAAACACATAACATGGTATTTATCTTGAGAAAATCTAGCTAGGGTAAAAACCAAGGTATGTGAGTTGATCCTCATAAAGCTTGCACTCTTCTGAAGTGTGCCCAGTCAAGAGCTTATCTTTGTTAAAAGATTAAAATGGCACTATTAGGTATCGCCCGTTTAAGGGATTTAAAAGAGATATGTTGAAGTCTTTCCTGGTTAGGAGCATCCTAGTTAAAGAACTTCAGAACACGAGTTAATATGTCACCGTGTCAAGGGATTTAATATAAAGATATGTTATAGTCCACCCTTGATGGGATTCACTATTGTAGAGATTAGTAAATAATTGGGGAATGATCTAATGAAATAGCTACTACACTTAGCTTGAATATAGAACGTTGTATCGCTCCCTTGACCCATTTACAACTATACTCTGCCTTCTCTCAGGTCTAAGCTTCAAACATAATCACTTACGTGATTAACACTATTTTCTCTTACACATGATCACACTTGTTTTATTTGGTCCCATTGGCTTCTCCTCAACATACTAACTTCTTAGCTATGACTTCTCTTTATCACTCTTTATCACTTGGAGATTATAATTAGCTCAGCTCTCTTGGCTCTCTAGTTAATCAATCGACAATCTAACCTTTTCTTTTTTTACTCTTTTATTTTATAGTCTCTTCTCATTTGGATTTGAAACCCTAATATATGAATTCAAAATTTGAATTATCAAGCCTACTCTTAGCTTTCTCATTGCTAGGGGGGTGATTAAGTATATTCTAGTAGTTTTAATCTTTCTACTTTTATTACACATCACACCAGTCTACAGGTTTGTATTGGCTAGAACTTAACTGGTTATGATTAAGTAAAAATAATGAATATGAACATAGAAACACATAACATAATATGTATCTCATGGAAACTCGACTAGGATAAAAACTACGGTGTGTGAGTCAATCCTCACAAAGATTACACTCTCCTGAAGTGTGTCGATCAAGATCTTATCTCTGTTAAAATAATACAATGACACTATTAGGTGTCCCCCAATTAAGGGATTTGAATGAGACCTATTAAATTCTTGCTCTATTAGGAGCATCTTGGTTAAAGGACTTAAGAACACAAGTTAATGTGTCAACCTGTTAGGGAAATTTAATAGAAAGAACCTATTAGGGTCCACCCTTAATGAGATTTACTCCTATAGAGATTAGTAAACAATAGGGGAATGATCTAACAAAATAGCTACTGTAATTATCTTGAATATAGATTTCTTTATCACTCCTTTGAATTATCTACAACTATGCTCTTCCTTCTCTCAATTGCATAACTTAATCACTTGCATGCTTGTCATTGCTTGCTCTCATACATGATCGCACTTATGTTGTCCAGGCTCATTGGCTTCTCCACAAAACACTAACTCCTTAGTCGTGACTTCTCTGTGTCACTCTTTCTCACTTCAAGAGTACACTTAGCTCTCTAGTTGACAAATCAATTATCTGACCTTTTCTCTTTCGACTATATTTTCATTTAAAGTCTCTTCTCATTTGGCTTTGAAACCCTAATTGTGAATTTGAATTTGAATTCTCAATCATAATCGTGGCTTGACTTCTCATAGTTATCATGTGTTACTCTTGTCAAATATAGCATGTTCGTACAAGAGTCACAAATGGTTTCTTTCCTCGATGGCTTGCATTACTGGAAAGAATTCAAATTTGAATTATTTTGAATGTTCTTCAATATGAAAACTCCATCACCGTTAAGTGCAATGATAAGTGCACTTCTACTTGCTTCATGATGTGGAAGTCACAAGTATCTACTTTATGCTTCCCTTGTTGACTCGGCCAATGCATCTTGTATGATCACTAGTCGTTCTGACTTAATTTCCTACATAACATCCTTCTCCACATTCTTTCTTCACTTAGCATAATTCTATCTGAGTGGACATTCTTTGTCATCACCTCTACTAGGCTTGTACTTCACCTTTCTCTGATCACCCTTGTGAACTAGAGTCACACACACAAGATCAATGTGCCTTGTTGGTCATAGCTCTATATCGGTCTTTCTTCCTTCTTATGTCTTGAGATCAATGACAATATTGTCATAATTGAATGCACCGATCATTCTATTGATCATTCTTTAAGCTTTGAAACAATTGTGCTGACACATTATAAGTTTCAATTCTTGTCATAATTCGCATAAAGGCATTTGGGTACTTCAACCCATGTCTATATACAATATCAATAATTTCACCATGTGTTCCATTGATAAGGCCCACTTGTGTCCATATGTTGGCAGTTAGCATAATTTGTTGGCCTTTGCAAGATAATGTGTTTTTCAAGTTGTTCTTCATCAATGTCATATTTTGATTACTTAAAGTATTTCTTGTTGTGCTTATGAAAATTGGATGATTATATTATTATAGCATTCATTTATTATGCATCCTTACCAAATTTGTAATAACCCCTTTGGCACTCACCTTTAATTTTCTTCTATTTCTCGACTTGGGGTTTGGATTGCATTTGTGAAAGAATACTTATACCATTCTCTTAATGATTGTCTAATGTAATTATTTAGTGTGTTCCTTACAATTTTATGTATAGTAGTATCTATGGTTCTCCCTCAATATCTCCCTTAACTATATTTAGGAATCTATATTTGTTATGCCCTAATCCTTAATCTCCCCTTCAGAATCAAGTATTACTCTTTATACTAGGCAATAAATTCTTTCTTACTCCTTATGTTTATTGCTACCTCTAATATGTCTCCTTTCTACATATATTTATCCCTTACCTACACTTAGAATGTAGCTTGTTCCACTTTATTAATGTCCTCTCTCATAATATTCCTTGATAAATTTCCTTTCTTAAAAAAAAGCTTCACTAATTTCTTTCTTTTTGTACTTGTCGTAGACAAATACTATTGCATTCACTTTGCCCAAAAATTCAATTAGTTTTAGCCAATGACATATAATTATTTTTGAATTAAACTTTTTTTTTTCTAAAGTTTAATTATTTAATTATATATTTTATAAACTATATAAATTATATGATTGGCTCAATTTGTTTTGTCTTATTCCAGCCCTTTTCTCAGAGTTCCTCTGTATTGCATTTTTAGCGGATTTTTTTTCAATATGTAGAGATTATAAACTATTCTTAACCTCATAAATGCTAATGTTTTTCTTTTAACAAAACTCTACATATCCTTTACTAGTATTATTTGTATTTGCCCAAATTTGGAATAAAACATTTAAAGACGGAGCATTTAATATCAATTTTTTTTTAAAATAAAAAATAAAATTTTGATTTTGCCCCTATCTTCATTACAACCTTATATCAATCATATTAATCAATAGTAGTTAATTTTGAAAGTAGGTGAGGCTATGAACATCATAGATTCAAGGTGAAGTAAGTTTTAGTTCTAGTTTTTTAAATGATCAAAATCTAAAATATCATCTATTAAAGTATATTTTTTAGAAAATTAAAAATTAAAAATTAAAAAAACAATAAATTACTATAATTTTATATATTCATGTATACATATTTAAAAATATGAAGTATCAACATGTAAATCATTATATCTCTATTCTATTTCATTAATATAATATGTATATGAATTTATTGTATTTCATTAATATAGTTGTGTGAACCATATCAACTATATACTATAATACTTATATCACCTTTTCAATTTAAATATCTATTATTGAAATTTTGCAAACTAATGTACAATATTCATTGTAAAAAAAAATTGATATCATTTACTATTATTTAAAATATTATATTTATTATATTCAAGAAAATAATTTAACTATCTATAACATATAAAATGTAATATAAAATATTGACTATAACTAAATATGTATTATATTAATTATAGATATATATGTATTTTATTAATTATAACTACACTATATAAGTTTAAATAAGATTGTGACATCTATGTTCTCTAATATTAATTGTGTTGAAAAGTTTAGTTTCAGTTTTGGTAGATCCCCTTTTGATTTCTGGAATTATAAGGACACTTCTCAAAGCACAGACGAAGATTTTGAGTCTTGTAGTGGGCTAGTTTTTTTGAGCTTCACTGGCATTAGGTTTTTTTTTTCTTTCTTTTGTTGCTCTCCCTTTTGTTTTATCGCATCGAAATTAACAACTATCTAAAGGATGAAATTGTAAAGTGGAAGTGAGGATTCTTCTTTTGTAAATTGGGTTGTTTAGCTAGGTTGTTTTCTAAATCTTTCTCAGATTTTTATCAGATTGCATAGTTTGTCTAATGATGTTCTTGTTGGATTGTATATTTCTCCATATATATTAATATAGTTATCCTTTCTTTAGTTTGTTCCTTCTCATGATGCCTTTGTTTTCTCATGAGTTATTTTGGTTATGGTTATTGAGATTATAGTCTTGAGTATTTTATTTTATCCTACCTTTGCACTACGTCATGTAAAACTTGATCTCTATGTTTTGGGTAATTTTGGGCATAAGTATCAAAATTTTAGTATAAATTATCAAGTATTGAACCTATCTAAAAAAATTTAAGCAAGGATATAAATAAAGAGTAAATGAGAAAGAGTTTTAACAAACAATTCTCTCAGATATTTCAAACAGAGGAAATGGTAGTGTTCATATTCTCCTTTCAAGCCCGTCCTTGTTTTGATGTCGTTTGTGTTTTACCTTGTAATAAGAAAATCTTAGCTTTAAGGCTTGTCTTTCAATTCTCACAAGATTAATTTGATTTGACAATAATCTAACTAAGTATCAATCAATAATCCAAACTGTTAGAGTAACCAAATATTAAACTAAGATCATATGGAAAAGTTATTTGGTTTTTACTAATATAAACAACTTTATAACATATCCAAAAATTGGTAATAGAAAGCTGTCAGTATTAGATATAAAAAAATCCAATCAGGAAAACAAAATACACAAATTAGATGTTTATATTTGTTTGGAATTAACATTATATTTGAGTTCCATTATTTATCAGCAGGTAAGGAAGGTGTAATCTCATTATCTATAATTGTAATAGGATAAAGGTTACAAGGAAATAAATATCATATCATCTTCGACATTCCTATCTGAGCCTTTGTATTTCAAAGGTTCCCTATATAAAGATCTAAGTTTCAATGGCTTTTGACATGAATCTTTTCAACTCAAATGTACATATAAAAATTATAAAGAAAAAAGACAGCTTTTTGAAACTAGGTATGCTCATTTTAAACATGTTAATAAAGGACTATGGTCTCAGGAAAGACTGGAGGTTTTCTTTCCTACCAGTGCCTATTTGAATGGAGAAAATACTTTGTATATTTAATTAATATGATATACAAAGCTTAGGCCATTTACTAATCAAAAAAAATTTATAACTACATTATAACTATGATGAAAAGTACATGCCACTATGTGGCACTTATTAATCATGGTTATCCTTCTAGCAGATCGATCCCTTTGGGATCTCCTTTCTATGTCCCTAAATATTCATAATTCCCTCTATTATAAATTCCTCCCTTTATTGGTGGCTAAGTCCTTTGATGCTCATTTTATTATTAAGTTGGATGCTCAATTTTGGGTGCCTTTTATACCTTTTCAAAGGCTTCTCATTTTTCATAAGTATGTCCTCTTTGTTGTACTCTTCCCACTTTATGCGATCTCCAACTCTTCAGTCTCATCTAATATCCTTTGTTAGTTATATTTCTTTATGTGTATTCCTTTCTTAACACTCACGATTTTCACTCTTTCCTTTGTATGTTTTCAAATCCTCACACATTGCCACCTTTATATCCACTCAATGGGGGGGGGGGCATCTACGATCCCACCAAAATGTACCTTTTCAGAATGAAAATATAATGTACTTAGACTACTAACATTGCATTCAGGTACATGTAAGTTTCCCCATAGCTATTCGGCTCAAAGAGCCTATTTCTTTTCCTATGATGTGGGACCCTCAATCCAAAGGAGTGACACACTATTCATTGAAATTATAATTGATGTAATTGCATTTTTATTAGGATTATTTAATTAGAGATTATCACCATTATTGTTGTTGAGTAATATATTGGAGAATTATATCGTCTTGGACAAAATATGAATTAGTAATTGGATTGAATAATTAAATATTTAATATTATTAATATATTAAAAAGATTATGAATGTATACTCATACATTTGTAGATAACATTATTGTGATATCAACTCAATATAATTTGAGGATAATTTTAATCTTGATGAGGGTTTGAATGTATACCAAGATATATTAGATTGGTATTAATAATTATCATTCATATATTTATGAGATAAAGTAGATTAGAAATAATATTTGATCATATACTGTTAATTATGATTTAATCATATTAATATATTAATAATACATCGCATCATAAATTTATACATTTATTTAGTATTTAATACCTTAATGATTTATAATAGTTAGGTTCTATTTTTTGAGGGGTCATTATAGTCCACCGTTCCTGAAATCGCTTGCCCTTGAGAAATGCCAGTTCATACAAATTTTACAATATAGAGTTAATATATGTACTGATGAAAAAAAAACATTAATTTTACATGGAGTGTACATACTAATTCATGAGGACACAAAGTAGACACGTGAATGCATGAAAATATGAAGCATGCATGTTGTGCACACATAAAAGATCAATTATTATCAAGTTCCCTACTACAAGTTAGTATAAATTCTAGGATATGAGTAGACAATCATTTCTCTTTAAGAAAATAAATTCATAAGTATTATAAGGTCACCCAAGTCAATCCATACTAAGCCCAAGAGTAGGACTTTGACCCTCTTGGCCTTAGTGGCAAGTGTTAGGCATCCACTTGAGGTGGCCTACTTAGTGAGACACCCATTTTACTTCCCTGTTCATGCCTCATCTTGAATGGTGGAAATGGTGAATCATAGTAGCTCATTCTTAACTTAACTAATCTAAGCCCAAGAGTAGGACTTTGACCTCATTGAACTTGGTGTCATGGGTTTTAGGCACCCACCAAAGTGATCTACTTATATAATTGTTATATCCATCTTTAATGTGTTCAATATAAGCCCAAGGGTTGGACTTTGACCCCCTTGGTTATGATGGCAAGTATTAGACATCCATAAAGGTGGTCTACTTAGATAATCATTGCATTCTTTGTGAATGTGTCCAATCTAAGCCCAATGGCAAGGCATTAACCCCCATGGCCTTATTGAAAAGTGTTAGGCATCCATCAAGGTAATCTACTTAGATAATCATTATATCCTTCTTTATTTGTCCAATCTAAGCCCAAGGGTGGTCTACTTAGATGGTACTTATATCTCCTCAAAACCTCTTTGGTCTTTTGCTTCTTCATCCCTCATTGGAGTTTCTATGTGATCATCTTCTATTTTATTTCCCAAATTTTCTTTGATCTACTTGTCAACTTGGATAAATTCTAATACGTGAGCTTGATTCCTTCTCCCATACACATGTCATGGTTCATATTATTTTTTGCAACTAAATAATGAGTTGTTTCTCTTTAGTCCATCATAATTCCTCTTGATTTATCTTCTGCATTTATGGTTGGGATCCCATATTCATTGCATTAGTAATGTAGCTCCTTTCTATTTCTAATGCTCTTTGAGTCCTTCCATTAGTTTGCATTAACTACTTCCTACGGGATGGTGAGAAGGATTCTCTAATACCACTTCTAATGTCCCCTTTGGGACTTGCCTTTGATTTGCTTCTAATTGTCGACTTGGGGTTTAAATTGCGCTTGTGAAACGATACTTATAGCATATCTCTTAACAATTCTCCAATATAATTATTTAGTGGGTTATTGTCAATTTTATGTATAATAGTACCTATAGTTCTCCCCCAATATCCCTCTTAGCTATATTTAGGAATCCATATTGATTTGATTAATACTTCAATTTCTTTTCATTAATCCATATATATAGTTTTTATGCCCTAATCCTTGATCTCCACTTTGGAGCTAAATCTTACTATTTATACTAGGAAAGAAATTCATTCTTACCTCTAATGTGGCTCCTTACATATAATTATCCCTTACCTACAATTAGAATGTAGTTTGTTCCACTTTATTAATGTCTTGTCTCATAATCTTGATAACTTTTCTTTCTTTAAAAAAAAGCTTTACTAATTTCTTTCATTTTTAACTCTTCCCATGTTATGCAATCTCCAACTCTTCAATCTCATCTAGTCTCCTTCATTAGTTATATTTCTTTATGAGTGTTCCTTTCTCAACACCCATAATTTTCATTCTTTCCTTTTTATGTTTGAATCCTTCAATGTTGCCACCTTTATAGATGCTCAAAGGGCCTATATCTTTTCCTACAATGTGGGACCCTCAACCCAAAGCAATGGCATCGTATTCATTGACATTATAATCGATGTAACTCATTTTTATTAGGATTATTTAATTACATATTATCTATTATCAACATTATTATTATTTTTTATCGATAAAAGGATAAATCCATATTAATTTTATTAATAAAGCAATTGTTACATGTTCTTTTTTCAAATGGGCACTTTTAGGAAATAATGGAGAAGAAAAACCTCAAGTCTTTCCTGAGACAAGATTCATATACTAAATTACAAAATTAAAAGGGGCATACCCTAGTTTGAAAATTTGACGAGATTCTGCAATTTTCACTTGTAGTCTCCTTTTATCGAGTATCTCTTTTAGTTTAGAAAATTTATGTACAGTTGTCCTTGTCACACTAGGGGACTTCGGAAGGCATTCCTTCCTATACATTTCCTACATATAGATTGTATTGAAAAAGTCATTATATCTTGATATGAGTCCAAAGAATTTGGAGCCTCTTTTTAGATTAGGTGGTCACATGTGAATAGCTTGTTGGTGATATCATAGTGTCTTCATGAGTCTCTGTGTTCTACCAAAAACTTCAAGCTCAATTAAACCATTAGTCTTGAGATCAAAAACCAAACTAACAATTATGAATCTTAAAATCAAATAATAAATTTCATTCTATAAAACATATCATAATCAAGATAAGTTGCCCTTTCATTTTTTTAACCTTTAATTTTGTCGAATGGTTTGATTTCTTTCCAAGTATTTCCATTGTTATAAATATAGTTTAAACTTTGGACTATATTTTATTAGTTTGTTTATTTTAATACTTTCCAATATGAGATTGAAGGATAAGAAATAAAAATTATGAGTGGAAAGAGGTCTAGTGAGGTCTTAAAGGAGATTGGAGATAAATTCTTTATATGCATTAATTAGTCACCCCTGTGTTTTATATATTCAATCTTAGAATGAAGTCTTGTTGTAGTTATGATTCATAAAGTGGATATTTAAAGTTTCCAATGAAAATGAATGACCTACCAAGAGTTTTTAAAGGTAGAAACAACATATCAATATGTTATTAATCGAAAAATGTTAATCTTCTAGACTTCAGCAGTGAGAATTTGAGGGCAAAATGAACAACCAAAATTTAAAAATGTGCTTATGATTGATATGATTTGTGGATTTTAATTGAATTTTTTAGTTTAAAGGCTAATGAAATATAGTAATACCAAGTGATCGAAAGGTAGTCTAAACATAGGGTATTTGGGATTCCAAACAATCTATCACTGATGTCTAAAGTCATAATCTATGATGATGGAAGGGAGAAACAAAGGGAGATTATAAAAGACCATTAGATTTGTAGTTAGATTGTCACTCTAGGGGTCTGTTTTACTCTTCTTCTCTTTGTCCTTAGGATTAAAATGGAGTTTTTTTAAATCTATAATGTTTTAATTAGAAGTAATCTATTTTGTAATCTTGTTTATATCCGTCACAGTGAATATCCAGTAAAAGAAATTGCTATCATGTTGATAATGACAATAGTGTCAGCCCAAAAGGATTGATATTCCTAGCTAATCAATGATGATCCATTGGAAGGAGGGGAGATTAAAGAACATATCAATAATTTGACCTTGAAATATAATAAAACAAAAGGGATTTCAAGATTATGGGGAGATTTTCTTAGTGACCACCTACTAGAATTGATCTTGAGGTCTGAAAATAAAGATTATTAAGGTCCTAATTTAAGCTAATGTAATCTTAGAAGGGAATAATTTTGTTCAAAGAAGTGTCTAAGATTAAGAGAGGTACATGAGAAGTCGACAACTTACTTGCTTAATATCAAACGTTGACTAGTTTTCTTATTCATCTTAATTATGGTTGGATAAACTTATTATCATTTATTTTGATTAGTAGATTCTCCTCATCTGCTCCCATGTTTTCTAGGGAGTCTACTATTTTATTTCATTCTCTCTATATGTGTTGAATTCTTGTCTTCTTAAACTAGTCCAAGAGTATAAGTGCATACCCTAATTTGGAATTAATTTTCCAATTGTGTGTGATGTGGTTCTTGATTGTGTTTAGGATTAATTGGGAATCAACTTCTATGATTAATTCTTCAATTCCCAAGCATAAGCTTAGGTTTAAACCTTCCATCAAGGCCTTTATTTTTGATATGTTGTTTGAGACTTATTTAAGTAGTTTAGCTCTCTTTACAAACCATTCTCTTATTTTTGAACATATGATACATCCTAGGCCTTCCTTTCTTGGGTTGCCTTGAGAGACTCCATTAAAATTTAATTTGGTCCACCCTACCAGGGTGAGGGGGTTCCCATTTACAAGCCTCTCTAGCTTGTTTATTTTTTGGGGGGTAAACTAATGGTGGATTTATTATCTTACTCCATTTTATGTTCATTTCTGCATCCCAGCCCATAAATGATCCTTCCTCTTTAACTGTGTTTCTGAGATTTCTATTCATAACTTCTATGATACTTGCTTCTACTTTGTTGAGAAAGGAGGAAGTTGTTAATTTTGCATTACCAAATATTCTCCAATTTATTTCCTTCCAAATCTCCCATAACAAGATTGAGGGTGAAATATTCCATAGTTTACTATATATTCTTTTCTTACCAAATTTGGGCTAGTTATTCAAGAGCTCCCCAAGGTTGCTTGGCAAGACTGTAGACTAGTTTAGCCTTTGGCATAGCCATTGCCAACATTTTTTAGTAAAAGAGCAATGATATAGAAAATGGTCAATTATCTCTAAGGCATTTTTACAAAGTGGGCACCTTGAGGGGCCTTCAAAGCCCATCTTGGTGAATCTATATGCTGTTAGTATCCTACTTTGAGATGTTTCACATAGGAAAATACCTGCCTTTGGTAGGCATGTTGGGTCCCAACATAAGTTGAGAGGGATATTTATCTTTTCGCACCTTTTGGAGTTGACTATCATGTTACATCCTTGCTTGACATTGTATTGTCCTTTCTTAGATGCTCCCCAAATCAATTCTTCTTTGGTTAAGGAAGTTCGTGAATGTTTATTTTTCTTGATCTAATAGGTTAGTTTCTTCTATTGATTTTCATTCCCAGGTTTCATTTCCTTCTACTATTTTTTATTGTTTGTAGTTGAAGCCTTTCTTGCCCCAAAGAGAAACCAAAATATTCTTAATGTTAGGAAAAAGGTTGTAGTTATCATGTGCTTGGAGCCCATCCCAAGAATTTTCCCAAAAAAGAGCTTCCTAGCCTTCTCATATGTCCCAAATTAAGCTTTTGTTGATAATTAGTTGGTATTGATACATGAAATTATGAGTTTTAGAGCCTTTGGGGGGTCCCTTCTTTTGAAGATAGATAAAGGGTTTGTGTTGTTTAAATATTTATGGTATAGATTTTTTTCCCCATTTAGTTTCTTTTTCCTGATACATTCTCCATAGAAATTTGGCTTTCAAGGCTTCATTTTTCCAGTTGAAGTTCTTGATTCCAAGACCACCCAATTCATTTGATTTGCAAATATTTTACCATTTAATTAAGGCTTGTTTCTTTTTTTCATTTACTTCTTTCTAGAAGAAACTTCTGAGTTTACTGTCCAATTTCTTTTTGATCCCTTTTGGTGAGGGAAGGTAAGACGTTTGATATGTTGGGATGGCTGAAAGGACCACTCTAATCTTAGTTGCTCTTCTGCTTTGGTCAACCATCTTCCTTTCTAATTTTTTGTTTATCCAATCTATCTAGGCTTGGGTCCCATTTTTTTTAGTCTCTCGCACCTTTTTCTAGGTGGATTCCTAGATATTTGTAGGGAAAGGGACCTTTCCTAAAGCCCATAATGTTGAAACTATTCCTTTCCATTTTTGGTAATGTGTTTAAAAAGAATATTTTTTATTTTCTAACATTGACCACTTGTCTTGATGCCTCCATATAAGTTTGAATTATTTTCTTAAAGTTTTGAGCATGTTGGTGTGTAATTTTTGGGACATCTTTCACTATTGTTATTATTTGTATTTTCCCTTCTTCTTGTGCTTGCATGATTGATCTTCCAAATGCTTCTTCCACGATAATAAATAGGAAGGGTGAAATGGGATCTCCTTGTCTTATTCCTCTAGATATATTGAACAAGCCTTCTAAAGTTCCATTAATGAGGAGTGCTATTTTAGGGTGGCAATATAGGTGAAGATTAGATTTATCCATTGTCAAGAGAAATCAAATGCCTCTAAATTTTTGCATAGGAATCTCCAATCTACCTTGTCATATGCCTTTTGTATATCTAGTTTCATTAGCATACAAGGGTTCTTATTTATCTGGGATGAGTGTATTATTTCCTGAATTATAAGGATCCCATCAAAGATGGACCTGCCTGGTACAAATCCTATTTTTTCTTCTGATATTAGTTTTGGAAGGACCTTTTTTAATCTATTTGCGAGGGCTTTTGTTAAAATTTTATATATTATGTTGCATAGGGCTATTATTCAAAAGTCTCTTGGTTTGTCATATTTTTTTTTTGGAATTAGTGTTAGGAAGGTGTTGTTTATCTTAGTGAAGAGGGACCCAACATTTATTAGGCTTGTATAGCTTTACATAGTTCTTTATCTAGTATTTTCCAATACTTTTGGAAGAAGAGAGCTTGAAAGCCATATGGGCCAGGTGATTTGTTAGGGTTCATACTAAATAGAGCTATATTGATTTCCTCTATTAAGAAGGGTTTATTTAAACATTTGTTCTCTTTAGGTGTAATTAGTTTGGTTATAGAGTTTTCCATTATTGTTTGGACTTCCAAATTTGAGTTGTCAAAGTTGTTAAGTATATTATTGTAGTAATTAACAAACACCTAATCAATTTTGTTTTGGTCTTCTTCTAGGATTCCTTCACTATTTTTTATTTTTGTGATTCTATTGATATTTTTGTTATTAAGTGTATTGTTATGGAAGAACTTGGTGTTGCGATCCCCATCTTCTAACCAGGTTTTTTTAGATTTTTAATGCCAATATATCTTCTTTTGCTATGATATTTTCTTGTTTTTCTAGTAGCTATTTTTCTTTAGAATAGTTATCATTATTCATATGATTTTTGATTATTTATTCTTTTAACTTCTTTAATTCTTCTTCATTGTCCAATTTCTCTTTAAATATATTATTGAAATGTTCTTTATTCCATTTTAAAATGTTGTCTTTGAGTAGTTTTAATTTAGAAACAAGAAACACATTTCAGATCCTTCAAAATAATTTTCTTGCCACCACTTTTTGATATTGATCATGAATTATTCATCCAAAAACCACATCTTTGCACATTTAAATGGATTCCTAGTAGGCTTGTGAGCTTCTTCAAATTCAATTCTAACCAGAAAGTGATCTAGACTCACATGTGGAAGGACTGATGAATGAATTGTTATGTTGATAATACTTATATCACATTTGATAACAAATATGTCAAGTATTTTTGTAGTGTGAAAGAAACCTCTTCTTATATTGTTCCATGTTTATTTTCCATTTTTTAGAGGGATGTCTAATAGTTCATTCCTATTAAACCATTCTCTGGAGTCTGAAATAACTTGTGTGATGGATTAAGAACCCCCATACTTTTCATCTAGGCTAAGTATTGTGTTGAAATCTCCTCCAATATAAAAGTTTTCAGTATTATTTAATTCTATATATGTACTTATCTCATCCCAAATCTCTTTCTTATCTATTGTTTGAACTGGTCCATATACATTGATGACCATTAGCTGGAGACCACTTCTGAAGCTTTGCATTTTACCCCCCATCCAATTTTTGTTTGAGATTATTTTAGCAAAATCTATTTTTTTAGGGTTCCACATGATTCCTATTCCTCCTGAGGTTCCATTAGATTCTACTAATTCTAATTTCCAAAACCCAAATTTTTTAAGTCTTTCTCCATCTTCTTTAATCACTTTAGTTTCTTGGATAAAAATTAGTTCTAAGTCAAAAGGGGACAAATTTCACTTTAGTAGGTACTTCTTGATAGGGGCATTTAAACCCCTTGCATTCCATGTAGTAATCCTTATTTTTCCATGGGAAGGAGCTTCCCCTTCCCTAGATTCAGGATATCACTTATCTTTCTTTGGTTCTCTACTTGTCTTATAACTAATATAAGCTCAACCAGAGAACTTATTCCCCTTTTCTTCTTTTGTTTGCCACATTTTGGAGCTACTAGTCCATCTTGATTAACTGAGATGCCTAGTTTGTCACAAAGTTCACTATTAATATTAAAATTCATTGTTGATGTGCCATTCTCTAATGCTTGTTCATCTTCTTTTAGCTCTTGAAGTATCTATTCCCCTAAATTTGCCTCATCAATTTCTATTTCCTTCTCCTCTATTTCTTGTGCATTGCTTATTTCTAGCACTACTTCCTCTTTTTTTGTTATAACATGTCTATAACTTCAAACTCTTCCCAAAATTGACTTTCCTCTAATTCATTTCTTGTATTGTATACTCTTTCCTGATTAGTTCCTATGGTAGTTGGGTAGACTATGTCAAGTCTTTCCATGAGAGATTCCACCTCTATCAACAATGATTTCCCATTACATATCTCCTTGCCTTTGATTTTTTCATTCTTGATTTTATCTTCTTCCTCAAAGAGATATTTCCCATTTGTAGGTGTTTGCCAAAACTTGTGTGATGTTCATTTCCTTTTTTTTGCCTTATGGTGATATTTCTCTAATATTTCAAAGAAGCGGGAGGGATTATGTTGATTTGGGTTAGTGGTTATGTGGGTTGAGATGAGCCTGCTTTATCCTTTTATGTTTTCCTTGGTGGAGTCTCAGGTTCACTTTTACTTGAGCAAAAAATGCATCCTTTAGGCTATCGACTGCCATGTTATCTTGCAATTCTTGGGGAACATTTCCTACTAAGGATCTATTTGGGCCTAACTACTCCCTTATTCCTAGATTTTCCTTTTCTTCCTACATTTCTTTGGGTTCTTTGATTGGTTGTCTTTCATTCTTATGGTCTTTTTTCTTGATGGTTGACATTCTTTGATTTTCCATATTTTCTTTAGTAGAGTCTGCTAGTTTGCAAGCTTTCATGGGCTTCTCTCTTAGATCTTTATTGGGGATTACTTTAGTTCATGTCATGGATCTGTAGTCTTGATTTTCCTCATTTCTAATTATTCTATTGATCCTTTCCCTTCTCTAGAGTATTCCTTTATTTTTCCATATTCCTTCTTCCCTTGGACTTCTACCTATTGGAGAATCTTGGGAGAGTTATGATGTTCCTTGTAATTTTATTCCCCGATTACCTACTGATCATTTATATCAACTTGAGTTAAGAGTAAGTCATGGAGTAGTTTATTATGGGTCTTCAGACTGTTGGTGATATCTTCAAAAAATGAAATGTCCTTGTGCTATTGAGTACACAGTTGCATCTGGATCAATTTTTTCGTTGTAGAACTTTATTGTTGTATATGACATATTTCTCTTTATCTTTCCTTAATGATGCTTCTATTCCTTCTTTTCTATCCTTTAGTGGATTAAAAGAGTTATAGTCTCTTTCTATTACTTTTATTTCTTCTTCCTCCAGTGATTCCAATCTCCTTACCTTCCCAAATTCTTTGTCGGTGTCTAAGGTGGGGTCTTATTTTGACCTTGATGTAATCATAGATTTCACTTGACATCTCTCTCTCTAGGATTTGTCTTCCCTAAAGAATCCTTAAAGTTTGAAGTTTTATTGATATAGTTTAATATATTTGTGAAATATAATTTCCTTGATTTTCCCTTCATATATGGAGAATGATATATTGTAGATTGTGCTAGAATTCTTTAGAATAACTAAGAGGGGGTGTGAATGAGTTGTTCAAGGTTTAGATGTCCCAATAAAACTTTTTACTTAGCTTAGTGAAACCATTAAACATGTAGATTACTGTTAAATCAATATGAAGCAAGAAAACTCATTCACACACTTGACACAGTGATTTGACATGGAAACCCAATTTGGGAAAAACCACCAGTAGAATGGTACTCCTTTTTCACTCTTCTGAAGTGATGCCTTGTGAAAGGCCAACCCTATTAAAGGTTATAACACACACTATTAAATGTCACCTTGTTAAGGGATTTCAATCACCCTATTAGAAGTGAACCTGGTTAAAGGACTTTAGAACATTCACTTGGAATGTCACCCTGTTAAAGGATTTCATAATGACTATTACGTCAACCTTAGTCCAAAGGATTTTACCCTAACTGATACAATTTTTAGAGAGTATAGTAGAGTATCTGATCTGATGCAACTTACAACTTATCTTGCAGATTTTAGATCACAATTCATTTTTCAATTTGCTTGGCTTTCATTCCTTGCAGTTCTCACAGCTTGTTCACCCTTCAAGCATTCATCTCCTTTAGCCTTCTTGCTTGGTATGCCAATGCAATCAGTTCTGTGGTCACTGAATGAAGCAAAGTCCTTGACTCTCTATTTCTATTCTTCTTTGGTCCTCTTGACCTTCTCAATTTTTTGCTCCTCTACACATAGTTTGCTTCTTGACCAAACATTCCTTAAATAGGAATTTAGAATACTTTTCCTGCTCTGTTTTCCATTGCCCAATTCAGGGTTTAGATGGATTATGTAGGATGCAATGTATCTACCCCATATTCTTTCTTTTCTAGAAACTTCTCCTCTAATCCATTTGATTTCACCTAAAATGGTTTACCTCAAATTCTGTACCACCAGCTCATCATCCTTATCTTCCACCTAGTTCATAGAATTCAAGATAACAAACTTATTGGCTTAGATTTGGCTAATCTTTGACTTTTCAAATAATATAGCAGCTTAGCACTATTGATCTTCTTATGCTCAACACATACTGCATTGTTTGGCATCTATTGTGTTTTCACTCGGCATCAACTACAATTTACTAATGCTCAACACCTATTAAATTTTTCTCGACACCAACTACTTCACTCGACACACACTAGAATTTGCTTTCACTTGGCACCAACTAATTTTCTACTTAGCTTGAACTAACTTTGCTCGACACCCACTATCAACTTTAGTCAAGCTTTATAGACAATTTTATTATAACTTGTTCTTGTAAAGTTTCTAAGTGTAGCCACCATTTGTAACTTCAAGTAGATTATGAATACATAATTTCACCATTGTCTTAACTGATCCTTGTACTTCATTACATATCATAACTCAACCTTTCCTCTAGGTGTCGTTGTTACATCTTATTGATTAAATCCTCTTCATCAATCAACTAAGTGATAGTACTTGGATCTTATAAGAAAATTGTCTTACTAGCAAATAGTAGGTTTGACATCAGTGATAAAATAATGATTGAAACATATGTTCTGCTTCAACAATCTTTCTTTATCAATAATGATCTTTTCAATCAAATTTCAACAGATCGATCTATTTGTTATAATCTTTTTAGAGTTGATGATGTTTTTTCCTATTTCTAGGTTTAGTAGGAATTGATTTAATTAGTTGAGTTATCAAAACCAATAAGATTACCTAAACTATTCCCAATTCTTTTTAAAATTTAAAAATGGTTAAGTTCCAGAGGTAGAGTTTTACAAATTATCCAAGTTGGAAGATAATGTGTTTAAACCATTTTTTCATTGAAATTGGGTTCTCATTTAAAGAATTTTAGAGAGTGTCCTTTAAATAAGAAACATAAAACTAAAAGAAGACCATTCCTAATGTATTCACTTTGATAATGAAAGTAGATCAAATGATTGGTACAGGTTGAGATACTTACCTTTTGACCACATCAATGACCACATCAATCCCATAGTCATTTGATTAGTTCATGGACTTTATCTATTGGTCCATTTTGGTAGGCATGCACCTCTAGGTCTTGCAAATCCTTCCATGTTCTTTTTCTTTATACATTGTTGATGATTAAGATATTCTCTAGTTCTAGATCTTGGGGTCTCAGAGACTTAGTTTTGGCACTAAGGTCCCTTATTTTATTTTTTGCATTATTTTGAAATCTAAGATTTAGAGGTTTGTGTTCATACTTAGTGTTGCCGTTGTTGATTTGGATCTGCTTCTTAGGATAATTTTGATAGGTCTTAGGGGGAAAGTATTTTCTATTAGGAGGGACATAGACATTGGGTTTTCTAAGTGATTGATAAGGTTTTCTTGATTTGGGGAGATGGTTCCTGACCAAATTACTAGATGATAATCTATTTCCTAGGGGGATGTTGCTGGCTTTTGAGAGAGAATTAGGTCGAGATTTCCTTGCAAAAGAGATACCAAAGGAAATAGTTTCAATTTTGGAGACTACTTGGCTTTTGTTTTCCTTTCTTGGGGGATTAATTTTTTTGTAGGGTAATATTTGAAGCTTGATTGAATTCCTTTTCTTCGTTGCTAGTGCATTTTTTTCTTTGAGAAATAGGCTTTCTAATTTGAGATTCTTTCATTTCCTTTGTCACCCTGGGCTCTGGGGTTTTAATATCTGGATCTTTCACTTTCCTAAGCTAGACCTTTGATGTCTTCTTCCTTCACATAGTTTCCAGCCATCCTCTTGGAGGCCTGGCATTTTGAGAACTGGATGCCCATTTTCTTTCTTCTCTGACTCAGGCGTGGCTTGTTTTCCATTCATTTTTTGAACTTATATGAGTTCCTTTTACCTATTTTTGTGAAGCGCTTATAGTATTGTTAAGTTTTTTTTTTCATTGGATCAACTTTAAATCTTTTTGTGTTAATGCAAAGCCAGTTATAAAGACATTTTTAGGGTAAGCAGAGATAGTTTTTAATCCTCTTTTTCCAATTTTACATTTTCTCCAATTATTCTTTTTTATTATATTATCAACACTAATGTTTTTGAAAAATATATTGGAGAATATTATTATCTTAAAAAAATATGAAAAAATAATTGGATTAAATAATTAAGTATTTAATCTTATTAATATATTTAAAAGATTATGAATATAATCATATATTTGTCGAAGATATTGTTGAGATATCCACGCAATGTTATTTCATAACCATTTTAATCATCATTAGGGTTTTAATGTTTACCATGATATATTAGATCAACGTTAATAATTATCATTCATATATATAAGCTAAAGTAGATCAAAAATAATAATTGATCTCATACTATTAATTATGACTTAATCATATTACTATATCAATAATATATCATGTCATATTTATATATTTACTTATATTTAATACCTTAAACATTTATTCCAGTTGGGTTCCATTCTGAGAGGGTCGTGACAAATTTTTTTATGGTGAAAAAGTGTGTTGAATTGTTAAATTGTTCAATTTAGATAGTGTAATTTGTTGTCTTGTATGCATCATTAGTTTTAGAAATACAAAATAATAGGGGTGGGTGGGGGTGAATTAGTATTCCAACACTTTTTGCCCAACTTTGGATTTCATCAATTAACCATAAACATGCATAAACAAATAAAATGGATAACAATTAAGAACATCCCACAAAGAAACTCATAACACCAAATTTTGTTAACTAAGGAAACCCTGGCCAAGGGAAAACCCATTGGGGATGGTACCCACAAAATAATGCACTAGTCAAAAAATACTTTGTAAGAGGTTTTGAACCTGTTACAAGTTTATTACTTTCATTTAGTAGATATGTACTTGTTAGAGGCATCAACCTTGTTAGGAGTTGTATTACAAAAGGAGCTCGCTACTCTTACAACTATGTACAACTTATACAAGTGGTATAAATACTTTACCAAAACTGACTATATTGATATCTTCAACATCTAATTAGTCCTTGTGTGTTCCATGAATCTAATCATGCCCATATAATACTCTGATCTACTCTAACCATAAAAACATACATATTGTAGCATAAATAAAGCTTGCATAATAGAATCATATCATACCATAATCATTTGTATCTTCACATATAAAAAAAATTCTCCTTTTATATCATTTTCCTTAACTCTATTTAGTCAACCTGAATAAAAAATAAGTTACACATTTCCAAAACTTGTTATCATGATCTAATAAGTGAGGGTAAACATCTAGGATTTCATCCCTACATTACTAAGTTCTTGAATTGTTAAGGCAATTCAATTCCTTTGTCTAATTATATGTCCTTTCCTATTAATTATGTTTCTACAATAACATATAACTACCTTCATATTATTTATCCAAAAATCATACCAAATGATAAATTAACATTAGAAAATATAAGAATATCATATTCACTCACTATCCTACCATAATCCAAAATTATGGCATTTTATCTACTTCCAGTGAATCTTTCTAACTCAAACTATGTGATAACTAACATTTATTCTTGAATACTTAGATGATTTCTTCACCACATAATACCAAAACTTTATCTTTAACTTGAGTGACCTTAATTGCTAATAATGTTACCATTGATGGAAACATCTAACTATTCACATTAGCCAACTTGTCAACAATCTCCCCCTTTGGCATTGATGGAAACACTTAGTGAAAAAATGGTTAAGTGTCAAAATTATTCAAAAAACTTCTATCTTTTATACATATCTTGTTGGAAAGAATTTTTCAATTATATATTGTCATTAATGTTTACACAAATGTTAGTATTAACCAAGAAATGTAGATTTTCCAGTATTAACCTTGTAAATCTCAGTATTAACTGAGCAATCGGTCAATGAAGACTTTCTAGTATTAATCAAGCAGTTGGTTAATGAAAGGATTCCTACTTGTAGTATTAATCGAGTGGTCAAGCATCAAAGGAGTTCAATATTGATTGAGCAGCTAGACAATGAAGGAGTTAGAGTGTCAATTGAGTTTAGTCCTAGTGTTCACCAAGTGGAAACATAATGAAATTGTCAAATATTTAATTATTGAGGTCAACTATTTGGGTATTTATCATTGTTTTGAAAGGGTATTCAAGTTGACTTTTAAAGATAGTTGCTTCATAAATTAGGTTAAATTAATGTTTCTTTCTAACCATTATAGCAGTAAAGATATATCTTAATAGAGTTAACTTAACAATCATTTATAAATCCTCTAACAAGGTGACATTTAAAGATTGAAGTGTTTTAATACCTCTAACCGGGCCAATCCTAACAGGGTGATCTAAATCCTCTAACAAGGCCATACTTAACAATATGTTTTGTAACCTTTAATAGGGTTGTCTCCTAACAAGGCTCACTTCAAAAGAGTGAAAATTATTGTGACTAGTTGCAAGGTGGTTTTTCCCAAATTGGGTTTTCATGTTAAATCTTGGTGTCATCTGTGTTCATGATTATTTTATTATGCTTTATTTTTTTGCAACTAAGTTACTAAAGGATAAAACATATTAATAAATATTAAGATTTCTTTGTTAAGCGAGTGACAATAATATTTTAGTGTTATCCAATCTATTATGTATTGCATGATAAGTGAAAGTTTGTAGAGACATCTAAGGGACAAGGATTTATTTTTGTGGTAACTGATTCACCCCTCCCCTCTTTGTTACTCTCTTACATTTCCAACATATATGAATATCCTTCCTTCACATTTCTTATTACATATATACTTCCTCTTTGTACATATTTACTAATTCCCTTTATTATATTTTTCACTATCTACTTACCCCCACTTTGAAATCAATGGAAAAGGTGATTTATCTATGTACAAGTCAAAATTATAGTGTCAATCTTCTTAATTTACATACCTCAAGATATCTATGAAGTTTCTTCTCCTAGTCTCATACTCTGTATCCCATGTTTTCTTCATTGATTCTAGTGCTTGAATGATTTCACATATAGCATAGGTTTCTATCTCTTCTCAATTTATGTCTAGTGGAGTGAATAACTCATAACTCTTCATTGAAGACTCTAAAGTTTTAATTTCCTTCTGCACCATATCAAGTTTTGGGGTCAATAAGCTTCTCAATAAGGTAAATCTCCCCAATATCCTATCCCTATATTTTTGAAGTATATTGATAGCACCATAGGTTTTGTTAACTACTTTATCCATATCAATAACACTTAAATTATTTTGTTCAAATTCTATAGCTAGCTTCTCTAGCTTTTCCTCAACCTCCTTGATATACTTGGTGACATCTTCCACATAAGTTTTTGATCTGGTGCAAGATATATAAATCTTCTTACCTTGTTGAATGCATCCTCTGATATTATTTATACAGTCTATGACTTGAATTTCATTATCAATGTTTTCACCAACATTGTGGAAATGCACAGACTCAAATTCTCTCTTTGCACTAACTCTAGCTGATTCTGATAGTATAACATCTTGAGAGTCAATGCCATCAATCACCTTGTTGAAATTATCTACAATTTTATTGCTTGGTAGTGATGTAGGAGCAAGTAATGTATTTTAAATCTATCTAAGACCTTCTCAATAATTTTCTCATGTTTTTAAATTTCTTATATGACTATTCCTTCACTTTGGCATATGCAAATAGTGATATTTTCATAAGTGCATGTCCTCTTCAACCAATTTAGTAAATTTTGGCTCAAATCATTACTTTCCAACAATTCTTGGAATGATGTTCTAGGTTTAATAGGCATGGAATTTACATAATCTTTCTTTCTTGTATTATCTTCTTGCTTATTTGATCTCTATACATGGGAAGTGGATTGAATTTCCACTTTATTACTATTATCTACTATGGGAAATGAAGATTTATCTTCATTTTACATAGATTTTAGTACTATTTGATCAACATACACATCCTTATGTCCTTCATCCTCTTCTTTACTTAGAACTTCCTCTTGATTCTTATCATTATTAGTGTCACTATCAATTTGACCTGCTATATCTATTGCCTTTGTCACTGTTTCACTAGTATTAGTTGTATTTGTCAAGTTATCCTCATATTTGTCCTTTGCTTTCTCTTTCTCTTTCTCTTTATGTGTAGCATCTAACATCACTGATATTCTAGTCACAAATAAATTTGGTTGTTAGATTGTGTAAAGGAACTGATTAATATCATCCACCTCTTCAATACCCTTATTTATAGGTTCATTGATAGATATGCCCACTGATAGTCTCTTAGGTTTAGTGGCATGAGACTTCTTAGATTGGGATCATTTAAAACTTATATTAGTTCCTTTTCAGTCTGTTCACCCACATCATCATATAAACCAACCATTAACTTCACTAACCTCGTCTTAGTCCTAAACTTAGGCTTTACATTCTCCAATACTCCATGCCATTTCATCATATGTGATAAGTGTACAAATATCACACAACTTATCTTCTCTCACTTTCATATCCTCCTCTAACACTCTTAATATCTTCTCATCCAACTTATTAAACAAGTATGCTTGATCTCTACAAAAATCTCTTTTAAAGATTTATAAATACCTAATGATAGATGTCTCAATCATACTTTGTTGACTTTCATCATACCTCTTATGATACTTCTGAATTTGGTCTATCTTTCCATCATGATCAATCCTAGTTGTGATAGACTTTAAGTTTGGTTTCCGTTTCTTTTTCTTTTCCATAATATCAATTTGTGGTTCCTTTGGTGCATCTATAGTAACAGGTTCATCATGTGATTTTTAATATTTCACTATTTTCTTGCCTTCTTCCTTTTTGCAACCTTAGGCTTCTTAGGGCTAGGGCCTTGGGCCTTTTCATTCTATCTTTGGGTCCTCTCAGGCTGACTTTTCTCTTGTTGCTCTATCTTCATTGATGGAGGAGTCCTTGTGGATCTCCTTAGTGCATTGTGAGGTTAGGGTTAACCTCTACTACTATAACCTCAACATTAAAAACATTTAATGCACCAATTGCCTCTATAATTGGATATTTTTTAGGCTCACGACTAGCAATCTCAAGCTTGATTCTAGTGGGAACTTTTGTTTTCTTTTTTATTAATGTCCATTCTTCTTTAGTTAATCCTTCTTGAATGACAACCATTTTAACTATTTTTTCTACTTTCCTTCTCCTTGTTCCCTTATAAATTTATTCTCTTACTTGGTTGAACTTCTCTTTATAAGTTCCCCATCTCTCACATTATTTATCCTTAGGTGGTGCAAGTATCACATTTTCATAACCTTCAAGTTTTTCCTTATCAACTTTATATCTCATTGGATGGATAGATATTTGTCTTGGTTCCACTACTTCCATGTAAGTTGTGTATGTTTCTACCTTAAAACATATAGTCTCTGCATATTTCTCTACAATTAATCTAGGGATTCTAAATATTTTATCCTTTTGGACTCCTTGGCACATTCTAAATAAATCTTCTATTATATCACCTCTGTATTGCATATGGTAACTCTCAATGATCAAATCCATAGTGCATCTATCATTAGTCTATGCACATGGGTACATATTAGGAAACCTTTACATTATGTGAAAGAAAATGCATAAAATTAGTGATCCAAATCTGAAAGGGAAGTGTTTGTCATGCTTTATCCTTCTCAAATTTTCAAACAATTATTGTCTCAAAATTTTACATATATCAAAGTTCTCTTTCTCAATGACCATCTTGGATTTTTTTGTGTTATGCTTGCTAAAAATGAGTTCTATCTAGTACTATAGTGCATCTTATATCCTAGGATTTTAGTGATGATCCTCATATCAGATTGTCTAATATTAGATAGGGTCATGGCTCTCTTATCCCATTTTGTTCCACTAGTTTTGTCAACTTATTTCTTTACCATTTTTGTAGCCGTGGTTACACTGCCCTCAATTCTAGTCCAGTCACAAGGTTAATTGGCTCTTTAGTGATCATAGTTAGCTTATCCCCTAGCTAAAACATTTCAACATGAATTCCACAACATAATCTTTATCCATTTGGGTTCCATAAAATCCTCGTACTCAACAAAGTGCAAAATGTTTAAGTTTTGTAGGTGTGCAAACTCTAGTTTCAAAGATTCATCTATATTGAAAATTTTCTCTCTAAATATGATTTTATATCCTCATTTCCAATTGATTCTAGCTTATAATGCATATAAGCCCTAATGTCCTCAATGTGTAGAACTACTTCTAGGATTTGAGAAAATGTATCTCTATAGTTATCCTTCATAGAAATGACAGGGTGATTTTTAAAGTAATACTTGTGCCTTTCATTTACATTTCAAAAGTGAAGCCTATCCATGATAACCTATCTTCAAAGATAAATTCAATTAAGTTCTTAAAACAACTTTATTGAATGTAAAATACCTTGTTACAATTCCACTAATGCATCAACCAAAATCTTCTTAATCGCTTCCAAATCACTTTACTTCTTCACTCAAACCTCTATATAGTTTCAATTAGATCAAATGATGATGAATAACTCAAATTCTTCCCTTAAATCCTTGCCAAAACACTTTTGCAATAAATGCATATTGTGCAAGTACATAAAGTTGATAAAGCTTAAAGAACATACCAAAACTTATCACAATCTTTTATTAATTTGAGTTAACATATGTGAACTTAGATATAGGATCTATGATGCCTAATATATCTATAGTTAACTTCACATACCTTAACTCATCGATTGAGGGGTCAAATATTTTTTGGGTAGAGTGTTCCACCTATAGCTCTGATAGATATTTAGGTTGAATTAGAAGGTTTAGTTCTATGCACTACATCCATCTTTATCTCTATGCAGACATGTTCCTTTTCTTTCTATGTCCATTTATTTGCAACACTTCCTTCTTATATATGTTTATTCAATACTTTCATATTGTGTACTAATAACATTAACATTTCTTCTTCCGCCATAATTGTTTCTTCTAAAGTTTTGTGTTCTTAATAAGTTCATAAATCCATTAAATCTACTTAATCTCATTGTACATCCCAAATTATTGTAAATTTGACATGTAATAACTAAATTTACATACCTTGATCCAATGTAATTCACTTGCAACCTATAATCTCGAGCTATGTTTTCAAAGTCATTGCATTTTTAGCATGTGACACCACTATTGATAACATTATTCATTCCCGAAGGTCTTCTTCTTGTCATATTAGTTCTTTCATTCGTTCTCACACTAGTTCTCTTTATAGGCTTCTTGTATTCATGTGATTTAAGTCCGTAAAGAAATAAATTAAAACAATAATCGATAAAGGGTTTTGTATCCATGCTACCTTTGTAGTCCTTCTTCATGTATCCATACTTGATGCATACATAACATCTACCTTTGAAAGGTTTTATCTATTCTATGGGTTACTCAATTTGATCTGATGATTGATTAGGTTCTTATTAAGGTTTGTGTTCAGTTGTTATCTTAGACTTTTTAGAAGATTCACCTTTAATATATCCAATACCTGTCATATCTCCTTTAGGTTTATGTGTCATTCACTACTTACCAAGTTTATATATACCTGGATATAACTTGTGAAGATGCAACTTGGCTTGAAAAAATTCTCATTTCACAATATTTTTGTACTTATCAAGACATTTGTATTTAATCCTTTAATTGTCAAATTTTGATTTCACTTTGGTAAGTTGAGAGTTTAATTCAATAATCCCATCTTTCACTTTTGCTTCTAGTTTGATCTCATCAGATATATTGATCATCTTTAGATATGTGACCACAAGTTCATGTTTAATAAATTCATTTTCCTTTTTCAATTTTGTAACCAACTCCTAATCCTTAACCCTATAAAAAAGTGCTTTCCTTTTAATCCTTGAAGTTTCAATATGATTTTTCATGTTCTTGATATAATATTGTGTGTCATTGAGCTTGTTCTACAATATTTCTTTTTCATCATTAGATTGATCTAATTCCTAAAGTACAGCTTCATAGTTCGTTTGAAAATCTGTTGAATCTATTTTGATCTCCCTCAAGTTGTTAGACTTCTTCTAAATAACTAAGCTCTAATAAAAACAAATTTAGAAATAGGGAATACTGAGTGTGGGGGTGAATCAATATTCCAAAATTTTTGCCCAACTTTGGATTTCAACAATTAACCATAGACACACATAAACAAATAAACTAGATAATAATAAAGAAAATCCTACAAAGAAACTCATAACACCATATTTTGTTAACTAGATAATCACTAACCAAGGGAAAATCTTGGTGGGCATGGTACCCACAAAATAATGCACTAATCAAAAATACCTTGTAAGAGGTTTTGACTGTGTTAGGAGTCCATTACATTGATTTAGTACATTTTTCCTTGTTAGAGGACTTGACCTTGTTAAAGGCCTCAACCCTTTTAGGAGTTGTATTACAAAAGGAGCTCACTTCTCTTAGAATTATATACAAATTATAAAAGTGGTATAAATACTTTACCAAAATTATCTATACAAATATCTCCAATATATGATTAGTCCTTGAATGCTCCTTGCATCTGATCATCCTCATATAACCTCTGATCCTTTGACCATCAAAACATATATATTTCATCAAAAAAAAAAAATGTCATAGTATGATCATGTATATCTTTACATATCAAATAGAGCTCCCTTTATACCATTTTCCAAAACTCTGTTTAGTCAAACTATATAATAATAAAGTTACATGTTTCCAAAATTTATTATCACAATATGATAAGTGAGGGTAAACATCTAGGATTCTATCCCTACATTGCTAAGTTCTTGAATTGTCAAGAAAATTCAATACCTTAGCAAAATTATCTAATCTTTCCCATGTACTCCTCATCTGCGATATTAGCTTGCCTTCCAGTTATTCAACCAAAACTCATACCAACAGCCATAGTGACATTCAAGAACATAATTATGTCACATAAATTCACTATTATTTCATAATCCAAAATTGTGAACTTTAATTTTCTTCTAGTGAAGCTAACTAGTGCAAACTATATTATTATTTTCTAACATTCTTAAACATACTTAGACAATTTCTTCACAATACAATACCAAACATTTATCTTAATAATGAGAAACCTTGATCAATAGTGGTACTTCTATTAATGAAAAAATTTACCTATTTACCTTAGCCAACTTGACAACAATCTCCTCCTTTGGCATTAATGGCAACACTTAGTGAAAGTTTGGCTAATTGTCAAAATCTCAAATACTTCAAAGCTTGACCATGCAAATTTTTTTCTTTTTTATTCATATCTTACTTACTCTTTATAACCTTACTCACCCTTTGTACATATTTACTTATTCCCTCTATTATATTTTTCACTATATACTCACTCTCCCTTTTACATCAATAACAAGGGTGAGTTTTCTATGTTAAAATAAAAATTATTTTACTGATCCTCTTAATTTATAGACCTTACAATGTCTGCAAAGTTTCTCCTTAGAGTCTCATACTCTATCTCCCATATCTTCTTCATTGATTCCACCACTGTAATGATTTCACAAATAGCATAATTTTCTATTGTTGCTTCATTAAAGTCTAGTGGTGTAAATGATTCACAACTTCTTTTTGAAGATTCTAATCTTTCAAGCTCTTTCTACAACATACCAAGTTTGGAGGCTATCAAACTTTGCAATAATGTGAATCTCCCCAATATTGTGTCCCTGTCTCTCTAAAGTACATTGATTATATCATAAAAGTTTCCAACTATCTTGTCCATCTTAGTAACACTTAAATCTTCCTTCTCAAAATTAATACCTAGCCATTCTAGCTTTTCCTTATCCTCTTTGATACACTTGGTAACATCTTCTACATATCTATTTGATTTGGTGCAAGAAACATATATCTCCTTTCCTTTCTCAATGTATCCTTTGATATCCTTTGTGCATTCATCAAATACTTGGATGTCATTAGTTGCGTTTGCAAAAACTTTGTAGAACTGTGTAGACTTAAACTATCTCTCTACTCTAGCTATAGCTGATTCTAATAACAAAGATTAATGAGAATCAAAATCATTAACTACCTTGCTTAAGTTTTCTGCAATATTTTTTCCTAGAAATGGTGTAGGGTAGATAAATTATTATATAATCTATCTAATGCCTTCTCAAGAATTCTCACATGTTTCTCTAATTTCTTTGTTGATTGCTCCTTTTCCTTGGCATATGTAAACAATGATATTTTCATGAATGCATCTTCATCCATGTCCTCTTTTATTAACCTAGTGATATTCTCACTCACACTACTACTTGCCAACAATGTTGGAAATGAAGTGCTAAGTGTAGTAGGTGTAGCAAATTGACCTTTTCTTTCTCAACTATGATATATTTTTGTTAGAGTAATAAGGTATTTTCTTATTAATTAAATCATTTTAATTTAATTATTAAGTCACTTATTATTGATATTTTACTTAAGCTAAACATTAGGAATATAATAATTACTTCTTTTATTAAATATTATAATACAACAAAGGTTAGTTACCTTTTAGGGTTTTGATGTCCTTTTATAAGGATTAATCTCTCTTTGTAAATTTATCCTTCAGTCCGGCAATATAATCTTGCATATTTTTAGAGCACAAAATTTTCCATTTCCTCTCTCTACTTCTATCTGAAAGTCTTGCATGTAGGTGTTCTTCAAGTTTTGCTAATTTGTATTGCTCCAATTCTACATGATATCAGAGTTGGGTCTGTTGCAACTCTTTTGATTTTTGAAACTATTAGAGAAATTAGGATTTTTATGAATCAAACTATGATTTTTAAATCTTTTTTTATTACAAAAAGGGGGTCACTAATATTTGGTGTAGTTTGAGCTCAAATGGACCTCACTATTGTGTTTGCATTACCCAAAAACCCCTATTTTCATTTAAGGCATGTCCAATTTGGACATAGTTGCAATTTGAGGTAAAAAATCATTCCCCCGAATTGGGCATGCTTCCAAAGACAACCAATTTTTTTTTTTTTTATCAAAAAAAAAATCAAAAACAAAAAAAAAATCTTGAAAAAAAGGGGGAGTCGGTTTAAAATTAATGAAAAAAAGTGCTTTCTTTTACAAAAGAGTGCTTTCTTTAAATAAAAAATCATGTGATGATTGCATCATCAAAGGAAACATGCAAAAATAAGGTATTGATGCATGTCAGTATAGGTACCATGTGTAGGTTGTGACATCATAAAATCATTGGTCAAAATTTGTGATGAAGGGTGCTCCCCTTAATACCTTAAACACATCACATAAATAAAGAAATAACAATGATTTGTGAGATCAACATATGGGCTGCTTATTATTGTTGCAAATGTGAAATTATAGAACTCAGAATTACAATATGCTAACCCACATGAGCGCATTCATCATTACATTAATCTACAAGACAAAACTGCAAACTATCACCTAGAGTTGTCCTAGACAATGTACTAGCATTTCTTAAATAGGAAATTTGATGCTGCCTGGGAAGGTTCTAGACACTCAAACTTAATACCTAGGACCAAAAGACCCTAACAATACATATAGAATGGGCCAAATACACCTTTGACATTTATTTTAGAAGTTTTGGTCAACCCAACTTTGAAAGGCCATAACTTTTGAACCATTGCTCCAATTGGCTATTATAAGCACTTTTCAAAATCCCTAGCTTTTGATCTACAGGTTTGGATATAGACAAGCGCCCATTCATCAAGTTTTTGGGCCTCATTCAGGCACATTTAGGCCTTCAATGGTGAGCCTAAAGTTTTTATATCAAAATTGCACACCAAAATCTGCAATAAATCCATGAATACTCATGATATGACATTGAGCCTCAATTTGTAGGTTGATATATCCAAGATGAATATTCACCTCTAAATTAGGACATTCCAAGCTCGTATGATTGACTTACTAAGTAGTAAGCCTCTAGAAACAAAATTTTTTCATTGAGACAACCCTTATTCAAAAAACATAAAGGAAGTATTTTTGGGTGATGCAAGATTGCTCTTACACCCAAGATGCTCCTACATCAGACACCCAGGGTAATTTGAGAAGTGACCCCATCATGTCTCAGGTATTCAAAGGAAAACAAGGACGGTTAACCTCCTCCCTTTCTAGCCATGATGAATCTTCTACTGGACACCTTTTCCATTTGACCAGGTGTTCTTCATAAGTTTTGTTCATTGTACTTTTTCCAACATGAATATCCAATATATCCTCAATCTCCTTTATAGCCAAACTTTTTGTTGGAATACTCCACTTCACTTCTATAACTTCATCTCCATCACCTCCTTCATAATACTCTATCAAATATGAAATATTAATTACTCGTGAAATATTCAATTCAGTAGGTAACTCCACTTTATAGGCATTTCTAGAATCATGTCCTTTCACTATCTTGCACGGTCCAAAATTCTTCATTTTCAACTTATTATATGTACTCACTAGAAAATGTTCATTTCTCAAATGAACCATGACTTCATCACCAATCTAGAATTCCTTAAACCTCCTTCTTATATTTACCTTAGCTTTATACTATGTATTCATATTAATAATGTGCTTCCTCACTTCCTCATGAATATTCCTCGAATGTTGAACAAATTCTTTTTCTTTGACACTACTTATTTTTCCTTTATCCAATTGCCTCAATTCATAAGCATTTCTAGGACTACTCCCATATACAATATGGAATAGTGATTTACCAGTACTCCCATTGACAAAAAAATTATTTTTAAATTCTACCCATGGTAGAATTAGATGCCATCCTTTTGGTTTATCTCCAACCAAACATCTCAACAAGTTTCCCAAACTACGATTCGTAACTTCTGTCTATCCATCAGTCTCTGGATGATGTGATGAACTAAAATTAAAAATTGTCTTCAATTTCCTCAATAATGTATGCCAAAAATACCCAAAAAAATTCGTATCTTGATCAGAAACTATACTCTTTTGCAAACCATGTAGTTTGACCACTTCTTTGAAAAACAACTTTGCTAAATGAACAACATCACTAGTCTTCTTGCAAGGAATGAAATGGGTTATCTTTGAAAGCCTGTCAACCACCACAAAAATAGAATCATGCCCTCATTGAGTCCTTGGTAATCCAAGAATGAAATCCATTTTGACATCCTTTGACAACTTCTCTAGTATAGCTAACAGCTAATACAACCTCGTATTTTGCTTCACTCCTTTCGCCATTTGACACACTCTGCAACTTTGTACAAACTTCTTGACATCTTATTGCAACTATGGCCAATAATAGTTCTCAGCAAGAAAAGTAATGATTTTATCTCTACCAAAGTGTCCAGCCAGCCCTCCACTTTGCTTCTCCTTGATGAAATTCCCTCTCATGGAACTTCTTGGAATGCACAATTGACTTCCTTTGAACAACATACCATCTTGGATTATGAAATCTAACCACATTGTCCTGTCAAGTGTAACAGGTTCTATACAAGCCTTTCATGCTTGACCAAAATTAAGATCCTCTAGATACAAATTACTGAGTTCCTTGAACCCAACCACCTCAATTTGCATTTTTGTTAGAAAAAGTTGTCTTCTACTAAGAGCATCTACAATTCTCTTAGACTTCCACTCTTGTATTCCAAAACAAATGTATAACTTGGCAAAAACTCAACTCACTTCAAATGCCTTTGGTTTATTTTTCCTTAAGTATTCAAATATTGCAAAGCTTGATGATTAGTATACAAAACAAACTCCTTAGGAAGAAGATAATGTATCCACTTCTTCAATTCTTGAACTATAGAATAAAATTTATGGTCATAAACAAAATATTTTCTTTTGGTATCATTCAATTTCTCACTAAAGTAAGAAATAGGTCTACCTTATTGGCTCAAAATAGTTCCTATTGTAGTACCACTAGCATCACAATCTACTTGAAACACCTTGTTAAAATTGGTTGCTCTCTAACTTTCATTTTCAATAGATGAAAACTCTTACTTGCTCCTACAATCCACTTAAATTATTTCCTATCCCCTCTCATTGTTTCAATCAAGGGTCCACAAATACTGCTAAAACCTTTTATGAACTTTCTGTAAAAATGAGTTAGTCCATGAAAAGATCCTATCTCTGTAGCACTTTTTGGAGAAGTCCATTCAAGGATAGCCTTCATTTTCTCTAGGTCCCTTTTTAGACCTTCTACTGGGACTACAAATCCTGGGTACACCAACTCCTTTTTCACAAAACTACAGTTCTTTAGGTTTATCAACAACTTTTCTTCCCTCAACTTATCAAACACCTTTCAAATATGCATCAAATGCTCCTCCTATGTCTTACTAAAGATCAATATACCATCTAGGTAAACAATGATAAACTTACCCATACAATCCTTTAGTACATCATTCATGAGCCTTATGCAAGTTTTATGCATTGGTTAGCCCAAAAGGCATGACTAACCACTCATAGAATCTTTCCCTTGTCTTGAAGGAAATCTTCCACTCGTCTCTTTCTCTAATGAAAATTTTGTGGTACCCTCTCTTCAAATCTATCTTTGTGAAATACACAGCTACACTCAAACGGTCCATAATATCATCCATCATTGGCATGTAAATTTGTACTTGATTGTGATCTTATTTAGAGTCCACAAATATGTGCACATCTTCCATTCTCTATTCTTATTTAGTGCTAATATTGATGGTACAACACATGAACTTAGACTCTCTTGAATCAACCCCTTCTACAACAACTCATGAACTTGTCTGATCAGTTCTTCACTTTTTGTTGGTGTCTTTCAGTGCATTGTCATGTTTGGAAAATTGGCTCTTGGAATCAAATACATCTGATGACTAATCTTCCTTACTGGGGGTAATCGATCAAGTACATTATCTGACACAATATCAAGAAACTCTCCCAACAAATCTAAAACTTCTGCAGGTATCTCCTTTACTTCTTCTTTACCATTGTTTGGGATTACAATAAAACACATATACTCATGCTTCATACATTTGAGAAACTCTTTTTCATCAAAAAAACATATTCTAGCAACCCTACATACCTTTTCTTCTTTCTCCTTCAATGGCTTCAACTTATGTTTCACTCCATCCTTGGTTAGAGTGTAGGTATTTTCTTGTCTATCATGTACAACATGCCTATCAAACTACCATGACCTACCAAACAACATATGAAATATGTCCATAGGTATGATATTGCAAAGTACCTCATCTTGGTAGCTTCCAATTTTGAACTTCACAAGGCACTGCTCATACACCATGACCTTGTGGTCATCCTGCACCTAGGCAATATGGTATGAACACAGGTGTTTCTGCTGCTTGAGATTTAACTTTATGACCATCTTTTCAGGCACCAAATTGTTAGTACTTCCACCATCAATGATCACATCACAACACTTATCTTTACATTTGCATCTGGCTCAAAAAAACTCCTCCTTTGATCAGGTTCATTCTCTCCACTCAACAAGACTCTCCTATTAATTAGGACTTGTCCTCCTTCAACATCTTTAGAATGGGATGATTTGGCATCTTTGCAAATATGCACAACTCTAGTCTGGCCTTTTGCTCTTTGATCTATCCTTCCTTGGTGCTGGGAACATTCAAATGCTCCATGCCCTTCTATTCCATAAAGAAAACATTTTCCACAAAAGCCTCCTCTTCCAGATCCTTGCCCTCTACCTCTTCCTCTCTAATCTCTATTGTTTTGATCATGGAAATGATTGGAATTATTTTCCCTTTGGTTCTGAATGCTACTTCTCACCTCATCCTTATTCTTTTGATCATCATTTCAACTTCCATAAGACTGTCTGCCAAATCTTCCACTACAACCTCTTCTACTATTCTCATTATCAAACTTTTTGCTCAAATTCTCCCCAACTCTTAGGGAAAATTGGTATGCCTCCTCAATACTAGTCATTCAAATGAGACTCGATTCCTCCTAAATGCATGGCCTATTAGGATAACATGAAACTTTCTCCTTATCAACTTTTGCATGACCGATTCTAATGAGAATTTGATAGAGCTCTTCAATATACTCTTGAACAAATCCTCTTGCTTGCTTTAACCCTTGCATTTTCTTTAGCAAATCTAGCTCATTATCCATGGGAATGAATTGTCTCTTCAATTTAGCTATCATGCGATCCCATCTGGTGATTTTCACCTTTCCACTTTTATTTTTCTCGAACTAAATATCTTGCCACTAGATCTTCCCATGTCCCTTCATTTTTGCCTTCACAAAGTTGGCCCTACCAAGATCCTCAATATCTTCATATTGAAAGTATTCCTCTAATTCATTGATCCAATTAATCAACTCCTCTGGGGTAAGATTTCTAGAAAATGTGCTAACCTCAAACTTAGGTCTTTTTCCAATCTTGGAATTGATAGCCTTAAAAATCCTCTCTTCCTCAGACTTAGAAACTACCTCTACTTCAACATTGTCTTCTTCTTCTTCATCCTCATCCTCACTTTCATCTCTTATAGTAAGATTTATTCCTCTGCATATTTGTTCTTCCAATGCTTTCGTCTACCTTTAGAGGCCTCTTAAACCCTTAGGTGTAACACCTACAACTCTTCCACCACACTCTCTTTGTGGAGGCACTTTTTTGTGCTTTTGCTGAAACCATAGTGCAAACTACCTCACAATCAGTGATCTATCTACATGCTCAGCCCAAACCAAGGTCCTGGTGCAACTACCTCATGGTTGGTGATCTGTTTACACACTAAAGAACTCTTCCTTTGATACCACTTGATGAAGGTGCTCCCCTTAATACCTTAAACACATAACATAAACAAAGAAATAACATCAAATTGTGAGAAAAAAAATGGGCTTCTTATTATCACCACAATTGTAGAATTATAGAATTTAGAATTAAAATATGCTAACCCACATGGGCACCTTCATTATAGTAATTTACAAGACAAATCTATGAACTATCCCCCAAAGTTGTCCTAGACAATGTACGAGCATTTCTTAAATAGGCAATTTTATACTGCATGGGAAGGTTCTAAACACTCAAACTTAATACCTAGGGCTGAAAGAGCCTAAAAATACGTATACAGTTGACCAAATAAACTTTTGACATTTATTTTGGAAGTTTTGGTTGGCCCAACTTTAGAAGGCCATAACTTTCAAACTGTTGCTCCGATTGGCTATTATAACCACTTTTTAGAATCCCTAGCTTCTGATCTACATGCTTTGGTATGCACAAGATCCCATCCATTGAGCTTTTGGGTGTCATCCAGGCATGTATAGGCCTTCAACAGTGAGCCTTATTTTTTTTTACCAAAATTGCACATAAAAAATTGTAATAAATCCATGACTACTTATGATATGACACTGAGCTTTAACTGGTAGACTGACATATCCAAGATGAACATCCACCTCTGAAATTAGGATATTTTGAGCTTGTATCATTGACTTACTAAGTAGAAAGACTTTAGAAACAATAAATCTATATTGAGACAACCCTTATTCAAGAAAAAAAGGAAATATTTTTGGGTAATGCAAGATTGCTCTTACACCTAGGATGCTCCTACATCAATTTGATGGCTTTCAAACTGTCAACTATTTTTTGTCATAAAAAGAAATTATTGGTATTTTGGTCATCTCTTGGTCATACGTGGGTGTCTTTTGATAAATCACATATCATTAAAAAGATCTTTCTAGAGCCTTTATGGCACTGCAAATTATTTTTGATTTTGATGTTATTTGCTTGTCTATTTATGTAGTCAAAGCTAGAGTTTCTATTTTGCACTCTTGGAGACATATCTTGAGCATCTGAGCTTCATTTTTTGAAAACCTTATATCATTGGAAAGATCTTTTTGTGATCCTTCTAGTGATGCTAGTTTTTCTTCCAAATTCTACTCTAGGTTTATTCTATTCAAGTTTTTTCATTTTTTTACTTTGGTGGATATGTTGGTTATTTCAGTTTTGAAAATCATTTTTGTTACATGTGTGACTCATCTTGAGATATGCTTTTTGTTGTAGTAACCTTATGTATCTTTTGATCTTTGTTAGTATCTTTTGTAGCATATTTTTGCAAACACACTAAGATAAGGTGCCACTCTATTACATCTTGACATCTTGCACATCTTTGCATTTTTTTGTACTTACACTACATTATAAAGTGTCATGGGGAGTTTTATGTTGGCCATTTTTTCCATCTTCCTTTGTTGAGTGAGTGTTTTTTCCACATCATTATCTTCATCATGTGTTAATGACATGTGCTTTTATAGGTATTTGTACTTCTTCTACATTCTTGATGATCATAGTTCTTCATTTTGCAAGAGTTTGTGCATTCAATTTTAGTGTACTTATATTACCTCTCAACATTATAGGGGGGTTCTATTGGTTCTAATGTTTTCTTGGTTCAAAAAAGTGATCTATGTATTTAGTATTTGTTACTATGTACTAGGCAATTGTAGTAGCTAGATACCTATGTGTTAGAAATTAAAGTCCACTAGGATAGCTGAGAGAGGGGGTGGGGGGGGTGAATCAATTATGTAATTAAAATAACTCTTAATATATTTATTAGTTCTAAAACATGTGAAAAATAGATGCAAAAACCATAGAAATATAACCATGCATAATAACACCAAATATGCTAACTAGGGAAACCCTTGATTAGAGGGAAAACCTCGGTAGGTATGGTACCAATAGAATGATGTACTAATATAAAAGTTCCTTATTAGAGGATAGAACTTGTTAGGAGTCAATAAAATACAAGTAATACATATGAGTCCCTACTAGGAGACTTTGAATCCATGTCAATAGATTTTGTTGGTGTTTTAAAACTACTAAACAACAAAATGTTCAATACTAGAATGATAATACTCATGCAACCTAAGGATCAGCTAATTCCCATTATTAGCTACATGAGTACACCATTTGGACCCAACTTCAACAAAACCAAAGGATGGTTTCCTACTCTTTTGGCTCTGCTAAACCAAGGTGGGTGTACCAAGGGATAATTTTAATGCAAACTACTGTGTAAAGACTCTTTTAGTTTCATTCTGATTCTCATCTATTACCCATTAACACATGAGTAGTTTAATTTACTTCTTTTAATGTTCTCAAACTTGTATGTATCCCTTGTCAACAGATCTGGTCATCATTCTACTTGAATTTACAAATATTCCTAGAAATAGCAGCTATCTAAGACTTAGAGAATAGATATAAACGAGCATTGACCAGCACTTATAATTTTAAACAAAATTGAATGAAAAATGATGTTGATTTTATAAATTGATTTGATATGCAGCAACAAAATTCATCCTTCTTACTTCTAACTCATGAGACCAGTGCCTTATCCATTGGGCAAATAATTAACTATTGGCAGGAGATCTAATTTAGATAACTTGTAAATGAATTAATCAATTGTAATCACCCATCTCCATTCTTATGAAATATCCCTTCATGAATTCACAAACCCTACTGATTTACCGAAGCATTTATATAATTTCTTGAATTAAGAGCAACAATGAAATCAGTATACAACCCATCCATATTGCATTCAGTCAATTAAACCTTATTTAAATGACTTCAAAGTATACAAACCCATAAACTAGAGATAGAAATTGATGACACAAATATAGTGTAAATACCCTTTTGTACTATCCTTTTCATATGACTAAAACAGTGACCAATAGAAAACCAATTGAAAGCCCAAAATAGATTGTTATTTCTGTCATTCAATATGTTATCAAAAAGTACAATGGAAACAAACTCAAATCAGCTAGACTCTATTGGACCGACTGAATGTACTTTTCTTGAGAGAAAAAAAAAATTATACAAGTCTCGGACCCTCACAATGCCTTGAAAACTCATTTATATATTATGAGTTGCAACAAGCAAAGGGCAATTGTGACTAACAGGTGTCCTTCAAATGATTTTTGCATACATCTGTAACAAAAGGACAAAACTGTGCATAACAGAAAGGCTATCACATCGAACATTCCTTGGTGGGTCCCTTTCTATTATATTTTCATTTAATTCTTTTATTTATTCTTCATCCTCAGAGTAAGTGGTCATTAAATTTGAAAGTGATGAATCATTTGTGATTACCTACAAACTTACTTTAATCTGGGGATTTTCCTTATCTTCATCATTAACTATGAAGGTAACTTTTACTTTCGTATTTTCCTCCTCCTCTTCTTCCACTTCATCATCCTATAACAACTGCTCTTCTGACATAAATTTGTTTCTCCACTCATCATAAGCAATGTCCTCTAGCCAATCAAAACTTAGTGCCTCTCTTTGTACAATTATTAAAGAAATTGCAACTACCTCTAAATCAACAAAATCCTTTATGATGTCATTATAAAATAGCTGCACTTTCACCAGTTCCTCAGTTGTTTTTGCCCATAGCTGGTAGCCAATTTCATTAACAATATTATTCATTCTTTCACAAGATATCTCATCCAATTCTTTTTTCCATTCTTCTTTTTCCTTTATTTTGTCAACAATCTTTAAAGCACAAGGAAATAAACTAAATTTTTTGGCCATATATCTGGAAAAACAATTTATTAATCTTTTCTGAAAAGAATCTCTTTTGTCATCAAAACCTTCTAATTTATTCAATAAATCAAAAATCTTCTCTATTTGATGACAAGGTAGTTGGATGACAGATATGCACATAATTGTAATATCATTGTTTCTTTCCCTCCATTTTTGCACAAGAGGCCTCAACCTATCCTCATCTATCTGCAATTCATCCCTAATGGATGCAATCCTTGCCAATTGATCAAGAAAGGTTAACCATTCTATCCTATCCATTAAATACATCACACCCTGTCTTAATTTCTCTTCATATTGATTTTTAAATTCTACATGCAATTCATAAAGCTTGGTTTTCTCTTCTTCAAAATCCTCTGTGGTGTAGAATTGAGGCCTTTTAGGGGTATCAGGTACCTCAATAATTTGAGTGGATTTGAAAGGCTCAATAGGTGGCCTGGGAGGGTATACAATCCTTGGTCTACTAGTTTCTTCTATTTTTCTTTTCCCCAGCACCTTCTCCATTTGAGATACCTAATTCTCCAATTTTTGTATCTGTGTGCCCCTTTCTTCATATGCCTTCAACACTTCTTCAAATCTAGCATTTAGCTGGGCAAATCTATCCTCTTCCTGGCTAGACACCACACTGCCAAATTTTAGCATTTTTGAAGCCATCCCAATTATCTTTTTATTGCCAACTTCACCAGCCTTGAAGACTGTCAATGCGCTAGTATGCTCTGTAGTAGAGATTTTCTGCATCCTTGTTTTATCCCTTTTCTCAATAGACCAAATTACAAGGGCTTGGTAGTCATTACTAAATTTGACTCCTCTATGAGCCTATAGTATCTCTTCTTCAATTTTTAACTAGACATCCTTTTGTTTTCTTACTGAATCAAAAACCATAGCATTCACTATATCCCATTCAGGTAAGATAAGGACTTCTGATTGCTTAACTAATTGCCTCTCGGCCTAAGGTGTAAATTGGGCAAAATCACTCAAAAACTTGGATTTTACCTCTTCTTTAATAACAAAGTCTGGTTTATCTGGTTGCTCTGCCCTTATCTTATCACAAGCCTTTTCAAAATTGCCTATATTTAACCTCCACAAAAACTGTGCAAATGCCCTAGATTTTACAAAATTTTCATCATTTATAAACCTCTCAGAGGCTTGGGAAACTATAGGATCAATTTCCTTACCTTGATAATCAGCAACAATGAGCTCCAAGGAAGGTGTAGGGGGCTCCCCAATCTCCAGATCTGTGGAAGTAACAATTACATCCCCTTCTCCACCAATTTGTCTAAGTCATTCCCTTAAAGATGTTTCATCATCTATCTAGATTGGGGACTGGCTTGGGGAGTACTGTTCTGGCTAAGAAGAAGAAGACCCTTGTTCTAACTTCTGCCTTTTTGGAGCACTGGTTGTAGGTGGACTTCTTGGCCTTTGTCTTTGATGAAGAGGACCCTGTTGCACATTCTGAATCATCACATATCCTGAACTTCTTTGTAAGGTATATTGGCCAGGAGCGACTATGTTTTTACTATTGATTTTCCTCTGCACTTCTGCAACCCTATCTAGATATGTCTCAACATATGTAGCCTTCTTTTCATTCATAGCTTGTATTATCTCAGTAAAACTATTCATCAAGGCTTGCATTTTGGCTCCCTAGTATTTCGTTTCTTTTAATGGATCATAGTGGGGGTCAAAGGCATTAATGAATTCAAGGGTTTTGCTAAATATAATCCATTTTTCTCTTCTCGATTCTTGTTCTTGTAAATGAAGAACATTTCTAATTACATCCTCAGGATATTAAACTTGTTGCACCATGTGGGAAGATTTTATTCTCTCCCTGAAGACATCATAGAATCCTTTAGGATTAATAAATCTGGCATGAGATTAAGCCATGTTATATCTGTCTAAAAACAAATTCAAATGCTTCCACCCTTTCCTTACAAAGACAAAATCATGGGTCACAGTAACAATTGAAAAAAATGTGCCCTTCCTAGTCAATTCCTTCTCGTCTATGGTGCCTATTCGCCATAACAGCTCAGCTATTCCTATCTTCAAAGACACATGAAATGGTAGCACATGAGGCTTTCCCAAAAAGCCATATACTCTTATCACTGTTGAAAAATTGTAGGGAATTATATCCCCCCAATTATGACTGACAAGTAGCCCTTTAGCATGATCCTTGGGTCTGACCAATTCTAACAATGCTTGTGGAATTCTAGGGTTGTCTCCTCTCAAGAGAAATCTAAGCTTTGATGCAAAATGTAAGGAAACTTAGGTGCGAAAATAGCTTCCTACAATAATCTCTTAAGAGAAGTATGGTGCAAATCTTATTAAAATCTTTTACACTTACAGATTCAATATCATGTAAACAACAATATTTCAGCCAAGCAAGCATAAAGAAAATAGACAGAGAAAGAAACACATAACACAAAGATTTTCTGGTGGGGAAAAACCTTTCGGTAAAACAACCCCACCCCTCCAGAACCTGCACAATGTATTATCTTCAACACAAGGTTACAATACACTTGCAATGCAATTGCAACAGCGACAACAGAAGACTCCAGTAGCAACTCGCAGTACCAACAATACACTTTCTCACGTACACCTCTTCACAACCCTAAAAATGCTTATAATATGCGCTCCACTTTTAGGGCTACTCCCAAAGGTAACCATATTAGGGTTTTACCATTCTTTGAGAAAATAGGAACCCCAAAATTTTTTTAACCCCACTATTGGGGTAGAGTGTACAGTACTCAAATTTATCAATTGCCACATGTCTTCACTTGTCATTGAATCTTCCGAACATAGCTCTTACGTGTCATAGGAATCCTTCATAACTGTTTTAGCTATGATCTCCTTATACACAATTCAAGATGCTGACACATCAACATTATTTACAAGAAATACATTTTACAAAATGAATAATAAGAATAGGAATTATCCAAGGTTGATACACCTTATTCCTAACACAAAATACCTATCAAACCTCACATAACTGGCACCTGTGGCTTCTGAGGTCATATCCACACTCCACAACTGCATTGGATTCTTTTCTCTATCCCTAGTTGTCTCCAGCTCCATACCCTTGGAAAAGAAGGCAAGTCCCTTATGCAAACATATATGCATAAGGATTGAATACCCACAGAAAGGTCTATCTACTTTTCCCCTTGCTATCCCCACTAGGCCATTGTGAATCTCTTTTGCAAGAAATGTTGCAAAATCCAGAATAGTGCTCATTCCAAATTGAAGAGTTTGAGCCATTATGAGGACAACTGAACCTGGGATTTGTTCTACTTCATCCACTCCAAAAATCTTACAAAAAGAAACATATAATGCCTGAGCTCTAGTGTTAAAATGTCTTTTCAATAGTGGCTTTGGGGTGTTGGTAGTAATCACAGATAAAGTACCAATTTTAGTAGCATGCTCCTGTAGTGGCCCCTTTTTCAAGTAGATTTTTTGTGCATCATACCTTGCTTGAAAGTCACCCATGTCAATAGTTTCATGCACAACATGGTTAGGGTTGAGATTGAAGACTTCTCTAATTAATTCAGGGACAACCCTAAAGAGGTTCACTCCAGCATGATTCTTTACCCACCCTGTAATTGGATCATACTTCTTGGCCAAATCCATTAATAAATCACTATCGAAGAAAACTATGGGGACTACTAATTTTCCAATATCAAACTCCCAGACATTGCTCAGAGGAGTATCTAGTCTTTGCTCTGAAAACCATTTTCTGAATAATTCCAAACCTCCCATGGAGACCTGAGCATCTCATACCCAATTGGCCTTGTCATAGAAACCCTCTGCTATAGCTATGCTAGGGTTTTTAGGAATCAACTCCCTCCCCTTAGTTATCTCATGTACTGACAAAGGAAATTGTTCCAAAAAATCATCATGCATACCCCTCTTTGAATATTCGGTTTGCCTAGAAAATTCCTTTCGTGGAGGCATTTTCTAAAATTTCTAAGTCTTAGCAAATTCTTGATTTTCACTATTTATAGATCACTTACCTGCTAAAATCTATTCTTCTTTTTGCAATTGTCTCTGCAAATTCGCTTAAGTCCTTGAGGAATTTTGTGCCCTAGCTCTAGAAATCCTTTTGCTTTGAGAAAATCTACAATTTGTGCTTCAACAATGGCGAATTTACATGTTATATCAGAGCATTGAGGTCACACAAAGGAAACTTTATATCATATTAATTCCTACAACTATTATTTTCATGTTGTATTTTGAAATTTGAATTTTACTCGTCGATTTCCCAAAGATTAGATGGCTTTGTTTCAAAAGAAAAAAGCTTTTTTAAAACTTTGGGATCCCCAGCCACGCGTCAGAAGCCCGCTTGCCCACATTATTTAAAAACCTCGCATCTTGATAATGCGGGAATGAAGGCACCATCAATCTTACCCTGATCGATGGTGAACCAAGATCTCTTTATTTGGCGGCCCACTAAACTAACTTGACCAATGAAAAATTACCTTTTAATCCATGTGTTCTGACAGTAATTAAAGTTTTCGTGCCCATGACATTGCTGCTTCCACTTGGCACACCTGTCACCCACCACCATTGAGTGTGCTTCATTACATTTAATCCTTTCCAGCATGGCATGACTCGGCATATTTTCTAAAGCTTAGTCTAGGTCCCACCATGCCCACTTGCCCGCATTATTTAAATATTGAGCAGTTCCATATTGCGGGAATGCGGGCTTCGTCGATCTTATCCTAATTGACGGTGATCAAATCTTGAAATGACTGTACATCTAGTCAACTCATCAAACCAATAAGAAACTTCCTCTGTGTTCTATGTCATCTGATAGCTTGCCATGAAAGATACATTGCTGTTACATTTTTGAGAAAGGTGGGCCCATGATGTCACTCTGTGCGACGTGTCAAATGCCCGCTTCCTCGCATTATTTAAATATCGCACAACCTCATAATGCAAGAATGCGATAACCGTAGATCTAGACAAGATCCATGGTTGGTGAACTTTGATCATAAGGCAAAAAATTTTGTCAATTGAATAACCAATGACAACGCAGGAAAATAAAATGTGCATAGGGTACTGACCAGTTCATAAAAGGTTTTGACCAATTCTGACAAACAAGAACTTTTGTGGCGTACTGAGTATTGAACATTAGCAGGGGCTACATGTCACAAATGCGTTTCTCTGCATTATTTAAAAACCTCACAACTTCATAATGTGGGAATGCAGGAAACCTTGATCTTGAGAAGATCTATGGTGCTGAAAAAATATTGCAACTTGGCCCCTCTTTCAATAAAATGAAGCAATTAAATCAACTCTATAAAGTTTATCAAAAGATTAAAAGGTTATTCTGTTGTAAATAAACCCTTAGGATAAACATGCCCCACCAAAATATATTTGAGATCATACCCTTTTGAAATTTTCAAAGACTAGGGCAACACAAAACACAAGCATAAGGGTTTCTCACATACTTAGGGTTTTTTCATGGATGACTTAAGAGACAAACCCAGAGAATTTAACAGGAAAATACAACACATGGAATAGGGCACAATTAGAGCAATCTAAAAACTTTCAAAATCACCCGAGATAAAAACCCTAAGCTGCATAATTCAAAGACTTAAATGATTTTTCATCTAAATATTAGGAATTATTTTATACTGTGAAAAATCAGACCAACAGATTCTAACCCTATTAGGAGTTGCACCAACCTTGTTAGGAGCTGAAAGGATGGCTATTTAACCCACTTTCTAAATAGCCTATATATTATTCCTTTTGAATAATACAATGTGAAACAACAACTATCCAACCAAAAAATTATCTTACCAAATACAATTTCTTGTAAGCTCAATGTGCCTCAACTGCACCAATCTTTGCTTCGATCTTCACAACTTCACATACCAACCTCGCACAATAGATATTACAAAAATATGATCTCACTAATGAATACAACCAAGGAAAACATATTTAATTTAAACCAAGTTATTGATTTTTCCTTGAGGCTTTCCAAATTTACAATAATAATATAGGACCATATTAAGATATTGCAATACACATTACATTAAAACTTTATACTTTTACCAAGATTACACAAAAAGTGTCGGCTCACTATCTTCATAAATTTTCACTCGATGATATTTAGATTATTATATTTGAACCAAAGCCTCTCTAACATGTCTTCAACCTCTATCTTAGTCTACTCAAGACAATTCCATCTCTATGAGAAGATATAAACAAAACAACAATACCCACCTTCTAGAAATGTTGTCTAAAAGTTTCCTTCACTAAAATCTTCATAGTTGTGCCTAGTCTTCATATTTATGTACATGATATTAACTATAGCATCTAGACATATAGTATAACATAATCCAAAGTCCACATAAGATGATCTTCAATCCTCAAACCACATCAAATGCTTCTCCTCTATAAATCTGCCAATCTTTATGAAATAACTAGTATGTTGACATCAATGAAAAACACTATCATGAATGCAACACATAAGCTTTGAATCATGTCTCCAACAATGTTAGTATACCCCCCATAGGAATATCATCAAAATTAATGCTAAAAAAATCCCCTTTGGCATTGATGGCAACATAGATGAAAAATATCTAAATTCCAAGAATACCAAATATAGTTCTTCCTCATATGCCTTCTCTCACCCATTCATGTTGCTCATGAATTTCATCAAGTAACCAACATGCATAAGGAAGGTGTTAGTCTCTTGCACACATTAATGTCTTTCATAAATCATCTTCATCAATCAAACACACATTGCATATCACTTCCCAAATATATATCTCATGTTTTTCATGCTCTTATGTTTTTCATATATATATTTCTCCCCATTGACATCAATGACAAAAGTATAATTATGTCAATTCTATAAGCTCAGTCATTTCCAAAAGAATATGTTCAAGCTCCAATGTTAATAGACACTATTAAATATCAATACCAAGAGTCCTCAATGAATGATCTCATACACAAATACTCCTCCATAGAGGAAGCTCATCAACCATCTAGTGCATATAAAGAAATAGTGCTTCACTACCACCTAGACTAATGCAATATCTGTATCAACTATTTTGAAGTAGGTTGGGGCATAACCCCAAGCATATCTCTCAAATACTCAAATGTATCCTTAGCCAAAGGTTTTATGCATATATTTTCTATCTATTCCTTTGTCCTAACATATTCTAATTTGATTTCTTTTTCTGCAACTTTCTCTCTCAAAAGGTGATACTTAGTAGACATATACATTGTCTTTGAATGTAATACTAGATTCTTTGACATAGTTACAATACTTTTGTTATTACAATGTATGATAATAGGTTCAGTAAAATCTATCCCAACATCTTTCAATATTTTCTTCATCCAAATAATATGATTACAATTGTTTGCTACTACTACATACTCTACTTTTATTGTGTTCTATGAAATGCAATCTTATTTCTTGCATAGCCAAGAAACCAATCTTCCTCCCAAGAAGAGTGCTCCTCCACTGGTGCTCTTTCTATCATCTACACTTTCTATTGACCCTTGAGGCAATCATGGTATTTTCAATTAGTATAAAACACTTAGTACTTCATGTACGCTATATTTGTGTTACACTTTAAACCCTTCTATCCAAGTGATTCCATGAGTTTAGAATGCTTGGATGTTGGCTTAGAGCTCATTATCCAAAAAGTGCAAGGATGCTTAAGGTAACATGCAATGGGCTTTCAGCTGAGCCTTAGAAGTGCATTTCTTGCTAGTAAATCATGCGATGGGAGGTTCCAAAGATGAGATGCAAGAATTCAAATGTCCACAAGGAGTTCCTCAAGGATGCAATGAAAATTTAGATTAAACTATATGAATATGCAAAATATAGCTATGTTAACAAGAATGAGAGTGTTACAAACCAAGCTAATTACTATGTGATTTAAGGTATTGCAAAGAATCTAAATTACTATGCAATATGATTCTAAGCTAGCATGTGATGGATGAGAGAATGAGATGAGAAGTAAAAGTTCTCCATAATAGCTCTTCAAGAATTCAAATGATAAACATGCAACATAACAATACTCAAGAGTGTGGATCCTTTGAGGGGGAAAGATCTCTCTCTTTTAAAGTCATACTAATAGTAGAGATCAAGGTCAAGATGGTGGAAGATCAAGGCTGGAGTTTGAAAATAGGAGCGATCCATGTACACAAGCAAGTCAACCAATAAAATAGAAGTTGACTTCCCATATAAGAAAAAAGTCACAAAGCATTTTCTTTTCATTTGCAAAATATAATAAAGGACTTTATGTGTGCACTTTAAGTTTGTTATAAGAATGGGGTCTTTTATTTAATTAAAAGGGGACATGTTCTTTTTGTTAGAAATCATAGTCCACCAAGATAACTGAGGGGGGGGGGGGGGGTGGTGGTGGTGGTGGTGTGAATCAATTATCCAATTAAAACATTTATCGACCTTAATTAATCTTAACCATTAAATTAAAGTAAAAAAAAACCATAACAAGATGCACATTCACAATTACACCAAATTTTTAACTAGGGAAACTCTTGATTAGAGGGAAAATCTTGGTGGGAATGATGCCAAAAAAGATATATTGATAGAGGATGGATCCTATTAGGAGTCTATAAACACATTTAGTACATAAGAGTCCATGTTAGGAGAATTTGAATCCCTATTAGGAGATTCTGACCCTATTAATAGTTGTGCCAACCCTGTTAGGAGTTGAAGGAGGTAGAAGGACCCACTTTCCAAACAACTTCTGGGGCAAGACCACTGAACTTCATTGTCCAATTGATCTCTCAACTATTCATTGTATAATACTTGTTTGTACTATGCTTTAATCCTCTTTCCTCTATCCTATCAACTAGACCAATCATTGTTAGACCTTGTAGACTAAGTCACAAACCTTGGATCCAAATATCAAACCTCAGATCTTAGACTAAAAACTTGGCAACAAAGTTTTCTCCAACTTTGCTTTGTCATGCTTATTCTCACATATCAACTTGTTTTTCTTTTCTTTTGATCTTTGTGCTTCTTGTAATCATTTCTTAATTTATACATGACAAAGGAAAATGTCCTTCCTATATACTAAATCCATAAAACAATTCCTTGAGTAAGCTATTACACCTTCTTAACTAATTATTATAGGACCTCATTAAGAACATATTATACTTAGTGATAACATAAATATGTCACCTTGTAACTTGAATAAATTTTTGTATGTGTAATATTAAGATGAGTGAGCTTAGCCACACCATCATAACATGTCTTCTATATGCCTTTAACCTTGCTTCTCAGAATAACAACTCTACTAGGAGATATAACAAGTTTACTAGAACATGCTTCTGTAAACTCTATGTTAGAATAGTCTTCACCAAAACTTGCATAGCTTCTTCTAGACTCAATATCTTATGCTTCTGAGGTTATCTGCATATACTAGACACTTAATAGTATCTCCCTTTAACCTCACTTAGTGAAAATGCTCAATGATCTATCCATACTAACCTGATCTTTACCGCTATTCTTTTGTCAGATACCACATGAAACTACTATGTTGACATCAATGACAAAAACAGTCATGAATGTAACATATCATCATGATAATGATCTAATCATGTTTCTACAATACTCCCCCATAGGAATATCATTAGAATTCATGCTTCCAACACTTTTAATCAAATAGTGGACTTAGGATAGCATAGTCAAACTATAGGTTATAATCAGATTAATTGATTTTTATCAATTTGGTCTAGGTAAATGATTAGTTAATTTAGCCAAAATGTTGGGAAGGGGGCTAATAGTCTAGATGACCATTTTTAGGTGATTACATTTTCCCCTCTTTGTCTAATGTGTGATCAATCTGGGAACACATTACATTAAAGAAAACATAAGCCAAGTAGGTAGCAAATAGAGATATGTGATTCTGAAGAATAAAATGTAGAAAGAGATAGCAAATCTTGAATGTAAAACCTAATAGTAGTAGTACTAAATACTTAGCAAAGAGATGATATCAAAACTCAATAAGAATTCTAACACTTATCAGAGCAGATAGATCGAGAACAAATGAAAAGATCAAACATATGCTCCTAAGAAATAGATAGTTGTAGCAAGTAATGATAGAGTATTTATGCCCCCTCAGGATTGAAATAGAAATGAGGTAAGGGGGATGTAGAAATGAGCTAGATATGAGTAAATCAAGATATAGAAAATTCTATGATGAATGATAGATGATTAGAACCAAAGAGTGACCAAAATGATAGAATACTCTAGTTTGACCAAAGTTGATCATGAAGGATAAAGCATGAAAATTAGGTCAAATCGAGTAGAAAGGCGATTTTGAACATGAAAATGTGAATTTAAAAAGATACGAAGTGTAGAAATGATGAAGATATGGAGAAATGAAGATGCCCTAGCAAAGATTTATAGATTAGACCTCAAGGGGTCAATTAACTGCATAGAAGAAGGGATAATTTTACAATGCAAATTAGACTATCAAGATGGACTCAGATTTCAATTTCAATCCCAAAAATGGATCCAGGACATTGAAATCATGCAGGGGTGCAATTTTTGTGGAATTCTAAGGAGTTTGAAAAATGTGTCAAAATTAGGTTGAAAGGCTAAAGAAGGGGTCCAAGTGTCATTTTCAAAACATTTCATCTTTTGTGATTTTTGAGAGCGTTTGAGTGGTCAAGAGAGCATTATGGCGTTGGCAAACATTCTAACTCATCAACTCCATTTCAAGTGCAACTAGTTGCATAACCGACCAGCCCACTACGAGGTGCCAATAAGTTTTTTGAGCATTTATGACCTTTTTTCACACATTTTAGGAGTTCAATATGGAATATTGTGCAATATTTTAAAAAGTATCACACAGATACTTTGAAAAATATTATGTTGATACTTCACATTAAAAAATGTATCCACATCTTGTTTGAAGTTTTTTGTATGAGCCATACCCATATGTTGCTCAAACTGATTCAAAATTTTGCTCGAGAAAAATGTATTGAACATGTATAGTAAAAAATGTCACACAACATTTGACAAGGATATTGTGTCACCTGTATATAGAAAGAAGTGTCGCATAGTCTATTTTTATGTTTTTTTGTTGAATTTTGCACATTCGAGCATTGTTTGACAATGTTATTGATGTTTCTTCCTCATTGTTTTATAGATTGTGTTTCCCACCTTAATTATTAGGGCCCCCAAAGTGGTGGGGTTGCAGGTTTTAGGGTGCCTTACTAATGGTGATAAGGCCTCCATATTGAGCATGATATTAACGTGAATTACACAGATGCCCCACATATAGGTGAACCAAAGGTTGTTGACTGCGCTAGCCAAGCGATGGCATAGTGAGCACAATGCCTTTCATTTGCCTACTAGAGAGGAAATGATCATGTTGGAGGATGTATATCGTATCCTTTGAGTTCTATGCTATGGTGATCCACTAAGTTTTACATTTGATTTCTCTTTTACATTTTTAGGTTTTGATATTGATGTGAGGTCTACTAATGCAAGGTTGGGTTATATGTCACAAGTATATTATGATTAGACCTTGATAGAAGGGAGAACAATGATGCATGAGATGTTCTATGATGTCACCATTTTAGACCACCATCTAAGTTTGGAGTGACTCATTGGTCAGTATGGTGAGGATTACCTACTACCATGTTTATTATGTTCACTAGCTGCTTAGGCTTTTGTGATTCATAGGAGCTAGAAGGGCTTCCCACTAGGATGGGGTAGGCTAGTGGCAGATCTGATTGCATGACCTCGTAGGATGGCATGGGGACCAACCATACTTGTAGATATGTATCATGAGCTACATGAGGTGTTATACCATGGGGGTCACTCTTGGGCATGTGAAGTAGTGTTGAATCAGATATGGGCATGGTATCACATTACTATTATCTAACCATGGATTCAACCATGAGAGCATAGCCAACCCTACATCTTCAGATATACAAGGTTTGTACCATAGACCCATAGCAAAAATATCACATATTATTGACAGATTCTAGATGAGCTAACATCCTTTGTGTGGTGACCATATCGAGAGTACTATAGATGGTCTAACTCTTGGGAGTTGGACTATATGTAGTACAATAGACCACTGGTGGGTAGACATTCAGAGATAGTGGAGACTTCGTGATTAATCGAGTATGGTGATAGTTTGCAGAGCCGTAGGTGGTCTCAGTAGAGATGAAAATTTATGCTTGGTTCCATATAGATGAGGCACAAGGTTGGTTTCCCATCTTGGATTATCAGACAACCATCCAAGAGATAACAACTTTGGTACAAACAACTTGGGATTATCATCCAAATGTAGAAGATGTAGGGGCAGACCCAACATACTTGTATGAGATGTAGAGGCATCCGTTCCCTTGGTTCACATAGCCAAATGCTCTACCTATAGAAGTAGGACATGGAGGAGGTGGAGGAGATGATGGCTATGGTAGAGGCATATGGGGGATATGGATGGAGTTCAAGAGTAGTTCCCAATTGGGGAGGAGACAGATGTTGGCGTAGGCCACGAGGGAGGAGGAGGTGGAGGAGGAGGAGGAGAACATAGTACGATGATAGAGAGCGGCATAGGTGGGGGCACATGTAGATCATCCAACCAAGGGGATGATGAATGTGATGCTAGGATCTAAACCCTAGAGGAAGAGCTATAGGCAGCTCGAGTGACCATTGTTGTGTGGGACCAATAGCTAGTGGATACACAGGTAGGGGCTAACATATGAGAGCGATCTCTTAGAGATGATTTAAGAAAGGCCCCAACAAGAGATGGAGTGGAAGATAGCCAAGTCAACCTATTATCATGAGGTATATATTGTTGTAGTCCCTGTGGACTGATAGGCACCTATGTACTCAAAGAGGGCTGGTAGATCAAAGGGTGTAGTACAAACACTAGATAAGAGACAAGCTCCTCTACCAAGGCCACCACTAGCTATTGAGGGTGGGAATTGTTCTTAGGCCTAGGCTGATGATTTTGACAGTTTTTTTAAATTGTACTTCATGTATTTTGAGATGAGTAACCAAATTTTGGATCTCACATTTGTATATGTATTGTGACACATTGATATATATAAGATACTAGATTTGATCGACAGATTATGTGTTCTTATCTCATTTTGATGGATGTTTCAACATTTTAAGTTTTCATGTGATGTTTTAATTTCTTGCTCATGTATATGTTGCTCATGTTAATGTGTTCATGGATCTATATCATTTAGCTCTCATGTGTATGATATAGACTTATGTTCTTGAAACATGTAACACTTGGATAGATCAAATGTGATTTTTTTAGATTAACCTCTTGTGATGACATGATAGCAAAGAGGTGAAGTGAAAGTTCAAGAAGATGAAAAGACATGATCAAGAAGAAAGAAAAGAAAGAGATGAAAGTAATTAGCTGATATGTTCATGAAAAGATGAAGAGAGAGCTCTCCCCATATGTAGAAATGCAAGACTAAGCTAGAGAATGAACCTATAATGCAAGCTAAAATGCAAAGTGGTTTACCAGCAAGAAACACATAACATTTAGACTCTTATTTCATCATTGAACATTTATTAGGGACATCATGAGATCATACAACCATCAACAGTATAACTATGAGGATATGAATATGATCAATATCAGATGGGAATGTGGAAATCCAGTCTAAGCATCAAAGACATGTAAGTCAAGATGGCTACATGATTAGATTCCCTAGGTTTGATATAGCAAGATTACACTTGTATCAAGGCATAAGTGCCAGGATAATCCTTGAGTGCAGTCTTGCAAAAAAAGTCAAGATGATAAATTTGTGAGGCATATGGTCGAATAGGACAAGCATGAATGCTTTAAACATTGTAGAAAAATAAAGTATAGCCACAAGTATAAAGAAAGAAAACATGCCCCATGCCCCTAGTTTTCTAGTCCATGATATCCCTGAAAGACTATTAGGGAGGGAACACAACAAATAAATTTTCATAGACAACACACAAAGTAGATAAAGTTCATCATAGCTTAGTCGTTTAAATGTTTAAGTCATTGTGTGTAAGTCACTTGGCCACTTCTTCAATACTTGATTTTGATAATGAGAAGTATCACAACATCAGAGACTGTAGGTAGACAATCTGAAAAGTGTTAAGAAACCCTTGATGTCAAGTTAGGGGGTAGTGTTGAAAACCATTATTTTTGTTAGTTTCCAAAGAAACCCTAATGCACAAGGAGACCTTAATAGGCTAGGCAATTGTACCCCTGAGATGAGGACAAAGAACAATTCCAAGCTAGGAAAATGTGTTGTAGAGTGGGTGATTGCGACTAATAGACATAGGTGCAAGGATATCAAGTAGCGCATGTTTCTAGGTTTTCACCACTTGGTAAATTTTTTTAGGACTATTTTCAAAATTTTCATACTTTTGAATCTTTTAGATTTTTTTGGTGATACATCAAAGCGCCTATTGCTAGGTTTTCACTAAGATGATCATTTTTTCAAGACATTTTCTAATTTTAAGAATTTTTTAAGGATCAATAAGTATGTGCGAAAGAACTAAGCAATGAGCTTCTAAGCATATAACTTCTTTAGATGCAGGACATTGATAGGCTCTGCTAGTTGTTCCCCTTACAGAGTAGAAAGCTAATAAGCACCAGACCCAAATGCTGTTGTGATAATGTATGGGTCCAACCAGTTAGGTTCAAACTTTCCTTTCTGTTCTTGGTTTTGTTGATTTTTAGGGTTTTCTCTAAGCACAAGTTCACCCACTTGAAACTCATGAGGATGAACCTTCTTGTTATACTGAGTAGACATGTGCTTCTGATAAGCCCTCATGTGATCAAAAGTAACCTTGTGAAGTTCATCAAGAGTTTCTAGTTCCTATAATACATAGCCCTATGGTCTTCATTGGTTACCAACCTATTTAAGGAGACTCGCAATGAGGGGATCTCTACCTCTAAGGGGAGGACAACCTCAAAAACATAGACTAAAGAAAAAGGCATGGCCCCAGTAGGAGTATAGATGGTAGTTCTGTAGGCCCAAAGTGCTAGATTTATCTATAAGTGCTAGTCCTTCCAAGATTTGTGAACCGTTCGGTGCAAGATTTTCAGCAATTTTTTGTTGGAGGCCTCAACTTGGCCGTTCCCTTGAGGGTAGTAGATGGAGGACCAATGTTGTTTGATTCTAAATTTCTTACACAACTATTTGAGGTTTTTGTTCTTGAATTTTCCTCCACTGACAAGAATAGATTTCCACAATCAGATAAAGTATGAAGATGCATATTCTGGATTCAATTGTGTACCATATTTTTGCATCAACTCCAAAATATTTTTGCATATATTGATGCAAAAATGTGGCACACAATTGAATCTAGAATACACATCTTCATACTTGTCCTGAAGGAATGCCATAATGACAAATGATGTGGTTTAGCATAAAAAGGACAACATTTTTTCTTGTAGCAGTAGATAGTAGCACATCCTCAACCCATTTGGTGAAATACTCAATTGCTGTGATGATGAACTTGTGGCCACTAGATGAACTTGGATGAATTTTGCCTACCAAGTCAAAGGCCCATTGTTGAAATGGCTAATATGTCACAGAGAGAATCAACACACGACCAAGAGCATGAATCAAATTACCATGAAATTGGCATTTCTTACATGACTTAACATAATGAACAATGTCAAATTTCATGGTTCACAGTAATAACCTACCCTAAGAATTTTTTGAGCAAGTGCAAGGCTATTGGAATGTGCGCCTTTTCAGACTCTTCTACCTCTAAACACCTAAGCAACATTCCATCTAGACTCTTCCTATACAAGTCACTAGAGACCAAAGTGTAATGTGAAGCATTGTGGAAGAGTTGGCATTTTTGGTTGCACGTGAGGGTTTTTGGAATAACTTGATCACACAAGTAAGAGCAGATATACACATAGTGGGAGGAATCATGACCTATAATAGTGCATATCACCTGGCTATCTAAGGAATCATAGGCAGGATGGTGTAGTTCTTCCACCAGGAAATCAAATCGCGATTCATGTTCTTGTAGTTGGAGGATAGATGCTAGTGTAGCCATAGCATTAGTAACCTTGTTTTTGACTCTAGGAATTTGTTGGAATGTCACAAAAGTAAAATAGTTCCTTAGAGTGTTGATCAACTTCTTTTAGGGTATCAAAATGTCATCCTTTGTTTGATATCCATTATTCACTTGATTTATAACAAGTTGGGAATCTCCATAGATGTGCAATTCAATGATTCTCCATTCAAGAGCCATTTTGATCCCAATTTTTAATGCCTCATATTGTGCAAGGGAATAAGAGTTTGTAGTATTTTAGAATTGTATAACCATGAGGTGAAATAAAAAAACACCTGCTGTAGCCCCATTCTATGTATGAGAACTGTCAAAGAACATTTCAAAGTTCTCTCAGTGATGTACATAATTGAGGCATCTGGAAACTCAATTTGTATAGGTGTTGTTTCCTCTAGTGGAAAATCAACCAATTGGTTAGCTATGGCCTACCCCTTGATAGCTTTATGTTCGACATACTGGATGTCAAATTTTGAAAGAATCATCATCCATTTAGCCAGATGATCGCTAAGCATATCTTTGCTCAACAAGTATTTCAAGGGGACAATTTTAGCAATCAAGTGAATTGTATGCACCACCATGTAATGTTTGAGTTTTTTAGAGGCAAAGACCACTACTAGGAAAGCTTTCTCAATACTATTGTAGTTTATTTTGTAAGCCACCCAAGTTTGACTGATGTAATATATAACACATTCTTTACCAGTCTCATCATTTTGTGCTAATAATGCTCCTAGAGAAGAAGTTGTAGTTGAGATGTACAAAATCAAAGGTTTTCCTAGAATGGGTGGCATTAAAACTGGAGGTTTAGCCAAGTACCCTTTGATTTGGTCTAGACTTTGTTGACAATCTTCATTCCATATATTAGTAGAGCCTTTATGCAAATTCTTGTTAAAAGATTGCGCTTTATCAGCCAACTGAGAAATGAATCTTCTAATGGATTGTAGATGTCCTTGTAGACTTCTAAGTAGACTGATATTTCTTGGAGGAGGCATTTCCATGATAGCTTGGACTTTTTAAGGATTGACCTCACTGCCTTTTTTTGATATAATGTAGCCTAGAAATTTTCTAGATGTGACACCAAAGGCACACTTTTTTGGGTTTAGCCTAAGTTGAAGTTGTTCCATACAGTTTAATATTAGACTAAGGTCTTCAAGATGTGTGTCTCATTTTCTAAATTTAGCCAGTGCGTCATCAACATAGTCTTCCATATTTTTATGCATCATATCATGGAAGATGCTGGTCATTTCTCTTTGATAGGTAGCACCAACATTTTTGAGCCCAAAGGGCATGACATTCCAGTAGAAGGTGCCCTAGGCACATGTAAAGGCTATTTTTTCTTGATCAGCTGGAGCAATCTTAATTTGGTTATACCTGAAAAATCCATCCACAAGGGAGTATATTTCATAACCTATTGTCATGTCCACTATCATGTCTATGTTTGGTAGTGGAAAGTCATCCGTAGAGAATGCTTTGTTTACATCTCTGAAATCAATATAGACTCAAATGAATTTATCATGTTTAGGAATAGGTACAATGTTTGAAATCCACTCTACATAATCAATAGCTCTGATAAAGTTTTCTCTTAGGAGTTTTTCCAACTCTTCTTTGACCAAGAGGGCTACATGTGGATGCATATTTCTCAATTTTTGTCTAATAGGTTTTACACCAAGAGAGATAGATAAATGATGCATGATAAGATCTATGTCAAGTCCTAGAATATTTGAGTATGTCCATGCAAAATTGATCTTCTTGTCTTGAAATAATTTGGAAAAACTCTCTTTTTCTTTAGTTGACAATGATTGAGCTACATGGATAATTTTAGGAGATTCCTCTATCTCCAATTTGATAGGTTGTGTAGGTTTGATGAAAATCGAAGATCTATCCTGAAAAATAGCTTGGTAGACTATCAAGTAACTCATCTATAGGTAGCTCAAGAAGGTTTTCACCGTTGGATATGTCTTTGCTTTTACTTTTTTTTAAAGGTTTAGATACCACCACAATGTGGTTTTTTCCATATGACCACTTATTTTTTCTTATAATTTTATGATTGAGGTACTTGAAATTTGATTCTGTCATGTCAAACATGGGTTTTCTGGTGGAAGAAGTGATGGGTTCAATGATATTTAGGTAGAAAGAGATCTTATAGTCATTCTAAAAAGACAATATTTCAAGTCTTTGATGTTGAACTAGCCAATCTATCAAATTAGGGTGAGTCAAGGAGAGTGATGTGGAAGCTTCAAGGTTATTGATATGAAAAGAGTCATCTCTAGTGACATGCAAAGTCGAGCCTATAGTGAAAGTTGCAAAGGAATCTAGATTAGGAATAGACCTAGAGTGACCAGTGTGATCTACTAAAGCAAGTTGCAAGCCAAAATAATTTGAACCTATACTAGACTCTTCAACTACATTCAGTTGAGTTGCATAGGTGTGAATGATATCTACCCCTAATTCACAAGATGCATTTGACAGGCTTTCCCATTCATACTCATGATAGTCTATACTCTGATCTCTAGCAATTAAGCAAGTAGTATTTTGTCTAATCCATCCTCTATTTAGATCTTCATGGTCAAATTTAGCTTGTTCATACTATTGAGAAGTGGAAGCTTCAACACCAATGTGGGTAGTTAGTGTTTCTTCTCCCCAAATGAGAGAGGTGAGAGGCATAAAATCCTTATTTTGCAAAGTAGCAACAAAAAAAGGGAGCATCATCCTATAATTCACTAGACATGGGTGCTATTTTTTCAAATGTTGGTATGTCATCTTCTAGCCCAAAACCTAGGCCAACAATATCTCAAGTGTCACAACCTTGAGTATGACTTAAAGGTTTGACTAGACCATTTTTGTTACTAGTTAAGGACCCATGGTCTTGATAACCCATGTTTGCAATAATTTTACAGCCTTTTCCATAAAATTTAGGAGAGATGGGAGTAGTAATCATGATTTCCTCTTCATTTTCCTCTTCCCTATATATCTAATCTTTGATTTCTTATTCTTCTTTTTTTGCTTCTAGGGGAATTGAGGATTGCAAAAAGGTGCCAAAAAGAGTCATTGCAAAAGCTAAAAGTTTCTTGTTGGCAAAAGGTTTCCCATAAGACCAAGGGGAACCAAGTAAAGTAGCAATAGAGTCTAGAGTGTACTCGCCCATGTCTAGGCTCATCATTTTTAGTTTCTATTCACACTCTATAAAGGACAATGTTAGCTCATGAGAAGAGAAATTATGTAGAACAATGTTTTTGTAGCAAATAACATATTAATAGACATTGAGTTGTCACTAGGGGCAACTATCTCAGTATCATTAAAAGGGAACTCGATATATTGATGATACGTGGAAGGTACTGCTTGCATGTCATGAATCCATGATTGTCCCAACAACAGATTGTATGCAAGTGGTGTGTCTAGGGCTTGGAACACAACATCTTTCTTAATTGGACCAACTCTGATGGGAAGCACAACTATACCTTTGGAAGGTCTTTTGACCTCATCATAGGCTTTTATAGTGATCTTGCGCCTAGGGTGAAACAAAAATTTAGACAGGATCACATTGAATGAGATGATGTGGGTAAAAGCACAAACCCGTGTCACCCTTTTGTAAAGGAAAAGGCTAACAAAAGTATAACTGTTCACCTTCAATGACATAAAACTGTTGTTATTATTTAGAATTTGAAAATGAAGCAAACTAATGAAATGTGTAGAAATGGATGAAGTATACGATTATAATTTTTAATAATTATTTGGAATAAAAATTGATATATTTTCCCAATTCTTATAGATAATTTTTTAGTTGTTGAAAAATGCAAAAAAATTAGGGGTTTAGTTCCCACCACAAAACTATATGAAAATAAACTTATTTCCATTTGAACGTAGAGTATGTTATAGATAACATATATACCTAGAACAATCCAAAATAAAAATTGATAGATTTATATTTTCTCTTTTTATAATAATTCAAATTTAAACTCACATGAAATTGATAGTTTTTACCTCCCACCACATTTAAAAAAAAAAAATCTATTCTAACCAAAAGAAAAATTGTACATTCTAAAGAGGACTCTCTGCTCTAGAATGCCATAATTTTTTTTTTTTTGATATTATTTAATATTTTTTTTCTTTCTCAAAATCAACATATTTTCAAGTGTTAAAATACATGCTTGTATAATTTTTTTTATTTCAATATAATATATCTTATTAAAACACTATAAATTCCATATGATAGTATTCTTGACTTTGAACTCTATAAAATGTTGTTTATATGTTACTAAAAAACTATCATTAAAAATAGTAAGAGTTATTGAAACATCATTTTTCTGAAATAATTTTGTTTCTTTAGTAATTGGATACAAACTAGTATGAAACATTAATTTAATAGACATTTCCAATTGGAAAAGTGTGAGACCATATATAACTTATCTAGAATGAATTTATCTAGATCATATGTTTGAGATTTTGATTTTTTTTTGATAGAAATACTCAAATTCAATCATTCTGATAAGTCAGCCTGAAAAGTGACACAACTTTTTACTTTTTCCCATGTTCAACCTTGCACCATTGTCTATCAGGAATTGACGAACATGAGTACAAAAGATTTGGACTTCAACATGGAGGGAAAGGTTGTGGGGATGATTGAGAGCTCTGTCATCTTCTTCAGAAAAGGCGAGGTAGTGAGGTGAAGAGATATGGTTCACCATAGCTTGGAATCATTTTGCATCAATATCCATGGGAACATTGGCAGAATGTAAAGCTTTTTCAAGGACGTCCTTGTGCAAAGGGGATAATTCTAATAACTCAAAGATGGAAATTTGAGCTAGGGTACATTGCAGTTGGTTGACAAGGTCATAATTTGAGATTGCTAAGGTAGTTGTTTGTTTGGATGATGATGCATTCTTAGGATCATAAACAAATTTTAGAATGACTTTAATTGCCCCCTAGTGACAACATTAAGTGGTTTAGTCTGTGAAGAGGATGATTTGGCCACTCAAAGTACCACCTTAGGTATAGCATTGTTATGGTGTTGGGGAGCATTTCATGTTTTGAGGACAACTTTGGGTCTTTCATCCTCAACATCATAGTTGGGTTGATTGTCAAATTTAGAATTCATCATGCAAAGATACTCAATAGGTTCAATCATGTTGATAATGTTATCCATGCTAGCATAGGCATAGTTGATCTTGGCATCATGATTCTTCTTAGAAGCCTTGGAAGTTTCAACTTTCTCATAGTTGGGCAAGGTTGTTTGAAATATTTATGGTTAGAATTTTTAACAAGACCATCTGTGAAAACTATACCAGCCTCTATGAGATCTTGAATAACATCTTTGAGTTTAAAACAATGTTTAGTGTTATGACCTTTTCTTCTGTGATAACTACAAATATGATCCTCTCACCACCAATAAGGTCAAACGGGTGGGTCATAGGGGTAGGAATTGTATAGTAATGTTACTAGTTTATTTGTAATCAAGGTCTTTAAAATCACTTTGTAAGGTTCACCCATCGGTGTATAAACAAGGTGTTTCTTAGTAAACTTGGTGTTCTTGTCATATGTTTGTGGTTTCAAACCTTCTTGTTGTTTTCTAGCATAGATGGCATTGGAAAGACTAAATGCATGTTCCTTGGTTTTAGGAGCATCCACTACTCCATCGTTGATGACATACTTGTTCTTATTCCAAGGTTTGCCCTTGTCTTTGCCATTTTTATTTTTATTTTTGTCTTTGTTCACAACAATGTCACCCTTCGTTGTAGCAACATCCTCAATGCAATTTGCACTCTCAACCATAGTGTTGAAGGATGTGAACACATGTTTCTTAAGTCAAAGTATAGCTCTAGTACAAGTGTATTAACAAAAATGTTGATTTTCTCAACTTCATAAACTTGTCGAGGGTACCTAGAGTATAGGGATCTCCATCTTTGAAGGTATGTTGCAAAAAGTTCTCCTTATTTTTCTTTGATTTGGAACAAGTCCAACACTATTATGAGATGTTGAATGTTATAAGAGTATTATTGGATAGAGTTTTGTGCAAGCTTGTCAAATATTTTGAGAGGGGGAGTCAATATTGTGAACCACTCCATAGCTTGTTATCTTAGAATCCTAAGAAATAAATGCATAATATAAGAGTCTTCATGCATGAAATCCATGCTAATAGCATAGAAATGCCTCACACAATCATGAGGGTCACCATTTCCATTGTATTTGTCATACTTAGGAATCTCTATATCCTTAAGAAATAGAGGCATGTATAAACTCCTATCAAATGGAAGAGCACATATTGAATAAACAAATGAAGTTTTAGGTGGCTCTTTGGAAGTTTGTAATTGTGAAAGTTGTTTCCTCAATTCTTGCATTTCTTCTCTCGAGATCTCATCTTCGGCGGGCTCTCATTTTTTGATTATTCATTGTACATCAAAATCTTGGGGGAGTTTCCATCCTTTCATTGTCATATACTAAAAAATTGGTCCCCATTTTTCTCTAAAGCTTTTAGCATTAGTTTTTGAGCGAGCTCGTCAGGTACAAATCTTACAACATCTTCACTAGTGATCTCATCATAACTTTGGTGATGTGATTGTGATTGTTTGGATGGTGATTGGCGTGCTCATGCATTGACTCTAAGAGTCCTTGGAGGTGTGTGATTGTCATTATTACCATTGATGGGAATGTGTTCAAAAGGATTACAATAATAGTCTCTTCTAATTTCCTCATTGTGTATACAAGGCTTAGGCTTAGCTTGTTGATCCTCTCTTTCTATAGCACATATCTTCTCTAAGTATTTCATTTTCATGTGCTTTCTCTTCTAAGCAATGTTTGATTTCATCAGGATGCATGTTGGTCAAAGTGTTTTCACTTGTGGGTGTATCAAAGGGTGTTCCAAATGGGTTCTCCAAAATATAAAGTAGATTGTGCTAGATGTTGGCTATCTATATTTGACTAGAATCAATATCTTCCATATGAGGTTGTCTATGAGGGCGCCTAGGTGAAGTCTCTAACTATGTGAAAATGAAAGGGGAATGACTACAGTTACCAACTTGAAATATAGTTGTAATCAACATGTAAGGATACATCTTTTCTTAATAGGACAAGAAAAGTGTTTTATATTTGAAGCTCTTATAATTAAGAATAATCACTTGACAAAGTAGAATAGATGGCTTGTCAAAAGTGCTCAAGAATTTACAACACTAGAAACTTGAGCCGAGTGAGCAAGAAAGAAGCTCAATAGCGAACAACTAGCATAGAATGGTAACCATATTTTGACAAGTGATCATCAATGATGTTTTGAAACTTACATCTGATGGACTAGACTCATCTTTTCAACTTGGGACAACACTTAGCATACAAATTTGAGATCAAATGCAGGAAGGGATGAGTTTACAAGACCCTAGAATAGTTAAAACATACTGCAAACTCAGTTTTTGAAGGACAAAGAACTAGATGATATTTCTCTAGAAACTAGGCGATAATGAGACATCAGATTATATCCTACAACAAAGTTTATAATTCTAGGGTGACACTTTCCTCTTGGATGAGAGTTCACCTAAGGTAGGGTGAAAATTTCAGTATAGCAGTGCGATAGAACTTAAGATAGAAGGGCAACACAATTTTTGAAGAAAATTGTCATGCAATATTTCTCTAGAGAGTGTGCAATAAAGTGCTAGTTTTGTGTAAAAAAGAGAGTTTTGACTCCAAATTATTATGCTTTAGTTTGTCAGTTAGATAATTTTTAGACCAGACAACTTCAAATTTTAGTTTGTGTTGAATAACAACAAGGTTTGTAAATAGTAGGAGTTTTTACATATCTCAAACAATTGAACAAGGGTTAAAACAACCTTGCCAATATGCATTTGTGATATTAGAACAACCTTCCTACCAATTTTATGAAGATGTTCAATTTTATAAGATTGTTTAAATAGGTCAATACAGTCAAAAACATTAGCCAAGAAATCTACCTTAGAGTCACAGTTCATTACTCAACAACTTGGCCTACGCTAAGTGCTCCTTCGCCTCACACCAAGTGGCTGCCCACAAGAGATATTGGATTTTTCATGGAAGTGCCATAATCACAACCAAGGGAACATAGATGGTGAGTGTAAAATCTTGGGGTGATCTTGGTAATCCACTAGGACCGATCCTTGCATCAAGAAGTTGAGCGGCAAAATAGGGTAGCTACTAACTTAGAGTGTTTAGGAAGGGATTATGTTCATAATGTTCCTCTTTGCACCCAATTATGGGATAGCCCACCTTGTGGTGGGTAACAAACCTCACAACCATAAGAACACCTTAAGCATTATTGCTTAGCATTTTTCTCATGGTCCCAATCCCACAAGTAATCACGCTAAGTGAAGACAAACAATACGTCTTCCAATATTTTGTGTCCTTAATAGCCTTGAGTTTATAGTGTGTTGGAATAGTTGGGTTCACTTTTCCCCACTTCGGTCATTCCTCTTGGTTTCCCAAGAGTAGGCCTTCTAAAGGATTCTAATTACCACAAATTGGATCCAGTTTCAAGATTCAAAATTTTTGATTCATAGCAAGGGTGAAGAGCATAATCTCCTATCTTGATTGTTTCCCCCAAACACTCCAAGAAAATTAAATTATCCTCTTGCTTTCAAAATCCAAAGGTATGTCAAGATTTATGATTCACCACAAGGGTGAAGAGCATACTCTCCTATCATCAAAGGACCCCAATCACAAGTTTAACGTGCCTACAAAATGGAACAACTAGTAGTATTGCCGCACATGGAATAAAAGGAAAAAAAAGAAAGTTTGGTTTTTATGCTTTGGGCAGTCCTGCAAACAAGTGTTAGTAGCCCTTGCACATTTAAAGCTTTGACATGCATTCTTTTCAAAGTATTATGCAAGCATCTCAAGAAAAAAACCTACAAACATAATTGTTTCCTACACAAGTTAGTCTGAAAATAACTTGAAATCTGCAAATAGTCTACTGTCAAACAATCACAAACTTGTAAATTCTAGTAAACAGAAAGTAACAACCAAAAAACTAACCACACAAATCAATCAAAAATAAAATTCAAGCTAAGTGATAGTTTATATTGGAAGTTTGTCGTACAATACTTCACAGTATATTAGTGCGACAAAATTTCCTCGTGGAATATTTCTACCTAAGTTAGGTGATAGAATTTTGTATACTGTAGTGATATAGTTTAGTATTGTGCGATAATTTTATGGGAAAAATGTCACACTATAGTACTAAAAAACATTGCACAATACTAGAAAAATATTGCTCAAACTATATGACTATAAAAAAAGAAAATTTGTGGATAGAATGTAGAAAATGCGAAAATACAACAAGATTAAGAGAAAAACTAAGACGTTCTACCCCACAGTGGGTGCCAAAAATGTCCACTATATTTGTGTCACACTCCAAACCCTTCTATCCAAGTGATTCCATGAGTTCAAAATGCTTGGATGTTGGCTTAGAGCCCTCTATCCATGGAATGAAAGGATGCTTAAGGTAACATGCAATGGGCTCTCAGCTAAGCTTAGAAGTGCATTCCTTGCTAGTAAACCATGCAATGGGAGGTTCCAAAGATGAGATGAAAGAATGCAAATCTCCACAAGGAGTTCCTCAATGTTGCAATGAAAACATAGATTAAACTATATGAATATGAAAAATGTAGCTATGTTAACAAGAATGAGATTGTTACAAACCAAGCTAACTACTATGTGATTTAAGCTATTGCAAGAAACTAAGCTACTATGCAATATGATTCTAAGCTAGCATGTGATGTATGAGAGAATGATATGAGAATTAGAAAGACTCCATGATATCTCTTCAAGAATTTGAATGATAAACTTGTAACATAACAATACTCAAGAGTGTGGATCCTTTGTTGGGGAAAGTTCTCTCTCTTTTAAAGTTGTATAGATGGTAGAGATCAAGGTCAATATGGTGGAAGATCAAGGGTGGAGTTTGAAAATAGGAGTGATGCATGTGCATAAGCAAGTCAACCAATAAAATAGAAGTTGACTTCCCATATAAGAGAAAAGTCACAAATCCTTTTCTTTTAATTTGCAAAATAGAATAAAGGACTTTATGTGTGCACTTTAAGTGGGTTAGAAGAATGGGATTTTTTATTTAATTAAAAGGGAACATTTTATTTTAATCAAATAGTGGACTTAGGATAACATATTCAAACAATAGGTTATAATCAGATTAATTGATTTTTAGCAATTTGGTCTAGGTAAATGATTAATTAATTTAACCAAAATGCTAAGAAGGGGAATAATAGTCTAGATGACCATTTTTAGGTGATTACAATTCACAAGGTAGGATTGGTCAGCCATTACAATGAATAAGTTATCCTATATAGGTCAAGTAATGTAATGAAGATTAGTACATATTTCAGTTAGTGCTGAGCAGTAGTTACTATCAAGTAAGTCAGAGGTTGGCAAGTAAACTGGTATTAGTTGAGTTGGTGAGGAGATAGTATATTTGTTGAGTGATACATATACCAAGTATAATAGAGACCAAATATTACAATGTATGTTGAGTAGAGTGGAAGCTGCATGACAACATATAGAATAAACATGACTAAGTATTAGTAAGACACTAGTGCCGAGTAAGATAGTTTGACATATTTGTTTTGAATGACACAAAATCTTATGTAAACCATATTTTTTTGAGTTTGAGATGTATTTGTATGATTGAGAAGTTTGTTATGGAGATAATTATGCACTTAATTACATATCATTAATCCCTTTGTGAGGAGATTAACCAATCAAAAATTTGGAACGAAAAATGGGTAAAAATAATGAATCTAGATTATTGATCAAGATCTGGAAGCTTCTAAGGAAATTGTTTAAGGATGATCTACAGATAGGAAAACATTGTTGAGAGTTTAAGGATTGGATGCATGTGAAGTTGAAGGTCAATTAGGCAGAATGATCGAGTAGTGTAGAGAATAATTAAGAGCAGAGTCATTGAAGATTAACCAAAGAGAGGTGATAATATATTGGAAGAGAGGATCAATTATCACAATTCAAGTAGAAACTAAAGGATCATGTACTTATACATTATAACATGTGTTTTAGGGTAAATATCTTAACAGAGTGCTCCTAACATGCCTATGCAAATCTCTTAATAGATTGCTCACTTAATTGTGTAGCTGAAATCCTTTAATCAAGGTAGACTAAATAAGTCTTGTAAGATCTTAATAGGGAATACCCCTCATAGGGTAGATCATCAGAAGTGGTCAAACATTGTAGCCCTAATAGACACACTTTATTGCTGCAGTAGTGAAGATTTCATGTGTGTCATCTCCATCGTAGTTTTACCTTCATCTTGGAGGGTTTCTTCATTACCAAATCTTTGTATAAATTTCTTTATGTGTTTGTGATTTTATTCATTCGATAAGATACTACATCTAATATTATATTATAGTGAATGTTTTATTACAAGATTAAATTTAGATAAAGGTTAGTGGTGAAATTATCAAATATGGTTCATGTTTAAATTGTTAAAGTTTTATAGATATTGATTCACCTCACTCCTCTTAGTATATTACTTTCCCATTAGATTTCCAATAATCAATATAAGAGAAAACATTCTCTTACAAAAAGTCTTACTACTTGAGAGTCAAGATCTTGGAGATGGAAGCCTAGAAGTTGGGAAAGGTGATTGAGAATCAAAAGATTAATTTGCAGCTTGCATTGGTGCAAGTCAAGACTCCTAAAGAGCAACTAAAGAAATCCTTGAAGACAAGAAAGGAGATGGAAATTCAATAAATTGACACATGATACATAGAAGAGAGTATTGAAGACATCTATTATGAAGGTAGATCTAATCAGAGTGATGCAACAATAGCATATCTACTTGAGAAGAACCTAAAGTTGAACGAAGAAATCAGAATACTAAAGAGTGACAATGAAATACAAACTATGAGAATGTGTCAAATTATGGAGCCAAAGAAAAAGGTTGGAGATGACAAAGCTATGGTAGAAGAAGACAAGGGGTAGATGACTACAAGATTGGATGAAAAGATCACCGAGGTACAAAATTTGGCACACAATCAATTTGACATGGTAAATTAGTTATTGTATGCTAATCAAGAGAATATTAGAGAGGAGTGAGAAATTATGAGTTTGAAATATGAGAATGAAAAATTGAAGAATGAGTTGAAAATTAAAAATAAATTCATTGAAAGGATGTACAAACCTAAAGATTCCATAAAGATTCTTGATGAGAAGATGTAAGCACATAGAAGACCACATGATACTACTAGTTGAGGCTATATCAAGTACATATCATCAATCGAGCAAGGAGTGTCATCTAAGCATGGAGAAAAAAGGAATGAAGATCAAGAAGCCTACATGTTATCATTGTAGAAAACTAGGCCACATGACAAATATTTTTAGGAGCAAGTTTGGTAAGTCAAATCCTAAGCCCAAATTCAATGGTCATTTTTTTAATTGCAACAAACAAGGACATCAATCACATGAGTGTAGATGTAAGGCCAATAAGAGACTAGTTACTTATAGATTTGAAGGTTACTATTATACATGTCAGAAGTATATTCATAGGGCACAATATTTCAGATTTAATGCAAAATAGAACTGGACACTTTAGAATTAAGGAAATGCACCTAGGCAAGGTAACAAAATAAATTTGGATTACAATAAATGGTACAATTTTTATTTATGTGAGTATGTAAACATTACAAATTTTTTTATTTAAGGACACATTTAAGAGGAAATTCTAAGAGTTGGAAGAATGGAGGTATGATATGTTATATTATCATAAGATTGGTTACTTGAGTAGAAATTGTATGAACCAAGCACCAATATTCAAAAATGATCAAGACAGAGGTAAAGAAATAGTTGGAGATGAGAAAGTGAGAATCTAGATGAATCAAACCTAGAGGAAGAAATCAAAAGGAAGAAACAGTGCAACAAAGGATGTGGAGATCACCCAACCTAATGGATCAGGTGATCCCAATAACACAAACTAAGTAAGGAGATATGTATGGAATTAATTTAAAATTGCTAAGTCATACACTATATTCTAAGTTTATATACATTGAATTCCATATCAACACATTAATGGATGCACAAGAAAAAATTGAAGTTTGAATTGAGTAATATATGTTGGTGCTGAGTTGAGCTGTTAGTGTCGACCGAGTGTTAGTAATGATGCTTTGAAGTGTTAAGCGACCAAGTTGAAATGGTAATTATGAATGAGTTGATGGAAAGTGGAAATGTGATAATTGAGTTATCATGTGTTGGCTAAGACAACTGTATCTCACCCACTATTTGTACGAAACATTAATAAGGCCCTGAAATCAAAAGTTTGAGGTATATATCAAGTTTTTTAATTTATTTTGAGCACACAACATTTAATTTTATAGAGAGCATAGTGAGTTCAAGCATTTGGAGTTCTTCTAGAAGAGATTGCAAGAGATTCAAACTATGTCATCGATAATTATTGTTAGTTGTGAAGTAGTTGTGTGATTGTCAATTTGTGAAGAAGTTCATGAATAAATCCTAATTTGGAGGAATGACATCAAGCTCATCTAGAACCAAGAAGAATATGGATTTAAAGGTTAGTAATGCCTAGTTAGTGAAGAATGATGTTTGTCCCCCTCCTAAGTATAAGACATATCATGAGATAGCAGTGAAGGGTGATTCCTTTGGTGTCCTGTCATTAGTCCCACCTAGAGTCATAATGCTTCATGATGTTAGGTCATGTTACATTCACAAAGTAGGAGAAGTATGAGATTATGAATTAAGGATTTCATATGAAAAGTTGTATGGATAGGGAGTGTTGAAGGAACAACATAAGAACATTACTAAGAAAGGGTTGACTCGTGCCCTAAATTTCTCAAGAAAATTCAAAGTGGAATGGACTAAAATCATGTTGAGTAGGATTCATGATATGCAACTATGGATGGAAAGTGAACTAGTGAAGATGAATAAAAATCATCCACCATGTGATTGGTTACCATGTTATAGACAAAAATAAAATAATGTGATGTCAAAGAAAATGATTCATTCAAGAAAATACCATAGCAATATGGAACAAGAGAGGCATGCCAATCTCTATCACTCATGTGGAGATTGAGTTTGGAGTGAGGGTTATAACACACAAGTTTTATCAGTCGAATTGTCACGCCCAAAACACCAACAAGTTTTGATTTAATATTTAAGCACAACTCAAATGCAAATTTTCTTAACATATTTTAAGCTTAAAATTGCATAGCTAAGTATATATATCAACATGTTATCTGATTAATCTAATTTAAACGAATGTGATTACCAATCATAAAAATGTGTAGTAAGGTAACACCATCACATCTGATTTTTAAATTACATATGCAAAACTGAAAACAAAGCTATAAGACTCAATGCAAGCATATTTACTCAAACACCATTTTATTGGCAAACCTGGTTCAAAGGCTCTGCTGGGAAAGAATCAGGAAGAAAACTCGGATTCGTTGCCAATCCAACAAAGTTTGAAATACCATTTTACATAGGATATCAATCCCAAATTTCAACAATATAATTGAATTTTCTTCATGACCCTCATCAAGGGATTCATAACAATTTTTGCAACACATTTCTATGAACCGTGGAGGAAACAAAATCTAATCAGGTGACAACAAGCATGACCAAGAAACAATTCAAACATGAAAATTCATACAAGGTTTTCACAATATGATTCACAATGAATCAACACTAGGGAAAGGTGGATTCTTCCAACAGAATAAGTCAAGCACAACACCAAATTAGATGCCCAATTGGGGCTATTAACCAAGAACTTCCGTTCTTCCATTTAAACATGACATACTCATACGAGGTTTGTGCTGACGAGTAGGGGCCCATAACACCCTAACCTCTCTCCCTCTTCTCATCCTAAGAAGAGACTCTACACTGGTTGGAGTCCAACTAAACAAACCTTTTCCAGAATTGGTCACTTCTGCCCTCTCCAAGGGTGAGTAATACCAAAACACCCATGCAAGAAAAATCTCAAAATTGCAAACATAAACATGAAAGGAAATCATTCAAAATCACATGGTTTTCAAATCTTCCCAACATACCCACAAGCATACAAACATTGAAACAACAACAAGGTAGCATAAGCATGAAACAAACATGAAAACTGAACAAGGGAGATGAGAATTCCTACCTTCACAAAGAGGTAATGGAAAATGAACAAGTTTGAGTAGAGTTTCCCCTTCCTTGCTTCAATCTTCAAAACTCCTCTCTAAATGTAGAGATTGGGTAACAACATCCACTACTCCAAGAAGGGCCTCTAAATAAGCCTCAAACTCAACCACCAAAAATGATCAATAACTTCACCCACCCACCTACAATCTAGAAGCTCCTAACTCAACCCACACTATGGTTAACCACTAAGTGGAGGTGAGGTAAGGCAACTCATGGTAACCACTTGAAATTTTCGTACAAAGGTAAAATGAGACTTTTTGAGTGATCTCAAAAGTCAAAAAAAGGGGCTTAGGGGTTGGAAAAGACCCCCAACCCATACCCATACCCCTTGGGTATAATTATTTCATGTTTTAAAGCATTAGGAATAGGTTTGGAACCAAAAAAAAGCTAGCAAATAATTAGGACCATCTAACAACTCTAAAAAAAGCAGATTGAGCACTAATCTGAATTAGGGTGACTAAACTCAATTAAGAACCAAATTAGCAAAAGATACTAACTTAATCTGACTAAGGTCCATGGGTTACACAGCTTACCCTAACTAGCACGTTGAAGAGCACAAACAATTCACAAGTGTCAAGCGACACTAAAAGAACATAGTTACAAACATTAACATTTACTGATCACAGGAAAATACATACATACATCTCACAATTAAATTACTTGAATTATGAACAACAAGGTTTCAAAAAAATTAGCACATAGGGATTTGTTCTGTTCCTCCGTCGGTTGTCTTGGCTAAAATATCTGCACACTCATTGCACACATCAGTAGTCCCATAAAATTACATGCACATATGTATATACGTATCCGAAATTCACATAAATTGAAACATACATCAATCAGGGTTTCTCTCATTTCTTAACCATTAAAATATCTTAAATCAAAGTATCAATCCTACATTTACTGATTTCATCAACATACATATACATAAAACCTTAAATGACAAATATTAAATATCTGAAAGTAACATCACCCAACATGAGATAATAAAATATGTTCAAGCATCAGATAATGTCTCGACATCTCGAGTCGTGAGTATCAAAATAATAGTAATGTATCACTATGCTACGATGTATCGAGGCGAACTCAGAACATAATGCTTCAATTACTTAACTATTTAATTCATTTCTACTCACATTTAATCATCAAAAATTACGTCATCAATATGACATATAACTTATTCATTAATTCAGATTAAATACGAGAATAATCATCGTTAGGCATGCATGCACCTGATCATCATAACAACACCAATTAAAGAATTTCGAACTATTTGAAGCATAAAACTATCATTAGAATACCAAAAAAAATCAACACCCTTATCATTAGGTGAAAATGCCTCATACCATCATTAGTGAAATTTTAATGTTTTAACAGTCAGGATAATGTAGTAGTTCTCAAATCACTAAATATCTAAAACATGAATAAATCAGCTAATCTTAGTTTCTTTAAGACATTGGCAACATAACACATTACTTCATTTCTGATACAATTTTCCATAACAGTTTTAATAGAGGATTCATAATTAAAAAGTATGCATGAGGAGGGTCCTTACATCCTCCCCCACTAGCCTTTGACTTCCTCTTGGAAGTCGCACAACTAAACTTTTCTTCTTATGCCAGATCTTATAAAAAGAATGATTAATAATTCCCATACATACTCAAGGGAGATCACATATCTGCTTGCTTACCATTACAAAATGTAAAGTTGAATCCAAGACTTAGATATGGTTACTTTTTCCAAGATCAAATACTCCTTAAAACATATAGGTTAGAAAGATACAACATTCATATCTAGTATAACATACTTATAAAGTCTTTAATAATAATAATAAAATAAGATATTCTGAATTTTGACATGTAACAATTGTACAAGACTCACTCAAATACATTTTCATATTAAGCAACTTGTCCCTTTTAGCAAGGTTAACTACTTTCCCTTTAGAGTTTTCACGATGTACTAATACTTGATAGGATACTAAAGGATCCATCACTACATCCACACCTTTTCATTTAGGAATCCATTCGGTTAACTCGTAATCTTAACCAAATTCATGTTGGGTTGAAATTTCATGACTCAACAATCAACAAATAACACTATGCCTATACTCAAAGTCCTAAGAGAGGGTGGGGCACAAATACTTTGACTAATAACCCCAAACCCTAATGTTAAACATTCACTTAATCATCCAGAATCCTTTTGGTAGGCTCATCATATGTCACTTTGCCAATAAAACTTACAAGAAAGTGCCTCAAAATTTAAATTAAACATCAAGGATGAAACATACAACGCAAAAGTCTGAAAATAAAAGAAATAAATAGTGGCCACAATTGTAAAATTTTAAATCAAGAAGTGAAGACATGACCTAGAGGCAAAATAGAATAATCAATAATAAAATTGGCTAAAAAGTCCCACATCACATTGATTGGCAAAAAGGAAAAGAGCACTAAAATACCAATATTTGAAATCAGACAATTAAGGAAATAAATCCAATTACATACAAAATTTACATTACTGACATAATGCAGCCGTACTTGGGTCTTTGAGGAAATGGTAAACCTTAGGTCCTCCAATACATTGCAAGGATCATGAATAGAAATTAGATGGAGGTCTAACGACCATGTCACCCAACTATGATTGATCCCACGTGCTAACTACATACTAATCTTCACTGACATTGCCCTATGATTAAGGTTCCAAGTTCAGATGTTGCCTAAGATGTTATCCCTTTATCACTATACTAGATCAACCTTTAGGAAAATCAAATTATGCATTTAAAGACTAATCCACCAATATACTAATACTTAATTCAGGATAAAATCATAACTTATTTAGAATTAACTAAAAATATTAAATATTTATCATTTAAACTAATCACGACATAACCAACCATTCTCCCAAGCTATCTAGACAACTATAAACCCATTACACATTTAAATCATGATATAGCTATAGAACTAATTAATCATTTCTATTTGTCATTAAATTTATTTACCACATTCACATCAATTTTAAAACATACACTGACTCCCTAAATAGGTTCTCTTAGTCAATTTGAGTTATAACTCTTCGTGATCTACAATCCACCTTTTTGGCTGGAATTTAAAATGTTCAATACCCCAATACAATAATTGTTGCAAAAATTATCTAACAATAACTAGCACCATCATAATAACTCTAATCCCAAAAAAAATTTCAATATCCTAAACCAAAATAAAACTAAGTATTATTTTCAAAATAATAATAATTCTTATCTACTAACATTAATAAGATCTAGTTTAAAATCCAAATCTAAAACCAACATATCTAAATATCTCATATAATTTGACTAAAACAAGGATAATATTATATTTTAAAATTAGACTTATTTAACATTAAAATAATCATTAATATACTTTATTAAAAGAATACTAAACAAAATTATAACTAACTAAAAACACACTAAAATACTAATATTTATCAATAATTAAACTTTACTAACTAACTAAAACATTAATATGAAATAATAATAATAATAAACAACTAACTAATTCTAACATCTAACAATTTATAATTAATCTTTAACTTGCTAAAACTAATTATAATCTATCACTAAAACTTACTAACATAAAAAATTATAAAACAAAAATTATAAACTAGCGATAATATCTTTAACATCAATCTATTGTTGATATGAAAGTAGAAATATACAGTTGCGCTTTCATTCAAATACTTTAAATTTAATTATAAAACAAATCTTTGAAGAGATGTGGGTTGGTTGACATTTCTTTCGCTTACGACAAGACATGATTCATTATCGAAATCTTTAGTCTATCATGCATCCCGCTTCACAAACAAAACATGGTTTGAAAAAAAAAAAGTGAGGACAAAAAGAATTAAATCAACGCTAAGTAGATGCCTACTCTACTGCACGATGGATTCATAAGCAACAAAGATCATGCAGAGGAAGTCAAACACCATCAAATGGTCTAGAAAAGCGCTTAAGATGGGATGGAAGGTGGTCAATTCACTTGGACCCTCAATCCCATAATGGAAAAACAATGGTGCAGGGCTTGTCCACCCCCGCTCTTCTCGCAACCCCCCCCAAACTCAGCACTAAACAAGGTGCTTCTAAATAGGTTTAACCATAGCCAAGGAGGGAAGTACGCCAGGAAGAAGTGGAGGGGGACATTTTAAGAAAAAAGGGCATTTTAAACTTTTAATAAACTTGCACACTTCCACATGTCCCTCCAAACCATCCATCAAGTCACGTGGGTCTCAATGGCATTCACAACCATCGCTGGGTAGAAAAAAATTCGGATGGAGGGAATAATCAAGGGGACGGTTCAACTCTTTTTAAAGCAATTTTGAAACAAAACAAACTTGCCACATCTTGTATGACACATGGGTCTATTTAGTACTGTGAATTTTATGGCTGGAAGAAAACGTATGAAGAAAGGGAAGGATTTAAGTCCCTTGAGAAATCAAAGTCTTAAACAAGACCCCAAAACTACCCTCGCCTGGCGCTATCTTAGGCTGCAAAAAAAAATGCAGCAACAGACCATCCAAGGAGTACACCTGGTAATGATGGGAAAAAAGTTGTGAAACAATTTTTTTTTTAATACAAGCCTGCATTAAATTAAAAATTTGCCCCTCCCATCTCATCCTTCACGTGGCCCAAGTCAACCCGTATTTGTTGGGAAAAATTTGCATGAAGGGAGGATGAAATAAGATTTGAAGTCCCTGTCAAATCAAGGGATGGCTAAGGTCTATCTCAGAAATAAAGACATTGACTTGCATTTAAACTCCATTCCACATTTTTGACTGACGCTTGCCCATGTTGAAAATGCAGCCCAAAGATGTATGCTCAGGATAAGTGGTCAGGGATGAAAATAAAAAATAAAAGATGAGTTTTACACATAATATCAACCTACTCCTCATAAATATGTTCATCAATTTTCCATAAGACTTCTGTTTTTTTAAATTCCCCCCCAACTTCCACTTGCCTGCTATGCCAAGATGAAAGGATAGGAGGGTGACCCTAGCAATGATGTTGAGATAAGGTGAATTTAAGTTTAAAAAGTTTAGTGGTTGGTTTCTAAGGATAGAGTAGGATGTTTAGGATATTTCTTTTAATATAATCAAATAACAAAATTAAAGATATTTAAAGGAATCCAAAGAATATGCTCTGTTCATGTTCAAGGGGATTAAAGTTTCTCCATACAAAATACAACATCCTGTAGATGCTTATTTTGAATTTTTTTTTTTTTTTTTTTTGAAACTTTTCTCTTGTTTCTTTTGAAAGCCTATGTACTTTTTTTTTTTGAGATATCTTATAAAGGTGGATTTATTTTATCTATTTACTATATTATGCTTTCATATCAATTTACAATTTCTATCTAATTATTCCAATATTGAGGGGTTTCTTGAAAAGAAAACTTGTAAAATATACTCTGTTCCAAATGAATAAAAATCTTCCTCATACAAAAAGGCAGTGAGCTTTTTGCTCAAAATATGTAAGATTATCACAAGTTCTATATTTTTTTCTCTGAGGGTGGAATTTTCAAGTTTATTTACATAGCTAAGGGGGATTTTTTTTTTTTTAAAATTTAAATTTGAATTATAACATAGAGTTTGAATGTCTTGCTAATACAATAAAATATGATTATTTCCCTTTGCAATCAAATACAAAAATGCGCGAGGAGGTTTAATTTATGTAGTTTTCAAACGTCCACATTTTACATGGACCCATTATTGCCCAAGTGTTACGAAACCTGGCTCTGATACCAAAATGTCACGACCAAAACACCAGCAAGTTTTGATTTAATATTTAAGCACAACTCAAATGCAAATTTTCTTAACATATTTTAAACTTAAAATTGCATAGCTAAGTATACATATCAACATGTTATCTGATTAATCTAATTTAAATGAATGTGATTACCAATCATAAAAATGTGTAGTAAGGTAACACCATCACATCTGATTTTTAAATTACATATGCAAAACTAAAAACAAAGCTATAAGACTCAATGCAAGCATATTTACTCAAACACCATTTTATTGGCAAACCTAATTCAAAGGCTCAGCCGGGAAAGAATCAAGAAGAAAACCTAGCTTCATTGCCAATCCAACAAAGTTTAAAATACCATTTTACATAGGATATCAATCCCAAATTTCAACAATATAATTGAATTTTCTTCATGACCCTCATCAAGGGATTCATAAAAATTTTTGCAACACATTTCTATGAACCGTGGAGGAAACAAAATCTGATCAGGTGACAACAAGCATGACCAAGAAACAATTCAAACATGCAAATTCATATAAGGTTTTCACAATATGATTCACAATGAATCAACAATAGGGAAAGGTGGATTCTCCCAATAGAAGAAGTCAAGCACAACACCAAATCAGATGCCCAATCGGGGCTATTAACTAAGAACTTCCGTTCTTCTATTTAAACATGCCATACTCATACGAGGTTTGTGCTGACGGGTAGGGGCCCATAACACCCTAACCTCTCTCCCTCTTCTCATCCTGAGAAGAGACTCTACACTGGTTGGAGTCCAACTAAATAGACCTTTCCCAAAATTGGTCACTTCTGCCCTCTCCAAGGGTGAGTAATACCAAAACACCCATGCAAGAAAAATATCAAAATTGCAAACATAAACATGAAAGGAAATCATTCAAAATAACATGGTTTTCAAATCTTCCCAACATACCCACAAACATACAAACATTGAAACAACAACAAGGTAGCATAAGCATGAAACAAACATGAAAACTGAACAAGGGAGATGAGAATTCCTACCTTCACAAAGAGGAAATGGAAAATGAACAAGTTTGAGTAGAGTTTCCCCTTCCTTGCTTCAATCTTCAAAACTCCTCTCTAAATGTAGATATTGGGTAACAACCTCCACTACTCCAAGAAGGGCCTCTAAATAAGCCTCAAACTCAACCACCAAAAATGATCAATAACTTCACCCACCCACCTACAATCTAGAAGCTCCTAACTCAACCCACACTATGGTTAACCACTAAGTGGAGGTGAGGTAAGGCAACTCATGGTAACCACTTGAAATTTTCGCACAAAGGTAAAATGAGACTTTTTGAGTGATCTCAAAAGTCAACAAAAGGGGCTTAGGGGTTGGAAAAGACCCCCAACCCATACCCATACCCCTTGGGCATAATTATTTCATGTTTTAAAGCCTTAGGAATAGGTTTGGAACCAAACAAAAGCTAGGAAATAATTAGGACCATCTAACAACTCTAAAAAAAGCAGATTAAGCACTAATCCGAATTAGGGTGACTAAACTCAATTAAGAACCAAATTAGCAAAAGATTCTAACTTAATCTGACTAAGGTCCATGGATTACATAGCTAACCCTAACTAGCATGCTGAAGAGCACAAACAATTCACAAGTGTCAAGCGACACTAAAAGAACATAGTTACAAACATTAACATTTACTGATCACAGAAAAATACATACATACATCTCACAATTAAATTACTTGAATTATGAACAACAAGGTTTCAAAAAAATTAGCACATAGGGATTAGTTCTGTTCCTTCGTCGGTTGTCTCGGCTAAAATATCTGCACACTCATTGCACACATCAGTAGTCCCATAAAATCACATGCACATATGTATATACGTATCAAAAATTCACATAAATTGAAACATACATCAATCAGGGTTTCTCTCATTTCTTAACCATTAAAATCTCTTAAATCAAAGTATCAATCCTACATTTACTGATTTCATCAACATACATATACATAAAACCTTAAATGACAAATATTAAATATCTGAAAGTAACATCACCCAACATGAGATAATAAAATATGTTCAAGCATCAGATAATGTCTCGACATCTCGAGTCGTGAGTATCAAAATAATAGTAATGTATCACTATGCTACGATGTATCGAGGCGAACTCAGAACATAATGCTTCAATTACTTAACTATTTAATTCATTTCTACTCACATTTAATCATCAGAAATTACGTCATCAATATGACATATAACTTATTCATTAATTTAGATTAAATACGAGAATAATCATCGTTAGGCATGCATACACCTGATCATCATAACAACACCAATTAAAGAATTCCAAACTATTTGAAGCATAAAACTATCATTAGAATACCAAAAAAAATCAACACCCTTATCATTAGGTGAAAATGCCTCATACCATCATTAGTGAAATTTTAATGTTTTAACTGTCGGGATAATGTAGTAGTTCTCAAATCACTAAATATCTAAAACATGAATAAATCAGCTAATCTTAGTTTCTTTAAGACATTGGCAACATAACACATTACTTCATTTTCGATACAATTTCCCATAACAGTTTTAATAGAGGATTCATAATTAAAAAGTACGCACGAGGAGGGTCCTTACATGAACTGACTTGATAATATTCTATGTATCTTAGTGGACTAATATTAGAAGATAGTGAAGAAAAATCATACTTATGATCTTGCTGAGCTATAATGGACTCAATTAGCCTTGAATTTGACAAGCATCTAAAAAGCCAAAATCATAATGTGTAAGTTTGGGTCATTGGCGATGTGTATATTTTTCTATGTTCAAAATTCTTTTCCTACATTTGGAAATGTTGTTTGGGACCAAAGGAGACCTTTCACTCAACAAATTAATGAGTACATTCATCAGTTAGGTGATAATTTTAGTAACATTGTGGATGGATATTTTGAGGAATTTAAGCAGAAAATAAAAAAATGCTCTAGGATTCCAAAATACTTGGTTGATAAGTATTACAAAAAAGTATGTTTTTTGGTTGACACAAATTATACCTTTGTACAAGCAATGATTCCAAGGGTTGCATGGCTAAGACTATTGTTGTATGAAATCAATATAGATGAAGTGTCTATAGAAATTAAAACATTGGTGGCTAAAGATATTGACAAAAATGCAGAGCCTTTTGGTAGGTACAAGGTTGCTAAGATCAAGATTACAATAGACTTGAAGATTGCCAAAATGAACAAGAAAATAAAAAGTATGATTAGGAATTTGGAGAAGACATTAGGTGAAGGTGTAGAGAAGTAGATGCCTTTGAAAATAACATAAGGCAAAGGTAAAGATAAGACCAAAAGTGATAGTGATGATGATGATGATGAGGGTAATGATGAAGAGGAAGAAAAAAATACTGAAGGAAAGGGAAAAAAAATAGTGGCTACCATGCCATAGGCTAAAAGGAAGAAGCAAGTTATAATTCCTGAGTCCTCAGTTAAGAAGAGATTAAAGAAGGTAGTAACTGACCCTACCTTTACATCAACTAGAGTTACAAGGCAACTAACTAGGACATCTACCATTGTAGCTGTATTCAAGCCATGGAGGGGAGTAACTAGGATCATCAAGGCTACTCAAGGAAAAAAATCTTATAAAGAGGAAGATTACTATTGGAGAAGAGGTTGAGCTAAGTAAGCCCATAAAGAACCCCAAAAGAAAAATAGTGATAGATAAAGATGAAAAAGAAGAGGATGCAAATATGATAGAATATGATGACATTAGTCATTATAGAGTTTGTGTACATAAGCCACCAGTATGTGAAAATATTAGAGGTCATGTTGGTTTATTAGGTTTTAAATTTATAAAATTATGAAAAGTTGAGCAAAAATAATAAAGAAAATATTGAAAAGGCTTTAGTTGATATGATGAAAATTTTAAGAATACACCATTAGAGATTGGGAATAGTGTTCCAAATGAGCTATATAATAAGATTGATGAGAAGTGACAATATACACTCATCACTGAGAGACATATTAGAGAAGCCACATTAGCTCAAATAATGCTTGAATTGACTAAGAAGAAAATTGATAAAGAAATAGAGAAGTATAGAAACAAATTTATGCCTAAGACAAGAGAATTCTTGGTGTTCAAGAATAAAATAGAAGATATTGTGTAGAAAAGAGAAATGATTTGGAAGAAGATCTATGGCTTAATGCCTAAGGATGACAAGAAGGATGGTGTTGAATAGAAGGAGCCTAAACAAGTTGAGTTGGATAACCAACAAGACTATTGTAATGACATTGAGAATTTGGAGGAAGCAATATAGAGAAAGATTTAGGGGAGTGAGCAACAAGAAACAATCAATATTGAAGATGAACCTTTAGATAATAAAAAAGATGCAAGTGAATTGGATGAGCAACAACTAAAGGAGGAAAGTCCTATTTAAATGCCTAGACTAGAGCTACTAGTTAATTCAAATCTTGTATTAGCCCTAGATAAATACTATACAAAGCTAGAAACATAGGTATGTGTACAAGTAGTTATCACAACACTAGATACCTCAGTCTTCCCTATATTTACATTTAATCCAAATGTTAGCAAGGATGATGCACAAAATAAGAATTTTGAGCAATAGGGCATGGCAGGTATAGATGTAGGAAGCCCATCTAAGACAGTAAATAAAAATGATGCCACTAAGGGCATTTACATTATAGAAGGTGAAATAGGAGAGAAGGTCCTTAATGATCAAGTATATCAGTCTACCATAGTCAGTGGATACTTGCTTTAGGACCTTAGCCAGAGGGAGAAAAATATGTTGGTAAATTGAGTTCCTCAAGTGAACTTAAAATGGTTGTTGTGAAAGAGAAAGCAGATGTGTCTACACTGCAGAAAAATGTAGAGAGAACTTCAACAAAGAAGAAGACATGAGAACAAAAAATAGATAGGAGATGTGACTTAAGAGCCACACAAGCTAAATCTAGAACTTTAAACCCAAGGTCTAAAATTGACCATAATAAGCCCAAGCACATCGGATTATAAGAGTAAGAAGGTGAAGAAGGTAAGAGACTCATCCTAGGCCAAGAGAGGTAAACTTGTTACCTTAGATGAGGATATTTTTATACCTAACTGGCATAGAACAAATTTGAGTGAGGAGAAAATGAGGATTTAAAGTGAATTATATGCTATGAAGGCTAATGAATCTGAAATGAGAAGAGAAAATTAAAAAAAAAGTTTTGTATGATATCATGGATATTTTTCTTAATACTATAGTTGTTGATGACTTAGATGAGAAAGCTCCCATCATTGAGTAATTGGTGAAAATTGTGGAGAAGATTAATGATCCTGACATTGATATTCAACAAAAGTTGATGGAGAGAGCTAAGAGAAAGTATGCCAACAAGGTCACGAAGAAATTTTCTAGTGAGATAGCCATTAAGATGGTTGAACTTTCTACTCAAGGTAATGATGTAGAAAAATTAGTTTATGATATCAATTCATTATTTTGGAAGTTATGCCATGTAGAACCATTTACTAAGGAAATAAGAGAAAAGATGGACAAGGTTGATGTTGATCTATAGTAGACTAGCAACACACTGACCTTGGATGCAAGTTCAAGTCTAGTTCAATTTTGAAGGTTGATATTTTTGCAAGTAAAGTAATATGAGCTCATGCAGGAGGAGAGAATAATAAGAGCTAAGCTTCTTACCATACAAGAAATTTTGACTCCACATTTGGAAGTCATGCAAAAACATCTGAAGATTGCTAAAGATTTAATTCAAAGTAATCAATAGTTGTCTATTGCAAACAACATGATAAATCTTGCTACTACATTCAAAATTTAGAGAAAAATTCTTGATGGAATGAAGAATAATTGGGCCAACACCATGGGAATGATTTTGAAGTCCCACAAATGAATTTTGGAATACAATGGAATACTTCCCAGTCCCTAGTTGAAAGTAAGGACAACCATGACAAAAGAAAGGGGGAATGAATGAAGATGAACATGATCAAAGGTATGAAAAGAAGAACATAAAATTTAATCATGTAGGTAATATGTAAAATTTATTGATATTTTCAATTTTTTTTGTGTATATTAGTTTTGTAGTAATAAGGAGTTAGTAAGTTTCATACTTAGAGATATGTATACTAATTTTTTTTCGAAAATATCTTTTTTTTTTTGCAACTATAGAAGTATATTTGTAGGTTGAGTTATAGTTATGGATTATATCTTAAGGGGGAGTACTTATGTTTCAATTTTGGATTGTAATTTTTTTAATCATGACAAAGTGTTTTTTTTCTTCTAAATGTCAAAGGGGGAGATTGTTGACCCTCAAGGAAATCATGGTATTGTTAGTTAGTGCAAAATACTCAGTCATTCACAAGGTAGGATTGGCTGACCATCACTATAATTGATTCATCCTATATAGGTTGAGTAATGTAATGGAGACCTTCAATTATTTTAGTTAGTGCCAAGTAATAATTACTATTGAGAAAGTCAGAGGTTGTCAAGTACTTGAGTATTATTTGAGTTGGTTAGGAGATAGTATATTTTATGAGTGTATACATATGCTGAGTATAATAGATATTGAGTATTACAGTGTATGCCAAGTAGAGTTGAAGTCAAGTGACAACATGTATAATAGACATGGCCGAGTATCAACAAGCTGTTAGTGCCAAGTAAGACAATTTGACATATTTGTTTGCAATGGCATATAATCTTACATAAACCATTTTTATCAAGATGGAGATGTTTTTGTATGATTGATAAGTTTGTTATGGAGATAATTATACATTTAATTATAGATCAATTATCCCTATGCAAGAATATTAGTCAATAAGAAAATTGGAATGATAAAGGGGCAAAGAGGATGAATCTAGATCACTGATCAAGATCTAGAAGCTTCTAAAGAAACTATTTAAGGACAATTTTGACAAGAAAATGTTGTTGAGAGTTTAACGATTAGATGCATACAAAGTTGAAGGTGAATTATGAAAAGTGACTGAGAAGTGTAGAGAAAAATTAAGAGTAGAGACATTGAAGATCAATCATAGAGAGGTGATATTAGATTGGATAGAGAGGATTTGTTATTAGCTTTCAAGTGCAAGTTGTGATACATTTTAACAAGTGTTTTAGGGAAAATCTCTTAACAAAGTGGTCCTAATAGGCCTATGCAAATATCTTAACATATTGCTCACTTAACTGTATAGCTGAAATCCTCTAATCAAGGTAGATTGAATTAGTCCTGTAAGCTCTTAATAGGGTAGGCCCCTCATAGGGTAGATAATTATAAGCAATCAAACATTGTATCCCTAACATGCACACTTTATTGCTGCAGTAGTGAATATTTTATGGGTCTCATCCCCACTGTAGTTTTACCTTCATCTTAGAGGGTCTCTAAATTACCAAATCTTTGTATTGAGTGCTTTATGTATTTTTTAGTTTTATTCATGCAATTAGATACTAAATCTGATATTATATTGTAATGAATGTTTGATTTTGTATAAGGTTAAATTGAGATAAGGATTAATGGTGAAGTTATCAAATATGGTTCATGTTTGAAGTGTTAATGTTTTATATATCCTAATTCACACCCCTCTTACTATCTTACTTTCCCTTTAGTATTCCAACACTTTTTTCCCAATCAACATCAATGTATATAGTAAATATTTGATTTGGTATAAGGTTAAATTAAGATAAGGGTTAATGGTGAAGTTATCAAATATGGTTCATGTTTGAAGTGTTAATGTTTTATAGATCTTGATTCACCCACCCTCCCCCCAACTTCTTAGTAGCTTACTTTCCCATTAATATTCAAACACTTTTTTCCCAATCAACATCAGTGTATGCACATAAGGTAAAATCATGTGATCTATCATCCCATAATCCATAATTAGACATGTCTTTGAAACATATGAAAATTCCTTTTACTACTACATAATGTGTCTCATTAAGGCCTGCCTAAAATCTTGCCACAATTCCAACTACATTAGCTATATTAGGTCTAGTGTGTGTCAAATACTACAATGCACCAATCATAGATCTACACTTTTTCTATTCAATAGTAGGAGATTCATCTTTGCTAGATAGTTTACATACATTTACCATAGGTGTTCCAATAGGTTTACAACTATCTAATCCAAATATTTCTAGTAAATCTTTAACATACTGCATTTGTGACATAAAAATGCCATCATTATTATATACAATTTACAATCCCAATAAATATTTTATTTCTCTAATTATACTTATGTCTAACTCTTTCTTCATTTCTTCTAAAAATGCCTCACTTGATTCATCATTACCTCCAAAAATAATGTCATCCACAAATACTACAATAATAAGAATTTCTCTATCATTCATTCTTAGTTACAAGTTACTATCAGTATTACCTTTCACAAACCCCAAATTTGTCAAGTATTTATCCAATCTTGCATACTAGGCTCTAGGTGCTTTTAAAAATCCATATAGTTCTTTTTTCAATCTACAAACCATATCATCTTTATCTATCAAAGGAAAACCATTAGGCTATTCAATTTATACCTCGTCTTCTAGTTCTCCATTTAGAAAAGCTGATTTGATATTCATGTGATAAATTTCAAATTTCTTGTTATATGCCAAAAATATTCTTACTGCCTCCAGTCTAGAAATAGTTGCAAAAGTTTCTTCAAAATAAAATCCTTCTTGCTATAAATAACCTTTACCTACCAACCTTTCTTTGTTTCTTGCCATTTAAGGGGAGAGGGATGCATTTTAATAGGAGTGTAGGTCTCCCTATTTTCTAGGCTACTAAGCCATTGAAATACATATGAAAGGGAAAGAGGGGGTTTCCAATGACAAAAGGATTGATTCTAGAAAATGTATTTAGATCTAGAAGGTTCACCCAATCATCTATTTAAGGAGGTTTTATGACCTAATTATAGATAATGAGATGTATGTGCATGAATAAGTGAAGAGTGAAGTTTTGGAGGTGAATTAGAGTGTAGAGACCAAGCAATAAGTGAATATTTTTGAGCAGAGACAAAGGAGATCTATCCCAATAAGTTTATCGCATTGCATAGAGGAGATATGTTATCAATCATTTAAGTGCTAACCAAAGGATCAGATACTACATATTTTAGCAGGTGTTTGAGGGTTTAAATCTCTTAATAGAGTAGCTTTAATAGGCTTATGTAAATCTCCTAATAGAGTACTCACCTCATTGTGATATAAAAATCCTTTAACTAAGGTAGAACCTAGAAGTTATTTTAAACTTTAACATGACAAACCCCTCATAGGATAGATCATTAGAAGTGATTAAACCATTGTATCCTTAATAGGACAACTTTATTTCTGCAGTAATGAAGATTTTGTGGGCATCATCCTAACGCAGGGAGAGATCAGATAACTAGGGTCAAAGGCACACCCAACTATCCAAACCACCTACAAGAGTAAACACAACATAAAGATAGACACCAAATAAGCAAACTCGGGAGATATAGGAACAAATGCCTTCATATATTAATTAGAATCATCAATTCCATGCCTAGCTATAAGGCCTTCTGAGTTACAACCATATTACAATTCAATTACAATCTTCAATGATCAAACTTCACAAATCAACTTCCTTCTCCTCTTCCAATCTTCTTACCTCTAACTTCAATATCTAAATCCCTAGCAAAGACCTCTTCAAATACATGCACGACCATAAGTTGGTCTGTTACAAATACAACCAAAATAAACTCTCATATTAAATTCTAGGATAAGGGACAAGTTGGCTCACAAAAAATATCTATTACTAAATTAAATGCAAATCTCAGCTCCAACAGGAAAATACACACAAATAACTTGTAAAATAAAGGATCCAACAAAATACTACAACTTGACAAACTCAACAACACTCGAAAACCAAAGGAAATTTGACAACACTCAGCAACCAAATGAATTTGGCAATGATTGACAACCAAAGGAATGCAAAAACACTTAGCAACCAAAGGAACCTAACAATTAAAGGATAACTTAATAGCAACTATGAACTTGAAAAACATAGAACTCGACAATGCAAGACATTATAACTTGTCAGAACCAAGTAACTCGGTAAACATGCAGGATAGCCATGCAACTTAGGATGCTCCTACATCATACAACTGAGGTTGAAAGGAATGATTCTATTGAATCATTGAGATGTCACAACTTGAGCTAAATCCAACTCAGATTGGGAAATCCATGTAGCATCTTCTATTAGTTTTTTCTTCCATTTTACCAAATACTAATAGTAATCTTTTCCTCTTATGCTTTTACCAACCCTCTGATCCAATATCTATTCAACTTCTTCAATCTTCTTCTTAGGATAACCATCTGACACATCAACTTTATCATCTGACTCATGATACTTGTATAAATAAGAAACATTGAATATAGGAGATATATCCATGTCATTAGGCAACTCAACTTCATAAGCATTTCCAATGTTAAATTTCTTCAAGAACTTACAAGGTCCAAACTTCTTCATCTTCAACTTACTATATGTTCCAACAGGAAATCTTCCTTTCTTTAAATGAACCATCACATCATCACCAACTTTAAAAGTACGATGTCTTCTAGACTTATCAATATTCTCCTTGTACTTTTGATTACTTTGTTCCAACTTCAGTTTCACTTCTTTATGCAAAGACTCCATGGAATTAGAAAACTCTTCTCCTGCATCATTTCTCTTTTCTTCACCAACAATATCCCTTAAATATGATACTCCTCTAAGCTACATTCTAGTAACAATATCAAAAAGTGTCTTCCCTATACTCCCACTCATAGAATTACTATATGAAAACTCAACTTGTGCTAATACCACTTCCCAATTATGTGATTCATTTCCAATTAAGCATCTCAACAAATTACCTAGTCTTTTATTTACAACCTCTATTTTTCCATCTATTTGTGGATGGAAAGTAGAACTGTAATTCAATTGGGTACCCATCTTCTTCCACAACTCAACAACATGCTCGACATTTGATGTCTTCCTACAAGGTATAAAATGAGCCATCTTAGAAAATCTATTCATAATAAAAAATATAGAATCATGTCCCTTTACTATTTTAGGCAATCCAAGAACAAAATCCATACTCATGTTACTCTAAGGTTTCTTAGGAATAGTAATAGGTTTATACAAACTAGTATTCTGATTTACCCCTTTGGCAACTTGAGAAACTCCACAACTCTTTACAAAATTATGAACATCCTTATACATCTGAGGCCAATAATACTTCTCCTTGAAAAAACTTAGTGTCTTATCAATTCCAAAATGTCCAATCAATCAACTGCTATGCTTTTCCTTAATCAAATTCAATCTCATAGAACTCATAGGAATACACAACTGAATACCCTTAAACAACATACCTTCCTGAATAAAACACTCATCAAACTTACTTGGTTGTTCTATCAAACTAGATGTTTTACACTCTCTCCACATCTTAGAAAAATTAGGATTAGTATAATATAACTCCTTCATATCATCAAAACCAAGAACTTCAACCTTCATCTTGGTCAACAAAGAACATCTTCTACTCAATGCATTAGTAACTTGGTTAGTGACTCCACTCTTATGCTTAATCACAAATGTAAAACTTTGCAAATAATCAACCCACTTCATATGTCTTTGATTTAGCTTATGTTGACTTCCCAAGTACTATAAAGGTTTATGATTAGTATACAACACAAACTCCTTAGGAATCAAATAATGTCTCCACTTCCTCAAGGCTTGAACAATAGCATAAAACTCTTGATCATACACATAATACTTCCTTTTAGCATCATTCAAAATTTCATTAAAGAAAGAAACATATTTACCTTCTTGACTTAATACAACTCCTATTGCACTACCACTTGCATCACATTCAACTTGAAATACCTTATTGAAATCAGACAAAGCCAATACAGGAAACTCAACAACCTTTTGTTTCAAAGTCTCAAAACTGTTATCAGCTCCATGTGTCCACTTGAATTCCTTTTTATCTCCTCTCATTGCCTTAGTCATAGCATTACAAACATAACTGAAACTTCTTATAAACTTCCTTTAAAAACTAGCCAAACCATGAAATATTCTTACCTCACCCACATTCTTAGGTATTGGCCACTCCAAAATTTATTTAACCTTCTCAGGATCCATCTTCAAACCATCAGCTAAAATCACAAATCTCAAATACACAATCTCTTCTTGCATAAAAGAACACTTCTTCAGATTAATCATCAACATTTCCTCTTTCAATCCTTGAAATACTTGTCTAACATGCTCAAGATTTTCTTCCTCAATCTTACTAAATATCATAATATCATCCAAATAATCAATCACAAACTTACCCAAGAATCTTTTTAGAACTTCATTCATCAACCTCATAAAAGTATTACGTGCATTAGTCAAACCAAAAGACATTACCAACCATTCATACAAACCATTTTTTGTCTTAAAAGTAGTCTTCCATTCATCACCTTCTTTGATTCTGATATGATGATAGCCACTCTTCAAATCAATCTTGGTAAAATACTTTGCTCCACTAAGACAATCCATTATGTCATCCAACCTCGACAGAGGAAACCTATATTTCATTATGATCTTGCTAATAGCTCTGGAATCAGTACACATTCTCCATTCTCCATTCTTCTTAGGTACTAATATGATAGGTACAATAGATGGACTCAAAATTTCTTTGATCAAACCTTTCTCCAACAATTCATGCACTTGTCTGTTAAGTCATTCATTCTCAGTAGATGCCAATCTATATGGTGCTTTATTTGGCTAACTAGCTCAAAGAATTAGATCCATACAATTACTTATACTTCTCATTGGAGTTAAACCATTAGGTATATCCTCTGAAACAATATCCTTATACTCATTCAACAATTCTATAATTTCTACTAGCACTTGATCAATACTACCAGTTTCTACTATCACTTGGGCTTTTGTCACTCAATTACTAGTGATTGGTACTCGGTTAGCACTATTTTTTGATACTTGATTGTTATTGGCACAACTTGGTCTCCTAGGGATTATGGAAAAATAGACTTGATTCTTCTTCATTTTCTTTTCAAATTGCTTTCCATTAACCATGAAAATTCTCATAGTAATACGCTTAACCTCATCTGGACTTTCAATCAAAAGAAACAATATTTCCTTCTTCCCATTTACCCAAAGAGTACATTGATTCAATCTTCCATCATCTATAGCATATCTATCATATTGCCAAAGTCTATCCAACAAAATATGGCAATAATCCATAGGCATAATATCACACATAACTTCATCAAAATAATGTCCAATCTTGAACTTCACAATACATTGTTCACTTACCAATATCCTATGCTCATCTTTGATTCATGAAACATGATAAGGTTTAGGATGCTTCAACATCTGCAACTAAAACTTAGTAACCAATTCTTTTGATGCTAAATTTGTAAAAATTCCACTATCAATGATCACCTTGTAACATTTTCTAGCCATCTTGCATCTAGCCTTGAAAAAACTTCTCTTTAGGATAGGTTCATCATCACTTCCCTTATTACATAAGGTTCTTCTCACCCATCAGATTTTCTCCATCCTTAGGTCCACTTAGTGAACCCTCAATGTCTCCTTGTACCACAATATTTATGTTACCTTGTCCACTTTTAGAGGATCTACATTCAAAAATTCTATGTCCTTTACCACATCTAAAACAATTACCATAAAAACCATCCCTAGAATAAGAATTACCTCTTCCTTGGTAAGAATCAAAACCTCCTTAGTAGGAATCACCATCTCTCCACTCAGTCTTTCCCCTTTATCATCATTTTTCCATTCAGACTTACCCTTATCTTGCACAAAACTATTAGATTTTCCACCTTCCCCATAAGATCTACCTCTGCCTCTTTGGAGTCTACCACCTCTACCTCTTTATCTTTTTTTATGCTTCTTTTTCAAGATCTCCTCAACTTTCAAAGCATATTGATATGCTTCTTCCACACTTTCCAGTTTCAAAAAACTTATCTCATCTTAAATTTGAGATCTCAATCCATTTATGTACCTTGCAATTTTCTCAACATCATCATCCACATATCCAGATATGAAGTCCAATCTATAGAATTCCTTAGTATACTCCTTCACAGTCATGTCTCTTTGTCTCAAATTTTACATCTTTCTCAACAAACTAACTTGGTAATTAATAGGAAGGAACTTTTTCTTTAACTTGTTCACCATCTTTGGCCAAGTCCTGATATTTTCCTTTCCTCTCCTTTGTTTATTAGTTTGAAAATTCTCTCACTATAGTGAGGTATGTCCTTTCAACCTTGTAACTACAATCTTCACCATCCTATCATCAAGAGTGTTTTCATACTCAAAGAACTTTTCCATTTCAAAGATCCAATCTTGTACAACATTGGTATCCAATTTCCACCATAAGGAATAACTTCAACAACATGCTTTGAATTTCCCTAGACAACACTCTCAATAACCTTTCCTTATCTTGATCTTCTTCAGGTTCTAGATTAGGGTTTGGTTTTGCTGCTTCATCATCACTCACAACATCAAGATGCACTCCTCTTCTCTGAGTTGTCTCTACAAAATCTAATTTGGTTGCAATTTGTCTCAATATATTTAATATTGCATTGTCACAATTTCCTTTACCTCAAACCATCTTTACAATTAGGGTCCTACAAGATCATAATCCTCTGCAAGTTATAGGTCAAATTTGTAGATCTAGAACCCTACAAACCAAATCAACTTTAGGGTTCTACATGATTCAATCTCCATAAAGAAAAACCTCTTCTTTGATACTACCCAATGTAGGGAGGGATCAAATGAATAGGGCCAAGGGCACAACCAACTATCCAAACTACCTACAAGAGAAAACACAGTGGAAAGACAAACACCAAATAAGAAAACTCAGGAGATAGAGGAACAAATGCCTTCAAAAATTCATTAGAATAATCAATTACATTCCCAACTGTAAGGCATTTTGGGTTATGGCCATATTACAATTCAATTACAATCTTCAATGATCAAACTTTGCAAATCAACTTCCTTCTCCTCTTCCTATCTTCTTACCTCTAACTTCTATATCTAAATCCCTACCAAAGACCTCTTTAAATACATGCATGGCCACAATTCATCCTATTGCAAATACAATCAAAATAAACTCTCATATTAAATTCTAGGATAAGCCAAAACTTCAATCATAACAAATATCTATTACTAAATTAAATGCAAAGGTTGGCTCCAACAAGAAAGCACACACAAATAAATTGGAAAATGAAGGATCCAACAAAATGATGCAACTGGGTGAACTCAACAACACTTGACAACCAAAGGAAACTTGGCAACACTCAGAAACCAAAGGAACTTGGAAAATCTTGACAATCAAAGGAACTCGGCAACACTTGACAACCAAAGGATAACTCGACAACAACTATGAACTCAAAAAACATAGAAAAATTGACAATGCAAGACATTGCAACTCGATAGAACTAAGTAATTCAGTAAACATGCAGGATAGCCATGCAATCTAGGATGCTCCTAGATCACATCCCCACCATAGTTTTACCTTCACCTTGGAGAGTTTTTGCATTACCAAATTTGTGTGTTAATGTGTTATGTGTTTATGAGTTTACATTTATGTAGTTAGAAGGTAGATTTGCTATTATGTTAATATTAATAGTTTCATTGATACGAGATGGATGTTTAAATGAGAGTTTTATGTGGTGATATCAAATACCTTTCATGTTGAAGTGAAAGATTTTTTATGGATCCTGATTCGCCCCCTCCTCTGTATCACACTTTCCCTATTAAATTTCTAACCATTGGTATCAAAGCTATGTACTCTTGGCATAAGTCTAACCACTTGGGAGTAAAAAATCTTGAAGATTGAAGCCTACAAACTAGGAAAGATTATTGAGAACCAAAAGATTGATGTAGAGCTTGCATATGAACAAGTAAGAACTGCAAAAGAAATACTAAGGAAATCCTTGAAGAGAATGAAGGAGATGGAAATAGAACAAAATGATACCCAATACAAAGAAGAAATTTTTGACAAAGGAAGTTTGAGTGAATATGATGCAACAATAGAAAATATCTTGGAAAGGAATGATACCCTAAATGAGGATGTTAAAGTAGTGAATAGAGAACATGAAATTCAAGCAGTAAGGCTATATGAAGTGACCAAACAAGGGAAAAAGGCTAAGCAAGATAATGCAAAGGTTGAAGATAACAAGAAAATGACTTATGAAGACAAGTGACAGTTGGTTACAATGCTCGATGAAAGAATCAAAGAAGTACAAAGGCTAACACATAATCATTAAGACATGCTTAATTAGTTGCTAAGTGCAAACCATGAGATTACAAGAAAGGATTTGGAGATTACACATCTAAAATCTTAAAATGATAGATTGAAGAGGTTGGAAAAGAAAGAAAAATAATATGGAAAAAAGTCTTCGGACTGATGCATGTGGATGAAGAGCAAGAAGACAAGGAAGAGAAGGATGCAAGAGGAGTTGAGTTGGATAATAAAGAAGATATTTATGACGATGCTTAGAAACTCATTGAGACTATTCATAAGATAGAATAGGAGAGTGTGAAGCATACTAAGGTAGTCACTATTGAGGACGAGACTCTAGATACTACATTGTCTAATGTGACTACAACTGATCAAGAACTAGAGAAGACTATGTTTGTTGAGTGAGAGAACAAGGAGAAAGCTCCTAAATCTATTAAAGATGCATTTATGGAGACCAATACAATGATTGTACAAATCAAGGAATATCAAAAGATTGGTGATCAATAGCAATTCAATCGTCAATAGTAAGTCTAATTGATACATCTAAAGTTACTATTGAAACTAATGTTCAAATGTTAGATGAAACAAAAGGTGAAGTTGTTTTTTCTAAGCAATAGAGTGGTTTGGCACATGAAGAGAAAGACCAGGTAGAGGAGAGAAAGGAACATGAATATCAAAAGAATCAAGTAGAGAAATCTACTACTAGCAGTGAAAGGAAAAATGTCTTAGGACCTCTAAATGAGGGAGAAAAGGAGATAGTACAACCAAGTTCCATTGGTGAAATCACATTGACTAAGGAACAAAATCAAGGTGCTGAGGGCACATAAGAAGTTATGTAGAGATTGAGTCTGGTGCTCCAAACACAAACTATGTTAGTATCTATGTCAAGCTCTAGCACTCCAAGCAAAAGGACTAAAAGAAAGAAAGTCCAGTCCCCTAGTTCATTTCAAGCTAAGCCTGTTATGATTGATGAAGACATTGTCATACTAGATTGAGACAAGGAAACTTTAACTTAAGAGTAGATGAGAATTTTGAGTGTATTATTTTCAAGGAAGGAAAAGCAAGCTGAGTTAAGGAGAGAGCACTAACATAAGAAATCACAAAAATATGTGTTATATGACATAAAAGATATATTTGTTGATTCTTTTGTTATTGAAAATTTGGATGAGAATGTTCCTATTTTTGAGAAATTGATTAAAATTATAGAGGAAATAAATGACCCCAATGTAGATGCTAATGAAAAATAGATGCAATGGTTTGAAAAGAAATTTGAAAAGAAAGTAATGGAAAAGGTTGCAACTAAAATTGTTGTAAGATAGGTTGAGTTACCTAAATTTGTGACTAATTTGGAGTAAGTTTTAAATAGTGTAAATATTATGTTTAGAAAATTGTCTGATAGCTCCACCTATACAAATGATATTAGAGAAAGGATGGATCAACTAGAAGCTAAGTTGAAATATAGTGAAAATACATTGACATTAGATGCAAGTTCTAGTGTTGTACATTTATCCAAGATCAATTTTCAATAGGAAAGGTTTATAGAACTGACTGTTGAGTATAGCAAAATAAGAGCAAAGTTGATCACAATACAAGCCATGATGACACCTCACCTTAAGGTCATGTAGTTTCATTTGAAGACTATAAAGGAAATCATCCACATTGATCCAATTTTGTCATTTGTTGACAACCTGATGGATCTTGCTATAAAATTGGAGCTAGAATTTTAGTATATTGAATCTATTTGGACTAATTGGGATAATATTTTGAGTGGTATTTTTAAAATTCACAAATCATTTTTGGATAATTTTGGTTTGACATCCCCACCCTAGCAACCATAACTGACAAAATGTGAAAACCAAAAGGGGGAATAAAAGGGAATTGAGAAGAAAACAAAACAATCTTGAAAGTTTGAAGTTTTGCATGTATATACCAAATGCAGAGTTAGAACATGTTCAATGTAGCTTAAGTGAAGGTATGGATTATATTCTAAGGGGGAGTACTTGTGCCTCAATTTTGTGTTGAATAGTTTTGAAAGTTCACGATGAAGTGTTTTTTCCATTAATGTCAAAGGCGAGTATTTTTGATCCCTAAGTCATGTTATCTATTAGTGTCAACCACTTATTCATTCACAATGAAAGATTATTCTATCATTAGTATGACTGAGTCATCCTATATAGGAAAAGAAAAGGAATGAAGACTTGTACATATTCCAAGTAATGTGCCAAGTAGTGGTTTCTACTAAGTGAGCTAATGGTCATTGAGTACTTAAATGATTGTCGAGCTTATCTAATATAACAATGATTTTCAAGTTAGTCAGAGTTAATAGTGGAAGCCAAGTGATATAGAGGCTAAGTTATTTAGTTCATGCCAAGAATAATTTAGGACAAGGGATATGATGGAGAAATAATTGATGCCAAACACCAATGTGATGTAAGTGTCTAGTAACACATTTTAACATTTTTGTTTGGAATGACACTGAATTCTATCTTAACCATTTTTATTGAGATGGAAGCATGTTTTGAAGATTGAGGAGGTAATCAAGGAGGTGATTACACATTTTGAAGAAGATCACTAATCCATAGGAAAGGAATTTTACCAATCAGAAAAATGCAAGGACCAAATAACAAAAGGATTGATTCTAGATCATTGATTTCAATCTAGAAGGTTCACCCAATTATCTATTTAAGGAGGGTCTATGACCTAATTCTAGATATTGTGATGTATGTGTGTGAAGAGGTGAAGAGAAAATTTTGTAGATGAATCAGAGTGAAGAGACTGAGTAGTGCAATGAAGATTTTTGAGCACATATGGAGTAAATCTATAATAGTAAGGTGATATTACATTGCATAGAGGATATTTGTTATCAAGAATTATTCAAAGAATTAGGTATTGAACATTTTAATAGGTGTTTTAGGGTTTAAATCTCTTAACATAGTAACTTTAATAGGCTTATGTAAATATCCTAACAGAGTACTCGCTTCATTGTGATGTAAAAATCCTTTAACCAAGGTAGAAACTAGTAGTTCTTTTAGCCTTTAACAAAGCAGACCCCCACAAGGTAGATCATCAAAAGTGATCAAATCATTGTAGCCAAAACAAACACAACTTTATTGCTATAGTAGTGAAGATTGTGTGGGTGTTATACCCACCACTATTTTACCTTCATCTTGGAGGGTTTTTGTGTTACCAAATATGTTTGATTGTGTTATGTGTTTATGAGTTTACATTTATGTAGTTGATATGATATTATATTAATGTGAATGATTTCATTGATATGAGATGGATGTTTAAATGAGATTTTATGTAGTGATATCTGCAAATATGTTCCATGTTGAAGTGAAAGAATTTTCATAGATCCTAATTCACCCCCTCTCAGTATCACACTTTCCCTATTATATTTCTAACAAATTAAAATTTCTTAAAATCCTTGTCAATATGGATTTTGTATGTAAATATATTGTAGATATTGAACTAGAAATGTAGGTTATCTCCACACTTTGCAATGAATCTACCATAATACCATAATGGTGTCATGGATATATATGTGCATCAATGAAGAAGATGATGAATGCTTCAATTCAAATCTCCTCCCTTGATGGCCAAAAATAAGCTAGATCTTGCAGAGGAAATGCTCACAAAGGATCCTTCAATACTAGATAGAAATTTCCTTGCTTAAATGCTTCAAAATACTGAATTCTTGAACTCTTTGAATGCAAAAGGTAGAAATATTGACTAGAGACCAAGAGCTTGGATTACTTGAGTGCATGAATAAATGAGTCATGAAAATGAGTTTTTGGGTGAGAAAACAATAGAAATTGATGGGAGAGCAAAATAAAACTAAGTAAACCCAAGGAAACTTTTGGGCCCCAACCCTAAAACCACTAGGGACTAGGTTAACCTAGTTTAACCCAATCTAGTCTAGATCAACCTAGTGCTATAGGTTAGGTTAGGTGAGACATAAGAAGCATAAATGAATACCAAGAGAAATAGGGTGGAAAGGGGAAGGAAAGAGGATAAAGGGGGATCAAGAAAAAACACATCCATAGTCTGAATAAGGCATTGTGGAGAGGGAGCTAAAAGGTATTAAAAGGAAAGTTAGTCCATTTTAAGATGATAAATTTAGCCCCCACTTTAGTGGGAGTATAAGTTTCCTAAAACTCATGGCAAAGCAGATCAAGAGAAAAAGAGAAAATCTTATCACAATCAAGGAGGCAAAGAAATCATCAAGCCCCTAAGAGGCTTGAGTCTTTATTACATCCAAAATCATAATAAGAGAGATAAGCACTACAAAGGGGTGTAGTTACTTGCCTAATAAGATTTATGTGCCTTATTGTGAACCAAAAAAGAAAAATGAAGAGGGGGAAAGGTCTCTGCAAAAGAGGATGGCATTAAATAGTCTAGCAAGTGTGTGCTACTTGCTAGTCAACCCATCAAAGATGAACCAAATGGTCTAGCAAGTGTGTGTGACATGCTAGTTAGTCCATTAAGGGATTCATCTTCAAGGGAACTCCATGTCCCAAAAATAAGAATAAAAAAGAGATCTAGGCATAAGGATGTGTGTGTCCTTATGAGATCAAAAAAAGATTGGGTTTCCTAGATTGATATTAGTCAAAATAAGGGTCCAAGAACAATGATCAAGCCACCCAAACTATCAATAGTTTAGAGAGAGATCCAAAAAGAGACCAAGCCCTCATAAACTATCAATAATTACTAGAAACTAGAAGAAAAGAGAGAGAGAGAGAGGTGTACACATGAAATAAAAATGCAGAGATTTAGCTATAACTTAGAAATCATACCCAACACTAAAGGTTGAAGTACTCCATGCTATACATAGAATCTATTTTGTATTCCATGGTATAAGAATGCGTAGAGTGTATACGCCCACATTAAAGTTATTGCAAGCACCTTAATCAGAGTAATGACTTTAACATAAGAATACTAAGTAATGTCTCCACTATGAGATTCCTCCAAGAAGAGAAACGTATAAAGGGAAATGAGCAGACACACACACACACACACACACATAGAGAGAGAGAGAGAGAGAGAGAGAGAGAGAGAGAGAGAGAGAGAGAGAGAGAGAGAGAGAGAGAGAGAGAGAGAGAGAGAGAGAGAGAGAGCACAAAGGGATCTAATAACTTTGGGGTTAGTAAGATCATATGATAACATGTAATATTATATCAAGTATAAAAATATCATCATTTTCCAAAGGAAGTAGAACTATGACACAAGAGAGGAAAAGACATAAGATTTATGAAGAAGATTCTTTTTGGTCCAATAACATGGAGACCAAAAAGAATTGGTGCTACCATATCATAAGAAACTAATACAACTATACAAGATCATTGATACAAAAAATAGCACAAGTATGACATAACATGTAACAACATATAGAAGAAAGAGATATAAATAGAATGATGTATAGGTATAGGGTGATTACTCTATCCTTTTGAGCTCAACAAAGCAACAAGGATCATCTAAATCAATCAAATCAAAACATATAGAAAAAACACAACATTATACAACACAAGAACAAAAGACTACCATGATTGATGAAGTCAAAATTAATCATTTCATGTGTCACCCCCATCTTGGTATGAAATGCTAGGGGAAGGATGACAACTCATGAGAGGAAAAACATCCATTATAGTAGGAATCACATTGAGTTCTAAGTAAGGACTTTGGGAGTCACTATGCTCATTACTAGAAGTGATTGTAAGCTATGTAGTAAGCATGTTAGAAAAATAATTATCCATATCAATTAATTCTTCATCACTAATACCATGTTCAACATCTAGATTAATAGAATCTATAATATGAACATAATCATCATGTTTATCCATATGCAAAGTGTTACCTTGTTTGGCTTCCTCCAAAGACTCATGCATGGTTTGATCAAAGGAAGATAAAGGTTGAGAAGCAAGAGAACATGCTTTGGTCTTAGCTTTATCTTGATGTTTCTCTTAACAAGGGCAAGCATGCTAAATACAAATAGTCTTATGAGATATAATAGGAGGATTAGGGATCAACTACCATAGGTTCTAAGATGGAGCATCAATAGGTTTAGATATAATAGTTGAGGGAATATATGTAGAAGGTAAAATAGGTTTCAAAATAGATAGATAAAATGGAGTGGGAAAGTTAGGAACATGTGAATAATCCTTAGGAAGACTCAGTTTCATAACCTTGGCTACTTTATGTTTTTGATAGTTTCTATATGAACGACCAAGATGAGTAGGCAATTTTTTAGGATGAGATGGAAAATACAAATCATAGGAAGTTTCTTAGTATAATCTCTAGGACTTGATAGTAACAATGTCTCCATAATAGGGAAATTTAAGATATTTATGAATAGGAGAAGTTACGACTTCCATGGAAGAAAGCCATAAAATACCAAGCTTAACTTGACATTGATTAGAAGTACGAATAAAAAAAAAGGTAGTAAAAATAAGTTTCCCTAATAAAGTAATAGGTAAAGTGACAAAACCTTGAGAATGATAAAGAAAACCATTACAAGTTTGAATCCACACAAGACTTGTATCATAATTATCTCTATGCAATCCTTTGTTGGAAAGGTGTTTGGTGCAAGAGCACCCTAGGGTCTTGTTTAGATTCTAGTTCATTTTGGCTTGTAGGTGGTTCTATCCAAGCACCAAGGTAAAAAGGACTGTTGATAAGGTTCCAAGTGAGCTATTATGTGTGTTTGTAGATAGGTGTTCTTAGGGTCATGCTTATGGTATATTTTTAGTAAGTCTAATGCTAAGTCCTAGAAAAGTCAACATGGGTAAAAGGTTGATCAAGTCTCCAAAATGGAGTGAAAATTATACATTTTATGTTTTAAAGTGTTTTTATGATAATATGATGTGATTTGGGTCAAATTGTGCATGGGAGGATAGTAGAAATGTAAAATCACAAAAAAATGTAAAGTTGCTCATGAAAATATTTCCTAAAATCTAGGAAATAGCTCTAAAGAAGTCCTAACCCTAACCTTAGGGTCTAAAAATGAGGGTTTGATATATTTAAGGTTATCAAAATCCTAATCTGGGAGTTAGTTGTTAGATTGTATGGTTTGCATTAGAAAAGACATTGAATTTCGTATGACAGAGACACTTTTACCTTCATCTAGACTCTGAATGGATTGAACGGATTAATGTGAGACATTGAGGTATTGATTCTTGTTATGTAGTTAATTTTTATGGAGTTAATTTCAAGATTTTTAATTTTTCTTTATCATTTTGTAAAATATTTAATTTCTCCTGCTTTACTATCTTAAATAGTGCCAGTTATGTAAATATGCACCCTACTTGAATTCCCATCGTTGAAATTCAATAGACAATTGGAATCAAGAAAGGGACACTATAAATAGTGTAAATATGTGTTTTTAGGTTCTTGTTTTTAGGTGAGGTATTTTTTCCATTAAGCCCTAGGCGAGTGTAGTTTCATTCTGGCTAGGAGTTTGCATAGAACATTAGCAAGAAAGTTTGAAAGATTGATAGGTTTATGCCAGTCAATAGTTTGAGTAAGGGAATTTTCCCTTGATAAGTGAATAAAAGGAGAGGAGTGATGAAGTTTAATAGAACACCTAATGGAAGCCAACAACCTAGACTAGTTCCCATGCTCTAAAAACCTAAGAAGATAGGGGTTTGGTGACAACCCTATGTACAAACACCTTGGAGATCTAAGTCCTAGGAGATCCTGAAGTCTAGGAAGTCCTTAAAAAGAATCCCTAGATAGGTTGGGGTTTTTTTAGAGAAACTAAGAGTTATTCTAGGATCATTGATTTTAGGAGGCCTACTTGGGCTATAATCGCTACAAGGCCTAAAACTTGAAAAATAAGAACTCAATGGAAAAACCAAAGAAGAATCTATCCAAGTGGATCAAAATGGATTGAAACTAAATAAGAAAATAGAAAAGACACCTATTCCTAGTCCCAAGATAAGTTTGGGACCATAGTGGCTAAGTTGAGCCCATGAGTACATAGTTGGATTTAGAACATAGTTGAGTGTCTAAAGTTGGTGATGAGTTCTATAAGGAGAAAGGGGATCCTAGGAGTGATCTCTGAGTAGGGAAGAGTGGAATACTCTAGTAAGAATAAATAATATGTCTTAAGAAGAGTAAGAGTGCTCTTGAGAGATAATACCCCCCATCAAATTGATATCAGAGCCTATTGAAAGGCTTGGGAAGTGAAGAGTGTATATCAGAGGAAAGTGAATCCATAGGAGAAAGCACCATGGTGGCCAATGTAGAGTTGGCAAGAGATTTTTCAGAACAATAAGAGAAGAATAGTTTTCTTGGGGAAGTTGTAGAAGAGATGAAGAAAAAATTAGAAGACATTGTAAAAACTGCAATAAAGATGAAAGAGCAGCTAGAAGTGGATAAAGACAAAGGAAAGAGTCAAGTAGAAGAAGAAATAGAACTAGAACAAGATCCTTCATTAGAAGAGGATCCTTTCCTCAAAGCCTTAAAGGAACTATAAGGCATTCCTATCTTCATTGGAAGAATATATGAAGAATTAGTTATGGAATGGATTGAGGGTATGGAAAACCACTTTGAGTGTGATGGGATCACAGTGGCCCAAACAGTAAAGATAACCAAATCAAAGTTAAGAGTACAAGCATTAACTTGGTGGAAGTTGTTGCAAGAAGAAAGAGAGAAGGAAGGAAAGAATATAATAGCAAATTGGAAGACTATGGTGGCTAAATTAAAGGAAAACTATCTACCAGAGGATTATGGCATCCAACTACAAGAAGAGAAAAAATATTAGACAAACAGACCTAGATTTAGCTGCCTATACTAAGGAGTTTCAAAAACTAACCCTTAGGTCCACAACAAAAGAAATTGAAAACATAAAGGTTTCTAGGTATCTAAATGGCCTTAGATGGAATATACAAGAAGAGTTGAGTCTCTTTACACTTACTACTTTCCATAGTTGTTATCAAATGGCTATTAAAATGGAAGAAAAATTGAAAAAGAAACAAGACTTAAGTACTAGGGGTAGAGGAAGAGACAAAGATTATAGAAGTGGACATAGAGGAGGTTCTAGTGGAAGAAGAAATGAGAATAGAGGCCAAGGAGACTCCAAGTTTATTGAAAAAGCAGATGAACCCAATAATAGGGATGGTTATGATAGAGGAAGAAGTTTCCCCAGTGGTGGAAGAGGAAGATTAGGTGGATTTGGAAGAAGCTCTCATTTTTCTTCCATGAAGTGTTACAATTGTGGGAAATTGGGTCACCTTGCTTATAAGAGACATGATCAACCATCATCTTTACAATGGGAGAAAAATGTAGCATACGTGCAAGAGGAGGACTATTCTAAACACTTAAAGGTGAGTTTGGATTCAAAGAAAGGTGAAAATTTGATGCTTAGAAGGACATTGATCAAAGAATCTACCAAGGATGAGCACAAACAAAGGAGGGCTCTTTTTAGGTTCAAGTGTAAGATATTAGGAAAAGTGTATAGGATCATAATTGATTTATGACCTACTAATAATGTCCTTTCAAAGGAGGCAGTCTAGAAGTTGAACCTCACTAAGATACCTCATGTGTGTCCCTATAAAGTCACTTGGTTGAACAAGGGGTAAAATATATTGGTCAATGAGAAAGTACAGGTTGAGTTCACCATAGGCAAGTATCAAGATAGAATACTTTTTGATGTATTACCAATGGATGCATGCCATTTGTTTCTTGATAGATCATAGCAATATGATAGGGAGGAAGTAAACCATGACAAGGAGAATAAGTACTCATTCAAGAAGAATGGGGTCACTTATAAAATACAATCATTGATTGAAGAAGAAAAAATGGAGAAGATAGACTCCAATACACTTTTAATGAGTGGGAAGGATGTCCTAAAAGATATGAAGGAAGAAGGAGTTGGCTATGCAATATTGGTGAAACCAAGGGAGGAGGAGTCACCTAAGCACTCACCTATGCTAGAAGAGGTGAAGTAATTATTAGACTAGTTCAAGGACATTATTTGTGAAGGTACGCAAGCTACATTTCCACAAAAGAGAGAAATAAGTCATCAAATAGACTTTGTGCTAGGGGAATCATATCCTAACAAGGTTACATACAGGATGACACCAAAATAGAATAAGGAGACAACAAGGCAAGTTCAAGAGATTTTGGATCAAGGTCTAATTAGGAAGAGTATTAGCCCATGTATTGTTCTAATGACATTGACACCAAAGAAGGGAGGTAAGTGAAGGATGTGTATTGATTCTAGGGCAATAATTATGATAATCATTAGATATAGGTTTCCTATTCCTAGAATAGAAAATTTAATGGATTTCTTAGGAGGTGATAAATACTCTCCAAGATTGATTTAAAAAGTGGATACTTTCAGATTAGGATAAAAGAGGGTGATGGAGTGGAAGTAAACCTTTAAGACCACAGAGGGTTTATATGAGTGGTTAATAATGCCATTTGGGCTTACAAATGTACCTAGTTGGGTTTGATTGTGTGTAAGGTGGTTCATCAATGTTTGAAATCACCCTTAGTGATCCATATGAAGAGTTTAAGGAAGAAAAATTAAATATTGTTGTAGACCTAACCAATATAAAGGTTGAGAAGGAATTTGACACAAGGCACAAGAAAAAAGAACCACATAAGGTTACTAACTGGAGAAAAGTTAATAATAAGACCCAAAGGGTAAAAACCCTAACCAAAATAAAAATCAATGGATTATTTGATAAAATAATATAATAAAATAATAGAGAAAATATTTTTGTAATAAAAGTAACTATGATTTGGAAAAAGGTATATTATGCATTATGCATTTAAAATATCTTCTTATTGTGTTGAAATGAGGATGAGAATACATAGAGAAACTATTTTTTTGTTGCAATAAGGTTCTAAATGAATATATAGGAGTGTTTGTGGTAGTATACCTAGATGGTATTCTCATATTTGGTAGGAAAAATTAAGAGCACATGAATCACTTAGAACTTGTATTGAAGAAACTCCAAGAGAAGAAGCTCATCATAAAACTTGAAAAGAGCGAGTTTATGAAACAAGAACTAGTCTACCTAGGATTTTTAGTATCACAAGGTGACTTGAAGATGGACAAGAGAAAGGTTGAAACCATTCTAAGTTGGCCTACTCCTAAGAAAGGTATTGAAGTCATAAGTTTTCATGGGTTGGCTCAGTTTTATAGGAAAATTATAAGGAGATTCAGTGAAATCTGTGCACCAATCCTTGACACCATAAAATGAGGACTCAATTTATTTATTTATTTTTAATGTGGACCAAGGAAGCCAATGAAAACTTTGAGATATTGAAGAAGGAAGTGGATACACAACCTATATTGGTGTTTCCAAGTTTTGATAAGCCATTCATAGTGGAATGTGATGCAAGTAACATTGCAGTGGGTGCATTCCTAAGCCAAGAAGACATGCTAGTGGAATTTTTAAGTGAGAGGTTAAATGAAACTAAGTCTAGGTATTCATCCTATGACTTAGAAATATATGCTTTAGTACAAGCCCTTAAGAAGTGGAGGTGCTACCTATTGCCTAAGGAGTTTGTGGTCTTCACTAATAACCAAGCACTAAGTTACATCAACACTCAAGGCAAGTTAAGTTTGAGGCATATCAAGTGGATGGAATTTGTGAAGTCCTACACCTTCACCATTAGGCAAAAGAAGGGAGTCAATATCAAGGTTGTAGATGTACTTTGTAGGAGGTTTCTCAATTTCCAAGAAATACAATTGTAGAGAATTGGAGTTGAGGAATTCAAAGAGCTCTATAAAGGAAATGCAAACTTCTTAGAGATTGATAAGGTATGCATTGAATTTGATAATCATTTTCATAGTGAATATGTTGACTACACATTGAAAAATGGTTTAATATTTAAGGGAAAACAATTGTGTGTTGAAAGAGGTTTCATGAGGGAGAGTCTCATTCAAGAGAAACACAATGGGATTTTGAGTGGGAACTTTGGGTTGAACAAGACTCTAGACTTAGTAGAGAGGTTCTAATATTGGCCTAAGATGCAAAATAATATAAGGAAATATGTGGAGTAGTGTGGAGTGTGTCAGAAGGCAAAGGGTACATCATCAAATATAGGTCTCTACCAACAATTTCCCATCCCAAATAGACCTTGGGAGTGCATAAGAATGGATTTTTTAGTAGGATTTCCTATGACATCAACTCATTTGGATAGTGTATTTATATAAGTAGTAGATAGGTTCAGTAAGATGAGCCATTTTATCCCTTGTAAAACCACACATGATGCCAGTCATATTGCTCACATTTTCTTCAAGGAGATAGTAAGGATACATAGATTTCCAATAAGCATAGTTGCAAAAAAAGATGTGCAATTTATGGGACACTTCTAGAAGATCCTTTGGAGAAGACTAGGAACCAAATTATCTCATAGCTCTTCATATGATCCCCAAATGGATGGAAAACCAAAGGTAATCAATTGGGTACTTGGTAACTTGTTGAGATGTTTTACTAAGAAGTATGGACAAGGATTGGAACAAGTCATTCCTCAAGCAAAATTTTCCTATAATGACAATACAAATAGGACTACTAGCAGTAGTCCATTTGAAGTGGTGTATGGATTACATCCAAAAGGAGTTATTGAGCTTAGAGACTTGAAGGGATATGACAGGATCAATGGTCATGCTAATGATTTTTCTCAATCAATGAGAGAGGTATACGAGCTTATAAAGAAGACCCTAATGGAGACCAATCAAAAGTCGAAAGGTAAGAGAGATGAGGGGAGAAGAGACCTACAATTTGAGGTAGGGGAATTGGTGATGGTATTCTCTAACAAGGCTAGAATATAGAAGGGCATACCAAGTAAGCTATAGATGAAAATGATTTGAACATGAGAGGTGTTGGAAAAATATGGTCCAAATGCCTACAAGGTGGAACTACCCAAGGAGATGACTATTTCTCGTATCTTCAATGTGAAGGACTTGATTAAATACAAAGGACAAAAGATGTATGAAGAAAAATATAGTACTATGATGATTAAGGATGTGGAAGAACTCAAGATAGCTAATCAGAACAAATCATGGGTTGAAAAGATTCTAGATTCAAGAGTGAAGAAGAATACTAGGCACATGATATGCATGGAACACCTAGTGAAATGGAGATACCAACTAGAGTCAGAGGCTACCTAGATAGCAAAAAGTGACTTCAAGAACCATGGCATTAGTAAGGAGTTCTTAACACCATAGGTTCCTTAACCTATTTTTTGTAGGGGGAGAATGGTGCAGGAGCACCCTACGGTCTTGTTTATATTCTAGTTCATTTTGGCTTGTAGGTGGTTCTATCCAACCACTAAGGTAGTAAGGAATGTTGATAAGGTCCCAAGTGAGTTGTGATGTGTGTTTCTAGATAGGTGTTTTAGGGTCATGCTTGTGGTCTATTTTTAGTATGTCTAATGCTAAGTTCCAAAAAATTCAGCATGGTTCAAAGGTTGAAGAAGTCTTCAAAATGGAGTGGAAGTTATACATTTGATGTTTTTAAATTGTTTTTGTGACCATATTATGTGATTTGGGTCGAATTGTGCATGGTAGGATAGTAGAAATGTAAAATTGCAAAATGATGTAAACTTGCTCATGACAACTTTGCAACTTTACAAAGTTGTCATGACAACATTTCCTAAAATCTAGGAAATAGCTCTAAAGGAGTCCTAACCCAAAACTTAGGGTCTAAACATGAGGGGTTGATATATTTAAGGTTAGAAAAACCCTAATCTGGGAGTTAGTTGTCAGATTGTATGGTTTGCATTGGGAAAGACACTAACTATTGTATGATAAAGAGACTTTTACCTTCATCCAGACTCTGAATGGATTAATGTGAGGCATTGAGGTGTTGAATCTTGTTATATAGTTAATTTTGGTGGAGTTTATTTGAAATTTTTCTTTGTCATTTTGAAAAATCTTTAATTTCCTCTACTTTGTTATCTTCAACAATGCCACTTATGTAAATATGTGCCCTACTTGAATTCCCATCGTTGAAATTCAATGGACACTTGGAAAAAAGTAAGGGAAACTATAAATAGTGTAAATATGTGTTTTTAGGTTCTTTTTCACATGGGAGCTACTTTTTTCATCAAGCCATAGGTGATTGTAGAGGCATTCTTGCTAGGAGTTTGCATAGAACAGTAGAAAGAAGGTTTGCAAGATTGATTGATTTGTGCTAGTAAATGGTTGGAGTGAGTAAGGTCATGTTTACTTGATAAGTGACTACAAGGAGAGGAGTGGTAAAGTTGAATAGAAAATCTAATGGAAGCCAAGAACCTAGACTGGTTCACATGCCCTAAAAACCCAAGAAGATAGGGGTTTGGTGATAGTCCTATGTACAGACACCTTAGAGATCTAAAACCTAAGAAATATTGAAGCCTAGGAAGTCTTTAGAAAGAATCTCTAAACAAGTTGGGGTTTTTTTTGGAGAAGTTGAGAGTTATTCCAAGAGCACTAATTTTAGGAGGCCTAATTGGGCTAAAAGGGTTACAAGGCCTAAAACTTGAAAAATAAAAATTCGATGGAAAAACCAAAGAAGAATCCATCCAAGTTGATAAAAATGATTGAAACTAAAGATGGAATATAAAGGACACATATTACTAGTCCCAAGATTAGTTAGGGAGCATAGTGGCTAAGTTGAGCCCATGAATGCATAGTTAGATCGAGGAACATAGTTGAGTGTTTGAAATTGGTGTTGAGTTCTACACGAAGAAAGGGGATCCTAGGAGTGATATTTGAGTAGGGTAGAGTTGAATACCATAGGAATACTAAATAATAGGTCTTAGGAAGAGAAAGACTAATCATGAGGGATAGTACTCCCCATTAGTGTGTTTTAGTGACAACATTCATGGAAGAGGAAGGGTTAGCCAAATTACCACGAGAAAGAATATGAGAAACTCTACCAATGATCTAAAGAAGACCATTGGGTTTTTTTAAATATGTTAGATTTACTAAAGCTAATAATTTGTGTTTTTTTAGGTGGAGAAGAAATAAGAGATTGAGGTTCTAGCTCAACATGATTAACCAAATGATTCACTTCTTGTACCTTTTCATCATAAATAATCTGGTGATCAAAAGAAGGTTGATTAATAACATTTATTGAGTGTGAAGGTAAAGGATTAGTGTAAATATGGAAATTTTGATTAGGTGGAAAACCATATTTATTTGTGTTATTAATTTGAGCCTCAAAAAATATAACCTTAGAATTAATAAGGTCCTGAATAACATTCTTCAAACGATGACACTTTTGAGTATCATGACCTAGTTGATGGTTATTTCTTGATTAGAAGATTGAACTAGAAACTAAGGCTTGTGCTCATGGATTGAACATCCAATATAACATACAAAGCTCTTCATTAGACCCATTTACTTAATCAACTAGGGACATAAAATTGAAATGATGTCTACAAAGTATATGCTTTAAACCTCTTTAACTCTCATTTCTATCCTAGATAATTAAGAAAAAAAACACTTAATCTATATGCAAGTGCAAAAAACTTTAACTAAATGAAAAAGATAGAAATACAAACATGATTATACACAACATGATTCTACACTATTTTCCTTTGGTGCTAGAATAACTAATGGTTATGTCACTAATGGCATTAGGAGCAACACAGATCTTACTTAATCCTAACATAATGAAAACTAATTCTACCAACTAGGCTCACTCACCAAGTGGGCTCCCTTTGATAAGTAACAACTACAAATGTAAATTCAAATACTAGAACACAACTGTAATAGTTTTTATTTATGTCAAATCATAAAATAATACAAATTAGAAAATGATAGTCTATATCTAAAAATGCTATTGTAATTAAAAACTCTACTGAGCTATACCCAGGGATTGATTCAACAACTTTATTTAAAGCAAATACAGAAACTAACTTCCTAAGATCTAGCCTCAACAAAGAGCAATTGGCAATACAATAAACTACAACATCATGATACACAGCTTGATTGAATAAGTCATCCATCAAATACAAGACATATAATGACTTCTAAATTTGTATGACAGTTGGTAGATAGGCTAACTTGATCTTCAATGGGTCATAAATATAAGGTGGCCCCATAAAATTGCTATTAATTTATTTTTATGCACTCCTTCCTCTAATATATTCTTGCAATAGATTAGTACACATGCAATATTTCATAGCACATATTCATTTCATTAATTCATGATAAGAATTTAATGCACATATAAGAATCCTTGCTCACAATACTTGGTTGTAGGAACATACCCATTATAAGTAAGAAAGGAAAGGGAATTCTCATCTATAAATGACACAAATATATAATCTCATTTATCTATATAATTCTTAACCATAGAAGTATATCTAGGAAACTATATAATGTCATGAAACCATAGAAAAGAAGAAAAGTTATAGGTTTATGTAGATAATTATAATAGAAATTATTTCAACTTAAATAGGAAAAATCCCATAAAATCCCATAAAATCATACCATTTCCTAAGCCCATTGTTCCCCTCAACTTATACATTTGCTAGTCCTCCAACTAAGATGTCTAACTTTTAATCTGAAATCTTCTGCAACACTAGCCCCTACTCCTCCTTTTTGCCAACTCCAATAATACCCCTTGAAATTCTAATTTGTTCTCAAGTTCTCACCTTAGCAACCATGTCATGTTCATTAACATATTCATTGATCCCCAATAGTGGATGCATCAGTAAGGTATGTTGAAACCTAAGTGGAATCTAGTAACTACCCCAAGTTTGTCCCATCATTAAATACCATGATGCACATCTGCTTGCCATAATGAAGTTCTAGGGAGAGTTTGGTTCTTTAACTTGCAAGTCACGAGGGAACCTTATCCATATTTTAATGACTAATCTCTCTACCTCTTGTAACTTTTTTCTTTCATTTCCCTAGATTCTAAATAGGTAGATGTCCTAAGAGGCTTTATGTGCTTCTCACCTTTTTTTGAAACTGCAACTTTCAATAAATCATAATAATATGTTCATGGATCCTTTCCTCAAGCCTAAGATACAATGGTTCTAACTCCTCCACATCTATATATGGTTTAGCCCGATTTTCCCTAGTGATCTCATTCTGAATCAAAGACATACATTAAGGGATTTCATTCTCTATCATTAGGAACAACTAGATTGTACATGTATGATTCACACAATAAATTTTTAATGGCCACAAGAGATTGTTGGAAGGCATAGTAAAATTCATGAGGAATCTTTAAGGAAGAATTAAGACCCTAAACAATCTGATTCATCATATAATTCATCATCTTCTCTTTTAGGAACAAAGCATAGACTTGAGTTAGTGGTCTAGACTAAAGAAGTTCAGGCATCAAAGTAGTCAATTGAGCAAACTTATCTTCTAAAATCATAATATTGTACTCTTGGTCCAACAATTCTCTCTGTTGATTATTAATAATTCACTTCATTCTCTTCTTTTCTTTTAGCCACATATCTTTTTCTATTAAAAATTGCTAGTATAGGTCCATTCCTAATGTTAATGGTGTAAAAAAATCTAGTGGGGGCATTAGTCCTTGATTATTGATATCTACCCACTCAGAACCATCATCATTTTGTGTTTCATAAGACTCTTCAACAAGAGGATTAGTAGTAGACTTTCCTTTCCATAGCACAATGACTATTTCAAAATTTGCAAGAGATGGTTGTTGTAGTGAAGGGTCTTCTTCCAATTGTTGTGAAGCCAAAAATAAGGTCTCTAAACCTTCATTAGCCATTTTCTCAACATCTTTCTTAACAATATTTATATTGATTGTAAAAAATATTCATCTAGACCTTGAGGATTATTAATTACAAGTTCTTTTGGCTCATTTATAGAAACAAAATAGTATCACTATTAGATTCATATACAGTTTGGGGGATTTTCCTTTTTCTTCAGAACACAAAGTTACCTTTCTCAGAGTCATTGCCACTACTATCATCCCTAATGTGAACAATATCCTCCTGAGACTAGCTAGGATTATGTGGAACATTTCTTGAATCTTTTCTCAATTCTTCTAATTTATTATGTTCAGGTATTTCTTCATTAACTTCAAGGACATTTGTTTGAGCAACCTCATTAACAAGGGTATCTTTTGGACCAAAAATCTTAGAAACTCACTCACTTCTACTCATAGGTGTTTTAATAGAAGATTTAGACACACATTTTTCTTCTTCTTTAAATATTCTACTCTTGGAAGTTTATTGGGAAAGTGAGATACTGGGGGGGGGTGAATCATGATCACTAAAACTAATGCAACATCATCCTAGGCTTGTTGGAAATCCTATAGGATGGTGTAGTTTGACCTTGGAGTTGGTGGAATTGGTCACCATAGGAGTGGTGCTTGGTTGTTGAAGGTACTTGACATATACTGGTGCTCGAAAATGCTTATGGGAACCTAGTGATGCTTGTGGTTTTGTTGATTGATACTCAATAGTGTGGCTTGCAGGATGGAGTTATCAAGGGTATTTTGGGATAATTTGGTGCATTTATTGGATGAGGATTAGGATCATGATGTGGATCAATAGTTGGAATTTATGTGGACCTAATTTCATCTTGGTTAATTATTCATGATGCATTTAATAAGTGTTATAAGCATTTTAAGGCATTTAGTATTTAATATCTATTGCAAGTCAACTTGTGGCTCAACATGTATTTCATGTAAATGTTTATATATTTTTTAGCGTACTAAGCTAACTTGTTGATTATATGGGTATAAGTAGGGTGTCTTGTGGAGTCTAGTCATTATTCATCCATTTTAGAGAAGAGGAGGTGGTAGAGGAGTAAACTTTGAGAAGGGTTGGTAGCTGAGGCTTGGGAAACAAAGAGATTGCTTGATGGGCTTGCGAGCACAAGTTTAGATCTTCCTTAGAGTTTTCTACCAAAGTGTAAATTTGGATGAGCTAGGGTTTAGATTGGATCTTGAGGGATCTTGCAAAACTATTACTTTCTTTTTAATTGGTCATAATCAGGAAGGCTTTAGAGCCTGACACATTGCATGTAATTAGTTATTCTATAAATAAAGAGTTGTGATTTGGTATCAGATCCTACATTGTTATTGTGTTTCCACTATGTGGTTATTTGCTAGAGGCTATGACATCTCCTTTGGGGATTCTCCTACTTTGCACTACATCATATGATATTAAAGCACATTTTTTCCTGAGTGTATAGATCTAGTGCCAAAGTTGAGGTAGTTTGCACTAGGACTTGGGTGAAGGATGAAAGTGAAGGTTGATGTTGTGGAGTTCATTGATCCTCTAGATTTGTTGATTTATTGCTTTCACTTTGCAAAGGACCTTGTAAGATGACTCCCATAAGATTGGATCCTAGGGTGATTGATGATATTAGTGATGTCATGGAAGAAATGATCTCAGAAAAGTTTAAAGAACATTTTAAATTTTGAAATGGAGGAAGTTAAAACTAGTAGTAGATCTAAGATGATGTTAATGAAGAATGACATGATTATTGAAATTGTGAGTGCTTTAGGTGGCATGCCTAGGCATGTAGGTATTGAAGATGGTTATGAAGAATTTGTTGAAGACTTTGAAGTTGCTGGATCAAGTGGTGATGGAAAAACTGATCATGTGGAGAGACCTATCGGAACTAGGGTTGGTCAGTTTGCTAGATTTGGATCTCAGTTGAAGTTGAAGCATAAGATGAAGGTTTCTAATTTCTTAGGTACTTTGAATCCTAAAGACTTGATTGATTGGATTTGTGAATTAGAAGTCTACTTTGAGTTTGAGGATATTGGAGATCCACTCAGAGTGAGGTTGGCACAAACTAAGTCAAAAAGACATGCTACACTTTAGTGGAAAGAACTAAAAAGAGATAGAGAGGAGGAAGGTGAAATGAAGATCACTAGATGTAGGTTGATGATAACTAAGTTGAAGGATAAGTTCATTCCTACTGATTATGAACTTGAGTTGTTCAAAAGGTTGAAAAATTTGAAATAGAAAGATATGACTGTAAAAGATTATACCAAGGAGTTCTACAAGTTGACTATTTCGTCTGGGCATAGAGAATTGTCAAAGGAGAAGGTATCTTAGTACATTAATGGTTTGAGATTCAATATCTAAGATGAGGTTGGAAAATTAAAGATTGACTCGATTGAGGATGCTTATCAATATGCCCTAAAGGAAGAAGACAAGTCAAAGGGGAAAAGTCAAGGTAATTTTAGAGGGAAGGAGAAGTAGGATAGCTTGACAAAAGCTAGATTGAGTGATGAAGATGAACAAAAATCTATTGATCAGAAGAGAAGGATAGGTAGAGGTGAGTTTAAGGGTACTTGTTACAAATTGGAGAAGTAGGGCATAGATTTTATGAATTTCCTAAGAATGGTGATAGAAGAGCTGCTATTGTGAATGAGGTGGAGGATCATAGTCAACTTGAGCAAGGAGAGAGTTTGCTGGCTCAATGAGTACTAGTTGGTCAAAGGTCATTGGAATATTGTAAAAAGGACTAATTTTTTTGGGACTTGTAAGGTTGGTGGTAAAGTCTGCAAGTTGATTGTAGATGGTGGGAGAACTGACAACCTTTTTGCTGAGGAGATAGTTCAAAAACTTTGTTTGAAGAGAGTGATATATCCTTATCCTTATAGGATTAGTTGGTTCTAAGGTGAGCATGCATTGGGAGTGAGGGAACAATGCCTTGTTGATTTCCAAATCAAGTGTTGTGTGATATTAAAGACATGCATAGTTGTCATTTGTTGCTTGGTATATCTTGGCAGTATGATTGCAGGGTTGTGCATGACTGTGTCAAGAATGTGTTTACAATTGTGAAAGGTGGCAAGAAGCATTCCTTGATTCCTTTGTAAAATGAAGAGCTTGATAGAAGGAACCTAAGTATTGGTAGCTAAGTTGATTTGGAAAATTCTAAAAGGGTTAGAGATCAGCGTGGACAAAAAACCTATGGAGCATTGAGGATGGATGTGAAGAAGAAAAAGTGGAACAAGGGAATCAATGTACAAGTTGAGGACTTTGGAGGATATGTATGTGAATAATCAATCTAGGAAAACTAAATTATAGAAGATGTTCTTCTAACTACTGAGAACATCTTTTTAAACCTAGGGTGTCTGATGCAGGAACATCCTAAGCTTGTTGGAAATCCTGCAGGATGGTGTTGTTTGACCTTGAATTTGGTGAAATAGGTCATAAAAGGAGTGGAGCTTGGTCATTAATGGGTGTAGAGTTGGCCAAGTTGCTCGGTCATTGAAGGGGCTTGGCTACTAAAGGTGTTTGACATATACTAGTGCTCAAAATATATGTTGAAAAAGAAGATTGTTGAAGTATAGAAATGAGGGAGATTATTGAAACCTATCATGAGAAAAATCACTATTTTTCATTGATGCCAAACCTACTAATTTCTAGTAAGACAATTGCTAATTTTGGTCTGAATGCTATAATTTGATTGATTGATGAAGAGGATTTGAAAAGAAAGGATAACAAGAGTACCTAGAGAAATGTTGAGTTATATGGTATATCAAAGGAGCACTAAGACCAAGTAAGAATTTGATGATATAGTGTATTATTTATCTACTTAAGGCTATAATAAAAGGATACTTAAGAAAAAATAAGAAGAAGAGCAAGCAAAAAGAATGTGTCTGCCAAGCCTAACCCAACAAAAAATGCAAGCCAAGCATCTAGTTTAGGCCAAGTAGAAAGATAGTTATGACCGAGCCAAGTAAGTTTAGTATGTGTTGAGAAAAGTAAACTTAGTTTGTGTCGAGCATCAGAGATAGCAGTATTGATTGACTGAAGATTTAGTTCTTGTTTGAGCAATCTAGTGTTGACCGAGCGTCAAAAGTTAGTTATTGTCGAGTAAACATCATGTTATTGCCGAGTGATAGTATAAAGAGTTTGAAGAAGATTTGATGAATCTGAGTCAACAAAGTTGATTTCTTGAATTATGTGAAGCATGTTGAAGATAAGTATGATGAGTTAGTGGCACAAAATTCAAGATAAATTGTTTGAAGTTGAATTTGAAGAGGATTGTAAGAGAAGTTTCTAGAGGGAACATAATGGAAAGAAGGGAGGATTTGATGAATCTAACCTAACCATAAGATGGACAACTTTGATGAAGGGAAAAAAGATAAAAAATCTCTATATAAGGAGATATAAGGCCTAAAGCAAAGTATGAGAAAAAATGAGAAGTTTGGAGGTGTTGCTTCATATGGTGGCCAAAGGAATGAACCTATAGTTGGAATACTAAGCAAGAAGGCTTAAGAAGGTGAAGGCTTGAAGGGTGAACAAAAAATTAGAGACAAAGGGGAATGAATGCCAAGATATTGGTGTAATTAAATATTCACTAATTACACTTACTTAAACTTACTTAGGATAATGCATTGTATAGTAGTTTGTGATTGAGACACTTGGTAGTTTGCACCTCAATTAAACACATGGTGTAGGAGAATTCTACTCTAGGTGGTCATAGTTGTTATCTCATTCCACCTTGAGTGCACATATCACATTATCATCCTCATCATCACAGATACTTCATTGCATAATGGAGGATGATCCACCTTTGGTGGACATGTGATTCCACCTTGTGTGAGTGATAGCTTGTCTTCTCTTTATCTTTATCTCTTACTACCTCTCCTATACAAGGATGCCCATTATGTACATTTAAAATAAATCCATTGGATGTCAATCAAGTCCATTATCAATAATAGCATTCTTGCATCTTCATGCAATCATCTTGCCAATCTCTTGTGGAAGTTTTCTTGGTCTTTCATTTGATCTTGCAGGTTTCGTAGAGTCACCTAAAACTCTAACATGGTATCAGAGCTCTTGTGGTGAAGACCTCTTCTCAAGAGTGCAATCTTGGCTTGATTTATTATTGGTGCAACATTGGCAATTTGGACATCACAATTTGGAGGAGATTTTAGGATTCATATTTTGTGAGCTTCTATTGTAGGTAAAAATTAGAGCTTGTTGGTGCAAATTAGAGGTTGGCATCATATAGAGGAGGTCAAAAAACCCCTAAATCAAATTTTGTTTTACCCAAATTAGACATCTGACACCAAATCTAGAGCCATTTGATTTTTGAAGGTGTGGCGATGGTGATTCAAAAAAATAATTTTAGAGCCAATTTTCAAACACTGATATCTCCCTCATATAGATTCCTTTTTCCAAGCACTTTTTTTTTTCTTTTTTTGGGGTAGATTTTCACAATCTACAAAGTAGTGTAGGTGATTTTGGATCTCTGTCTCTAATTTTTTTTGAAAATAGTAAATCCCATTTTTTGCAACTTTGAAGGCTTTGTTTGGGCACATTCGATAACATTTTTAGGTACAATTTTTTTTGAAAGTGCATAATTTTTCTTCCACTTTCTAGATCTGTAATTAAATTTCAATGATTTGGAGTGGACATATCACTTTCACAAATAAGTTTTTTTTGGATATATTTGCACTTGGTGAATGCTTGGATTTCAATTTGTTTAATTCAATCAGTAGTTTGAAGGAGTTCTTAGTTTATTTCAATCATCATTTGATTTCATTATGGATTTTTCAAAAGTTCCATTACTCACTCCATATAACTATCATGAGTGGAAACAAGAAGTTTTTGATGCAAGAGCATCCAGAAGTATAAGGGCAATCCTGTGTCACCCAAAAAAAAAAGTACTTAGACTTAGTTTCTGTTTCATATCTTTTCATTTTTGGATACCCATTTGGGTCAAATAAAGGTTCCAACTCTCACAGTTCCACTATCAGTGTGTTTGAAAATGCCAAAAAAAAGGAGCATGCAATTTGGCCATCATTTTGGTGACCTAGAAGGTGTAAATTTTCCAGATGAATGTAATTGTGATTTAGAGCATTCCAGAAAAAGAATCAGGTCAAAAGGCCCCATAGTTTGAAAGTTATTGTAGTTTTTTGAGTTTTGGAGACCTCCTAAGAATGCTTCAAAGTTAGGTTAGGGGCATTAAATGACCTCAAAAAGGGTTGAAAAATAGGGGATGAGCAAAGCTGGTCCATAGGGCTATAGAGCGCTTTGAGAGCTTTTCAAAAATGTAAACGGTTCGTCAATCAGAGCTACGGTTCAAAAGTTATGCCTCCCAAAAGTTCGAGTACCGTTTCTGGATTCTTCTAGATTTGCACCGACTTCTAACATAGCTTCTGGAACCTTCTATTTGGTCGATGGATGCCTACTAGCACTTTCTAGAATGTACTCCTAGTCCTTAACCCTCCAGGGTCTATTTAAGGAGATTTCTGGCATTGTAAAAGGCAGTTCAGAGTGGAGTTTGAGAGGAGGTACTGAAAGGAGAAATTATCTCCAGATTTATGCTATTGTAAGCCCTTTGGGCATGTTTTGAAGTTTATTTTCTCTGTACTATTTGTACTAGCTTATTTTCTCAGTTAATGCAATTTCCCTTTTCTATTGTGTCTATTCTGTTCTTGGGTTGTGTCCCCATCAAGTGGTATCAGAGCTGGTTTTCCTGAGTGTGTAGATAGAATGCTGACTGTGAGGTAGTTTGCACCAGGACTGTGTGGTTGTGGGTTTGAGTTAAGAAGATACCTCCATGAAGAGAGCGTGGTGGAAGGGCCAGAGCTATTAATCCTAAGGAGGTTAGAGCCCTCCAAAGGCAGGTGCAGGCATTGCAAGAGCAGCTTCATAGAGGAGCAAATGTTGCTGCAGGTGACAACAGTGAGGATGACAATGAAGAAGAAGTAATGGAACCAGAAGGGGAATTTGACGAGGAAGTTCTGAATCATGCAGAGGAAAGGCTTTTTAGGGCCATTACTAAGTTTGGGAAAAGACCTACAATTGAAGTGGGTGTATTTTCAAGAAATCTAAAACCAGATGAGTTGATCAATTGGATCAATGAGCTGGAAGAATACTTTGAGTATGAGGATATAAGGGACCCAGATAGGGTTAAGTTTGCAAAGGCCAAACTGAAAGGCCATGCCAAAATCTGGTGGCAAGAGGTTCAATTGGAAAGAAATAGAAGAGGAAAGGAGAAGATCACAAGATGGGATCGCATGGTGGACAAATTGAAGAAGCAGTTCATTCCTGTGGACTACGAGCTTGATTTGTTTAAGAAGATGTATGGGTTAAAGAAAGCAGGAAGATCAGTCCAAGAATATACAGAGGAATTTTATTGACTCTTGATTAGAGCGGGGCATGCAGAAGCAAATAAGGAGAAGGTTGCTCGTTATATCAATTGGTTGTGACCTAGCATCCAGGAGGAATTAAGTCTCGTAAGAATGACCAGCGTTGAAGAGGCATACCAGTTTGCCCTATGAGTTGAAGAGAAGCTAAATAAAAGGTTTGAAGGAAGACAAAGAGGGCACGGTCAAGGAGGAAGGGGAAGTGGTAGATCATCTGGAGGCTACAATGAAACCCAAAAGAAAAATGAAGATGAGGGTACTAGCAGGAACCAAAGGAATGAGGGTTTCAAACGCTCTCGTGACCAAGACTTTGGAAATTAGAGAGGAAGAGGTAGAGGACGTGGACAAGGAAGAGGAGGATTTCGTGGTACCTATTTCCATTGCAATGAAGAAGGTCATCGTGCCTTTGAATGCCCTCAATGACAAGGAAGGATAGATAGGAGAGCTGAGGGCCAAGCTAGGGTTGCTCATGTGGATGAGGATGCACAATCATCACATTCAGAGGATGTAGAAAGAGGAGAGACATTGGTAAATGAAAGAGTCCTACTAAGTGGTGAGATTGAACCAGGACAATGGAGGAGTTTGTTCCGTACCAGATGCAAGTTTGAGGATAAATGTTGTGACGTGATCATTGATGGTGGTAGCACTGATAACTTGGTATCAGAAGAGATGGTCTCTAAGCTAAAGCTCAAGAGGGAGAAACATCCCCAGCCCTATCGGATTGCTTGGGTAAAAGATGATCACAAGGTCCTGGTAAGTGAACAATGTTAGTAAAATTCAAAATTGGGAGTTACCATGATAAAGTTCTCTGTGATGTTATTTTGATGGATGTTTGCCATCTATTATTGGGTAGACCATGGCAGTTTGATAGACATGTAGTACATGATGGACATGCAAACACATACTCTCTGATAAAGGATGGAGTTCGCTACAAATTGAAGCCCATGAAAAAGGAAGGTGAAAAGGTATGTAGCAGTGCTAGGATTTGTCTTGTTGATGGAAGGAAGTTTTTAGATGGCATGAAACATTAGCATATGTGCTATGCTTTGATTCCTAGGAAAGATAAAGAAGGTAGTAGTGAAATACCACTTGAAGTTTCAGATTTACTAGGGGAGTTTGGAGATATTATCTCTGATAATGTTCCAGATGGATTGCCACCAATAAGAAAAATCAGTCATTAGATAGATCTGATTCCAGGAGCTAGTTTTCCTAACAAGGCTGCTCACATGATGACTCCTACTGAAATAGAGGAGCTAAATAGATAGGTTCAGGAGCTGTTGAGGAAGGGCTTGATTCGAGAGAGCCCGAGTCCATGTGCAGTACCTGTAGTACTTGCACCAAAGAAGGATGGAGAATGAAGGATGTGTACAGATTCTCGAGCTATAAATAGGATAACCATCAAGTACTGATTTCCTTTGCCAAGGATGGATGACCTTATGGACTGCTTGAGTGGAGCTCAGTACTTCACAAAGATAGATCTGAAGAGTGGTTATCATCAGATACAGATTCGAGAAGGAGATGAGTGGAAAATAGCCTTCAAGACCAAGGAGGGTCTTTATGAGTGGTTAGTCATGCCCTTTGGATTGACAAACGCCCCAAGCACCTTCATGTGGCTCATGAATGAGGTACTTAAGAAGTTCTTGGGAAAATTTGTTATTGTCTATTTGGATGATATTTTAATTTTCAGAAAGATTTTGGAAGAACATTTATTGCATATTTGTAGTGTCCTTGAAAGGCTAAGGGAAGAGAAACTATTAATTAATCTGAAGAAATGTATCTTTGCAAAAAGGGAGTTAGTCTATTTGGGGTTTGTTATATCACCTGAAGGTCTGAAAATGGATCCAGAGAAGGTAAAAGCCATCTTGGAATGGCCTACTCCAAGGTCTGCTACTGAGGTAAGATCATTTCATGGTCTGGTTAGTTTTTACAGGAAGTTTATTAAGAATTTTAGTGGCATATGTGCACCCCTAACTGATACAATAAGAGGGGATAGAAAAGAGTTCAAATGGACTGCAACAACTATGAGAAGTTTTGAATTGTTGAAGAAGAAGGTAACAAAATAGCCTGTGTTGGCACTTCCAGATTTTAGAAATGTTTTCCAGGTGGATTGTGATGCCACTGGCAATGCTATTGGGGCTGTATTAAGCCAAGAAGGTAAGCCTATTGCGTATTTTAGTTAAAAATTGAATGATGCAAAGAAGAAGTATTCTGTTTATGATCAAGAGTTCTATGCAATAGTTCAGGCTTTAAAGAAATGGAGGCATTATTTATTGCCAAAAGAATTTGTTTTGTATACTGATCATCAGGCATTACAGTACCTAAATAGCCAAGGTAAATTGAATCAGAGGAATATGAAGTGGGTAGAGTTCTTGTAGAGTTATACCTTTGTGTTGAAGCATAGAAGTGGAAAATCTAGCAGGGTTGCAGATGCACTAAGTAGGAGACAGTCATTGCTTACAGTAATGTAGGTTGAAGTAGTTGGGTTTGATGAACTCAAGAATTTGTACCCCGAGGATCCTGATTTTGCTGAAGCATGGAAAGCTTGTAAAGAACCTGTTGCTATAGATATAACCAAGTGGTTAGACTATTTGATTCAGGATGGCATGTTGTTCAAGGGTAGTCAATTGTGCATTCCAAGAAGTTCCATGAGGGAAAATCTGATTAAGGAGAAACATAGTGGAGGGATGGTAGGACATTTTGGTTGAGATAAGACCATTTCCATTCTTAGAGAACATTATTTTTGGCCTCAAATTTCATAGGATGTGAAGAAGTTTGTACAGAGTTGCCAGGTTTGTCAAGTTGCCTAGGGGTTTAGTCACAATACTAGCCTATATCAGCCATTGCCTATTCCATCAAGACCATGGGAGGACATAAGTATGGATTTTGTTCTTGGATTGCCAAGGACATAAAGGGGTAATGACTCAGTATTTGTGGTGGTTGATAGGTTCTCTAAAATGGCACATTTCATTCCATGCCACAAAACTCATGATGCTATTCATATTGCAGACTTGTTTTTCAAAGAGGTGGTAAGACTACATGGTCTTCTAAGGAGTATAGTTTTTGATAGAGATACTAAATTTGTGGGGTATTTCTGGAGGACATTGTGGAAAAAGTTGAGAACAGACTTGAAATTCAGTTCCACGCATGACCCACAAACTGACGGCCAAACAGAAGTGGTAAATAGAAGTCTAGGCAATTTGCTGAGATGTTTAGTTAGGGATAAGCCCAAAGGATGGGATCCGATTCTACCACAAGCAAAGTTTGCTTAAAAAAACTCTATAAATAGGAGTACTGGAAAATCACCATTCCAAATTGTATATGGGAATAGCCCAAGGACTGCACCAGAATTGAGGAAGATAGAACAAGGGGAGAGGACAAGTGCTGAAGCTGAGGAATTTGCTGAACATATTAAGCGTCTACATGAGGAGGTTCAAGCACACATTACCAAGATGAATCAAGAGTATAAAGCTATGACTGATCAAAGTAGAAGACATAAGGAATTCCAAGTAGGGGATCTAGTCATGGTGCACTTACAAAAAGAAAGATTTCCAGTTGGTACTTACAACAAGCTGAAAATGAAGAAATTTGGCCCCTGCAAAGTTTTGAAGAAACATGACTCAGGAAATGCATATGAGGTGGAGCTGCCAGATGGTATTCACATTTCTCCCACTTTCAACATTGCAGATTTAACAGAGTATCATGATGATGGTGCAGATGAGGAGCTGGTGTTAGAGCCATGTCCAATTCCTGCTTCTAAGAAGGAGGAGATAGAAGACATTCTAGATCATCGTGTGGGTAGGAGTACCAAAAATAGGCAGTATGAAGAGTATTTGGTCAAATGGAAAGGACGGTCGATCAAGGACTCAACTTGGATTTCAGCAGCTGAGGTTTCCCATTTGGGATTTACTCTACCATCCATAAAGTGACAGGGTCACTTTTCAATCTACCCTAGGTGTCTGATGTAGGAGCATCCAGAGGTATAAGGGTAATCCTATGTCACCCAAAAAAAAAGTACTTAGACTTAGTTTTTGTTTTGTGTCTTTTCATTTTGGATACCCATTTGGGTCAAATAAAGGTTCCAACTCTCATAGTTCCACTATCAGTGTGTTTGAAAATACTGGGAAAATAGGAGCATGCAATTTGGCCATGATTTTGGTGACCTAGGTGTAAATTTTCCAGATGAATGTAATTGTGATTTAGAGCATTCCAAAAAAAGAATCAGGTCAAAAGGCCCCACGGTTTGAAAGTTATTGCAATTTTTTGAGTTTTGGAGACCTCCTAAGAATGCTTCAAAGTTAGGTTAGGGGCATTAAATGACCTCAAAAAGGGTCAAAAAATGGGGGATGGGTGAAGCTTCCATAAGGCTATAGAGTGCTTCAATAACTTTCTGAAAATGTAAACGGTTCGTCAATCAGAGCTACGGTTCAAAAGTTATGCCTCCTGGAAGTTCGGGTACCGTTTTTGGATTCTTCTAGATTTGCACCGACTTCTAACGCAGCTTCTGGAACCTTCTATTTGGTTCGTGGATGCCTACTAGCACTTTCTAGAATGTACTCCTAGTCCTTAACCCTCTGGGGTCTATTTAAGGAGATTTCTGGCATTGTAAAAGGCAGTTCGGAGTGGAGTTTGAGAGGAGGTACTGAAAGGAGAAATTATCTCCAGATTTATGCTATTGTAAGCCCTTTGGGCATGTTTTGAAGTTTATTTTCTCTGTACTGTTTGTACTAGCTTATTTTCTCAGTTAATGCAATTTCCCTTTTCTGTTGTGTCTACTCTATTCTTGGGTTGTGTCCCCATCAGTTTCTAATCAGTTGATGAGTATTGGATTGCTTAGAATGATTCTTAGACATGATCTAGAACCAGCTATAGGTATTGCAGAAATAAGGAAATGGTTTGATTGAAGGGATTAAGCACTTGGCTCTCTTAGATCCACCATATCTCATGATTTTCTATATCATATTGTGTCTTGCACATATCCTCATGATGCCTATACTACATTTAGAAGGAATCTTTGGTAAACCTGATACAATAAGAAAATTCAAATTGGAGAATGAGCTTACAGGTTTAAGTTTGTCTAATTTTGACAATATTTAAGACCTCTTCTCTAAGTTTAATTCTATTAGATTGGAGCTTTCTAAATTGTGCCATTACTAAAGATGATGAACAATTGATATTATTTATTCTTTTGAAGATAGGTGTACAATATTTTAGTCTTTGTTTCCACATTCTATGCTACTATGGATGCTCTTGGTAATGCATGCAAAATGCCTTCTCTTGATGAATTTGCAGCTCAGCTCACAAGGGAACAAGCAAAGTTAGCACACATGGGTCAATTGAAGCCTTCCAAGTATCAAGTGTTGGTTGGAAATGAATCCTCTCCAAAGGCTCCCAAAGGAAAGGGAAACAAATAACACAAGGATCCTAAGCAACATGAAAAAGGTGATGACTCTCATTCACAACATAATATTGAATCCAAGTCCCCTTCAAGTGAGGAAACATCTAGAAGAAAGAGATTTGAATGTGATTATTGCAAAAAGCTGGCAAATGATGAGCATAAATGTTTCCATAAGAAGATTGATGAACTCACTCACATTCTTCAAAAGAACAATATCCAGTTGCCCTTATTAGTATCTTCTCCTTCTTCTTAATATCAGGAAATTTCTACATCTACATCATCATCCAAAGGTAAAGGACAAGCACTCATTACTTCTACACATTCTAAGCAAGGTAAATGGATTCTTGATTCATGTGCATCACATCATATGGCATCTTCTATGGATATGTTTTCTTCTGCCGAGCCTTGTACTTCTCCACCTATATTGATGGGTAATAATACATACATGAAGATTTGTGGGAAAGGTTCTATTCCTTTGGGAGAGGGTAAATTTAATGATGTTCTTTGTGTACCATCCATGACTACTAATATCCTTTCCATTTACCAAATTACTCATGGGGCACAAGGTAAAATCGTTGAGTTCACTACTGATTATGTCTATATTAGGGACATAGAGACTAGAGATGTCATAGCTATGGGAGTTGTCGATCATACATCATGATTGTATTCTTTTGCAAATTTTGTTGATAATGACGATGATGTTCTAGATGTACCTTGTTGGTCTGATTTTTCACAATGCATAAATTTTGGTAAAAATTTAGTGAAAAATCATTTGAGTCTTTGTATATTACAAATTAGGGTTTTGTTCCTTGTATTTTTCAAATCCTTAGATTGCCCTAGTTCATAGATTAGTCTCTGTGTCATTGAAATCCTATTAAATTCTCAAGGTTTATCTTCAGAGAAATCTTTAGAAACCCTAGTGCCCTATTTTATTTTACCCCAGTTTTTGAAAATCTTCAAAAATAATTTTTCAAAAAAATGATTTTTTAAAGCATATCATTTTATCCTAAGGTTTGACTTACACAAGCGTGACTTTATTAAAAGCTCATTCAAAAACTTATTGACCATGTTCTATTTTCACTTGATTATTTTATTGAAAAATGCCCAATGTGCTATGGGTTTTGTGTGACTGTTGATCTTGTTCAGATCAATGGGTACCACATTCCCACAATGTTGAGATGCAAGGTTTTTAAATAAAGCGAGCAAGTAGTTTTTGGACACGTAGCAAGGTGGGGTCGGGAATACTTAGTGTGTGTTGCGGTATGTAAAGCTATAAAGCAATTGTTGACATGTGCTGCTAGTTGAGCCAAAGAAGAGGTTTGTCTGTTGGTTATGATCAAAATTTTTTCTACCATAGATCCTTTAGATATCAAGGGCTGGTGCAAACCTGCAATAAGGAACTGCTCAATAAATAAGGAATGCGAGTATGCACCTTTATGGCACATGTCATAGTGGGGCCAGCTAAGGAGAGGAAATTGAGTCGTGCCATGCTGTATGCCACATGTGCTTAGTTAGAAGTACTTATGTTATAGGAACAAAAGGTTTCAAAAATTAATGCAGTAGTTAGATTGGTCAGAGCATGAGGGTTGAAAGTAGTCATTTCATTGGCCCAAGTAGATGAAGTGACCATAAAGTACAATTTTTTTCTTATACTATTGATCTTGTCTTGATCAACGAAGGGCGCTTGCTCGCATTAAGAACTTGAATGAAGTTTAAGGAAAGTGGGAATGTGCCATGTGGACACGTGTCCATGGTGACATCTAAATTCTTAACTTAGAAGGTCTACAATATATAATCAGTGTCACCATTGATTTTCCAAGATCAATGGCTGGTGCAAGCCCACAATAAGGAGATGCTCGATCAATAAGGAAAGCGGGAATGCGCCAGCTTGACACATGGAAAGAATGATGTCAAGTAATCATTCGCTTAGAAGGTGATATGGGACTTGCTTGTGTGGAGGTCATTAGAAGGCACAAACTCATATGGAGACTTCCTATTGGTTAAAATGGCTGATTGGGCCTTATTAAACTATAAGTTTGTGCAGTCGTTGATCTTGTCTTGATCAACGGTTGGCACTTACCCACAATTTTAAGATGCAAGAAGTTAAAGGAATGTGGGTAAGCAGTAATGCGACACGTGGCCCCACTCTTAAGTACATAAAGCTTTTTACTTTTTTGAATTAAAGCCATTTGATCCGGTGAAATTGACGAATAAGATTTGAAATTCTAATGCAACTTGAGAAAAAATGGCTACTGGAAATAAATATGGTTCAGAGCTCGTTTGTGTGATTTCAATGATCAAATATAATTCATAATCTCACCATTTATTGAACCATAGAATTGTAAAAGGTTATCAGAACATACAAAATTTTCAGAGCTAGTGCATGGAATTTCATAGAGTGAAGCAGAGTTTGCAAGTAAGTGCTCTTAAAATTTTGAGTAGTAGGAATTTGGTGAGATAGAAGTTTTAAAATCTCAAAATTCCTCCACAAAAAGGGTTTATTGGACAGATTGATTATTTGAAGCGCTTTGTGCATGAAGACTTTTTGGAACAATTTCCTTTATTTGTACATGAAATAACTAAGGGGAGGGAGTTGATTCCTAAACACCCTAGGGTAGCCATAGAAGAGGGTTTTTATGACAAGGCTAATTGGGTATGAGATGCCTAGGTCTCCATGGGAGGTCTAGAGTTATTTAGAAAATGGTTTTTAGAGTGAAAATTGGATACTCCAAGGAGTAATGTATGGGAATTTGACATTGGTAAATTAACAGTCCCCACAATTTTCTTTGATAGTGATTTGTTGATGGATTTGGGCAAGAAATATGATCCAATTACGGGGTGGGTAAAGAACCATGCTAGAGTAAATCATTTTAGAGTTTGTCCTGAATTAATTAGGGAGGTTTTCAATCTCAACCCTAACCATGCTATGCATGAAATAATTGATATGGATGACTTTCAAGCAAGGTACGATGCACAAAGGATTTACCTAAGAACAGGGCCATTGCAAGAGCATGCTACTAAAATTGGTACTTTACTTGTGATTACAGCCAACGCCCTCGAACCATTGCTAAGAAGGCATTTTAACCTTAGGGCTCAGGCATTGTATTTTTCTCTTTGCAAGATTTTTGGAATGGATGAAGCCAAGAAAATCCTAGGCTTAATTGTCCTAATAATGGCTCAAACTCTTCAATTTGGGATGAGCACTATTCTTGATTTTGCTACTTTTCTTGTAAATGAGATTCACAATGGTTTGGTTGGGATAACATGGGGAAAAGTGGATAAACCTTTCTATTGGTATTCATTACTCATCTATGTATGCTTGTACAAGGGATTTTCCTTCTTCTCCAAAGGTATGGAGCTGGAAACAACTAAGGATGGGGAGAGGAATCCAGTTCAATTATGGAGTGTGGATATGACCTTAGAAGCTACAAATGCTAGTTATGTGTGGTTTGACATATACTTTGCATCAAAGCTTAGGTTACTCTTGAGAGGAGACAGTCCCAAGATTCCACAAGCACTACTAGAATTGGTTAGACCCAAGGACCATGCAAAAGGGCTATTGGTTAGTCATAATTGGGGGGATATAATCCCTTACAATGTTTCAATAGTAATAAGAGTATATGGCTTCTTGGGAAAGCCTCATGTTCTACCTTTCCATGTGCCTTTGAAAATAGGGATATCCAAATTGTTATGGAAGATAGGCACTATTGATGAAAGAGATTTGCCAAAGAAGGGTACATTCTTTCCAATTGTTACTGTAGTGCATGATTTTATTTTTGTGAAGAAAGGATGGAAACATCTCAATTTTTTCCTGGATAGATACAACATGGCAGAGTCTCATGCCATATTTATTTATCCTATAGGTTTCTATGATCTCTTAAGAGAGAGGACAAAGGTTGCTCAAATGGTACACCCGATATATTATCCCGAGGATGTTATTAGGAATGTTTTTTCTTTACAAGAGTAGGAATTGAGAAAAGAGAAATGGATAGTATTAAGTAAGACCTTACAATTCATTAATTCTTTTGACTCTAGTTATGAGCCATTGAAAGATAAGAAATATTGGGGAGCCAAGATGCAAGCATTAATGAATAATTTTTTTGTAATAATCCAAACCATGAATGAGAAGAAAGCCACATATGTTGAGACATATCTAGATAAGGCTGTAGAAGTGCAAAGAAGGATAAACAATGGAAATGTGGTGGCCTCTGGCCAGTATACCTTGCAAAGAAGGGTAGGTTATGTGATAGTTCAAAGTGTACAATAGGCACCCCTTTATCAGAGGCCAAGGCCCGAAAGTCCATTTGCAGCCAGTGCTGTAAAAAGGCAAAAATTAGAGCAGGGGTCTTCTTCTTCTCAAGTAGAACAATACTACCCAAGCTAGTTCCCAATGTGGATAGATGATGAATCATCTTTAAGGGAGCAGCTTAGAAAAATTGATGGAGAAGGAGATATAATTGTTACTTCCACAGATTTGGAGATTGGAGAACCACAAGAACCTCCTACACCTTCCTTGGATTTAACTGTTATTGATTACCAAGGTAAGAAAATTGACCCAATAGTTGCCCAAGCCTCTGAGAGGTTTATTAATGATGAAAATTTTGTGAAGTCTAGGGCATTTGCGAAAATTTTTGTGGAGGCTAAACATAGGAAATTTTGAGAAAAATTGTGAAAAAATAAAGGCAGAAAAACCTAGTAAATCAGATTTTACTCTTAAGGAGGAGGTAAGGTGTAAATTTTTGAATAATTTTGCTCAATTTAACCTTGAGGTTGGAAGGAAAATAATTAGAAAGTCAGGAGCCCTTATTTTGCCAGAGTGTGATATAGTGAATGCCATGGTTTTTGATTTAGTAAGAAAGCAAAAGGATGTCCATTTTAAAACTGAAGAAGAGGTATTAGAGGCTCATAGAGGAGTCAAATTTAGTGATGATCACAAGGCCCTTTTTATTTGGTCTATTGGAAAAAGGGATAAGACCAGGATGCAGGAAATTTCCACTGCAAAGCATACCGGTGCATTGACAATATTTAGAGATGGTGAGGTAGGCAGTAAACAAATAATGGGAATGGCCTCATAAATGTTAAAATTTGGTAGTGTTGTATCTAGTCAGGAAGAAGAAAGATTTTCTCAACTCAATGCTAAGTTTGAAGAAGTTTTTAAAGCATATGAGGACAGGGGTATGCAGATACAGTCATTAGAAGATAAAGTATCTCAAATGGAGAAGGTACTTGGGAAGAGAAAAGTACAAGAAACCTATAGATCAAGGATTGTATACCCTCCACGGTCACCTGTGGAGCCTTTAAAATCAACTCCAATTATTGAGGTACCCGACACCCCAGAGAGGCCATAGTTTTACACCGCAGAGGATTTTGAGGAAGAAAAGAATAAATTGTATGCATTGCATGTAGAATTTAATAATCAACATGAAGAAAAATTGAGGTAGGGTATCATGTATTTAATGGACAAAATTGAATGGCCATCATTTTTTGATTTAATAGCAAGGATTGTAGCTATCAGGGATGAGTTAAGAGGAAATGAAGCTACATTCTAACCCATTGTACAAAAATGGATAGAAAGAAATGAAGATATCACTGCTATGTATATATCTGTTATCCAGCTAACCTGTCATCAAATAGAAAAGATATTTGATCTATTAAATAAATTATAATGTTTTGATGATAAACAAGATTCCTTTTAAAGAATATTAACTATTTGTTTTTCCAAGTATTTTACAGAGAAATTTGATTTATTCCCTTGTGCTCTAAAAACAATTGAGAAAGTGAAGGAAAAGGAAGAATGGAAGAAGGAGCTGGATGAGATTTTTTGTGAAAGAATGAATAAAGTTATAAAAGAACTAGGCCATCTATTATGGGCAATGACAAATGAAGAGCTGGTAAAACTGTAGTTGTTCTACAACACCATCAGAAAAGATCTTGTGGATATGGAGGCAATTGCAAATTCCTTGATAACTGTACAAAGAGAAGTCCTAAATTTTGATTGGCCAGATGACACTGCCTACAATGAGTGGATGAGGAAGAAGAAGGTACAAAAATAGAAGACACCCTTGCTGTTGATGATAAAGACAAAGAGAATCCTCTGATAATAGGAGCTAACTCATCACTTTCACATTTGATGGCCACCTACCCCGAGGAACCAAACTGATAAAAGAATTCGATCATAGTGTTTTGGTCTTCCCAATGGGAATAACATAAGTGGATGCACAAAAGGATTTTTAATGTACCAATCTTTTTGTTATTCACAATTTTGTCTTGTTGTGATAGGTGTATGTATAAATGTTTTAAAAGACACCTGTCAATCACATTTACCCTTTTCTTGTTGCAACTCATGCCTATATAAATGAGTTTTCAAGGAAATGTGAGGGTTCAATTTTCTAATGCTTTAGGTGATATACTTAGTTTGTTTTCGGTCCAATATTTAGATTAATTTTTATGATGTATTTTCTCTGCAGTTTCTGAGAATATAGAATGATCCTTGAGTTTATTCCTAAGATCATTCTTAGTTTTAATGCAAGTGTATACAATTTCCAAAGAAAATGAATACAAATTATGAGCTTTCCCTATATCAGTTCTTTCTAAATTTTGTCTCCTTTTTGATTACTTAGTCATCTTGATGTTGTATGAGTAAAACTTGAGCAATTGAATACAATCCTTTAGGTTGTATATCTTTCCATCACTGCTATTAGTTCAATGAATTGAGTAAATGCTTTGATGAATTTGACAAGGTTGCTGTAGTAATGGGAAGCATGTTGTGAATGATGGATTCTAGTAAGATCTACTAATGATATTTTTTGTAAGGCAGCAAATTAGATCTAGAGATTTGTAGTAGACTCTAAAGCCCAATGGATTAGGAACTGGTCAAATTAATTTAGTTGGAAGAGAAATAGATCATAAACGAGTTTCAAATGAAAAATTTCAATCAATTTTGATTTTATTTCTTGAAGATCTTCATAGTTGGTCAATACTTGTTTGCATGAAATATTCTAGCCATAGGTAGCCACTATTGCAAAGAATACTTGTAGATCTATAGAAGAGTTTATGACCAAATCTGTTAAATGGGATGTATGTTATTTAAAATGACACTATTAGCTATGTATTGAGGATGAGAATTAGAATGAAACTAAGATAGCTTGCATAAAACAATAGTTAGATTGAGTCATCCCTTAGGTACACCCCCCTTGGTTTTGCAGAGCCTAAAGCGAAGAAAACCATTCTTGATTTTGTTGAAGTTGGATCCAAATGGTTTGCACATATAATTGTTAATAGGAATTGGCTAATCATTAGGTTGTGTGAGTGATATCATTTTGGTATTGAGCATTTTGTTTCTCAATAGTCTTTAAAACTCCAACAAAATGGCAACTCTGCTGGGGAGTTGTCCAACACATTGGTGAAAAGAACTGCAGTTTCTTTGGTCCTGCTGCGTGCATGTGTGTCAGATGGTGTAAGTTTTATGCCCATGGTTATAATAGATGTTTTAGTGACAAAACTTGAGAATTTAAAAGAAAGAAAGAAAAGCAAAAGTACCCCAGAGATATACTGATGTATCCACCCTTTCTAGGTGTCTTATCTAACAAGCAAGAGTTATAGTCATAGAATAGCAGTGATTGGTCCATCTATACTAGATATTTCTATTTCTACTTGTGTTTTTCCTCAAAGTTAAGAGTAATTGTATTTGTGTATTTTCCCAAAAAAAGGGTGGCAACTCAGTCAAGGTTTTGAAGCTAGCATTTATTTAGTATATAGTGAAATGGCTGACAAAAGAAAAAACACAAGAGCATACACAAGAGCTCATCCTAATGAACCAATGTTTACTGATTTGCCTAAAGGTTGTAGGAAGAACCTAAATAAGAAAAGAACAGATCCAAATCCCACCTGGAAACCCAGAGGTAGTATATTCGTCAATTCTTAGTATCAACCAATGATAGGGAGAGAGTCTTCTTCACTCAGCTCTGAATCATAAACTACAAGACTCTTAGGAGGGATATTTACTACCCCAATACCAGATGAAGGAGCATATAAAGATAAAGATATGTCACCAGTAGGAAATATATCTCCTAGACTAGATCTCATAGCTGAAATGGATCATAGGTTAGGATTCAAGAATTCTTTTGGAGATCCCTCTAATCCTAAAATAGTCCCATATAAAGAACCAAATCTTATAGATCTAGATGACCCTATTGATTTAGAAGCTACTTCTGTAGATCCTGTAGAGGTAAAGTCAGAGATAGGATTTCTAAAGAAGTGGGTTGCTAAAGAAGAGGCTAAGCATGTTTGCCTTGAAAAAGAAAAGGGGCAAGCCAACCTAGATGCTATAATAGAAAGAGATGCTCTATTGAGATGGATGGCTACCTTGAAAGGATAGAAAAAAATATTAGAAGAGAGTACCACAACTCTCCACACTGATGTATTTGGAGACATAGAGAATCTGAGAGCTAAAGTTCAAGAACAAGAAAAACACCTGAATCAAAAGCAAGAATTAGTTATTGCTCAAGTCCAAGATTATAAACCTATCCAAGTAAATCCTATAGAACCCATTGTGAAAGTTGTAGAAAAAGGAAAGGGTAAAGCTATAAGAGTCCAGATAAATGAACCTCAAGCTCAACCAAGAAAACCCACAAAACCTTCTATGTCAAAATTAGATCTAGATCTGAAGAAGGTTAGAAAGGAGAAGGAAGATCTTGCAAAAGAACTTGAAAAGGTGGAGAATGAAGCTCAAGCTACACAAACTAGGAGAAAAATTTAGTTTATTAAGTCTAATTTTACCTTAGCCTCATGGCCAAATTCATCCACCCTAGCTTCAATTTTTGTACCTCCTTGTGGACCAATAGTTTTAGTTCAAGGAATATCTTAGTTTTCTCCTGCCTCATCATCCACCACCTATACTCAGGCCCTTGTTGTCCAAACTCAACAATCCCAAATTATTCCTCTAAACCAAGCTAGCATAGAAAGTACCTCAAATGTCCTTGGTTTCTAGAAAAAACCTGTATACCTGGAAAAGTATAGACAAATATCATTTGCTGGTATTCCTTGTGCTCCACTTCCCATATCGTTTGATTTAAGAGATAAAGTGGTTAAGTTTTCTGGAAATAATGTTGTTACTAGAGAAGAACATTTAAGAATTTTCATAGACATGTTAAATGATTATGAAGTTGAACATGAGGATGTGGTCATGAAGTTGTTTGTTCATTCACTAACTAAGGATGCAAGGGATTGGTTCAGAAGGTTGCCTGATGATAGTATTAGCTCATGGAGTGATTTGGAGAAGTTATTCAATGAACAATATAGAGACAACACTAATGTTGGATTCATGCTAAATAAATTCAACAATATCAAGAAAAATCCTAATGAGTTTGCATTCAACTTCAATGTGAGATTCGAGAAAGGTATGTACAAATTGTTTCAAGTTATGAGGTTGAATGAGGATGTTTGTCTCACAACACATTTTAATGCTTTTGATAGCAAAATGGCTTACCAATTGAGGGATAAGGATCCTAAAAATTTAAGGGATGCGTATAAGGTTGCAGTAAATATAGAGAATAATAGGAAAGCATCTGGAAAAGTAGGTAGGAGGGATGATCCAAAGCTTTTAAATGCCAAGAATAGTAACAAAAGGGAGGGTGATAAAACTCCTATAGGAAAAAATCTAGAAGAACCTACAATAGGCCAGGTGTTGGAGTTGCTCAAAAAGATGAATCCCACTAGTTTCAATAAGCCAAATGTTACTGAGAAAACTCCTGTGAATAATAGCAACTTCAATAGATAGCCTAGAATGCAAAATTACCCTTATACTACCCAATGGAAGGATGGCAAGCTAATCCCTAATCAGACTCAAAATGTAAAGGATAAGGGTACACCAGACCCTCTGCAAAGAAGTTTAGTAAATATGAATGATAATGTGCCATTGTGCATTATTTGTCAATCATCCCATTCATCAAAATATTGTGTAGTTGCTCAGTCATTTGTTTCTGATCATAGTTTACAAACTGAGGAGGAGGAAGAAGAAAAGAGTCATGATGATGTAAGTTGTAATATGGTAAGCATGTGTAGTGATTGTGCTGATTCTGATTTGGAAGAAATAGAAAGTGATTTGGAAAATAAGAAAATTGCTTATCAATTACATCATCAACAAGTTTTTTCAGACAATGAAGGCTGTGAAAAAGATCAGGTATGTGTTACATCTTCTGAAGTGGGTCATGTGAGTTTAATAATGCCTTCCAAAGAAGAAATTGATAGGATCATTGCAGAAATAATTTCCCAAGTGCATAGCAACTATAATTTGAGAAACATAATAGTTAACAGTGAAGCTGGAAAGCCTTCTAGTATATTCATAAAAGACATCACTCACAAGATAAAAGATGAAGACAAGAAGACTAATACAAAGACCGTCAAGCTTAAAGATGTTAAAATTAAGAAGTGGGAACCTAAGAAGAAAGTGCAATCCCAAGCCAATGAGACATCAAAAGTAATTGTGCAAGAGAAGGGATTAGGATATGATAATTCCAAGAAAATAGTAATCCCTGCTACTCAGAAGGCTCCTACTCTAGGTATGATTGTTAAACCTACTATGTTTGAGCCAATTGATATGATATCCATGTTGTCCAAATCACTATTAAGGTACCTTTTTTTGAACTCTTTAGAATTGAAGAACATAAGAATAAGGCCTTGTCATGGTTGGGAGGGATAGAAACTAGCAATAACAATGTAGAACAAAGTATTACTCAGCAAACTCCCTTAGTAATAGAAAATAGTGGTATCATGTCCCAAATCCCTTAAATGTTCTTGGATGACTCATCCATAGCATACATGGAAGATATTGACCCATTCTTTCATAGTCTAATTATAAAAGGGAAGACCTTAAAAAATTGCATGATAGACGTAGGAGCCTCTAACACCATAATGCCTTTCAAAGTAATGGAAGCCTTAGGGTTGAAACTAGATACTAAGCAGGGTAGATGAAGAGGTATGGATGCTAGGGAAGTCCTAGTCATAGGTACTATAAATGCTTTTCCATTTAAACTAGCTACATATCCTGAGGTAGAGTTGACCATGTCAATCCTTGTAGTTGATATACCTCCGCACTATGGAATGCTGTTTTCTAGAAAATGGAGTGCTACTATGGGAGGTAGACTACAATGTGACTTAACTTATGCAACTTTTCACATAGGTGATAAGGCTATAAAAGTAGATAAAGAGCCAAGCGTTAGTCAGATCTTGCGGGAAGAAATTGACAAAGATGCTACTTGCTTTTTAGACACTGGTGTGAATGCATTCAGAGTTGAATTGATTATCTAAGAAGTTGAGAATTTGCATGCTGTAATTAAACATGAAGTTGAGTGTTGTATGAATTCAACAAAGTTATGGACGAGTTTCTTTGATGGGGCCAGTTCTAAAGAAGGTGCAGGGGTAGGGGTAGTTTTTGTATCTCTTGAGAAAAACACTTTTAGATACTCTTTTACTTTAATCTTCTCATGCACCAACAATATTGCTAAGTATGAAGCTTTGCTATTAGGATTGAAAGTAGCTACACATCATGGGATCAAGAAGCTACATGTTATAGGAAATTAGGAATTGATTATCTCACAAGTAAGAGGAACATATATTTCTAAGAATAGAAGGCTGAAATAGTATAGAAATACTATATGGGATTAGATTGAATTCTTTGAAGCATTTGGTATATCATGGAGGGATAGAACTCAAAATAAGATGGCTGATTTATTAGCAAATGTGGCAATTAAACTTGAGGAGATATTATTTGTAGGAATCTCTCAAATTGAAGTACAGAGCAGACCTTTGATACCTAAGAATATTGAAAATTGGCAAGTATTTGAAGATGACAAAGAGGAGATTATGTAGTTGAAAACCAACAAGGTCCCAAAAGGGTTAGTGGTTCTAGAAAATATTTTTGATAACCAGGATAGAGTAAAACTAGGAGTTAAGGACCCTAAGCCTCAAGAATTAGAAGAGATAAACCTTGGTACTGATGAAGCTCCCAAGAAAGTTTATATTGGAAAAAGTTTGCTTGCTAAAATTAGAAAACCATTGATTGACTTGCTTAGGAAATATAGACATGTTTTTGCATGGTCATATGATGACCTTAAAGAATATAGAGAAGATCTATTCCAACATGTCATACCACTAAGGGATAATGTAAAACCTTTCAGACAAAAACAGAGGCTAGTAAACCCTACCCTAACTCCCAAAATGCAAGAAGAGTTGATGAAGTTAAGGGATGGTGGGATAATCAAACCAATTAGACATTCCACCTAGGTTTCAAATTTGGTACCTATCAGAAAGAAAAATGGAGACATAAGATTATGTTTGAATTTTATAAATCTGAATATTGCATCCTTGAAGGATAATTATGGACTACCAAATATGGAAGCCATGTTGCAGCAAGTAACTAGTTCTAAGCTAATATCCATGATGGATGGTTTCTTAGGGTACAATCAAGTCCTGGTAAAGGAACATGAACAATTTAAGACAACTTTCACAACCCCATGGGGGACTTATTTATATGTAAGGATGCCATTTGGCTTCATTAATGCAGGAGCTACTTTCCAAAGAGTTATGGACATGGCATTTCATGATTATATCAAAAAATTTATAGTTGTATACCAAGATGACCTCACAACTTATTCTAAAAGGGATAAAGATCATTGTAGGCATCTAGAGAATTTTTTTTATCAAAGCCTTGGAATATGGAGTATCATTGAACGCAAAGAAATATACATTTGGGGTGACAAAAGGTAAGTTATTAGGGCATATAGTATCAAAGGATGAAGTAAAGATAGATCTTGAGAGAGTAGTAGCTACTAATAAAGTCCTTAAACCAAAGAATGTAAAAGGAATTCAATCTTTCTTTGGACAAGTTAATTTTCTGATAAGGTTTTTTACTAACTTTGCTGAAATTAGTAGACCTATCTCAAAGATGCTCAATAAGGGAGCTATTATAGATTGGAATTGTGAGCCTTCAAAAGCATTCCAAGATATTAAAACTACAATAAAAAATGCTCCAGTACTGAGAACTCTTGACTACACTAAGCCCATGCACATATTTTCTTTTGCTTCTTTTCATACTGTAGCTGCAATTTTGTTGCAAAAGAATATGGAGGGATATGAACAACCAATTGCATTTTTCAGTAAGTCATTACAACTATTTGAATTGTAATATGAGCTAAATGAAAAATAGACATATGCTTTAGTAAAAGCTGTGAAGGCTTTTAGATGCTACTTGGTAGGTGCTATTGTTATTGCATTTGTACCTAGTGCTGCAATGAAAGATATATTTTCTCAACAGGAAGTGTCTGGAAGAAGATGTAGATGGATCAATAGGATCTAGGAATTTAACATTGAGATAAAGATAACAAAATTGGTAAGAGGTCAAGATTTAGCTAAACTCATGGCTCAATCTAATTTGGATGCTAACCAAATTAATATGGTAACGTATGACCTTAAAACTAATTCATGTGACATGGATCATTGTGATTGGTATGTTAATATTATCTATTATCTTCAACACATGGAAGCTCCTTCCCATTTGACTGAAAATGAAAAGAGGAGCATAAAATTGCAAGCCATCAGGTACATAATTGTCAGGGGCAATTTATGGTGGAGAAATTTTGAAGGGATACTACTGAAATGTGTTGATCAAGAAAGAGCTCAAGAAATTCTAAATGAGATGCATAATGGAGTGTGTGGAGGACATTATATGGCTAAAACCACTGCACACAAGGTAATGAGAGATGGATTCTAGTGGCCATCCCTTTTCAAGGATGCTCAAATCATGGTTAGGAAGTGTGATTCTTGTCAAAGGTTTGTTGGAAAACTAAAATTTTCAGCTAATACTCCTTTAAAGCCAGTTGAGGTGCAAGCACCATTTCAGCAGTGGGGTATGGATTTCATAGGTGAGATCTCTCCTAAATCCAATACTGGCTATTCATGGATTTTAGTTGCTACTTACTACTTTACAAAATGGGTAGAAGCTATCCCTACAAGGAATGCAACAAGTAAAGTTGTCAATAATTTCTTGTTAAGTAATGTTATTTCCAGATTTGGTTGCCCTCAGAGAATTGTGACATACAATGCCATGTGCTTTAGATTTGAGGAATTTATAAAGTTTTGTGACAAGTATGGAATAACTAGGTCAACATCTTCCCCATATCATCCACAAGGAAATGGATAGGTTGAATCTACAAACAAAAGCTTGTTAAAAATTATTAAAAGGACTTTGGATGATAACAAGAAAGCATGGGGCTCTAAGTTACAACTTGCAATATGGGCTGATATAGTGACTATCAAGAAAGCCATTGGAGTAACTCCTTTTGATTTGGTATATGAAATTTAGGCAAGGATGCCTCAGAACAACTAAATGGGACTCTACAATCATATCTAGTTATATGATGAGGATATTACAGATGATATGCAAGAAAGGCTTGATGAGCTTGTAGGGTTAGCATAAACAAGAAAAGAGGCATTAGTTAGAAACCAAAAGTTGCAGTTACAAATCAAGACACTGTATGAAAAAAGGACAATAAGTAAGAAATTTCAAGATGGAGATTTAAACCTTATGTGGAATGCCAGAATAGAGGATAAAGGAAAACATGGTAAGTTTGATCCTATCTGGCTAGGTCCCTATTTAATTGAAAGATCATGGGGAGAAGATTCTTATGTCATCAAGGATTTATTAGACAATATTCTAGAACTGCCAGTTCATGGACAATTCTTGAAGAGATACTTTTCTTAAGGTATCTATTTTTTCCATGAATGTTAGTTTTAGGTTTCCTTGTGTTCTTGTACATTTTGTATATTTTGTATATCCATGTAGATATCCCTGTACAGTCTGGTTTCTTGTTTCTGTGTGTTGTTTTGTGCTCTCTGAAGAAGTTTTCATTCAAAGCCAGATATGTGGTCTGCTCTCCCAAAGATTCTATATTCTTGTATAGACTCAACAAGTCTATCATCCCTAGCCAGAGCCACTGTTGGTTTGATTTTTCACAATGTAGAAATTTTGGTAAAAAATTAGTGAAAAATCATTTGAGTTTTTGTATATTGAAAATTAGGGCTTTTTTCCTTGTATTTTTCAAATCCTTAGATTTCCCTAGTTCATAGATTAGTCTCTATGTCATTGAAATCCTATTAAATTCTCAAGGTTTGTCTTTAGAGGAATCTTTAGAAACCCTAGTGCCTTGTTTTATTTTACCCCAGTTTTTGAAAACCTTCAAAAATAATTTTTCAAAAAAATGATTTTTTAAAGCATATCATTTTATCCTAAGGTTGGACTTACATGAGCATGACTTTATTAAAAGCTCGTTTAAAAACTTATTGACCATGTTCTATTTTGACTTGATTATTTTATTGAAAAATGCCCAATGTGTTATGGATTCTGTGTGACCATTGATCTTGTTTAGATCAACAGGTATCGCATTTCCGCAATGTTGAGATGCAAGGTTTTGAAATAAAGTGGGTAAGTATTTTTTGGACACGTAGCAAGGTGGGGTCAGGAATACTTAGTGCGTGCTATGGTATGCCAAGTTGTAAAGCAATTGCTAACATGTTCTGCCAGTTGTGCCAAAGAAGAGGTTTGTTTGCTAGTTATGATTGAAATTTTGTCTACCATAGATCCTTCAGATATCAAGAGCTAGTGCAAGCCCACAATAAGGAACTGCTCAATAAATAAGGAATGTGGGCATGCACCTTTATGTTGTGTGTCATAGTGGGGCCAACTAAGGAGAGAAAACTGAGTTGTGCCATGCTATATATCACATGTGCTTAGCTGGAAGTACTTATGTTATAGGCATAGAAGGTTTCAAAAATTAATGCAGTAGTTAGATTGGTTAGAGCATGAGGCTTGAAAGTAGTCATTTCATTGGCCCAAGTAGATGAAGTGACCATAAAGTGCAAAGTTTTTCTTACACTGTTGATCTTGTCTTGATCAACGAAGGGCACTTGCCTGCATTAAGAACTTGAATGAAGTTTAAGGAAAGAGGGAATGTGCCATGTGGACATGTGTCCATGGTGACATCTAAATTCTTAACTCAGAAGGTCTATAGGATATAATCAGTGTCACCATTGATTTTCCAAGATCAACGGCTGGCGCAAGCTTGCAATAAGGAGATGCTTGATCAATAAAGAAAGCAAGAATGCACCAGCTTGACACATGGAAAGAATGATGTCAAGTACTCATTTGTTCAAAAGGTGATATGGGAACTACTTGCATGGAGGTTTCCAAAAGGCACAGATTCATATGGAGACTTCCTATTGGTTAAAATGGCTAACTAGGCCTTATTCAACTGTAAGTTTGTGTAGTCATTGATCTTGTCTTGATCAATGGTTGGCGCTTACCTGCAATTTTAAGATGCAAGAAATTTAAGGAATGTGGGTAAGTAGTAATGCGACATGTGGCCGCTCTCTTAAGGACATAAAGCTTGTTACTTTTTTGAATTAAAGCTATCTAATATGATGAAATTGATGGATAAGATTTGGAATTCTGATGCAACTTGAGAAAAGATGGCTACTAGAAGTAAATATGCTTCAGAGCTCATTCATGTGATTTCAATGCTCGAATATAATTCATGATCTCACCATTTATTGAGCCATAAAATTGCAAAAGGTTATCAGAACACAAAAAGTTTATAGAGCTAGGGCACAAAATTTAACAGAGAAATTCGTCGAGTTGCAGCAAAGAATTTCAAAGAGTGAAGTAGAGTTTGCAGGTAAGTGCTCTTAAAATTTTGAATAGTAGGAATTTGGTGAGATAGAAGTTTTAAAATCTCAAAATGCATCCACGAAAAGAGTTTACTAGATAGACTGATTATCTGAAGCACTCTATGCATGATGACTTTTTGGAACTATTTCCTTTATCTATATATGAAATAACTAAGGGGAGGGAGTTGATTCCTAAACACCCTAGGGTAGCTGTAGCAAAGGGTTTTTATGACAAGGCTAATTGGGTATGAGATGCCCAGGTCTCCATGGGAGGTCTAGAGTTATTTAGAAAATGGTTTTCAGAGCAAAAATTGGATACTCCTATGAGCAATGTATGGGAGTTTGACATTGGTAAATTAACAGTCTCCATACTTTTCTTTGATAGTGATTTGTTGATGGATTTGGGCAAGAAATATGATCCAATTACGGCGTGGGTAAGGAACCATGTTGGAGTAAATATTTTTAGAGTTTTTCCTGAGTTAATTAGAGAGGTTTTCAATCTCAACCCTAACCATACTATGCATGAAATAATTGATATGGATGACTTTCAAGTGAGGTACGATGCACACATGATTTACCTAAGAATAGGGCCATTACAGGAGCATGCTGCTAAAATTGGTACTTTACTTGTGATTACAGCCAGCACCCCTGAACCATTACTAATTAGGCATTTTAACCTTAGAGCTCAGGCATTGTATTTTTCTCTTTGCAAGATTTTTAGAATGGATGAAGCCAAGAAAATCCTACGCTCAATTATCCTCATAATGGCTCAAACTCTTCAATTTGGGATGAACACTATTCTCGATTTTGCTACTTTTCTTATACAGGAGATTCACAATGGTTTGGTTGAGATAGCACAGGGAAAAGTGGATAAACCTTTCTATTGGTATTCATTACTCATGTATATATTCTTGTACAAGGGATTTGCCTTCTTCTCCAAAGGTATGGAGCTAGAAACAACTAGGGATAGGGAGAGGAATCTAGTTCAATTATGGAGTGTGTATATGACCTTAGAAGCTACAAATGACATTTATGTGAGGTTTGACAGATACTTTGCATCAAAGCTTAGGTTACTCTTGAGAGGAGACATCCCCAGGATTCCACAAGAACTATTAGAATTGGTAAGACCCAAGGACCATGCAAAAGGGCTACTTCTTAGTCATAATTGGGTGGATATAATCCCTTACAATGTTTAAATAGTAATAAGAGTATATGGCTTCTTGGGAAAGCCTCATGTTCTACCTTTCCACGTGCCTCTAAAAATAAGGATAGCATAATTTTTATGGAAGATAGGCACTATTGATGAAAGAGATTTGCCAAAGAAGGGTACATTCTTTCCAATTGTTACTGTAGTGCATGATTTTGTTTTTGTGAAGAAAGGATGGAAACATCTCAATTTGTTCCTAGATAGATACAACATGGCAGAGTTTCATGCCAGATTTATTGATCCTGAAGGTTTCTATGATCTCTTAAGAGAGAGAACAAAGGCTGCTCGAATGGTACACCAGGTATATTATCCTGAGGATGTTATTAGGAATGTTTTTTCTTTACAAGAGTAGGAATTGAGAAAAGAGAAATGGATAGTACTAAGGAAGACTTTAGAATTCATTAATGCTTTTGACTCTAGTTATGAGCCATTGAAAGATAAGAAATATTGGGGAGCCAAGATGCAAGCATTAATGAATAATTTTGTTGTAATAATCCAAACCATGAATGAGAAGAAAGCCACATATGTTGAGACATATCCAAATAGGGTTGCAAAAGTGTAAAGAAGGATAAAAAATAGAAATGTGGTGGCTCCTAGCCAATATACCTTGCAGAGAAGGGTTGGTTATGTGATAGTTCAAAGTGTGCAACAAGCACCCCTTCATCAGAGGCCAAGGCTAGAAAGTCCATCTACAACCAGTGCTCTAAAAAGGCAAAAATTAGACAGGGGTCTTCTTCTTCTCAAATAGAACAATACTCCCCAAGCCAGTCCCCAATCCAGATAGATGATGAATCATCTTTAAGGGAGCAGTTTAGAAAAATTGGTGGAGAAGGGGATATAATTGTTACTTCCACAGATTTGGAGATTAGAGAACCACAAGAACCTCCTACACCTTCCTTGGATTTAACTATTTCTGATTACCAAGGTGAGGAAATTGACCCAATAGTTTCCTAAGCCTCTAAGAGGTTTATTAATGATGAAAATTTTGTGAAGTCTAGGGCATTTGCACAATTTTTGTGGAGGCTAAACATAGGAAATTTTGAGAAAACTTGTGAAAAAATAAAGGCAGAACAACCTAGTAAATTAGATTCTGCTATTAAGGAGGAGGTAAAGTCTAAATTTTTGAATGATTTTGCTCAATTTACCTCTGAGCCTGGAAGGCGAATAATTAGAGAGTCAAGAGTCCTTATTTTGCTAGAGTGGTATATAGTGAATGCCATGGTTTTTGATTTGGTAAGAAAGCAAAAGGATGTCCATTTTAAAATTGAAGAAGAGGTATTACAGGTTCATAGAGGAGTCAAATTTAGTGATGATCATGAGGCCTTTGTTATTTGGTCTATTGAAAAATGGGATAAGATGAGGATGCAGGAAATTTCCACTACAGAGCATACTGGTGCATTGATAGTGTTCAAAGCTGGTGAGGTAGGCAGTAAACAAATAATGGGAATGGCCTTAGAAATGTTGAAATTTGGTAGTGTTGTATCTGGTCAGGAAGAAGAAATATTTTCTCAACTCAATGCTAGGTTTGAAGAAGTTTTGGAAGCATATGAGGATAGGGGTATGCAGATATAGTCATTAGAAGGCAAAGTATCTCAAAAGGAGAAGGTACTTAGGAAGAGAAAAGTACAAGAAACTAGTAAATCAAGGATTGTATACCCTCCATGGCCACCTATTGAGCCTTTCAAATCAATTCCAATTATTGAGGTACTAGACACCCCAGAGAGGCCATAGTTCTACACCACAAAGGATTTTGAGAAAGAAAAGAATAAATTGTATGCATTGCATGTAGAACTTAATAATCAATATGAGAAGGATGTTGTGAATAATGGATTCCAGTAAGAACTATTGATGATATTTGTTGTAAGGAAACAAATCAAATCTAGAGATTTTTAGTAGACTCTAAAGCCCAATTGATTAGGCATTGGTTGAATTAATTTAGTTGGAAGAGAAATAGATCATAAACGGGTTTCAAATGCAAAATTTCAATCAATTTTACTTTTATTTCCTAAAGACCTTGAAAGTTGGTCAATATTTTTTTGCATGAAATATTCTAGCCATAGGTAGCCATTGTTGCAAAGAATACTTGTAGATCTACAGAAGAGTTTATGACCAAATCTGTTAAATGTGATGTATGCTATTTAATATGTCACTATTAGCTGTGTATTGAGGATGAGAATCAGAATGAAACTAAGATAGCTTGCATATAACAATAGTTAGATTGAATCATCCCTTAGGTACACCCACCTTGGTTTTGCAAATCCTAAAGCGAAGAAAACAATTCTTGGTTTTTTTGAAGTTGGATCCAAATGGTTTGCACATATAATTGTGAATAAGAATTGGCTAATCATTAGGTTGTGTGAGTGATATCATTTTGGTATTGAGCATTTTTTTGCTCAGTAGTTTTTACAACTCCAACATACCTAACCCTTTATCAAGGGTGAATAATTCATGTGAGAAGAAAATTGGACATTTGAATCATTTTATTCTTGAGACAAGTGTTGAACTTCCTAATCCTCCACCTCCTTCTTCTTTAGACATGAGCTCTACTATTCAACAAGATGATCTTTATGCTTAAGATCTTGTAGTGTGCTATGAATTTTTGGATGCTCTTTCAGATGAGTTTCATAATGCAAATTTGGTTAATAAATATGAGGGGGTTTATCTTTGAGATACTTCTTCACCTTATTTGGAGATTAGATTTCACAAATCTTCATGTTCTCTTGGTTTTTCACATCTCATAGGTCAACTTGATGATGTGACAAAATCTTTGAGCTTGGAGACACCTATTTAGTCTTTAGAGATGCATACATGGAGACCTTCTTCCTCCTTCCTCACTTTTTACACAGAGTGGCTTCTTCATCATTTGATGTATTTATCTCTTCCTAAGAAGAGACATGTTTCTTGCAGGCATTGGATTATCTCTTGTTTGTAGGTACTCTTCATCTACATTGGAGCTTCTTGATGATGGGGGGGATATCATGTATCCTTATTTCCTTCCTATGGGGGATCATTCTTTGTATATACATGATGCATGCCATTCTTGGGGGGTCTTGAGTACTCCATCCATCCATGCATCTTGTTTTCATCTCTCTTTTTGGAGGAGGGTTTTTTCCATGAGGTTTTTTCTCTTTATCCACTTTATGAGAGATCACATTTTATGTATTGCTTTGCATATTGTACATGGGTACCTAAAATGGCCTAGTACTTGGGACCCATCTTTCATTGTGAGTTTAAGTGCATTCCCCTAAGCTGTGCTTGGGGGGGAGGTGTGTTGGTGTAATTAAATAGTCACTAATTACACTTACTTAAGCTTACTTAGGATAATGCATTGTATAGTAGTTTGTGATTGAGACATTTGGGAGTTTTCACCTCAATTAAACACATGGTGTAGGAGAATTCCACTCTAGGTGGTCATAGTTGTTATCTCATTCCACCTTTAGTGCACATATCACATTATCATCCTCATCATTGCACACACTTCATTGCATAATGGAGGATGATCCACCTTGTTGGACATGTGATTCCACCTTGTGTGGGTGATAGCTTATCTTCTCTTTATCTTTGTCTCTTACCACCTCTCCTATATAAGAAGGACCAATATGTACATTTAAAATAAATCCATTCGATGTTAATCAAGTCCATTATCAATAATAGCATTCTTGCATCTTCATGCAATTGTCTCACCAATCTCTTGTGGAATTTTTCTTGGTCTTTACTCTAACACAAGAAGAATGGAGAGATAAATGAGAGATATAAAATTTGCAAGTGAGTTATTTTGTTATTAGATCAAGTCCTACTGCTACTTTCTAGCAATTGTATCAGTCTAGATAAATCCTTTGGATTACGATTGAACTAATAGTCATGAGTAAATCTTTTAACCAGGTGACATTCTAATAGAATATTCTAAATTCCTCTAACAAGGCTCAATTTTAATAAGGTGATTGAAATCCTTTAATCAAGGTCACATTTAACAATGTACAGTGTAACAAGGTCAAATGAACTTTTGAGAAATGTAAAAATGAAATATCACAAATTTAGTCACATGATTTGACACAACAATTTAATGTGGAAACCTAATTTGGGAAAAACCACTAGTAACATACTGCCAATTTTTACTCTTCTGAAATGAGCTCCCTGAGGAGCCAACCTTGTTAAATATTACAATGCACACTATTAAATGTGACCTTGATTAAAGGATTTCAATCACCCTATTAAAAGTGAGCCTTGTTAGAGGACTTTAGGACATTCCATTAGAATATCACCTTGTTAAAGGATTTACTCATGAATGTTAGGTCAACCTTAATCCAAAGGATTTATCTAGATTGATACAATTACTAGAAAGTAATAGTAGGACTTGATTTGATAATAAAACAACTCACCTACAAATTTTAGATCTCTCATTCAACTCTTTATTCAGCTTGGCATTCATTCCCCTTTACCTCTGATTGCTTTATCACCCTTCTAGCCTTCACCTCCTTAAACCTTCTTTCTTAGTATGCCAACTGCAGGTTCATTCCTTCAGCCACCATATGAAGCAATACCTCCAAGATCCTTCTCTTTCTTGTTCACACTTTTCTTGTAGCCATGTATCTACTTAAATAGAGAATTTTGATCTTTTTCTACTTCATCACAATCATCCATCTTAGGGTTAGGTCAAGTTTATTGAATCCTCCCTTCTTTCCATTATGTTCCCTCTAGAAACTTCTCTTAGAACCCTCTTCAAATTTATCCTTAAAATGGTTTATCTTGAATTCTATGCCACCAGCTCATCACGCTTATCGTCAAAATAATTCACATAATTTAAGAAATCATCTTTGTTAGATCAGATTTGTCAAATTTTTATTCAAAATCTTTATGCTATCACTCGACAATAACTGACTTCTGATGCTTGGTCAACACTAGGTTTCTCGACATAAACTAAATCTTGCTTGGTCAATACTGCCATTTTTGATGCTCGACACATACTAAATTTTTCTTAGCTCAGTCATAACCATCTTTATGCTTGACCTGAACTAAATTCTCAACTTACACTATTTGTTTGGTTAGGTTTGGAAAACACATACTTTTTTTATAAAGTCTCCTTCTTGTCTTTTCTTTAGTGTCCTTTTATTATAGCCTTATTAAGATAAACAATACACTATATCATCAGATTCTTACTTGGTCTTAGTGCTCCTTTTATATACAATATAATTCAACCTTTCTCTAGGTACTTTAATTATCCTTTCTTTTCAAATCCTCTTCATCAACCAATCAAATGATAAAATTCTAACCAAAGTTAGCATTTGTCTTACCAAAAAGTAGTTGGTTTGACATTAGTGACAAAATTATGATTGTTCCCATGATAGGTTTCTATACTTCAACAATCTTATTTTTTAACAATAATCGTCTGTGGCATTGGTGGCAAATCAATACCAATAATAATACAAAAAAGAAACTTAATACCTTTTATTGAAATCTCTCCCTTTATCAGTATCTATCCTTCCTTTGTATAGGTTATTTTTTGATTTGCAATCTCTCTTCTTATTCAGGTAAAATCTTCCTCTTTAAGATATTTAGCATAAACTCTTCCCTTTTTTTGATAAGACTTTCCCTCTTTGAAAATAATGCCAAAGACTTGTCATCTATTCATGTAGATATCTTCAATTTAGGCTTCCTTGATAAGGTTCTCCCTTTGTCACCTTGCTTGTGACTATAAATCTTTTTTTTTTAGTTCCTTCCCTACTTTAGGCAGTTCCCAAAGTAAGATCCACTACATCAAGTGATAAAGTATGCCATTCAACTTGGTTGATGTAGGGTATTGTATGCACCCTAAAATGGTCGCCTAGACTATGGGCCCCCATTATTCAATTTATCAATTTATCAAATTTCCTAAATCAATGGTGTGTAATATTTTATTAAATCAATTCAAATCAATTTCCTTGATCAAATTCAATTTGTTTTATTTCTAAGGTTGATCATTTTATCCTAAGTCTTATTTAATTAAAAGAACTTGCTCTCTTTTAATTAAATAAAATAAGTCCCCATTTAATTAAAAGAAAATCTCTCTTTTAATTAAATAGTTCATCTACATTTAATTAATTAAGAGAAAAACCCCTCTTTTCATTTGATTAAATATTTCCTATTTAATTAAAAGAACTTGCTCCCTTTTAATTAAATAAAATATCCCACTTAAATCTCTTTTTGATGAAAAAGGAGTTAAAACAAATAAAAATAAAATAAATCTTTTATCTACACTTAATATGGGACTTATCTTCATGCTTTCTCCACTTTCTTCTCAACCACTCCACTTTTCTCATTGGTGGATCTTTAGTTCACATGGATCATTATTTCTCCACCCTTGATTAAATCTTTTTCCTCTCAATCTAGATCGTCCAATCTTCTTTATAAGGGAGAGCCCTCTCCTTATTTTAGAGACACCCATTATTATGCTATTGTTATGTTGCAGGTTTGGAGAATGATTTTTGAAGAAGGAGTTTTGAATATTAAAGCTGTTGTGGAGAACTTCTATCTTCTTGTCTCATTCTCTCTTGCATGCATGGCTTCCATCATCATGATCCATACTTTGATTTTCATGTTAGCTTAGATCTTGCATTGATAGATTAGATCTTGCTTTCATAGATTAGATCTGCATTGTTATTTCTTTTCATAGATTAGATTTCATTTCTTGCATTGTTTTGCATTGTTATCATTTAGATTAGTTTTTCATTTCCATTTGCATGCATATTAGATAATTGAATCTCTTGTTTCATGGTGTACTTGCATGGGTACAAACTAGGTCAGACTGAGGGCCTCCATTACAAACCCCTGCACCCCATGAATAGGGAGCTATGAATCGCCATTCGAGACCTCATTTTTGAGAAATCTTGAATATAATGACTCATAGAAGTCTGCCCACATTTTAGGCATACAAGTATTACTATTACTTCTTTAACTAGCTTGAGATAGGGGTATCACCCCTAGCTTACCTCTGAGATATTCATGTGCATCTTTAGGTAAATCCTTTGTGAATATATTATCTATATGTTCCTTTGTAAATATATGATGTGAGATTTTTATATCTAACTCTAGTTTTTCATGAGTTGACATATATTGCATATCTTGTGTTTGCTTGTGTTGTTTGTTTCTTTGTTTGTTGCGAGCGAGCAATCAAGCGTGAACAAAAGGTACAACAAAAAGAAGACGCGTTGCAAGGATTACCAGGTATTTTTTTTGATCTATAAAACCTTTAGATTTGGGATTAAAATTAAACCTCTCATGTGTTTGGCTTGAGTGTTTTACATGCTTTCATAAAACACATTTCAATTGATGCTCTTAATGGGAAATGAATGAACATAGATTTGCTTTCATACAAGTTTGTGTAAGTGAATGCTTGTGTTTAAACCTTAAGTAATTCTTGGTTCCAATATCAAATATCTCATTAAGTGATTGAGGGCATGGATTCATTCCTTGTTTACATAGGGAGTTGAATGCACCACTTTGTGGACTCACTCTATGTTTACTTGGAAAGTTAAATATTCCATTGTTCAACCCTTTCTCATTTGTGAGTAGTATTGATTAGAAGTCTTAGATTACTTGTGATTGATCTAGATTGCTATCTTGGGTTATTGGACTCGCTAATCCGTCGGCCCCTCATTTCCGCCCTGTGGTTGCAAGATCAGTGCCACATTAAGGGGGAGGGGTCTATAGGAAACAAGCGTTAATTGCTCCACTAGGCAACCCTTTTGTGCTTTTTGGAACTCACTTGTTTTCTAAGGTGTGGACTCACTTTGAGTTGGTGTGAAGAGTTAAATGTTCCACTTTTGGACTCACTTTGAGTTGGTGTGAAGAGTTAAATGTTCCACTTTTGGACTCACTTTGATTTGGTGTGAAGGGTTAAATATTCCACTTTTGGACTCGCTTCACATTCTCTTGAAGGTTTAAATATTCCACTTTTGGACTCACTTCACATTATCTTAAAGGGTTAAATGTTCCACTTTTGGACTCACTTCATATTTACTTGAAGAGTTAAATGTTCCACCTTTAGTGCTCTAAATACTTTTGATAGTGAATTACTTAGTTTTTATTTCTAGGAGGCTTGCTTGGGGATTTCATCACCCCTTGGGATGACCTCAACTCCTGTGTTCTGGCGGAGTATAAATATTGGGAGGTGAATCCAAAGACACCTCTCTTGGGAATTGAGTTTAATATCACTCTTGGATAAGCCTCAAAGAACTTTATACCTTTGAGAAGTGAAGGAGGAGATTTGGGTTACCGTCTCCCCTCGGCTGTGTGATTTTGGATTCTTCTCATCTATGGATTTGGGCCTCACATACCTTGTGTATATCAAGGACTCCTTTTAGAAAGCCACATATATCCTTGTAGATAACTTGATAAGGTGTTGTTGTGTTCTAAGTGCCTGCTAAAACATTGTCAAGAACATACACAAGTAGAACCTTTAAGGAGTAGAAATACTAAGTCACTATACTTGTTCATGCACAAGGTTGCTTTGCCCCTTGCTCATTGTTTGAAGACTGTTTGCTTGAAATCTCTGATTGCTACCTTGTGTGCTTGGTTCATGATAGAGAATCTATTGATACATCTAGTTGGATATTTAAAATGAACAAAATCTGAGTTCTTGAGCTGAGACTATACGATCGAATAACTTTGTTATCCCATTATTTCTAGTCTCCCTAGGTTGATCCTATGTGGATTAGGCTGCTTACCCCATTGTTAGAAGCCTTTTTGCACCTTAGGTTATTGTGCTTTGACCTCTTGAATTAGTAGTCATTGATTTCACAAGAGACCTTGTTTGGAGTTGGTGAGTTAGAAACCATCCTTGTTGAGAAAGATATACACTTGGATCCTTTGATATTACACTTGGAGAGTCTTAGTAATCTCTTGTCCATTCACTTGCATAAAAAAAAATCAATTTTAATTATTTATAATTTGGGTAAATCATCCTCCTAGTCCATATGTGCTAGGGTATTCACCCAAAGTTGTGAGCACCTCTGTGGCAGTGTTGGTTTATGCCTATTGCAAAATTCTATCTTATCACATCTCTTTTGGACAAGTTAGTGCTTTTACTATCCTAGTTTGGTACCAATGTTTCTTAGGGTTATCTTATGAATTAGTACCTTTTCTTTCATGCTGGTTACAACAAGATATCAAGTAGATCAAGGAAAGCAACCTCAAGTTGTCTTTAAACAATTACCCTTAGTTCAAACTCGTAGAAGATGTAAGGGAAAGGAACCTGTGTATATTCAATCACCTGAGAGTATTCCAAAAGTTTTTTGTGACCCTAGTGGTGATCTTATTGAGTTGAGTACACCCTTAGCATCACCTCATTTATCTATGGATATGAGTTTTACAAGAGCACCATACAAGAAGAATCAAAGTAGTGAGTATAATGTTGACCTTTTGAGTGGTGATCCCACTCGTGGAAGTAGACCAACTTCACCTCTTATTGAGGATAGGTATTTGGATGCACATCAAAGGGATGAGAAAGGAAGAAATTATGCCTATCAAGAAGAGGAAGCCCAACATGATGATGAAATTGGTGAGCCTTCTAGTGCTCACGTGAATGCAACATTTACTGGTAATCGGTTTAGACTATCAAGACCATGTACACCGCTCATGACACCTCTAGGTTATGCAAGTGGAAGGCTCAAAGAAATTGATCATGAAAGAAAAGCCCTTCTAGAAGAAAAAGCTAAGAAAGAAGAACAATTTCAATGCCTAGAGGAAGAAAGGCAAGTTATTATTGAGATGGAAAGAAAATCCCGTCAAGAGGAACAAGACTTTTTCAAGACTTCGCAACTTGACAATCAATTCAACAATGTGCACATTGGTGGTGGAAAAAACTCTCCCACATCTACCCCTCCCAAGACTCCACAAAGTGGGAGATATTCAAGAACATCTTCACAATCTCCTGCTCCTAGAGGAAGGCAAGCTTCAAGACATGATTATTATAGGAGACCAACATCTCCTAGAGTTTCAAGAAAACCTTCACAACAAGCTCATCATGGTTCAAAATATGGAGGTGGTAGCTCCAAATTTGAATATAATTTTGATGATTTCATGGCTATACCACAAGATCCACATTTTCAGCAATGTATGGAAGCATATATGGACCAAAATAGAGATGCATGCTTTCAACGTTTAATCAACAAGGGTGCTAAGGTCCCTTACAACTTTGATGTGGATAAAAAGATTCAAAAGCATGATCCTTCCATGAAAGAAGAAATTTATGAATTGAAGAAACAAATGAAGCAAATATCAACACCCAAGAGTTCTTTTTCATTTGATTCAATTTGTCCAAATCCTTTTGATAAGAGTGTTGACATGAAAGATTTCCTAGAAAAGTTGAGATCCCCCAATATGATAAATATGATGGAAATGGGGATCCAAATGATCATGTGCATCAGTTCTATACTATGAGTTTTGAGTTTCATCATGAAGACTCATATCTTATGAGATTATTTCCAAGGAGTCTTAAGGCTCAAGCCATGGAATGGTTTACCAATATAACTCCTCTTGTTAAGACATTCCCTGAGTTAATTCAAAGATTTGTTCAACACTTTTCATACAATCTTTCACGATCTGTCTCACTATTGGACTTATGCCACACAAAGAAAAATCAAGGAGAACCCTTTGTTACTTTCTTGCAAAGATGAAGATGACAATGCTCTCGTTATTCTAGGACTATTCCTGATAAAGAAAAGATTGAAATCCTCATTAGTAATATGGTTCCTGAGATGAAATATGAAGTTAAGAAGATGGTTTTTGAATCCTTTGATACCATGATTGAAGCTGCATTTAGAATTGAGGATGTTTTGAGAGAGCAAAGTATTTTGACAAAAAATGGAAACAAAAACAATAATGGTCATAATAACAACAACAACTAGGATAAAGGAAAGAACATAAATTGGAATAAGAACAAACAAGTGGTCAATGATGGAGTTGTGGATTCCTCAAACCCTAAAGAACAAGCTGTTCTCCATTTGGCTAGTGCTAATCAACAGAGTAACAAACCAAGATATCAAGAAAGGTCTAAAGGAGAGAAACACAACTTTACACAATTAGGTGAGACATATGAAGAGATATTCACAAAGCTCCTTGCACGTGATCTTGTGCACCCTTATGATGCTACAAAGTTCTACATACCTGAAGTTAAGCCATGGTGGTGGGATGAGAAGGCTTATTGCAAGCTTCATAATGGCATTGGACACAATATTGAAAAATGTGGGAGATTCAAGCATATTGTTCAAGATCTAATTGAGAATGGAAAACTTAAAATAGATGGACTAAATACCAATGCTGATCACACAACATTCAATTAGCCTTTGCCCAAGTATGAGAAAGGGGAAGCTTCCCAATCTAAGAATGGTAGGGCTGCAATCAATTATACTTATACAAATGCAGAAAATGTTTTCAATATGCTTGAGGTTGTAGAAGAAAGTGTCAACATGATGGAAGATAAATATCCCAATGGTTATAATTTAAATTTGAACTCTCCTACCTTTGGCGAAAAACCTATTTTGGTGCTAAGGGGTGCTCACTCTAGAGACTCATCTCAAGGTCCCCTTGTCATTAGAGGACCCAATTCAAACCAGTCAAGTAAACCTAAGCAAGTGTCTTCCCAAAGTCTCAATTTTGTTATGCAAAGTCAAGGTCCCCTTGTTATCAAAGGACCTAGTTCAAACCAACCAAGTAAGCCAAAAAAAGTGCAATACAAGAATGTTCCTTCAAAACCAGTGGTTAATCCCAGGTCAAATTATAATTTTTTTGATCAATTGCAAAGAACTCCTACTCAAATTTCAATCTTTGAGCTTTTAGAGTTATCTTCGAAACACAAGTAGGTCCTTGAGGCTGCTTTGCACATGGCGAACATCCCCAATAATTTAGACGTTGATCAATTCCAGAACATGGTTAATCGTATTGCAAGCCCTCATTATCTTTCGTTTTTGGAGGAAGATGATAAATATTTGAGCCATCCACACAATCTTGCCCTTCATATTGAGGTTATGATACATAAGACCCGTGTTAGGCATGTGTTGATAGATGGGGGTGCTGGGCTTACTATTTGTTCTTTGAGTCTTTTAAAGACATTGGGTTATTCTAAACATGTTATTGATAGCAAAAGAAAGATTACTATCAAAGCTTATGATGAGGCAGAGAGAAGTTCAAAGGGGTTGGCTGTCCTTCCTGTTAGGATTGGACCTGTGGAAACAAATGTTTTATTCCTAATAGTTGATGCTGGACCCCTTGCATACAACATTCTGCTTGGTAGGCCATGGATTCATGATATGCAAGCAGTACCATCTACTTATCATTAGTGTGTTAAGTTTCCTTACAATGGAATAGAGATATGTATTCCTGGGGATAACACTTTGTCTATCAACTCAATTTCAGCAAGTGCTCATGTTCCCCTTAATAGACAAGTAGATGATTTTAATGTAGTTTTAGCTGATTGCAAGAACAAGTTTAAGTCCATAGACCTTGGCATGGGGGGATATCAACTTAACTCCCTCACTACATTACCAGTTTCACCTAGGTCTTATGGTAAACCTTCACAAGAGATGAAACCTTACTCTTTAGCTATGACATTATTTGACACATTTGTACAGTCATCAGTGCCTATTCAAGATGAGAAAGACGATGTGGTTGTTAAAGATTGGATTTATAGAGAAGAGAAGTATATGCACAATGAAGATTTCACTCCTTCACCTAATGGTTATGGAAGAGGGTATTCTTTTGTTAAGAAAATGGGTTATCTTGGACATGGTCCTCTTAGTAATAGATTGGATGCTAGAGCTGAACCTCTTGATCATTGAATTTTTGGATGCAAGTCTAAGAAGTCAGTTGGCCTAGGGTAGGTGGATCAAAGTAAGAATGTTGTTTCTATCCTTGATAAGTTAGACAATGAAGAAGCACAAGAATACATACCTAATTCAGAAAACCAACAAGATATGTGTGAAGATTGGGTCCCTTCTACTAATCTCCTTTGGGGAGATTCAGACAATCTGGTATCTCATGAGACAGTTGCCAATTTAGAACAAGAATGTGTGACTCTTAATAATATTGAAGCTTCCACATCCAGGCATCCCAAGCATTCATGGTGTAAGAATCCTAGTCGAGACTATGAAACATATTCTAATGAGTATGAATGGGATTCTTTCTCAGAATCTTCCATAGTTGATATAGATGTTGATGTTGTTCATACATATAGTTCTCAACCTGAGTTAGTCAATGAATCATGTGTAAGATTAGAGGATTTGAACTTGCATGTTGCCTTAGTGGATGATTCTTCACTTGTGAGGGCAAATCTTGATTTGGGTAGTTTAGGAAGTTACTTGACAGACCTCGAGTCTTCAAACACTAGAGATATCATCCATATTCACAACCTCGAACCTGTCATTGATTTACCCCTCATTCATCCTGACCTAATTGATTGGTCCCAATGCAATCAAGAACCTAAGCTCTTAAAATTTCAAAATGATTATGAAATAGCCTGTTATTTGAATGTAATTGAACCTATAGTCTCTTCCACCAGTGAACTAGCTACTAGTATGACAGAGCCAGATATCAAGTACCTTAATCAGAAAATAAAGAGAAAAGAAAGGAAAAAGAAAAGGAGTTCTGATGGTGAAAACCACTATGTGACGGTGTCAGAACCAAAAAAAGTAAAAAGAAAGGATGTATCCAAGGGTGAAAACCTCTCTGAGGCACCTAAGGATGAGGTACTTGATTCTCTTCCTAGTTATTTTCAAGATAGATCTTTAGTACTTATTGAACCAACACAAGCAGTCAATTTGGGTATGGATGAAGCTCCCCAAATGGTACATTTGGCTCAGTCTTTGTCATCATAAGAAAAAGAAGCCTATACTAAATTCTTACAAGAAAAGAAGATTAATTTTGCATGGACTTATTCAGATATGCCAAGGTTGGACACTAATCTTATTATGCATCACTTATCCACAGCTCCAGGTGTTAAACCAGTTAAGAAAAAATTGAGAAAAATGCATCCTCACATAACTCTCTTAGTCAAGGTAGAATTAGAGAAACTTCCTGGTGCAAAATTCATAAGAGCTATTGCCTATGTTGAATGGATATCAAACATTGTATCAGTTTCAAAACATGACAAAACCATTCGAGTTTGCACAGATTTTAGAGACATTAATAAAGCATGCCCAAAGGATGATTTTCCACTTCCTAATATAGACATGATAGTGGATATGACTGCAAGTTATGAGATTTATTCCTTAATGGATGGTTTTTCTAGATATAATCAGATTAAGATAACTCTTGAAAACCAAGAAAAGACTGCATTTACTTGTGCATGGGGTACCTATTGTTGGAATGTTATGCCTTTTGGATTAAAAAATGTAGGAGCTAACTATCAACGAGCTATGACAACTATTTTTCATGATATGATGCATAAAAACATGGAAGATTATGTGGATGACACCTTGGCCAAGTCTAAGAGAAGAGATACACACTTAGATGATTTAGAAGTCATTCTAGATCATATGGAACAATTTCAACTAAGGTTAAATCCTAAAAAGTGTGCATTTGAGTAACCTTTGGAAAATTACTAGTATTCATTATTTCAGCAAAAGGGATAGAGGTGGATCTTGAAAAGGTTCAAGCAATTGTGGATATACCACCTCCTAAAAACATTAGTCAAATGAGGAGTCTTCAAGGACATCTTCAATCTATAAGGAGGTTTATCTCATAGTTGGTAGATAGAGCTCAACATTTCAACAAGAACTTACATAAAGGAGTCAAATGTGTATGGAATGATGAATGTCAACAAAGCATGGACCAGATCAAGAAATACTTGACAAATCCTCCTATTTTAATGCCTCCTATCCCAGGAAAACCACTTATCCTATATGTTTCAGCAACAAAATCTACCTTGGGGGCATTATTAGCTCAACTTGATGAACATGGGAAAGAACGAGCAATATACTACATTAGTCATACTCTTGTTTCATATGAGGTTAATTACACTAGTATTGAGAAAGCTTGCCTCGCAGTTGTGTTTGCTTCCCAAAAGTTATGACATTATATGCTTGCGCACACTATACACCTCATAGAAAAAATAGATCCATTCAAGTACTTACTATGTAAGGCTGCCCTCACAAGTAGACTTGCTAAATAGATGATGATTCTTTCAGAGTTTGACATAGAGTACATTGAGCGTAAAGCAATCAAAGGACAAGTTATAGCAGATCAATTGGCTGATTTCCCACTACAAGATGATGCACCTATTCAAGTTGATTTCCCAGATGAGCACCTCATGTATATGACTGAAAGAACATGGAAGATGTTCTTTGATGGGTCATTTATGCAAAATGGTTCAGGGGCTGGTGTGTTGTTTGTTTCTCCTCATGGGTACACAATTCCTAATTCTTACAAGTTATTATTTCCATGTACAAACAATATTACTCAATATGAAGCTTTGACAAATGGACTTAAGATGGCCATAGAATGGAGAATTACAGAGTTACACATCTATGGAGATTCACAGCTGATAATCAACCAAGTCAATGATGATTGTCTAACAAAAAATGATAAATTGGTACCTTACAAGAAAATGGTGGATTCCTTGAGACTCTACTTCACATTTGTCTCATTTCAACAAATTCCTCGAATAGAAAATAAGGAAACTGATGCTATGGCTACACTTGCTTCACTTCTTCAATTAGAACAACATGAATCAAGATTTGAATTCCTGGTGGAAGAGCTACATCACCCTATCTATGATTCCCAAGAAAGTAATGTTATATGTACCCTTGTTGGTCATGAGTCATCTCTTTATGGTGCCATTTACTCATACATTCATGATGGAATTATACCTGAAACCTTTAACTAATTTGAACGTCGAAACCTTATTCAAAATGCCTCTCACCATTCCCTTATCTCTGGTGATTTGTATAGGAAGGGTCTAGATGGAACACTTCTTAGATGCTTAGAAAAGGATGAATCTAATCAAGTGTTAGTTGACATCCATGAGGGTATCTATGGGGGACATTCTAATGGTCTTTCCATGGCTCGAAGATTGCTTAGGGTATTATATTATTGGACCACAATACAAATTGATGCAGTAGCTTTTGCAAAGTCATGTGAAAAATGTCAAAAACATGGTAACCTGATACATACTCCAAGTAGGGAGCTCATTCCTTCTATTTCTCATTGATCATTTCAGCGTTGGGCCTTTGATCTTGTTGGGCAAATTCATCCCAACTCATCATCTGGACATAAGTTTATTATCACTGCCACTGATTGTTTCACTAAATGGGTAGAAGTTGTCCAACTTTCTGTTGCCTCGGGTAAGACAATTTCTCTATTTATTTTGAATCATATTATTTATAGATATGGAGTGCCTTTGTAGATTATCACTAATAATGGAGGTCAATTTAAAAATAAGGACCTTAAGAAACTCTGTAAGAAGTTCAAGATAAAACAACATTGGTCCTCTATTTATTTCCCACAAGGAAATGGTCAAGCAGAAGCATCAAACAAAACTATTCTTAAAATATTGCACATAACAGTTCATAAGAATGGTAGAGATTGGCATTTACAAATAAATCCAGCTTTGTGGGCCTATAGAATGAGTATTCACACTCCTATTGGGGCTACTCCTTTTGCTCTTACATATGGTGCTGAAGTAGTTTTACCTTTAGAGGTTGAGATTCCTTCACTTAGAGTTTCTCTCAAAGGTCTGGTTACAGATGAAGACTACCGTGCCATGAGACTTCAAGAGTTAGAACTTCTAGATGAGAAATGACAAGCATCATTTGACCATATGAGGGTCTATCAAAAGCGTATGTCAAAAACATTTAACAAAAAGGTTCACCCTAGAGAGTTCCAAGTGGGAGATCTTGTCCTATGTGTGAATCATAAGAATCAATAGAATAGAGATCAAAAGGGTAAGTTTGAACCTAATTGGCTTGGACCTTACATTATCACAACAGCTTTTGGTTCTGGTGCTTATTTACTATCCACAGCAGAGGGAGAGCGGCTCCCTGATCCTATAAATGTCTTGCACTTGAAGAAGTTCTATCCATAATGCCCATTCTGTCTAGAGGCATCTTTGTATATATTTATTGATCCTGAAAAAATAAAAAAAAATTGATATATTTCAAAAATCCAAAAAAATGATATATTGTAAAAAAGTCTAAAAATTGAAAAATGTCCTGAAAAAAATGATCTTCTTAGTGACAACCTAGCAATAGGCACTTTGATGTATCACAAAAAAAATCATATATTCCAAAAATACAAAAAAAAAAATCAAAAAATTCACAAACAAAAAAAGAAAAAAGAAAAAGTGCCTTGGTGAAAACCTGGAAACAGGCACCTTGGTAGCAAAAATACAATTTTTTTTTATAAAAAGTCCTGAAAAAGAAAAAGAAAAAGAAAAAAGAAACAAAAAAAGAAGAAGAACCCAAGTGGTGAAAACTTGGAAACGGGCACTACTTGAGGCCTTTGCACCCCTATTTCTTAGTGCATGTCCTCGACACTTAGCCTCTCTTCATCACGCCTTGTCTTTCTTGCCTCGGTTTGGAATTGGTCTTTGTTTGGGGGCATAACTATGTTAGCTTTGGTCTCTTGGATGTGTTAGTCTTTAGGACACCTCGCAAATGGTGTTTTTCAAAACCACCCCAATTGTATTTTTCAATACAACCTTTGACATCGAGTGTTTTTCAACACTTATTGGTTTGGTCTTACCCAGTATCATCATGTGATCTTCCCTTCTTGCAAGCATTTGATCCTTATCCTCAAAATTTAGTATCAGTTAACAGACTTAAATTTTTAAACGCAAAACTCAATGCTTGACTTATGTCATGATATTTTCTCTGTGTGCTGACTATTATTGATTTTTGTTGAGTGTCCTTGTCTGATAAGTCTCTCCATGATGCATCGCTAGAGGACTTGGGGCATGGGACATGTTTTTATTTGTTTTTTGCTTGTGGGTGTGGTCTTGAAACTCTAGAGTGTCTCTTATTGTCCTCTTGAAACGCTTAGGAGATTTGAGGCATCATCCTTGATTGTTTTTGCACAACCATTCTTATGGTCATCTTGGCATCTATGCCTTGATGCAAGCATGGTTTTGCTACATTACATTAGGTAAGCTAACATTGAAGTCATCTTGACCTTTATGTCTTTGATGCTTATGTTAGAATCTTTCCACATTCCAATCTGATATAAATTACATTCATATCTTCATAGTTGCACTTGTGACTAGTGATGATTGTGTGATTTTTGATGTCCATTAATAATGGCCCAATGATGAAAATAAGTTCTTTTACATTCTTTAATGAATGATGAACACAAAAATCCTATGTAACAGTTGCTCTTTTGCAAGTACACCTTTGCATTTTCATGTAGCTTGCATTATTAGACTTCATGTTAGTTTGCATTTTTAGGCTGCATTATGAGTTTGAGAGGGTTCTCCCTTCATCTTTATTGTAGGCTTTTAATCAACTATGGTCACATTTTGATCTTCATTTCCTTATCTTCTTTCGTGATCTCAATCGAAATTTCTATCTTAAATAGTTGATTGATTTTGGGGCATTTTCTATTCTTCTTTCTATTTCTTTCCATATCTTCCAAACTTCTATCTTCCATTTTCTTTTTCCCCACTTCTTTTCTTCTAAATCACCTTTGGGGCATTATATTTCATGCTTGATGATCTACCTTGGTTCTATGATTCTTATATCTTTCATCTTATATCAAGAACCTTATCTTTGGTTTGATTTGATCAAATTTAGCAATTTGTTGTTTCTCCTCTATCTCATTTCGATTTTGATCACGAGGGGACAGTAATTATCAAATTCAATCTTTGATTCAGTTTTATCAATTTTATCCTTGAATTTTTCGAGTCAAAATTTATTTGTATTCTTTGTCCTGTTGTGTTCCCAATTTGACCACACATTTGGGTTGTTTTGTGATCCCAAATCGACCTCACACTTCAATTTCTTTCTTTGACTACATGTGTTCCCAAATCGATCACAAATTAGTCAAAGAGGGGCAAATGTATGCACCCTAAAATGGTCACCTAGACTATGGGCCCCCATTATTCAATTTATCAATTTATCAAATTTCCTAAATCAATGGTGTGTAATATTTTATTAAATCAATTCAAATCAATTTCCTTGATCAAATTCAATTTGTTTTATTTCTAAGATTGATCATTTTATCCTAAGCCTTATTTAATTAAAAGAACTTGCTCTCTTTTAATTAAATAAAATAAGTCCCCATTTAATTAAAAGAAAATCTCTCTTTTAATTAAATAGTTCATCTACATTTAATTAATTAAGAGAAAAACCCCTCTTTTAATTTGATTAAATATTTCCTATTTAATTAAAAGAACTTGCTCCCTTTTAATTAAATAAAATATCCCACTTAAATCTCTTTTTGATGAAAAAGGAGTTAAAAAAAATAAAAAATAAAATAAATCTTTTATCTACACTTAATATGGGACTTATCTTCATCCTTTCTCCACTTTCTTCTCAACCACTCCACTTTTCTCATTGGTGGATCTTTAGTTCACATGGATCATTATTTCTCCACCCTTGATTAAATCTTTTTCCTCTTAATCTAGATTGTCCAATCTTCTTTATAAGGGAGAGCCCTCTCCTGATTTTAGAGACACCCATTATTATGCTATTGTTATGTTGTAGGTTTGGAGAATGATTTTTGAAGGAGGAGTATTGAATATTAAAGCTTTTGTGGAGAACTTCTATCTTCTTTTCTCATTCTCTCTTGCATGCATGGCTTCCATCATCATGATCCATACTTTGATTTTTATGTTAGCTTAGATCTTGCATTGATAGATTAGATCTTGCTTTCATAGATTAGATCTGCATTGTTATTTCTTTTCATAGATTAGATTTCATTTCTTGCATTTTTTTGCATTGTTATCATTTAGATTAGTTTTTCATTTCCATTTGCATGCATATTAGATAATTGAATCTCTTGTTTCATGGTGTACTTGCATGGGCACAAACTAGGTTAGACTGAGGGCCTCCATTACAAACCCCTGCACCCCATGAATAGGGAGCTATGAGTCGCCATTCAAGACCTCATTTTTGAGAAATCTTGAATATAATGACTCATAGAAGTGTGCCCACATTTTAGGCATACAGGTATACCATTCGAAAATGGTGACTTAACATCCATTTGGTAAAATTTGAAGCCTTTATAAGTAGAGTTCTTACTCGTGCCAATCTTGTAACTGGGGAAAATGTCTCTCCATAATCAATTCTTTCTTCTTGTGCATAACCTTTGTAGACTAATCTTTCCTTATTCCTTGTTACTTCACCATTCTCATCTAATTTGTTTTTGTATACCCACTTTGTTCTAATAACATTCTTGTCTTTTAGTCTTGGTACTAGTGTCCAAGTTTTGTTCTTCTCAATCTAATCAATTTCTTCATTCATGGCTTGAATCCAGTCTTCATTCTCTAGTGAACCCTTTACTAATTTAGGTTTATGTATACTTAACAAAAAATGTATCATCTCTTAATCTATTCCTTGTCATTGGTCCATCCTCTTTTCTCTAATGATTTATTTAGTAGGATGATGTCTTTTGACATATTTTGATAATTTTGTCTTTGTTCTTCTTTCTTCAATAATAGGTTGCTCATGAAGTTCAATCTTAGGTTCATTGTGTACTTCTCTACCAGTTAACTTGACATTCCTTTCCTATAAACTGATCTCAATATCAGAATGTATCTTGAATTATGACTATAACTAGACATCTATTATATGTGACTCAATAGTCACTAATTTTGTTGATTAGTAGATGGTTCTCAGTATCATTAGCATTAGTAGACATGCCTTCATAGTACTACATAAAGGTTTTCTAATTTTTAGGCTCCTTCTTTTGTTCATCTTCATGTATTTCTATATATTCATCAATTTTTACATTTTCACTTTCTACAACTTTGTTAGTGTTAGTATTTACACACTTATAAGCTTTACTTCTTGTGGAATTCCCTCAAAATGTACCTTCATCACTTCTTTATGTTGTCCTTCCGAATGTAACACTTGCTTCCAAATACTTTAAAATATTTTACACTGGGTGAGTATCCATACCATAATTTAAAAGGTGTGAAATTTGTACTTTTCTTGACTTGTACTCGGTTCAAGGTATAGAAAACTATACTAACAACTTCTCTTTAGTATTGCAAAGAAAAATTCTTCTTCATTATTAATTTTCTCACACAATCCATCACATATCTATTTCTCCTTTAAAACTATCCCATTTTTTGAAGGTGTCCTTGGTGCAGAAGTTTGTCTTTTGATTCCTCTATCATTGCAAAAATTGTTGAATTCATTTGATTTAAACTCTCCATCTCTGTTAGATCTTAGGAATTTTAAGATTTTACTAGTTTCCTTTTCAACTTTTTCTGGATACTACTTAAACATTTGAAAGCATTAGGATTTCTCTCAAAAAGATCACTTACATCATTCTAGAGTAATCATCAACAAATAGAATAAAATACTTGTCACCTTTGTATCTTTGTATATCAATTGGTCCACATAGATCAGTATGAACTAATTCCAAAATTTATTTTGAAGTATGAGTCTTACTCTTAAAAATAGACTTTGTCATCTTGCCTAACTGACATCGTTTGCAAATCACATTATCAGGTTTCTTCAGTTTTGGCAAACCTCTTACTCTTTTCATCTTATTGATGCTAACCAAGTTGTCAATATTTACTTGACATAACCTTTTGTGCCATAGCCACACATCATAAAATTATACAACAAGATAGGTTGCTTCAGTCATGTCAAGATAAAATAGATTACTTTTTGTCTTATCACCACTTCCCATGAGTTCCCCATAACAACATAGATCTTAGCCTTCTTGTGTTGAAATTCAACTTTGTATCCTAAACTATTAAATTGTGACACACTCAACATATTAAAGTTAAGTTCATCCACATAGTAAGCATTGTTACACATGATCTTGTTTTTCAATCTTATTAATCCTTTACCTTTCATTGGACAAGGTGCATCATTACCAAATCTAACACTATTTTCATTATAATGATCAAGAGTTATGAATTTAATTTTTTCACCACTGATGTGATTGTAACATCCACTGTCAATGATCCATCTATCACTTTTGGTTACATAACATACTAATGTAGTTGTCTTATCTTCATCAAAATCATCTTTCAAAGTAACATAGACAACTTCTTCATCATGATCATCTGATTCATCATTAGATTCTTCTTCAACAATGTAGCAAGCTTTTTTCCCCTTGTCTTTATAGCATTTGTTACTCTCATCTCTTCTACTTTTGTTTTTGTCTTTATTTCTATTGTTTGTATTCTTAGGACATCTTGCTTCAATATGACCAACTTCATTATAATTAAAACATATCATGGGTAACTTACCTTATTTTGCCTTTGTGAAATCTCCTAGCCAAAAATGCTTCTAGTTCTTCTAGATCTTCATCATCTATGTCATTGTCACTAGCAACATGTTTGACCTTTTTCTTTCTCTTAATTTTAGGTTCTTTGAGTGTCAATTTAGCTTTGAAAGTAGAGTCAATATTGTCAAATTTTAAATTATCAAAATTTGAAAGTTCAAAAGTAGTTAGACTATGAACTAGTCCTTCAAGGATCAGATTAGTACAAGGAGTACATCTTAGTTCTTGTATAGCAGAGACTCTAATAGCATAGATAGGTAGTAGGGTTCGTAATAATTTCTTGATCATAGTTTCATTTTCAATCTTTCCATTAGATCTTTTAATTGTATTTACAACATCTTTGATTCTTCCACAAACTAACTATAGTTTCACCTTCTTGCATTTTTGTATAATCAAAATTTCCTCTTAGAATTTTTGCCTTGGCTCTTAGCACATTCTTGTCTCCTCCATAGATTTTCTGTAGAGCATCCCATGTTTCTTTAGCATTAACACATTCTTTGATGTCATCAGACTCTGAATAGCTTAGGGTAGATGCAATCTCCAACATTGTTTATTTGTGTTCTTTCTTTTGTTTAAGTTGTTGTGCAGTAAGGGTTCCAACCACTTCCACATATTTAGTGGTCATAGTTGACTATGAAAAATCTCCAAGTCCACCTAGATGCATCTTCATCAAACTTTTCCATGCAAGAAAATTTTCCTTTTTTATCTTGGGCACCTCCTTTTTGTACATCTTGATCTTTAGCTTCAAGTACCTTTAAATTGTTTCCTAACAAGAACCAAGAGCTCTGATACCAATTGTTGGAATAATTTAGAATAACTAAGAGGAGGGGTGAATCAGTTATCCAAGGTCCAAATATATAGATAAAAATTTTCAGATTTCAAAAAATAAATGTGCATGCATTGATTAGATCATCCAATATCTCAAACCTTCATATGTCACTGTCCTAGGTCAAATGAACTTTTCATAAATGTAAACATGAAATACCAAATCACATAATTTGACACAAGGATTTAGCATGGAAATCCAATTTTGGAAAAACAACCAATAACATGATACTAATTTTTACTCTTTTGAAGTGAGCTTTGTGAGGAGCCAACCCTATTAAAGGTTATAATGCACACTGTTAAATATGACCTTGATTAAATGATTTCAATCACCCTATTAAAAATGATTCTTGTTAGAGGACTTTAAAACATTCCATTAGAATGTCACCCAATTAAAGGATTTACTCATGACTATTAGGTCAACCTTAATCTAAAGGATTTATCTAGATTGATACAATTGCTAGAAAGTAACAATAGGACTTGATATGATAAATAAACAACTCACTTGCCAATTTCAAATCTCTCATTCAACTCTCCATTTTGATTGGCATTCATTCCCCTTTGTCTCTAATTGCTTATTCACCCTTCAAGATTTCACCTCCTTAAGCCATCTTGCTTAGTATGCCAAATGCAGGTTTATTCCTTCAACCACCGTATGAAGAAACTCCTCCGAAATATTTCTCTTTCTTGCTAAGAATTTGATTCTTGCCTTATATCTCCTTAAATATAGAATTTTGATCTTTTCCCTCTTCCTTGCAATTGTCCATCTTAGGGTTAGGTTAGATTCATTGAATCCTCCCTTCTTTCCATTACATTCCCTCTAGAAACTTCTCTTACAATCCTCTTCAAATTTTTCTTCAAAATGGTTTATCTTGAATTATGTGCAACCAATTAATTAAGCTTATCATCAACATAGTTCACATAATTTAAGAAATCCTCTTCGTCAGCTCAAATTTGTCAAATCTACATTCAAACTCTTTATGTTGGCACTCAACAATAACAAAATTCTAGTGCTTTGTCAACACTAGGTTGCTTGACATAAACTAAATCTTTCTTGGTTAATATTGCCATTTCTGATGCTCAACACATAACCATGTTTTTGCTTGGTCCAAACTAAATGCTTGACTTATATTGTTTGTTTGGTTAGGCTTGGAAAACACATATTTTTTGTAAAGTCTCCTTCTTGTCTTTACTTTAGTATCCTTTCGTTGTAGCCTTAAGTAGATAAAAAATACACTATATATCAATGTAATGTCCCATTTTTGGGACATCTTTAGATTTGACATTTATTTATATCAATTTGATAATAATTTGTATGATGATCCCCTCAACCTATGATATACCATATATATATATATATATATATATCAATATTGTATAGAGGTGTGTCTATTCATAAATATTAATTATATATGATTATAATAATATATAATTATATGTTATTATATTAATTATATATTATTATATATTATATATGAATCACTTTAATTATTTATAATAATATTATTTTAATATAGGCATAATGCCATATGCTATAGCACATAAAATAGTTGATATATATGTATACATTAATTATATATATAGATAATAATATTCACATATTAATATATATATATAATTAATATTTATAGTTGTATAATATATAACATTTTATATTTGTAACTTAGAATAATTATAATTTATTCTATATAAATTATTGATTATTAATATTATACCCTTTATGTATAATTAATTTATATAATAAAATGGGGATATCACACACTATATCACCAAAGTCTTACTTGGTCTTAGTGCTTCTTTTATATAACATATAACTCAACCTTTCTCCAGGTACTCTTGTCAATCTTTTTCAAATCCTTTTCATCAATCAATAAAATGATAACATTATAAACAAAGTTAGCAATTGTCTTACCAACAAGTAGTAGGTTTGATATTACTGACAAAATAATTATTGTTCCCATGATAGGTTTCTATACTTCAACAAACTTCTTTTTTAGCACATTTACCTTAATTAACTTGCTAAAATGTATCAGTACTTGATCCTTTGTTTTTCACTTACAATGATGATTATAGATCTTCTCTTTCTACTCTGATATGATCTCCTATATGATATATCTCTTCTCTTCTCTTCTCTTCACTGCTTGTCTTGGTTTCTATACTCTATTTCTTCAAAACTTCTCTTATAGTACCCAAAACCTAATTCCTTCGCATACACTTTTGTATTATATTGCATCACATAGAATAGGTTTTTGATCTTCCCTTAAATAGACATCTATAGAGTTTTCTAGAACATAATCAATGATCTGGATGCTTCCCTTTTGCCTCTTAATCTAATCGGCTAACTTTCCTTGATAAGGATCAATGATCCATGCCAAAATACATAACAAAATCTATAACAAACTCTACAATCATTAAATGTCATTTTCATGTAAGCCAAAAATAGTTTACCTCATATTCTGTGCCATTCCAAACATTCTTATTCAAACACTATTACTCAAAACATATGTTTCTTGATGCTCAGTCATAACTATTCCTTTATCATCTCAGCTTCTTATGTATGACTTCACATACATTCACTCTACTTTACTCAATATTCACTGCACATTGGATAATTCAACTTCTATAGGAATACCATAGACTTGATTGGATCCTATAGAGCTCAAAATATACATGATTATTTACAAGTCTAACAAATACATAACTCAACCTGTATAGAGTCACTCGATCACAATGATGACCAACCATCTCTACCTTCTATATGACTAAGTGTTTGACACTAATAGACAACAAAAATAAAGTGATCAAAAATCTTCCTCTTTGACGTTAGTGGCAAAAACACTTTTTCATGATTACATCATTGTAGTACAATACAAAAATGATAGGAATCCTCCCATGTCTATGAATCAGTCCATATAGGACTATAAATTTTTTACAACATACTCATATATACATTACATATATAACATGTCTCAACTTTTATGAAGTAGCTTTATCATACCTTTGATTTGTCTGCTACTGTACCTATGAATTACATCATTTTACCAAATCTTCTTCTTTCAAATCTTCCTTTCCCCCTTGTTTTCATCACTCATGTGTGTTGCTGGGGTTGGAAGGATGGTATCAAGCCATATTTATCAATAAATGGCTTGTGAATTTGGATGATCATGGTTAGGGCATGATCCCATGTGGTTCTAACTGATTCCAAAATTTGAATCTTGATCTCCATTTTTGCAACTAAGTCAATGAGGCTATCAACATTAGAAATATTATGATATGTTTGTACCAAATCCTTTGTTGAAGCTAACTCACATTGCATTACCTCCAAATGAGATATTAACATAGATTGGATGGAGATAAGTTTAGCCCTCATTCAACTATCTAATGTATGTAGCTCAACTAAGCTTCCTTATGCAAACAATAATCTATTGTAATACATTGAACACGATCCAACATAATGAGAAATAGTGTTACTTGAAAATTTTACATCTCCCTTAATCTTCTAAATATTATCTTGAAATTTATTTGTGAATCTGTGCACATCACAAAGAGTATTGAAAAGATCTTGAATTTTCTTCATAAGTTCCAAGTTATGTACAAGTGTCAAAATTTCAACCTTTCTCAATGCTATTATGGGAGATACCTTCTCAAGTACCTTCTTCTCAAACTTATTTTCTAACCAGGCCATGAGCTTTTCATCAGTCTCTATATTCTCAATATTCACTTTTTCAACTATTTGTTCACCAATATGATGAATGTCAAGCACATTTATGAAAATATATTGCAAGATAACAATTTGCTCAAATGAAAGAGTCTTCAAATCCTAGTTAGGTAGTTAAATAACTTCTTCCAAGGTAATATTTTTTTCCTGGTGAACTCACCTTTTTATTATTTCTTTTACTCTTCTTGGGTGTGTTGTTTCTTGACACAACTTAGGCTTGAGTGTGTAAAGAGATTTCACCACTCAATATATCTTGTGCATTAGTACCAAAGAAAAAAAAAAATAGTAAATAATAGTACTCAACAAGATTTCTATTTTAGGAACTTGCACCCGTAGTGCAGATGTAGAATCTTTAGTTACTGGGGATCAAGTGTGAGCTCCCACACTTGACTATGTCTATGATGTAACATCTTTATCTTCTTCCTTCTCCTTCTCTTTAGGCACAATTTCCTTATTTCCCTCTCATAGAATTTTTGAGACTTTTTGTCCTTGTTGACTTGTGGTAGAATGATCTACCTTTGAATCCTCGTCTTGTTCTTGTAGCTTAGTGGATTCTTTTCCTTTCTCTAGCTCCTTGACACCTATGTTCAATGTTTAGCCTGAGATTGTTGTTGGATATGTGTAGTAGAGTCAACAATTTGATTTAGTGTCTCACCTATCCTAGGATAGTCCTTTATTTGCTACAAGACTAAAGTGTTAGGTGTGGTTAAATTAATAGGAAATACATTCCCCTTCTCTTGAGAGCTTGGCACACCTGTGTCATCTTCATCAGTATGAACATCTTCTATTGTTATAGTGTCTTTTTCAATCTCTTTGACCTTCTATTTGATAGCTTCTTCAAGTGTGTCCAAGTAATTATACACATCCTATTCAGTGACAAGTTCAACTTCTCCAATACCCTCACCTTTATCATCCTTGTTTATTCCCTTTTCAGTAGTTAATCCAAAAATACTCTTCCATGTTAATCCACTCTTTTTTACAACATTCTCAATATTATGTTGTAGAACCCAAAATGATCTATACTTTGGAACAAATCTATTTCTATATTTCTCCAAAAAATTTGTGGTATTCTAATTGGTTAACTTAGGAATTATGTTTGCAAGTGTACCTTCCCTAATCTACCTTTAGTCTTTATTACATGTTTCTATTTGGCATCAGTCCTATTATTACAACTCATTAGGAATGGTATTACCTATCTCTATAGGTGTAGTTTTAAACTTAGCCATCATATCTAGCATGGCTTCCTCTACCTTAGTCTTACATGTTGTACATAGTGTTCCAAACTTTATAAGATTCAAACTAGATAAGCCCACAAAATTCCTAATGTTGTCACATACCTCATCAATTGATTTATGCTTTGTGTGCACTACTACTCGATAGTGACTTAGTTCATCTGAATCTATCTTTTTTGCATCATCCTTATCATCATCATTTTGTGCAATGAATTTTCTCCTCCTCTATTGAGGTTGACCCTTAGTTGCTGAGAATTTTGTCTTTGTACTGTGCTACTTGAATCTTCACTTGGTTTTGTAATCTTTGAAATTAATCTTCTTAGAGATGGCTTGGTACTTTCTGCTATAGTGGCTTTAGTCCTTGGTCTGATTGGTGCAAGAGGAGAGAGGGGTTTGGATGTATCTTTATTCACATATTTCTTCACCTTGGACTCAATAATTGTGACTTTCTTGGCCTTCTTAGCCTATGGTGAAGCAAGTGCCAGGGATTTACCCTTCTTCTCTACACTCTCTTCCTCTTCCTCTACATTTTCATAATCACTCTCTCTATCTTCTCCAAGACCTTGTGTTATGATTAGGGTCCCTTCACCTTCAACATGTGTTCCTAGTTTCTCTTCTAGGTTTTTTATCATCTTCTTCCTCTTTCTCTTAGATGAGGCAATCTTCACATCAATTGTTAACTTAGCCTTTAATTCCTCATATTTTTCAAGGGCTCAACCTTTGTATCAATTTTCCTAACAATAAATGTAGCAATTTCTTCACTCACATAATCAATATAAATTTCATAAGAAAATGGTTTAAGCTAGGCTACCCTCAGCTTAGCCACTTGAACATGTGTGTTATCAATATCTACTAGAAAAAAAAATCACTGTAATACTTCCTCTACTATGGATTGGGGATTCCTTTTCCTTTTCCTCATCTTCTACTTGAACTCATCAAAGTATCCATTCAAAATATTTTCAAAAGTTTCTCCAAAATTTGCAATATATTCACCTATTTTTTTGGAGATAGGTTTCCCTTGCTCCCAAAAAACATTGCCAATACTAGGAAAATAATTTTGGACATGAAAGAAGATACACATTATCTAAGATCCAAACTTACACATAAACTTCTTTTCTCTCCTAATTGATAGAAGATTCTTTGGTATTTGTAACCATTAGAGATTGACAAGCACCTCACAATCTTCTTCTTCTCAAACATGGGATAACTTGTGATTGCATGCGTGATCTTCTTTGTAATTTTCACCAAGCCATTCTCCAACCATAACTGCATATCATGAATTTGGCTCAAAATGACTTTTATCCATTCTATTTTGAAATTTCTTAGAAAAATGAAGGCAAGTGTTAACCCTTTCTTCTCCACAATCTTGAATCCATATTTCAAAACTTCATCATCACATAGTTTTTGATATGCCATACGAATCTCATAGTCTCCAAATTTAGTAATATTTCATATATAATAGGTCTATACATCATGTATCATTATAACCCTACATGGTATTAATTATAATACACTCATAGAATCTCCTTTCGTAGCAATATTTGGAATAGCTTAATATTTAGGTGGAGAAAAAGTGTCACTCTTCACCAATTGAATTTTACAAACCTCTTCGCCTTGATTCTTTTCTGTTGATGTTGATCCAAATGCTATTTTTTTGTTTAGGGTTTGGAATTCACTCTCTGAGTAACTTGACACTTGTTTCAATTAACACTCAATTATGCTTCACCAATAAATTTTCTTGAAATCACCTTAGCTCTCAAAATTTGAATGCAAGGTGTGAAAAATATATTCAACTTTTAACTATATACCTTCATTCATTCAAATTAGAAAACTCATAAATGTTATGTACTTCATTAGGTGGAATCCAGATATCTTGTCAACTCAATCATTACTTCACCCTCGATCTCAACTACAAAACTCATTCAATACTATCTTCCTTTCACTCAACCAACACATCAACTTGGTATATGTAGGCACTCAGTCCATATTGCAATGCTCATTCAACATAGACAATATTACTGATGTTTGACACTAGTAGTGTATTTGATTTCTTTGCTTGGTTCTTTCCACAAATCTACCCTAATGTATCTTATCTTATGCGAGTATGAAATTTGGCACATTTTATGTTAGGAACTAATGTATGAAAGGGCATTCAAATATATAGTTCCTTACATACCTTTCTTCATCCATTTGAGATAGTGTGATCACCTTCTCCATTGGATTGGGTGATCTTCTTGTTCCATTACTTCTAGCTTCTACCTTATTCCTTCAGGTTTGATTCATCTCATCAATGTTTCCTTTTCCTTTGATGTGTTCATTGCTATGTGCTAGTGCTCAAGACTTGCAATTCTTGATCACATATTCAGTCTTGTGACAACTAAAATAAATTGAGATTTCATTCTACCATTTCTTGTAGTTGCCTTTAAAATGTATCCTAATGCAATTTTCTACAATGTGACCATATTCCCCACAGTAATGAAAACTATACCATGTGTTGTAATCCCAATTTTTGGAGTTACCTTTTTTTGTTGCATTTTCTTTCCTTTTGGGAGTCTATTCATATTTTGCATTTGATTTGTATTCTTATTCTCTATGTCCATGCTTATGATAATTTTAGAAATATCCCTCAAATCTAGGTACAATAGGTGTATGGTTAACCTTTGATCTACATTCATGTGCTTCATGACCTCGTTTCTTGAAATTATAATAGTTTCTGGTAAACTTAAACTTATAATTTTGGTTACCAATCTTTCTCTTGCTGATGTTTGTTGTGTGTCCAGGTTTTCCACAATGATAACATGTAGGTTGGTTCCTTGGCTTTTCATTTCTTATCTCTCCACTCTTGGATGATTCTTCTTCTTTAGTAGATGATGGATGCTTGGTACATCCCAGTCCAGAGGTGTCCTTGGTGATCTCATCAGCTCTTCAAATTATCTTATAGCTTCACTAGGTTTGTTCACACTCTCTATTAGTTCCTTCTTAGATCTTAAATCATTCCTCATTTGATCACTTTGTGATCTCAAATTTGCAATCTCTATATCCTTTCTGTCCAATTCCTAATTTTCAAGTAGCAGTTTATTGATCATGTCTAGCTAAATGTTTCTAAGCTTATGAACATTAGATGCTCTTTCATCAAGTCTGGTAGCCATTTTTCTTTTGTCCTCTTCTTCCATCACTTTCTCTTCTTCAACTTTCTTTTTATCTTCAGTTACTTCACATAACCTTACTAATTGGATTTCATGTTCTCTCTTGAATCCTCTAATTTATTCATTCAAAATTTTGTTCTTCTCTAATTTTTTTTCTATAAGCGCATCACTTTCATTGGAATTTCCATTATCAAACATCCTTTTAGTGTCCACTTCTTGATAGAGTATTATTTTACTGAATAGCCATCTATTTCCTTTTCTTTAAGGATTTCTTCAATTCATGTCTTGCTGCTTCAAGTTGCTACAGTATGATCTAGATGGCAAGCATATGATTTTCAATGATCATCCCCAATTTGTAAACCTCCATCTCTAAGATCTCAACTCTCAAGTTGTTGGACTTCCTTTAAGAGAACTAGACTCTAATACCAATTGTTGGAAGTTTATTGGGAAAGTGAGATACTAAGGAGGGGGGTGAATCAAGGTCACTAAAATTTTTATCCTTCAAAGCAAATAACAAACTAACTACATTCACCAGTAATCTATCTCATAACTAGATCATGAACAAAATAACCTTAAAATTGAAATGCTGAAATAGATCTAACTATACATCACATCCATGAGCATAAATCACAACACACAATAGAAATATTTGGTTACCTTGAAATCCTCCAAGGTGAAGGTAAAACTTGTAAAAATGACTTCATATAAGAATTCTACAACATTATTATCCCTAGCATGTTTCATAGGTTTTGTTTCAGCCCATTTAGTGACATAATCAATATAGACCAAAATGTAAGATTTACCTTTTGATGGAGGGTCTATTGGTCTAACAAAATCTGTTCCCCATTTGTCAAATGGTGTAACAAATACATGTGGCTACATGGGCATTTCATCTAGTTTTTTGGTCTTCCCATACATTGACATCTATCACATTTCTTTGTATATTTTTCTGCATCCTTATGAAGATTTGACCAATAGTATCCAGTTGTCAGGATCTTGAATGTTGTCCTTTTAGCTACAAAATGTATCCCACATGTTTCATCATTGAAGACCTAAAAAATATCATAAGTTTAATCTTCTCTAAGACATTTGCGCATATCTTGATTAGCTCTAGTATTAAACATGCAACCAACTATTCAAAAAAATTGAAACTCTTTTAAGCTAGTAGTTTTCTATCCTTAGGAGAGAAATGAGTTAGGGTTCACCCTATTTTAAGATAATTGGAAATGTCAGCATACCATGGATTGTGTGCTATCAAAGAGAATATCAATGATTGTAGGATCATTAGACACCTATAACTGTGAAAGAAAATCTCCCACTACATTAGCCCTTCTCGATTTATCTATCACTTTTATATCAAATTACTACATAAGAAATAACCAATGAGATAGTCTTCTTGGAATGGAAGATTTATTTATGAGGTACTTGATGGAATCGTGATTAGTGTGCACAAAGATCTCACAACCAATGATATAATGTCTGAACTTGTTAAGAGCATAAATCACAATTAACAACTCATTTTCTATGACCGTGTGGTTCGGTTCTACTTCTTGTAGATTTTTACTGATATAATATATAACATGTTCAACTATCCCTTCCTTTTGTCCTAAGACAACTTCTATAGCACAATCTGAAGCATCAATATGAAAATGAAATAGAATGTTCCAGTTGGATCCTCTAAGTTAGGTGCTTTAGTCAAGACATCTTTGAGTTGTTGAAATGACATGTCACATTTTGAATCCCATAAAAATTCAGAGTCATTCTTTTAAAAATTATACAATGGAGCTACTATTTGGCTGAATTATTTTGGGAATCTCTTGTAGTGACCAACATGGCCAATTAAACTTCTAAAATCCTTTTGTTTTTCAGGTGCATGCAAAGTGCTAATCACTTCTATCTTTTGAGGATAAACTTGGATGCCACTTGAAGAAATATAGTGACCTAATACAACTCCTTCCTCCATCATCATATAACATTTCTCACTATTCAATGAGAGATTGTGTTCTTGACATCTCTTCAAAACTTTATCCAAATTAGATTGATCTTCTTCAAAATTAGATCCATAAACAGTGAAATCATCCATATAGATTTCCATACGGTCGAAAGACATGTCAAAGAAAATACATATCATAGCTCACTCAAAAGTTAGAAAGAGCATTAAAAAATCCAAAGTGTAGTACTAAATAAGAAAATGTGGCCCAAGGATAGGCAAATATTATCTTATCCTAATCTTTTGGTGCTATTTGAATCTGATTATACCCACTAAATCAATCTAAGAAATATAAATACTTTTTCCCAGCCAAATTGTCAAGAAATTTGTTGGTAAACAAATTGTTCTTTTCAATCTAACTCTTAAATACCCAAAACTTGTGAACAATAAATGATCACAATAGTTGGGAAACTACATTAAGTGATTGATTTCCCTCTAAATTTGTAGGTATAGCTCCCTCAAATTTTTGATTTGCAATGATTTTTTTTGTTCCTAATTCTAAAATGGGGTATGTTCTTGACTAGAGAATAGGAGAGGAAAACCAAGCTAGGCCTAGACAAGAACTAAATTAGGCTAGAATTTGGGTCTTTACACTAATCAAATTTATGAACTCATACATCCTATGAACCCATAAAATTTGATGATGTAGTAATGAATCAAATTGGAAAGCTAAGATGCTTGACAAAGACTTTTAACTTCAAAATGGAAAGAAACTAATTTAAGAAAAGACTAAAAAGGGTCTCTTTTTTACTTTGAACAATACTATGATTATCTTTAGTTTATTGCATTAAAACAAGGGAACAAAGCTCTGTTCATTCACCAGTTTAATTCAACTTCAAGAGACATTTAAACTAAAATGTGCAATAGAGCAATAAATAATTGACACAAAACACATTAAATTTGTCTCTACAACCTGAAGTATTTCACACCAGAAATTAGTCAACCATTCATTAATGTTTCAAAAGGGTACATATAGGATTTCGAGATAAACCATTACAAAATAGAAATAAATTAGTTCATCTCCTTAAAAATGAAAAATGACAAGAAGCCAATTATTAGTTACAATTTCATATCAAAATACAAAAGGGTGGGGAAAAGATTACTTCAAATTCTTTCCCTTTCCAAACTTCACTTTATAGGCCTTGGCAACGATGATGATCAGAATAAGCTCTTTATGTCTATGGACATGAACATTGGTGTATCTCAAGAGCCATTTGGAGTGTTCTCTGGTGAAGTCTTTGATTGCATTCAACCATTCTTGTGTTTCCTCCATCACCACATGTATACATCTGCTGAGCCATTGGAGATCTAACACTCTGTTATGATGATTAGTAGATTTCTTTGTCAAATTATCCAGATAACTAGAGAAATTATTTTACATAAGAGAAATTCATACTACTCCTTTCCCTTGTACACTAGTTTGGGAGTTAGTGTGTAGGTCTTTTAGCAACTCATAGTTCTTTTCCTATTCCTCTTTAATTTTTCTCTCTATTTCTTTTAATCCTTTCTCTTCCACTAAAATAATTTCAACTTTGAATTGCAAGCTATATTTCCATTCAAACAAGGGCTCATCTCCTTTTGGTAGAATCTTTGCTTCCATTACTTCTTTAGTCTTCATTTGGATGACCATATTCAACAAGGAGATGCAATATTCACTCTTTGCCCTTTCTGTTGATTGAGTAGCCTGGTTGGCCAAGATGTTATCCTTTTCCATTTCAAGGCTTAGCACTACATTAATGAGTTTCTCTATGGCTGCAAGTCTTTTAGACTTTGATTTTTTTACTCCACTCCCTACCAATTTTCCCAAAGTGTTTGTCTTCTTGCAGTTGGGAGATGATAACCTGAATATCTATGGCTATAGGGTCACTGGTAGGTGGCCCCAAAATACTTGCTAGCAGGACAATTAGTTTCCTAATGAAGTAGTTAAGTTCATAGATCTCTACCTTCATCCTGACTTTGGCAAGCCTAAGACCTTCAAGATGTCCTTCTATCACTTCATTTGTTGATTTCCATGGAACCAATTTGGTATCATTCCTAACTTCTCCAAGATCTAGAGATTTTAATGTGAGGTCACCTATGTTTAGATCTTCAATCATACCTTCTTTGTTAGGATTAGCTATCTCCATAGTTAGGTGTCTAGTATCTAGGTTTTGACCAAGGATGGATAAAGTCTTTTGCTTCTTTACTTTTCTCAATGCGATCCAGAAAGGATGACTAGAGATAGAGTCTCTTTTCTTGGAGTTCCCTCTTCTTTCCTTTTCCTCTTTTTATCTAAGGTATTCTGGAGCCATGACTCAGTGCTAATTACCTTAGATGTAGTCCCTAATGTATTTGCATTGATCATTTTCCTCTTAACAATAATCAATACCTTTGAAGCTGAAGAGAAAGTATTCTTTGGAGCTAGCAAAATGAGCTTTGGAGCTTCAGATACTTTATTCTCTTTAGATTTTTTCTCCACTTCAGATGTTTTCTTTACTCCTTCATTTGAATCCATAAGTTCTCTTTCACTACTCCCACCATCTCCAAGATCAACCACTTGTATTTGGGGACTACTTGGTAGGATTAATGTGGAACTTATAGATGGGATTGGACTACTGTAGGGCGAGAGAGCCACCATGATTTTAGTATCTTTTAATTCATCCATCTTCTTCTTCTCAACCACTGTCTCCATTCCAATCATTAGCACTAAACCATAATAAAATTTTTTATCAAGTAGGATGTTCTTGTAAGGGGTTTATCACCTCCTTTGACTAGTTGAGGGGGTACTTGAGTGAGAGGTAGGATTGTGCTTGAAGCAACACTATGAGAAGATGAAATTGCTACTATATTTGGAGATGAATAGGCAAACATGCTTTTGTTCTTTCTTTGCCATGTTGTGGTCCACTTGACCCACTTTCTAGTCCTCTTGTAGATTCTAGCCATTATTATGTCTAGATCTTCTATAGCATCTTCAAAAGGTTGAGAGCTTATGGAAGTATTCCTCAACTTAGTCAAATAAGTATTTCTATACATATTTTGATCATCATCCTCAATTCCATCTACATCTATGTTTACCTTATACATATTCACTTGTTCAACTATCAATCTTGTGAAGGCTCACTCATGGCTCTCAAATTCATCTTTGCAATCAGCCCAATAATCTTCAATTGTGGTGATATGCTTTATCATGCTCCCAATTTGTAGGACATCTCTAGCATATTCATTGGGGTTGAACATAGGCCTCAATAATTCATACATATCTAGCTTGTACTTATTTTAAAACACCTTCATCATGTTCTTGTCATATAAATGGGTGTCACAACTGAAAGATCCAAACTTCATAAGGAATTCATATCCCTTCTTCTTCAGGCTTCTGCTTAGGATGTTCACTTGCAAATCTTGTCAAATAATATCGATTAGCACCATCATATCACACAAATATCTTGGTAGCTTCAGGGGAAAACCATCAAAAACTACAAGATGCAGATAAGAAAAGGATGAGAATTGAATAAAATAGCAACTGAATTAGCTAATGATGGCCATGGTTTTGGAAGAGAATCTCCTTTTTGGGCATCCTTGTAGTTCCCTGCATATTCTCATGGTAAACATGTCATTCAACTTTGTACATAATCCACATAACTATTCTAAAATTGGAGACATGGGTAAAAATCATAGGTCTTAACATTATCAGGAAAATCTTCTAATCTTGGAAGGCCCAACGATAATTACGAAGAAGCTAGCATGTAAGTTAAGAATGAAGACATGTAGAATGAATAATAAAACTTGGTCAGCTAGAGGGAATTGGAAAGAATCTCACCTTTCCTCTTGTGCCCAATCAATATATTGTGTGTCAAAGCATATAACTTGAACCAAAAATAAATATTGCTCAACAAAATTTAGGGCTTCTACTTCACCTCTCAATCTGTACAGAAGGACCAGAATATCACATATTTCTAGTTTGAGATTGGTCTTGAACAAAGTTTTGGGGACTTTTCTCTTGTCACTTCGTGGCATTTGGAACCATGTTCACATGATTTCCTTCCTCTAGATTATCTTCTTTATTAAAATTCTAAGATGACCCCACCGATAGTTAGAGAGTTCCTCTCATTCTAGCACACGAAGACTATTTACCACCATCTGCCTATTAATTGAAATCAACACAATGTCATCCAACATAACTATTTACTTGGTTTTTGGATTGTAATGATGAATACATTTGTACATGAGTTCTGAGGCTTGGACTGCAACTGGAAAACAAATGGCTTTAACTAAACCACATTCTCAAAGCTTCTCAATGTATGGATGAATTCATTCAGATTTTACCCTCCTTTGGAAATCTACCATATCATAGAAATGAATGGATGTTTTTGTAAAAGTATGCAATTGAAACTTGATTTTAGTCAAACCATCAAAGCTCATGAACTTGGTGGTCATAAAGTACAAATGATATTTTGAATCAAAAGAGTGAATAGGATAATAAATACCATGATCGCTAGCTTTCAAATAGTTATGTGTATTAATAGAATAAAAAATTAAGGAAACAAGGTAACTCCTTTAACTGCCTGTGTATTTTTATATAAGGATTTTGATTCATCGTTATACTTTAGAATTTGCACCACATGAGTGAAATTCAAGGAAATACCTATTAGAGAGTAAATGCAAAGGCTCAATAAACATTTTAAAGTATTTTTACTATTTTGTTGAGTGTAACGGTAACTTTTTGTAAACCCATTATTTACTTTTCCGTTTTCCTTTAAGTTTCAAAAAGTTGCTATTGGAGCACTTTGTTGATGAAAAGTATGCCAAGTGAGATTTTGACCATATCTTCCTTTCACAATGGTTCGATTCATTCTGAAATCATTCAAACATACACTAAATCTAGTATGGGGGCCAAATCTACTTGTTGACTTGATCTTTCTTGTATAATCAAAAAATTGTCTGCATGGGTTGGAAAGACATAGAAGACTAGGAAATTTCAATTTTTCCACCAATGCTCCTTTATTGGTTGAATCTTTGACAACTATATTTCTGTTAAGGGTGTTTAGTTAAGGTGTATGGATTAACTTGGGTGTCACTTAACATCTTATTTTTCACTTTTATCTCTTCTGCAAAAAATCATCTTCATGGGTTGGAAACCCACCGAGGAGAAGACAATTTGAGGTTTTTCACCAAGGCTTAGTATTTGAGTGACAATGAATCCAGATCATGTTTAGGAGTCTCATCTTAGACTCAAAAATCAATTTACTTTTAAAATGTACATTATTTGAGTCTTTTTAAGCTAAACACACCTCCAAGTGAGCTTTCATAGAAACTTGCCTTCATGGGTTGGAAAACCACTGAGGAGAAGGCAATATGATTTTTTCTGTCGATGCTTATTTTCTGAACCATTAATATGCCATGAATGAATAGTGAACATGCTTCATCTTTAATGAGTGAAATTTGATCTCTATCAAATTGGATACTAACTTACTCGACAAATCACAAGATAAAAACAACTACCTACCCAACTAAGGAGAAAGAGAAGGTGTGTTGAGAAAATTCGATAGAGATTGCCTAGCCTTTAAGAATCTAGACCTAGACTCAAACATTTTAGGAAAGAGACTGGCCTCATCTAAAAACATAGAACTCATCTTTACCAATATATTAGAAAACAAAAGTGGGGCAAAAAACTTGATCAATGAAAGGTAAAGAAAAGTGATCCTTTTTAGTTGTGGTATTAAGTTCCCTATAATCCACACATACTCACCATTTATGCCCTTTTTTAGGCATAATTACCAAAGATGAGAGCTACTAACTATTAGAAATAAGATAGATGAACTCAACATTAAAATTTTTTAGTAGTTTAGTTTTCACAATATTACGTAATGTTGGATTGATTCTTCATTGAGGCTATCTTACAAGCTTACATTCAAGTGTGATGTAAATTTTGTGAGTACAAAGTTTTTGGTCAAGTCCTTTCATGTTTGTGTAGTCCTAGGAAAATGCTTTCTAGTTTTCCTATAGCAGCATAAGTGTACTTTCCTGCAAATTGGCAGAAGTAAGAATCTTACTAATATTGAGCTCCTTCCTTGGGTTGACTTCAAATCTAGTGACTTTATCAACCATATCTACCTCATAGAAGTTGAAAAACTTAATTTCATGAGGTAACTATTGATCTTAGATTGGTTTTGATAAATGAGTGTCAACACACTTAAGTTATTTACTTAGTTCATGCCAAACAAGTAGTACATGCCAAGCACAACATGTATATATTAGAACATGTTGAGTCATAGTGAGTGTTGAGCCACTCATATGCCGAGTCACTCAAAGTGTCAAGTAGAAAGACTATGGGGAGTGATTTAGGTGTCGAGTAAATAGTGGATGTCAAGCACTACATATGTCAAGTCATAGTATAAATATTAGTGCATGTTGAGCATCAAAGACTTTAGATGCTGAGTGAAACAATTTTGACATTTATTTGTAAAGGCACAAACAACCATGTAAACCATTTTGAGTCAACTTAAGGATGAATTATGATATGTTGGAGATAAGGATGAATCACAAGTTGGATTCTCTATGCAATTACATGTAGCCAATCATAAAATGGAAAGGATTAAGTGGAAAAATAGATGAATCTTAGTCATAGATTCACACCTAACCCTAAGTCACCAAATTCTTCTTAAGGAGGATAAACCATAAACTTTCTATGAATGTTTAAGTTGTGAAGAGAGTAGTTTGCATGCAAAAACCAGAGCATTCATAGTGATTTAGAAGTTAAGAAGTGAGATTGCATTGCATAATTAGTTAAGAGCACAACAAGGGAAAGAAGAGGATGCAAAAAAGAGAGATCTTATCAAGAAGGATCAAGAAGACAATTATTTAGAGGTGATCTATTATCAGGCAATCAAGTGCTAACCACAAAATCAAAGCTGAGACATTCTAATAGGTGATTTCAGTCAAAATCTCTTAACAAAGTAGTCCTAATAGACTGTATAAAATCCTTTAATTGGGTGCTTACTTAGTTGTGAGTTAAAGTCCTTTAGCAAGGCACACTTCTAATAGGGTGTTGAAATCCTCTAACAAGGTGAGACCTAATAGTCTTTGTAAGCCTTTAACAGTGCAAATGTTTCATAGGGTAGATCATGTTTCATGGTCAACCTTCATTGGATACACTTTATTACTGTAGTAGTGAAGATTTGTGGGTGTCACCCCCCACTCTAGTTTTACCTTCTCATTGGATGGTTTCTCAATAATCATATCTGGTGTCATATGTGTGTGATTGCTTATATGTTTACATGTTATTTCAGTTTACTCATTGAATGCATGAAATTAAAGTGTGGTGAAAGTTTTATGGGTCCAAGTTTAAACTACTGATTCACCCCCTTCTCAGAAGTTTACCTTTCCTACTGTAATTCCAACAATTGGTATCAGAGCCATGTTCTCTAAAAGAGAAGCTTTGTAGCTTTGTGGAAATATCTTGAAATGGAAGTCTACAAATTGGAAGAGATTATTGAGAATAAGGGAGTTGAGATACAACTCATTCTACATCAATTGGATGAAGCAAGAGAAGAACTAAAGAAGTCTTTAAAGAGAAGGAAAGAAATTGCTATTGTAGGGAACAACAAGAACAATACAAAGAGGTTGACACTACCAAGCTATTTATAGATAGTGACTCCGATGCAGTAATTGTAGATCTAATGGAAAAAAATATAGTCCAAGTTGAGGAAATCATAAATCTCAATTTAGAGCAAGAATCACAAGCCATACTAATATGTGAGGTGACTGAACAAAAGAAGAAAGCTATGGAAGACAAATGCATGATTGAAGAAGACAAAAGAATTCTAAGCAATAGACTAGAAGAGAAGTCAACAGAGCTAACCAATATTTCCAACATGCAATTGGATACTTTAAATCAAATGATGAATGCCAACTATGAACTAAATGTCAAGGACATTGAGATAACTGCATTGAAATTGCAGAATGAGAAATTACAGAGTGATCTAAAGAGAGAAAAGGAATTTGTTGAGATTTTCAACAAGCCAAATGAAGGCATCAAATACTTTGAGAAATTATTGAGATCCCCTAGATCCAATAATGATACATTTGGACTAGGATTCACAAATACTGAAGAAGGAAAATCATCCAAAAGTACAAAAGAAAGGAACAACAAAGGTAAGAACTCCAAACCTACTTGTCATAATTATGGTAAGAAAGGACATACTGCTAATGTGTGTAGGAGCAAGACTGTAAATCAGAATGTCAAGCCCAAGAACATGGTTCACTACCACAAGTACAACAAGAAAGGTCATCAGGCACATGAATGTAGAACTAAGACCATGCACACATAGAGATTTGAAGGATATTTCTACAAATATTAGAAGTATGGACATACAACTTTTGAATGTAGAGCCAAATCCATGTGGCCATCAAAAAGGCAAACAAAGATAAGGAACAATGACAACTCTTATAACTAAGATTATAATACAAGGTATAGCTATCATTATTGTCAAGAATATGGACATGTTCCTGAGAACTATATTAGGAAACACTTCAGAGGTAATTACCAAAGGTGGTTGAGTCAAACCACATGTTTTAGTTGTTTGAAGACTAGACACATAAGTAGATATTGTCCAACAAGGTCAAAAGCACCAAGTTGTGAATTTAATAAAGCCAAAGGCAAGGTAGATCTTGAGCACATTAGAGATGAGATGAATAAGACATGTAAAAAGAAAGATGATCACAACACATCAAATAGAGAAGGGATCACTTCACCTAATGGGTCTGGTGACCACACCTCATCAAACTAGGAAATCAAGAGGTATGTGCGATTGATATTCAAATGTTATATCATACATCAGTTCTAAAGGATTTAAGTACTTAAAAGATTACCTTAGCATGAATAAAGATGTAAGATATCAGTAGGAATTCAAGATAAATCTTTAAATTTTACATGTTACTGTCGAGCATGAAAAGTTTCCTATGTATGTCAAGTGGAATTCTAGAAGATGTTAAGCTAATATACTGGCTAGTTGATGCTGAGCTTGTAGTGGTTCCTAAGTGATGGAAATTTCAATGGATGTCGAGTGACCCCGAAACTAGTTTATGCCGAGCTTACTACTATGTAACCACTCAACATTTATTGTAGGGTTTTCAAAGGATATTTGATCAAATTTTTAGCTCATTTTTCATCATTTCAAATTTGAGAAAGAGTGAGTAGAGAAGAAGGTGATCTGGAAATCCATCCAAAGTAGTTGTAGAAGACTTTATCAACAATCCTACATCATTTCATCAGTTTCATAAGGTATTTATCAAGAGATAAGGTACACAATTTAAATTTTGTAAACCCTAGTTTCTAATTATGATATCAAGTTCAAAGAATGTAGAGGTAAAGGAAGTTTTGAATGTATAGTTAGTAAGTAATGAAGTCAAACAACCATTTTCAAAGCTATTCTTGATATTTCTTATAAGCAAGAACCTTTTGGTGCATTGTCAATGATTCCACCAAATGTGATAATGGTGCAAGATGTAAGAAAATGCTAAAACTATAAGATAGGAAGTATTTGTGATATGGATATTAGGAACCATATGATAGACTTTGTGATAATGGTGTTTTGAAAGAAGAATTCAAAATTGTTGAAAGAAAGGGATTGACATAAGCCCTAGATTTTTTGAATGTATTTAAGACAAAGTGGATTAAGATAATGCTTAGCTGAATTCATGATGGTTCGTTATGGTTAGATAATGGACCTATCAAAATTATTAAGAGAATAATCCATAGGGCTACTTGTTACCCAACTCTAGATCCGTCTAAGACACTAAGAAGTGACTCAAAGGAGGTGATTGAGAAAAATACTAGAGCTGTCTGGAACAAGAGAGGCATGACAATTGACACAATCACTGATCCTCTAATAGAGTTTTCTATAAGGGTTATATCACACAAGTTTTATCAATCTAGTAGATTGTACAATGTGTCCTGTATAGCTGTGGATGTTGGATACAAGATTGTCAAGAAAGATCATACATATGATCTAGAAGAGCTACAATTGCAATAATTAATGGAGAAACTTGGAGCAATAAGGAAAACCAAGAGTGCACAATGTAAATTTGGCTCCATATTAATATGCATATTATTTTATGTGAAAAATACCTTTCCAACATTTGGAACAGTTGCACAAAAAACCAACAGGTCAGTAGCGGTGCAAATTGGTGTATACATTGAGTAGTTAGGTGTGAACTTTGAATCTGTGATGACTAGCTACTTTGAAGATTTCAAATAGTCAATGAAGAAAAGGTTCAAAATACCAGTGTGACTAGTAGAGAAACACTATGATGATGCATGTTTTCTTGTGGATGCTGACTACACTTTTGTACAAGCTGCTACACCAAGGGGGAGATGATTGAGGCCACTTGGTTATGAAATAAATGTGGATGAAGCCTCTACAACCATTACTAATTTAATATCAGAAGAGGTAGATAAAAGTGCAAAGATATTTGGCAATTATGAAATGGTAAAATCCAAAATTACCATAGAATTGAAGACTACCTTTGCCATGAAGAAAAAGGAGAAGATAGTGAAAAAGTTGAAAGAAAAATTTAAAGAAATTGCTGAGCAAGAAGAAGAAGAAGAGGATGAAGAGGAAGAAGAAACCTGAAAATAAGAACCACTAGCTTTGACACAAGGAATGGGAGAAGATCAGGAAGAGGAGGAAACTGAAGGTGCCAAGGGAGAAGAAGTTGAGGAAGCACCTACTCCTACCGAGCCAAAGAAGAGGAAGGCTTAAGGTCCAACCAGTGACTAAAGATAAAAAAGTAGCTAAGCCAAGTCAGCCCAAGCCCAACCCACTATACCTACTACAAGCACTAGTACATGTGCAACAACTCAAAAGGCTAAAGAAAAGACCAAACAAGCAGAGAAAGAAGGTCAAGTGCCAAAAAGACCAAGAAGAAAATATGTTGCACAAGCTGAGTTTGATTAAGAGAAAATAGAGTCAGATGACATCAACCAATTTAAGGTGGTGAGTCATAATTCTCTTTCAGATCTTGAAAATTTATGTGAAAATGTTAAGAATAGTGCAGACCTATTAGGATTTACACATGTTGATTTTGATAATTTGGGTAAAGTGGAGACAAATCAAGTAGAATAAGTAAAAGAATCCATATATGCTATGATGGAAAAATTCAAGACAACCCTACTAGAGATTGTCAACTCAATGTCAAATAGTTTATATGACATAGTTGAGAAAAAATGACACTATTGTCTAAACCTGGAAAGAAAAATTAGGGAGACCACACTGGACCAAGTGATGCCTGAACTAACTAAGGTACAAATTACTAAGGCTACAAGAAATATGCAGTTAGGTTCACACCTAAATAAAAAACCTTTAGAATTTTGTAAAAAAATATTGAGGATGTAGTCAAAAAGTTCACACAGATATGGAAACTTACTAATGGGTTGACTACAGTGAATGAAGGAGAACCAAAACCCATTGAAGTAAAGGACGAGGAAGAGGATGATGAAAAAGATGACACTATTGAGGAAGGAACTAAAATAAACATAGATGAAAAGGCAACAATTGAGCCAGAGCAACAACAACAAGAACAAAGTGTGCAAGACACATAATTGCCAAGTGTCAGTACTCAACATGACACAAGTGGAATTACTAAAATAGTAACTATCAAGGATGTTTTTGATCTATCAGCTCAGAATATCAAGCCCCTTACAAAGGATGATTTGAAGAAGATATTAAATAAGTCTACATTGCAAGCCAAACTTTGTGATAACCCTATTTTGTTTAGTATGAATGAGCTACAAAAGTTAGTGACTAATACTATAAGGGAAAAGGTGAATCCACAAGAACCACCTTCTATCATCCCTCCAGCCACTAATGTACAACCTTTAGTCCAAATACTAGAAGATACATGTAACAAGGTTGATATAGTAGAGAAGAGCATAATGGAAACACAATTTGCTACAATAGAACAAAAAGAAATACTCTAGATAGACTTATCTGTACCTGCAACACAAGATCAAGGTGCAAGCCAGATTATTATGACAGAATAAGGCAAGCTTGAAGAGACAAAGAAGACACCTAGAATAAAGGAGAAAGAAACTATACAAGCACTGGTAAAATTACCAACATCTGGCACTCCTTCCACACAAACTCTTCAAAAGTTGAGCATAGATGCAACTCCGCTATAGATTTCAGTGCTAAGCTCGAGTTCATCAAAGGAAAAAGAAGCCATAGTATTATGGAGATGTCAGCCTTGATGAAGAAATCATTTTGCCCAAGTATGACTATGATACAATAACCATAGAACAAATGGGCATACTACAACAAGCCCTAGCAAGGAAAAAACATCAATAAATGTTTAGAAGGGAGCACATACAGAAGCAGACACTGCTAGATATCAAAGACATCTTTTTAGATGCATTTAGTCTACCTATTCCTGATGAGACCAAGCCACTATTTGAACAACTAACATAGTGGATAAGGTTAGTAATAAAGACCAAGATACTAATGCTAAATTACTAGAATGGTCAAAAAATAAGTTCCAAAACAAATTGAATGAGAAAATATCAGGTGACATAGCATTGACACAAGTTGCATTAGCAACACAGGTTGAGGATGTGAAGAAAGTACTTGAGAACGTATTCTCATTATACACTAAATTTTGCAATCCCTCACTCTTCACCCAAGATACCAGAAGTCACATCTTGATCTTGGAAAGCCAAATTACTTCATCAGGTGCCAAACTACCTATGAATCTAGCTTAGAGTGACAAGCATTTTAGGACATTGCTTCAAACCCAGAGTCAGTTAGTTGTGTTGACAATAGATGAGACTAACATAAGAGCCAAACTAACTAGCATCTAGGCAACTCTCACCCCCCATATGGAAATTTTGCACAAGTAATTGGGATATGCCGAAACCTTACTAAAGAAAGACCCAAATATTTCTACACTAGATGGTCTAGTTCACCTTTCTGTCGAACTAGCAATCCAAATCAAGTCATTGGATGTAGCATGTGAGAACTGGGATGTAGCTCTCAAGATAATATTGGATGTCCATAAGTATTTTCTAGACAAACACACTATAAGTGTATAACCCATTGACATAAGTGTCAAAAAGGGGAAGAAATATTTTGGGGAGAATAAGAATAATAATAAGAGAATGAGAAATGGGGGAGAGTAAGCAAAAAGGGGGATATAGAAGTAAGACAAAGGGAAAAGTAAAGAAAGAACAAGCTAAGGGAAGAGAAAGCATAAACAACATGAAGTCAAAGAGTATTAGATTTACTTAGTAGGAGTACCAAATTTTGGATATAGAACACACATATCAACTCAAGGGGAGTTATCAAATTTTTCAATATACAAGTTATTACAAAATTTATATATTTTGAAGTTTTGTATATAAGCCAAGTTAAGATATGTTATGCTCGTAAGGATAAGGATGTTAATGCATACTCAATTATTTTTGACACTCATGTCAAAGGGGGAGATTATTGATCTTAGATTGGTTTTGACAAATAAGTGCCAACATACTTAAGTTATTTACTTAGTTCGTGTCGAACAAGTAGTACATGCCGAGCACAACATGTATATATTAGAACATGTTGAGTCATAATGAGTTCCAAGCCACTCAAATGTTGAGTCACTCAAAGTGCCAAGTAGATAGACTATGTTGAGTAATTTAGATGATAAGTAAATAGTGGATATCAAACACTATAGATGCCAAGTCACAGTATAAAGATTAGTGCATGCCAAGCATCAGTGACTTCAGATGTCGAGTGAAACAGTTTTGACATATTTGTTTGTTTAGGAACAAACAACTATGTAAACCATTTTTGAGATAACTTAAGGATGAATTATGATATTTTAGAGATAAGGATGAATCTAAAGTTGGATTTCCTATACAATTACATGCAACCAATTAGAAAATGGGAAGGATTAAGCGGCAAAATGGATGAATCTCAACCGTAGATTCATACCTAACCCTAAGTCACCAAAGTCTTCTTAAAAGGGACAAACCCTAAAATTTCTATGAATGTTGAATTTGCAAAGAGAGCAGTTTGCATGCGAAAACCAAAGCATTCATGGTGATTTAGAAGTTATGAAGCGATATTGCATTGCAAAATTAGTTAAGAGCAGAATAGAGGAAAGAAGAGGATACAACAAAGAGATATCTAATCAAGAAGGATGAAGAAGACAATTGTTTACAGGTGAATTGTTATCAGGAAATCAAGTGCTAACTATAAGATCAAAGCTAATACATTCTAATAGGTGATTTTAGTCAAAAACTCTTAACAGAGTAGTCCTAACAGGTTGTATAAAATCCTTTAACTGGGTGCTTACTTAGTTGTGAGTTAAATTCCTTTAGCAAGGCACACTTCTAATAGGGTGTTGAAATCCTCCAACAAGGTGAGACTTAATAGGGCATACCTTTCATAGTGCAGATCATGTTTCATGGTCAAAACATTGTAACCTTCATTAGATACACTTTATTACTATAGTACTGAAGATTTGAGGGTGTCATCCCCACCCAAGTTTTACCTTCTCATTAGAGGGTTTCTGGGTAATCATACCTAGTTTCATATGTGTGTATTTTCTTATATGTTATTTTAATTTACTCGAATACATGAAATGGATGTGTGGTAAAAGTTTTATGGGTCAAAGTTTAAACTACTAATTCAACCCCCCCTAGAAGTTTACCTTTCCTATTGTTATTCCAATAGTAACAAGGTATGAAGGTAACTAGTTTTTATAGGAAAATCAGGTGTATCTTTAGGAGGAATAATTATCTATAATGGACAATTCTAGTCAATACATAGAGGAGAACCTTCACCATATTCTTTGAACAAGATAGATGTGAGGATATCATCATCATTTTGAGGAGTAATAAATGGGTTTCTATCAATCACCATGAGATGACTTAACAAATTTACCTCAGGTTTATCATACCCTAAATCAGGCCACACAAATTGATCATCTTGCAAAAGTGGTTCAGCAGGAGAATATGGTGCCAACTTCTTAATAGTGGAACCATTAGATATGGTCATCTTTCCTGAATGATAAGCGATGTAAGAATCTTCTATGACTAACCAAGGCCTTCCTAGGATAACATAATAACCTCCTAAAGTTTCTTTAGGTGATAAAATGACAAAATCCACTAGATATTCCCAAGAATCTAAAGTAAGTATGACATCCTTTATCATGCCTCTAGGTTGAAGTGTAGAACTATCAAGAAGTTGAATTATAGTAGGGGTTTCTCTAATACCAATGATATTAAGGTGAAGAAGTACCTCCCTACTCACAACATTAATGGATTTACCTAAGTCTATCAAAGAATTATGTACTTGCACCCCATTGATATGTACTATGACAAATGTACTCCTTGGGTTAGAATATTTTAGGACTATAGATTCATTCAACATGAGGTCAGACAACTAACCCATAACATGGACAGTTTGGGGTCCTTGCACTTCCTACTAGGTTGTTTTATGCAGAATTCTTTAATGGCTTAAGTATATGATAGGACTTTTGTGAGAGCATATAGAAACAATATTTTGACTATGATTTGTTTCAATTGAGTGAGAATTTCTCCAAAAGAAGGATTCTCAAGAGAGATTGAGGATTGAACAAGTCTTTGTGGAAATGATGGTGACTTGGCTATAGGAGAATGTTGAGGAACATTAAGGGATTATTCATTCAAGACATCTTCAAAAGTAACCTCAATTATTACTAGACCTTTAGGATTTAGAAGAGTGGTTTGAGATCTAAGGTGTATATCATTAATTGAATAGGTTTTTTTTTTAGTATCATTGGAGGAATGCAATTTCTTTTGAGAAGGGATGTTATTCGGATTTGGTGTTGGCTAAGAAGGTAATTGAGTTTGTTTGGGTGGATTGGTATTGGCTATAGGAGGAGGCACATTAAAGCTTATTGCTGAGGTTGTTGTAAGGCATTATACTATTGATTAGGCCACCACTGAGATGACTATTACCTGTTATTTTATGGGGCTTCCTATTGATTGGATTGTAGCTACTAATTTTGATTAGGTTGTTGCCAATATTGTTGTTATAGAGGGCCTTTCCAATTTGGTTGTTGCCATTGGTTAGGTGGAGGTTGCTACCAAGGTTGGTTATTCCACGTGGGTTGAGATTGAGTAGGTTAAAAAGAATCTCAATGATTTAGATTTGAAAAATTAGAATTTTTCCATTGATTATTAAAATTCCCAAAAATTTGGAGAAGATTTTGAGGCATATCTTATCTCTAAGCCCATGGTTTTCTTTGAGAAATGTACAATATATCTCCATTATCACTAATTTCTTTGAATTCCACTGGCATATGCTATGGTTGAGTTTCCAAATTAATAACCATCTTATACTAGCAATTCCCCTTCTTGTCTCAACAATGAGAATAGAACTCAACTTACATTGCATCAACTTCTTCATGTTTCCTTATGGTTTGCATTGTATCTATTATAATTAGTAATCTTTCCTTGGTTGTATTTATTTAATTTGTGATAAACCAAGGTATCCCTCATGTATTTTTTCCTCTAGTCCACATGTGAGGACATGTCATTTACTTGTCCTCTTGTCCATGTGTGAGGAAAACTCATTTTTGTAATTCTTTTTATAAGAAAATTAATTTATCCTCCTTAAAAGCATATTGACACTTTGCACACACTTATTATGAATGGTGACATTCATAGAAATGTGAGTTACACATGCAATTGCATGCAACACATTTCTCATCTCTATAAAAGAGATGTCTCTCTTTCATTCTTTTTCTCTTCTTATACACATCACTTTGATGTTATTGTAATGAGGCAATGGCTCCAAACCTCTCTCCCTCTCCTTTCTATAGACTTTTCCTTCATTCATAATATTGCACAAGGGGTTCTCTTTGCTTTTCCCTTTCAAAATATTTGTCTTCTCTTGTTGATTATTTGCTGCATGCTCATGGATACACTTATCTCATGGTAATATATCTTCTCAAGTTTCTCACTTGGATTCTTTCATTTATGTCTTTTCATTTAAATATTTCTTACATGGTATCAAAGCTACCTATCCTTGTTTTGAGTTTGTGTGAAGGTTACCACATTGGATTTTTTTTAGGAGAAGAAGAGAGAAGCTTCATTCTTAATCTTTTATGTTACATATTTTTCTATAGTTATTTCCTTCTAACCCTCTTTGGAAGGTTTACTGCCAAAGAGTTGTTTATTTTATCATCTTACCTTTTCTCTCTCTCTTTTTATAAGGCTTACCACCCAAACAAAGATAAAACTTGTTTTACTCTATCATTCATCATTATAGGTTTTATTTGAGTCTCACAAGCAAAATTCTTGTAGGTTTTCATTAAAGGAAACTAATCTATTTTGACAAATCTCTAAAAGAATTTCATTTCATTGGAAAAAAAAGATTCTTATGAATATTGATATATACTAATCTATTTGTTGTAGGTTTAAAACTCATATCTTTCTATTGTAATTTTTTCTTCTTTCATTTAAACAATTAGAATCAAAATTGAGAGTACAAAAAAAGAGACAAATTAATTTCAGATTAATTTATGTTTGTATTAAATGCACTGCTTGCTGTTATTTAATACTCTTTTTTAATCTTTCATTCATTTCATCCCTTCCCCTGTTCTAGCAAGCCATCTTCTCTCAGTCCACCTGCTCACTTTGATCAACCAACTCATTCTTTTAATGTTTTTTTTAACTTGTAGGCTCTTGATTAGCCTTGTGCACATGTTTTATTTTTAGCATATATCATTCTTTCCTAGCACTCACCATGCCAACGAGCTCATCCACAAGGGCTGAAGACCAGCAATATATATTTTTTTCTCTAGTGATTCAATTATTATTTTTATACATTTAAATGGATATGATGATTTTAGTTTTAGATATTTCATTTTTCTATCTTTACATTTCTGGTGATTATAGGATAAATGGTGCTTACACCATAATGCTCTATTATTTTTAATTCTAAAATCTGTTTTAAATTCTAATCACTTTTAAAATTAATTTTTCCACTAACAAGTAATGCACTACAGTAGAAAATCAAGATCAAAAAGTCTCTGAAAGATTTCTCCAAACTCCAACATTAGTTTCTCTGTTCATTTGGCTGCATGAATAGAAATATGAGAATACAAATAGTTATTCTAGAATAGAAAATGGGATACATATTCCTATTTTCTATTTGGTTCAAGCTAGAATTTGATGGAGAATTTACCGACCCAAAAATTTATATTTTCTAAAGTATATAAAACATGAATAAGAATATGTATTTCAATTCCACTTATTTAGGTAGAATTGCAAAAGCTCATTTTTGTTGGAATGTGTAATTTCCCCTCAAATGAAATGTAAAGGCGCAATACAAGATTTTAGAAATTGTTGGATAGGGTTAGGTTCTAGAAGTCATTTATGTTTAGATAATTCTAGAGAAGTCTATTTGTTCTATGTTGGATAGTTTAGATGTTTCTGGAAACAATCAAAGACCTATAAAAGAGGCACAATATAATGTATTTTTGTATTAAGAATCAAGCAATGAAATGAGTATATAATTTTTATAAGTGCTTGTACTATGTATTATGTGTTTAATTATCATTGTGGATCCAATCCATCCACATCTATTAGATTGGTATCAGAGCTAGGTTGGACATAATTTCAGATTGTGATAAAAGATCAAGTGGTGTGTTGGTGTTGCTAAATGGTGGAGGATTGTTTGTGTTATGAGAAAGATAATTGTATTGAAGAAGACCACATAGGAAGTGTTGAGAGGGAAAGACAACAAGTCGGAGAAAAAGGTATGTTGCAAATTCTTATAATTATTTAATGGCATTTGAGAAATTATCTTATTGTTTTTAAAAGAAAGGAAGATCATAGTCAGAAAAAGGGGTTAACTAAGTAGTGAGAAGTCTAGCCGTCTAAAGGGATTGTTTCAAGTTGTTTGAAGATTTAATTCTAGAAGTAAAAAGGTATTTAGAATTTTCTAAAAGATAGAGTAAAGTGTGTTAAATTGTTGATTTCAATGGGAAAATTTGGTAGAGTTCAAAAAGAGAAGACAAATAAGTTAGAAAAAGAACTAGTGATGGTGAAGAAAGAAAATGCAAAATTATTGTGTGAAAAAGATATTTTGCAAAAAGAATTAGAAAAAGTAAGAAATGAAATGGGAGAAGAAAAGTTTAAATTGTTAAATGAAATTAGTGTCCATATAGAAGCAATTGAAGAGCTAGGGGATAGGCTAAAAATGTGTGGAAGAAGTACATAATTGGTAGGTGAAGGAAACATGTAAGCTTAGAGAGAAAAATAAAGAATTAGAAGAAAATTCAATTTTTTTTGATGATGTTGAGAAAAAGAACAAAGTTTTAGAAGAAAATGTGAAGAAATTGGAAGAGGAAAATAGTATGCTAAAGAAGGATTTGTCTACTTTGAAACAAGAGAAAGAATGTTTGAATGTAAAACCATTTGTATGTGATGTATCTTGTGACACAAATGATTTGAGTGATTATGGGATTGAGAAATGTGAATTTTCTGAACCTAAAAGTGTTTGTGATGAAAAGTGTAAGAAAGTAAATGACAAGAAGTTTGCAGATTTTGTTTGTTATGATAATAATAGTATTCGTTTGAAGATTATGAAAAGAATGGGTTTCAAAGGTAAAGGTCTAGGAATGCATGAGCAAGGAATAAGGAATCTGATTGAACCTACAATTAGCCAAAATATGAAGGTCTTGGATATGATGCAGACAGTGGAAAAATGAATAAAGGTTTAAGAGAATCAATTGAAGGCATAAAGATTGTGCAATGTTCACATTGTAATAGGAAAGGGCATACAAAGGATAGATGTTGGGATTTAAATCCATGTAATATTTGTGGCTTGAAAAATCATTGTGATATGGTAGGTTGTATAAAAATGGATTGTGGATGGAGCTATGGATCAAATTGGCCAAAAATTACAAGAACAATAAGAGGTTTATTCAAGTACAAATGTTCAAGTGTAAGGAAGACTTCAGTACCAATGGGAAACAGATTAGAGCAAGGCATCAAAGAGGCAAAAGATAATTGGCATTTGTGACAAATGAGGCAAGATTATCAGTGGATCTAGTGAAAAGAGAAAATCATTGGCAACCAATTGCTTACAAAATGTTGTAGAAATTAAAGGCCATAGCCTTGGGAGACACTATTAATAAAGACATTAACAGATACGAAGATTATCAGAAAATGACATCAGGAAAAGCAAAGGATTTGGAATTTGTATGCAACAACATTTGAGGTTGAAATTAGGGGGGAGTGTTGGAATGTGTAATTTCCCCTCAAATGAAATGTAAAGGCGCAATACAAGATTCTAGAAATTGCTAGAAATTACTAGATAGGGTTAGGTTCTAGAAGTCATTTATGTTTAGATAATTCTAGAGAAGTCTATTTGTTCTATGTCGGCTAATTTAGATGTTTCTAGAAACAATCAAAGACCTCTATAAAAGAGGCACAATGTAATGCATTTTTATATCAAGAATCACGCAATGAAATGAGTATATAATTTCTATAAGTGCTTGTACTGTGTATTATGTGTTTAATTATCATTGTGGATCCAATCCATCCACACCCATCAATTTTTGAGCTAGATTGACTACATATTCCTATTTTATTTCCTATTCCAATTCCAATTTGGTGCATCCAAACAATTAAAAATGTCATGTCCCCATTTTTTATAAATATTATAAGAAAATAATACTAAGTACTATCACTAACAAAACTAAATATTAAAATATATCATAAAATATAATTATAATTATAATCAATTATAGATAATTAATATATACTATTCTATATAAGCTCCATAATACATATGATAATAAATATAAATAATAAATAACTATATATATATATATATATAAACTATTTTAATACTCTATAATGTATTAAAATTAATAAAATAAATAATACTTATATCACTATTAAGAATGATAATATCATTAACATAGATATAATATATGTAATGTATAATTAAACTTATATTTTGATATAATATATATAATTGTTAATTTAATTATATAATTAATATAATTTTTTATATTGTGAAAAGACGTGACTCTTACTATTGAATATATATAGAGAGAATAAAAACTTGATAAAAGACTATCTCGAAAAAAGGAAAAAATATATGCAAAATTAGGTTTATAAACTAATGTGTAGATAAGGGACATTACAGTAGTATCAGAGCTAGCATTCTGCCAGCCTATAAATCATGAAGACATATAGCTATCCACACACTCATTAAAGTTAATTCTAAAAATTCAACACCTAATTGTGATGGAAAGGTTAAAAGAATAAAAAGTTGGAGAGTTGAGGGTATTGCTCCAGTGGGTCTGTTTGTAAGTACCCAAAAAAATGCAAATATACAACCATTCGATTAGTATATGAGACGACCTCAATATTAGATGCATTTGAGACTTAACAAGAACTTGATTCTACTCATGATGGGAGTCCAATACTACAAGAAAATCAATAATGATGTCAAAAGCATGATTTTGGATGAAGATATGCACTCCATGTACATTATTTCAACCAAAAAAAAAAAATTGTTCAATTTCCATTTTACAGTCAGCTGCAAGTAGTATTTGATGAACATTTTGTAGGATACAATCAACCACTCTATTAGTAATGAAAATAAGAAGATAAATAATTTTTTTTACTTTGAACACTAAGGAAACCATTCTATTGCAATTTGTTTAATATTTGACTAAACAAGCACAGTGAGCATTTTGTAAGGAATAAAAAAAACTATAGAAGAGAAATGAATTACAAATAACTATAGCAACGCGATGAAGAGACTCATCACATGGGAAAACAAATTTTCAATAGAAGAGCGACAAGGATAATTGTTGAAGAGCTTGGTGTGTCCAACATATTGGTTTTACTTGATAAAGCAATTAGGGGAATGACTCTTATCTTAGCAGAAAACGTCCAATATTAACCATTCACAGACAAAGACCACTGAATATCATTCAAAGATAGAGTTTTAAGGATTAACAATGATTAATATAAACACCAGATGTTACAAAGTTTCTATTTGTCATCTTTGGCAGTAATATAAATGAGTGGAGAAAGGACATAGATATGTTTCACAATGGAGAATAAAGGATGGGATGAGCAGGATTGAATATGAAAAGCACAACTATTCTATCTTATATGACGATCAGAGAGGCAATCACTTCGGATCATTCAGTGGAATTGAGCAGGGATGACTCAAGCATATAAATCAAGCATCTCTCCCATTTGCCTGCGTGGATGTACAAATGATAAGATTTTACTACTGAGTAAAGAAAAGTGAGTATTAATATAAAGAAGAATATACGGAAGAAGATGAATTTAATCAAGATTCAAAACCAATTTTATCCCACTCAGCCAGTTCATGTGCCATGTGAAAGCTATAATGTAGAGTTGAAATCGAGGAGAATAGTAAAAACAAAAAAAAAAACATGGGATACATGTGTTCAGGAAATAAAGCTTGGCCAACTCCTAATGTCAGCAGAGAAATTCTATTTCATAAAGTATTGGCACACAAATATATTTATTAAGGCAATGAAGAACAAAATAAATGACTTCCCCATTATTAGACCTACTTAACTTCCAATCATATATTCAGATATTCTTCACAAATTGAGCACAATGTCGATGGCTACAGTCAGTGCATGATTAGAAATATATGGAATAAAATAAATGCGATGGATATGAGTTACAAACCACTTATATTGTAGAAGGATGAAACCAACCAATAATGTCTTAGTCAAAATAATTAAATGTATTAAGTTAAATAATATGTATGATGAGCAATGCTACTAAGTGCGAATGAATAAGGAGGATGCCTTGGTGTACGATGATGGAGGGAAGATCAATGCACTTTGGAATTTATATTTGTTCAAACAAAAGATCATTTTGGGGAAAACTAGTGGTAATAGTGATGTATGAAGATCATTTCATTGTTATCATGATCACAAATGAACCCATAAGGTTGCATATAAGAGCATAAAAATATCGCTATGGGGAGTTGAGGAAACCAATGATGTGAATATTTTTAATCATATTATACAATCCATACCAATTACACTAGGATGATCAACTATAGAGGCATAAGAGATTTTGAATGAGATACAACAATAAATCGAGGAGGAAAAATGAATAATGAAGCAGTGGAAGGAACTATGACTAAAGGAAAAATAAGAAATAAATGAGAGGAGATGACCTAAAGTATAAGTGGAAATAAAAAGGAAATCCCTATAGCAGATGACATGTTGATGCATATAAGACAACATAAAAAAACAATATGAAAATGAAGGACAGATAAATTGTGGATGATTAGAATTGGTTGAAAGATTGACCCCACCAACTTGCGTGAAAGGAAATTGTTTCAAATTTATAAATTATTAAAAGTGGTGGAATAATTATTTTGAGGAAAACTATACTTTAGATTGAAAGTATCTAATTGTGGACTTGAATCAAAGATAAGTTTGTGTTTTAAATTGTTTTAGAATTTTAAGATGAATCTTATGAAATTTTGTTATTTTAAATATATTATTTAAGGTAATGAAATTCTCATCTTAAAGTTTATTATTATGTGTAGGATCAAATTAAAAGAAGATCCCAAGTGAACTAAATACAAAGAAGAGGACAAGAGTTAAGAGAAAATTGAAACAAACTATGGTTCAAATTTGGAATTATATAGAAAATTAATTAGGATCTCAGAAGGGGACATTACTAATAAGTTTTTGTGTGTTTAAGTTCATGATGGATAGGGAGTGTGCATAGGGGGAGGAGTAAATTGGTCACAATGTGGCAAGAGAATCACAATATGGATTAAAGATCTGAGGGAGCCTCAAGCTGAGCATGTTCAACCTTGAGAAGCAGTAAATCTACAATCCACCTCAAAATTAAAAGTATGTTCCTAGTGGGTAGGAAGTGTGCATAGGGGGAGGAGTAAATTGGTCATGTTGGGGCAAGAGAATCCCAATATGGATGAAAAACTAAGAGAGCCCCAAGCTAAGTGTGTCCAAACTCGAGCAACAATAAATCTACCATCCACTATGCAATTATACATCCTATTATATTACTTGCTATAGAAAAGTTGTTAAAAATATGCATCTTCAATAATTTTTGATTTTGAGACAGGAGAAAGGAGCATGACATTCACGATCAAAGTGGTAAAACATTTCCTTACATTTTCTTATTTCAAGTTGTAAGCAAGATTTTAACATGTATACTATGTGTCTACATCGTGTCTTCATGCATCAATGTATTTGCTTCGTTTCTTCTTCATGTCTTCATGCATTCATGTGACTACCTCATGTTTGCATTGCTCTTCATGCATTAATGTGTCTACTTTATGTCTTCATTCATATATCCTTGCATAAGACCATCTGAGCTATGAGTCAATTAGGATCATATTTATTGCTTGAGGTCAGGCAAAATAGAGAGGGGCAAACTTGTCATGTCCCCATTTTTAATAAATATTATAAGAAAATGTTACTAAGTAATATCACTAACAAAACTAAATATTAAAATATAACACAAAATATAATTATAATTATAATCAATTATAGAAAATTAATATATACTATTCTATATAAGCTCCACAATACATATGATAATAAATATAAATAATAAATAACTATATATATATATATCAACTATATTAATGCTGTAATGTATTAAAATAAATAAAATAAATAATACTTATATCACTATTAAGAATGATAATATCATTAATATAGATATAATATATGTAATGTATAATTAAACTTATATATTGATATAATATATAATTGTTAATTTAATTATATAATTAATATAATTTTTTATATTATGAAAAGACGTAACTCTTACTATTGAATATATATAGAGAGAATAAAAACTTGATAAAAGACTATCTCAGAAAAAGGAAAAAATATATTCAAAGTTAGTTTTATAAACTAATGTCCAGATAAGGGACATTACACAAAATTTTAAGAATTTACATATGCCTATTCCACTTGTAATCTCATTGCCAAACAGACCCTTAATTGAATACTCATGTTCGCAAAACCTATCAGTTTCTTTGAAACTAGATACCACTGATTGTTTTCATCTCAGAAACTACTCATCGAACGATAAATGAAGATCCATGTACAATCTCATATAAAATCAACTACATTAAAGCTAGAAAGATCTCAATGAATATCAGTACGATTGCTAAAATATTTAAATGGGTTGTCCCAAATCTCTTCACGATCGCTGAAATATTTAGATGGATTGTCTTTAAGTAAGATATTTTTGATAGATCAAATTTCTAGCTCCAATATTGATTAGATTTATGGACATTTGCACTTTCACTCCCACTGCCCCGATTTTTCATTATATAGAATCATGGTTTCAATATATTTAGATAGGCCATTTCATTGAGGAAACTCTTTGGTCCATGGGTGGAAGCAGTACCAAACTCACAGTGAACAAAGTTACTATTACAAAGAGAAATGTCTTGTTGTGGAATCAATGTCAGTCAAAGCTTTAGGGCTGAAGCATTTCTTAAAACGATGGAGGAAAGCTCATCTGCACCTGAGGATCTTGGGTCGCTCGCCCTATTTGATGGAGATAAAATTTATGAGAAGGTGAAGGTGACACTTGCAGTAGTGAAAAAATACTCAAATTACTTCACCAGGTTATCTGTAATCATGGGCTGCCCTGCTTTTGTCCCTCATAAAATCACTCCTCATTGCTGCATTTCACCATATAGGAGACTGAATGTGATTGGAGAGTAGTTTGGGTGGTCAGTTGCTGCCCAAAGATTCCTACTATTTTGAATTGTATTCGTCAGAATTTTTGGAAAAATAAAACAAAATTAAAATTTAAGTAAATTGCCTACAAACTTCTTATATTAGAGATTTGAGTGTAAGGGTTGTATTCAAATAATTTATAGTTAGGCATTGATATCTTCTGAATGACACAAAGCTTCTTGTGACGATTAACCAACTGTTCAATGTCTTGATCAACTACCATTGAATTGGTCCCGAGCATAGATTGATTTACACCTTTTTGCCATTCTTGATGGATGAAAAGCTACCACATATATTAATACCCACCCGCACAAATATTTTCCAAATTTTACATTGCATTTATTGTATGTACTCCCATATCACCGGGTGTGCTTTCTTTTACTATGCATTGGGAAGTAGACCAGAAACCTCCTCACATAGGGTGCCTTTTCTAAGAGAGTGCCTAAAATGATTATTCATTAGGCAATCCACAAAAACACCTGAAACTTATTAACATGCTTCCCTTGAAGAATCTCTCCATACAACTCATAATAGCTAACATTCAACTCAGTTAGATTGCTTAGAATATTTGACATCTTTGTGGTAATTTTTCTAGTAAATCCATTCTTTTGCAGAGCCAAAGTGATCAAAATAGTCAAGTTTCCAATAGAAGAAAAAATGTCTCCATAGAGCTAATTGGAATGGAGATCAGGTTTTGCAACCAACATGAAAAGTTGAGTACTACTATTGAGAAGTTATAGCTCAATTGATTGTTTGACAAACTGGTGTGGTGGACAAGCATCATCGCCTGAAAAAACTTCAAAGTACTACCACCAATATTTCCACTCCTCCAGCCTCATGTCGATCCCACACCCAGCCAAGATGATCTCATTGATGAACTTGAATTAGTGATCCAAGAGGGATTAGAATTTCCCATCTTCAATTCATCAATGATGAAACCGACAGGCTCAGGCAAAGAAAAGTTAAAAGATAATAATATAAAGTTATTTAAAAAATAGGCAAAAAAATTCTTAATTGATTGTAAAATTATGTGCATTGAATGAAGTAGAATACAAATAATTATGAATTGAAATGATTTAATTATTTATAATTATTATTTATAAATTCTTAAGTGAACAAATAATTAATAGGAACATAATTTTAAATTTATAATTAGAATAAAGTAAACTATAAAGCATTTCAAAATACATGAAATTCAAATATCAATTGAAATAATGAATAATGAATAATGAATAATAAATAATAAAATTGTTATTAACTTAATAAATATTTAAATAATAGTTTTACCTATAGTCAATATTAATATTATTAGTTATAATATTTTAAATTTTTTTTAATCTATATTATTAATAATTAAGTAATTAATTACATCATTCTTCATTTGTACCATGTGTCCATCACAACCCGATTGCTCATTATTGTCGTAGATGGGGGATGATCTTTCCTAGCCTATTACCACCTAGTCTGAGTACCCTCAACTTGTTCAATCTAAGCATTTGAGACAACATTTTGCTGATAAAATTGTTATCCACTAGAGAGTAAAAGAGAGATAGAGATAAAGATAAGGGGGGATACAAATGTAGAGATAGATAAATAAACAAAAAAGAGAGATTGAGATAAAGATAATTCGAATACAAACATAGAAATACAGAAATATCTAGAAAATAAAAGGAGAGAGAGAGATTTTGGAAGAGAAAGGGTTTGAGAGGTAGAGATGGGGCACAAGGAGGGAGACAAATAAGAATATGAGAGGGAGGGATATTCATATGAAACATACCTCTCTCAACATGCACTACCCTTCTCTCCCTCTTTCTCTCTCTCTCTCCCACCCTCTCTCTCTCTATGTGTGTATCTTATTATATATCTCTATCATATTCATTTTCTAATTACTACTTACAAAAAAACTAAATAATTCTATCTTACATTAATAGGATTGAATCATCGTTCAATCAATTTCAAATTTCAAATTTCAAAATTTATATCTGTTTCCACATATCTTCAATTAATTGTAAGAATGTGTTGAAGCATAGTAGGAGTGTGCAAGATAATTGGACACTTGACAATTCAACTCATACCTAAGCTTAAAACCTCCATTAGAACTAATAGAACCTGCCTCAGAATTGAGTGTACTTAGTCATCAACAAATTATGGTATAATACTTTCATCAAATCACTATTGTTGGATAACATATCATAACTAAAAGAAAGATCTTTGCCAAAAATTAACTCATTGATGAAAGTTACTTCTTGTGACAGGAACTTTGTACCAGAGAGTACAAACCCAACTAGGGATTTGAACACATTCAAAAGATAGTGATTGACATTGTGATGGGGACACAACCCAACAACCAGAATAGACACAATAGAAAGGGGAAATTATATTAACTGAGAAAATAAGCTGGTACAAATAGTGCAGAGAAAATAAACTCAAAACATGCCCTACGGGCTTACAATAGCCTAAATTTGGAGAATATTTCTCCTTTTAGCACCTCCTCTCAAGCTCCAATCCGAACTGCCTTTTACAATGCCAAAAATCTCCTTAAATAGACCCCGGAGGGTTAAGGACTAGGAGTACATTCTAGAAAGTGCTAGTAGGCATCCACCGACAAAATAGAAGGTTCCGGAAGCTGCGTTAGAAGTCGGTGCAATTCTAGAAGAATCCAGAAACGGTAGCCGAACTTCCGGGAGGCATAACTTTTGAACCATAACTCCGATTGACGAACCGTTTACATTTTCGGAAAGCTCTCGAAGCGCTCTATAGCCCTATGGACTAGCTTCGCTTGTCCCCCATTTTTCGACCCTTTTCGAGGTCATTTAATGCCCCAAACCTGACTTTGAAGCATTCTTAGGGGGTCTCCAAAACCCGAAAAACTGCAATAACTTTCAAACCGTGGGGCCTTTTGACCTGATTCTTTTTTTGGAATGCTCTAAATCTCGATTACATTCATCTGGACAAGTCACACCTTCTAGGTCACCAAAATGATGGTCAAATTGCATGCTCCTATTTTTTTGGGATTTTTAAATGCACTGATAGTTGAACTATGAGAGTTAGAACCTTTATTTGGGCCAAATGGGTATCCAAAAATGTAAAGACATAAAATAGAAACTAAGTCTAAGTACATTTTTTTTGGGTGACACAGGATTGCCCTTATACCTCTGGATGCTCCTGCATCAGACACCCAGGGTAGATTGAAAAGTGACCCTGTCACTTTATGGATGGTAGAGGAAATCCCAAATGGGAAACCTCAACTGCTAAAATCCAAGTTGAGTCTTCGATCGGTCGTCCTTTCCATTTGACCAAATACTCTTCATACTGCCTGTTTCTGGTACTCCTACCCACACGATGATCTAGAATGTCTTCTATCTCCTCCTTCTTAGAAGCAGGAATTGGGCATGGCTCTAAAACCAACTCCTCATCTGCACCATCATCATGATACTCTGTTAAATCTGCAATGTTGAAAATGGGAGAAATGTGAATACCATCTGGCAGCTCCACCTCATATGCATTTCCTGAGTTATGTTTCTTCAAAACTTTGCAGGGGCCAAATTTCTTCATTTTTAGCTTGTTGTAAGTACCAACTGGAAATCTTTCTTTTCGTAAGTGCACCATGACTAGATCCCCTACTTGGAATTCCTTATGTCTTCTCCTTGCATCAGCCCTAGCTTTATACTCTTGATTCATCTTGATAATGTGTGCTTGAACCTCCTCATGCAGACGCTTGATGTGTTCAGCAAATTCTTCAACTTCAGCACTTGTTCTCTCCCCTTGTTCTATCTTCCTCAATTCTGGTGCAGTCCTTGGGCTATTTCCATATACAATTTGAAATGGTGATTTTCCAGTACTTCTATTTACAGAGTTATTATAAGCAAACTCTGCCTGTGGTAGAATCAAATCCCATCCCTTGGGCTTATATCCAACTAAACATCTCAGCAAATTGCCCAGACTTCTATTTACCACTTCTGTTTGGCCATCAGTCTATGGGTGATGCGTGGAACTGAATTTCAAGTCTGTTCTCAACTTCTTCCACAATGTCCTCCAGAAATACCCCACAAATTTAGTATCTCGATCAGAAACTATACTCCTTGGAAGACCATGTAGTCTTACCACCTCTTTGAAAAACAAGTCTGCAATATGGACAGCATCATGAGTTTTGTGGCATGGAATGAAATGTGCCATTTTGGAGAACCTATCAACCACCACGAATACTGAGTCATTACCCCTTTGTGTCCTTGGCAATCCAAGAACAAAATCCATACTTATGTCCTCCCATGGCCTTGATGGAACAGGCAATGGCTGATATAGGCTAGTATTTTGACTAAACCCCTTGGCAACTTGACAAACCTGGCAACTCTGTACAAACTTCTTCACATCCTGTGTAATTTGAGGCCAAAAATAATGTTCTCTAAGAATGGCAATGGTCTTATCCCGACCAAAATGTCCTGCCATCCCTCCATTGTGTTTCTCCTTAATCAGATTTTCCCTCATGGAACTCCTTGGAATGCACAATTGACTACCTTTGAACAACATGCCATCTTGAATCAAATAGTCTAACCACTTGGTTCTATCTACAACCACAGGTTCTTTACAAGCTTTCCATGCTTCAACAAAATCAGGATCCTCGGGGTACAAATTCTTGAGTTCATCAAACCCAACTACTTCAACCTACATTTTTGTAAGCAACAACTGTCTCCTACTTAATGCATCTGCAACCTTGTTAGATTTTCCACTTCTATGCTTCAACACAAATGTATAACTCTGCAAGAATTCTACCCACTTCATATGCCTCTGATTCAATTTACCTTGGCTATTTAGGTACTGTAATGCTTGATGATTAGTATACAAAACAAATTCCTTTGGCAATAAATAATGCCTCCATTTCTTTAAGGCCTGAACTATTGCATAGAACTCTTGATCATAAACAGAATACTTCTTCTTTGCATCATTCAATTTTTCACTAAAATATGCAATAGGCTTACCTTCTTTGCTTAATACAGCCCCAATAGCGCTACCACTAGCATCACAATCCACCTGGAATACTTTTCTAAAATCTGGAAGTGCCAACACAGGCTGTTCAGTCACCTTCTTCTTCAGCAATTCAAAACTTCTCGCAGCTGCTGCAGTCCATTTGAACTCTTTTCTATCCCCTCTTATTGTATCAGTTAGAGGTGCACATATGCCACTGAAATTCTTAATAAACTTCCTGTAAAAACTAACCAGACCATGAAATGATCTTACCTCAGTAGCAGTCCTTGGAGTAGGCCATTCCAAGATGGCTTTTACCTTCTCTGGATCCATTTTGAGACCTTCAGGTGATATAACAAATCCAAAATAGACTAACTCCCTTTTTGCAAAGACACACTTCTTTAGATTAATTAACAATTTCTCTTCCCTTAGCCTTTCAAAGACACTACGAATATGCAGTAAATGTTCTTCCAAAGTCTTGCTGAAAATTAAAATATCATCCAAATAGACAATAACAAATTTTCCCAAGAACTTCTTAAGTACCTCATTCATGAGCCGCATGAAGGTGCTTGGGGCGTTTGTCAATCCAAAGGGCATGACTAACCACTCATAAAGACCCTCCTTGGTTTTGAAGGCTATTTTCCACTCATCTCCTTCTTGAATTCGTATCTGATGATAGCCACTTTTCAGATCTATCTTTGTGAAGTACTGAGCTCCACTCAAGCAGTCCATAAGATCATCCATCCTTGGTAAAGGAAATTGGTACTTGATGGTTATCCTATTTATAGCTCGAGAATCTGTACACATCCTCCACTCTCCATCCTTCTTTGGTGCAAGTACTGCAGGTACTGCACATGGACTCAAGCTCTCTCGAATCAAGCCCTTCCTCAACAGCTCATGAACCTATCTATTTAGCTCCTCTGTTTCAGTAGGAGTCATCCTGTGAGCAGCCTTGTTAGGAAAACTAGCTCCTGGAATCAGATCTATCTGATGACCGATTTGCCTTACTGGTGGCAATCCATCTGGAACATTATCAGAGATAATATCTCCAAATTCTCCTAGTAATTCCGAAACTTCAAATGGTATTTCACTACTACCTTCTTTATCTTTCCTAGGAATCAAAGCATAACACATACGCTGATGTTTCATGCCATCTAAAAACTTCCTTCCATCAACAAGACAAATCCTAGCACTGCTACATACCTTTTCACCTTCCTTTTTCATGGGCTTCAATTTGTGGCGAACTCCATCCTTTGTCAGAGAGTATGTGTTTGCATGTCCATCATGTATTGCATGTCTATCAAACTGCCATGGTCTACCCAACAATAGATGGCAAACATCCATCGAAACAACATCACAAAGAACTTCATCATGGTAACTCCCAATTTTGAATTTTACTAAACATTGTTCACTTACCAGGACCTTATGATCATCTTTTACCCAAGAAATCCGATAGGGCTGGGGATGTTTCTCCCTCTTGAGCTTCAGCTTAGAGACCATCTCTTCTGATACCAGGTTATCAGTGCTACCACCATCAATGATCACATCACAACATTTATTCTCACACTTGCATCTGGTACGGAACAGACTCCTCCGTTGTCCTGGTTCATTCTCACCACTTAGTAGGACTCTTTCATTTACCAAGGCCTCTCCTCTTTCTGCATCCTCTGAATGTGATGATTGTGCATCCTCATCCACATGAGCAACCCTAGCTTGGCCCTCAGCTCTCCTATCTATCCTTCCTTGTCGTTGAGGGCATTCAAAGGCACGGTGACCTTCTTCATTGCAATGGAAACAGGTACCACGAAAGTATCCTCTTCCTTGCCCACGTCCTCTACCTCTTCCTCTTTGATTTCCAAAGTCTTGATCACGGGAGCGGTTGAAACCCTCATTCCTCTGGTTCCTGCTAGTACCCTCATCTTCATTTTTCTTTTGAGTTTCATTGCAGCCTCCAGATGATCTACCACTTCCCCTTCCTCCTTGACCGCGCCCTCTTTGTCTTCCTTCAAACCTTTTACTCAGCTTCTCTTCAACTCGTAGGGCAAACTGGTATGCTTCTTCAACACTGGTCATTCTTACCAGACTTAGTTCCTCCTGGATGCTAGGTCGTAACCCACTGATATAACGAGCAACCTTCTCCTTATTTGCTTCTGCATGCCCCACTCTAATCAGGAGTCGGTAAAACTCCTCTATATATTCTTGGACTGATCTTCCTGCTTGCTTTAACCCATGCATCTTCTTAAACAGATCAAGCTCGTAGTCCACAGGAATGAACTGCTTCTTCAATTTGTCCACCATGCGATCCCATCTTGTGATCTTCTCCTTTCCTCTTCTAAGTCTTTCCAGTTGAATCTCTTGCCACCAGATTTTGGCATGGCCTTTTAGTTTGGCCTTTGCAAACTTAACCCTATCTGGGTCCCTTATATCCTCATACTCAAAGTATTCATCCAGTTCATTGATCCAGTCGATCAACTCATCTGGTTTCAAATTTCTCGAAAATATACCCACTTCAATTGTAGGTCTTTTCCCAAACCTAGTAATGGCCCTAAAGAGCCTTTCCTCTACAGGATTCAGAACTTCCCCGTCAACTTCCATTACTTCCTCTTCATTGTCATCCTCACTATTGTCATCTGCGACAATATTTGCTCCTCTACGAAGCTCCTCTTGCAATGCTTGTACCTGTCTCTGGAGGGCTCTAACCTCCTCAGGATCAATAGCTCTAGCCCTTCCACCACGCTCTCTTTGTGGAGGCATCTTCTAACTCGAACCCACAACCACACAGTCCTGGTGCAAACTGCCTCACAGTCGGCGCTCTGTCTACACACTCAGGAAAACCCGCTCTGATACCACTTGATGGAGACACAACCCAACAACCAGAATAGACACAATAGAAAGGGGAAATTATATTGACTGAGAAAATAAGCTGGTACAAACAGTGCAGAGAAAATAAACTCAAAACATGCCCTACGAGCTTACAATAGCCTAAATCTGGAGAATATTTCTCCTTTTAGCACCTCCTCTCAAGCTCCAATCCGAACTGCCTTTTACAATGCCAGAAATCTCCTTAAATAGACCCCGAAGGGTTAAGGACTAGGAGTACGTTCTAGAAAGTGCTAGTAGGCATCCACCGACAAAATAGAAGGTTCCGGAAGCTGCGTTAGAAGTCGGTGCAATTCTAGAAGAATCCAGAAACGGTAGCCGAACTTCCGGGAGGCATAACTTTTGAACCGTAACTCCGATTGACGAACCGTTTACATTTTCGGAAAGCTCTCGAAGCACTCTATAGCTCTATGGACCAGCTTTTCTTGTCCCCCATTTTTTGATCCTTTTCGAGGTCATTTAATGTCCCAAACCTGACTTTGAAGCATTCTTAGGGGGTCTCCAAAACCCGAAAAACTGCAATAACTTTCAAACCGTGGGGCCTTTTGACCTGATTCTTTTTTTGGAATGCTCTAAATCTCGATTACATTCATCTAGCCAAGTCACACCTTCTAGGTCACCAAAATGATGGTCAAATTGCATGCTCCTATTTTTTTGGGATTTTTAAATGCACTAATAGTTGAACTATGAGAGTTGGAACCTTTATTTGAGCCAAATGGGTATCCATAAATGTAAAGACATAAAATAGAAACTAAGTCTAAGTACATTTTTTTTGGGTGACACAGGATTTCCCTTATACCTCTGGATGCTCCTGCATCACATTGTCATTGAAGAAAGATGCACACATATGACCAAGTTGTTGACATTATGGTCAATTTTTCTATCAATGAATCAACACTTAGTCAATTGGCTATATTGCTACTAAGCTCTACAATTGTACCGAGCTTATCATTCACTCAATAATGTTAACCAAGTGTTTAGATGCTCCCAAGCCAAGTAATCAGAATGCAGTGTCTATCGAGAAATTGTGTTAGTTTGTAGTGTTTTCCAAGCTACATAATAGTTACCAAGCTTCAAAGACTATGTACAATGTAAGCCGAGCGTAGCATAGGCTACCAAGGTATTCAACCGAATTGAAGAAGATCATAGTGTTAACTAAGCTATCGTATGTTAACTAAGTTCTACTATATTTATCGAGCTCACCATGTTAATGATGTGAATCTAGTGTTTTCAACCAAGTGATTTAATAGCTACTGAGTTTCTCAGTGTTCATCAAGTCACGTAGTGCTGACTGAGTTTGAGCTACTTGGAAGTGATTAGTATGGACTGAGCTTCAAGTTCAACCAAGTGCCTAAGTTTTTCAAGTGTTGATAGTGTTTTCCATGTATTAGAACATCATTAAGTTTGTCTTCAGAACTTGAGTTACAATAGTTGGGCTGACTTTATGAATTATGACAAAATTGGTATTGTAGCTGACTCCACTAAGTTGTGATTTGAATTTGTATATATGTAATGTATTGTGTCATATTTATACAATGTAATTGAATAATATTATGAATTACATAAGTGTGAATTGAAGAAGGCTACAAGCAGTATAAGGGACAACAAAGATTTATCTATCACAACCAGATGATCATTCTAATACAAGGAATCTCAACCAACAAATCAAAGTTGTAGATCAAAGATTAGCCACTATCTTAATAGGTGCATCAATCAAATCCTTTAATAGGGTAGACTTAACAATCTTTTGCGAAATCTCTTAACCAAGTATATACTTCATTTTACGTTTGTAAATCCTTTAACAAGGTGGACCCTATAGTCCTTATTGCTCCTAACAGGGAATATCACCATAAGTTGTCAATTGTAAACCTTAACAGGTTAACTTTATACTATAGTACTAAAGCTTGTGGGTGTCATAACCACCCTAGTTTTACTTTTTAATTGGAAGGTTTTTGGGTCACTATATCTTGTGTCAAAGTGTTATGAATATTTTATTGCTTTCATTTTTCATTCATGCAATTAGATTAGAATATTATATAAAGAATTAATTGGTGAAGTAAGATAAAGTTTTAATGGTTCCTATTTTACCCCTCCCCTCTCACTAACCTTGCCTACCTCATATTTTCAACAATTGGTATCAAAGCTATAGGTTCTCACATCAAAAGTTTAATAGCTTGAGATAAGATCAGAGGCAATGGAGGTATATAGGCTAGATAAGGCTATTGAGAATGCAATGTTGGATATGGAATTAGCCATTGGAAAATTGAAGAAAGAAAAGGAGTAACTCTCTCAATCATTGAAAAGAAGAAAATATTTTGTAGTACAAATGGATGACAATCTCTACAATGAAAGTACTATTGAAGACTTATGTCCAGAAACAAATTTAGATGAAGCTAATGCAACAATCAAAGACCTATTAAAGAAGAATTCCAATCTTCAAGAAGAATTTAGAAAACTAAAAAGATAAAAATAAATACAATTAGTTAGATTATGTGAAGTCATGGAAGAAAATGAAAAAGCTGAAAAAATGATAAAAGAGAAGGATAATGAAATTCAACAATTATCCCTTCAACATATTGATCAAATCACTAGTGCAAACAAAGAACTCATGAATCTAAGATCAAAGAATGAAAAACTACAAAATGATCTCAAAATTGAAAAGCAAACCAATGAAAGAATGATGAAATCTTAGGAAAACATGAATAAATTGAATGAGAAAAGTAAGTATAGACAAAAAGGAAAAGATGGATTAGGATATACAAAAGAAGGTGAATCATCTCAGCAAGGAGCTCAAAAGACCTTCAATCATTGTAGTAAGATAGGTCATACATTAAAGAAATGATGGAGCAATAGTAAAGAAAAATTAAATGGAAATTGTTACAACTACAACAAGCATGGTCATAGAGCAAGTAAATGCACATAGAAACCTAAGTTTGAAGGAAAGTGTCACAATTGCAAGAAACAAGGACACAAATCTTTAGAGTGCAAAACCAAGAACTAGAACCCATTCAAAAAATTTGTGAAAGCAATATTTGGATAAGATTACAACACATGATGTAAATGTCATTACTATGGTGAATTTGGGCACATTGGAGAAAACTGTGTGAAACATCACACGAGGAAAGGAGATACTACAAAGAGATGTTTTACTTGTACAAAACTTGGACATCTTGCCAAGAACTGTATGAACACATGAAGAATTGAAGATGAAAAGAAAGCCAAAGCTGAAAATATCAAAAAATGGATGAGGTAGTAATGTGTACCAAAATCTCTAGAGAATGTAAGCCAAAATCATGAAGTGAATGACACCCAAGTCAATGAGTTGGGTGACACAATTATTTCAACTTAGTTGTGGATCACTGGAATTGTGATTCATAAGAAGTCATCTAACATCAATTCCAATTAGCAAGCAGAATGATCTGATCAACATTCAAGATGCACAAGGATCACCATCTGATGATGGAAATTTAAGACCTTAATGAGTTATGTCAGGTCGCAAGACCTTACCAAGTGAGGTCAAGATACACTAAAACACTGGATACAGATGCCAAATTGTTGGTGACTCTACTGAGCTATGAATATCTCCCAAGCATTAAAAGCCAAATTGAGTGGAGGATGGTCTATCACTGAGCGAGTATACATACAAAACATTAATGACAATTAAAAGGAGAATTTGTTAAAAGGAAGAAATTGAATGCATTATTTCATTGTGAATTTCTAGAGCTATTTGTGAAGAGTGAATTTAGAGCCCCCAAGCAACTTGAGTATTTTTTGTTGAAGATTTCTCAATTTTTTAGTAACCCTACCAAGAAATGGTATCATCTAGTAGAAAAATCAAGAAAGGTTATGAAATGTTAGTCTGAGGAGACAATTGCAAGGCACCTACATTCAAGTTGAGTCTAGCGATTGCAGAGGCACTTGACCCAGCTGGTGCATAGCCTCAAATTCTACCCAAGGTATTATTCATGCATGTAATCCATTCATTCTACCACTATTTTATTTAGGAACTCAGAACCCTAGAGATAAATGAGGCATTCAATGAATTATGTGTGGATGGTGTATTGAAGCCCAAACATCAACATTTGGAAACCAAGGGTTTGACACATATTTCACATATGCCAAGGGATTTTCAAGTCAAATGGATCAAAATTATCCTAAGCCATGTTCAGAATGGTCAATTAGGGTTGGACCAACCCATTTAGATTACAAAGAAAATGATTCATAGAATGATCGATTTGCCAATGTCAAACAAAGCAAAGGTGACCAAAACTCTAGGTCGGGTTGAATTGGGTAAGAAAAATCTTGCCGAGTGGGATAGAAGAGGCATGAAGCTGAGTGGAGTAATAGACATGGAGCTAAAGATCAGTATATATGTGATTTCTCACAAAACTTACAGCTTTAGTCAGTTGAACAATGTGTCATGTGAAGTTGTTGATCTTGCATACAAGGTGGTAAAGAATAATCTATCCTTTGACTTTACCGAGTTGCTATTGAACCAATTCAACAAAAACATGGAGAGCATCAAAATGTCAAAGAAAAACCCATGTAAGTTTAATTCTCTTTTGTTATGTATATTCTTCTTTGTTCAGAAGTTTTTTTTCCTTCCAAAGGTTTTGTAATATGGAGGAAGAATGTTCTAGTGTTATATCAAATCAATGAATATATAGTAGAAATGAGTGAGAATTTTGACAACATCATGGATAATTATTTTGAAACATTCAAAGAAAAGATTCAAAATAGATTTAGGATACCTAGGAAGCTTGTGGAAGATAATGAGAAAGATATCTATTTCATGGTTGACTGTGACAAAGTATACATTCAGACAGTTAGACCTAGAGTAGCATGGGTTAAACCTCTAGAGTATGGGGTTAACATTGGTGACACTAAGGATATCATTGAAGCTCCACTAAATGAGCCTATGGATCCCAAAGCCACCTATTTTAGAATATATGATGAAGAAAAAACAAGAATTGAGCTTGAGATCAAGCTACCACAAACAATGAACTAAGGAAGGAAGAGGATAGAAAAGTTAATGAAAAACACAAAGAAAACAAGTTCTCCTCTAATTCTAATAGGAGGAAAAGGAGAAGATGATGAAGAGGGTAAAGTAGAGGAATTTGAATATGAGAAGGAAGAGCCTCCCAAGAAAAAAGGGAAGGTCATAATAACCAGACCTAGAAAATCCTCCCCTACTATATTTACTAGAAGAACAACCAAATCTAAGAAAAATTTGAAGTTAGTTGAAGTTGAAGCCAAACATATTATATTCAAAAGATCTACACCTACACTCCAAGAAATATTGAAAAAGATTTAAGAAGGAACTAGCATGACATGTTTTAAGTTTCTCAAGTATGAGACAAGGAATGAAGAAGAGAAAAAGCAGATAGAAGATACTCTTATAACTAAATTGGGAAAATGGAAGTATTCACCAGATGAGCTTTCACAAAAAATTCCTAATGAACTTATGGAGGTAGTAAAACCTAGATGGGAAAATGCAAATAAGAATGCCAAAGACATCTTTGAACAAACTTTGAGACAACTCATGCCTAGTCTTAGTGAGAAGGAAGTGAAGGAATCCTTTAAGAAAAATGAGAAGAATTTCACTCTCAAATTAAACACATGCATGATACTTTTTAAGGATATTGAATCTATGGTGAAGACAGGTACTACTAAATGGAAAAACATCTATCAACTGCACAAACCCAATGAAGTTTTTGTGCACGTTGATGAAAAAGATGGTGAAGATAAGGAAGAAGAAGAGGAAATAAAAGATGATGAGAAAGATGATGCTAATATTGATGATGAGGAGGAAAAACATGAAGCTATTGGAGGAATCCTTCTAGAGATATAAATTATTGAGGAAATAGCTACAAAGAAAATTGTAGCAACAATCATGGCTTTATTTCCTTACTTTTAAAGCAAAGCCTTAGTGAAATCACACTTAGACTACTAAGTTGATTGTGGTTACCACTACTACACCAAGAAACCAACCAATACTTGGATCTATTGTGCTGAATGTTACATTGAACAAAATGTCCAACACTTCATCTGCCAAGCAACAAGTTCCTCCATCATCAAGCTTGACCAAGCAACAACAAGGTGTTCCTATTATTAGTGCCATTTCTACATTTTCTACAATTGTTTCTATTCCAAGTGTATTCATAGCTAGTGCAATGATAGTTAAGAATTAGTCTCAACTAAGCACTGAAGTTATTAAAGGTAAAGAAACTATTTCTACCATTCTCAAAGGAAAGGGTAAAGAAGAGGAAACAATTGATATGGATGAGGACATAACTATTCCGAATTAGGATATCTCTAGCCTCACCCCTGAACAAATGGATACCGTGGGAGAACTATTAAAGAAGAGAGCTAAGAAACATAAGCTTAGAGAAGAAAAGAAGAAGGAAAATCAAGTCCTTAAGGACATAGAGAGCATATTTGTTGATGCTCTGAGTATTGAGGTTGATAGTTCACAACCTATTCTTGATCAACTAACTAAAATTATCCAAAAATTCAATGAAGATATGAATGGATAGAAAAACCTGCTACAAAGAGCTAAAAGAATATTTGAGAATAGAGTATTAGAGCAAGTTTCATAGAAAATTGAAATAGATCAAGTAGAGTTATCTACTACTTTTTTTTCACTAGAAGCATCTGTAAGTAATGTTATTTCCCTATTTGTCAAATTAAGTGACACATTAATATTCACAAAGAAAATCAAGGATAAATTGTCCAAGATAGATGAAGATATGAAGAAAAGTACACACCAACTATCACTTGACCCAAATAATAATTTTCCACACTTCACAAAGATTAGATATTTGACAAATCTATAGGCAAAGTTAAGGAAAGAAGCTAGAATTAGAGCTACACTTACAAAAATTCAAGGCATGATTCTGCCAAACATGGATACATTGTAGAAACACATTGCACATGCAAAGACTCTCATTGATGACAAAAACTTCTCCATAGCTAACCACATGATGAAATTATTAGCAGAAGTTTAGATTGCCTTGCATGCAAGTAAGGTATTACAAGAGAATTGGGACAAGACTATGGTAATCATTCTGAAGGTACATTCTAAATTATTGTCACATTTTAGTATTAACATATATATAAAATACACCTTTGGCATTTATGTCAAAAAGGGGGAGAAGTAATATGAAAATAGGGAGAAGATATATGTAAAAGGGGAGAAGATATAAGATATTGTATTATTTCATAAAGAGGGAGAAGGTTACTATACTTCAGATGTATGTATATAGGAGAGATATATGTATGGAAAGTAGTATAGTAGTATGCAAATACTTGTACAGATAAGCAAAAAATATCTTTAGAAAAGCAACTTTGAAAAATAAAAAAAAATAGAGTATGCTACTAAGCTACAGTAACAAGAAGTCAAAACCAAGTTGAAGATTTAGAATGATGATAAAGGAAGTCTTTGACTTATAGTTTTGAATGTTCATATTTTTTGGTTTGATAAGTATTTTTGTCACTAATGCCAAAGGAAAAGATTGTTGACATTAAGGTCAATTTGTCTATTAGTGACTCAACACTTAGTCAATTGGTTACATTGCTACCAAGCTCTACAGTTGCTACTGAGATTATAATTCACTCAGTAGTGTTAACCAAGTGTTTTAGATGCTTCTGAGCCAAGTAATCAGAATGTAGTGTCTACTAAGCACCTGAATCAGTTTACAGTGTTTGCCAAGATACATATTGGTTACCGAGCTTCAAAAACTATGTACAATGCAAACCGAGCTATTCAATAGAATTGAAGAAGATCATAGTGTTAACTGAGATATGATATGTTAACCAAGTTATACTGTATCTACAAAGATCATAGTGTAAACGATGTGAATCTAGCATTGACTAAGTCATGCAGTGTCAATTGAGTAATTCAACAACTACTGAGTTTCTTAGTGTTTACTAAGTCACATAGTGCTAACCAAGTTCGAGCTACTTGGAAGTGATTAGTATGGATTGAGCTTCAAGTTCAACTGAGTGCCAAAGTTTTTTGAGTATTGATAGTGTTTGTTGTGTATCAGAACATCACTGAGTTTGTCTTTAGAACCTAAGTTACAATAGTTGGGCCAACTTTGTGAATTATAATGAAATTGGTATTGTAGCCAACTCCAGTAAGTTGTTATTTAGATTGTTATATATGTAATGCATTGTATCATATCCAAAAAATGTAATTGGAGAATATTATGAAGTACATAAGTATGAATTGAAGAAGTCTACAAGCAATATAAGGGACAAAAAAGATCTATCTATCACATCTAGATGATCATTGTAATACAAGGAATCTCAACCAACAAATTAGAGTTGCAGATCAAAGATAGCTATTGGCTCATCCTAATAGGTTCATCAGTCAAATCCTTTAACATGGTAGAGTTAACAATCTTTTTCTAAATCTCTTAAATAAGTGCATGCTTCATTGTACGTTTGTAAATCCTTTAACAATGTGGACCTCATAGTCCTTATTGCTCCTAATAGGGAAAATCACCAGAAGTGGTCAATTGTAATTTTTAATATGTTAACTTTATACTGCAGTACTAAAGCTTGTGGGTGTTATCCCCACCCTAGTTTTTCTTTCTAATTGGAAGATTTTTGGGTCACCATATCTTGTGTCAGTGTTATGAATGTTTTATTGCTTTCATTCTTTCATGCATACAATTAGATTAGAATACTATATAAAGGATTAATTGGTGAAGTAAGGTAAAGTTTTATTGGTTCCCGATTCACCCCTCACCTCTCAGTAACTTTCCCTACCTTATATTTCCAACACAAGTGACAAAACCCTTAACTTTTTTAGATTGAAAGATAATTCATTCTCCTTTATACCTCAAATCCCTAATAATCCTCACCAAAACAGACATGAAAAAAAACAAGGGAACAACAATAGGTCAAAATGATAACAATAATTGCTCAAGATTAGAAGAAAAATGGTCAAGACCAACCTTTAAGAAAAAAAAATGTCAGTTCAAAAAAACTTCACCTCCTTTCTCACCAAATATCCAATATTAGTGTTTTCATTGGATCATATCAATATCTTTGAGATAAATGATAATAAATCTATACAAAGATATATAAATATAGAAAGATAGTTGTAGAAATATAGATAGAAGGAATTAGAGAGGAAGAGGAGATAGAGGGAGAAATATAGATATATTTACCCCTCTCTTCTTGATATATTTTTTAATAATTGATCTTCAATATATTCGATGTACCTATTGTACACCAAGGTGTGATTGCGAGTAGATATACATAGCTAACAAAAGCTAATCTACCATACATGTACCAAAGAAAATATTAAGAAATTTTATGTTCTAACCATATTATCATTATATGATCTTTTAATTCAATATTATTAAAAGAAATAAGAGAAAGGTAAGGATTAGACTTTGAGCTTCATAAACTCCCCAAACCTAACTATGTACTAATTGGCTCAACACAAGCTTCCACATTGCTAAAGGAACCAAGCAAGGAAAATTAAACAAGTAGTTCATTAAGAGTCCATGCAAAGTAGAATTATTTAAGTGCAACATGACTATGCTTGGTTTTCTTATGGGAATTTTTATGTTAAAACTCATATTGATTGGAATGATCACTTAACTTTTTTATTTGGTCTACATTCCATATATCTAAGAATAGAAACAAGTCATATTAAAATTATATTTAAAATAACACATGATACCAATACTTATTATTTAAGTAGGAAAATAGTTCATAACGCCAAGCATACCATGTTTGTAGATACAAAAAAATATTAAATATAATTTGGTTTGATCAAAGAAATCATGGCTAACAAAAAAAGAACAATTTTTTATGTTTTAAGGTTTTAAATTATGTTGTATTTTGGGCATTCAATCACAAACTCTCAAAATAGGGCTTTGTGAGTAGAATGTTGAATGAATCCTCATAGAATACATCTTTCATTAATATTCTTGAAACTCCATTTGAATTTATAGTTGGAAAATGAATCTCACCTCAAATGGATGTCTTTTATCTTACATGGGTTGAGGGTTGTTGAGGATACAACTACCAAACTATTGGAAACCTAAAAGAAGGCAATGAGTTGTAACATGCAATAAAAACAAATTTATTTTCCCACTTGCATTTGAACCATTTAGGTAATCAACATTCATCCTTCAGTTATATCCATTTGTAGCATGATTTATCAGTGAGATAATTGAGGGGCTACATAATTTCAATCCTTTCCATGTCTTAAAATTTTTAGTAAACTAAGTCTTCATGATCTTAGGCACAAACTTAAAAACACAAAAAATATATACAATCATCTTATGAAAACTTTTATTTTTTTCCCTATTGGTGTACCCCTTGCACCTACTTAGGGTGCAAGTGCTAGTTAAATATTAATTTTGGTGAACTCTTTCTACAAGTTCTTATCTGTGTCCTAGTTTTTATTTTCTGGTCAAATTTTATTCTTTTGTTGAATAGTTTGATTTTTTTAATAAATTTTTTTCTGCCTCTATAAGTGCTCAACTTTTTTGTTTTTGTATCTTCTATATATCCAAACTGTATTGAAAAAAAGATCACAATCAGCAAGAGTTCATTGAATTTCATTTATTTTGGCTATATTTTGGGGCTTTCACTTAGTGGGCACCATGGTTCTTTTAAGGAAAATTTTAAGTATTTCATCTATCCTCACAAATTGTTTTGGTGATCTTATATTAAAAACCTCAAGTTATAAGAATGTGTGTGCCTTACCTTTGAGACGAAGTACAATTTGTAATGGTTAAGTCAAAAGGATGATTTTTCTCCTCTTTTATTTACTTTCCTAATTACTCAGCATCGAGAGTGTGGTTAGCTGAAGGTTGAACTCCTTGAGTCAAAGATGAATTAAATTCGAACTTAAATAATTCCATCACCTGCATTTGAATATCAATTTGTGTGTCTATTAAATGGACATGGTTATCCTCCCTACAAATTCCACCATTGACTAAATTTCAAAAAAACTAAAAAACAATAATTTTTTTGAATTTTTTTTACTATTTTTTTGTGATTTTTTTGTCTTCACCCTATTAAGTAAGCACATTTTTTATATATTTATTTGTCATAGAAAATTATTTTTCTCTCACACATTGTTTTCTTTTTAAAATCCAACAAACCTCTTTTACTCTTTTTAATCATAAATCTTAAGAAAATTAAGAATGTTGGAATTCGACCACTGGTCCTTAAGTTTACTTTGAACACTTGAAATATTTCTTGTGAAGATTGAAACTCCAAGTAAATGCATTACGTTAGTTTCCTTTTTATAAGATGTGGAATTTGTGCAGGAAACAATAGTTTGATAAGAAGAAGTATCCAATAACTTTATATGATTATTAGTAATGTTTTTTTTTAACAAACAAATTTAATGGAATTGTTGAACTTGTTGTAGAAGTTTTTTTTTGGTTAGAAAAAAGAAAAATTGGTATTGAGAGATGCATTGGCCAGCTCCAGTTTAATTGCTATATTCAACTATTTGTCAATTAAGTTTTTTTTTCTTAGATAACTGAAGTAAGGTGAATTGGACTTTTCAATAATTTTCTAATCTATTTAACTTTTTTTAACTACCACTTGTACTTGTGAGAGGTACAAGGGATAAGTCGATAGCGTAATTTTAGAAAATTATCATTATATGAAATTGAATAGTATAGTAAAGGGTTAAACATAATTTGTTTGATGATATGTAATATTATTTATCAAGTAAGTATGATTTTTAGTGTGGTCCAACACTGCATAACAACAAAGGCATTTTAGAAGCAAAAGAGTAGTATACAATAAAATTGAAAATTGTTATTTGAAGCATGCATAATGTTTTTTCTCAATAACACAATTTCTCCATTCATTTCAAATTCCTCCACATCATAGCTATCCTGCGAGATGAATGGCAGTGCGTTCCCACTCATTTTGGAAAAGCCTTAATAAATAGCTAAATGCTTAAACTCAGAAGACCTTTTCCTCTCACAATAGTGAAGATTGAGATGCATATGATACTGCAAAAGATAACTATTTATGCACGCAATCTGAAGATTGATACCAAGATTTACTTTGGACTCCTTGTTTCCAACTCCAATTTCATCGATTCCACTGTGCTTCCAACTCAAGTTTCACCATATTTTATGTTGCATGTAGTTTGTACCTAAACTGATCCCGCTAAGCTCTTCTTAGATTTTCAATGCATTAGAAGTTAATTCCAATTAGGAATGCATAGTTTAGTCATAATTCACTTCTAATAAAGTAATTCTCAAAATTGGTGTTGGGAGTGGTTGAACCGTTATGCTAGGGAATGCAATGTGAGAGTTCAATTTGAATAGCGCTATCATAAAGCTTTGATATGACTATGAAATCAGTATTTAATGCAAAGCATTATTTTAGATGCCACATTGTGTGGTGTCAAAGACCACTACAATTAAGTAGTAGAAATGTAAGGGTAATTCTATGATTTTATGTTGTGAATTTAGAGAGAATCTGATTCACATTCATGTGAGTCAATATATTTTTTCTCTTTGTAACAAGCATGTCATATTTAACAACACATGATATGGAGAATCATTTAACATCACGTAGTGACTTAGTTGCGTATTAATTGCATGAGAAAATTGATTGTAGTGAGACACAAAAATATCTATTTTAGAGCTATCGCTCCATAGGAGAAGCCTATCGGCTTAAATATATATTCTATTCATGATTAAATCATTTCTATTTATTTCTTTCTAAAGATTTAATCTTTTCAATCTTTATTAAAAAAATTTAAATATAAAAGCCTTTTACATTTTTTTTTGTAAACTAGATTAATATAATTTTTAATATATACAATGCTTTTTTTTTAAAGATTGAAATTTATTTAAAATCAAATGTTAAAAGCACTTCAATTTTTTTATATTTGATTTGATTTTTTTTTCTAATTTTTATTTGACCTTATATAGTATTTTTTGTAATCTTAAACCTTTAATTTTAAGTCCTTTTATTAAAAATATTTTTATTGATTTCAATTTATTGAGACCTTTTCCTCTCACTATTACAACCTTCCAATCTAAAGCAAAATACATTTAATGTTCAAATTGCCTTTTTCATTGTTTTATTTTTCAACAATATTTTTTATTAGCACCTTTTACTTACCTTTGCAAGACTTTTAGAACTATTGTTCAAGTTTTCTAATAAAGAAATATTTTCTTCAGTTAGAGGCATATATATTCAAAAGGAAAAAAAATGAAGAGATATTGAAGCATTGAAAAGGGACAAATTCTGTTTTCCTAATTAGTGTTTTTTTTTCAAGCTTTTTTCCACATTTGGTACTCAATCTAAAGAAGGTTATTACTGATAATGCTCAATCATAATTCTATCAAACATTATGAGTTATCATTTGAGCTACAATCATATATATTCTTTCAAGAATATATTTATTCAAGTATATATGAGTGCACACATATATACTTAGATAAATATACAAGCTATCTTAACTGTGATGATTACTAAAAATTGTGCTTTCTACTTAGATAAAATCAATTAAGTACCCATATTCACCCTCAATGGAGTTTCTAACTGATATCCATACATTTATATTGCTATCACTTCTTTTACCTTAACTTATTTGGGATTATGAGTTATCATACATAATTCCCTTCAAATTTACTATGCTCTACTGATTTACACATAGTTGTAGTTTTATGCTTTTATAGCATCTATTTATGCCCCCATTGGCACTTTATGGTTTTTACCATTGATTTATATGAATTTTATTGGATTTTGGTGTAAGTTGCATAAGGAGCTAATTTTTTAAGGTTAACTATTGAGGACCCCCAGTTATAGTTGATTCATATTATGAAGGAACCATTAGTAATAACTAAACCATAGTTGTCTTATTTGGCCCATGGAGTATCTCTCCATCCTAAAATTGTGTGCACTTACTTTATATGGAGTTCCCCTCCATTTGATTCTATTTGTTCTCTTTGAAAGATGATATTTATATGAAGCTTCCCTCCATTTGATCTATTTGTCCCACTTTGAAAGTTGATGTTTATATGGATTTTCTTTCTATTTTTATTTTATTTGATCCATCTTAAAGACAATATGCTTTTATTTGAAGGCAATATTTGGTTAATTCTTATCTTTCGTACCCTACATGTCGAAAAATGTTGGCACAATAATGCTAATGTGATAAACATGACTCTCATTTTGCTTTAATAAATATACTAATGTGATAATGCTTTGCATACTTCATTTCTTAGATCATGAGTCATGTAAGTTATGGTGTTGCAGTGGGATGATTCATTAGTGAACTGTCTATATCCACATGATTTATGCATTGTTGATGTAGGTTTCATTAGTTGGTCTTATTTGTGGTCATTTATGCATTAGTATATTAATTTTCATGAGAGAATTGATTAATGATTTACTCTCTAAATTGTCTTTCTTTTGATATTTTGATCATATGATTTATCTTGATATCAAATTAACTCCATTGCCTTGTGGTAACAGGTTACATATATCTTTATCACTCTATCTCAGTTACTCTATGAGAGTTTTTTTTTCTTTTTTCTTTTCAAAAAACATTTTTCTAACTTGAATATAAGATGGAACTCTCCTTGTGGATAGTTTCCTTGTTCTTTATTCTATTTTTCAGGTAATCCATCAAGGCACATACAAGACATCATTATTTTTTGTACATATCCTATGCACTGTGAATCCACTTGAAGATGTACTACATTCAAAGGCTGTACAAAGATGTACCCATGTTGAAAAGAGACCTCTTGCACAACTGAATACATTTCAAAGGTCAACTTGTATTTTTTGTAAAATGGTTTTGATACCTCTTGTTGTAATTTCCCCAAATAAAGATTAAAGGGGGGTTTTAGAATTAGTAGTCTTTCCTTGGTTGTATTTATTTAATTTGGGATAAACCAAGGTATACCTCATTGTATTTTGTCTTCTAATCTACATGTGAGGACATGTCATTTACTTGTCCTCTTTTCCATGTGTGAGGACAACTCCTTTTTGTAAATCTTTTTATAAAAAAATTAGTTTATCATCCTTAAGAGGATATTGACACTTTCCACACACTTATTATGAATGGTGGCATACATAAAAAATGAGAGTTATACATGCAACTTGTTTCTCATCTCTATAAAAGATCTCTCTCTCTCTCTCTCTCTCTCTCTCTCTCTCTCTCTCTCTCTGAATAGTGGCATTCATAAAAAATGAGAGTTATACATGCAACTACATGCAACTTGTTTCTCATCTCTATAAAAGATCTCTCTCTCTCTCTCTCTCTCTCTCTCTCTCTCTCTCTCTCTCCTACTCTTCTTATACATATCACTTTGATGTTATTGTAATGAGCTAATGCCTCTCTCTCTCTCTCTCTCTCTCTCTCTCTCTCTCTCTCTCTCTCTCTCTCTCTCTCTTTCTCTCATTCTTCTACTCTTCTTATACATATCACTTTGATGTTATTGTAATGAGCTAATGCCTCTCTCTCTCTCTCTCTCTCTCATTCTTCTACTCTTCTTATACATATCACTGTGATGTTATTGTAATGAGCTAATGCCTCTCTCTCTCTCTCTCTCTCTCTCTCTCTCTCTCTCTCTCTCTCGGCTTTGCCTTCATTCATAATAACACAAGGGGTTTTCTTTTCTTTCCTCTTTCAAAATCTTTGTCTCCTCTTGTTGATTATTTGGTGCATGCTTATGGACACACTTATCTCATGGTAATATATCTTCTCAATTTTCTCACTTGGATTCTTTCATTTATGTCTTTTTATTTAAACATTTATTACAGTATCCAACTAGGTTGAAACATTGTTAATAATGTCTTGCTTGAAGTCAAACAAAAAATTTGAAAGATCTAATTTTGATACACTAGCTCCACTGGTCTTCAAGGAATTAGAATACATTCCTCTTCTTTTGTTTACATTAGCCCTTGACTAATTCTTGAAGTACCTTTTGATATCCTCCATGTGCTTTGTGTAATGTCTTTTCCAACCATGAGGTCCACGACTTGTACACATCATTCCTCCACATCCCTTAAGAAAAGATTCTTTTGAGATGATTCATTCAACTAATGTTCAATGTTCCTTTGCAAATTATAAAGGAATCTTGAAACATAGTCTTCAAGAGTCTCATCTTCTTTTTGCTGCATCTTGAATATATCATCTCCTCCCATACTTCCTCTATACTAATATTTGTATTTGGCAAGAAAAAATTTCTTCGTTCCATCCCAATCTATTGCAACTTTAGCTCCTAACCCCATGAACCACCTTAGAGCTGCCTCTTTCAAAGTAGAGGGAAACAATTTCAGCCTTTGAGCATTAGTTGTATAGTCACACCTTCTATAGGGAATGTCAAATTCAAAGAGAGAGATCTCAAGGTCTTTAGTAATTAACTCATAGAAGTTGGGAAGTGCAGACAAATGAATTTTTTCAAATTATTATTATCCTAGAGGTTCAATATGGGAAATGGAAAGTTGGACAGTGCCATTCTGGGTGGTGGTGATGGATTTATTTGCTGATAAATGACAATGGATAAAGGATTATCTTGATATATAGGATCAACCAAAAGGTTATTCAAGCCTAATGATTCATTATATAATGATGAAGGAAGGTTTATAGGGTAGGTTGCAAAAGGATTTTCAAATGGTTGCTCTTCTACAATAGCTTGGTCTTCTTCAAGGGGTTGGTCTTCTTCTTGGCCTTCAATGTAGTGCCTGCCTCTGGTTCACATTTTGTTATCGTTGCTGAACTCTTTTAAAGCTAGTTTTACGTTGTTGGTTAGCAGCATTGTTTTGAGATTATTAGATATTGAGCTATGGATTCAGTTTATTATGTGATGAGATTACTTAGACTCTACATTTCATGTATGTATGATGATTATTTTTAGTGTTCGCAATTATTAATGATAATTAGTAAGATGATTTATTATCATATGTGCTTTCTTATGGATACTTACCCCATGCTTGCATGTGTATGGTGTGCGTGTTTGCCTTGCGTGTTTGCCTTTGTATGGCGTGTTTGATGTGGTTAAGGAAGGGAGTCGTAGTCACCTGTTAGTTGAGATCTACATGATGCACCACTTCTTGCCATTCCCTGGTTAGTTTAGTATATATATTGTGCTTGTACATGCATGGTTTTTATGCAGGTTGCAGGTATCGGGTATCGATTTTCCTGAATTGCCAGGATGAGCGTACCCTATTACATTATCTCAATGATAAGAGAGGAGAGATAAATTCTCAAGTTCAAATCCCAACTCTTTAAGCCATTTGTTCTAATTGAAAAATTAGGACAAGTATCTAAGTTGAGTACCCTCCGAATGCGTCAGATGATGTAATTCGTGATATAAACCCCTTGGTTTGATTTGTATGTATTTTGGCTATGATGAGTTTTCATATTTTTACCTTTGTGAGTCTTTGGAGTATTTTTTATTAATTAAGCCTAATTAAAAAGATTTTAATTAATGGTTTAATTAAATGAAAAATTAATATGGTATTTTAATATTTATTTTATTTAATTAATTAAATAAAATAATTAAATTTGAGAATAAAAATTAAAATTTTAAATTTGGAATGTGACAACATTTATTTTAATAATAATATATTTGGAGCTCATTTTTAAATAAATGACTAAATAATATTATTATTAAAGCTAATAAATATTTTAGCAATGAAATTTAAAAGTGAAAAATATATTTTAAATTATTAAAAGATTCTAAATCTCATATGATTAAAATATAAATATATTAAGATTGAAAAGTTGAGATATTAAAGTTAGTGCATAAATAAATTAAATTGGAAAGAGTAAAGTAAATTGGAGTTATAAGCTTGCATGAGAATTAACATGTGCCATCAACACGGGGGTTAGTGCATCAATTAAGCACAAGGTGTCTACAATTCTATGACTCATCAAAAAGAATTGGAAAATACCCATGCTTAGTTGGTGACACCTTTCAGTGATTTCAAGAAGCATTCTAAAAGTTTCTTGAGAGCTCTTGATATTCAGGCATTCATAGAAGCTTAAATGAAAAGCTTAATGGAAGCTACAAGTTTAATGGAAGCTACAAGCTTAATAGAAGCCACGAGCTACAAGCTAAAATAGAAGCTTCAAAGCTTACATGCATGAGAGAATATTCATATGCTCATATATTTTTTACTTGCTTCTATGCTCCTACTAGCACTTCTAATCACTTGGAGGATTCGATCGGCTTGGATTCTTGGAAGAATTGTAAATGATGGAGAAAGAAGAGATTTTCTATGGACTTCTGAGGCATGACAAATTAACATCAGTGTTCAGGTGCACTCGTGATATTCTCATATTCCCTTTGCACTCTTTCTCTTCCTATCTTCATCATATTTGTTTTATGTGTCTGAATACTCTCTGTGATTGAATCTACTATTTGAAATTGGAATCTAGATATTTTATTTGGATACAATAGAAAAACTCTAGTTCCAAATGAGAAAAAAATTAGATTTTAATCGGATTTGGGTTCGAATTTATATTAAATTAGAAAGACAAAATTTGGAATTAAAATAAAATTTTTATGATTTGAATGATTAGATGTAATATTTCTATCAATTATATTTTTAGATGCGTATGAACAAACTCTTTTATGGTTAAATTTAGAGAAAAATTATTTTAAGAGAAAATTCTTAATTCATCACAAACTGCCCTGTCGCTGCCCCTTGGATAGATCCGAACTCAATCATTCATAACTTTTTATCGAGATCGAATTTATTCGATCGCTCCGGTCAGAATTGGCGCAACTTGGCCCTCTCCAACATATTTCAATTTCAGCCCGATCCAACGGTTCATTAGGGAGATATGGCCGTCGTACTGGGACTGTTTTATTCAAGAACATATATTTCTCCATTTCTTATAATCAAGAGTTCTTTATCCTTAAACTTCATAAAAATAATATATCAAAGCATGGAATGAATTAAAGATATTATTATAATCTTTTCTTATTAGAATCTTATTAATATGCATTAGTTTTATATGGTTTATTATCTAATCTAATTAAATCAAATTTAATTAAGATTAGTTAATAGTAGAAGAAGTGTAATCAATTATTAGTCAATCTAAGTAAATGGATGAGAGAAAATTTAAAAAAAAGAAATTTTAATATAGTTTATATAGTGGACTTTTTATAATGTATATTGAATACTATTTAATATATATTAAACAATTTTAGAGTTGTTTAATGAAGATGATAATATTAAGAATTTGGAGATTATTCATGTTAAAATCTACAATGAGTCTTATTGATTTGTGATAGGGATCTTTTTCAAATAACTTTTATATAAACAAAATATTATTAGAACAATTTGAAAATGGAGTCTAATGGTTGATTTTAATATTGATTAAATAATTGTAAGATGATAAATTATATTATGTTGATTTAAATTTAGAAACTCTAAATGATATTGGATTAAGATTGAATTATTATGTTATTGGTTAATACGCTTGAATACCTTAATGGTATTAATAGTTAGCTAATGAAGTTCTATGTAAAAGTTCTCTAAATTGACTATTTATAGTTGTGATAAGTTTATTATTTATTAATGTTTGTTGGGTCTAACAAACTATTAATAAATAATAGTATAAATAGTTTAAATAGTTATCAACAAATTTGATTAGAGAAAATCTAGTGAAGATTATTTAATGATTAAAGTTTTGTAAAAAGATATTAGTTTTTGAGATTTGAAGTATAATTGATCAATTGATACTCATTGAGCTGATATCATAACCATGATATTAATAATTAAGTTGTGTGATAGAGAGTTATTTGAAAAGAATGATGAATGTGGTCATTATATATAAGATTCTCAACATAGCTTGTTATTAAATATTAACAAGTTATTACTATTGAACTATGAATATGAATATTTGTGTACTAGATTATAGTTGACCTTAATTTTACAGAATTATAGTTAGTTATTAGTCAACTGATATTAATTGGAATGTTGCCTTGGATATGTAATTATTAATTAAATTAATTAGAGTTAATTAGATTTAATTATAATCAAGTTATGTAATAGTGTTTTAATTGATATGCTAATATCGATTCCTCTAGCAAAGTTGTGAAGTATTTACATTGAAGTTGATAAGTCGTACTCTCATGACTTGAATAACGACCTTAGATGTTTTAATAGTGAGACTTAGTATTATTGAATTGGAAACTATTAGATGTTAATAGGTCATGGATGGTGTACCTATGTTAATTTTTTGATTTAATTGTTCATTTTAATAAAGTTATAATTCTTCTTAGTTTGATAATTGGTTCTTTTATAAATGAATAATGATCCTTGATTTATGAAGGAGAGTTAATCAATTAGAATATGGATCTTAATTAAATAAAGAAAGAAATTTAACTAAAGGTCAGTGATGATCAATTTAATGAGTAAATAATTATCCTTAAGTTATTCTTAGGATAATGCTATCGGGGAACAAATGGGTTGACTTGTAGGTCAAATGATGAAACTTAAGACACTTGAAAATATACTTGCAAACAGAAAATTGGAAACCTCTACACTTGATTCAACTATGTAAGATAGAAAAATCAAAACATGTGTCTACATCGTGTATTCTATATGTTTCTTGTTTTGGGTTTTGGGTTAACTAGTGTTGACCAGTCCTAGGTTGTTACCAGAGGCTTGGGGGTTATGAGATGTGATGGCATGTTGATTTTATTTGGTCTCGATCTTTATAAGCTCAATCATGGTAATGTGATCATATGCTCTATGAAATGTTTGTATTCACTGATTGTTATTATTCATCAGTCTTCATGTGTGAAGCTGAGAGGTATGTGTATGAGACACTTGAGCTAACCATATTTTTGAGTCATTGATCAGTTATCCTTGGATTATTTTCTAGTCGCCATGATGGGACTGAAATGTTGATTTATTTTTTGATGATGTCATGTTGTGACATGTTTGACTCAACCATTTTGGAGTCTTCGATCAGTATAATTTTGAGATATTCTTGGTTGCTCGTTGAGAACCATTTATCTTGAGATATATTTTGGTTATTGAGAACCAATTGATACTTATGATTATCAGTGATGCCTTTAGTTGCCAATAGAGAATTGTTGTGGTCATGATTTTCTATGGATGCTTTTTCAGATGCTCATGGAGATTTGATGATTCTTATCTTGGAGATTTGATGATTCTTATTATGGATATTTGATGCTTTTATGCATATTTGATGATTTTATTATGGATTATCTTTTATGATTTTGAGATTTATGATTCCATGAGCTTAGGGTAGGTAATCTACTTGTAGTGTCGGGAAGTGGCTTGTAATGGGGGCCAGGGCCCTAAGTGGCTGCCAGGGTAACTCATTGTAAGTTTTGTTAATAAGTGATAACATTTACACACTAAATGGGGATTAAATAAACTTAAAAAGATAATTTTTTTGGTTCTCGCCCATGCCTTGAGTGCTTGTACAAGCTAGGATGGGAGTAGTGAGAACGCATGGTTGCGACTTTGCATTCCGTAGTATGCCTCGTCAGTATGAGAGGATACTAGTGGCCGCATGAGATCAGTATGGACCCGTGGAGTTTAGCTAACTTCTAGGGTAACTTGTACGTGATAATTGTGATGACACTTTCCCGCTTGCATAGTAGGTTTCCTACATGTCATTGTGTGCCTCTAGGAATTAGATGTCGATTTTGTGTGTGATTGGAACTTTTGAGTTAGTATACTTTTAGGATTCCTGAACTATTTATGCTATGTGTTATTGATATCCTATTTGAGACTTGAGATTATCTCCTCAGCGCAGTGGGAGTGGACCACTTAGGTTCCACATGGTCGGGTGGTAGTGTATTTTCACTCTTATCATTTGAGATCCGTCTGAGACACCGTGGTTGGAGTATCCTTGGTTGGTATTTATTCTTCATTATTTTCTTGGAGCATTATGATAGATAGTATACCTTATAATGGATGTATTTACTGGTATGTTTCTTATATTGATGATTTTTTTTACTTTGCATATGTTAGTTGATGATTTATTATGCTTTACTTTGCATGTTAGTAGGATGTTTTAGGAGTGACATTCCTACTATGTTAATACCGATGATCTCTTTGGTGTTTTGGAATGTTACGCATGGAGGGATGGCTAGGATCCACGATGGTCTAATGATGCTATTTATGGTTGGGAGGAACCGTGCACTTAGTTATTTATGTTTGTGATATATGGTTATCTTTTGTGATGGATGTTTATATCTTTTGTGATGATGTATCATGTATGATATGTGATTTCATTTATGTTGTTGTATCATGGATTAATATTAGATGATGATGATGTACTTTATTTACTTGGATGTTTATTCTTTTAAGCTTTTCATACCTTGTGATATGTACAATGGATGATTGAGCTAAATTAAAATATAATTACAAAAGGACACTTGTATATTGTTTAAGTACATTGGATGTATTATTATTATTTCTTAAGGATGGAATGTTAGATGAATAGTTAGTTTAGATGTGATAGAACATTAAGGGATCTTTAAAGAATGTAGCCTATTATGTATATATGTTATGTTTATTTTCATTTGAATTGTTGCTATTGCTTCCGCAAATGTTATGAATGGTTTTATCTTTCATGTTTAAAAAAAAAAAAATTGTTTGGTAAACTTAGTAAAATTCTTTGGATCCCTTGGCGGGGCATTACATTCAAGGTGTTGATGTTCTTACTTAGGATACATAATTTATTTTATTTCAAATAGGTTATTTTGAGAAAGAAATCTCCCAAGATGCTCTCTTTGCTTATGCATATAGATAATGTATCATTAAGTTTGAATTGAATGAAACTATAAACAACTGATTAGGCATAAAAAATCCTTAAAAAAACCCACATAAAAGGTTTAAATTGATATCATCCTTGAAAATGATGCCAAAAATGCTTGGTTTAATGATTGAACTGGAAACTAAGGCTTGTGCTCATGGATTAGACATCAAGATAGCATCCAAAACTCTTAATTAGACCCATTTACTTGATTGACCAGGGACATAAACTTGAAATGATGTCTGCAAAGTATATGCTTTAAACCTCTTTACCTATCGTTTCTATCCTAGGGAATTAACAAAAAAAAATGTAATCTATATGAAAGTGTAAGAAGCTTTAGTTAAATGGAAAAAATGGAAATACAAATAGGATTCTACACTATTTTCCTTTGCTACAAGAACAACTAAGGGTTCTATTACCAATGGTTATAGGAGCAATAGAATTCTTACTTAACACAATGAAAACTAATTCTACCAACTAGGTTCACTCACCAAGCAACCCCCTAGTGAAAAACTACAAATATAAACTCAAATACAGGAACACAACAGTAATAAATTTTATTGATTTCAAATCATAAAATAGTTCAAACTGGAAAATGATAGTCTATATCTAAAAATGCTATTGTAATTCAAAACTTTGCTAAACTATATTTAGGGCTTGATTCAATAGCTTTATTCAAAGCAATTGCAAAAACTAACTTCCTAAGATATAGCATCAACAACAACAACTTATCAATACAATAAATTACAATATCATGATATATGTAATGCCCCGCCAAGGGATCCAAAAGAATTAACCTAAAATTTTACTAAGTTTGCCAAACAATTTTTTTTTAAAAACATGAAAGATAAACCATTCATATCAAACACATAGTAGTGGAAGTAATAACATACATACAACTAAAAACATTCATAACAAGTTACTTTCCTTAAGAATCCCAAGATGTTGAGTCACATTTAAATCTAATTAATACTAATTCTAACCACTACCACATCCACATGAAAGAATAAATAGAAAGTTCAATGTCAATATTACACATTTGTTCCAAATGCCTCTTGGCAATTAAATTCGGAATGCTCAATCATCCACTATACATGACACAGGGTACGAAAGGCTTAAAAGAATAAACATATGTAGAAATAAAGATACATCATCCTAATCTAATCCATGATACAAGTGCAATAAAGTAAATGAAACCAAATTTCATACATGATACATCATCATAGAAGATATAAACATCCATCGTAAAAGATAACCATAAATCATAACACATAATTATCTAAGTGTGTGGTTCCTCCCAATTGTAAATAGCATCATTAGACCATCGTGGACCCTAGCCATCCATCCATGTGTAACATCCTAGGTTACCGAAGAGATAATCAGTATTATCATAAAAGGAATGTCACTCCTAAAACATACTACAACATATGCAAAAAGAAATCTAACATGCTACAACATATGCATAAGAAATCTAATCATGTAAAATAAGGCATAAGATAAGTAAACAACATCATCTATCATATGCTAATCATCAATATAAGGATACATGTACATCATCATAATCCAAGAATAGAATGAAGATAGATGCCAACAAGGAATGCATCAGCCACAATGTCTCAGACAGATCTCAAATGGTAAGAGTGGAAAAGCACTACCACCCGACCGCATGGAACCAAAATGGTCCACTCCCACCATGCTGAGGAGATAATCTCAAGTCCCAAATAGGATAACAAATCACATAGCACAAATACTCTCTAAGTTTAGGAATCCTAAAAGTTTACTAACTCAAAGGTTCCAATCACAAACTAACATCTAATCCCAGAGGCACAGCAAAGACATGTAGGAACCTACTATGCAACCGGGAAAGTGTTATCACACAGATAATGCTAGAGTTACCCTAGTAGTCTCTCAATAGACCCCGACCCCCTAGTGATCCCTATGTGGCCACTAGTATCCTCTCATACTGATGAGGCATACTACAGAATGCAAGGTCACAACCAAGCATTCTCTCTACTCCCATCCTAGTCTCTATGTCATGCCTGACCACTACTTTGGGTTTTCCTGCAAATTAGGACCTTGTGTTATAAGTTTCTTTCTGTTGTTATGTTTGTAATTCTGAAGTACTTGGTTATATTATTGTCCTTGAATCACGAGTCTGATGCTGAACGTATTTTCTATTTTGAACTATGTTATTAGCAGTGAATGAGATTTAGGATTTTATGATTTGAAATTGGTATATAAATGATTTCATGTTGATTGGGTATCAATTATGTCTATAATATTTCAAACTCACTGTATACTGCATTTTGTTTCATATTGTATGATTAACTTGACATTGCAAATACATTTAAATGGTAATATGCTATATGCATTCAGAATTCATCATTGTACTTTCATATTCATGACTGTAAAGGGATTAAATACTTATATTGCATATAACCTTGAGATGGTTTTGTTTTCATGACTCATATTAACTTGTTATTTAGAGAACCACAGTTTGCATTGCATATATATTTGTTATTAAAAAGGGTGGGGGGGAGGGGGGGGCGGGGCTAATTACTCTAAGTTGTGATTGGCATAAACATTTCTATTTTTTTAAAAAGGGTTTAATTACCCCTTAAGCATTAAGAAAACCTAAATGGGCATCGATTTCCATGAAGGAGGAAAAAAATATTCATTTTGTTGGAAGCCAAACATGGTGGTGGCTTTGTAACTATCTTGTGTACAGCCCTGTGAAGTGTCACAGTTGAAATTAAATGCTTGTTTATGAGGATTGATGGCACTAAGGGTTTGGTTAGCCATTTCTTGTTGTGAGTTAGGTTTTTTTGCAGAATATGGGCCGGAGACTGGGATGCATTTCTCTACTTGGCTTAACATATGTAATCTTGTTGCTGAGGTATCAGCTTAGTGTTGGTTATTGTTGGGATTCTTCTACTACATCCCATTGTGAAGTCATTTACAAATTATTATGTGTTAGTTGTGTGGATATTGTTATCAATTTGATTTGGCATTTGGGGCTTTGGCATCGAGTTGGATTGCAAAGCATTTTCCATCTTCATTTTTCACGTAGGGGCAATTTCTTACCCTACTCTCTCTCTTTGTTTGCAATTGCAATGTTATTTCAATTGGCATGTTGTAAATGGTTATGAGTTTTACATATTGTGTATCGACACTCAAGGATGGATATGTGTAGAGCATGGCACTGTGTGCAATGCTTAGCCCTGCATATACCCATCTTTGAATGTGGATTTATGGAGAAATAAAGTTGGGTGTTGCTATATGTATATATTTGTTTGGGCTTTGCCCTAACCATACATTCTTTCCCTAAGTTGAACTCGATCGAGGCTTCATATTTGCAACAGTATGTATGTAAAGTGTTTAATATATGTTTATGGGTAGTCAGCTTTGATAGGGACGAGCTCTGTGGAACCCATATCTTAGAATACTTAGTTATGAGTGGTTCGGCCATAGTCACAAGCTTACATTTGGTTGCAAACTCGTGACTGATTAGGGCACAGTTACTTTGTTTTATGATATAAATGATTAAAATGAGGGTTATGTCATTGTTTTAAAAGAAAATAGTATGTTGAATTCTTTAGCTCAGTTATTTTATATATATTAAAAAATAGTAACATAGCAATACAGTATGTGACATTTATTGGTAATGACATTTTGTCAAACAGTTAAAAGGAAGCTCGATTCAAACAAGAAATTCTTTGCGACAACATAAATTAACCCATAATTTATAATGGAAATTGAGTTATAAATAACTGTTGTTTGTGGAATTGTTTGCAAATGAATAAGGCATTATTTTCATGAGCATAGACATAGATAGATGCTGTTATATCGACAGGATCATTATGTGAACAGTTTGTGTGCTTCTTATAGCTTAGGGATTTACATCCTAATTACTTCTGGCTATTGGCATGATGTAAGTTACTTTTCATATTTGTGAAGTGTATTTTGAATTAATCTCAGATATTATATTTTATATGCTGATTGTAGTTAAAATTGGGTGGTATCTTATTGTTAAACAGTGGTAAAATTTCAATAGACATTTGGATATTCAGTAACATTGTAGATAATCCTTTTGTTAAGCATTGGCTACACTTGGATTCAGTAATGTTTGATTTTACTATGAAGTGTCTAAATAAGCATTTACGGATTGTTTTGAGATAAGATGTTTGAAACAGAATCTTGTTTTATAAAGATGTATTTCTATTCATAAATGAAATGGAAATTTGTTTTAAGTTATGAGATAGATTATAATACATGTTGGTAAAATGTCATTTAAAAGAAAGAATATCATATGTACATTGTTTTATTATCTTGGTCATTTTGAATGATAAGATTAGTTTATCATAAAAGTGGGAATAAGTAGTATAGTACTACGACTGGTAAATATCATTAAACTGACATAACAGTTTAGTTATATTTATGAGATCGTAATATTGTAGTATTTATTTCTGTTGTTAAAATAATCTAAGCTTTCTTTCAAATTTGACAGTAAAAGGTGAGATTTTCAAAAGATGAGAATGTAATATCAGGAGAAAACTAACTTGTTATTCGTTGCATGTGCATTCTTAGAATATTCGATTGATGTGTATTTTAAGGATAGCTATAATGAACGTATATCAAGGTGGCTGAATATCAATTTATCCTATTCAGTTAATTAATTCAGTGATAATTTTAAAGATGAATTGGGTGGGTTAATTACATACAAAAGATAATTGGTCTTACCTATGACTTAAACCAGTAAGGTTAAGTACAGAGAACAAGGCAAATCTCTATTACGTCATTTCATGTGTATTATAGAGAATCCCACTATGTGTAGTCTATGAGCTTACCATATATGGATGCAGTATCTTAGCACCATAGTGATGACACCTCAATATATATTAGATTCATTTACTAGTTATTCTTAGTGCGAGTTTAATTTTGCGTTGTTAAGAAGATGGTTACTTCTTGCATATTAATTGCACTATGTTATGAGGTTCAGATATCTGAATTATGGTTTTGTATATGTTTATTCTAACATGTATGTAGGTGGACTACGCTTTTTAACTTAGTATGTACTGGGCCCTCTTTGTGTTGTTTTGCATTTTTGGTGTGTGTTTCAGGTCTTTTAAGTTGAATAACAAGTAGCTAAGGATGACTATTGAAGTTACTTCTTGAAATAGAATTTGTTACTTGTAGAGTCCGTATATTGGACTTAGGCATCTAAAAATGATATTGTACTTCATTATTGTACTGAAATCTTTATGTATTAATATCATTATGGAAATTTATTTTGATGATATCTTCTTCTATTATGAGGTTTATGTATTGAGAATGACTCAATCATTGTTCATATTCTTGTAAAAGATGATTAAAAAAAAAAAAAATCATTGGTTCTTTATGTTTGTTCTTGGTTTCTTATTTAGTATTTTTGTTTTGTGGAGTGTTACATTTTGGTATCAGAGCACGGTTAGAATAACCAGGACTCTTGGGTTATAGGGTTTTTGTTATCATCAATGCGTTATTAACAGTTATTATTTTTAGGTTTCTATCATGCCTCTCGTCACTAGAGGAGCTCGAGGTCATGGCATTCCTAACGATAACTTTGCTAGCAGAGGTAGAGGTAGGGGCAAGGGCCATGGTAGAGGTCTTAGGCACTAGAGAATTTTTGGGGATGATCAGTTTGATCAGAATGCTGGGGTTGGAAACAACCAAGATAACCAGGCAGATAAAGCTATGGTACTCCAACGGATACTGGAACGTCTTGATAATATTGAGACTAACAACCAGATTCCTAGTGGGGGAGAAAATGTGTGGGTACCTTTTGTGCAGGGTATTAACCTTCCTGTAGAGGATGATCCAGTGGCTAGAGCTCAGCTCAAGGATATTTCCAAGGTAAAAGGGTCATTATTTTATGGTACAAAATAGGGTATAGCAGCAGAGGTTTGGCTGTTGAATATTGAGCGGTGCTTTATCTTACACCATTACTTGAGTAACGTGAAAGTAAGATGGACAGTTATGCATTTGAGGGGATTCAATTCCTTGTGGTGGGAATAGGAGTTGGAGAAGCTTGGCATTGATATCTATTTAGTTACTTGGGAGCTCTTTGTAGAGCATTTCAAGGAGAGGTTCATGTCAGAATATTGGCATCAGGCCTGTGTAGAGGAGTTCTTTCAGATTATGCAGTCTGGCTCTATAGTGGAAGCTTATGAACATAAGTTCTATGAGCTTAAATTTTTTTTTGGCTGGGCAGAAAATGATAAGGCCATGATAACGCATTTCATCAGGGGGCTTATGCCCAAGATCGGGGAGGAAGTGAGAATTTTCAAACTTGTGTATATGCAGGAAGCTTTAGAGCTAGCAAAGCTGATTGAGATGAAGTCTGGCTATCATGGGACTTCATACAAGACCAACATGGATCTACCTACCTCGAATGTCAGTAAGAATCAAAAACCTCCTCAGAATAGTTTGAAATCAGGATTTTCAATTGGGAAATTCAAGAAGAGGAAGTTTGATAAGAACTCCAAGGGTTCAAAATGGCCTAGACCATCTCAACCACCTCAGAGTGTGCAGAGTAATAATCCATCTCCTAGTCTTTCTGGTCATAACATGGGTTTCAAGAAATCTATTGAGTGTTATCATTGTGGTCAGATAGGTCATTACCAGTCTCAGTGCCCTAACTGGGACAAGCCGAAGGTTGGACCTAAGCCAGCTAGGTTTGAAGTGACAATTGGTGATTTTGCTAGGAACCACTGTGTTTTTGCTACCCTGGATCAGAAGCAAGCTGAACACCAGAACACGATTATTGAAGCTTAGGGTAATACTCAAGGTATGAAAGTATCTATCTTATTTGATTCTAGAGCTACAGACTCATTTATTTCTTCTGCTTTAGTTACATTTAGTGGAATTCCTATGGTTAGGGCAAGGAATAAATGGCAAGTGGAGTTAGCGTCAGGTTCTAGGGTGAACACTGATATTGTTGCTCCTGACTGTAAGATTCATATGAAACCTTTTACTGCTTTAGCAAACCTTAGGGTTATACCTTTAGGATCGTATGACATAGTTTTGGAATGGATTGGTTAGAACAACATCAAGCTGTTTGGATTGCAAGGATAAGACAATCACTTGTTTGGATGATGTTGGATTAGCTAGGGTTATTGCTGGTATCAAGGGACCAATCTCTTTGCGGACAATTTCTGCCAAGCAATTGGCAAAGTGTGTTAAAAAAGGTTGTATTTTGTTTGCCATATCAATAAATGATCTAGAAGATTCTATGGTTAAAGATTTTTCTCTCGATTATCCAGTCTTGCAGAGTTTTTTGGATGTTTTTGTTGAAGAGATTCCTGGAATATCTCTGAGAAGAGAAATTGATTTTTGAATCGATTTAGTGCCAGGAATAGAACCAATTTCCAAGACTCCTTACAAAATGACAGCTCAAGAGCTGGTTGAACTTAAATTTTAGTTGGAGGAGCTTTTGGAGAAAGGTTTGATTCATCCTAGTGTATCACCTTGGGGTGCTCTGATAATCTTTGTCAAGAAGAAAGACGGTTCCTTGAGACTTTTCATAGACTATAGAAAATTGAATAAGGTCACTGTTAAGAACAGGTATCCTTTGCCTAGAATTGATGACTTGTTTGATCAAGTCAAGGGTGCTCGAGTCTTTTCAAAGACTGATCTAAAATTTGGGTATCATCAACTTAGAATCCAAGAAGCTGATATTCATAAGACAACTTTTCGCACCAGGTATGGGCACTACAAATTTATAGTAGTACCTTTTGGGTTAACAAATGCACCTTCTATCTTTATGAGCCTAATGAATGGTGTGCTTAGAACTTTTCTAGATAAGTTCGTAGTGGTTTTTCTGGATGACATTTTGGTGTATTCTAACATTGTTGAGGAGCACGACCAACATTTAGAGAAAGTTTTGGAATGCCTTCGTAGGAACAAACTGTATGCCAATCCTATGAAGTGTGAATTTTTCAAATCAGAGATTTGTTACTTAGGTCATATCATCTCAGGGGATGGAATTTTTGTATATCCATCCAAAATTCAGGCTATTATAGATTGGCCAACACCTACGAATGTGTCCGAGGTTTGAAGTTTCATGGGCTTAGAAAGCTATTACCGCAAATTTGTGTCAAAATTTTCCAAAATAGTGCATCCTATCACATCTCTTCAGAGAAAAGGGAAGGAATTTGTGTGGACAGAGGAGTGCAAGGTAGCATTTCAAAAACTTAAGAAATGTTTGACTAGTGCACCAGTTCTGGCAGTCCCTGATTTAGCTAAGGAGTTTGTGGTTTGCACTGATGCATCTTTGGATGGCATAGGGGTAGTGTTGATGCAAGAAGGACATGTTATAGCTTATGAATCTAGAAAGCTAAAGAGTCATGAGGTGAATTACCCTACTCATGATCTCGAACTTGCAGTGATCATGCATGCTTTGACCAAGTGGTGGCATTTTCTTTTGGGTCAATGATTTGAGTTACATACTGATCACTAAAGCCTTCAGTATCTTTTCAAACAACTAGACCTCAACGCTAGACAATGAAGATGGATGGAGTTCTTGTGTGAATATGAATTCAAGATTAGTTATGTGCAAGGGAAGGAGAACATTGTTGCTGATGCACTTAGCAGAAGGCGACATGAATTATCTTCTTTGATCCTAACAGAGGATCTTAAGGATAAGATCTTACAGAACCTTTCTGCAGATCATTGGTTTCAGGATGTCAAGGCTGTTATTGAAAATGACAACATCTTGGAAGGGCATTTTGAGGGGTATTTAGTAAATTTTGAAGGTTTACTACTTTTTAGAGGGAGTGTGTATGTTCTTGAGTCGGGTGATTTGAGAAATCTGGTATTGTTTGAGGCCCACAAAGCACCATATTTGGCTCACTCGGGTGTCAAAAAAATGCATGCTAACCTTAAGCAGCATTATTATTGACCTGGAATGAAGAGAGACATAGCATATTTTGTGGCTTGATGCTTGGAATGTTAGCGGGTTAAGGCGAAACATCAGCACCCTGCAGGATTATTGCAGCCACATAATATTCTAGAATGGAAATGGGACACCATTTCTATAGATTTTATTATTGGATTTCCTATTATAGCTCATGGGCATGATGCTATTATGGTGGTAGTGGACCATTTTTCTAAGGTTTCCCATTTTATCCCAGTTAGATCATCCTATAATGCAACAATAGTTGCCAAAATATATATGGAGCAGGTAGTTAAGTTACATGGTATTCCTAAAAAGATTATTTATGATAGGGATCTAATGTTTACTTCTTCTCTTTGGAGATCCATGCAGCGAGAGTTAGGTACTCAGCTGAATTTTAGTTTAGCTTATCACCCAGAGATAGATAGACAAACTGAATGTGTCAACCAAATTCTGGAAGACATGCTTCGGATGTATGTAATGGATAGACAGAATAAATGGGAGGAGTATCTACACTTGGTAGAGTTTTCTTATAATAATGGTTATCACAGTTCCATAGGTATGGCACCCTTTCAAGCATTGTATGGTAGACCTTGTAGGACACCTCTTAGTTGGGATAATTTGGAGGACATGACTCTTTTAGGACCTGATATGTTGCAAGATTTGGAGTAGCAGGTTAAAAGGATCAGAGAGCACCTTATTACTGCTCAAGATAGATAGAAGAAATATGCTGATAAGCATAGAATTGACCATCAATTCTTGGTGGGTGATAAAGTGTTTCTTCGGATAAGACCACGTAAGAGTCCAATTTTTTATGGAAAGGGATCCAAGTTAGCACCACGATTCATGGGTCTGTTTGAAATTTTGGAATGGATTGGACCTATTGCCTATAAACTTGCCTTGCCAACGAGTCATTCATGCATTCATAATGTATTTCATATTTCAATTTTGCGTAAGTATATACCTGATATTGCTCACGTGCTTGATTGGAAAAATTTGCAGATTATGGATGGTTAAATCATGTTGGAACCAGTGCAGATCACTCAAAGTAGAACTATGAGTTTAAGAGGGAGAGAAATAAAGCAGGTAAAGGTCTTATGGGACCCAATGATGAAACATCTACCACCTGGGAGGACACTGAAATGATGAAAGCAGCTCATCTGTTCTTGTTTACTGACTTCAAGGAGAAAGTCAAATCCTAGTGGGGGAGGGTGTCATGCCTGACCACTACTTCAGATTTTTCTGCAAATTAAGACCTTGTGTTATAAGTTTCTTTCTGTTGTTACGTTTGTAATTCTGAAGTACTTGGTTATATTACTGTCCTTGAATCACGAGTCTGATGCTGAACATATTTTCTGTTTTGAACTATGTTATTAGCAGTGAATGAGATTTAGGATTTTATGATTTGAAATTGGTATATAAATGATTTAATGTTGATTGGGTATCAATTATGTCTATAATGTTTCAAACTCATTGTATACTGCATTCTGTTTCATATTGTATGATTAACTTGACATTGCAAATACATTTAAATGGTAATGTGTTGTATGCATTCAGAATTCATCATTATATTTTCATATTCATGACTGTAAATGGATTAAATAATTATATTGCATATACCCTTGAGATGGTTTTGTTTTCATGACTCATATTAACTTATTATTTAGAGAACTGCAGTTTGTATTGCATATATATTTGTTATTAAAAAGGGGGGGGGGGCTAATTACTCTAAGTTGTGATTGGCATAAACATTTCTATTTTTTCAAAAGGGTTTAATTACCCCTTAAGCATTAAGAAACCCTAAATGGGCATCGATTTCCATGAAGGAGGAAAAACATATTCGTTTTTCTTGGTAGCCAAACATGGTGGTGGCTTTGTAACTGTCTTGTGTACAACCCTGTGAAGTGTCAGAGTTGAAATTGAGTGCTTGTTTATGAGGATTGATGGCACTAAGGGTTTGGTTAGCCATTTCTTGTTGTGAGTTAGGTTTTTTTGCAGAATATCGGCCAGAGACTGGGCCACAATTCTCTGCTTGGCTTAACATATGTAATCTTGTTGCTAAGGTATTGGCTTAGTGTTGGTTATTTTTGGGATTCTTCTACTACATCCCATTGTGAAGTCATTTGCAAATTATTATCTATTAGCTATGTGGAGATTGTTATCAATTTGATTCGCCATTTGGGGCTTTGGCATCAAGTTGGATTGCATAGCATTTTCCATCTTCAGTTTTTATGTAGGGGCAATTTCTTACGCTACTCTCTCTCTCTCTCTCTCTCTCTCTCTCTCTCTATTTGCAATTGCAATGTTATTTCAATTGGCATGTTGTAAATGGTTATGAGTTTTACATATTGTGTATCAACACTCAAGGATGGATATGTGCAGAGCATGGCATTGTGTGCAATGCTTAGCCCTACATATACCCATCTTTGAATGTGGATTTATGGAGAAATAAAGTCGGGTGTTGCTATATGTATATATTTGTTTGGGCTTTGCCCTAACCATACATTCTTTCCCCGAGTTGAACTTGGTCGGGGCTTCATATTTGTGACAATATGTATGCAAAGTGTTTAAGATATGTTTATGGGTAGTCGGCTTTGACAGGGCCGAGCTTTGTGGAACCCATATCTTAGAATACTTAGATATGAGTGGTGCGGCCATAGTCACAAGCTTACATTTGGTTGCAAACTCGTGACTGATTAGGGCACAATTACTTTGTTTTATGATATAAATGATTAAAACGAGGGTTATGCCATTGTTTTAAAAGAAAACAGTATGTTGAATTCTTTAGCTTGGTTATTTTATATATATTAAAAAATAGTAACATAGCAATACAATATGTGACATTTATTGGTAATGACATTTTGTCAAACAGTTAAAAGGAAGCTCGATTCAAACAAGAAATTCTTTGCGACAACATAAATTAACCCATAATTTATAATGGAAATTGAGTTATAAATGATTGTTGTTTGTGGAATTGTTTGCAAATGAATAAGGCATTATTTTCATGAGCATAGACATAGATAGATGTTGTTATATCAACAGGATCATTCTGTGAACAGTTTGTGTGCTTCTTATAGCTTAGGGATTTAGATCCTAATTACTTCTGGCTATTGGCATGATGTAAGTTACTTTGCATATTTGTGAAGTGTATTTTGAATTAATCTCAGATATTATATTTTATATGCTGATTGTAGTTAAAATTGGGTGGTATCTTATTGTTAAACAGTGGTAAAACTTCAATAGACATTTGGATATTCAGTAACATTGTAGATAATCCTTTTGTTAAGCATTGGCTACACTTGGATTCAGTAATGTTTGATTTTACTATGAAGTGTCTAAATAAGGATTTACAGATTGTTTTGAGATAAGATGTTTGAAACAGAATCTTGTTTTATAAAGATGTATCTCTGTTCATAAATGAAATGGAAAGTTGTTTTAAGTTATGAGATAGATTATGATATATGTTGGTAAAATGTCATTTAAAAGAAAGAATATCATATGTACATTGTTTTATTATCTTGGTCATTTTGAATGATAATATTAGTTTATCATAACAGTGGGAATAAGTAGTATAGTACTATGACTGGTAAATATCATTAAACTGACGTAACAGTTTAGTTATATTTACGAGATCGTAATATTGTAGTATTTATTTTTATTGTTAAATTAACCTAAGCTTACTTTCAAATTTGACAGTAAAAGGTGAGATTTTCAAAAGATGAGAATGTAATATCATGAGAAAATTGACTTGTTATTCATTGCATGTGCATTCTTAGAATATCTGATTGATGTGTATTTTAAGGATAGCTATAATGAATGTATATCGAGGTGGCTAAATATCGATTTATCCTATTCAGTTAATTAATTTAGTGATAATTTTAAAGATGAATTGGGTGGGTTAATTACATACAAAAGATAATTGGTCTTACCTATGACTTAAACCAGTAAGGTTAAGTACAGAGAAGAAGGAAAATCTCTATTACATCATTTCACGTGTATTATAGAGAATCCCACTATGTGTAGTCTATGAGCTTACCATATATGGATGCAGTATCTTAGTACCATAGTGATGACACCTTAGTATATATATGATTCATTTACTAGTTATTCTTAGTGCGAGTTTAATTTTGCGTTGTTAAGAAGATGGTTACTTCTTGCATATTAATTGCACTATGTTATGAGGTTCAGATATTTGAATTATGTTTTTGTATATGTTTATTCTAACATGTATGCAAGTGGACTACACTTTTTAACTCAGTATGTACTGAGCCCTCTTTATGTTGTGTTGCATTTTTGGTGTGGGTTTCGGGTCTTTCAAGTTGAATAACAAGTAGCTAAGGATGACTGTTAGAGTTACTTCTTGAAACAAAATTTGTTACTTGTAGAGTCCATATATTGGACCTAGGCATCTAAAAATGATATTGTACATCATTATTGTACTCAACTCTTTATGTATTAATATCATTATGGAAATTTATTTTGACGATATCTTCTTCTATTATGAGGTTTATGTATTGAGAATAACTTAATCATTGTTCATATTTATGTAAAAGATGATTAAATAAAAAATAAATTCATTGGTTCTTTATGTTTGTTCTTGGTTTCTTATTTAGTATTTTTGTTTTGTGGAGTGTTACACTATAGTAGCACTCGAGGCATGGGCGAGAACATAAAATTATCTTATTAGGTTCATTTTAATCTGCATTTAGTGTAAATGTTTTCACTTATTAAAACAACTTACAATGAGTTACCCTTGCCGCCACTTCCCGACACTACAAGTAGATTACCTACCCTAGGCTCATGGAATCAAAAATCACAAAATACCAAAAGGTAATCCACAATAAAAACATCAAATCTCCATGAGCAATTGAAAAACATCCATAGATAATCATGACCACAATAGTTCTCTATTGGCAACTAAAGGTATCATTGATAATCATTATATCCATTGGTTCTCAAGAAGCAACCAAAAATTATCTCAAAGAAATACTGATCGAAGACTCCAAAATGGTCGAGTCAAAACATGTCACAATATGACAACATCAAGAAATAAATCAACACTTCAGTCCCATCAAGGAAACTAGAAAGTAATCCAAGGATAACTGATCGATGACTCAAAAATGGTTAAGTCAAGTGTCTCAAATACATACACCTTAGCTTCACACAAGAAGACTGGAAAGCAATAACAATCAATAAATACAAACATCTCATAGAGCATGCCATCACAATACCATGGTTGGGTTTTAAAAAGATCAAGATCAAATAATATCAACATGCTATCACATCTACATAACTCCCAAGCCTCTAGTAGATGTCCTAACTGGTCAACACTCTAGGACCACCCAAACCCCAAACATGGATAACATAAAGAACAAGATACAAACACATATTTTAGTTTGCTTTCACAATCACATGGTTAAGCCAAATATTAGGTTTTAGTTTTCGTTTTCAAGTACATTTCAAGTGTATAAGATTCTTCATTTAATCTACAACTCAACCCATTTTTTTTTTTGAATAAAACATAGAATTATGCCTCCATTATTTTAAAACAATTCTCTAAAATCATAAGATAATTATCTACTTATTCAAATCATTGAACTAGTTCCCATTAACTTTTAGATAAAATCATTCACCTTATTCAAAACATTAGAATAATACGTTACAATTTCCTTTAAACACTTCAAGGACAATCATTTATTTAAAATAATCCTCATTGATTTTAAGTAAAATCAATCTCATTAATAATTTATTTATTTAATTCCACTTATTAATATCTCTTTTCTTTTAATTTTCCCTCATTAAAAAATCCATTTACTTAAATTGACTAATAATTAATTACACTTCTTCTACTATTAACTAATCTTAATTAAATTAAATTAAATTAGATTAGTTAATAAATCATATAAAACTAATGCATAATAATAAGATTCTATTTTAATTCGAACCCAAACCCAAATCAATTTCCAAATCTTGATTCTACTAGGGGAGATTGCAATAATATTTTAATTCCCATAACGGGATGAAACAATATGCATGCCCAAATTTCAAATTATAAAATTGAAGATTCATTCATAGAGAATTATTTAGACACACATAACAGCCATGATGAAGATAGAAAAAGAAAGAGAATAATAAAATATGCGAAATAATCACAAGTGCCTACCTAGACACTAATGCTAATTCGCTATGCCTCAGAATATTGTAGAGAACCTCCTCTTAGAACCTTCTTCTTTATGAAAATTCATTCCTTCTCCAACATTCACAATTCATCCAAGAACTAGAACCGCCCTCCGCGTCCCCCCCCAGTGAATAGGAGTGCCTGTAGAAGCATATGAGGGTGTCCATACACACTAGGAGAGCCTCTATATAAAGGCCTCTAAGATGCATCTAAAATGTGTTTAGAAAAAACTAAGAGATAAGCATGACAACTAAGCATGTAACTTCCGCGATAAGGAGATAGACATGATGTGGTCTCTAGAATGTTGTAGACAACATGTGCTCAAATAATATGCTAACTCCTAAGCGTAGACAACACATGCATAATTAGAGTGCAAACTCCTGTGTTGTCAACATGACAACTCACGAGAGTTCGCATACTCCTATGTGAATAAATATTAAAATAATGCATCTTGATTTATTAAATTTCTTTATTTAATATTCATTTGAGTCCTTTTTAAATTAATTTATTAATTTTAAATCTCATGCACTCACTTTATTAAATCCACTTGTTTTATCTTAATATATTTTAATCACATGCATGCATCATGTGATCTAGAATCTTTTAATAATTTTAATATCTTTTCCACTTTTAAATTTATTTTTGAAACTGAATTGATAAAATATTTATTAACTTAAATAATAATATTATTTAGCATTTATTTAAAAATGAACTCTAAATATATTATTATTAAAATAAATATTGTCACGTTCCAAATTTAAACTTATAAATTTCATCTCCAAATTTAATTCTTTTTATTTAATTAATTTTCCAATTAATAAAATAAAATAAAATATTAAAATATCACAATAATTTTCCATTAAATTAAATCATTAATAAAATCTTTTAATTAGGCTTAATTAATAGAAAATACACTAAAGACTCATAATGTAAAATACAAAAACCCATCAAAGAAAAACACATACAAAATCAAACTAAGGGGTTAATATCACGAATTACGTCATCCGATGCATTTAGAGGGTACTTAACTCAGATACTTGTCCTGATTTTCAATCAGGACAAATGGCTTAAAGGGTTGGGAATTGGACTTGAGAATTTATCTCCCCTCTCTTACTATTGAGATAATGTGATAGGGTACACTCATCTTGGCAATTCAGGGAATTTGATACTCGATACCTGCAACCTGCATAAAATCATGCATGTACAAGCACAATATATACTAAGCTAAATAGTCAATGGCAGGAAGTGGTGCATCATGTAGATCCTGACTAGTAGGTGACTATGACTCCCTTCCTTAAGCACATCAAAAATGCCATACAGAAAGGAAACAAACATGCGCACCATACACATGCAAGTATGGGGTAAGTATCCATAAGAAAACACATATGATAATAAATCATCTAACTAATCATCATTAATAATTGCAAACATTTTAATAATCATCATACATGCATGAACTATAAAGTACCAAGTAATCTCATCATATAATAAACTGAATGTAAAAACAATATCTGATAATCTCAAAACAATGCCACTATTAATCATCAACATAAAACTATCCCTAAAAGAGTTTGACAATGATAGAAAAAATGCAAACTAGGGGTAGGGACTACAATATAGATCTTGATTGAATAATTATTCCATCAAATACAAGATATAATGACTTCAAACTTTGAGCAATAGTTGGTAGTTAAGTTGACTCGAGCTTCAACAATTCATAAATATAAGGTGAATGCATATTTTTTTAAATTAATTTCTTAGCACAAACTCCTTCCTTTGACTTATTCTTGCAATAGATTAGTATAGATATGATATTTCACAACATATTTTCATTCTATTAGTTCATGATAAACATTTAATGCACATATACCAATCTTTTCTCACAATACTTGGCTATACGAACCTACCCATTAGAAGTAAGAAAGGAAAGGACATTCTCATCTATAAAACACATACATATATAATCTCATTTATCTATATAAGTCTTACACATAATCATTTATCCAAGAAATTATATAATGTCATGAAACCATAGAAAAGCAGAGCAATTATAGGTTTATACATATCATTATAATAAAAAAGAATTTCAACTTAAACAAGAGAAATCCCATAAAAACCATAGAAACCCATAAACATATGCCATTTCCTAAGGCCATTAGTGATATTGATAGAAGGCATTTGAATTAAAATATTTAAGCAATGACTTATTAGGATCAATAGGACGAATAGGAGGAATGTTAAGGATTTGAGCATGACTCAATTTAGTCATCACCTCAGACAAAGGTAAAGATAATTGAGTGTACTTGTGATTAGGATGATATACAAAGGGAAAAGTTGTCACACCTCTAGATGTAGTAGCCACTTGATCAACAATGTTTGTAGACTCAATTTTGATAAAATTCATAGGTTTAGATAACTTGTTGGAATTTTTGATGGCATCACTCTTATCACTACAAACAAGATCCATCAAAGTAGAGCTTTCAAATTGACTCACTTGTAAGTAGTAATGGTTAAGCATTACACATAAGTGTGAAAGGGAGTTATACTCAGTAAGGAGAATCTTATCCCTAATGTCTTTTTATAAATTAGAAAAAAATATTCATTGAATATCATAATTAGGTATAGGATAAGAAATTTTAGCATACAAATGTTTAAGTCCACCAACACTTAAGTTTAAATTTCTCTTTAACATTATGCTTACGATGAATTAAATTAGTTAGAAAAATTTGTGCACCAAAATTATTCTGAAACTATTGAATGAAAGAATTAGCAATATTTTGAAAATAATCAATAGAATAAGGAGGTATATATAAATACCATCACAAGAATCTATCCCTAAAAGTATGCAGGAACAACTTAGCCATAAGCCTATCATCATGAGAAAAATCTCTACATATAGTTTGGAAAGTTTTAACATGAATTATAGGATCTCCCTTATCATTATAAGTCTCAATATGATGCACCTCAACATGTTGTGGAATAAAAACATGGAGGATATATAAGGACATGGGATTAGAAACATCACATGTAGGAATACTATACTTAGATTGAGTTAAATGAGCAAGTTATTGTCATTAAAAAGTGACAGTTTGAACCAAGGTACTAATGATAGGATTATAAGAAATGCTAGTAGTCATATGTATGATAGATGGATTAGGAAATTTATAAGAAGAAAAATGAATATGCAAGGATGTTGGCAGAGGATTAGAAGGAATACGTAAAGGGTTTGAATAAGTTAAAGGAGCCACATTATATAAAGGTAATGAAGAAGGAATAGAAGTAAGAGGAACACTCACAAGAAGTGAAAGGTTAGGAAGACTGACACTTAAAGAAGAAAAACATTGTGTAGAAGTAGTCATAAAAGGTAGAGTATATGTAGGTATGTTAGAAAGAGTGGTAGAAATCAAAATATAATGTTCAATGATTGTGGAAGGAGGAGGATAACCTATCTATTGAGAATATTCCATCAAAGACTTAGCATGAGTATTAATAAGGTGAGATATGCCACAAGACAGAAATGATATTATCATCATTATTAATAAGCTTCTTAAGAGCTTCAATAGAAGCAACCCTATCAAGATTTTGATTTTCTTGAGCAAGCCAAGTTTCTAATTTGTCAAATTCATTAGAAATCTTATCAACTTGAGAAGGAGGAACTCTTAAAGCATCATCCTCATAATGTGATGAGTGAGAAGAGCTATGCTCCATTATAAGAATAAGATCATGGAAAAATATGTTAGTATCATAATGATTCCTAGGGAGAAAAGAGCAATCATGATCAAAGGAACCCATGAGTCTATGACTTTGCCTAATGGGAATGTTATAGGTTGGATTTCATGTAATTAAGCTCATAAAAGAGGAGATAATGAAAGGAAAAACTAATAATATCTAACTGTGTACATGTAATTGAGAGCATAAAAGAGAGATCTAACCACACTAAAAATAGCTAACTCTTATCAAAGAGAGAAAGGGATTCACAAAAAAAGGGAAGATAAACACCCACTTTAAACAATCTAACTCCAATAAGAAAGAGGAATGAGGTTAGGTTTCACCAAAATAAGGTAAACACCCAAAACAATTTAACACCAAAAAGAAGGCTAGACTCATTAGGTTCACCAAGATGTTAGGGGGAAAGGGAGACATTTTAATAGGACTGTAGGTCTCCCTATTTTTTGGGTAACTAAGTCATTCAAATATGTATGAAAGGGATAGAAGGGAATTTCCAAATATTATTCCACTTATTATCCTTAGCTAGAACCCGAAGGAAGAAGGGCACCAGTACTAAATTTGAATCATAAAGAGGAATGCAATACAGGGAAATGTTCTCTTTGGCCCTTAACAGGATAATGTGGATGTAAATTTGAACTAACTACTTAAATAATATAAATATAGATCCTATGTGTAGATAATTAGCCTAATTAAGATATATATTTAAAGTTAATATATGAAATAAAATAAATATATATAAAAGACACACCTTGAAATATGTAGAGAAAGATGTATTTTATTTCTTAAAATCATAGATCTAAACCTTTTCTAAATATTTATCCATGAATCTCATGTTAGATTGTGGTGACTAATAAAAAAAGTACTATACATACTTCATAAATTCTTTGGGGCTTGCAAAAAAAAATTTTGGGCCTTATTTTATCGAGATTTTGGGCCGACATGTAATTATTAATTATAACCTTAAAGCACTAAAAATACTTGTATAAAAGAGCTTAGGGTTAGGGATTATTTCATTGATGTGATGTGAAAATTGTGGTAGTATTGATTTGTAAGGGATTACAAATTGTAATTAGGTTATAATCACTGGATCATAATAATATCAGACTTGCTGTTTGGTGGATGTAGCCCAGGGATTGGGTGAACCATGTTAAATCTTGGTGTCTTGTGTTCTATTATTTTATGATATTGGTTATATTTGTGTGTAATTGTTATTTCTATCTGTAGTTTATTCTTAACATCTGTGAATAAAATGGCAAAAGGAAAAAACCCAAAAAAAATCTCTCTTGAAAAGGAAACTAAAGGTCTAGGTCTACTTAGAAGGGCACCCTACAACTAGGTTGACATAGTTCGATGACTTGGAACCAACTTCTCCAGAAATCTCCTGAATAGTAGGTTCCATATTTGTAAGCTTTGACTGGGATCTTGCAGATAAACACATAAAAGAAGGGTTTTGTGGTTGGGGTTTGAAGAGGGATTTCTTTGGTCAAAACCTAGGTTAAGGAATTAATCTTAATTGAGAAATGTAAATGTAAATACCTAAAAGACAAGAAAGATGTTAGGATTCACCTTTCTTAAAACCATTGTCAATAAGGCTTTTGTATTTAAATGTATTATAGATCTTTAAATAGGAATGTAGGGTATCTCCACACTTTGCAATAGATCTACCATAATCCCATCATGGTGGCATGGATATAAATGTGCATTAATGAAGAAGATGATGAATTCTTTAATATAGATCTCCTCCCTTGATGACCAACAATAAGCTAGATCTTGAAGAAGAAATGCCCACAAAGGATCCTTGAATGTAAAAGGCATAAATATTGACTTGAGCGAAAGTGCTTGGATTACTTGAGTGTATGAATGAATGAGATATGAAAATGAAGCCTCCAAGTCTCCTTATAGATGAGTTTTCAGGTGGGAAAAAATACAAGCTGATGGGATAGCAAACTAAAACTAATTAAACTCCTGAGGCCTTTTGGGCCCCAAAACCATTGCAAAATAGGTCAATTTGGGTTGATCTAGTCTATTCTAGGTCAACCTAAGTTGACCTAGTCCAATCTAGGTCAACCTAGGTTGATCTATCCAGTCCAAGTTGACTTGAGTTGACCTGGTCCTAGAGGCTAGGTTTAGGGAGCCACATGAAGGTTAGGAAGATGCCAAGATAAATAGGATAGAAACAGGAAGAAAAGATGAGAAAAGGGGATCGACCACATGTACATCCATGGTATAAAGAAGGAATTATGGAGAGGGAGCTAAAATGTCTTAAAAAGAAAGTGCATCTATTTTAAGATGGTACACTTACAACTTCAGCTTATTCATTCATTTTTCTTCTGAATACCCATTTAGTTCCAATAACATTCTTATCTTTAGGTCTAGGAACCAATTCCAAAGTCTTTTTATTTCCAATATGATCTAATTATTCTCTCATAAATTTTATCCAATAATCAACTTTACAAGCTTCATTCATATTCTTAGGTTCAATTTGAGAAATTAAACACAATTCTTCATGTACCTTATTCCTTGTCATTACTCCTTTGTCTTTACTTCCAATGATCTATTCAATGTGATGATTCTTTTCCACATTCCTTTTAGGTGTTACTTGTTCAATTCTAGTTACTACTCTTGGTTCTAGTCTAGGTTCTTCTCTATGTCAATTTCATAAAATAATTCATACTCAAAATTATGCCTGTTAGTTCTTGGATTATTTTCTTCATCATAATTATAATAAAGTATCCTTTCTATAATTCTAAAATTTTTACCAACTCCCACATTTGCACTCTCAACAATAGTCTTTGATCTTTGATTAAAGCATATATATGCTTTTCTTTTCAATGAATATCCAAGAAACATGTCTTCATCACCTCTAGAATCAAAATTTTTGATGTCATTGTCTCTCTCAATATAGCATTTACTTCCAAAGATTCTAAAGTATTTCAAATTAGGTGCATGTCCAAAATAAAATTCATAGGAGGTCTTACTAGTGCCTTGTCTAATTTTCACTTTGTTCATAGTATATACTATTGTATTTACTGTTTCTCTCCAAAAGATACATGGTACATTATTTTCCAACATCAGTCCTCTTTTTACTTTAGCCACTGATATATTTCTCCTTTTAGCTATCTCATTGTCCTCAAATGTCTTAGGGGCTGAAATGTGTCTCTTTATACCATTATCTTCATAAAAATTGTTAAACTCATTTGAAATGAATAATCCTTCTCTATTAGATCTCAAGCATTTAATTCTTCAAACTAGATTCATTCTCAACTCCACTATTAAAAATCTTGAATTCCTCAAAAGCTTCACATTTTTCTCTAAGAAATGCAACCCACATCATTCTAGCAAAATCATGAAAAAGAATCATAAAATACCTTTCACCATAGTATTCTCTAGTCTTTGTAGGACCACTCAAACTTGTGTAAACAATCTCCAATTTTACTAAAGTAGTAAAATTTTTGCTTGGAAAATAACTTTTCTTCTATTTTTCTAGTACACATTCTTTACACATGATGTTAGTAGGTTTCACAATCTTAGGCAAATCTTTAATTGAAAATTTAGTACTAACCTTCACAATGTTATCAAAGTTTATATGAAAAAATTGCTTATGTCATAGCCAACTATCATCCACCTTACCAGCTAAACATGTCATTTCGGTAAGATTCAACTAAAATATTTTACCTCTTTTTCTTGTACCTATACCAATCAAGTGCCATTTTTATCCTTGATAATAAGAGTCTTCTCTACGAACTACAACTGATATCCCTTATCAATAAGTTGTCCAACACTCAAAATATTATATTTCAAACCATCCACAAAGTAAACATCTTCAATGTTAGTCTTTCTATCAAGTGTAATAGATATTTTACCTTTTATATGACATACTAAATTATTTCCAACAATAACTACTCCATCATAGCTATTAAATTCAACAAATTTATTCATATATCCAATCATGTGATGAGAATGACACTATCAATAATCCAATTAGATTATTTATTTTCAACCTGCGATACTAATGCTTTTTCTTCTCTAACTTCTTCTTTTTTAGGGCTTACTTCCTTAATAGAAATAAATCCTATTTTATCATCCTCATCATCACTTTTAGCAAAGAAGTCTATGATTTTAAAATCAAGCTCATCATCCTCATTAACATACAATTAATCCTTAGGTACTCTTGACTTATAGGGGTTTTTCTTAGACTTCTTTTCTCTCTTAAGATATTTAGAAGAATAATGAACGGATTCTTTACATGTCCAACACAATTTTTTTTTTACATTTAGGTTCTCTCTTCAAAATTAGGGAAAGTCCTTTAATCTTCTTATCTTCTTTATCTCTTATTTAACTATTGTTAGCATAGTCTCCACTTGTACTAGCACTTCCTATCAACATAGGTCTGCCTCTTTTTATGCTAAAAGTAGTCTCTGCTCTAGGCAATTATCCACTTTGTTTCATCCACATCTTAGATGTCTGCAATCTTGCAAGAACAATATCATGCAAGGAATAATCTGTTCAATCATCTACATTGTCTTCTTGTAAGTAGGTGTCAAGGTCATCAATATTTTTCATACAACTTCATCTTTTGATTTTTCTCCTCCACAATTCTTTATTCCTATGATAATCTCTAATATTCTAAAAAAAATCCTCTTGTAGTTTCATCTTCCAAAATCTTAGCCTCCTGAAATAAACATATCAAACTTTGTAGTCTATCCTTCTTAGCATGTTTATCACTCTCAAATGTAATTTGTAAAGAAATTCAAATATCATGAGCAAGTCTTAAATATTTTACCTCTCCATATTGAATTTCAAGAAGAGCTAATAAAATACTTCTCTGGAAAATATATTCTACATGAATAGATCTTCTTTTGTTTCCTGACATCCTTCAAGCTTGTCTTCTTCAATCATAGTTTTAGGCTTTATAGTGACCAACCAAAATTTTGGACCCATGAAGAGCCAGTGTGTCTTCATCTTTTCTTTCCACCTATCATAGTTAGCTCCATCAAAGTTCCAACTATATTTTGTAAAATGCACCATAGATCTATTAGAAATAGGAAATATTGAGGGGGTGCACCGGGGGGGGGTATAGGTGAATCCACATTTTATAAACTTTAGCCCTAAACCATATATTATTAATAACCTTATCAATTGCATATGAAAGTAGACTAATTATGTCAAACAATAAATATAACCATGCAATAAGAGAAATCATAACACCATATTTTGTTAACTAGGGAAACCATGGCCAAGGAAAAACCCTAGTAGGGATGATGCCCATAAAATGATCCACTAATAAAAAGTATTTGGTTAAAGATATTGACCCTGTTAAGAGTCTATTACATTTTTATAGTGTCTTGGTCCTTATTAGAGGACTTAGACCTTGTTAGAAGCCTCAACCCTATTAGGAGTTGTTATATACAAATAGAAATTGTATGCAAGATGAGCTCACTACCCAAACATGCAATATATAATGTGGTTCCTTAATACAAAAAGTTAGACCTCTTTCATACTATTGTTGATATCTTTAATATCTAATATTAACTCTACTTCTCAACACAATAATTTAGTTTTCATTCATCTAATCATACATTAGAATTTACATATCACATATATTCCACTCTTAAACTTCTCATTTCTAATATTTCCTTTATACCTTTACAATTACAATATTATTGCCCAGTCGGCCTTTATGTTTTTTCACACTTTATAAAATTTATTGTTATAATTCCCTAAATTAGGGTTAACATCAAGGATGTTGTCCCTAACTAGTTCGATAACCCAAAATACCCATTTCTTTGTTATTCTCTTTTATGCTTGTATACTACCGTAACTATTACTTTGCCCATAACTCTATATGTACTTACCTATGCTATGGTATACATCATCATAATAGTATGTAATATCTCTCCTCAAGTGCACACATGACAATATGACTTATGAGAATCTCACCAACCAAAACTCTATTTGTTTTGCTAGATAACCTATATGATACTTAGACATTATCTAAGTATGAATGTCATAACTTAATCCTCAAGGTCTTCCTTCTTCATTCTAAAGATATGCTTCCATTAATGACAACATAAAATGTCTATCTTAGCCAAATTTCCAACAAAATCTCCTTAAGTAGTTAAAATTTTCCTTCAAGGACCTGATGCTCTGATACCAATTGTCAGAAAGAAAAGTCCACCAAGATAACTGAGAAAAGGGGGAGGGTGAATCAATTATGTAATTAAAATAACTCTAAATATATTTATTCATTTTGAAATGTGTAAACAGTAGATGGAACAATCATAGAAAGATTACCATGCATAATAGATATCTTAATAAATCTATGTAAAGGAATGCCAATAGATATCCACTACAAAATGATTAAATTTACAACACCCAAAACTATTTATATTTCATTTGTCTCTATTTTTTTTCATTAATTTAAGCTTTTTATTATAATTTGTAAAGAAAATTGATGATTTTAAAATCTCCAAATATTATAATTTTATCAAAAATTTTATGTGGTTTTTATTAAATTATTTTAAAAAATATATTATGTTTATAATTAAATAATTTTTTTTGAGATGTAGATGATTGTCAAATTTAACCTAAAAAATAAAATTTAATACTAACATGTTCACACCATCACACTCCACCGATTTTGCCATTGTAGAATGCCTATCAACATTAACTAGGGAAATCCTTGATAATAGGGAAAACCCTAATGGGGATAGCACCCATAAAATGATGTACTAATATAAATGTTCCTTTTAGAGGATAGACCATGTTACAAGTTAGTAAAATACAATTAGTACAGATGAGTCCTTGTTAGGAGACTTTGAATCCATGTTAGGAGATTCCAATCCTATTAGGAGTTGTGCCAACACTGTTAGAAGTTGAAAGGATGACCATTGAAGCCATTGTCCAAATAGCCTCTATACTATTCCTTTTGAATAATGCAATTTGAAAATAAATTGTCCAACCAACAACTTTTCTTTCCAAATATAGTTCCTTGTAAGCTCACCATGCCTCAAGTATACCAATCTCTACTATGATCTTTACAACATTCCATACCAATCTTTCATAGTAGATATTACATACATTTTATAAAAATATGATCTTACTTGATGATTACAAGCAAGGAAAAACATATTTCCTTTATACCAAGTCCAAAAATAAGTTATTGAGTCAGCCTTTAGACTTTCCCAATTTACAATAATAATATAGGACCATCTTAAGACATTGAAATATATGTTACATTATAACTTTACAATTTAACCAAGATTACACACAAATTATTGGCTCACAGTCTTCATAAAATGTTAATCAATGATCTTCAGATTATGATATCTAAATAAAAGCATTTGTAACATGTCTTAAACCTTTGTCTTAGTCTACTCAAGACAATTCCATCTCTTTGAGAAGATAGAATCAAAAGAATAGTATACACTTTTCAAAAATGTTGTCTTAAAGCTTCCTTCACTAAAATCTTCATAACTCTGGGAAGTCTTCATATTTTTGTATGCCTTCTTAACTATAGCATCTTGAAATAATTTAGAACATAATCCCATGTGTTTATAAGATGATCTTTAATCATCTGAGCACACCAAACACTTCTTACTCTATAACTCTGCCAATCTTCACATATAACTAGTATGTTGACATCAATGACAAACGATATCATGAATGCAACACATAAGCTCTAAATCATGTCTCCAAAAATCCTAATATACTCCCCCATAGGAATATCATCAAAATTTATGCTAACAATATTCATTTCAATGAGATGGATCATTTACCATACAGACACTCTCTCATTCCTATTTTTAGAGTCTATGACGATATCTTCCATCTTCGATTGATCATCTCTTGTAACTTAGTCATATCTACATGGTCATGTTCTATTTAGTGGAAGATCTTCAAATCAATATTTTGATATAGTTTATTGGGCATATAATAAATAATTATTTTATTAATTATTATAATGCAACCTAGCTTAGTTACCTTTTACAGTTTTGATCTACATTTATAAGGATTGATCTCTCTTTGTAAATTTATTCCTTTAGTCTAATAATATAATCTTGAATATTTTTAGAGAATTTTTTTTTTTCTTCTCTCTACTTCTTTGTGATAGGTTCTTGCATGAAGGTGTTCCTCAGGTTCTATGAATTTGTATTTCTCAAATTCTACATGTTTTGCTCATTTATTCTCTATTCAAGCATAGTGGACTAAGTTTCAACTATGGGAAATGAAGATTTGTCTTCAATTTCCATAAATGGTAATTTTGAATGATCAATGTCCATTTCCTTTTATCATTGCTGTTATCCATGGCTCTAATTGTCTTCTTGGTCCTTATCCTTATCACTATCACTGATTTGTTCTTATCTTTCTCTTTTGGTGTAGCATATGCACTAAAAATTTGAGTTGTATCATCCTTATTAGTAGCCTTATCAGTAGGACCATTAATACTTATTACAACTAAGCTTTTATTAGGTGTATTTTTCTTGAGACTGGGATCATTTAACACTTTAATTAGTGCATTTTTTGTCTCATCTCCCACTTCATCATATAAGTGAACCATTAGATTAACTATTATCCTCTTAGTTCTTAATTTAAGCTTCACATTCTTCAATACATCATTCAGTTTACCATAGGTGATAAGTGTGCAAACCTCATACAACTTCTCTCATCTTCCACTAAAGATCTCATTCTATTTTCATCCAATTTGTTAAAAAAATGATCAAGGCTACTACCCTCTATCTCTACCAAATTAATCTTAAAATGTCTTAGAGACTTATTAATATAACTTTCAACCATACATTGTGTTGGATCTCTAAATTATTGGTTGACATCCTATAAGCTTACCACTCAATGTTGGAATATTCAGCACAATTTAGCCAAAAAATGGGTTTGATCCTTTAAAAATCAAATACCCCAACTCTTTAGGCCTTACAAAACCTAGGCAAGTGCACCTTCACTATAATATTTCAAATTAGTTTAATTATGACTATTGTAGTCTTATTGGGTGATACTCTTCAAAATAGAAATTAATCTTTCAAGGAGAAATCAAAATCATGCAATGAAATCTTCAAGAGTGCTTTTAAAATGTCTGAAAACTTGTATGATATGTGTAAAGGATGCATATGTATATAGTAGTGAATATCACCAACTAAAAAATATCACCAATATTAATGAATCAATAAGACCAGTTCCTTATCCGATTGGGATATGGAGTCCAACTCATAATAAGTTGCAAATATCAGACTTCTTTGAGACATTGTGTGCTACCATCAATTACTAGAAAAAGAACACAAGAATAAAAAACCCTAGACAATTTCTTTTAACTTAAATTTTACAAGAACAATTAAACAAAGCACACACATGTATATGAACTTTGATAATAAAGGGTTTTCACCAATTTCAATCTATCAACAACAATATGAATCCAAGAGGACAATTCACCAAATGTCAATTATGAGGATTGATTCCCCTTCTTTGGAACAAAAAATAGAGTATTTTTATTAATTCAAAAAAAAGGTACAATTGGGCTATGATTGTTGACCAAAAGCATTAAAGACTAACCTATAGATAGAGTGATAGACTTAGTCATCAAAGGTGTTAGCATTGCTTGTATTAAAGGGATCTAGACTGGTAGATTGACACAACTAATAATGCACACTAATATGTGAACCTAAGTCTAGAAGGAAAGGAAGGAAAGATGCTATGCCCAATGGAAATATTCGAAAAGGTAATCAACTTAAACATAACATGTTAAGTGAATTCCATGAAAGTAGAAGGAAGCCAAGTGACATGAAAATAAACAAAGTAGAGAGGTGACTCAACATAAAGATCATGAAGCAGGATATCTATGACTGCCTATTCATGTAGAGGGTAAAGAGTAAACTCAAAATTACATTTAATGGTGATGGGAGAAAGGATCAAGAAATACTTGAAAGAATTCAAAATTTAATTCTTTCCAAAAAATGCAAGTCACTAAAAATACATGGCACCTATGACTCTTGTACGAAAAAAATGCCACAACCTGACAAGAGTGGCACACCACTGAAATGGGAGGATGAGTTGGTAATAGGGAGGGAATTCAAATTTTGAATTCTCAGATCAAAGATTCCAAGTGAAGTAAGAAGAAAAGTATAAATGAAAACAAAGTTGAAGAAGAAAAGGTTAGCCTACCAAGTGAATAGATAGAGAGACAGAAGAACCAAGCTAGAGTGGATTCTCATGGAGAAAAGGATAGTGATCCAAAGAGAGATAATTTTGAAGGAGGTAGTTGTGTTGAGGAGATGAGAGTGAGTCCAAAGGTAAAGTAAGAAATCAAGTGATCAAAGACTAAAGTTGTAGAGTGCAGAGAAGGTAGAGCATAGTTGCAGACTAGTCAAGAGATTTGCCAAGGATATATACCAAACCAAGTTGAATAGTTAAACTATTAGAAAATTTCTTAGTTGTTTACTTACAATTTTAATAGAAAATCTTGTTGAGGGTAAAAATTTATAGGTTCTTTGTATAAATCCCTTAATTGGGTGGTAGATTAACTTGTGTTTCAAAGTCCTCTAACCAAGATACTCCTAACAAGAGAAAGATTTAACATGTCTCATCAAGATCACCTGCTAGGGTGGAAACTCATAGTGTCTTTGTAATATTTTAATAGTGATGAGCTCTTGACCAGGAGGACATCATAAGAGTGCAAAATTTTGAGGATCAACTAACACACTATGGTTTTTACCCTAATTGGGTTTCCATGATTTAAATACTATATTTTGTATTAATATTTTCATGTGATGTATTTTTTCTTGACCCTAGACAATTAAGTTATTACCTACACTAACTTTTAGGAAGAAGCAAAGTAAAATTAGAAAGATGTATAGGCATCTAAAGACTTTGGGAGATGCTTACTAGAATCATGTAGAAGTAAAATATGTTGAACCAGATAGTCAATTTAGTGCAAACAAGTTAAAGGAAAATGAGACATATGTCTATAATGGATGCTCTAGCAAGCACCCTATCATACTTTGAGTATAAGGATGTACAAGAACTAGAAAATGCATATAAAATGTGGGGAAATTGAAAGTCATTCATTATTGAGACAAGCATGTCATGAGAGACAAAGTCAAGAGCCAGAGAGGAAAGTTTGATAACTTGAGAATGCAAGAAGGAGACGATATTGAAGCCTATGGAAAATAAATGAAGGACATTATGATAGCCATCTGAGTATGTAGAGGATTAATATAATAAGATGACCATGTAAGTAAGATGTTGAGAACCTTGCTGCCCAAATATGCCATAAGGGTATCAAACATCCAAGAGTTGAGAACCAAAGATAAGATGGAGGCATCACTTGATGCCTTGATAGGAAAGTTCACTGCATTTGATCTTAACATCTATGACAATAGTCAGCCAGATAAGGTTGAAACTACATCTAAAGCCTTAGTTGCATGAGCTGCAACACTAAGGGAATGCAGAGAATCAAGCTCATATAGACATTGAAAAGAATTGGAGAGCCTATATGTTGAAGAAGCTAAGCAAGAAAAGATAGAGGCTCTATTCACAAAAAGAATGGTTAGAGGAAAAGGGAAGTACAAATGTAAGCTTCCTTTCAAATGGGACATTATGCTACTAGATGTCCTAAGCTAGTCAAAAAAGAGACTAGTAACTCAAGAAAAAAACAACAAATAGAAAGGTTCCAATAAGAAATGGTCTGAGGTAAAAGAAAAGAAGTGGTGCTACATCAATGAAGAAGGTTTTACTAATGAAGAGTCAACCAATGATTAGCAAGATGATGAGGATGAAATGTCCTTTTTTGCCATTATATAAGAAAGGGTGGAGAGGTCCATGATAAGAAGTACCAATATCTACAAGAAATGGATAATAGACAATGGTTTCTCATATCAAATGTTATGTGATAGGAGAAAGTTCTACAAGGTCAAGGGCTATGATAGAGGAATGGTGAAGTTTGATAACAACTCACTATGCATGTTGATAGGTAAGGGTACTATAGCCTTGAATAGGTCCACTACCTGTGAGGATTTATATCTAGTGGAATGGATGAAATATATTCTATTGAGCAGGGATCTGCTAATAGAAAAAGGTTGCAATTTTGAGTTCAACAAAGAGTCTTAAAAATATTTTATAAGATAGGAAAGCTACTAGGTATAGGAGATCAAAATAGAGGTAACCTCTTTTACCTCAATATTTCTAGTAATGCATATATGAAAGCTAGTAGGGACGATAGTTGTCAATGGCATAGAAGGTTTTCATATTAATTTTGAAAGCATTGTCAAAATAGGAAGGAATAAATGTGTAATGGGTTTACCCCATATTTCCAAACCAAACAATGTGATGTGTAAGGACTATCAACTAGAAAAGTTGGCAAGTTCAAGTTTCTCTAGCAAGTCATTTAACTCTGAACATATACTAGATCTAATTTATACTAACTTGTGTGGTCCTATTAGGACAAAGAGTGTGTTTGGAGACATATACTTTATGTTGTCTATTGATGTTTTTTCTAGAATGATGTGGATTGTTTATTTGAAAAAAAAGTTAGAAGCCTTTCACATGTTAAAAGTGAACAAGGAAAAGGTGTAAAGAGAGACCAATAGAGCATTGAAGTCCTTGAGATAACACCTAGAGGTGTAATGCCCTATCAAGGAACCCAAAAGAAAACTTGACATAAAATTTGGGGAATAATTTTTTTTCAATTTTTTCACTTAGTGTATCCTATATGTAATAGTCATAATAGGTTCCCTAATGACACCCTTAAACAACTTTACTTAATTTCCTTTCTAAAATTTAATCCTTACTACTTAAGTTAACTCATTTGTTAGTGTTACATCTACTTATGATTTAATACATTATCCATCCTAATATCCCTTTACAAATTAGGAACTAATCTCCTAGTACTTACAATCAAAAGTAGCTACTTAACATTTAATAAAGATATATGAAATAGATTTGAACCATCGACCATACATGTAAACCAAATCACCTTCTATTCACTAATTGCATTATGAAGAGTACATGGTTCCTTCATCATACATTCATCTAAATAAAAAATAAAAAATGTTATGACATCATCATAGCTTCATTCATCTTTTAAAATAACACAATATGTTCACATTTCCCTTTATTTCTTTGAAAGATACCCTTTACCCTTATTACATATATTTTCATTTCATGATAAATATACTGTAAGAATTTTCCTAAGGGAAAAATTCACCCAGGAACAAAGAACTCAAACACAAGCACATAGTAGACCAAAGAGAGAGAGTATGATTAGAATGACAATGTATTCAATATGTCATCATTCATGCAATGTAATATAAAAGTACAATAGGAGTGCATGTATATAAAGGCCTTTGAGATGCATCTAGAATGCCTCATAATCAACACCATGCTGTGTCATACAACCAAGCACATGCCTACCAGATATGGGTTATCCTCCATTAAGCACGAAAGTGAGTGCGGTGATGAGAGGATAAGCCTACAAGGGTGTGACACACAAAATAGTGTTGTAGACACCATGTGCTAAAATAGAGTTACATACTCATGTGTTGTCTACATGAAAACTCAAAAGGTGCACAAACTCCTAAGTGTTTCACAAATAAAATAATAAAATAATGCAAAATAATTAAATAATGCATTAACCTAAGTAAACTTAAGTAAGTGTAATAAGTAAATACTTATTTACACCAACACCCCCCCTTAAGTGCAACTTAGGGGAATGCCCTTAAACTTACTAACTAGGATGAAGATATAGAATGGGTCCTGGCTACTAGGCCATATTAGGTACCCATGTACATAATGAAAATGTAATCTCTCATAAAGTGGGAAAAGAGGGAAAAGAGAGATAAATAAGCATGCATCGATGGATGGAGTAATCAAGACCCCCCCATTACGACATACATCTAGTATATACATAAGAGAATGAGAGAAGGAAGAGAGACAGAATAGGCTCCCCCCCGCCCAAAAGAAGAATGCCAATAAGTAAAAGCTGCTCCAATGAAGAAGTTGGTCCATCAATGTAGAATGGTGTTCCTCCCCTTAGGAAGAAACAAAGGAAAAGGTACAATCCTAAAGATGTATGGTGGCCTTGAAACCTACTCAATTATCTCTATACTGATGCTGAGGTTCACCCCTTCCAACTGTGCTGAAAAGAATGAATGTAGATCTAACAAGGATGTCTGTTGAACCTATTCCACTGAACCATCTGTCTCCTCAACTAACAAAGAGATCTCCACTAATTTCTATTCATAAGGATCCATAATCATGCCAACTTGTAAAGATTGATCATGTAGAGAACAGACATGAGGGTCAGAGTGAGCCCTCACAACAACTATAGAAGATCATCATCAATGAGAAGATGTAAGTCCTCAAGTCTGTCTCCCAAGTCAACTAAAGTTGGAGCTAGAAGATGAGATGCACCATGATGTGATGGACCTTTCACTATGGCAATGTAAGGCATGTAGACTAAACTAATCTGACCTCTTAGTGCAACTCTTGATAGAACCCCACATGTCTGAACCTATTGAAGCACTACCGTTGGTGTCACTATCAGTTTCCATTGTGTATGATTTGCAAAGAGGAGTAGAGGACAAGCTCAGAGAACTTTCCTCAAAGTGAACATCCTTCTCCACAAAAATCTCATGAGTCTCTGGATCCATTAGTTTGTAAGCCTTCACATTGTCTTCATAGCTAATGAAGGTGCAAGGCCTAGGTGCCGATGCCTTGCAACTCCTAGAAGATAGGTTTGCCCATGCTGGACAAATGAAGACTCTAAGGTGACTCACAACTGGTTTTTTGTTGCACCATGCCTCAAAAGGATTCTTTCCATCTAAGGTTGGATGAGGAGACCTGTTAAGTATGTAAGTAGCACTGCTAATGGCTTCAACTTCAAATGTAGGATCAAGAGACTTGGCCTTAATCATGCAACTTTCCATGGTCTTGAGAGTCCTAATCCTCATAGCTACAACATTTGTCTTGTGCAAACTAAATATTGGTGAGTTTTGAAGATCAATCCCCTCAATTCTGCAAAAGTTCTTAAGTCTTTTGTGTACATATATGTTCTCATTGTCTATCCTCAATACCTTGATGGCTTTCCTTGACTTGTGTTCAACATGAGTCTTGAAGTCTTGAAGCTTATGAACCACTTCATTCTTATGATGAAGGAAGAAGACCCAAGTTTATCTTAAAAAGTCATCAACAAATGTGATTATGTAGTGGCCTTGGCTGACAGGAGTCACTACAAAGGGTCCTACTAATACCATGTGAACTAGCTAAAGAACAACTGGAGCTTGAGAAGACTTCCCTTTATCATACTTCTCCTTGAGATTCATATCCACTGAACAAGATGAACACTCTCCCTTAGAAAAGCTGATATTAGGTAGACCTTTGACCATGTGTTTTGAGCAAAGTTGCTAAAGAGAGTGGAAGTCAAGGTGACCAAACCGCTTATGCCATAGGTTGATTTGTAAAGTAGAGTGAGTCAACAAGGCTTGGGATGGACTCTTAGGCACAAAGTGGGAGAAGGAATAAAGCCTGTTGTCATCATTGACTTTCCCCACTACTACCAATAAATTATCTTTGAGACTTCGCACCATCACAAAATTTGGAAGGAACTCAACCTTATGATCATCTCCAAGGTGAGTGATTTGGTAAAATGACAGGAGATTGGAGCTTAGATTTGGAACATAGAGAAAATCCTTGAATTCCCCATTTTCCATTTCTACATGTCCTTTCCCTTCAACTTCCATCTTAGTCTCATCTCCCACGAAGATGTGTGGTACCTTTGACTGCTTCAATGAAGAAAAGTCTTCCTTTGAAGAACCCATGTGATAAGAGGCACCTGAGTCAAGTATCGATTTCAAAGAACTTGTGTTTGCCATAAGTGCTTGACCTTTACCCTTCGAAGAGGTTGGAGTTGAATCCTTAGAAGTACCTAGCACTTGAATCTTGTTCTTCTTGAGTAGACTTTCTAACTCATCGATTCTTTTTGTCTTGCAATGATGCTTGTCATGATTTGGCTTTTTGTAGTATGCACAAAAGAGTTTGTCCTTCTTTTCATTACTTCCCTTCTTATTTGGAGAAGAATCACCTTGTGGAGAGGAGGATTGTTGTGTCTCAGATTGTGTTTTCTGCTTCCACTACTTCTTGTTATTGTTGTTTTTCCCCCCTTCACTAGATTTGTGATCATCTCTAGCCACCAAGGCTTTGGTCTTAGATGACTTGAGAAGTCCAAAATCTACCAAGTGAGATTGTTCAACAATCAACATGTCTGCAAATCCCTCAAAGGAAGGCTTCTGGTAAGTAGATCCCATGGTCAACTTGTGAGTATTAAAACTCGAAACAAAGTTGGCATACTCAGAAGGTAGCCTCTTTAGGATGTGATGAATCAACCTGTCATCCTTCATGGGATTTCCACAATCTTTTAGAAGTGCCCTATACTCATTGACTTTGATGATGTAATCCTAAATTGTGTCATAATTCTTAGGGTCCAAGAGAAGTAGATCATCTTCAATCTGAAATCCCTTTACTTCATCCACTTTACCATACAACTGTTCAAGTTTACTCCAAGCTTCTTTATATTCTGAACAATTTTTAATGTGAAAGACAAGATCCCCATGTACACAAATCCTAATTACTCCTAAAGCCTGTTGGTCTTGAATTTTCCAATCAATGACTTCTTTAGCATCAACAGGTTTGGTAATTGTACCATCAACATAAAGACTATATTATTTTTCCATTAATCTACTCCATGCAATATCTTTCCATGTAGAATAGTTGCATGAAGTTAAAGGAGGACATTTAAAACCCATGATGCAAAAATGAGAGGAGCATACAATAGAGACACAAAAAACATAGTACACACCCCCCCTTTTCACTTAATCAAAAGACCCGCCCAAAAAAGATGTTGTTGGCACTTTATAAGTAGTGCATTTACAATGGGCCACTTGTCAAAATGAACAAACTGGACTTTTTGATTTTTCTTTTACAACTTCTTTATAAGGCTTAAATCTATCACTTAAGTACTGTAGCTCAAATTTACAATAATTCTAAAAAAGAATCAAAGCTTACAATGCCAAAGAAGGCCTAATTCTAAAAGTGATAAATTGGTCCACATAACCCTAGAATCTGATTTTAGATCTGGAAAGTAGACCAAAAAAATGCACTTTCAAAAAAAATAGAACCTGAAAAAGTGATCAGATGTGCCCATACGGAGCTTCTGAAGTTGCAAAACATAAGATTATGCAGGTACAGTCACCAAAAGATGCAAATTATATAAAATCTATGCACCAAACCAAAAAACAACACCACCACTAAATTTTTATGAAATTATACCCAATTTCAAAAAAAATTACAACTGAATTGAAGTCTGGATGTTTGAGATATGGGCTCGCGAAGTTAGGCTTCCAAACTAAAATGCAATTTGAAGAGGGGTTTGAAAGGAAAATTGTACATCTAAATTTAATGTCAAACGGTCGTCACTACAGTTATAAAATGCCTAAAAATGACGTTCAAATAGTCGTTAATTTTAACCTTAGGAAACAATGACATTAGCAAAAATTTTGCGCCTTGGGGTGATGAGGCAAATAAGGTGGCACTAATCTTTGGTTCCATGGGTGACATGGTAGTCTAGGATCTGCATGTATAGCTGAGTTAGCTATGTTGACATGGTAAATAGCTTTTCAATGCGTATGTTGTCTGCATTGTCTAGGCAGAGGCTGACGGGATGCTATGTCAGCAAGGACTACGTGGCAGAGGATTGTCCATATTTTAGAAAGGTATACTCCACAAGCAGGAAGATTTAACTAGTGTTGCCAAAATTTTGGCAAAAAACCACTACACAGGAGTTTAAAAACCTGCCAAAAAACATGCTCAGAAAAGATAAATATAGCATAGTAGGTGGGAATCAATCACACTGAGAGGATGAAGATAGCTTGTAAGTTGAAGTCTTAGGTGCTGAAATTTGTAGCGAGACCAAAGGTTGAGCATGGGGTCATCGCAAAATAGACCCATAGGAAAAAATGTGATGCTAGAAATCGTGCCAAGCCTAGGATTCCAATCGCCTACGTAGAGGCTACAGGAAATCCTTTCACATCACTGGGTGTAACTTCAGACGGCCTTCGCACTAAAAAAATTTGTAGCTTGCTAGGATATTCCTTCAACTCTACAATGCCGGGGGAAGTCCTTAATGCAAGATGCTGCCAGAGATTGGGATATATCCCACATGCAAGGGGATTTAAGTTTGCAGACTTTTTAAAAGGAAGGAGTCGTGCCAGATAAAACAAAGAACTCACGTCGATGGGTGAGGTTGGACAGGCCAATGGAGAATAGAAGCACCAAAGTTGGCAAAAATTTGGCCGATCATTGTGTCCGGTTTGGACCTACCGTGAATTAAAAGTGAGAGGAATATGCCTGCGAATGCACAATAAATTCCTCCAAAAATAACAGATCTGGGGTGTCATTGCTTGGGTCTGCTAGAAAAAATTTCTCTGCTGGGTGGGAAATTTTTTTTCCGAAAATGTGACAAAAAGTAAATTGCAGAGAAAATAAATGCAGATCTAAATTAAATTAATTGAATTTGCGAAAAATGACCATACCCATACTGCAAATTGGGGCCTCCGGGTTCTGATTTGCAAAAACATTTTGCCTCACGGTCGACTTTGGGCCAAGGTAGCCAAGTTTATAGTCAATTTTCACTGGTTCAACATTCCAGATGCAATGGTGAGGTCAAATCTGGCTCTAGATGCTCCCAATTTTTGCAGCACTCTGAATTTGGGATGAGGTGATGAAGCAAACGTGGTCTCGAATGGCTATGTGATGAGAAAGTCTCCAAGTTGCTCTAATATCATGTAAGAATTTTCCTAAGGGAAAAATTCATCTAGGAACAAAGAACTCAAACACAAGCACATAGTAGACCAAAGAGAGAGAGAGTATGATCAGAATGACAATGTATTCAATATGTCATTATTCATGCAATGTAATATAAAAGTACACTAGGAGTGCCTGTATATGCAGGCTTCTAAGATACATCTAGAATGTCTTGTAATCAACACCATGATGTGTCATACAACCAAGCACATGTCCACTAGATATGGGTTATCCTCCATTAAGCACGGAAGTAAGTGCGGTGATGAGAGGATAAGCCTACAATGGTGTGACACGCAAAACAATGTTGTAGACACCATGTGCTAAAATAGAGTTGCATACTCCTATGTTATCTACATTACAACTCAAAAGGTGCACAAACTCCTAAGTGTCTCACAAATAAAAATAATAAAATAATGCAAAATAATTAAATAATGCATTAACCTAAGTAAACTTAAGTAAGTGTAATAAGTAAATACTTATTTACACCAACATATACATATGACTTGTTCTTTCTTCAGTATGTTACATTATAATATTATATATATTTATTCCAAGGAAATGCAATAAATGGACTTCAAGAATCAATCTTCAACAATTGTACAATAAGGATCCATATAAAGCCATCCATGAAAATTCAATAGGTACCTCAAAAATATTTTACCACCCAACCACATGGAGCCATAAATGGTCCACTTCACCAAGCTAGGATATAATATCATGATCCACATAGGATCTAAGGTAATCTAAGGCTTATACCCTAGAAATCAAAGTACAAAGATATCATAAGGCTACATAAACCATAATGTCCAAAATGAAATCACAAAGAAAATGGACAACCACCAAAAAAACAAGTGTTAGGGATTCAACTTCATCTATGTGAGTATCATCATACATCCATTTATTTTTGGGATCATTCATGTGAGTGCAAGACCATCTTTTTGCACAAAATGTCTCCTCCCTGAGTACTCCAATAGGACATGTATGTACCGGTACTATTGGGATCATTCATCTAAGTTAAGGACTAATAATTAGCACTAGATGTCCCCTCTCTAAGTACTCCAATACTACTCTTTATTAATCATGATTAATGTGAGACCCAAACCCTTCCCATAAGTTTTTAATTATGTTATCACTTGTTAACCAACTAACATATAGAGCCATCATGTACAACGTACTGGTCTCTAAGCATATGATCCCTAGTAGCCACTTTTGGGCCCCAACACAAGCAGTGATCCACTCACACAACATCTATACCCTACTAAAAAATCCAAAACCCAAATCATAGAAGAGTTGAGGGAAAAACATTCATATGGTCCCATATCATTAGTTTAACCAATACCTTAAGTCATTATACACACATCAAATTACATAAACAATTCTAAAGCACAAATAATTTAAGAATATGTCCTTACTATTGGTCTCAGATTGGTTTTTACAATTGAGTGTCAACAGAATTAACTAATTCTCAAGTTGATGCTGAGTATAATACAGATGCTAAGCTATAGTATGTACCGAGCTAGGAATTCAATAGGTGCCAAGTAAACTTCAGGTGCCAAGTAAGCTTTAGGTGCCAAGCAAGTATCAAGTGCTGAGTGATAAGTGATGATGAGTCACTATAGGTGTCAAGAAAAGTATAGATGTCAAGTGAAACAAAATTACTATAGGAGCCAAGTGAGACAAAATTCCTATATGTTTTGAGCATCAAAAACTAGTAAGTTCCAAGTAACATAGAATCAACATATGAGTTTGTGTCTTCACAAACTTAGATGTAAACTATTTTTGAGCTGACTCAGGATGAATCTTGAAGGGTCTTGAAGATAAGATTGAATCTTTTATATTTCCTTTGTAATCCACATGCAGTCAATTAGAAAAATGGAGAAGGCATGAAACCAATAGGAAAAGTGAAAGAATTGAGCAGGAAAAGAAGAATGAATAGTGATCATAGATTCATACCTACCCTGAGTCTTCAAAGGCTTTAAAAGAAGGAAAAAATCCCATTATTTGTGTGAATGTGTAAGAGTTTATAGGAGAATGCTAGTGAAGTATAGAGGGGTGTAAAGACTTAGAAAAAGTAGAATAGCATTGCAAAATTTAGTTGATCAAGAACAAAGTGTTAGAATTTTGAGGAGAGACATATAAGATCAAGCAAGGATCAAAACAGATAGAGCAGAACAAGGATCTGGAATCAATAATTGAAGATTGCAAGTCATTAGGTTAATACTTTCTAATACTCTCTAGCCATTGTATTAGGAATGAAAATCCTATGATGATAGGTTGGTTTGATAGCCATGTTGTAAGCCTTTAAACAAGGTGCTAAATCCTTTAACAGGGTAACATTCTAAGGGAGTGTTTGTAAATCCTTTAACCAGGTCACTTTTAACAGAGTGTAAAGTCTTTAATAGGACAAGCCTTTCATAGGTTAGACCATTGGAAGTGGTCAAACTTTGTAACCTTAAATAGTTACATATTGCTGTAGTGATACTTTTTGGGTGTCATCCCCACCTCAGTTTTACCTTCTCATTTTAGAGGGTTTCTAGGTTACCAAAATTTTGTGTTGTCTATTTTCATGCATGCCTTTACTTTCATGTTTACTAGATGAATTAGATGCATGTGAATGGTTTTAGCTAAAAAAATTTAGAGGTTAAATATTGTTACTTCTTATTCACCTCCCCCCTCTCAGAAGTAAATCTTCCCACTTGTAAATTCCAACAATTGGTATCAGAGCTAAGTTCTCACAAGAAGGAGACTTATAACTTGGAGAAAAGATCTACAAATGGAAGTCTACAAACTTGAGAAGGTCATAGAGAATTAGGCAATTGATGTACAACTTTCTCTACACACTTTGGAAGAAGCCAAAGAAGAACTGAGAAAATCTTTAAAGAGAAGAAGAGAGATTACCCTAGCTAAGAATGACACACAATACAAGAAGATTGACACCTCAAAACTGTTTTCAAATGGAGATTCCAAAGAGTTTGATGTAGCAATAGCAGACCTAATGGAGATGAATAGAGCTCAACCAAAAGAAATAATAGCTCTCAAGATTGAACACGAATCACAAGCCATGATGCATTGTGAAGTGACTAAACAAAAGAAAAGAGCCATATAAGATAAGGTTATGCTAGAGGATGACAAGAGAAATCTTTCCAATAAACTAGAAGAAAAGTCAATTGAGCTTGCAAGAATTTTCAAACATGCAGCTAGACACCCTAAGCCACACTAGTACATTTGGGCTCATTTTTTGACCTTTATTAGTCAAAATTTTGACCCATTTTTGACCAATCTTTGACCAAATTTGATCAATGAATTAGTCGATAATTTTTTGATCAAAAATTCAATGAACCTACTGCATGGTCAAAATTTTGACCAATACGTTGGTCAAAAAATGTCCAGGCTGTTGAGCCATTTTCTGTCATTCATTGGTTGAACTTTCGACCAATGCTTGGTAGAAATCTGTGGGGCATTGGTCAAAATTTTGACCAATGCATGGTAGAAAACTAGATGGCACTGGTTGAAAACTTTTTGGTCAAAAATTTGACATTCCAATAGGTTGATCGAAACTTTGACGAATATGGTGGTTGAAAAATGTTGGCGTTGTCAGCACATTTTTTGCTATTCATTGGTCAAACTTTTTACCAATGCTTGGTAGAAATCTGTAGGGCCCATATCATGGATAGTGATATCATGGACCCACTTCTCGTGTACTAGGTACAAAGATTTTTTATCGTGAGATTGAGCTGAGATCAAAGGGTGGCATTGACTCGCTATGAAGAAGTGCTCGAAAGTTAAGTATAGCGAGTTAGCGAGTGTGGCCCACTACTGTTGAAGTAAAATTGTTTTCCACAAGATCAAGTCTGGATCAACGATGCTCATTGACTCGCTATAAAGAGATGTGAAAACATTAGGTATAGTGAGTTAACAAGCAATGGACCCACCATCATGTTCTTAAAAGTTATTTCAATTGTCTACCACATGATTAAAGTAAGATCAGTGATCATCGCTAGCTCACTGTGGAAAGGTGCTCAAGAATTATGTATAACGAGTTAGTGAGTTGATGACATGTGTGCATAGTCATGCATGGGCCTAGTTTGAAGTGCCCGCCTTGAAGGAAAGGTAGAGGTGTTTTATTGGCTTGACTGCCAATGTGTTAAGAAGAAAGCTAAGTTAGCTTAGTTGTCATTCCCAGATCGTAGGATTTTTCAAGGATCAACGACACAAGTTTAAAAAAGAAAGTGTGACGCCACTCTATTTTTCTGTTCGATGCATTTATGATAAGTGAAAGCTTCATGTGTGGGAGAAATAGAGTATAACATAGATATTTTCATTAATTCCAGTCCCACATGAACAGAGATTGCAAATTTTTTGAGCACAAGAGCCTGATTGATTGTGTTGTGTTAAGCCTGGTAAAGACGTGAAACTATTCTTTTGTTGTTCGAGAGAAATTTTAGAAGTTCAGAGAAGAACAAGTTCAACAAGTCAAGTAAGTACTCATATTATAACCTTTGTGGCATTCCAATTCTCTCAATACTGCCAAAATGCCTCCTAAGAAACCATTCTCTAGGAAAATTAATTATGTGGATAGGAATGTCTACGATGATTTATTAGAATTACTCCTAGAATCTACTGTACAACCTACACAAGTTAAAAAGTTAATTTCCTTAAACCCTAGGCTTAAAATTGGTGATGGCCTATATTACAAGGGGAACTGGGTTAGGGATGCAACAACTACTCAAACTAGATTTATCTTGTTTAAAAAGTGGTTTTTGGAAAGAAAGTTGTTTGCCTCGCATGCTAATGTCTAGAATTTTGATTTGGGAAAGTAAGTAGTCCCAAGTGTTTTCATGGATTATGATTTGCTTGAAGCCATTGCTAAGAATTATGACCAAGCCATTAGGGTTGTAAGAAGAAAGGATGGTGTACCTCTGGTCTCGATTACTCCTGAAGAAATTAGAGAGGTTTTTCACCTGGAACCATTATCAGACTACCATGTGCAAATCAATCTGATAGAATTAGAGAATAAATATAAAGCAAAGAAGGATGTAATTAGGGGAGGTGTACTAAGGGCACATATTGGTACAATAGGAACTTTTCCAGTAATTACTGTAGCCTCTAAAGAACCTTTTAAGAAGAGTCTTTTCACTTCCTGGGCTGTAGAGATATACAAGACCTTATGTCGAGTTTTTGGTGAAGATGAGCAAGAATTTATGCCCATTGGTTTCATGTACATGATGGTTCATATTGCTTCCTTCAGTGTAGATGTTATTTTTTATTTTTCTTCCTTTTTGGCTGAAGAAATTCACATTGGTTTAGTTGGGATTGCGAAGGGCAAGGTGGAGAAAACTTTTGGTCACTACTCTCTATTAATGCATATGTTTTTGTTCAAAGGAGTGACATATTTTAGTAATGAGATGGAACTAAATAGAGAGGAGAATGGGGAAATACTGCCAGTCCAGTTGTGGAATCCAGATATGACCTGGGATGCAATTAATGCTAGTTTTGTCAGATTTGACAGATATTTTGCTGCTAAATTGAGATGCCTCATATTAAGTGACAATCCCAGAATCTCTAGGGTACTAATGAGTCTCATCAGGCCTATGGATAACCCCCATGACTTGAAAGTTTCACATAATTGGGGAGATATCATCCCCTACCTTGTTTCTACTATTTTTAGAATCTATGGTTTCAAGGGGACCACTCATGTTTTGCCTTACCAAGTTCCTTTGAAGGTGGGAATGGCTGAAGTTTTATGGTAGTTAGGGGGAGTGGAAGAAATGTTTTTGTTAAAAAGGAAATTAGGGTCAATTTTCCCTACCTGCATAGTGGCCCATCAATTTGTGATTACAAAAGGGGGATGGATCTTTTTGCATAAAATTTTGGAGTAGTATATGATGGTTGTCTCTCATCCCTATTTTTGTGATTTTGAGGGATTTTTCAATCAGATGTTGAGGCATAGAATCAAGTTGGGACCGGTCAAGCATGATTCTTATTATCCAAAGGATATTATAAGGAATGAATTCTCATTGCAGGAGCAGGAAACTAAAAAGGAAAAATGGAGAGTTTATTCGTGGGTCTTAGAATTCATTCATTGTTTTGATAATAAATATGATCCTTTGGATAATGCTATTATAGAGGCTGACAAAATAAGTAAGCTCATGAATACCTTCCCTGAAATAATGGAGGTCATGAATGAAAAGAAACAATTTTTTATTGATTCATATCCTAATAAGGCCAGAGAGGTCATGAGGAGGTTGGCTTTCACTCCAAATGTGAGAACTAATAAAATAATTGTACAAAAGAGGCTCAGATATACTATAATTCAGAATAAAAGGGTTCCTATAGACAAGGGCAAACAAATAATAGGATCTACTAGTATAGCCCAAGAGGAGAGACCTGAAGAGCCAAGTCCTAAGAGGCAAATGGTAATGACAGAAGAAAGGCCTGAAGATGAGGAATATTCACCCACCCAGTCCCCTTTGAGGATTGGAGAAGAGCAGCTCAGTGGTGAACAGGTTGAACAAATGGGATCACAGGGAGATATTTTTATTACTCAAGTAGAATTAGATGAGGGTAGCCCTCTAGAACTTCCTCTCCCAAGTTTGGATCTAACAATAGCTGATTATAGAGGCAGGGAGTTGGACCCCGTATTAGAGCAGACAAGTCATCAATTTTTGACTAATGATAGTTTTGTGAAATCAAGGACTTTTTAGCAATTTGCATGGAGGACAAACATGAACGTTTTTGAGGAGAAATGTAAAAAGATGAAAATAGAGCATCCAAAAATGGATCAAACTTCCATGCAAAACCAAATTAAAGAAGAAATGATGAAGGAATTGTAGAATATAAGCCCTGAGGAGGGGAGGAAAATGATAAAGACATCTAACATTTTATTATTTCCCAATTGGGATATTGCAGATGCATTAATTTTAAATTCTATTTCAAGTAGATTGGAGTTGCAAGACCCAAATAGAAGAGACTTCCAAGGCACTTCATTTATTGAAGATCAAGTTGCATTGGTCAGTTGGTCGTTGAGAAAGGGATCTAGAGCCACACCATCACAATCAGATGAGTTTGGGTTGATGGGAAATATACTTGTAAGAAGGGTTGCTGACACTTCACATGTATAGGCATCATATTGGAATGTGGATTCTTCTAAGTTTGTGTTGGCCACTGCTAAGAGGAGGAATAGGTTATGTCTGAGTTACAGAATAAATATGAAACACTTCTTGAGGCCTATAATAGGGAGGTAAAAAGGAGAATTGAACTTGAAAACAAGGCAATGGGGAAATCTAGAAGGCCAAGAATAACATACCCCCATCCTCCAGTGGAACCTTTTAAATCTACCCCCCTTGTAGAGATACCAGACACACCTCAAAGGCCTGAATATTATACAGCTAAGGAATTTGAAGAAGAGAAGAGCGAACTATGGGCCTTACACGTAGATTTAAATACACAGTATGAGGATAAGCTTAGAAAGGCCCTAATGTATTTAGTGGACAAAATTGAGTGGCCCTTATTCTTTGATCAGTTGGTAAAAGTAATAGATATATGGGAGGAATTGAAAACTCATGATGATACCCTGAAGCCTATTGTTAATAAATGGGGAAGAAGGGAAAAGGGGCATGCCTGGTGGGCCACCATGATAGAGGAATTGGTTAAAGTCCAATTTTTTTAAATTCTTTGAAGAAATAATTTGTTGGTTTTGAAAAGGAGGCTAGTTATATTTTAAAAAAGAAAAATAATATCCTACAGTTTAGCTAGCCAGATGATATAAAATTTGACACTTGGATGGCAGATTTTCTGTTGGACAAGCAGTTAGAGGAGGACAATTTAGATGATGATGAGAAATTAGAAGACGAGGTGCAGGTTATTGACACCTCTGCACCATAACTGGAAAAAGAAGAAGGGGAAAAGGTCATAATGCCTGCTCAAGGTGAAAGGAGTGAGAACCTGCAGGAGAAAACCAATTTGGAGGTATCACAAGATCATCCTTCTTTGGCCAGCTTGGTAGCCATGTATTCTGAGGAGCCGAAATAATGAGAGACAAATCAAAAGTTGATGATTCACAACATAAACTAGAACGGGCCTACCTGAAGGAATATTTGATATGCCTGGCATTATGTTGTGATTGTTTTTGTCTTTTGTATGATGCTTTGTTCCTTGGACACTTTTCAGATCACAATTGCCCTTTGCTTGTTGCAAATCATGCTATATAAATGAGTTTTTAAGGCATTGTGATGCTCCAAGACTTGTGCAATTTTTTGTTTCTTTCAGGAAGAGTACATATTCAGTCGGTCAAATAGTATGCAAAGGTTGTGAGTTTTCTTCCATTGTACTTTCTGATAAGCAAATTGAAATGACAGAAATGGAAATCTATTCTGGGCATTCAATTGGTTTTCTATTGGTTATTGTATTAGTCATATGAAAAGGATAATACAAAGGGGTATTTACACTATATCTGTGGATCATCAATTTCTGTCTCCAGTTTATGGGTTTGTTTACTTTGAAGTCATTTAAATAAGGTTTATTTGGTTGAATGTAGTTTGGATGGGTTGTATGCTGGTTTTATTGTTGCTTTTAATTCAAGCAATTATATAAATGCTTCAGTAAATTAGTAGGGTTTATGAGTTCATAAAAGGGATATTGCATAAGAATGGAGATGAGTGATTGCAGTTGATTAATTCTTATACAAGTTAGTTGAATTAGATCTCTCGCCAATAGTCAATTTCTTGCCCAATGGATAAGGCACTGGTCCTATAAATAAGAAGTAAACAAGGATGAATTCTACTGCTGCATATCAAATCATCTTACAAAATCAAAATTATTTTCAATCCTGTTCAAGAATTATAAATGTTGGTCTCAACTCATTTATATCTAATTCCTGAGTCTTAGGTAGCTGCTATTTCTAGGAATATTTGTAAATTTTAGGAGAATTATGACCAGATCTGTTGATAAGGGATGTGTATAAGTTTGAGAGCATTGAAGAATTGAAGTGAGCTATGTATGTATGTGAGGGTAATAGAGGAGAATCAGAATGAAACTAAGATAATTTCATTTTTAAATTCCACTGCACCATGCACTTGTACAGATCCTTTCTTGTTCCTCTTTGTGCCCACCACTTTGCCCACATTATTGAGTGTCCTATACAAGAAAGTCTTATAGCAAGCAATTTACCCAAGATTCTTGGAGTTGTTCCACTATAAGATATGATGAAATCATGAACTAATTGCCTATTATTTAAGAAAATGAGAAACAATATAAGACACTTTGTAGTGCTGCAATAATAGCCAAATCACCAAAGTAGGCATGCTTTTTGGATCATATTCTCTCTCAGACACAGATATAACATGCAATTTGGTTGCAGGTGATTTCTAGGAGCTTGGGGTTCAATCAATTCCAACATCTTCGACTAAATTTTTTGAACAAGTCAAAAGTTGTTCCACTATAATGATTACTAATAAACTTTATCATTGTTCAAGTCAAAAGTTTATATTTAGCAAAAATGGTAGATAATTTTGTTCATGGTCTCAAGGAAAACAAAGACTACTTGACAATAGCAAGAAACAACACAGATGACTTAGAAATAGTCTATCATAATGAAAGACATATTTTGCCCATCATAACACTAGTAGTGCTCTACTTTCTTGTTTTTGGTAATAGAGACACCCCCCAAACATGAAGGATTCACCCCCCAAACATCTTCAAACATGAAATGATCCACTGCCTATTAGACTGGTGTCTAATCCAGGCTAAAACTACATCAACAATTACCATCCAACACTGCACTTGCACCAAGTTTTCCCATTCTCCTACATTTGGTTAATATAGTAAAAATAAATGATCACAACCTCATTGTCTCCCACCAATAATAGTGACTACAGGTGGTAGGAGAGAATCTACATTGGAAACTTCAGAATAAGTACAATTAACTGTGCCTAACCAGTCACTGGTTTGAATGCACCAGTCTATTATTCCTTACTCAACCCACAATGAAAATTAAAAGAATGGACAAGATAACAAAAATAATAAAATTTTCTCACATTAAATATTAGTCAAAATGCATTTGATACATCATAGGAACTCACTGTTCCATGGGACAGAGACTGAATTGCAGAGAACAAGATTATTTTATTGATTATAATTTTTTCACAATGCCTTGTCTCACCACCCAAACTCTACTTCTCCCCCAAACACTAAAAAAATCCCTTCTAAATAACCAAACAACAATAAACAACCACTGTTGTCTAACTATCTGACTATTACTAGTTAGTTATAAACTAAAATTTGTTGTCTAGTTGACACAAAGTGTCAACTTTGACAACTTACAATCATATATGCCTTTAATATATTTCACTAACCTTTTCAAAGGTTTTATAACTTCACTAACCCTTCCAAAGACACCTAAAACCCTTGCGAGTTGTACTGGGCCTAAAGACACCTAAAACCCTTACAAGCTTTTCTTTGCATTTTTTCTACATTTGATACTTTTCTTATAGGTGGACATGTCTATCAAAAACATCCAACATGTCTATCCTTAGACTTCATGGAAAAAACCCTACAAAAAACACAAAAAAAATAAGGACATGAACCATCCAAACATCTCTAATAGCTTGTGGATATCCCAAAGATGCATAAGTGCATGACTTTTGAAAACCAAAAAGATAAGACTAACTTGTATAACAAGCGAATAACCAAAATGATTTTATGTCTGTGTTATGTTTGACAATGACAATGATATTTGGATTTAGGTATAAGGAAATTTGTATCAATCAATTCATTAAATATCATTTGAATACAAAGAAGATTTTAAGAGATTCAAGAGCATAATTATAAGCCAAATTTGTGGAAGACCTAAATCAGACCTAAGTGAATAGACATGTGAAGGCTTATTTTGAATATGATGAGCAGATCTAAGGAAGAATTTTTATGAAGGTATATTCCAAGTTTAGAGCATTTATTGAAAAACAATATTTCAAATCTTGGTGGATTATTCATAAGTACAAGGCAGATTTTTTGAAGACCTCGAAGGAGATCTAATGAAAATCTACCTACATTATAAACACTTTGCATTTCAAAGGTTAGTTCCTTTTGCATTGTAGGATTTGAGGTTGGTGTCTTTTGCTAATTGAGTCTACACATTTGTTTGAAGTTATATACATATATACATATATGTGTGTGTGTGTACATACACACACAATTCACCTACAAGGATTTCCAAGCTAAATAGTATATGCATCTGGTCTTCTTTTGTTAGACATCAACTATGTGAATGCTTTCTACATTGCTTTCAGTTGACTAAATATATATAATAAAATATGTAGGTTTCTATGCCAAACTAACTCCAATGTGGACAAATATCTAATAATTGGGATTTAAACTAATCAAGAACTATATGTTCAAGGAACCAAAAGATGACTGCAATGAGACTATTACAAGCGAAAAAACTTTTGTCTCGTTAAAGAGAATTGGGATGTGTGTTTGAAGACTTAACAAATTTGAGCTTCACTTGGTTTCAAGAATACTATAATATTCTCTACTTAACAAGGCCAATCACGTGAAGGTGGAAGCTCATCTGGCCTCACCCCCCTCCCCCTAACATCAATCTAAAGTACCCATTATCATCTAAGTACATACTTCATTCATTCATTCATCCATTTATGAACTATAACATTCAATCAATACAATCACATAACATTCACTAATATGATATAAAAATCATTAATACACAATACTAATCAAAACTTTATTAACACATAACAATATTCATTAACATAAAATAAAAATCTGTATTAATACGCATAATTCATACATAATTACTTAAAACAAAGTTTTTTCATTATCCAACAAGGTTTATCAAAGAAGATTTTTAAAACATCATTTCTTTTTTTTGTTTTTCTGAGCTCTCTTAAGAAAAGCACTCATAGGGACATCCATATCTACTTCATTCTCCTCCTCTTTTGGCACGTGTAATGTCAAATTATGATGGCTCCTTCTCTTTGGAGGAGTAGGAGTTTGCTGCACTAAAGGGGGCTCTATTGTAAGAACAAGTGAATGTGATAAATTGGCATACTCTTTTTCTTTTTCTAACTGTTACAAGTTTGTAATTAAGTACGAGTACAACATAAAATGCATTTTTCTTACCTGACAATGCCACATCATGTACATTAACATTTTGATCTACCACCGCATCAACATGTTGAACACTTAGAACATGGTCCAATCCTTCAGCATGATGTTCAACATGCTCTGAAATATTCAAAAAAAGGATACACACCAAATTTCAATTGAAGATGTTAAATTGTATTCATAATTGCATAATTAATTTCCAATAGAAAATTAATACCTCCACCACTATAATGCACATCATGGCCTTCGTCAGGAGTAGGTTCTATGGTAGGATATGAAGGCTGCAGTAAAATGTTATGCACATTGTTACGTAGTCAATTTACGTTTAAAACTAATAAAAAAAAAGAATCTTCTCAACTATTTTATTTCATTTACTTTTCATCTGACCAATTTACCTGTGAGATATCATTTGGTGCACTGGATTCTTGGGCAAGGCTTACAAATTCTTCACGTAGGCGTGCAACCACAACTTTATAGCCTTCCTTCAAGGCAATTTTTCTATCTTCATCTGTGACCTCCATATTGAAATCCGTGCCCTATGGTTTTTGCTTGATAATGTCAGTTTTCCATGTATGGTTTCATTAAACAAAACTATTTGCAACATTATATTATAAAGAAAAAAAAAAAATTCATTGCTCTACTTACAAGTCGAGACTGTAGATTCATATAGCCACCAGAGCCAAGTTTGTGTTGGCCAACCTTTTCTATTCTCGCTTTTGTAGCCACGGATGTGTCTTGTAATCTATGAACAATTTCAAACATCTTAAATTATATATTTAAAAATATCAATAATTAGTGCATGATTACAATGTACTTAATACTATAATGACATAACTCTTTTTTCCCTTTGCTGCTTCATTATCTCTATCTTTACATAGCCTTTTCTCCTTTGTGTCTTCTATTATTTCATTCCACTCCATTGGTGGAATCATAGGAGGATGGTCATACTTTGGGTTATCCTTAAGACCCCTTCTATATTAATCCCTCACAGTCTTTATATGCTTTGCTGCTGTTTTTAGAAGTAGGCCAGTGCCAAAAATGTTTTTCCCAAATTTCTCCTCAATGGATGCAATCAACTAATTTTTTAATTCCCCAGCTTGTAAATTCCACCTTTTTAAAAACAAATAGATTGTTAGATCGATAACTTTAATATATTAAAATAAATAGAAGAAAATAAAAATTATGTAGCAATGATATGAAACTACGTACCTTTTATGTATGGTGGGTCCAAACAGTCTCAATGTCATATAAAAAAGATGTTCAACGAAAGCATTATTACCTACAAAAACATAAAGGATTTATCAGTCCAAGATGAGTAATGTAAAAGTAAACTAAATTTACACTTAAAAAAATATCAATTTTAAAGCACCTGGAAGCTTTCGTTCTCTTAATGGAAACATAGTTTTCTTATTCAGCAACAATGTCCCTTCATAGGAACCAATACTAATCACATGAACTGCTCTAGGAAATGGATCAGCTTCAGTAGTACTACTCTCTGTTTCTCTATCAACTGAAACATCATAACAATTAAATGACAATTTTAGTACTGCTCTCTGTTGGTCTACCTCCCTGCCTATGTCCATGTCTCTCTATGTGTGGCTATATATATATATATATATATATATATATATATATATATATATATATATATATATATATATATGTATGTATGTATGCATGTATGTATGCGTCGTGTGTGAATGCATGTGTTTGTGTGTATGCAAGCTTCTGTAGACATCATTTAAGCACTAATGTGCTACTTCATTGTTCATCAACTTGTACAAAGACATTAAAAAATATAGCAAAACAAGGTTTTACCAGTTCTACTAGGCATAGACGATGATTTTTGCATGGTCCTTGTGCCGAAAATGCAACAGACAATAGTGGATCGCCAACCGAAGGAGGAGTTCGCACTTCATCATGAGAAAAAGAATAGAATATTGTTAGCAAAGACATTTGCAATGGATAAAGATCAAATGGGATACTAGCAAGAAACATCAACAAAAAAAAAGTTAAGTGTTATAATGTTGATCAAAACAAACAAAGTGTTACTTACATGAAGGTACTGTGAAATAACCCTGACCATGTTCAGCATGTGATGTCACAACTGGCACATATGTCTATACAAGAACACATAAAATCAGAGATCATGATCTATAAGATACTATAAAATATTAATATCTATTAATCTTCTATTACTGCTTTAGTCGAATTACTACTTACTTTCAAAGATTGGATTCTACAGTCCAATTCTATTCTTAGTGCCTCTTTCTCCTCACTTCTATCACCCTTGATGATAATTTGAACAAGCTCATCAGTGCATCTTTATGTAATTTTTTGGGTGATGAATACAGGGTCAATACTAAGGCCAATGTCATGTAGATATGATGCCTATATTTTAGATTGCATTTGATCAGCGATCATTTTAGCTTTTTCCTATCAGTTGTGACATCAAATATTTGTATACTTTCATCAAAATAAATCTGAATCCATAAAGAAAAGAACATAATAATAGGACATTTGTTTCTATATTAACATTCAAATTTACAATAATTAATGTTTACCTCTACTGAAGGTGTTTGACATGGTGCATCCATATCGCCTTGTGAAAAAAATTAGTAAGTCTTAGAAATCAGCAGTGAAATTAAAGTAATAGACTTACAAAAAAAAAATTAATAATAAAATAGATTGTATATGTAAATCATTTGTCTTAAGTTAAAAATTTAGCATAACTAACATTTATATCTAAAAAAATATTTGGCATGTTCTACTTAATGTTTATATGTGCACATATGGTTTGGAAAGAAATATTTGGTCATACAAGACCCCATCATAGTTGACATTGATCGTACCTAAAGATTTCATTGATCATCATGGTTGTCATCCATGTCATCATCATCATCATCACCATCATCATACTCGTCACTTTGATCGTCATTGTCACCACCACCATCTTCATCACCATCATCATCCTCTTGATCACTATCATCATTAGGACCATCATTGCCATGATCATCACCATCTTCGTCACCATGATCATGATCGTCATCAGCATCATCATCATCATTATCATCATTATCATCATTATCGTTAGCATGACCAAAATCATCACCATCTTCTTCTTCTTCATCACTGGGTAACTGTTGTTCCTGATAATCATTTACTTCCTCTTGTGCTTCTTTAATATCTTCTTCTTCGATCACATTATACTTTACTAGCCTTCCTCTTGGGTCATGTCTAACAACAAATGACCAACCTGGTTTGTTTGGAACAGCAAAGTAAAACACTTGCTCCCATTGACTTGGAAGAACATAGGGCTCATCTTTGACTGGCTCAAATGACCTTGTATTAATCATAGTAAATCCACTATCATGTTCAATAAAAATCCCATCAAGATCATTTTGATTCAGTCGTAACCTAAACCATTTGACAACAAATAGAACTATTTTGAATGAATTAAAGTCACACTCAAGTATATCATCCAAAATGCCATAGTATCAATTTTTAGATTGTTAAGGATGTATGTCAGTTCTAGATGAAATATTGGTGATCGCGAAGACAACACTTATCTCAGAATCACACATTTTCTTCGTTTCATCTAAATTTTTTGTGTAGAATTTATAGCCATGGTAGTACATAGCTTTGTGTTGTTTGATCTGCAATTATTCAAACATGTCAAGAATCTTCTCATTGATCTGTGAGTTGATATTAAACTTATGTCTCATGATTAGTAATCTTATGCATACCTTTGTATCTCTTAAGCCATATATTAGATCAAGTACCAATGGCGTAACATTGGGATCTCCATTATGATGAGCTTCTTTAACCAACAATGCAACACCATCCCATGTTAATGAGTGACCATTTTCTTGAGACTGTTCAATCCACACTGTCATCCAATCAAGATTGTTTGTAATATACAAGTGTAGTGCATCCCACTCACGATCAACTATAAAGAAGATAATTACACGAGTTAGAAACAACTTATATATATTGATGATGGATAAGAATTGTTAAATTACAAAAAAGAACTTATAATTACCTCTCACCCTCCTCAATCTACCTTTCCCTGTCAGGTACTCCCCTTTGAATTTGTCATTATAGTTGGGATCCCGAATGCGATCTGGATGGATACCTACTGCAAACTTTGGAAGATATTCATTGATATACACCATGGTCTAGTATATCATATATCTCTCTATCATAAAACCCTCAGGACATGCTCTTTGTTGAACCAAGCCCTTCATAAATTTCAAATGCCTCTCAACCATCCACATTGATTTAGCTTGTACAGGTCCACACAATTCAATCTCCTCAACTTGATTTATGAGGTAGTGTTCTTGAGCATTAAAAATGTTGGAGGTAAACACTTTTACATTTCACACATAAGCTGTGGAATTTTTCTCTTCCAATATTTTATATCTTTTTTATCAATTTCTTTAGATGATAACCACCTAAATGAGATTCAACACACAAAAACACATAGAGGAGATTTCAAATAAAATTATACAATAGATTTTAGATAAAAAGCTACAAATCTACGAAAAAACACTCTTCTAACCTCATGTATTTTCCAAGATCATATATAACTTTTTTAAAACTATTTTCAAACTGTTGTGGAAGGGATAGAGGTAGGACGAACTGCAATCATTAAAAAAATGATCATTTCAATATATTATTAAATAATGAATTTGGTACTACATTCAATCTTACAAATATTCTATAAATAGAAAACATGAATTACTTGAGGAAGGTATGCCAATCATGTGTCTTTAACCATGGCCCAAAATCACCTTTCTTTGATAGAAGAGTGCTTATATTTGCAGCAAATCCTGTTGGAAATTTTTTTTTTTATGACTTCTTTTAATGCATCACTTTGTTGCTTCATTAATAACTAAGGAAGGGCACTTGTATTTATGCGATCTCCATTCCTACTTGATTCAATGAAAACTTTTAGTGCATGATTAGATTCATGAATGTCAGTACAAATTTTAGCAATTTGTTCTCTATCACGCCTTCCATCTAACATTTTCCATAGTGTCTCTATTACATTCTTTCCAATATGCATAGCATCAAAAAAATGCATGATTGGGAGATCCTTGTAGTATGGTAACCTACTAAATTGAGTAGGATAACTTTTCATTCCTCTAGGAAGTTGGTCATTGATTCCTTGATGATCTTCACGAGCATTAGTTACAGTATTATTAAATATAAGACAATATCGAATTACAAATTGTAAACTTTGGATGACAAATTGGACATTACCTCAATGATTTAGTCGATCGTATTCCACCTTCCATAAATGAGGTGTCATTCTTCATGGCCTTGATGATGTCTCTTCTTTCCCATTGAAAATATGTTTTTTGACAATTCGACACCTATGATTATTGTGGAGAAAGTGTCTAAACTCATCAAACACCTACTTTCCTAAACTTCTCAAATGATGACATTTCATCTTCAGACCACAAACTAGACATGCAAATTTTCCCTTTGTCTGAAGACCTAAAAGATCATGTATAATTGGATCATGTACAATTATCATGCACAACTTAAGCATTTGATAGTAATGTGTAAGCACTATAACAGACCAAAAAAATGTGATCTTAACAATATAACATACCACAAAAATGAGTTAGCCCAAGGACATCATGTATTGTCCATACAAGCATTGCATGAAATTGAAATTGTCAATGTCCTATCAGTCTAGAGATGTCATACATAGTGATGCCATTCCATAACTTCAACAACTCGTCAATTAGGGGCTCAATATACATGTTCATATCTTTAACTTGGTATTTACCTAGCAATTGAATGAACATAAACATTACGTAATTATTATAACCATTTTCATGCACTATTTATAAATTAATTTAGATAACTATTAAAAAAAAAGAACCTGGCACAATCATTGACAACATTATGTGCTCCCTCTTTATGGACATCCAAGGAGGAATGTTATTGTTAATAACAAAAATAGGCCATACTAAGTACACAGATCTCATATCTCCATATGGATTGACACCATCCACCACCAACGAAAGTTTCAGATTACAAGGTTCTTCTTTAAAGTGTGACCATGTTTCTTCTATCTCTTTAAATGTAGAACCATCAGCAGGCATTTGCATAATGTCATCCTGATTTCCATTGTGTGCATGGTAATCCATAAATTGTGCCAAGCTAGCGCACCTGAATAACCGTTCCAGACATGGAATAATGGGAATGTACCGAAGAACCTTGTGAGGCACTTTTTTTGTTGTTTGATCTGACCAATATCTACTAACATGACAATCAGGACATTCTGTTGCAAATTCATGTTGTTTATGATATAGAATGTGATCATTGGGACATGCATGTATTTTCTGATACTTCATTCCAATCTGATCCATAATGTTAGATAATTCTCAGTACGAACGAGGCAAAATGTTTGATGGTGGTAACAAAAACTCACTAATCAACCTATAATAACAAATATGCATTGTTAATATAATGAATAGTAATTGTATGCTAACTTTGAAGATGACAAAAATGACATACATTAGCATACGTGACATTGCTACATTGGATATGCTATTCATAACCTTTAAGTTCACCAACAACACTATAGCCGATAGTAGAGTTGTTTGGGAGCTTGGGTATAAGGGCTTGTGTGCCTTCTCAAGTAAAGGTATATCAAGACCATCTTCATCATTATTATTAGATTCACTAGTACCATCATTGTGAGCCTCTTCATCACTTGCCCCAATTCCATCTTCTTCAATCATGTCCTCTGGCACATTATCATCTTCTTCCATGGGAGCGTTATCCTCAGCTTGGATATTCACACCTCCATGTTCCTCCAGTAGGAAATCCACATTCAGCAATGGACAAAAATTGTGGCCCCCTTCAACATGACCATATTGCCTACAATGACTCTGGGTTGTTGTGATTAGAATTCTTCGATTCTTTAAACCCTTGCACTTTTTGCAAGGACAATAACATTTATCAAGTTTTCTTTCAAATTGAGCCCACAATGCAGCCATTATCTCATTATTTTCTTCTAGATTCATATTGTCAGGCGTGGTCTTTCTTCATAGGAAAATATACCTACAAATAAATTGGACATGTTGTGATTAATTTTCATATTTGCACATATGGTTTTTGTTAATTAATGTTTTAAAATGTAACTAAAATGATTACAAACATATGAAAAAGGACCTTCATAGGGTCTTATTACATCAACTGTTCTAACATGGTCATGTTGGTTATCTTGAGACCTTAATGACTTCTCATGCCTTCAACCTTGACCTTGATGCTCCTGCATCATTCTCCCAAGGATCAAGGAAAGTTGGATCATCATGGAATTGAGTAGGTAGACCTTCTAGGAAGTTGCAATACTTCAACCTTGTAAGTGTCACATCAATGCAATGGGTACTAAACAAACAATTTAAGTTGATGAGAAATGGTTGTTATGAATTCAAATTTTAAGTGTCACCTTAATGCATTGGGCATTAAAAAAACAATTCAAGGTGATGAGTATGGGTTTTTATGAACCACAACTCATTAAATATGCATTAAGTCCATACCTGCTGTTTACAATGAGTATGGGTTTTTTTTCTAAGAACATACCTGTTGTTTACAGTCAGTAAGTTTTTATATCCTCTAACAAATTTGAACCAATGAGCCAAAGTCACACTGTTGAAGATGATCATTGTCCCCTCAAAGCACCATCATTTGATAAATTGTTGCATTGAAATATGATCTATAAAGGGCCTTTCCACATAGTATGTTGGCACTATTTGGCAATCATCGATCATGTGGTTATTGCAAAGAGGCTAAGGACCAAACATGGAATCATGGAGATAGTGCATGGATGTACAAGGAAAATTTGTTTCTCTTTAGCTACTAATCTTGCTCTGTGCTTTTCAATTAAAACATTATTTTTAATATTGATCTTAATACTTTTTATAATCAATGGCTTTCTTTCCAATGTCTATCTCTCGACTCAACACATTTTTTCATTTTTCTTTCCTTCTTGCTTCATCATAAATACTTGGTTGACAAGCACTTATGGTGTTCTTCTTATTAAGATTATGAAGTAGACAATGACTTTCAATGTAGATAATCAAATGTTTGGCTCAAATTTTTTGGGTAAGTGTGATGATATGTAGTGCACTATAAATTTTATCTTCAATGAAAGGATTAGCACCTCTAATTTTCAAATGGCGATCAACCAAAACTAGCTGACAATCTAACCTAAAAAATACATTTTATGCCAAATTCCAATCATAGTTAAAGACATTTAGCTATTGGAAAATGGCAAGATTATGTCTTATTTCATATATGCAATAAAATGGGCAAGAAATGTGGAAGAACGTTAAGTTTTTATTTACCAAAATATGAGTAAAATTGTATAAACTAAATTTATTTTTTAAAATAATGTCAATTCCCTTCAAAAGAAATATTTTGCATGCAACTTACTTGCTGAAGATATTTCAAGTTTAGCAACTCTTTAATCATAGGATCAACAATAGTTGGAAGCTTTGACTTGTCTGTTAGCTATGGCTTGGCCTACAACAACAAAAAATTCTTAGTATATGGATCTAAACATTTAAAAAATACATCAAGCAATTTAGGTCAGTTACAGTCTATAAATTAACTAGCAATTGTTTGTTCTTTAACATATTCGACAATCAAGTACAATTAATAGGAATACAAGAGCAAAACTTGGAATTCTACTAATGTCATCAATGTTAATCTTAGGTACTAGTACAAAGCCAATAAGAAATTTGCAGTTGTACCAACCAAGATATTTACAAGACTTGATCACAAAAGGTTCATTTAGCACAAAACAACTTCAAAAATATTGTATATATACACTCTTTGACGCTGTCAAAGGGAACAATTATTTTAATGATATTTTACGTAAGAATTGCTAGAGGAAATGATAAGCATGAAATATATTCAAGTTTTGACACTAAGGAATTGAAACATCCGCACTCAAGAATTTCCTAGAGTATTTAAATTCACTTGAATTATGCCTTACATCTTCTTTGAAAAACAATGATTTAGATATTTAGTGGTATCTTAAGTACTATATATATACTAGTGCTTGCACCAAGCATAGGTGCAAGAGTAGAGTCGATAGTGGCATGCAGTTGATCATTTTAGAAATGTGGTAGCTAGTAGCATTGTTTTATAGAAAAGCCCTATACTATTATTTGGTAGGAAGATAATTAGAACCAAAGTAAACATGGTGTGCACAACTAGCATCATTTGATTGTTTTCTATTTTGAGGTGTAGAATATTTGGTGGATCTTAATTTTTGTGGAAACTATTTCGAGCAAGGATATGCTAAAAATAAGTTCTTCTTCTACAACCATAAAAACATTATCAGATTCACCATCCAAACTATTGAGTTTCAACCAAATATCAATATGTAATTTACGAACAGTTGGCCTATATGGTTGTTTTTATAATTGAGAATAACACCAAGCTTGATTTGATGAGTTTTTTTTATTGACTCGTAAATTTTCTAATAACTCAATAGATTAACCCATTGATAAAAAAATATGGAAACTCATTAGCTATTATTGTGGAGTTAGATCTCAACATTGGCTCTAGTATTTCTTTAGTTGGCAATCGTGCATTGGTTACATCTAGATTATCACCAGCTATTGCAGATGATGGAAGTGATACTATGTATGAAGCTTCTAATATAGGAACTCCATGAGAAGCTAGAGATCATTTAATGGAGATTTGGTGATGAAAAATGGGATATCTAAAGATGAATAGAGCTCGTTGAGGTTAAGAGGGCTCGTCAAAGTGTTTGTTGAAGTATCCTATTTGTTTTTTGACAAGTAGGATTGGTTATAAAGTGTAATGTCTTCATTTTAGCTCACCATGGTTTATGTTTGGATTGACCTATTATTGGCCCTCATAGGTTAAGGCTGATGGCTAGAGGGCCCCATCTGGCAAAACAAGAGGATCTTTCCCTTCTATAGTACAGAAGTGTTTACGATTGGTCCTTGTTTGTCCATGATGATTTTCTTGAACTGCTCCCTTCTTCCACTATTGAAACTGTAGAAGTTAAAGGCTAACTTCATTAAAGCCTAGGCTAAAAATAGCAGATGGGCTATATGACAAAGGAAACTGGGTTAGGGATGCAACAACTTCACAGACCGGTCTTGTTTTATTCAAAAAATGGTTTTCAAAGAGGAACCTTTTTGCCACACATGCCAACATCTGGAATATTGGTCTAGGAAAATTGGTGGTTCCTAGTGTTTTCATGGATTATGATCTTTTGGAAGCTATAGCTAAGAATTATGACCAAGCCCTTAGGGTAGTGAGGAGAACTGATGGTGAAATCTTGATTACAATCAGCGCAGAGGAGATTAGGGAAGTTTTTAGTTTAGGGTCTGTCACTGATTATCATGTGCCCATTGATTTGAAAGGGTTAGAAAATGAGTATATGTCTAAGAGAGATGCAGTTAGGCAAGGAGCATTGAGTGCACACATAGGTAGAATTGGAACACTGCCAGCAATAACAACATCCTCCAAGGAGCCTTTCAAAAGGACATACTTCAATTCTAGGGCTATAGAAATATATAGGTCCTTGTGTAAAGTTTTTGGGAGAGATGAAGAAGAGTTCATGCCTATGGATTTTATGTATATGATTACTCAGATTTCCTCTTTTGGTGTGGATATAGTTTTTGATTTTACTTCTTACTTAGCTGAGGAGATTCACATTGGACTGATTGGAATTGCTAAGGGTAAGGTGGAAAAAACTTTTGGCCATTATTCTCTGTTAATGCACATGTTCTTATTCAAGGGAGTAACATATTTTAGTAAAGAAATGGAATTAGACAGAGAAGAGAGTGGGGAATCATTACCAGTTCAATTGTGGAGTGCAGATATGACTTGGGATGCAGAGAATGCTAGTTTTGTCAGGTTTGATAGGTATTTCACTTCAAAGCTGAGATGCCTCCTATTAAGGGACAATCTAAGAATCCCCAAAGCATTAATGAACCTCATTAGGCCTATGGACAACCCAAGTGTTTTGAAAGTTTCACATAATTGGGGAGATGTCATTCCATATTCTATTTCTATTGTATTTAGAATATATGGTTTTAAAGGAAGCCCTCACGTACTACCCTATCAAGCGCCTTTGAAGGTAGGAGTTGCTGAGATATTGTGGTAGCTGGGAGGAGTGGAGGAAGCCCTTTTATTGAAAAGACAAAAGGGCTCAATTTTTCCTACTTGCATAGTGGCTCATCATTTTGTAATCACAAAAGGAGGTTGGCTTTCTCTACACAAGATTTTGAATCCTTATAAGATGGCCACTTCCTATCCTCATTTTTGTGATTCTGAAGGATTTTATCATTTGGCTCTCTGAGGCAGAGAATTAAGCTTTGTAAAATTGAGCATGAATTTTATTTTCCTAAAGACTTAATAAGGAATGAGTACTCCTTGCAGGAGCAAGAGACTAGGAAAGAAAAGTGGAAAGTCTTTTCTAATTGTTTTGATCCAGATTATAGTCCTTTAGATGATGCGGTTACAAATGTAGATAAGATTAGAAAACTTATGAATAATTTTCCTAAGATAATAGAGGTAATGAATGAAAAGAAGCAATTCTTTATTAGGTTCTACTCGAATAAGGCCAAGGAAGTAATGGGAAGATTGGGTTTTACTCCCAATATAAGGGCAGGTCAATTGACTGTCCAAAAAAGGTCAGGATATACTATTGTTCAAAATAAAAGAATACAATGGACAAAGGCAAACAAATAATTGAGTCCACTAGTAGGGTTTTGAAAGAGAGGCCTACTGAGCCCTCCCCTAAGAGGAGGAAAATAATAAGAGAGGAGGATTCTCATATTGAGGAGTATTCACCTTCACAAACCCCTTTGAGAACTAGGGAGGAGCAGCTCACTATTGAGAAAATTGAACAAATTGGATCACAAGGGGGATTTTTTGTCACTCAAGCAAAGATCGATGAAGTGAACCCCCAGGAACCTCCTGTGCCAAGCCTTGAGCTGATTGTAGCTGATCTTAAGGGAAGGGAATTGGACCCTATTTTGGAAAAAGCCAGCCAATAATTTTTGTTAGATGATAGTTTTGTAAGGTCTAGGGCTTTCCATCAATTTTCTCGGAGGGAAAACATCCACAATTTTGAGGAAAGATGTAAGAACATGAAAAAAGAGCATCCAAAAATGGATGAAGCCTCCATCCAAAACCAAATAAAGGAGAAAATGATGCAAGAATTCTAGAACATTACCCCTGAGGAGGGAAGGAAAATGGTAAAAACTTCTAACATACTATTGTTGCCTAATTGGGATATTGCAGATGCATTGATTTTCAACTCTGTTTCTAATAGACTGGAGTTACAAGACCCAAATAAAAAGGAATTAGCAAGGACTACTTTTAGTGATGATCAAGCTGCTCTTGTTATGTGGTCATTAAGAAGAGGATCCAGGATTGTATCAGCACAGCCTGATGGTTCAGGACTGATAGCGAATATTATTGTGAGGAGAGTTGTTGATACCTCACACGTACAGGCAGCCCACATGAATGTGGATTATTCTCAGTTTGCCTTGGCTACTGCTAAAAGGGAGGAAAAGGAAATGTTTGAATTACAAAGTAAATATGAGGTATAGGCCCTGTGTTGGTCAAATTTTTTTTGAACTTTATGGATGTATAAGCCCTGTGTTGGTCAAAATTTTGACCAACACGGGTCTTATATGTAAAAAAATGAAATTTTTGCCTTTACATTTCAACCACCCTAAATTTATTTAGTTGATGGTCAAAATTTTTGGTTGAAAAATTATGTTAAATGTAGTAGTGCCAGATGATGAATGCACATCATGAATTAAATGTCAAGGACATTGAGATCTCTACAATGAAGATGAAAAATGATCTAAAAAGAGAGAAGGATATTGTAGAGAGCTTCAACAAAAAAAATGAGGCCATTAAGTACTCTGATTAGTTAATAAAATCACCAAGGGCTAGCAATGATACTTCATGACTCAAATACATTAGCACTAAAAAAGGAGAGTCATCCAAGATAGTAGAAGAAAGAAGTAACAAAGGTAATAACACTAAACCTACTTGTCATTTATATGGTAAAAAAGGGCATACCTTTAATGTGTGCAGGAGCAAGAATGCCCATCAACATGACAAACCTAAGAATGTGAGTCACTGTCATAAGTGCAATAAGCAAGGACATCAAGCACATGACTATAGCACTAGGACTATCAAAACACCAAGATTTGAAGGTCACTTCTAAAATTGAAAGAAGTATGGACATAGAGCTTTTGAGTGCAGATCAAAGCCTATGTGGACACCTAATTAGCCAGCAAGGGGAAATAACCATGAACATCACTAAAATTGGGACTACAACACTAGGTATAACTATCATAACTTTCAGGAATATGGACACATTCCTAAAAATTGCATAAGAACACATTTTAGTTGAAACTACAATAGATGGCTTAGCCAAATCTGTAATTTATTTTTTCTCTGCATTTTTTCGAAAAAGAATCAATTTTTTTTAGGCTAGGCAGCCTTGTAGAGGAATTTTTTTTTGCAAAATTAGGTTGTTAGCTCCTAGCCCTACACAAAGGAATATTTTTTAATTTTGTATATCTCTTTTGGCACCACCGCAGAGCACTGTACCATTTCAGGCAAGCACACCAAATTTTTTAGCCACACAATGAGCATCAGATCAAACTTCTGGCAATTAAATTTTGGCTACACCTACCAAACCAGTCAACCCACCGGTGAGCTTCACATTTGGTTATGTGAGTGCATGGCTTTGTTTTTTAAAAAACTTGTTGTGCTTTCCCATAGCATATGTGGGATTAATCCCACTTCTCTGGCTTTGATGTTAATTATTTTTGGCTTGCGCATAGAATATACCAATAGCATCTCCATTTTTTGGCCGTTGCAAACAATAATCTCTGGTGCAAGCATTGGTTTCTTGGCACCGTTTTACACCATTCTATGGCTATGAAAGTTTAAACTTTGCCCCACTTTTAATGAATTTTGGCATGTGTTCAACCTCCTTTTTTGGTAGACTATGACAATTCTAGCAGACCACAAACACACGTAATTATTTTGTTAGTGCAGTTACCTAAACACATGGAGTCTAGTCACCATCCAGAAAGGTCTGCCAGTGTGGATGCCACACACCTCTATGACATGTGTCATACACTCAGCTAAATACCCTGTAGCCATGTGTTCTTCTTGACATGTTAACCTTGTCATGTTGTCCACCACACAGTGCATAGTTAGGTGACATGCATAATTCGAGTCAACACACAAATAAACGTCATCAACAACATGTGAATAGTTCCATGTTAGTCGCCAACTATACCAATACATGTTAGAAATACCATACATTGACATGCATCATAGCCACATTAGTGACTGTACTGTACGAATTGTCAAGTCACCTGCCACATCACTCGGGCGCATTTTTTGTTGACGTCATCATTTTTCTAGGTTAAAATTGACAGCTTTCTAACCATCATTCCCAGTCATTTTTCAACTGTTGTGATGGTTATTTGACCATCAAATTTAAGATAGCAACTTTTTTTCCAGACCCCTCTCTAGATTGCTTTTTGATTTGGTAGCCTGACTTTGTGAGCCCACAACTTGGTCATCTAGACCCTAATTCAGGTGCAATTTTTTTTGAAACTAGATAGAATTTCCTAAAATTTCTAGTGGTGAGTTCTTTTCTAGCTCTGGTGCAAGGATTTTTTAGAAATTGCATTTTTTGGAGACTATACTTGCTTAATCCTACATTTTGCAACTTCAAATGCTCTGTACAGGCACATCTAGTCACTTTTTCAGGTTCTATTTTTTTTGAAAGTGCATATTTTTTCATATACTTTCTATATATCTAGTCAGATTCTATGGTTGTGTGGAAAAAAATTCTCATTTTCAAAACTAGGGCTTTTTTTTCATTGTAATGCTTTGATTACTTTTCAAAATTGTTGTAAATTTGAGCTATAGTGCTTAGTGATAGATTTGGCCTCAAAAGGTAGTTGTAAAAGCAAAATCATAAAGACAACTTTATTCATTTTGACAAGCGGCCCATTGTAAATGCACTACTATAAAGTGCCAAAAGCATCTTATTTGGGGGTTCTTTTTGATTGAGTGAAAAGGCAGGGTGTGTACTATGTTCTCGTGTCTCTCTTTTGTGCTCTTTTCATTTTCTACATCATGGGTTCATTTAAATGTCCACCTCTAACTTCACACAATTATTCTAGATGGAAAGATATTGCATGGAGTAGATTAATGGAAAAAGGATATAGTCTTTATGTTGATGGTACAATTACCAAACCTAATGGTGCTAAAGAACTCATTGAATGGAGAAAACAAGACCAATAGTCTTTAAGAATTATCAGGAGTTGTGTACATAGAGATCTCTTCTTTCACATTGCCAATTGCACGGAATCCAAACCAGCTTGGGATAAACTTGAATCATTATATGGTAAGGTGGATGAAGAAAAGGGATTTCAGATTGAGGATGATCTACTTCTCTTGGATCCAAAGAACTTTGACACAATTCAAGATTACATCAACAAAGCCAATGAGTGTAGGGCACTACTCAAAGATTGTGGAAATCCCATGAAGGAGGACAAGTTGATTCATCACATCTTGAAGAGGCTACCTTCAAAGTATGCTTCCTTTGTTTCGAGTTTCAATACTCATAGGTTGACCATGGGAACTACTTACCAAAAGCCTACATTTGATGCATTTGCAAAGATGTTGATTGTTGAACAATCTCACTTGATGGATTTAGGACTTCTCAAGTCATCAAAGACCAAATCCTTGGTGGCTAGTGATGAGCACCAATCAAGTCAAGGCAGGAAAAGTTCTAGCAACAAGAAGAAGAAGTAGTGGAAGTAGAAATCACAATCTAAGATACAACAATCCTCCTCATAGCAAGGCAATTCTTCTTCCAACAAGAAGGGAAGTAATGAAAAGAAGGACAAACTTTTTTGTGCATACTGCAAAAAGCCAAATCATGATGAGCATCATTACAAGACTACACGAATCAATGAGTTGGAAAAGCTACTCAGGAAGAACAAGATTCTAGTGCTAGGTAGTTCTAAGGATTCAACTCCAACCTCTTTAAAAGGTAAAGGGAAAGCACTTATCACAAACTCAAGTTCTTCTTTGGAATGGATATTTGACTCAGGTGCCTCTTATCATATGGGTTCTTCAAAGGGAGACATTTTTTTTCATTGAAGTAGTCACAGGTACCACACATCTTCATGGGAGATGATACTAAAATGGAAGTTGAAGGAAAATGACATGTGGAAATGGACAACAAGGAATTTAGAGATGTTCTCTACATTCCAAATGTTAGCTCCAATCTCCCCTCAGTTTACCAAATCACTCACCTTGGAGATGGTCACAAAGTTGAGTTCCTTCTAGATTTAGTGATGGTATGAAGTCTTAGAGATGATTCATTGGTTGCAGTGGGGAAAGTCAATGATGACAAGAGGCTTTATTCCTTCTTCCACTTTGTGTCTAAGTCTCCTTCACAAGCCTTGTTGACTCACTCTACTTCACAAACCATATTATGGCTTGAGTAGTTTGGTCATCTTGCCTTCTACCATCTTCAACAACTTTGCTTCAAACACATGGTTAAAGGTCTATCTAACATCAACTTGTCTAAGGGAGAGTATTCATGTTCAATGGATATGCATCTCAAGGAGAAGTCTAATAAAAGGAAGTCTTCCAAAGCACCAATTGTTCTCTAGTTGGTTCACATGTTTTTAGTAGGACCCTTTATAGTGATTTTATTTAGCCAAGGCTGCTACATCCTTATTTTTGTTGATGACTTTTCAAGATTCGCATGGGTCTACTTCCTTCACAAGAGTGAATTGGTTCATAAGCTTTAAGCCTTTAAGACTCATGTTGAACACAAATCAAGGAAAGCCATTAAGGTTCTATAGGTGGAAAATGAGAAAAAATATGTTTACAAAAGACTTGAAGACTTTTGCAAACATGAGGGAATTGATCTTCAGAACCCACCAACATTTAGTCCGCACAAGATAGATGTTATAGCTATGAGGATTAGAACCCTCAAATTCATGGCAAGTTTCATGATAAAAGTCAAGTCTCTTGTTCCAACACTTGAAGTTGAAGCCATTAGCAGTGCTACTCACATACTTAATAGGTCTCCTCATAATGCCTTAGATGGGAAGACTCCTTTTGAGGCATGGTGCGATAGAAAACTAGTTTTGAGTCACTTCAGAGTCTTTGGTTGTTCAACATGGGCAAACCTATCTTCCAAGGGATGCAAGGAACCAACACCTAGGCCTTGTACCTTGATCGGTTATGAAGATAATGCAAAGGCATATAAACTTATGGATCTAGAGACTCATGAGATCTTTGTGGCGAAGGATGTACACTTTGAGGAAAGTTCACCTAGCTTATCCTCTAATACTCTTCGGCACTTCATACACTATGAAAACTGACAGTGACACCATCGATAGTGCTTCAAAAAATTTAGACATGTGGGTTCTATTGATAGTTATAGTGAGAGGTCACATCATTAGTCTAGTCCACATGCTTATATTGCCATAGTAAAAGGTACAACACAATAGGGTACATGTTGTCTTCCAGCTCTAGCTTTAGTTCATGACTACATGACAAACATTGTAAGTTTTTTTGTGGAGTCATACATTGAAAATTTGATAGACAACCTTGATGATTTGCATCTTCTCTTTGATGAAGGTTATCCTTCTACAATTGTTGCGAGGGCTCACTCTAACCTTCATGTCCATTCTCTACATGATCAATCGTTATAGGTTGGCGTAATTGTGGATCCTTATGAAAAACAATTTTTAGAGGTCTCTTTATCAGTTGAGGAGATAGATGGTTCATTGGAACAAGTTCAATAGACATCCTTGCTTGATTTTCATTCATTCTTTTCAAGATAGTTGGAAGGGGAAAACATCAGTATCAACACATGGATACTTAAGTAGGTTTCAAGGCCACCATACATCTTCAGGATTGTACCTTTTCCATTGTTTCTTCTAAAGGGGAGGAACATCATCCATCACTCTTGGACTAGCTTCTTCATTGGAGCAGCTTTCACTGATAGGCATTCTTCATTTTGCGGGGGGGACTACCTTGTCTCTCTTCATCTTCTTTCTTATGGGGGGGACTTTTTCCTCTTATAAGGTTTAGTTATTCTCATTCTTCACTTTTGTATATATTGGATGTATGCTATAATGGGGGGTTCTTGATTACTCCATCCATCCATGCATCCCTATTCATCTCTCTTTTTGGGGGAGGGTTTTTCCCATGAGATCTTTCCTTTTTCTTCGCTTTATGAGAGATTGCATTTCATTATGTACATGGGTACCTAACATGGCTTGGTAGCTGGGACCCATTTTACATTTCATCCTAGTTTTTGTAAGCTTAAGGGCATTCCCCTAAGTTGCACTTAAGGGGGGGTGTTGGTGTAAATATGTATTTACTATTTACACTTACTTAAGTTTACTTAGGTTAATGCATTATTTTTTTTTTTTTTTTTATGAGACACTTAGGAGTTTGCGCACCTTTTTGAGTCATCATGTTGACAACACAGAAGTATGAAACTCTATTTCAACACATGGTGTCTACAACACTAGAGTTTTCATCATTCACTGAGTTGTCATGTATACAACATAGTTATTCATACTCCCCTTTTTGCACATGTTTTCTACAAAACTTACTTGTGTGTTACACCCTTGTAGGCTTATCCTCTCATCATCACACTTACTTCCGTGCTTAATGGAGGATAAACCATATCTAGTGGATATGTGCCTAGTTGTATGACTTATCATGTAGCTGATTTCGAGGCATTCTAGATGCATCTCAGAGGCCTTTATACATAGGCACTCCTAGTGTACTCTCAAGAATGCATATTGAATGAATATATCGCCATTCTAATTATACTCTCTCTTTCTGGTCTACAATTGTGCTTGTGTTTGAGTTCTTAGTTCCTGGGTGAATTTTTCTCTAAGGAAAATTCTTACATATTTGTTGATTGACATTTTTTTTTTCTATAAATGCTTTTCAACCCTAAATCATTTTTGAGAAAAAAAAAGATCGAATCATGTATGTAATGGTATAAATATTTTTTATTCAATCACCACCATTGGACCTTCAATATCCTTTGGGTGGAATATGTAGATTCAAACTTAATTCTACATTCTACATAACAACAACAAATATAATGGTAAGGGGAAGGAAAATGGGAAAAAATGAAACATATCTAATAGAATAGAAATCATACAGGCCCACAAAACATATATAAAATCAAAACTTTAGTGATATATTCTGTAAGTCTGGCCATCTCATGGTAATAACATTAAAAGATGAACCAAGCGAGGTGCACTTGTGCCATTTACATTCTTAAAGTAATATTCACAATGTTAAAATAAATGGAGATTTGATTTACACCTTATTTGTGGCTTGTAAACTCATACAACTTGTCTGTGAGAAAATGATGATCCCTACAAAATGAAATGCTTATGCAATAAAGTATGTTATGATAGTTGGAATCTGTTTGGAGAGGTTTGTCATGATAGTTGTACTCTTGATGAAAAAAAAGAAAGGCTTGGTAAGGGACCTATACATAATTTGTGTGGATGGCCTATTGAGCTAATCAAGTCTCATTCCATTGCCTATTGGGAGTCAACTTCATGCTTCTCAAGCTGTGTAGAGTTCAAAATCCAAGCAATATTTCCAAACACATTTAATTTGTGCTCTTCTAGGAATTGTTTCTGCATTTTTTATCTGAGAGTGAGCACAAAGCTTTCATCCATGGTGGGAGGCTCATTTATTTTAGCCGTGGCCATAATTATGACCCAAAGACTCTAGAAACATCAGTTAATGTAGAAAGTGGGATTGGTGGTAGAAATTAATATCTCCAGCAGTTTGTAACCACCATTTCCCAAATGGGATTCATAATAAAGATCTTCAAAATGCCAAGGTAGCCTTTGAGATTCCTAGAGTCATTAATCAAACCAAAATCTACATTTATGTACTCAGGTAGCATCATTTTGGCATCTCCTACCATGAAAATCCTTTTGTGTTTTCCAAGCCTAGTTCCTTCATGATGGCCATGTGGATTTCTATTTGGGTTTGTGCCTCTTCTACAATGTAGATAAAACACCCTCTAGTTTGGTGAGTAGCAGCTGCAAGGAAAATGGTATTGCTAGGCATTAATAGTGAAAATGCCAAGCATATGCAACAGCCAAAAAAATGACATCCATGGAATGGTTTGCAGTGGTGAATCTTGACTATTGACATCTAACACAAGGACCTATAGTTGTCTTGCATCTCCACCTGGATTAATTCCATCTAACATCTAACAATCTTAGGATTTCTCAACGATGTTTTGTGGTGTAAGAATATCGAAAAATCTGAACAAACTGGTGAATATCTTCCTAGGAGTGAAGCCTATTGGCTTGAATATAGACATCTTAATTAAGAGGAAAGTTGCACCTATCTCGTAATTTGTGCAATAGCTACAAAATTAGTTAAAGAATTCTTAAATTCTTTTGTGATTCAGCTAGGAAATTTTTGGTAGAGGTTAGGTGGGTCCTAGAGCCATCTAAAGAATTTAATGACTTTCTTAAAGATTCTTTTTACATCAAAGATTCTTGTCATGGGTCATTTTCTTATTGTATTGTCTGAAAATGGAACCACTTCATTTGTAAGACCTTTTAGCCCTTCCTTTACCAATCTCCTAAATTCATGTATACACTTATGCTTTGATTACTATTATTCTTGAGTTTCCACCCCATTTTCAGAGATCCTTGTTGCATTCTCCAAACTTCAGAAGTTATCCTTGGGTTGTCTGTCATATCCCCATTTTAACATAGAATTTTAATAATAATTAGATAATAAAATGTTATTAAATAAATAATGATAATAAAGTTATATTAAAAATAATAATAAAATATAAAACTAGGAAATAATAATTATTTAATCTATATTATCAATGAAATAATATTTAGTGTGATATTTTAAATAATTAAAAAAATAAAATCTCAATGAGTAAATAAAAAAAAAATTAGATACAAGAGAAAATATTGTAGAAAATATGTTAATTTTCTAAATAGAATTTAATAGTAAATAATAATAAACACAAATGAGTAAGTAAATGAATAATATATAATAGAATAATATAAATTAACTAAATCTAATGAAAATTCAAGAGATGTTTAACAAATAGACATGACTACTTAAAATTAAGATATTAAAGGGAGGAGAGTTTATTTTAGAGAGGACAAAAAAAAAGGAGGAGAAGAAAAGAGTTCAAAAGGAAAAATGAAAGAGGAAAGTAGTATGAAGAAAATAAGGATGTGACTTTTTGAAAAGGTGTCAATGATATCAAAAGGATGTGAACCTTCAAAAGGGTCATGATTACAAATAGTTGCGACTCTTAAAAAAATTGTGATTATAAATTAGTGAGACTTTTCCAAAGAATTTTAGTTATGAAGTGTTGTGACTTTTTCAAAGTATTATAACTATGAAGTGTTGTGAGTTTTCAAAGGATTTGTGTTATGAAAGGGTGTGACTATTGGAAAAGAAGAAGGTAAGAAATATATGTTTATGAATTATATTTTTTTAATTATGTTTATGAATTTATTTATATTAATGAACCATACTTGTGAAAAATATTGTGTTAGTTGATGGAGTTAACACCATAGATATTAATGAGACTCAAAGCATGGAGCGTGTGACATATTAAGATCTCTATTATCCACCATGGCCAAGAATCAATGTGAACTCAAACCATGGAGCATGGAGATATTAAGATCTCCATTGTCCGTTGTGGCTGATAATTGAAGTGATAGAATATTTTCATGTTGTCAAACATATGCATATGTCATTAGCCTTGGATAGAGGATGCCTGTCCAAGAACAATCTTAAGGGGTGTGCTCCTAGGATGACGATGAGGTAGCTATGAGCTAAGAAGACCAGTTTGGAGATGTCCTTAAGATTGGGGTTAACTTAGAGCACTAGTACATTTGACCTCATTTTTTGACCATCTATTAAAATATTTTAGATTGGTCAAAATATGGAAGAAAAAGTATCTTTTTTTTAAAATCCATGATCGTGTTGGTTGAAATTTAAACCAAAATGAGCTTAACATGTTAAAATGAAAAAGGGAAATTTCCTATTTCATTTTTATGTTTCATGGAGTGTGCATGGGAGCTACACAAGCATTCACTTTGGTTTTCATAGAGCGCGGGAACTATAGGAGCAAAGGATCGAAGGAGCAGGGTTTCTAATCAAGAGCTAACAACATATCAATCGAGTGCGCACTTGAGGTTATTTGTGAGGCAATGTGTGAAGGGTTCTCAGAGAGTGATGGGTGGAGCTATTAGGGGAGGAGTTATATTATGGGATGTGCCATAGTCATTAAGAGATCCAATTGCAAACTTCTACTTTATGCACTAGAGTTCTAGAGATTATTTTAAAGCATCATGTAGTGTGCCACAATAGAGAGTTATTAAGGTATTAAGGTATGAAGTATATTGATCCTTCCAAACTTAGGTGAAAGTGTTCATAATTTGTTCTTGATGTTGATTTTGGGTATATTAGATATGAACATTTGATTAAGTTTGATGATGTGGACCAAAGACACATTTATTGGTTGGATTTATTAACCTGGTTGAAATTTGTTAATAACATATTCAATGACATGGTTTGTGATTTGGCATCTGACCTACATTTAGAAACGGTGATCATATTATGGATTGCTTTGGTTTAACACCTTGGTCAAAGATATGCCATGTGGTGACTTTGTATAGATGAATTTCAAAGTTTTTGTTTTGAGCATTAAAAAAATTCTCAAAAACTAAAGGTAATTGTAAAGCTTCTCTTATGAACCCTAGCAAATAGGTCACTGCCATGGAATTTTGTTTGATTGTTTGGAAGGATTTTTTTGTTGAGATTTATTCACGGGTTCAATATATGTCAATCTACATAATGTGACAAGTTTTTTTGGTGGTCATTTTGTGTCAAAAGGACAAGGATCTGAACAATTAAGAATGAGATTTCTGTTTTGAACAAGATTTTTTTTGTGTTTCATCTAAAATAATTGACATTCAATGACAATTTTTTCAAGTAATCTTTATTTCATTATTGGTAGTACATAATCTATTTCTAGGTTTAACATCATTTTTGTCTAATGTAATATTATGAAAAAATATAGTACTAGGATTTGTATGAATCACTATTCATGAAGGATCAATGAATTTGTCTCAAAAACTACATAGTTAAATTTTAATAGCAATATCACAATTTAACTTGTGAAAAATATCTCCTACTTAGCATATTATGTTTTGTTTTCTTGTATAAATACGTTGAAGAAAAAAGTTTTGAAAGACTTCACTATCGAAGATATATTGCTTCTTAAACTAAGATTGAAGGAAGAAAAAATAGGTTTCATTTATGTTTTTAATAAATCTCAAGTATGATTATTATGAGCCCCTGCATATCAATAAGTTTTTTGTAGGAGATCTTCTTGTTTATTAAAAGAAAAATAGTATGTCCAGTTTAATTATTTTGTGGTCAAAATATAATTAGATGGTTTGGGTGAAAAATTCTTAAGACCTTAGTTTCAACCAAAAGCTTACATTTTCAATTCTAATAACAAGAAGTGGTTAATGGATAAGAAATGTGTTAAATATTTGGAACTGTTGTGATAGTTTTGTTTATTCATAAGATTATTGGGTAGTTTTTTTGGAAGGAACTTTTCTTTGGCTCAAGAATGATTTGAGATTTGTTTGAAAAATAGTTTGTTTCTTAATAAAATTGTTTAAGGATCATCAGGAAGAAAAAAAAAGGTTTCCTCTTTTGTTTGATACCAGTTTGGACAACACAATTTGGCAATTGTAATTATACATGACATTGATGATATAGTTACTTCTTTTTTATTAGAAAAAGTTATAGTTATGTTTGATTAAACTTAATAGTTTAAAGAGGACTAATATCTATCCATAGTTATGGGTTTTTAATGTATTGCAACATTTTTTATTTACGGGCTAATAGAGGGTTCATTATAACTAAATAGTTATAACCCGTTGTAATTGATACAGAATAGTGAATGACATATTTTGCATCCCTATATAAGGAAGTATAGATATGCACATGATATATATTAAGTGTGTGTATTCATAATTTCTTTTGTATGGAATGTGAGTAGTATTGATTGAATATTATAAAGTTATATGTATATGTATGAATGCATAAGTTTGAAATATACTTGCATATGTATATATGATCTGCATTATACTTAGGAGTTTTACAAGTTAGCAATTTAGTCTAGACATAAAGAAATTTCTAAGGAAATGATGGCTAGCTAAGCATATGTTCAGGATGAGATTGACATGTTGAATATTAATTTGTTTGAGGATGCTAATTAGTTTTCTATGAAGGCAAAAGATAAGTTGAAGATAAGACATCAAGATAATCCAAGATGGAAGGAAAAACAACAAAAATTGGTGAAAGATAAACTGGTTGTTGAAGATGAGCCAAAACCTTTTGAACCAAGGAAAAGAAAAAGAAAAGGTAGACTTAAAGGTACTTTCTATAGATGTGGTGAAGAAGGAAATAGGTCATTTGAATTTCCTAATGCTAACAAGAAGGTTGATGATAGAAGAGTTGTTGTGGTGAATGATAATGAGGACTTGGTGAATGAGCTTGAGGTGGGAGATAACTTATTGATTTGGTGAGTATTGTCTATTAAGAAAATACTATAACCTTGTCAGAGAAGGATTTTTTTTAGGACTCAATGTAAGTCTGGAGGTAATTATTGGAATGTAATATAAGTGTTTCCACAACAAAGAATTATTATGGTATAAGTGTTGGGTATGTGAGTATGAAGTGTGTAAAAGAAGTACTTATACAAAAAGGGACTATCATATCTACATAAGCCAGATGCATTTATAATTGCAGTTCATAATCATGTTTTTCATTGTAAAGTTCATGTGTCTTGCTATTTGATGGTACATTTCTTCAACAAATCTTGAGTAATTTCTTTTTTTTTAATCTTGCTTAGCAAATCCATCAAAGAGAAGTGTGGTTCCTAAGCTAAAGGGCATTAAAAAAAAGTATTACAATACATATAGTAAGAGTTAATGCATGCCATGGCCATTCTTGATTATATGAATTGCAAGATTGTATGCCTTCTTTGCAACCAAATCATTTGATGAAAACCAATGAAATAAATGTTCTAAATAGTAGCGAACTATAGGGTCCATGTTCTATGAAGATGCATTCTATTAAGGCTCATGGCTATTTGAAAAGGAAAATACTAAAGGGCTCACCTGGATTAGTTAGATCATGGCCCTTGTCATACTAGCTAAGATTTCTATAAGATATAATGTATGCATTTGAACTCCCAAAAAAATTTGGAGTATCATGTGTCTAGTTGTGAGATAGAGCTATTAGGTGAAACTCTTGTTATGTTTATGGTTGCAAGGCAGAACCATTTCCATGATAGAATTTATGTTTGAGGCTCTCATGCCCAAAATATTTTGGCAAATCATGTTTACAATTGTAAGATAGAACCACTAGATGACACTTCAGTTATAATTGCACATATTGTTTCATCAAACAATCACACATTTTGTTTGGAGTATCATGCTTATAGTTTGGTTTCAATTGGAAACCTCATGCTTACAGCTAATTGTTAGCATTGACAAATATATATCCTCTGGGATTGCTTTCACATTGGCATTCTATTTTTAAATAGACTTCTCATTTAGTGATATTAGATTTCCACAATTCATATCAATGAATTATTTTTTCTAGGTTTGATTGTACAATGGTAATGTTTTAGATGACAGTATATGATCCAAAATATGACAGTGTGCATTTTGACTAATGGTAATATTAAAGTTTATCATTTTTAATAAGACTTGAACTAAGCATTGTAGTTGATTTTTGTCATTGAAAAATATATTCTCTAGGATCGCTTGGTCATAAGGCATTTGCTTGGCATCCTATTCTTATATAATATTGAAATATGACTGATAGTTTGGCTAATAGTATTTGACAATTTGCCAATTTAATTAGTAATTGAACTGACTATAGTGGTAGATGAAACCTTGTGAAACAACAATTCTGCATAGAAACTAGCAATGGAGTCAACTATGAAATAAGGATGCTAAGATGGCATGCCTAGGCTACACATGATCTTATATAGGAATAGTTATATTATGGGTTGTGCATAGTTATTAAGAGATCCAATTGTAAACTTCAGCTTTATGCACTAGAGTTCTAGAGATGGTTTCAAAACATCACGTAGTGTGCCACAATAGAGAATTATTAAGGTATAAAGTATATCATGTTGTTGCTTACTCAAGTTTGTCTCTCATGTTTTGATCCTAAACAGTTAGAAATTAGAAGTGATTTGATTATTTTGTTCTTATTATATTATATAAGTCATACAGAGTCTACACTATGTGACAATCTATTCGATTTATAGCCACCAAATTTTAATTCAATTAACTATTTTAAGGGCCATATTTTTTAGTGCTAATGAAAATAAGAACTGTAGTATGCAATCTAGGTTATTGAATGGATTCTATAAAGATTAATTTTTAGATATTTCAATATAGATTGGGTCTCTCTGTTGAAGTATCCTGTCCACTAATTCATAGATATAATCCATGTATAAAAAGACACACTACTTCACTATGACAACCAAAAAGAAACTAAAATTTTCCTATTAAACCCTAGTCATAGCATATAATGTTTTTTTACTCAAATTTTTCTTTTGACAAATACAATCAACATTTCTGAAGTTTATTTGTGACAAAATAAGACCTACAGTTTATAATATATAACAATATTCAGTTATGCGTAACAAAATTGAAAATTGCTAGATTTTGTGCCTAGCCATATACCAAATGAACTAGAGACATTGAGATGCCTACTTTGCTATGGTGTACTCATTATCGAACTAATAACATCCAGACAATAAAGTACTTTTGTGGACAAGGAGTGGCAGCCCTTGACACCAATAGCACATTGATAGTTAAAATTAGATGTAGATATGTATTAATAGAAGAATAAGATGTTTGGAAAACCATGAAGTCTTATGAATAAGATGGTTTTCCTAGTTGCATTAGAGGAATAAGGATTAGTCCATAGTTGCATCAGAGGAATAAGGATTAGTCCATAGTTGCATAAGAGGAATAAGGATTAGTCTAAGATTTTGATGACTTTGCTAAGAAAGTGGGTAGCACATCAATCATACCAAGTATGTATCTTCATTGTTATTGACACATTCAAGACATCATCATGAATTTTATAGACTACAATTGTGTAGATCAATTGATCAACAATTGCAAAGGACAGTCAAAATCAATGCATATTGATGATTCATCTGAATCCTACTAAGATTGATCATATAATTAATAATATGAGGAAGCTAACCAATAGAGAAGGTCATTGAGCATCAAAAAGAAGATATTGATAAGATTACATAGATCAATATCAATTGAATATATCAATCAAATACTTATTCAAAAAAAATTTATTGCAAAGTAGTGAGCAAGATTAGAACCTTAGTCAAGACAAGTGTCAGAAATCACAAGCAAGATTAAGGGAGTTGATAAAAGCATCAATGGTTGATAAGGAACAACAAAAAATATCAAGGGTTGAAGAGTGAATGCAAATATTAGTATATCTATTTAGTTCTGTAATAACTAAATAATCACAGAGCAAGAGAAAGATTAATAGATAGACTAAGAGGAGGATCCATGTTTGCCATCAAAGAATAGAATTAATGGAGAACATTTTCAAGAATCAATGATGACAATTGGCAACTAGTATTGGCTAAGGTATGAACCAATCACATTAGAGGCTAATGTTTTTGAACATTAATGATTGAATAACATCCATAATTAATATCATAAATAGTGATCAATAAGGGTTAAAAAGACTACCTTATCCATAATATGATAGTTTATGTTGATGTTATCATTGAGTTGTTAACAAATTGATGTCATTATGCAAAGACAAAATGTTAATCCATTCTTGACAATTACTAATCATGAATAAGTACCTTGATGATGGTAATCAAGCCCGATCTAGATTAAGACAGTGAATTATGATATGTTATTATAAGTAATTAATAATGGAAGGAGGCAATTACAAGGTTGTGTTACAATTAGCTATTATGAAGAGTGACATTAAAAAGAGATAGAGAGCATTCTTTATCCTACATGACTTATCACACCAAGTGCATGGTATAAAAGAACATTCGTTATCATTTATTTCAACATCAATTTGAAATAAACATGTTATGTTGAACGACTACCTTTGGCATTATTGGTTGTAAACATTTAAAGAAAGATTAGACATAGCACCCCTGTTGCAAGAATTATTCTATCATATTAGACATAGTAGCATTTCCAAAATTTCATAAGCCTATCAGCAAATCAGAAACATCAAATCTCATTTTAAGAAATAATTAGATTTGATTGCAAGCATTGAAGAATTATATTAGAAACAACATTAATACAATTGTATTGCCATTAGAAATAAATAATGATTAGATATCGCATGTTATCAAAGTCATACTAGTGACAACAATTTGCATTGGTAGAAGGAATACCATTACATCTCCATTGCATATAGTTTATATTGACATAATTGACATAGCAAGGATCATTCCACTAAGTGCAAGAAGGATCAATTCTTTGTAGCATATATACAATTGTATATATTAGAGATAGCAAGTGAAATTGTTCATTGTTATTTTCCACACAATTATATTCATAGCATCCATTACATAGTTTAATTGCAATCTCAAATATTCTAAGTTTAGGGATTGTAGTAATTATCTTATAATGAAATTAAATCTACCAATCAATTATCGTTGACATAAAAAAAATTAAAATGTTGAAATCACTTATAGAATATACTATGGTAAATGTTGTCTGATGACCCATAGCCATTTCTATCTTGGCTTTGATATTGCTTATCTGGACAACTTTTATACTAGATACTGATCTTAGTTTGGACATGGCCATGGTATACCTTGGGTACATCCCTAAGCCTATGAATATGTCCTAAATGTCTCAATTCTTATTAAGAGTGCAAAAGGATAGTAGAAATAAATAATTATGGTTAAACTAACATACTTTTAACTAAAAAATCTTAAAAAGTGAAGACACAAGCTGATATACAAGCTTAATCTTAATTGAAATCATAGTATTTGAAAACATGTGATAAAATAGTAAGCTAAGTATACAAGAATATCAAAAACAAACATATACCAAAAAATTATAGTCATTTCAGCCTCAATGGCTTAATAATTTAATGAATACATTATTCCTAATATATGTTTCTTTTTCAATAGTAACATGAACCCAAAGTAGAAGTCCCTAACTACCATCAATCCTTTTACATAATATGACCCAATGTTCTAGGATGCATAACTAGTATCTTCACTTTTATAGGCCAATCAATTGCCATAACAATCCCTTAAAGACCAGATCAAACCATAGTCACAAATCAAGCTAATAAGTATATGAATGAAATCACAACCATAGTAACCAAAAGGAAATGAAATGATATCTTCACCATATAGTGTACATGGTTTTTATTGTGTAGGATAATGCCATAAATGTTGAATGAATCATATAATCTAAAGTCACAGTGAGCCTCTTTAGTGGTTGTTCCTATACCATGGTTGATGAAAATGATCCACACTAAAAAACTCTTGTTGTTGCCAAAATGTCGATGCTTCTGCATAATCATTCACACCAATATCTGGATTTCTTCCTTGAGAAGCTGGAAAAGAGGGTCGATGTTAATTAGACATTGATACTACTGCATATCCATTGACACAAAGATTAGGATGTCCTCCTTGTGAAGTTGAAAAATAGGGTCATTGTTGCTCATGTGCTGGTACTATTACAAATCCATTCACATTAAGATTTGGATTTTTTCCTTGTGAAGTTGGAAAAGAAAGTTTTTGTTGCTCATATGCTGATACTATTGCATACTCATTCATATGAAGATTTGGATTTCCTCCTTGTGTTGTTGGAAAAGAGGATTATTGTTGCTCATATGCATATCAGTTCACAACAAGATCTTGATTTCCTCCTTGAGGAGTTGGAAAAGTTTATTGTATTGTTAGAAAAGAGGATGTTGTTGCTCATATGCATACCCATTCACAATAGGATCTTTATTTCCTATTTGATTAGTTGAAAAATTTCCTTGTGATGTCAGAAAAGAGGATTGTTGTTGCTCATATGCATATCTATTCACAACAGGATCTTGATTTCCTCTTTGAGTAGTTGGAAAAGTGGATTCTCTTATTTGTTAATGGCTATTCCAAGAATTGTTATGAATAGATGATCCTATTTGTAGATTGTTGTTCCCATGGTAAGGAAGGGATGGATATGTCCCAATCTTTTGATAATTAGGATGAGATAGATATTCTTGTTGTTGTTGGTTAAAAAATGACATAGGTCCTCCATTTTGGTTTGAATATAATGTGGGTCCAACACCACCCACATTCTCATTTGAATAAGTTGACAACGAAGATGGTCCACCAGCTTGAGCCAATGTCTAGACCTATGATGGACTAGATAGGTCAGCATATGCCTACACTTCTCCTATGATGGATAAATAATTTTGAGGTGCTACATATTGATTGCTACAAAGTGAAAAGAAACACTCCAATTAGATTCTTAAATATAAAAGTGAAAAGGAACACTCCATTAGTTTCTTATATAAAGAAACTATGAGCTTCCATTTGAGTAACTAAAAACTTCCATTATTGTGATATTGTTTTCAAGGTTCAACTATGTTTTCCTTCAAATCAAAATTCAAAAATTCAAAAACCCATGTTTCATAAGCAGTAGTCTCAAAAAGATATTTGTCATGAAAATGAATGGATTCTTGAGAGATGAGTTCTTGAAATGAAAAAAATGAATGGATTCTTGAAATGGAAAGAATGAAGGAACTCTTGAAATGGAAAGAATGAATAGATTCTTAAGAGATGTGTCTTGAAATGAGATGGGTTCTTGAAATAGGAACCTATTTCAAGAACCCATCTTTCAAGAATCTATTTATTTTTATGAGAAATTGGTAAAACCATAGACAATGAAATGTTTGATTACACTTAGTCTGTAGTCCTTAGGATAATGATAACTGTCTCTTACTCTAGTTTCAAACTATACAAACCTCTTAATAAATTGATGAAAATATGATGCCCCTGTTGAAATTTTTTCAAAAGGTAATGTCCATCTTCCTGGAGCACACATAGATCACATCTAATTCATATTTCCTTTTATATCTTACTAAAGATCATATATTTCCTCAAGAAAAACATTTCTATACATTAATATGTTTCGATCTTTTAGTCATCTTCATTAGTTGATGCATTAATCACATTAGTCATTGCTGTCAGGATTAGTCAAGGCATGCTACTGATAGCACCTAAGTAACTTTCACCTTGTGACATCTCTTTGAGGCATTTTTCAAATAATTGAGATACTCTATCTACAACTCCACATTTTGTAAACATCTAGGCCTTCTAGAAATTATCATATCATTTTAGTTACATTTGAAAACTTTAATCAATAATTTCCATATGTGTAGATATAAACATTAACTACAACATGTCCAATTTATTTGCAGATATATTTTCCTATGAAGAAAGACCATGCTTGACAATATGAACCCAAAATAAAATAATGAGACAATGGCTGCACTGTGGTCTTAGTTATGAAGAAAACCTAATAAATGTTATTTTCCTTGCAAAAAGTGTAAGGGCTTAAAGAATCCAAGAATTATAATCACAATAGCCCAGAGTCATTGTAGGCAACATGGTCACGTTGAAGGGGGCCACAATTTTTGTCCATTACTGAATGTGGATTTCCTATTGGAGGAACATGGAGGTGTGAATATCCAAGCTGAGGATAACACTCCCATGGAAGAAGATGATAATGTGCCAGAGGACATGATTGAAGAAGATGGTATTGGAGTAAGTGATGAAGAGGCTCACAATGATGGTACTAGTGAATCTGATAATGATGATGAAGATTGTCTTGATATAACTTTACTTGAGAAGGCACACGAGCCCTTATATGAAGGCTCCCAAACAACTCTACTCTCAGCTATAGTGTTGTTGGTGAACTTAAAGGTTATGAATGGTTTACCCAATGTAGCAATGTCATGTATGCTAAGGTATGCCATTTTTTTCATTTTCCATGTTAGCATACAATTAATATTCATTATATTAACAATGCATATTTGTTGTTGTAGGTTGATAGGTGAGTTTTTGTTACCACCATCAAAAATTTTGCCTCATTCATACCAAGAATTATCTCCCATTATGAATCAGATTGGAATGAAGTATATACATGCATGTCCCAATGATCACATTATATATTGTAAACAACATAAATTTGCAATAGAATGCCCTGATTATCTTATTAGTAGATATTAGAAAGATCAAATAAAAAAAAATGTGCCTCACAATGTTCTTTAGTACATTCCCATTATTCCACATCTTCAACAATTATTTAGGTGCACTAGCTTGGCACAATTTATGGATTACCATGCATGCAATAGAAGTCAAGATGACATTATGTGAATGCTTGCCAATGGTTTTGCATTTAAACATATAGAAGAAACATGGTCACACTTTAAAGAAGAACCTCATAATCTGAAGCTTTCATTGGCAATGGATGGTGTCAATCCATATAGAGATATGAGATTTGTTTACTCAGTGTGGCCTATTTTTGTTATTAATAATAACATTCCTCCTTGAATGTACATAAAGTGGGAGCACATAATGTTGTCAATGATTGTGCTAGGTATTTTTTCACATTATAGTTATCTAAATTAATTTATAAATAGTGCATGAAAATGGTCATAATAATTATGTAATGTTTATGTTCATTCAATTACTAGGTAAGTACCAAGTTAAAGATATGAACATGTATAGTGAGCTCCTAATTGACGAGTTGTTGAAGTTATAGAATGACACCTCTATGTATGAAATCTCTAGACCAATAGGACATTAACAATTTTAATTTCATGCAATGCTTGTATGGACAATACATGATCCCCTTGGACTAACTCATTTTTGTGGTATGTTATATTGTCAAGATCACATATTTTTGGTCTGTTATAGTGCTTACACATTACTATTGTATGCTTAAGTTGTGCATGATAATTGTACATGATCTTGTAGGTCTTTAGACAAAGGAAAAATTTACATGTCCAGTTTGTTGTCTGAAGATGAAATCTCATCATTCAAGAAGTTTAGGAAAGTAGTTGTTCAATTAGTTTAGGCACTTTCTCCACAAAAATCATAGGTATCGAATTATCAAAAAATATCTTTTCAATGGGAAAGAAGAGACATCATCAAGGCCATGAAGAATGACACCTCATCTATGGAAGTTTGAATACGATTGACTAAATCGTCGAGGTAATGTCCAATTTTTTGTTTGAAGTTTAAAATTTGTATTTTGATATTGCCTTATATTTACTAATGTTGTAATTGATGCTCGTGAAGATCATCAATGCATCAATGACCAACTTCCTAGAGGAATAAAAATTTATCCTACTCAATTTAGTAGGTTACCATACTACAAGGATCTCCCAATCGTGCATTTTTTTGATGCTATGCATATTGAAAAGAATGTAATAGAGATACTATGGAAAATGTTGGATGGAAGGCATCATAGAGAATTTTTTTTCAAAATTTGTATTGAAATTCATGAATCCAATCATGCACTAAAATATTTTATTGAATCAAATAGCAATGGAGACCACATAAATACAAGTGCCATTCCTTGGTTATTAATAGAGCAACAAAGTGATGCATTAAAAGAAGTCATAAAAAAAGCAAAATTTCCAGTAGGATTTGTTGCAAATATAAGCACTCTTCTATCAAAGAAAGGTGATTTTGGGCCAAGGTTGAAAATGTATGATTGGCATAACTTCATCAAGGTAAGTCATGTTCTCTATTTACAATATATTTGTAAAATTGAATGTACTACCTATTACATTATTTTATAATATATTGAAATGATCATTTTTTAATAATTGTAGTACGTCCTACCTTTGTCCCTTCTACACCAGTTTGACAACAATATTAAACAAGTTATATATGATCTTGGAAAATGCATGAGGTTAGAAGTGCTTTTTATTAGATTTGTAACTTTTTATCTAAAATCTATTGTATAATTTTATTTGAAATCTCATTTTTATGTTTTTGCGTGTTGAATCTCTTTTAGATGGTTATCATCTAAAGAAATTGATAAAAAAAGATATAAAATATTGCAAGAGAAAAATTCCACACCTTATGTGTGAAATGCAAAAGTGTTTACCTCCAACCTTTTTCAATGCTTAAGAACACTACCTCATACATCAAGTTGAAGAGATTGAATTGTGGAGACCTCTACAAACTAGGTCAAATGTGGATAGTTGAGAGGCACCTAAAATTTATGAAGTGCTTGGTTAAAAAAAGAGCACATCTTGAGGGTTCTATGGTAGAGGGACATATGGTATATCAGAAAATGGTGTACATTAGTGAATATCTTCCAAAGTTTGCAGCAAATATCTATGTAGCTCGCATTTGCGATCCCAACTCTAATGATAAATTTGAAGGGGAGTACCTGACAGGGAAAGGTAGATTGAGGAGAGTGAGAGGTAATTATAAGTTTTTTTTTTTGTAGTTTAATAATTCTTATCTATCATCAATATATATATATATATATATATATATATATATATATATATATATAAGTTATTTTTAAACTAGTGTAATTGTCTTCTTTATAGTTGGTCATGAGGTGGATGCACTACATTTGTATATTGCAAACAATCTTGATTAGATGATGGTATGGATTGAAAAGTCTCAGGAAAATGGTTTCTCATTAACATGGGATGGTGTTGCATTGTTGGCTAAAGAAGCTCATTGTAATGGAGATACCAATGTTATGCCAATGGTACTTGATCTAGTATATGACTTAAGAGATACAAAGGTACACATAAGATTACTAATCATAAGACATAAGTTTAATATCAACTCACAAATTGATGCAAATAATCTTGACATGTTTGAATAATTGTAGGTCAAACACCACAAAGCTATGTATTACCATGGCTATAAATTTTGCACAAAAAAGTTAGACAAAACAAAGAAAATGTGTGATTTTAGGATAAGTGTTGTCTTCACAGTAACCAATATTTCATCTAGAACTGACATACATCCTTAACAATTTGAAAATCGATATTATGGCATTTTGGATGATATACATGAGTGTGACTTTAATCATTCAAAATAGTTCTATTTGTTGTCAAATGGTATAGGCTATGACTAAATTGAAATGATCCTAATAGGACTGTTATTGAACATAATAGTGGATTTACTATGATTAATACAAGGTCATTTGAGCTAGTTGAAGATGAGCCCTATGTTCTTCCAAGCCAATGTGGGCAAGTGTTTTACTTTGGTGTTCCACACAAATCAAGTTTGTCATTTGTTATTAGACATGACCCAAGGGGAAGATAGGTAAAGTATAATGCGATTGAAGAAGATATTGAAGAAGCATAAGACGAAGTAAATGATTATCAAGAATGATCGTTACCTAGTGATGAAGAAGAAGAAGATGGTGATGATTTTGGTCATGCTGACGATAATGGTGATAATGATGATGATGATGATGTTGATGACGATCATGATCATAGTGATGAATATGGTGATGATCATGGCACTGATGATGATGAAGAAGATGATGATGATGATTGCAATAAAGGTGGTGGTGGTGACGACAATGATCAAAGTGACAAGTATGATGATGGTGATGATGATGATGATGATGATGATGAAATGCATGAAGATCATGATGATCAATGAAATTTCTAAGTAGGATCAATGTCAACTATGATGGGGTCATGTATGACCATATTTTTTTTTCCAAACCATATGTGCAAATATAAACATTAAGTAGAATATGCCAAAAAAAAATTAGCTATACACATTAGTTACACCAATTTTTTGGCTAACTTAAGACAAATGATTTACATATACAATATACTTTATTATTAATATTTATTTTTGGTAAGTCTATTACTTTAATTTTGTTGCTGATTTCTAAGACTTACTAATCTTTTTCACAGGGTGACATAGATGCACCATCTCACACACCTTCAGCGGAGGTAAACATTAATTATTGTAATTCTAATGTTAATATAGAAAAAAAATTATATTATTATTTTCTTTTCTTTATGGCTTTGGAGTTATTTTGTTAAAATTTTATTGATATTTGATGTCACAAATGATAAGAAAAAGCTACAATGATAGCTAATCAAATGCAATTTGAAATATGGGCATCATTTCTACATGGCATCGCCCTTAGTGTTGATCCTATGTTCATGGCCCATAAACTCAAACAAAGATACATTGATGAAATTGTTAACATTAACATCAAGGGTGACATGAGCGAGGAGAAAGAGACACTAAGAAAAGAATCAAACCATAGGGTCCAATCTTTGAAGGTAAGTAGTAATTCGACTAAAGAAATAATAGAAGTTCAATAGATGTTAATATTGTATAGTATCTTATGGACCATGATCTCTAATTTGATTTGTTCTTGTATAGAGATATGTGAGAGTTGTGACATCACATGGTGAGCATGGTGAGGGTTGTAGCACACAACCTTCATGTAAGTAATACTTTCTCTATTTGTTTTAGTCAACATTATAACACTTGCCTTTTATTTTGTGGACACTTCTAGCTAGTATCCCATTTGATCATTATCCATTGCAAATGTCTTTGCTAACAATATTGTTTTCTTTAGCTCATGATGAAGTGTGGATGCCTCCTTTAGTCGGCAGTCTAGTATTGCCTTGTGCATTGTTGGCAACAAGGTCCATGCAAACATCCTTGTCTATCCCCACTACAACTGGTAAAACCTTGTTTTTCTATATTTTGTAATGTGCTAATCATGAATTTTTTTTTTTGGTGGATTTTTTACTCATGTACCTATCATACGTACTAGAGTACAAAATCTAGTGATTAGTACTCTAGTACGTGTGATTGATCCATTTCTTGGAGCAGTCTGTGTGATTAATACTTTAGTTCCACCACCAACAAAGCATTCCTCATCACTATCATTTTAAGCCTTATGTCTATATTGCTATGTATAACTATAGATAAGAGCCTAGGATGAATTGTATTTAAGACCTAGGGATTTGCAAACCTGAGCTATTAAGCCTTACATGCAAAACATACTTCTTTGGCTTTTCATTCGTATCTTTGATGGCAACTTTTGTTTATGCATTTAAAATCCTATTGAACTTTTGTAAGCCTATAGATCATTGATGCTTTCCACTGCTTAATAGTATGGATATCAACACATGTTAAATTACTTTCTTTCACATGCATGTTATTAATCAAATCTATCTACTGGAAAAGAAATATACATGCCAGAGTAGGTTCCTCCCAACAATATTAGTATTGGATGCTGACAAAAGAAACTACACTCAAAAACATTAAGATACAGTGAAATTCACCATAAGTTGTGTGTTATCCCTACACTCTAGTTACAAACTAGAGAGAACAATGATGCTTAAAGGATGTTTTTTGGGAACCCAAGTACTCTAGCTGCAGTGTAAATCAACTGTTTCAATTGTTGAAAAGTCATATTAAATGAAACATTAAATATGTTATCTCTTACAGTGATATGCTTGAGGTATAAAACTCAAAAGTTTCTGGGGAAAATTCTATATGCTTTTTGAATCAACTTTTCCCTTCTTGATGATGGATTACTGACTGCAAACCAAACAATCAATTCAAAATACATATACAAGTTTTTCTATGAAACTCTTGCACCTAATATATGAACTATGGAAAGCTCATGCCCGCTATTAAAATGATGATTTATAGTCACCCATTTTTGTACTACCTTCTATTGTTCTTGTAAATCGTATCCCCCTAAGATAGTACTTTTTCATGCTTGATCTTCTATAGCTTATTTCTATCTCTCAACTTCTCCCTTTGACAACAATTGCAAAGGTGAGTATAATTTCTTCCCTATTTCTTTCCTAACTACTCCCCCTATGGATTAGTCCATGGTTCTCATAAATCCACTTTGAGCTTCTTTTGTTTAATGATCATGGATTAATGTGTTCTTGACTTGACTTACTTCAAGTTGGATAGGCATAAGAAACCTAACCGTTCTCTTAGATACTCAAGTGTATCTTTCTAAAGAGGCTTGGTGAGCATATCTTCTAGTTGTTCCTTGGTTGGTACATATTCTAACTTGGCCTCATTTTCTTGCACTTGTTCCCTTATAAAATAGTACTTGATGGATATGTGCTTGGTCTTTGAGTGCATGACCATATTTTTGGATATATTGATAGCACTAGTGTTATCACAATTGATAACTACCATTTTCTCCATTTTCTCATGAATTCCTCTAAGAATTTGTTTTATCCAAACAACTTGAGTGTAACTCATAGTTTTAACAATATAATATGCTTCTATGGTTGACTGTGATATGCGGTTTTGTTTCTTGTTGGTCCAAGCCACAAGTCTTCTTACAAGAAAGAATTCAACTAGTTGTGCTCTTCCAATCATCTATGTTTCCCACCCAATCAATATTTTGAAATATAATAAGTTCAAAATTACCTTTTTGATGATACCATAGACCATATTAATTAGTAACCTTAAGGTACTTGAAGACTTCTTCACAATAACCATGTGTGATTCCTTTGGGTTGGCTAGGAATCTGGTGACTAACCCAACTGCTTATGTTATTTATGATCTTATATAGACCACACACCATAGTTTACCTATCATTGACTAGTAAAGTATAATGTTCACTTCATGGATTTCATCCTCCTTTAATATCTTGTAATTAGTTTCCACTAGAGCTCCTATAGGTCTTGCATCTTCCATGTCAAATGTCTTCAATATTCCTTTGAGATACTTGGGCTTCCCTTGAATATACCTCCCTTTGTGTGGGATACTTAAAGTCTAATAAAGAATTTTATTTCTATGATCATTGACATTTTATATTCCTTCATGGCATTTCTAAAATTGGCACTCTTCTTGTCATCTCCACCAAAGATGATATCATCCATGAAGACCTCTACAATCAACAAGCTTTTTTATGTCTCTTACTTCATATATAGATTACACTTATCATTGGTTCTTGTGAACCCAATCTTTATCAATTATGAGTGTAGTCTCTCATACCATGCCCTTGGGATCTATTCTAGACCATATAGGGTTTTTCTCATTCTATAAACTTGGTACTTTCCTTGTTCATTCTCAAATCCCTCAAGTTGCTCGACAGAGATGTCCTTTTCAAGAATTGTATTAAGGAATGTGGACTTTACATCCATTTCATATACATTGAAGTTCTTATGTGCTAAGAATTTTAGGAGTGTCCTAACTCCTTCCAGGCTAGCCACTAGTTTGAAGGTTTCTCCATAATGTGTACCTTCTTCTTGTGCATATCTGTTGCAAACAAATCTGGTCTTATTTCTAACCACTTATCTATTACAAGCTAGAGTTTCCATTGCACCAAAAGATCAACCTATCAATGCCCGATACAACCACTAGACTTATAGAACACAGAAGGTGGTTAAGCCATGTCAAAAATATTGAAGGGGAATGTTGGATACTAGTCTAACATTCCCCCCTCAACATTACCTGAGGAGATTTGAACCTGTGACCAAGATTTGATACCACTTGTTATAAGCTAGAGTTTCCATTACAACAAAAGATCGACTAGGAGGTGGCTAATCCATGTCACAAATCTTGAAGGGGGGCATTGGTAATTAGTCCAACATTCTCAATCTTTGTTCATTGTGTTTCAAAACATGCATTTTGTTTCATTGACATTATTTTCATCTAGTTGGGATAATAAGTCCCATGTATCATTTTTCACTATCTAGTTAATCTCTTATTTCATGGCCTTCCTCCAATCTTCATTCTTTAGATATTCTCTTGTTGCTTTATGTTCCATGTGTGACAATAAACATACTATCTCTCTCACCTTTCTCTTGGTTATTACTCCATCATCCTTATCCCTAATGATTTTTTCTTCTTATTAGTGTCTTCTCACATATTTGGCTAGCACCAGTTCATCTTCTCTTTGTTCTTCAGGTCTACACTCTTTTACTCAAGTTGGTACAGCTTCTTGTATAGGTTCTACCTCAATAGGTACACTCTCCATTGTATCATTCAATAGAATTTACTCAAATTGTTTGTAGTCTTATGGTTCTTTTATGTTGTCTTCCTCATTATTCCCTAAGAATTCATCTATTTTTACATTGGTAGATTCTACAAAAAAAATTGTCCAAAGATTCAAATACCTATAAGATCTATTCTTGGTAGAGTATCTTATAAAGATACCTTCATCACTTTTAGGCTCAAAATTCCCTTGGTATTCATCTCTCTACATATGAGACTTGCTTCCAAACACCTTGAAGTAACTTACAGATGGTGTGTGACCAAATCATAGTTCATAAGGAGTCTTTTCTTTGTCCCTTTCTTTACTTTTACCCAATTTAAGTTGTAGATTGATGTGCTTATAAATTCTCTTGAATAGATCTGTGTAATTTTATTTTGAATCATTAGTATCCTAGCATGGTCTATGATTGTTATGTTTCTTCTTTTGAAGTGATACCATTCTATTGTGGTATTCTTGGATCTTACATCTGCCTTCTAATTGTGTGCTCCTTGAATTAGTTTTTGAATTCTTGTGAGGTAACCTCTAACTCTAAAAACTATAAGATAACATCTATAATTATCAACACAAAAATGGTACCTAACTAATTAGAAACAAATAATCAACTAAGTACCTATGTTATAATACATTTAGAAACATTTATATACTTATCATACACATCCTTCTTGCTTATGATGTTAGATATTTCTTTACATTAGACACATGATCATATTCTATATAATATCTTTAGGAGATTAGATATATGTCTACTTTCTATAATTCTTTATACACTATTCTAAATTCATTATTATGCTTTCAATACCTTGTTTATAAGGTTCATATTATTATTTTTTCTTAAGCTAACCTAACTAACCAATGATTACTTATATGTGTGTGTATGTTTACTCTATCTAGCATGTCTTTGAGATGAGGGGAGGTAGTTGTAGTTACTTCTTTGGGAGATCTACATGATGTCTCACTCTTAATTCCTTGTCTATTATTGTTTTTATATGTATGTATGTATTGCACCTTTTCGTTCAATGGTGTAGGTGTGTGTAGGTACTAGGCATCAACTCCACCTAGCTACACAAGTCTAAGCATACCTTAAAATCCCCAAACTAGATGTTTTCAAAAGGGAGATGGAACCATGATTCATATAGGCATCCTTATATCATTATAAATGTAATAGAAAGTTGGTCACCTAGTCTGGGGTTTATGTTTTTTATAATTTATTTTTATGGCTTGATCGGTGGATTCTAGTGTTTAGAATTATGTGTTCATGATCTTGACATTTGTATTTTCATACAAATTATTTGAGTGATTTATTTATATAGTTAGATATAAAGAGAATTTTACTAGAATATAAAAGTAAATAAATTAAAAAGGGATAAAATCAAAAGAATAAGTATTTATAAGAGAAGTAATAACATGCATTCAAGTGAAAAAGATAATATATGTTATCCACATGGAAGAATGTGAGACCAAAACATATATACAATGACCAGCATAAAAAAATGGGTTATAGAGCACTAGAGAGGGATTTTACATCATTCTTGGACCATTTATTAATTATATACCCCTTAACTATCCTTAATATACCCCTAATATGCCTAAACAACTTGTAAAATAGTAGATAATTACATAAACTAATGAAATTTCAGATTTTGGAATTACTGGTATTTTAAAGGGTTGTGTCTTTTTTCCTAGAGTATGAAAGCTATTCAAGAACATATATATGTGGTTTGAAATGTAAATAAGAAGGGTTAGGATGATTGGAAGGTAGAAGAGAGATTGATTGTACATTTTATGGAGAAAAATTAGTGATATGTGAGGGAGAGTTTTTTAGTATAATTCTTTAAGGATTTATAAGTTTCTTTCCTTTTTGGAGAGAGATTAATATATGATAATTTAAAGGTTGAAAGATGGATGTATTACAATGTGATTTATTTTTTCTTCCATGGATATTTGTGAAATTGGAAGGGGTTTTAATGATGCATCTCAAGTGGATGTATTTTACTCTATATATATCCTTGCTCCTGCTTCCATTGAATCTTTGTAGGACTAACATGTGGATTAAACTTATTAATTGCATTATTTGTCTGATTAAATATAGATCCATTTATGTACTATAGTTTTATATCTAATTCCTAAAATTATTTAGATGTTTTGATTTTCTATTTGTGAAAATTGCTATGTATTTTTCTATGATATTTAGCCACTACTTTTTGGAGATATATTATATTTTGTTAGAGTTTTGTTAGTAACTCAATTTATAGAATATTTTATTGTGATATCTTCTATGTGTTATCATCCATGGTTTCTTGTGTATGTTTCATGTTTCTATTATATTATTTTGAATAATATATGCTTGATTTGGGGTTTTTTAACCAATTTGACCTCCTACTTGAGTTTTCATGCTCCCAATTTTTGTTTAAGACACCAAAGGCATGTCAAATTGTTATGTGATGTATAAAATTTATACTTAGCATTGAAAATTATTGTAGGAACATATTCTTAGAGTCTTTTTTCTTTTATAATTATTTATGTATTGTGATGCTTGTATGATGAGTTAGGGTCTTGGTTAAACTAGGGGTACAGGACCCTAGGAATGTTGTTTTCTAAACACTTGTATGATTTTAGTTTTTGAATTTTTAGTAGGGTATAGACCCTAGTTTAGTGGATCACACATGTGTTGGGGCCCAGAAGTACCTACTAAATTGATCCTATGCTTAGAGACTAGTGCCATATGAAGGATGGTGTTGAGTTGGTTAACAAGTGATAACATAACTAAAAATGTATGGGAAGGTTTTGGGTCTCAAATTAATCAATATTAATAAGGATTAGTGTTGAATTACTTGGAGAGGGGAAATCCTATGTATATTATTAGACCCTAATAATTTGAATGATCCCAACACTACTGGTATGTACATATCCTATTGGAGTACTCAATGAGGAGACATTTTGTGCTACGAGATGGTCTTTGCCAATGTACAATGACACTAACCTAGATCTATTTGAACCCTTAACTCTTATTTAGTCTCTAGTTATCCATTTGCCTTGTGATTTCATTTTGGGCATAATGATTTGTTAGGCCTTGTGATAGCTTTGTACTTTTCTTTTTGGGGTATAAGCCTTAGATTACCTTAGATCCTATGTGGATCATTGTCTGATCTCCTATTTTAGGGGAGTGGACAATTTATGGTAATATGCAATTAGATGCTAAAATATATTTGAGGCACTTATCATGGTTTCATGGATGGCTTTATATGGATCCTTGTTGAGCACTTGTTAAAGATTGATTCTTAAAGTTTGTTTGTTGTATTTCCTTGGAAGAAATCTATGTACTACTGTAATATAAAATATTGAAAAAAGAACACATCATATGTATATGTATCATAAAATGAAAAGATATGTAATAAGGGTAAAGGGTATCTCTAGGACAAATAAAGGGAAATGTGAACAAATTGTATTATTTCAAAAGGAGTATGAAGTTTTGATGATGCCATAACATTGTATATTTTGTATGTAGATGAATGTATGATGAAATTGTTGAAATTTGATTGAGAAGATTATTATTGAAGAAGAAAGATTGTTTGCAAAAAGGGATATTGTTGATAAAGAATATTTTCAATCATTTTTTTGTCACTGATGTCAAACCTACTATTTTTCGGAATGACAATTGCTTATAAGATCCAAGTACTATCACTTAGTTGATTGATGAAGATGATTTAATTAATAAGATGTAACAAAAGCGCCTAAGGGAAAGGCTGAGTTATGGTTTTTTAATGAAGTGCAAGGATCAATTAAGACAATGGTAAAATGATGTATTGATAATACACTTGAAGGTACAGAAGTTGGCTAAACCTAGAAACTCTGGAAGAATAAGTTGTAACAAAGCTGTCTACGAAAATTGACTAAGTTCATTAGTGGGTTCCAAGCAAGCTAGTTCATGCTGAGTAGATTATCAATAAGTATCAAGCAAATGAAAAATCTAGTGTGTTCCAAGTGAAAAAAAAGGAGCCAAGCAAGTTCAGGTGTTGAGCAAGTAATAGGGGTTGAGCATAAAAAAACTTATTTGATGCTGAGTGAATCCATAGTAGGTGTTGAGCATCAACAAAACACAGTAGATGTCGAGTAACATAGTATGTGTCAAGCATCAAAATTTCAATAGCACCGAGCTATTGCATTATTTGAAAAGTCAAAGATTTTCCAGATCTGAGTCAACAAGTTTGTTACCTTAAATTTTATGAACCAGATGGAGGATAAGGATGATGAGTTGGTGGCATAGACTTTTAGATAAACCATTTTTGGGTGAATACAGGAGTATTCTTCATGATGTTTCTGGAAGAAACAAGATAAGGGGTAGATTCATTGAATCTTACCTAATCCATTCAAACTGAGATTAAAAGTGGGAAGGATAAGAGCGAGAAAAGTATTGTAGACTTCTATTTAAGGAGTTTCAAGTCAAGAAGCAAGCATTTACCTAATCCATTCAAACTGAAACTCTACTTTGATAGGTGACCATAGAGGTGATTGCACTGGTACATCAAGCATGGAGACTCAAGGAGACAAAGCTTGAAAGGTGGACAAGTTGTCAGAGCTGCAGAAACTAAAAGCCAGGCAAATTTGAGAGCTGAACTGAGATCTAAAATCTGCAAGTTAATTTTTGAGTTGTGTCAAGTCAAAATCCCTTATTGTTACTCTCTGACAATTGTGTTAGTTAGGGTAAAATCCTATGGAATTAGGTTGGTTTAACAACCATGTGTAAATCCTTTAATATGGTGGCATTCCAAGTGAATGTTCTAAAGTCCTCTAACTAGGCCCATTTCTAACAGGGTGGTTGAAATCGTTTAATCAAGTCACATTTAATAGTGTGGTGTAGCCTTTAATAGGGTAGGTCTTTCACAGGGCATCACTTTAGAAGAGTGAGAATTGAGTAGCATGTTACTAGTAGTTTTTTCCAAATTGGGTTTCCACGTAAATCACTATATTATGTGTTGATCTTTCAAGTCTTATTCTTGCATGTTGATTTTTTAGTAACTTGCTAGGATGAATGTATAGCTTGGATGCATGAATACTTTAATGGGCTCACTATAATTAGTAAAAAGGTTTTATCAGGATATTTGGACCTTGAATAACTAATTCACCCCCCTCTCAGTTATTCTAAAGAATTTCTAACAATTGGTATCAAAGCCATCTATTGATTTAGTTTAAAGGTACTAGAAGCAGGAAGATCAAGATGTCCAAGAGAGAAGTTCCCAAGCTCAATAGAGATAACTTCACTGCATAGAAAATTCCAATGAAGTTTCACCTTGTATCAATAAATGACCATGCACAAACCTCAATTGAAGTGGAACATGTTGATACAACTATCCCTACTGTAGAAGATATGAAGAAAAAGAAGGAGCACAACCAGGCAATGTTGGAGATTGCCTCATCCCTCAATTATGTTGAATTTGATGACATCAAGAGATGTGAATCTACATTCAAGATATTGAAAGCCTTGACTAATATTTATGGAGGAGATCAGAACGTACAAAGAGAAAAAAGAGAAAGCCTCAGAGGAAAGTTTGATGACATAAGAATGGAGGAAGGTGAGAATATTGCTCAATATGCCTCTAGAATGAAAGAAGTAGTTAGTGCAATAAGAAGTTTGGGTGGTCATTTAGATGATAAAACTATCAATAGTAAATTCTTAATAACCTTGCTTCCTATCTATGCTATTAGAGTGTTAGCCATCCAAGAGTTAAGGTGTGCACCAAGAAACAAGCTAACTCTTGAAGGTATAGTCAGAAGACTTACTGCATTTGAGTTATCCCAACTTCAATAACTACAGAATTGAGAATCTTGAATCTAATTTCAAGGCCAAGCTATCATTGAAAGATACTAAGGAGGTGAAACCAAAGAAGAAGAAGAAAAAGGTAAACTATGCATCCAGTGACAACAACATAGATGAAGAAGATGTGGAACAATTGGAAGCATTACTAGCTAGAAGATTTCATAGAGGCAAAGGTAAATTCAAAGGTAAGATACCTATCATATGTTTCAATTGCAATGAAGTAGGACATATTACTATAAGATGCACATAGAAAAAGAACTACAAAGAAGGCAACAAGAACAATAATAGAAGAGAAGATGATAATAGAGATTACAAAGACAAAGGCAAAAAGTGCTACATTGTTGAAGAATAGGATTTTGATGAAAATGATGATGAGGTAGTATATGTAACCATGAAGGATGAGTTAGATGAAGATGAGGCAACATGACTAGTAACCTATGTAAACAAGAATGACAAATGGATCATAGACAATGGATGCTCACATCACATGACAGGAGATAGAAGTAAGTTTGTTACCTTTACTTAGTATGATAGAAATAGTGTTAGATTTGGAAATGATGCTCCATGTATAATCAAAGGAAAAGGTTTTATTAAGCTTGCAAAGAAAATTTCATGTGATAATGCATACTATGTTTAAGGATTGAACTACAACCTATTGAGTGTGTCATAGTTAGGCAATGTAGGATGCAAAGTAGAATTTGGAAACAAAATTGCCAAAATCTATGACACCGATGGAAATTATTTGATAGGAAAAGAAGAAAAAACTAGGAGTAATCTATTTTACCTAGATATGGAGGTTGCAACCTATCTTATTGTTAGATTTGATGATGTGTGGCTATGGCATAAAAGGCTATGTCATGTCAACTTCAATAATCCAATTAGCATTAGCAAAATGAAGAAAGTCAGAGGTTTTCCTAAAGTAAAGAAGCCTGAGAACACAATGTGCAAACAGTGTCAACTAGGAAAGATGACCAAGTCAAGTTTTAAAAGCAAAACCTACACTTCCAAAGAAGTATTAGAGTTAGTCCATATAGATTTATGTGTCCCAATAGAAATGCAAGCCTACAAAGGAGACATATACATAATTTTGTTTTTAGATGAGTACTCTAGGATGATGACTGCCATGTTCTTAAAGTAGAAATTTGATGCATTACAAATGTTCAAGTGGTATTTGGCCAGGGTTGAGAAAGAAACTCGAAAGAGTCTGAAATGTCTAAGATCAGATAGAGGAGGAGAGTTCACATCAAAAGAATTTGAGACACTTTGCAATGAAAAAGAAACTAAAAGACAAACATTAGCACCAAGAATTCCCCCATAAAATGGCATTGCAGAGAGAAGAAATAGATCAATGATAGACTGTGCCAAAACATTAATGATGGAGAAGAATGTTGCACTAAAGTACTAGAGAGAAGTTGTAAGTATAGCCATCTACACTCTGAATTGAGTACAAATCAAGAAAGGTAAAAAAGTAGCACCTTTTGAATTATGGTATGGTCACTCACCCAATGTAAAAAATCACAAAGTATTTGGTTGTAGATGCCATATTCTTAAAGATACTAGAAATGACAAGTTTGATTGAAAGAGTGATGAAGGCATATTCCTTGGATACTCCACTAGAATTAAATCATATAAGTGTTTGAATACAAACACTAATAAGATTGTGAAGAGTGAAAATATAAATTTTGATGAGCACACAGAAGTTCAAGATAATGAACCCATCAAAAAATCAGAAGAGTATAGATCCTTTGTATACTTCTATGAAGGAATGCCTACTGAAGAAGAAGATATCAATCAACTTGAGAATCAGTAACAAGTTTCAGTATTAGCTGAGTCAAAACCAGTGAATTTCAAGCTACATTCAGACCGAGGAGCAGAATGAAGAAAATACGCATTTTGATTCTAAAACTAGTACACATGGAAGAGATGATGAAATACTAGAAAGAGATGTGTACATTGACTCTGAAGCTGAAAGACCAAACATGGAAAGAAGGACAAAACCAAGACTATCCAAGTATGTGAGAAGACATCACCCTACTGAACAAATCATTGGTGACAAGGAAGCTAGACAAATGACAAGGAACGTACTAAGAAATGAATCATGTTTGTCGAGAAAGATTGAATCCAAAATAGTGAAAGATGCACTGCAAGATAATAATTGGCATAAAGCTATGGAAGAAGAGATAGATCAGATAAAGAAGAACAAAACTTGGACCTTAGTTCCAAGACCAATTAATAAAAATGTGATTGGTACCAAATGGTTATTTAGGAACAAGCTAGATGAGAATGGTGAGATCACAAGAAATAGGGCTAGACTAGTCTGCAAAGGTTATGCACAAGAAGAAGGATTGGATTATGGGGAAACATTTTCCCTTGTTGCAAGGATGGAAGGAGTAAGAACACTACTTGCATATGCTACCTACAAAGGTTTTAAAGTCTACCAAATGGATGTAAAGTCTACTTTTCTGAATGGTATACTGGAAGAGGAAGTCTACATAGAACAACAAGAGGGATTTCTTGATGAAAACAACAAGGATATGGGTTGTAAACTGCATAAACCACTCTATGGTTTGAAACAAGAACCTAGAGCATGATATGAGAGACTTCACAAATATCTTGTGAAAATAGGATTTAAGAGAATAGATGATAACAAAAATCTATATATCAAGGTAGAAAAAGGTAAAGACATTTTGATATCTAAAATCTTGGTTGATGATATAATATTTGGAGGAAAAGATGCCCTATGCAAAGATTTTTCTGACCATATGAAACATAAGTTTGAGATGTCAATGTTTGGAGAAATAAAATTCTTTATTGGAATGCAAGTACATCAACTGAAACATGTCATAAATGTGACCCAATCAAAATATATCAAGGAGATACTCAAGACATTTGGCTTAGAGGATTCAAAACTAGTCAGTAGACCAATGGTAATAGGACATAAGTTATCCAAGAATGATGAATCAACTAAAGTAAATGAGACAATGTACATATCAATGATCAAAAAGTTACAATATATTGTCCATAGTAGACTAGACATAGCATTATCTATTGGAATAGTGGCAAGATTTTTTGCAAACCCAAGAGAAAATCATCTTATGACAGTAAAAAGAATATTGAGGTACATAAAAGGAACTGATGACTTTGGATTATACTACAAGAAGACCAAAAAGTTTGAATTGAAAGCCTACACTGATGCAGATTGGGGAGGTAATATTGGTGATAGAAAAAGCACCAGTGGAGGAGCACTTTTCTTAAGTCAAAAATTAGTCACTTGGACTAGCAAAAAGAAAAGTTGTACCTCACAGTCCACAGCAGAAGCTGAGTATGTTTTTGCTACTATCAACTACACCAATATTGTATGGATCAAACATTTGTTGGAAGGTATGAAGGAAGAGATGACTGAACCTATGATACTCTATTGTGATAATAAAAGTGTCAACAACATATCAAAGAATCATGTGATGCATGCCAAAAAAAAGCACATTGCAATTAAGTATCACTATGTAAGAGAATTGGTGGAAGATAAGTAAGTGAGGATGGAATATGTCAATTCAAAGGAACAAATTGCTAACATCTTCACAAAACCATTACCTAAAGATGAATTTGAATATCTTAGAGGTAAGTTAGGGGTGATACCCCTATCCAAACCTGTTTAAACAATAGCAAGATTGTCCTGCATCAAATGAATTGATTGCTGAAATGATATAAAATGATGTAGAGGATACTTACTTTAGCTTCTTCCTGAAGTCATTTAAAAACTGAAATTTCAAATTGTCACAAGCAAAGTGATAGAGGGAGAAGTTGAAGTTCCTGCAAATGCTATACTTGCATGATAAGATGTTTAAATAATGTGTCTTTGGCATTGTTCTCAAAGATGGAGAAATAGCAGAATTGGATCAAATCTCCAAAATCAAATTTGTAAAAGAAGAAATAATAGCTAAGAGGAAGAGCAAAATTAATCAAAGTAGTAAGCTACAAAAAAGAGGGAGTCATACAAAAACTAATCAAATATGCAGAGGGAGAAAAAGAAGAGAAAGGAAATATAACCTTAGAGGGAGAAAACAATGCAGACAAGAATCAATCAGAGAGAGAGCAGAACAAAGTGGAGAAGACAATGTATCAGCAAAAGAGATATTCTTAATACTTTGAAAGAGGGAGTTACTTACAAAATTTAGAGGGAATCACAAGCTAGTTCATGGTGCTGATAGAATGAATAGTTTTGGATAAAGTTTTCTTTTTGGCATTTGATTTACTGCTCTAACCTAGTTAGCATTTTGATAACTTGGTTGATCAATTTGGTTTGCCATCAATGCCAAAGAGGGAGATTGTTAAAATCTGATTGAAAAGATCATTATTGAAGAAGGAATATTGTTTGCAAAAGGGATATTGTTGATAAAGAATGTTTTCAATCATTTTTTTGTCACTGATGTCAAACCTACTATTTGCTAGAATGAAAGTTGCTTATAAGATCCAAGTAATATCACTTAGTTGATTGATGACGAGGATTTAATCAATAAAATGTAACAAAAGAACCTAAATGAAAGTTTGAGTTATGGTTTTGTAATGAAGTGCAAGGATCAGTTAAGACAATGGTAAAAAGATGTATTGATAATACACTTGAAGATATAGAGGTTGGCTATACTTAGAAACTCTAGAAGAATAAGTTGTAACAAAGTTGTCTGCAAAGCTTGACTAAGTTCATTAGTGGGTGTCAAGCAAGCTAGTTCATGCCGAGCAGATTATCACTAAGTATCAAGAAAATGAAAAATCTAGTGTGTGTCAAGTGAAATAGAAGGAGCCAAGCAAGTTCATGTGTCAAGCAAGTAATAGGTGCCAAACATCAGAAAAAATTAGTTGATTATCGAGTGAATCCATAGTAGGTGTCAAGCATCAATAAAACATAGTAGATGCCGAGTAACATAGTAAATGCCAAGCATTAGAATTTCAATAGCATTGAGCTGTTGCATTATTTGAAAAGTCAAATATTTGCCAGATTTGAGCCGACAAGTTTGTTGCCTTGAATTTTGTGAACCAAATGGAGGATAAGGATGATGAGCCGGTGACACAAAATTTTAGATAAACCATTTTTGGGTGAGTACATGAGGATTCTTCATGATTTTTCTAGAAGAAACAAGATAAGGGGTAGATTCATTGAATCTCACCTAATCCATTCAAAGTGAAATTAAAAGCAAGAAGAATTAGAGTTGGAAAAGTATTCTAGACTTTTATTTAAGGAGTTTCAAGTCAAGAAGCAAGAGTTGTTTTTGAGTGGTTGGTTGGATGTCAAGGTGAAGGCATTGAGACGAAGGCACAGAGTACTAAAACTCTGCTTTGATAGGTGACCATAGAGGTGATTGCACTGGTACATTAAGCATGGAGACTCAAAGAGACAAAGCTTGAAAGGAGGACACGTTGTCAGAGCTGCAAAGACTTAAAGCCAGACAAATTTGAGAGCTAAACTAAGATCTAAAATTTGCAAGTTAAGTTGTGAGTTGTGTCAAGTCAAAAGCCCTTATTGTTACTCTCTTACAATTGTGTCAATTAGGGTAAAATCCTATTGACTTAGGTTGGTTTAATAGCCATTTGTAAATCCTTTAATAGGGTGGCATTCCAAGTGAATGTTCTAAAGTCCTCTAACCAGGCCCATTTCTAACAGGGTGGTTGAAATCCTTTAACTAGGTCACATTTAATAGTGTGTTGTAGCCTTTAATAGGGCATCACTTTAGAAGAGTAGGAATTCAGTAGCATGTTACTAGTGGTTTTTCCCAAATTGGGTTTCCACGTAAATCATTGTATTATGTGTTGATCTTTCATGTCTTATTCTTGCATGTTGATTTTTCAGTAACTTGCTAGGATAAATGTATAGCTTGGATGCATGAATAGTTTAATGGGCTGACTATAGTTAGTATAAAGGTTTTATTAGGACATTTGGACCTTGAATAACTGATTCACACCCCCCCCCCCCCCCCCCCCACCACCACCAAAGTCATTCTAAAGCATTTCTAATAGAAATAAAGAACCATGTACTCTTCATAATATTATTATTGAGTAGAAGGTGGATTTTTTTATGTGTATGGTTGATGGTTTAAATTTATTTCATGTATCTTTATTGCATGTTAAGTAGATACATTTGATTGTAAGGTCTAAGACTTTAGTCCCTAAATTGTAAAGGGATATTAGGATGGATAATGTATTAAGTCATAATAGATGTAACTCTAAGAAATGGATTAACTTAAGTAGTATGGACAAAATTTTAGAAGGGAAATTAAGTAATGTTGTTTAAGGGTGACATTAGGGAACCTATTACGACCATTCCATATAATATATAGGAAGTGAAAGCAATTTGAAAAAATCATTCACCAAACTTTGTGTTAGTTTGTCTTATCCTTTCATGTTCCCTGAAGGGGCATTACACTTGATATTAAAGCCTTGGGTTGCTATAATGGGATCTCTAGGGCCTATTATGCTTAGAAAATGCAAGTGAAAGGAAAAGAATGAAATAATTGTATTGCATAAAAATGTAATAAATGGAATAAACATTAAGAAAATAATGCATACTCCTACATGATTGTGCAAACCTCAAAATATGCAAGAGAACATGTAACTAAGAATGACATGAAATAAAAAAAGATCTTAAACTATTGAAAATAAAACCAATGAATACCTCATGAAATCACCAAGTGGATGATGATATCCTTGATTATGGGATGTGGTTGCTCACAATTCCTACAGCATAACAATGAGGTAGATAGTGCTTGTGGAAATGAGGAGAGGGCTCTCCTTTTATAGGAAATGAGATGCAACGGACGGTTAAGATTGAATGTGAGATGAAGGGCTAGGATTTCTCAGGATCAATGAGGTGTCAATGAGGTGGAGGCCAAGTAGACTCCACATGGATTAGAGTTTTGACCAATTCAAAGGGGGAAATATGCCCACACATGTGTGAGCAACCTCTGATGGTGACATGTTTGAGAGGTGTGAGACAACTTTATTGTCATGCAAGAGGACAAGTGTGCAAGAGGTGTGAGAAGCATGGTTTCTCATACATGTGTGAGACACCTTGACTCTCATGCAAGAGGAAAAGTGTGCAAGAGGCATGGAAGACATGAGGCATATGGGAAGTGTGAACATCTCTCACACATGTGTGAGGATTCCTCACACATGTGTGAGCACACACTTAAGATTAAAAGGAGATTAGCTAGGTGATTAGGAAAAGCAAGTGTGATTAAGGAAGTGGGTAGATTTAGAAAGGTGGGTTAGGTTAGAGTAGTGAGGTTAGGTGAGGGTTGAAGGTAGGAGCCATGTGCTCACATAGGATTAAATGTAATATTTAATTCCAAGTGGGATTAGGAAAGGGATTAATTAAGTAAATGAAGTGCTTAATTAAAGTGAATGGGTTAGGATGCAAGTGGAAAGGCTGGGATCTAAATAAACCTTAGTTTATTTAAATCAAGGAAAGGCAAATATAATTAAACAAATGTAAATTTATTTAATTAAAGGTAAGGTAATTAAATAAATAATAAATATTTATTTAATTGGTCATGAAAAGGGGATTTGGACAATTTTAGGTGTCTACAATAATATAGACCTTGTTTCATGGTAAGAATGTTTTCAAGGTGAGTAAGACATTAAAAAAATCATAGTGATAAGGGCCTAACTCCAATAAGTAATATAAAACTAGGGAATAGGTGTGACATAAACATTTCAGGACAGGTACTTCATCTTGGCAGTGATAAGAAGAAGAGAGTTTGCAAGGAACTCTGTAAAAATTATACTTTACTAGTGAATAACCTAAGTATTGGAAAAAATCTACTTGATTAATGAATACCTCACCTTTCACTATTTAAGGTGAGCTTATATTTCCAAAATATAAATGATTGAAATTCATAGGATACTCTACCTTCTTGGGTAATGATTGTGAAACATGGATGCCTTTTATACTTAATTAGGAAAACATGGTAATACTACTTATAAGATAACCATCATGTGTAATTATATAAAGGATAAGAAATGATAAGAATATAAGTTCCAGAGAACCAATAGTAAGGTCATTTGTTGTTGAATTTAGAAAAAAGATTACAATAATGGTAAAAGATATGTTAAGGAATGCATGTTATTTACCCTACCTCAACTAATAATGAAAAGATTCATGTAGGGAACAACTTGAAATTGTTAGACAAAAGAAGTTATGGATATGTTGTATCCTTGTTTGGTTCCTAGAGATTGATGAACAATTAGACCAAATATATTTTTCTCTTTCTTTCCCAAAACTCTAATTGGAGATTTGTAGAATAAGAAGTTACTAAAGCATTAGGTCTCTATTATACTAAAAACAATCACTTCACTTTTAGGAAAGGTTGGATAGTTGAATAACTCTAATAAAGTATGAGCATTTTCCTTGTTAAAAAATTAAAGGTAAGAAATGATTCTTAAGAATTAACAAAATCCTAAATACAAATAACAAAATACTTAGGAGAAAACAATTGAAGATTTACTTAATATCAAAATATCATACGTTAAGCTTAATTTGCAACATAGTCCAAAGCTACTTGGGACAACAATAAGGAGAAACTCCAATCAAGGTAATATTTTGATGCTAGAAAACAATAAGACAATTAACCATATACATAGATTAGCAACATGTGTCCCACCAAGGGATTTTTTGTATTTAATGAATTGAAAAGATAAAAGGAAGAAATCCTTCTTGAACAAATAAACACCTAGGAGAATTATAAAAGAAAAAACTTCTAGAAATTGATGTAGCTTGTCACTTAAGTAGAAATAAGTAACTTCTAACCTAATGGATTCGTCTGATCTACAATATTTACTATAGAAGTGTGTGACTAATATATTGTGTAGTATATAAAAATAAATACACTTCAAGGCTATCCTATTTACCTTTTAAAACTAAGAAAATTTTAACCAAGAAGGTAGCCTAAAAAAAAGATTAGATGTTCTATCTTGGGATCCATTGAGGAACCCTATTTACAAATTTTTCCAACATATGTTTTATGGATGATAGAAGGTCTCTAGATAAATTTTAGACTAAGTATTCTTCCCTAGGGCCTGGTAAAGAATGTTATAATGCTAGAATCTGATTAGGTAACCTTAGACAACTAACTCATGGAAATAGGAATGGTTATGAGAACTCATTTGAGAACTCCTTATAAGAAATTTTGAATCTAAATAAAGAACTGCATTAATTATAATCAAATAGATTACTTAAGGTAGGTTACCATGAAAATTAATAACATGACCATGATGACTTTTAGGAGTGAGTCAAAACTTAGAGCGGAGGATGTAATACCCCTCTAACCCTAAAAACTATAAGTAGAGTTTGATGATAGTATAAGTACATTAGGACTATGTTGTGGCTAAGGTTACTTCTGGCACTTCTTGATTTCATAACTTGACAAATTCATGCATAGGTAAAACTACAAGATAAGATCCAAAATTCTTAACACAAAAAATGGTAGTTATTTACTCATAAACCAATAATCAAATAGCTACTTATTTTATAATATGTTTAGAATCATTTATGTACTTATCATAAACATCCTTCTTTCTTATGATGTTAGATATTACTTTACATTAGACACTTGATCATGTTCTATATAATGTCTTTAGCAGATTAGTTATATGGTTGATTTGTATAACTCTTTATACACTAATCTAAATTCATTATTATTTTTTCAAAACCTTTTTTATAAGGTTATAATTATTATTTTTTCTTAAGCTAACCCAGCTAACCCATAATGCCTTATATATGTGTCTATTTACTCTGCCTTACATGTCTTCAGTATGAGGGGAGGTAGTAATACTCACTACTTTTAGATATCTACAAGATTTCTCGCTCTTCCTTCCTTTCTTATTAATATTTTTGTGTGTGTATGTCGATATACACATACATATTGTGTCTTTTTGGTTGGTGATGTAGATGTGCGCAAGTGCCAGGCATCGACTCCACTTGCTATAAAGGTCTAACTGTGCCTTAAAATCCACAAACTAGTTTTTTTTAAAAGGGAGATGGTGTGATCCATATAAGCATCCTTATATCCTTATAAATATAATATTAATTTAGTCACCTAGTCCAAGAATTATGTTTTTTATCAATTCTTTTTATGGTTTGGTCGATGGATTCTAGTATTTAAAATTATGTGTTCATGATCTCAATATTTTTTTCCATATAAATTATCTATGATAAATATTTATAATATTTATATAATCATATATGGGTGCACACATATATACCAATATAAATATACATCATTACATAGTTAATGTATTTAAGTATTTTTGTATGTTATAAAATGTTTGTGAGTGATTTATTTATACACTTAGATATAAAGAGAAATTTATTAGAAAATAAAAATAAAGAAATTATAAGGGATAAAATAAAAATCATAAATATTTAGAAGAGGAGTAACAACATGCATTAAAGATCAAAAGGTAATATATGTTATCCATATGGAAGATTATGAGACCAAAACAAAGATATAATGATGGGCATTAAAATGGGTCATAAAGCACTAGAAAGGGTATTTACATCATTTTTGGAACATTTATTCATTATGTACCCCTAAAATAGCCTTAAATGACCCCTAATATGCCTAAACAACTTGTAAAATAGTAGTTAATTACATAAACTAAGGAATTTTATGATTTTGGAATTACTTGCATTTTAAAGGGTGGTGTCTTTTGTTAGAGTAATAAGGTGTTTTCTTATTATCTCTAGTTTACTTAAGCTAAAATTTAACCATATTATAGTTCAATCTTTTATTAATTATTATCATGCAACCTAGGTTTTACCTTTTAGGGTTTTGATCTCCTTTATAAGTATGATCTCTCTTTGTAACATTCATTTATTCAATACAATTTATGATTCTTTTTTGCACATCAAGAATGTTTCATCTTATGTGGATCTTTCAATTCAAGCCTCCATAGCCTTTGCTCCTCTCTTTCTATGAGGAATATTTGCATGTGTTAATTACTGGGAATTGTTGGGTTGAGCCCTGATCAACTTTTTGGGTTGAGTTGTCTATTCTATTTTTTGCATTTTTGCATTATGTTGTATATCTTGGATGTTTAAAGCTCCAATGATCTTTTTTTTTCGCTTCAAATGATCTATCATCAGTTGCACCATCTATTGTATCAACCTTATATCTCATTTGGTCTCTATGGACATCATTTGTATACATTTTTGCAAATGCACAAAGATAAACTGCCATATTCCATCTATATTTTCATTTTAGTTGTTTTGCCTTATTATTCTTTTAATTCAAGCAATGTTATTTGGAGACACTCATATAGATTATTATATTCTTGGGATTCATCATATCTTGTGCCTTATTGTACATGCACTACTCTAATTAAAGTGTCATGGAGGTTGATGTTTTGCCTTTGTTTTACATCTACCTTAGTCTAGTAATTTTTCCTTCCATGAAATTAGCCTCAAGGAATGTCTAATATTGATCATCTCAATACACACATATGTATTCTGTTGTGCATCTTAATCGTAGTTCTTTAACATGCAATTATATTGGTCGACTTTTCTAGTTGCTTGTCATCTCACCCTTGTGTCCATTAGAGAGGATTAATTTATTGATTTTTATGCTTCCTTGGTTCAATGAAGTGAGCTATGTATTTCGTATTTATTCCTATGTACTAGGTAGATGCAAAGCATTTTAGTGAGATGGATCAATTATCATATAGACACTCTTCTTTTCATTCCTACTTTGGTTGTTGTCTTCCATGTTTAATTGGTCAACTCTTCAAGATTTGGTATTTTATACCATCTATATCTTCAAGTTCAATTATTTTCCTTTGTGTGTCTCCTAATTCGAGTAGTGTCTTCTAAGAGCACTCATGTAGATTATAATCTTCTCTACCTTGTAAAGTTCTACATGCTTCAAAAATTTTCTTTATGATCATCTCTTTTGTTCCTATCTTCTGGGATATTCTCTAGTTTGGAGGATTCTTCAACCCTTTATAGAAGTTGTGAAAACCAACTTCACAAATCGCCAAGACCACCTGCATGCAAATAACCTTTTGAAAAGAAACCAAAGAAGGAAATTTAGAGCTTAGAAAATCTCAATTGTGTGAGAAAAATTGTATTCCAAAATGAATAATGAAATTGATGTACAAAAATACACTAGGAGAGCTTGTTTATAAAGGCCTCTAGGATGCTTCTAGAAAGAGCTAGAAAGAGCTAGGAGATAAGCATGACAACTAAGCATACGTCCACCAAAAGTGGATCATTCTCCATGTAGATGATAGAATAAGTATGAAAAGGTGTACACAAGTTGTAGACACGATGTGCTTAAATAAGGTGCAAACTCTTGTGTTGTCAACAAGATAAAACATAAGAGTACACTTACTCCTAAGTGACAAACTAATAAATAATGCATTTATCCTAAGTAAACTTAAGTAAAGTGTAAATAATAATAATTTACACTACCACCCTTCACTAGTTATTTGAACATTTTTTTCATATCTTCTTGGAGTAGGGTTTTTCCCATGTGGTTTTCTCTATTTCTCCTCTTTATAGATATTTGGTTGTGCTTGGGTACCTCATCAAACTTTGTTTACGTGACCCAAATATACTTTCAGTAGTAGTTTCTATATTTTTAGCTACTACCTAAGTTTATCTTAAGGGGGGTTGTTAGATTAATAAGATTTTTTCTTATTATCTCTATTTTACTTGAGATAAATGTTAGGCATATAATAATTAATTCTCTTATTAATTATTCTCATGCAACCTAGGTTTTACCTTTTAGAGTTTTGACCTCATTTAAGAATTCCCTTTGTATCATAGATTCAATACAATTTTCAAATTTTTTTTCACATCATCAATGTATTATCTTCTTTGTATGTCTAAATATGAGCCTTCATAGCCTTTTCTCCTCTCTTTTTGTGATAGGTGTTTGCATGCAGTGATTCTTGGGAGCTTTGGAGTTGAGCTTTCATCAACTTCAACAATTTTTTATTTAAAGGACTATGAATGTTATTCAGGAATATATAGATGTGGCATAAAATCTAAATATGAAAGGGGAGGATGAATAAAAGGTAGAAGAGAGACTAGTTATACTTTTTATAAATATTTTTATGGAGAAAAATTAATGTTATGTGAGGGAGAGTTTGGGAGTATAATTCTTTAAGGATTTAGAAGTTTCTTTCCTTTTTTGAGAGAGATTTATATATGATAATTTAAAGGTTTAAGAGATGGATTTATTACCATGTGATTTCTTTTTCTTCCATGGATATTTGTGAAAGTGGAGAGGGTTTGAATGATGCATCTTAAGTGGATTTATTTTACTCTATTTGTCTACTTGCTCTTGCTTCCATTGAATGTTTGTAGGACTTAAGGTATGGATTGAACTTATTACTTGCATTATTTATTTTATTAAATATAGATCTATTTATTTGTTCTCTTAATTTACTGTATTGTATATTTAATTCCTTAAATTATTTAGATGTTTTGATTTTCTATTTGTGAAATTGCTAGCTATTTTTCTATGGTATTTAGTGACTACTTTTTGGAGATACATTATTTTCATTTAGAGAGTTCTTGGAAACTCAAGAAATAGAATATTGTATTGTGCTAGCTTTTATGTGGTATTATCCATGCTTTCTTGTTTCTTTTGCATGTTTATATCATATGCTTTGGAATTATATATGCTTTATTTGGGGGGGTTAACCAATTTGACCTTCTACATGAGTTTTCTTGCCCCCATAGACACTAAAGGCATGTCAAATTGTTATTTGATGTATAAAATTTATACTCAACATTGAAAAATAAAGGCATGTCAAATTGTTATTTGATGTATAAAATTTATACTCAACATTGAAAAATAAAGGCATGTCAAATTGTTATTTGATGTATAAAATTTATACTCAACATTGAAAAATATTGTAAGTGTTGGAATTTACAAGTGGGAAGATTTACTTGAGAGCGGGGGGGGTGGTGTGTGGGGGGTGAATCAAAAGTAACAATATTTAACCTCTAAAACTTTTTAGCTAAAATCATTCACATGCATCTAATTCATCTAGTAAACATGAAAGTAAAGACATGCATGAAAATAGTGTTAGAATTCTTTAAAATAACTAAGAGGGGGGTGAATCAGTTATTCAAGCTCCAAATGCCCTAATAATACTTTTTCACAAATTATAGTGAATCCATAAATTTTTCATCCATCCAAGCTTAAATCAATCATCTTAGCAAATTACAGTAAATTAATATGCAGGGATAAAACATGCAAGATCAACACATGAGACAATGATTTACGTGGAAACCCAATTTGAGAAAAACCACTAGTAACATGCTACTTGATTTTCACTCTTCTAAAGTGATGCCCTGTTAAAGGCTTACAACACACTATTAAATGTGACCTTGTTAGAGGATTTTACCATACTGTTAGGAATGGGCCTGATCAAAGGACTTTAGAACATTCACTTGGAATGTCACCCTGTTAAAGGATTTACAACATGGCTATTAAACCAACCTAAGTCCATAGGATTTAAACTAACTATTACAATTGCTAGAAAGTAACAATAATAGCTTTTTGATCTGATACAACTTACAACATATCTTGCAGATTTCAAATCACACTTCAGCTCAATCCTTTGCTTGGCTTTAATCACTTCAGCTCTGATAGCTTGTCATGTCAAGCTTCATCTCCTTGAGTCTTCTTACTCATCGTACCAATGTAATCATATCTATGGTCATTTTTTGAAGCAGAGTAACTGTGATTTTTACTCCTTAGCAACTCCTTTAGCACTTTATGCTTTCATGTTTTACCTCTCTTCTCTCTTAGCTACGTGACATTGTTATTCCTTAAATAGAAATCTGGATTTCATTTGCTACTTGATTCTCCCTCTCCAACTTTAGTCGCTTGATTCCCCCTCAGCAATTCCATTCTATGGGGGAGTTCTAGGAGTTGACATTTGTCTTTTGATTCCTTTGTCATTACAAAATATCTCAAATTTATTTGATGTGAATTCACCACCTCTGTTTGATCTCAAGCATTTCAAACTTTTTCCTGTTTCCTTTTCAACTCTAGCCACATACCACTTAAACATTTGAAAAGCATTAGATTTTTTCTTTAAGAACATAACAGTCATCATCCTGGAATAGTCATCAATAAACAACATTATGTATTTATCTCCTTTGTAGCTTTGTATTTCAATTGGACCACATAAGTTAGTATGAACTAACTCAAGTACTTCTTTAGATGTATAGTTTTTTCTTTTGAAACTTGACGTTGTCATCTTTCCTAGTTGACATTGTTTGCACATGATATTGTCAGGTTTTTTCAATTTAGGTAAACCTTTGACTTTCTTCATTTTACTCATATTGACTAGATTGTCAAAGTTGACATGACATAGCCTTCTATGCCATAACCATTCATCATCAAATTTTGCAACAAAACAAGAAACATCATCCATATCAAGGTAAAATACATTACCTCTTGTTTGGCCTCCTTTTCCTATCAATTTTCCATCAGTATCATAAGATAACAACCTTGTCAGCTCAGATCTGACAAATCTTTGATGTTTGAAATAATGCAGCAACTCGGCACTATTGGTTTACTGATGCTCGACATCTCTGTGTTACTCGGCACTTGTATTTGCTCAAAACTTATTTCTACTTGGCACTTGTATCCGCTCGGCACTTGTATCTACTCGGCACTTATTTCTGCTCAGCACTTGTTTCTACTCAACACTTGAAGTTCACTCGGCACTTATTTCTGCTCAGCATCTAAAGTTCACTCAGCATTTATTTCTGTTCGGCATCTGAAGTTCACTTGGCACTTACTAGCTTGCTTGGCTCTCTCTCTCTAATGAACTTAGTTAGGCTTTACAAATGACTTAGCTAAGACCTTGCATCTTTGATATGTTTCAGTGTGCTCATTTTCTATGTCTTAGAGTATGTCATCAATACACTTTTTCATCAATGGCTTAGCTGATCCTTGTACTTCATTACAACATCATAACTTCAACCTTTCTCTAGGTGTTCTAGTTACATCTTATTGATTGTCTCCTCCTTGTCAATCAACCATTTGATAGTGTTTGGGTCACTAAAGCAATTGTCATTCTTGCAAGTAGCAAGTTTGACATCAATGACAAAACAATGATTGAGAACATTCTTTACCAGTTCCATTACTTCCATTACTTTTTATATATGATCATTTCTAACAATCTACCTCATGATATTTTTCAATCATTTCCAACAAATAGATAACACAAGATTTTGGTAACCTAGAAACCCTCCAAAATGAGAAGGTAAAATTGGGGTGGGGAAGACACCCACAAAGTATCAGTGCAGCAATATATAACTATTTAAGGTTACAAAGTTTGACCACTTTCAATGGTCTACCCTATGAAAGGCTTGTCCTGTTAAACACTTTACTCTGTTAAAAGTGACCTGGTTAAAGGATTTACAAACACTCCCTTGGAATGTTACCCTATTAAAGGATTTAGCACCTTGCTTAAAGGCTTACAACATGGCTATCAAACCAACCTATCATCATAGGATTTTCATTCCTAATACAATGGCTAGAGAATATTAGAAAGTCTTGACTTGATGACTTGCAATCTTCAATTGTTGATTCCAGATCCTTGTTTTGCTCTGTTTGTTCTTATCCTTGTTTGATTTGATATGTCTCTCCTCAAAATTCTGATACTTTTTTCTTGATCAACTAAATTCTACAATGTTGTTTTTCTTTTTCTAAGGCTTTACACCCCTCTGTACTTCACTATCATTCTCCCATAAAGTCTTACACATTTCCACAAATAATGGGGGTTTTTCATCCTTATAAAGACTTCAAAGACTTAGGGTTAGCTATGAATCTATGATCAATATTCATTCTTCTTTTCCCGCTCAATTCTTTCACATTTCCTATTGGTTGCATGCCTTCTCCATTTTTCTGATTGGCTGCATATAGATTACATAGGAAATATAAAAGACTCAATCTTATCTTCAAGACCCTTCAAGATTCATCCTGAGTCAACTCAAAAATGGTTTACATCTAAGTTTGTGAAGACACAAACTCATATGTTGATTATGTGTTACTTGGGCACTTACTAGTTGCTGATGCCTGACACATATAGGAATTATGTCTCACTCAGCTCCTATAGTAATTCTGTTTTACTCTACATCTATACTTTGCTTGGCACCTATAGTGACTCAGCATCACTTATCACGTGACACTTGATACTTGATCGGCACCTGAAGTTCACTTAGCACCTATTGAATTCATAGCTTGGCACATACTATAGCTCAACATCTATATTATACTCGACATCAACTTGAGAATTGGTTAAGTGTGTTTGCATTCAATTGTCAAAACCAATCTGAGACCAAAAATCTCCCCCTTTAACATGAGTGGCAAAAACACTTAACTAAGTATTATGAGTCTAGTTTTTATGAGTACAATACACATTTTTTTCAACATATGTACAATACTTCAAAAGTTTTTTCAAATTTTTTTAGATGATTATATACCTTAAAACATTGTAACTCCCCTTGAGCTGATGTGTCATTTCTATAACCAAAAATTTCCTTTAGCTGAATTTGTCTCATGCTGATGTGTCTGATACTCTCAATGTGTCTGATATTCTTTGCCCTATATCTACTCAATGTCTACTCTTGATGTGTCTACTCCCCCTTTCACACATATTCTTGTAGTTTTTGCATCCTTTTGGTTGTATCTCCTTATTACTTCCTCAAAATTTTGATTATCTCCCCCTTTTGATTATCTCTTATCTTTATTATGTCTCCCCCTTTACATGAATATCTCTCCCTTTTTTGACACTTATGTCAAAGGGTCCTAAGAATGAATGAATTTTTTTACCTCCATTATCATCTTCAAAGAAGCATCCCAGTTATCTAAGACAATTTCTAGTGCTTTGAGTTGGATGGTTTTCTCTACTGCAAGATGTACTAGGCCTTCTAAGGTAGAAATATTAGGGTCTTTCTTTAAAAAAAAAATTGCAGAGGCCGCTTCTTTATGTAGTACTTCCAAATGTGGGGTGATAGCAGACTAAATTTGCATTAGTTTGGCCTTAGCATTAGCCTCTTCTACTATTAATACATCTAACTCCTTCTGAGTGTGAAGCGTTGTGGCAAAATGCTTCTCACTTTGAGCTGGATCCTTAGGTAGCTATGTGCTACATATCTTAAGATTCCTTTCCAAGCTCAGTATTCTTTGGCTAGTTTTTTATGTGAAATATGATGAATCACAAAATTTTGAGTACAATGAGAATATGTTCTCAAGTACTATTTTCACTTTTTCAAACTTTTTAGCTAGTTCAATCTGTGATAGTGCTATCTCATTGGATAACTTCTCATTAACTTTCATTTGAAATTTCTTTTCAGACCATTCTAATAATTTGACATTAGTATCAAGGTCTTCATTTTGTACTTGGTCCACTATGTTGGACAATAGCTCCATGATGGGCTTTATTTCATTAGGTACTAGCAAGCTAAATGCATCAAGGAAGATGTCTTTGATTTCTACTAGTGATTGCCTCTATCTATACACATTTCTAAGTATCTCCTAATATAGGCATTATATTGTATTTGTCATTAGTGACAACACTTACTCGATTCGGAATGATTATCAAGTTCATCACTCAGTCTACAGTGTATACCGAGCATTCAGTGGTTACCTTGTAGGTTCATCACTTAAGTGGTTCATATCGAGCATTCTTGAAGCTACCGAGTGAGTATGTAGTCAAGCAGTTCATACTAAGCATTCATGAAGCTACCGAGTGGGTGTGCAACCTAGCAGTATCTACCGAGCATACAGTGTTCATCAAGCTTCATAGTGTTTACCGAGTGATGGAAGCCCAATGTTTACCGAGTAATGAAAGTGTAGTGTTTACCAAGTGAAAGCAAGGTAAATGAAGGATTCAATTTTTATCAAGTGATACTATATCTACCAAGTCTCCAATGGTTACTGAGTTCCAAGCTACATTGTGTGATTAGTATAGATCAAGCCTTCACTTCTACTAAGTGCATGATGATGCCGAGTAATGCAGTGAACACTGAGTATCAGAAGGTTACCAAGTCAGCTTGAAGAACCCAAGTTTTCTACTATTTGGCTAACTCAGTAATATTTTGTTCACTTGTGTTTTGGCCGACCTTGCAATTATAATTATTAGAATGGTATGTATGTAATGCAAGTAAGTATCAAGATAAAAATGTAATATTTTGAGGTGAATAAATGTGAATTAGCAGCAGAGCAAAATATTCAGAAAGGTCTATAAGGAGCAGTAAAGATTCATCAGTCACAAGAGGTGATTTGTACTTCAAGGATCTAATTAGCAATCAAGTTGTAAGTAGATCCACTACATCCTAACAGGAGAATCATTTTTGTAAATCCTTTAATAGGGTAGACTTAACAGTCTTTGTATAAATCTTCTAACAGAGTGGATACTTCAGTGTATGTTTGTAAAATCCTCTAACAAGGTGGACCTAGCAGTCCTTCGTGCTTCTAACAGGGCAGATCACCAAAAGTGGTCAATGTAAGCCATAACAGGCCAACCTCATACTGTAGTAATGAAGTTTTGTGGGTATCATCCCCACCCCAATTTTACTTACTATTTGGAAGGTTTCTGGGTTACCAAATCACTGTGTACATGTGTCATGGATGTTTGATTTCTCATATATGCAGTAGATTAGATGAATGAATGGTGAATAGTATATATGGTTAAAGTGTTGAATTGTTTAAAGTTTTGAACTTTCTGATTCACCCCTCCCCTCTCAGTAACCTATCATATCTTAAATATTTTCAACAAGTGGTATCAGAGCTTTTGTGGTCCTCGAGATAAAAGTTTGACAGCTTGAGCAAAGATCAAGGACAATGGAGATATTTAGGCTTGACAAAGCTATTGAAAATGAAAAAGCTAGATCTAGAAATGGCCATGGCTCAACTCAAAGAAGCAAAGGAGCATCTTTCTCAATCCCTTAAGAGAAGGAAGGAACTTGTAAGACAAATGAATGACCATTAGTATGTTGAAGAAAAAATTGAAGACCTTTTACCATCAAGTAGTTCAGATGAAGCTAATAAGGCAATCAAGGAACTCTTAGAAAAGAATGGCTCTCTATAGGAAGAAGTAAGAAAGCTTAAAAGAGAACAAGAAATCCAATCAATTAGGCTATGTGAAGTTTTGGAATAGAGAAACAAGGCAACTGAAGACTTAGAGATAAGAAATAATCAATCCAATCAACATGAAGATCTTGTGGATCAACTATCTAATGCAAATGAAGAAATTATGAATCTGAGATCTGAAAATGGAAGCCTGAGGAATGATTTAAACACTAAAAGACAAATCAATGAAAGCTTACAAAGTGACTTAAGATCTGAAAGACAAATCAATGAAAGTTTGGAAAATGACCTAAATGTTGAAAAACAAATCAATGAGAGAATGATGAAATCTCAAGTAGACATGACTCAATTAAATCAACAAAGTGAGCAAAATCTTTATAGACAAAAATATAAAGCTAGACTTGGTTATAAGGAATAAGGTGAAACCTCCAAACAATGTGCCCAAAGGAATCAAAGACCTACTTGCAATCACTGTGGTAAGTTAGGTCACACATCAAACAAGTGTTGGAGCAATGGAAAAGGTAAATTCAATGGTAAATGCTACAATTGCAATCAGCATGGTCATAAAGCTAATGAATGCAAGGAGAAACCAAAATTTGAAGAAAATTGTCACAAATGCAAGAAGCATGGTCGCAAGGCATTCCAATGCAAATCCAAATAATTCAATCCAGCTAAAAAACTTGTTAAAGCAATATTTGGATGGGACTAAAATACTTGGTGTAGATGTCATTATTCTAGAGAATATGGACATATTGGTATAAACTATGCAAGACATCACCTAAGGAAGAAGGACACTATTGTAAGGTGCTATACATGTATAGAACTAAGTCATATAGCTAAAAATTGCATGAACATAGGAAAAGTTGAAGATGAAAAGAAAGCTAAAGTTGAAAAGATTCAGAAGTAGATGTGGCAATAGTAGATTCCTAAATCTACTAAGCAAGATAGTTCAAATGATGGCAATGTCACTCAAGAAGTGGGTGACTCCACCATCTCCAATTAGATCCATAAACAAGGATATGGAACTGCATCTTCTAGTAATATCTCAAGAAGTTCCAAAATAAAAGAAAGCAAAATGATCAAATCAATATTCTAGATACACAAGGATCAAAGAAAGGATATCTTTCACCAAGTTGCATCTACCAAGGAAAGTTTGTTGAAGACCTTATTGAGCTAGGTCAGGAGTAAACAAAAGTTTTGTTCTATCACTGAATTGTAAGCTTCTACTAAGCAAGTGAATGACAGCCTGTCAAGCACTATGACATCTTAGCTACCTTCGTACCAAGCATTTATAGCAAAAAAAATTTCTCAAAAGGGTAGAATTTGATTTCATTCTTCATCGTGATTATAGAGCTAAGAAATTTCTAGTAATTCCAAAGAAAATTCCAAGTGATTTCAAGCAATTTGTAAGCAGAGAATTTGTTCAAAAATTTCCTACACCTACCGAGTAGCGATGGCATCCAGGAGTAGCAATAGCACAATGCAAAAAGAGGTTTAGAAATGCTAGTTAAAGGTGTGGAGTGGAAGGTGTCGAATTCCAAGCTAGTTCCAACAATTGCAAAATCACTCGACCCCAATGGAGCTCAATCACAAACTCCACCAAAGGTACTTCTCATAAATGATATTCATACACATTTCAAATGTTCAGTCCAAGAGATTGGAAACCTAGATATGGACAATACCCTAGAAGAAATGAGTATTGATGGCTCTTTGAAACCCGAGCATAAGCATCTAAAGACCAAAGGGTTAATCAGTATCTCGCATATGCCAAGAAGTTTCTAAATTAAGTGGATCACGTACATACTCAGTCATGTTCACAATGGGCAACTATGGTTAGAGCAGCCAATGTTAATCACCAAGAAGATGATTCATAAGATTATCAGTCTCCCCATGCTAAACAAAGTAAAAACTACCAAAACCCTAGGTCGAGAGGAGTTACAGAAGCAAACCCTAGCTAAATGGGATGGTAGAGGTTTGAAGGTCAGCATTGTATCTGATGTTGAATTAAGGTTTGGAATTCACATCATTGCCCACAAAATTTATAGCTCCAGTCATTTGAACAGTGTGCCCTATGAGGCTATTGATTTGGCATTCAAAATTGTGAAGAAAAATCTTGAATTTGACCTATCAGAATTTTTGTTGAAACAATTGAAAAAAAACATGGATAGCATAAGGACTTCATTAAAACTTCTGATCACTAGAAAATAAATTGGAGAAGACATTGACTTGACACAGAAATAGTGATTCCAAAGATTGACTATGACACTGCTACTATTGAAGAGATGAGGTTAGCCAGTCAACTCATAGAGATGAAAGCTACGCAAAAATAGTTAAGATTAGAAAGAGATAAGGAATACAGAATAATTGAGAATGCCAAGGATATAATTATAGTTTCTATAGGTGTTGAAGTAGATTCTACTCAACACATTTTGATTCAGTTAGAAGAGGCAATACAGAAATTTAATGAAGATTCTTTCGGACAAGAGAAACTTATTGAGAAACATGAAAAAAAATTTGATAATAAGGTGCTAGAGCATATTGCTCAAAAGATAGTAATTAAGGAAGTTGAATTGTCAACATTTTTGGGAAATTTTGAAAATTCTTTTAATAATGCAGCATCACTTTTTGCCAAACTTTGTGATGTTTCTGGTCTTACTAAAGAAATAAAGGATAAGCTAAATAAGATTGACATTGATATGCAATCAAGTGCATCCAAGTTAAAGGTGGACTCCTCCTCCACAACCTCCCATCACACCAAAATTAGATATTTAGCAGATGTATGGGTGGAACTATTGAGAGAGGAAGCAAGGATCTAGTCTACATTCATAGACATCCAACACATGATCATTCCTATCATGAACACAATGCAAAAACATATTACTCATTGCAAAACATTGGTCCAAGATTAGAACTTCTCAGTGGCTGATCACTTGATCCAATTATCAATAGAAGTTCAAATCACTCTCTTCACCTGTCAAAATTTGTAGCAAACTTGGGATAATACTTTTTCCACCATCCTTAAGGTACATCAAGAATTTCTATCTCACTTTGGTGTAGTCATATATGTAGACACCTGTAAATCCTTTAAAAAATAAAGTATTTTTATTTTTTGAAAAAATACCTGATGACATCATCATTTATTAATTAATTAATTAATTAATTTTTATGCCATTAAATCCCTTTATCTTAATTAAAAATATTTAATTAAGGAATCCCTCCCAAAAATGTTTAAATCTTATTTAAACATTATTTCCTTATTTATTAATTATTTAATTAATAAATTGACCAAAAATCCTAAAATAAATTTTTTTAAAAAATTTTGCCCAAAACTTGGCCAATTTCCTTAAGACCACTAACCTCTTCCAAAATCTTCTAATCCTTCTTTAATTTTGATTAAAGGCTAATCCCATCATTTCCTACCCCTAATCCCAACTCAAAATATTTAATTAAGATTAAATATTAATCCTCATGTTTATTAAAAAAGTTTTAATAAATATCTCCTCAACCCAAACCCTTGAAATAAATAAAACTTTATTTATTTCCTAAAAATCTAATTTATCCTCATCCTAAGAAGTTCTAGACTCTTCTAGAAAGTCTTCATCCTCATCTTAAGAAATTTTAGACTATTCTAGAAAGTCTTTATCCTCATCCAAAGTCTAGACTCTTCTAGAAGATGTCTTTAAACCTAATCCTAATCCCCTCCTAACCTTGTCACATTCCCTAAACATGGGTTAAAACTTACTAACCCAAGCCAAAGTTAACAAATATCTCCTCCTTCACCCACCCTCATTAAATGCCATCCACTTGCCTATCCCTAAGCTAATCCTAAACCATCCTAATCCATCCTCTAATCATTTGCACAAGCCTAAACAAGATTAAAACCTTCTTAATCAAGTCCAAGTCGAAATTTCTCTCATCACCCTCAAAATATCTCAACCATAAAACTTTATGAAATCCACTAGGTCATAAATGACTCTTACAAGCCCTTTTATTGCTCTTACAAGTCATTATGAGGGTCTTTATGAAGATTTTATCCCTTGAGCCTCCTTTGTTGACTCATCCTTCCCCTTTCCTCCATCCTCTCACCATGTGACATGTTTCACTCTTTGATTGGTTGTAAGGAAGCACAATCCATGTGCTCTCCTCTCATGCAATCTAAGCCCTCCATGAGCTTTTTCCCATCCTTGCATCTTAGCCCTCAATCCCTCAAGCCTCTTGCCTATAAATTGTATCCTTCCCCTTTGCAAAATAACACAATCCATGAAGTAAAGTCATAATGCCATTTTGAGAAGCCATTTTACATCAAAACCATACACTCACACCCAAATTCCAACTCCATTTGAAGCCCTTTTTGAAGCATAAGCTTGAGCATACATCCTATCTATTTAGACAAAGCTACTCAACAAGAGAGCTTCTCATTGAGAGAGCCCATTAATGGCTCATATTCTCAATTGAGAGCTCATCTTAGTCTATCTTGAAATTTATGAATTTTGTTTAGTTTTTAGAAGCTTTATTTAAATTTGGTTTCTATTAGCATACTAACATTGCTCATATACATTTTGGCACGCCCAGTGGGACCCTGCATGGGTCATCTTCATTAGCTTTTTTAGTCAAGTTCTGTATGTCATTTTCTGATTTTGGCTAATTTTACTTGTTTTTGTGATTGGTAGGATTGTATAAATTGGTTTTGTAGGTCCACATGAGCATGAAGAAGACAAAGGAACTCATAATCTATCTCATAGTGTTTGCAGATTTTTCAAGCTTATAGGTGAACAAAGAACTTGAAATTCTTCTTCCTCTTCTTGTCTATATTCTTCTTATTCCATCTACTACTTCTTCTTCTTCTTGTGGGAGATCTTGGCCATTTTTTTTTAAGGAAGAAAAATCATACACACTTCTTTTTAGTGCCTAAAATGAACCCCCAAATCATACTTAAATCCATTGAAAAATTAAAAATTTGCAAAAAAGAAAAAATCTTTTAACAAGTGAAACTAAACCAATCTAATCATTTGCATCCTTGCAACATCAAAGTTTTAGATGCATTCATGCAAAATTAGGAACACTTCATTTTTGGAAATTTAAAAAGAACTTCAAGTTTCCATTTCAAAAGGTTCAAAATCAACACTAAGTGCACACTAAAGTTCTTTTAAAAAAATCTCATGAAAACTAAGAGTCCTAAATGGTTGCCAAAAATTGTCCTAAAAGCTTTGTTATTTGTTCCAAACAAATGTCTTATTGCAAAATCTTGAATGTTTCTTAGGTTTTTCATGCATCAAAATAATCTAGGAATATCATTTTTGGGCTTAAAATATGCAAACTAGAACACAAAATCTTGAATGAAAACCAAAGTCCAAAGAGTCATTTTCACTTTTGAGTCCAAAAAAATCTTGAATGATCTAAGGTTAAAACAAATCACTTCAAAGTTCTTAAAACAACACACAAAATCTCAATCTTGAATGCTCAAAAGAAAACACTTGAATGTTTAACCACTTGTCTTTGAATGCATGTTGCTAAAATCACTCTTGAATGCCATGGATTAAAATCAAATTTTTCTTGAATGCATGATTAAAACAACAAATCCAATCTTGAATGCCAAGGATCAATTAACCATTGCAATATCAAACACTTCATTTGGAGCTTCTAAAAATTGAACAAAACAAATCTCTTTTCTACATGCAATCTAGGTAAAGTTTGATTTTTGGACATTTAAGAAACTTTGTTAAGTTCAAATACAAATTTGCAAAAATCAATTTGAGTAGTTCCTTGGACTCACCTCTTTTCTAATCACCCATCAAATATTAACCATTGGTTGCAATCTCAGCGCCATTTATGGGGATGGTTCTACTTAAAAAAGGTGTTAAATGTTCCACAATCTAACTCACTCACTTCGTCTTTGAATGTTTGCTTTAACTTTATCAAAATTCTTAAGTGATCAAAAATATAGATTAAATCGATCACACTTCAAGTTTGGGCACTAAAATTGAACAAAAACTGACGTGGAGAGCCTCCAGGCACGCGCTTGAAATCAAATCTCACACACTTTTGTTTTGGGCTTAAAACAAACTCACACTCAATCTTGAATGCCTTAAAGAAAATTAATCGATACTTGACGTGGAGGGCCTCTAGGTGCACGAGTTTGCTTTTGTTGAGCCTAACTCTTCTTATTGTTTTCATTCTTCGATCGATTTACTTTTGTTGGCGCTTCAAGTTGGAATTGAACATTGTCTCTTAAACATGAGTGCTTGCAAAGTCTAGATTAGCACACATAAGAGTCAGTTGGTAAAAGAACAAGCGTGTTTTTTAGCCCAAGGTCATCCAAGTCTTCTCTCCCCTTGTCGTCTTTCGAGGCCATCTTTGGGTGCATAAGATTAGGATCCAAAACCTTGTTTCTTTTTAGGAGGCCTACTTGGGGATTTCATCACCCCTTGGACGACCTCAACTCCAGCATTCTGGCGGAGTATAAGAATCAGGAGGTGAATCAAAAGACACCTCTCTTGGGATCAAGATTTTGTCACTCGGGCTAAGCCTCAAAGAACTTTATACCCTTGAGAAGTGAAAGAGGAGAAGTGGGTTACCGCTCCTCTCGGCTGTGTGACATCTTTTTGGTCTCATCTACGGATTTGGGCCTCACGTACCTTGGGTATATCGAGGACTCCTTAGCTAAACCAACTGTCAGCCTTGTAGACAACCATCTAGGATGTTAATGTGTTTGAGGTGACTGATTGAAACATTTGTAGAACATACACACTCCTTGGCGCAAGTATCACTTTCTGAGAATCAAAAACTTCTATCTGGTTGTTTCTATCTATTGCTTGATCTTTTATTTGTTGAATCAATGTTTGCCAAACTTGGTCAATCCTAGCTTAGGGCATACTTAGCGTAGTCACTGCCTATTCCAAAAGTTGAATGAGTTGAAGTAAAACAACTAAGATCTCTCAAAGCCAAGCAAATTTAGGAATTGATGTCAGAGCAACCCAAACCCAAATAGAAGTTCCACAAAGTTAAACTCAAACCATCTCTAGCATACCAAGAAATTTCAGCCAAGAGAAAAGAAATAACACCAAGCCCACGAATTGCCAAACTCCACAAAGCAGAGGACAAAGCTACCGACGAAGCACTTCAAGAGGCTTGGTTAGAGCGCAACATCAAATTTAGCCAACATCCAGGAGTTAATCCTGCTTATGCCTTACCAACTAGGCATGATTTCTATGATTAGACACCCTTATTTCTCCACATCTTCTTGGATAACCTTCACTTTAGAGTCATCTTTGTAGAAAAGCTAGCCATCTTAGGTTATCCCCTTAAGCATTATTAGCTCATCCATCTCATTTAGAATCAAACCATCTGGCCAGCAATCAAAACCTCACATCCAAGCCTTCAAGATTGTTGTCACTTTTGCCAAAATTTTGCCACTCCTAAAATCTTCCAAATTCATCAATCTCACCAAGGTTATCCCTTTGACAGAGCTTTGTCTAGGGTAATCCAGCTTTGTCACTTGTTATCCCTCATCACCTTGAGCTAAAGGTTGGGATTCACAAGTGGTCAATCTCGTGTTCTTCCTAAAGGATCATCAGTCTATCCTTAAGTTGACACAATCACCACCAAGCTTGCACATAGGAAAGCAGACCTTTCGTGCTTTGGCAACATATATTTGAAGTTAGAATCTCCAACCCAATCCTCCTTAGGTTTTTTCATATAGCTTTGCCTTAACCTAGGAAATCATTTGCATAGAGAAGCCTTCCCCCTTTTGCATCCATCAGCATTATTGCATCTCATCCCTAGGAGCATTTTTCATGCCACCCGTCACTCACTTAGCCAAGAAGAAAGAAACAATGGAGCCCTATCATTTGGATCGAATAGCCTCACCCCCCTTGAGCACTCAGCCATCCTTTAGCCTAGAGAAAGCTATGCCATCATGTACTGACATTGAAGCTTTCATGAACCAACCAGGAAATGCAGTATTGGTAAATGCCATTATAGACAAGAACAAAGAGACAATCATGGCTAATTTTCGAAGGGAAAATGTAGGAACCTTTGACTTTGGAAGACCCCCTCCATTATCAGATCCATCTCACCCATTGTTTGGGAAGCTACCACCACCCATAGGCTCTTATGATCCAAATTATCCTCAATATATGCCAAAAGAAGAGCCTCTAGCCAATCCATATGATCCAACAGACCCAAACATACCATCATCCACCCAAGTTGAAATCTCCATGCCACAAGCCAACCCAGCCATCACCACTCCATCCTTGGTTCATACCTCTCTGCTCCAAACCCCATTTACCCAAAACAGCTCACCGTTCACCCCCTTCACTATTGCTGTTGCTGCTCCCCAACCCAGCCTTCCAAATCCACCCATCTCCCAAATCAGTGCTAGCATCTTTGGCCAACCTCAGCAATATACAACAGGGATGCCACCCATGGGGCCAAGTAATCAACCTTTCATCACCCCCAGCTTGTTCACTGCAGCCCAAAGCACAATCCCATCATTTCCATTAGGTCTTGGGAGCTCAATACCATTAGCCACAAATCTACAAGCTACTACCCTCACTCCACAAAGCTATCAAATCCCACAAGCTACTACCAATTTTTTACCAAGCTCCCAAGTGACCCCTGCCCCTGCCACCACTCTACCAAGCTTCCAAATCCAACCACAAAGCTATCAAACCCCATCAGTTCCATTCCCAAGCTTTCAATTCCCACCACCTCCACCACCAACTAATCCATTACCTCCAATTACCAACTACTTTTCAATGCCACTTCTAGGAGGTAATCCACCACCCCAGCCAACCACCAATTATTTGCAGATACCATCCCAAATGGGGGCACAACCCACATATATTGGTCAAACCCCACAAGCCCCCCAATCCTTTCCCCAAGACTCTCAACCATCTTATACCTTACCTCCACAAAGCAATCCATTTATCCCACAGCCAGCTTATGTTCCTCAATCCCAACCTCAAATCCCATATCAACAACAAGCCTCACAACACATGCAACAATATGCACCACCTCCCCCTCAGCAACCTGTCATCCACCATGCAGCTGCCCAAACAATGTACAATCCCTATCAGCAAATCCCTCATAGCCATCCATATTTAGTGGCCCCATCCAGCACATACCTACCTCAAGGCACTCCTACATTGGGGGCACCCCAGCCATCACCTATCAATTCAGAATGGGAGCAAATGAAGATAGCTCTGAAAGCCATCCAAGAAGGGAATGATCCGAAGACATTCAAGTTTGAGAATGTGTGTCCTTACCCATTTGATAGAGCCATTACCATGACACCATTTCCCAAACACTTTGAGCTACCCAAATTTGACAAATTCAGAGGAAAAGGAGACCCTGTCACACATATCAAAGAATTTTACATGCACTGCCAGGACGTAGCATAAAATGATGTCTTCCTCTTGCACCTTTTTCCCAAAAGCTTGGCTAGACCTGCTCTTGAATGGTTTTATAGAATCCTCTATGGCACAATTAAAAACTTTGCTGAATTATTTGAGGCATTTGTAGCCCAATATGCCCATCTTGTTGAAACAGAGCTATCAATAGTTGATCTTGTCCACACCAAGCAAAAAGGTGGAGAAAGCCTTGCCGAATACCTGCAAAGATGGAAAACCCTTACCACCTGCATATCCTGCACCTTGCCAGAATGCCATGTGGTGAAAATGTTTAATGATAATGCCCATCCTAGGTTGGCTCACCACATGACCATGAACTATTTGCAGACCTACAAAGATATCAAAGAGAAAGGAATGATCCTTGAGCAAGGACTCATTAAAGATGGTGTGGTCAAGATTTACAAGGAAGCCAACCAAAATCAATCACATTCCAATGACAAGTCTAGGTATTGGAACAAAAACAAGCACGTTGCAACAAATGGCGTCACTGACACCAAACATGTGAATATTGTTGGTCCTCACAACCAGTCCAACGCACCATATCAACCAAACAATCAACAAGCTATCAACTACCAACAACAGAATAACCAAAGCTATCAAAACCACAATCCAAGACCCAACTTCCAAGGGTCTAGCAATCAAGCTAATGCCATCAATGTAGCTGTAGGAAAAAAGCCTAGATTCCAACCTACACCTAGAAACTATACACCCCTTGGTAAGCCATTGGATGTCATTTTTGAGAAATTAGTCAAGGAAAACCTCATCAAATTTCCTCCTACCCAAAAAATTGACCCAAGCCAATCCAAAGCTGCATGGTATAAAGATAATGAGTACTGCAAATTTCATAGGGTAAAAGGTCACACTACCCTCAGATGCATGAAACTGAAAAACTATGTGCAGGACCTCATTGATCGGAAGGAAATCACTGTTGGTGCCCAAACCTCTCTGAATGCAAGCTTACAGATCTATCAAAATGCTTTTCCTCCTCACAACAATCAAAATCTTGGAAAAGCACCTATCCAAACCAACAACAACAACACCAACAACCGTCAGCCAAACCAACAGCATGGGAAGAACAATGACCACACTTCATCCTATATAGACTATGGTAGCCTTATAGGTTGTATATCCAAGAAAGAGCCTTTCATCAATGTTATCAATATCCAAGGACCAAATAATGAGTGTGCAGTCACCACTCGAAGAGCGCGATTTAACATCGCAGGCCCACCTATTACACCAACACCATTAGCTCTATCAAAAAGCCAGTACAATATCTTGGAACACCTTGGGAACATGCTAGCCCAAATCTCCATTTTAGACCTTCTTCGCACTAGTCCTGTGTACAAGAACATCCTTGACAGTGCTCTCATAGAATCCCGTGTCCCTTCTGATATCAATGCTACTAATTTTCGTAATCTTGTTGGACACCTCTCATCCTCATGTGCCCTATCGTTCAAACCCACCGAGATACCCATGGTTGAGCCAGATCACACCCTTTCGCTTCGCATAGCCATCATGGTATCCAACTTTGCTGTGAAAAGAGTAATGATAGATAATGGATCATCCTTGAATATTTGCACCCTAAAATTCATAAAACAAGCTAGGTATACTAAGGCAGATATCATCAGTGAGGTTATCACCATCAAAGCTTATGACAACTTGGAAAGAACCACAGAAGGAACTATTTTGCTGCCAATCAAGGTTGGGCAAGTCATCCAAGAGACACTCTACCATGTTATTGATCTAAACCTACCATTTAACATCCTCCTCGGTCACCCATGGATTCATGCCATGAAATCCGTTCCATCCACTTACCATCAGTGTGTCAAATTTTTGCATCAAGGCACTGAGGTAACCATCCATGCCGATCTAGAACCCTTTGCTTACTGCAATGCGGTTGAAGCTTCATATACAAACCATTTCCCTAGAATTGATATCGGCACATCCATCGCCAGCTCATCCCACACTTATAATGACCCAGAAACCATCCTCGCCTCTACCCTGTCTACCGTGAAGATCAATAACAAAGGTTGTGGAGAGTATAGTCTGTCAGATGCATTTGCTGTCGGGGCACTCCCACTTGATCCACATGCCCATGGACGACCAACATATCACAAAGCTAAGGAGATTCCACCTCCTCGATACAAACAGTTTGGCCCAACAACCTTTGTATCCTCGAAAATCCCTCTTCATGAGGAGCTCACTCCAGATATCAACAAATGGTTACATAAGGATGCACCTCAAAGAAATCAAGCATGCCTTGATCACTTCAGCCAAAAGTATCCCCAAGAACATAAGCTCATCACTGACAAATGGAACTATCAAAGTGGTGGTCTAGGACTAGAAGAAAGAGGCATGCAGTGCCCCATCGACGCACACAAGTGGGAATCGAAGTCAGGTCTTGGCTTTGGCATACCCACAACTGGGGGCACCAATGAGAACGGTCACACTTTTTCGAACATTCATCACAACCTTGTCAAAATCGAAGACATTCCTGAGAAAGTTGAAAAGAGAGCCTACGACGATATCCTAGACCAAATCTCACTCGAAGACTCTATTCTCCAAGAACTATCCATCCACCTCATTGACCTACCACTCGCCCATCCACAACTCATAGATTGGGACAAACCAAGTGTCATACACATCGATGAGTTCACATCAGAGGAGGCACTTCTAAGATTCATGGGAGCTGAAACTCCTCACAAGAAAACAAAGCCAGATTCTGCCTATATCTACAAGCTAGATCCCAAGGGGTATTTTGGAGAAAATCCCCAACCTAGTTCCGATACACCCAAAACTGGAACTAAGGTGAATCTGAGACTAGCTAAGGCAACGAAGAGAACCCCTCAGCAAGAAAATCTAGAGACACAAGAAGAACATGAGGATTTAGCATTGCCTCCTCAAGATAATCGACCAGAGGTGTCTCCTAATTCTAATTGAGGATACTTGAGAAGTCAACATTGGTTCTTTAGAGATCCCCAGACTTGTTCACATTGCTGCATCCCTATCACAAGACCAAGTTGACCTCCTCTTTGAGGTCTTAAGAGACAACATTGGCCAATTTGCATGGTCATATCAGGACATGCTAGGACTTGATCCAAAGCTTGTAGTTCATCATCTTGCAATTGATCCAAAGATAAAGCCCGTTAGACAAAAGCTTAGAAAAATGCACCCTAAGGTGGCATTATTGGTCAAAGCTAAATTAGAAAGAATGTTAGTTGCTAAGGTTATCCGACCTATTGACTACTCAGAGTGGATCTCCAACATGGTCCCTGTCACTAAACCTTTCGGTGACATCAGAATCTGCACTGATTTTAGAGATCTTAACAAAGCTTGTCCAAAAGATGATTTTCCCTTGCCCAACATAGATATGATTGTAGATCTTACAGCTGGACATGAAATTTTGTCCCTCATGGATGGATTTTATGGGTATAATCAAATCAAGATTGCAGAAGAGGATCAGCATAAGACAGCATTCACTACCCCTTGGGGAACCTTTTGCTACAACATGATGCCTTTTGGCCTAAAGAATGCTCGAGCTACCTATCAAAGAGCTATGACAGCCATTTTTCATGATCTCATCCATAGTATTTTGGAGGATTACGTGGATGATATCTTGGTCAAGTCTCATACCTTCATGGATCATCTTGCTGACCTGGAGAAAGTCTTTGATAGGTTAGCCAAATATCATCTCATGTTGAATCCCAAGAAATGTGTCTTTGGGGTCACATCTGGCAAGCTTCTAGGCTTCATAGTTTCTAAACGAGGTATAGAGATTGACCCCAAGAAGGTCAAGGCTATCTTAGACATGCCTCCTCCCCAGACACTGTGACATCTTCGCTCTCTTCAAGGAAAGCTCCAATCTATTCGGTGCTTCATCTCCCAGCTTGTAGATAAGTGTACACCATTTTCACATTTACTGAAGAAGGATGAGAACTTCAAGTGGGATCCTTTATGTCAGTGCAGCTTCGACCATCTCAAGCAGTATCTCATCAATCCCCCTATCTTGGTTCCACCAGTTCCTGGTCATCCCCTGATTTTGTACATATCAGCAACACCTACTGCTCTAGGGGCACTTCTAGCACAGCTTGATGACTACAACAGAGAAAGAGCCATCTACTACATCAATAGAACCCTAGTTGGTTATGAACTCAATTACACTCCTATGGTAAAAGCTTGTTTGGCAGTTGTTTTCTCAACTCAAAAGCTTCGCCATTACATGCTAAGTCATACCATCCAACTAGTCTCCAAGATTGACCCTCTCAAGTATATGCTCTCTAGAACAGCACTTACAGGCCGTTTGGCCAAATGGGTTATGCTCCTTAGTGAATTTGACATCCAGTATGTGGATAGAAAGGCAATCAAAAGGCAAGCTATAGCAGATCACCTAGTTGATGCACCTCTAATAGATGCTTATCCGTTGATCACAGAATTTCCAGATGAGCATATATGTCTAATTGAAGAAAAACCCCCATGGAAACTTTATTTTGATGGCTCATACACATCTCATGCATCAGGGGCAGGAATATTGTTGGTCACACCTCAAGGAGATTACATTCCAAAAGCCTTCAAGCTACAATTCCCCAGCACCAACAATATAGCTGAATATGAGGCCCTCATAGCAGGATTAAAGATAGCTACAGAATGGAACATTGCTGATCTACAAATCTTTGGTGATTCTTAGCTCATCTTCAAGCAAGCCCTAAATGAATATCAAACCAAAGATGAAAAGCTATTACCCTACAAAGAGCTAGTTGATCGGCTAACCCAACATTTTACAAGGCTTCAGTTTACACAAGTGCCTCGAATACAGAACAAAGTAGCCGATGCTATGGCTACTATCGACTCGCTCTTGGAAATTCCCCAAGCAGCTACACAGTATGAGTTTTTAGTGGAGCAGCTCCTCACACCCGCCTATGTGAATGAGGATTCAAACCATGTTTGTATCTTGGTTGGTCCCCAATCCCCTTGGTACCATGAGATTCATGCTTACCTTAACGATGGTATCATATCCCCTCACCTCACACGTACCCAACGCCAGAACCTCATCCAAAAATCATCCCGCTATGTTATCATAGCCAATACCCTATATCGTCGAGGTTATCACGATACTCTCTCTCGATGTTTAGACCAAAATGAGGCCACGATGGTGTTAAAGGAAGTACACTCTGGACTTTGCGTTGCCCACACAAGTGGTATTGTCCTAGTGCGACAAATCCTTAGAGCAGGCTACTATTGGCCTACCATTGAAGAAGATTCTTGTGACTTTGTCAAAAAGTGTCTCCCATGTCAGCAGCATGCAAATCTTGTGCATGCTCCAGCACAGGATCTACAACCTATTGCACCACCTTGGCCTTTCACTTGTTGGGGCCTTGATCTAGTTGGAACTATCACACCCCTCTCATCTGATGGACATAAATGGATAATAACAGCTACAGACTATTTCACTAAATGGGTGGAAGTAGTCCCCCTAGTCTCAGCTACAGGAGTTCAGGTCTCCAAGTTCATCTTGTACCACATTGTTTGCCGCTTCGGCATCCAATTCACCATCTTCACCGACCACGGAGGTAACTTTGAAAATCTCAACATGGAAGAATTATGCACTTCCCTCCGCATCCATCACCACTTTTCTAGCCCATATTTCTCACAAGGTAATGGCCAGGCAGAGGCAACTAACAAAACCATCTTCAAAATCCTAAAGAAAGTTGTCAATGATTTCGGCCGTGATTGGCACCTACAAATAAATCTAGCCCTATGGGCCTATCAAACTTCCTTCTGTACATCCACAGGCACAACTCCATACTCCCTAGTCTATGGTGCCGAAGTGGTACTACCTATAGAGGTTGAACTTCCCTCCTTGCGCATATCTTTGCAAGGACAAATATCAGATGAAGAATATAGAGTAGCTCAGCTCACCCAGCTAGATCTCTTAGATGAGAAGCGACAACAAGCCTATGATCATCTCACAGTCTATCAAACTCATCTCAAAAGGAATTTCAACAAGAAGGTGCTTCCACGACACTTTCAACTAGGTGACATGGTCCTTAAAGAAAACATGAAAGTCCAAGCAGATCGAGAAAAGAAAGGTAAGTTTGAACCTACATGGCTTGGTCCTTATGTTGTCACTGCTTCCTTTGGCTCCGGAGCCTATCAGCTATCTACACTGGAAGGAGAACTCTTGAATGATCCTACTAACATCATTCATCTCAAGAAGTTCTATGCTTGAATATCCTTGGTATACCTAGCTTTTGAAAAATACAAAAGAAAAAAATAGTAAAGAGAAATAAGCGTCCAATGGTGAAAACTTGGAAATTCAAGCACCTTGGATAGGTACCTTGGTGAAAACTTGGTAATTCATGCACCTTGTGTAGTAAAGACTAATCCATTATCTATCACTATCCTATCCCTCATCCATTCACCCACCATCCCATAAGACACACTTGCTTGTTCCCTTGGTGTTCCAACCAAATATCCAAAATCTGATGAAGCTTGTAAATACCTCTTGTACAGCTTGTAAATCTTGTACCAAAGCTTGTATTATACCTTGTAAATCTTGTACCATACCTTGTCTATCCGAATCTTGTCCAAGGTTTGTACCATATTCCAACCTATAAATCCTAGCTTGTATACTATCACATGCACACACAAAACTCCATTTTCACTTAAGCTTTTCGCAAACCATCTACCTATCCACCTATCACCTATTATAGACATCCCATCCTTCACAAACATTTCCATCTCACAAAAACCAAAACATGAACAAACTTGTACATTTGTAACATATCTTGGTCCATCAACTTGTACATCCTCTTTAGCTTAGTACCATTGTATCTATCCAGCGTTCGTGTTAGTTCGTCCTTGATCAGCATCTTGCACCCATCACACATCTTGGTTAGCTATTCCAACGCATCCTTTAGCTAGATTTCCTGTCACCAAAGTGTTATCTTTCTTAGTTCAGCTTGCCAGACGCATCACTCATCCAAATCCACCAGCTTCGGTGCTCTCCGATAGGTCGTTGCAGGATATAGCTTTCCTCATGTCTGATCTTGGTCCGTTAGTACCTTGTCCTACCCATCTCGTTGGCAAATGGCTCTCTTTTGGATTTTCACTTTCTTTTGATTTGGGATCTTCCCTTTTGGGTCTTGAAGTATCTTTTCCAAGCAATCTCCTTGTTCCCTCCTCAAGGTTGCCACGATCTTTCATATCATGGTATGCTGCGAATGGGGCAATTAGAGCGTAAGGTTTTGATTAGGTCTTTCGTTTGTTTTTGTTTTCTGCTTGTGGGTTCTCCAGTGTCGTTTCCACGCTGCTTCCTCTAGGATTCATGTGTGATGCTGGGGCAATCCTTGTGTGTTTGTTTTGAGTTAGTTTGTCAGTCCTTTGGACGGTTGGTGAAAAGGCCTTGATGCTCTTGGTAACCTTGGAAATTAACCAATAGTCCTATAGAAAATCTAGTGCTCAACTACATGGTGGTACTTCTCTTTGAAGTATCCCCCCGCTCAAAAAGCTTCAATGGTTTTCCTTCATCTCCATTATCCCCCATCCATATCCAGCATCTATCACTCCTACCCCAGCTTATGCATCAGTATCTCTTTGAATCACTCATCACTCTTAGCTTTAGGGATCCACAATCCTAGTCTTAGGGATCCACCAATCCAAATCAATCCACCAAGCCTCATCTTTCGAGATCCACAATCCTAGTCCTAAGGATCTCAAAAACCCATCTTCCACCAATTTGACTCTTTGAAATCCTATTGCATCAGCTTTATAATCCGCTCATCCATCTCCCTATCCTGGATTCCTTTTTATAGCGCTCTGCTCCTTCATCCTCCACCTTCCCTAAGATCTTAAGCTTGCTTCCTCTTGTGCCTCTGATTCTCCCTTTATCATTCTCCCATAGTAAGAGTTTGAGCTAACTAAACCTCTTCTCTTAATCCAATCTGAGTCTCCTTGCTCATCCCAGATTCTTGTATTTTTCAAGAAGCCACTGAGCCTCGCTTTCTCTCCCTGCTGCCTTCTTGAGGGGGCATCTCACAGTCCATTCTCTCCTCTTCTGCTCTAGCCTTGGGCATCTTATTTTCTTATCTTTGATGCCATGCCACTTGTGGCATCACATCAAAGAGGGGAAAAATGTAGACACCTAAAAATCTTTTTAAAAATAAAGTATTTTTATTTTTTTTAAAAATACCTGATGACATCATCATTTATTAATTAATTAATTAATTTTTATGCCATTAAATCCCTTTATCTTAATTAAAAATATTTAATTAAGGAATCCCTCCCAAAAATGTTTAAATCTTATTTAAACATTATTTCCTTATTTATTAATTATTTAATTAATAAATTGACCAAAAATCCTAAAATAAATTAAAAATTTATTTTTTGCCCAAAACTTGGCCAGTTTCCTTAAGACCACTAACCTCTTCCAAAATCTTCTAATCCTTCTTTAATTTTGATTAAAGGCTAATCCCATCATTTCCTACCCCTAATCCCAACTCAAAATATTTAATTAAGATTAAATATTAATCCTCATGTTTATTTAAAAAGTTTTAATAAATATCTCCTCAACCCAAACCCTTGAAATAAATAAAATTTTATTTATTTCCTAAAAATCTAATTTATCCTCATCCTAAGAAGTTCTAGACTCTTCTAGAAAGTCTTCATCCTCATCTTAGGAAATTCTAGACTATTCTAGAAAGTCTTTATCCTCATCCAAAGTCTAGACTCTTCTAGAAGATGTCTTTAAACCTGATCCTAATCCCCTCCTAACCTTGTCACATTCCCTAAACATGGGTTAAAACTTACTAACCCAAGCCAAAGTTAACAAATATCTCCTCCTTCACCCACCCTCATCAAATGTCATCCACTTGCCTATCCCTAAGCTAATCCTAAACCATCCTAATCCATCCTCTAATCATTTGCACAAGCCTAAACAAGCTTAAAACCTTCCTAATCAAGTCCAAGTCAAAATTTCTCTCATCACCCTCAAAATATCTCAACCATAAAACTTTATGAAGTCCACTAGGTCATAAATGACTCTTACAAGCCCTTTTATTGCTCTTACAAGTCATTATGAGGGTCTTTATGAAGATTTTATCCCTTGAGCCTCCTTTGTTGACTCATCCTTCCCCTTTCCTCCATCCTCTCACCATGTGACATGTGTCACTCTTTGATTGGTTGTAAGGAAGCACAATCCATGTGCTCTCCTCTCATGCAATCTAAGCCCTCCATGAGCTTTTTCCCATCCTTGCATCTTATCCCTCAATCCCTCAAGCCTCTTGCCTATAAATTGGATCCTTCCCCTTTGCAAAATAACACAATCCATGAAGTAAAGTCATAATGCCATTTTGAGAAGCCATTTTACATCAAAACCATACACTCACACCCAAATTCCAATTCCATTTGAAGCCCTTTTTGAAGCATAAGCTTGAGCATACATCATATCTATTTAGACAAAGCTACTCAACAAGAGAGCTTCTCATTGAGAGAGCCCATTAATGGCTCATATTCTCAACTGAGAGCTCATCTTAGTCTATCTTGAAATTTATGAATTTTTTTTAGTTTGTAGAAGCTTTATTTAAATTTGATTTCTATTAGCATACTAACATTGCTCATATACAATATAAACTATATATATGTAGTCCTTTGGCATTATTTTCAAAAAGGGGGAGAGATTCAGCATAATAAGTGAGGAGAGTTATCACTATAAGTGATAGGATAGGGCGAGTTAGCACCCAATAGAGTTAGCATGTGTACATAAGTATCTTTGTATATACATCATCAAGAAGATATATATAGAAATATATATGCAGCAGTTCTACAAAGATCAATTTTGAAAAACCAAAATTCATTGAGTCAGGTTATGTACATATGTTCTGGCTTATAAGTGTTTTGTCACTAATGCCAAAGGGGGAGATTGTTGGCATTATATTGTATTTTTCACTAATGAAAACACTTACTTGATTCTGAATGATTATCGAGTTCATCACTCAGTCTACAGTGTATACCAAGCATTCAGTGGTTACCTTGTAGGTTCATCACTTCAGCAGTTCATATCGAGCATTCCTGAAGCTACCGAGTGAGTATATAGTCAAGCAATTCATACCGAGCATTCATGAAGCTACCGAATGGGTGTGCAACCCAGCAATATCTATCAATCATATAGTGTTCATCGAGCTTCATAGTGTTTACTGAGTGATGGAAGCCCAATTTTTATTGAGTAATGAAAGTGTAGTGTTTACCGAGTGAAAGAAAGGTAAACAAAGGATTCAATTTTTACCAAGTGATACTATATCTACTGAGTCTCCAATGGTTACCGAGTTCCAAGCTATATTGTGTGATTAGTATGGACTAAGCCTTCACTTCTACCGAGTGTATGATGAAGCCAAGTAATGCAGCGAACACCGAGTATCAGAAGATTACCAAGTCAGCTTGAAGAACCCAAGTTTTGTACTGTTTGGTTGACTCAGTAATATTTTGTTCACTTGTGTTTTGGCCAAATTTGCAATTTTAATTATTAGAATGGTATATATGTAATGCAAGTAAGTATCGAGATAAAAATGTAATATTTTGAGGTGAATAAATGTGAATCAATAGTACAGAAAAATATTTAGCAACGTCTACAAGGAGCAGTAAAGATTCATCAGTCACAAGAGGTGATATGTACTTCAAGGATCTAATTAGCAATCAAGTTGTAAGTAGATCCACTGCTTCATCCTAACAGGTGAATCAGTTTTGTAAATCCTTTAACAGTGTAGACTTAATAGTCTTTGTATAAATCTCCTAACAGAGTGCATACTTCAGTGTATGTTTGTAAAATCCTCTAACAAGGTAGACCTAGTAGTCCCTTATGCTCCTAATAGGGCAGATCACCAGAAGTGGTCAATGTAAGCCTTAATAGGCCAACCTCATACTGTAGTAACAAAGTTTTGTGGGTATCATCCCCACCCCAATTTTACTTTCTATTTAGAAGGTTTCTAGGTTACCAAATCACTGTGTACATGTGTTATGGATGTTTTATTTCTCATATATGTAGTAGATTAGATGAATGAATGGTGAATAGTGTATATGGTTAAAGTGCTGAATTGTTTAAAGTTTTGAAGTTACTGATTCACGTCTCCCCTCTCAGTAACCTATCATATCTTAAATATTTCCAACACCTATGTCTTCCTTCTCTCTAGTGCCTCTTACACTTCATTTATCTATGCTAGGTTCATTGTTTTAAAGTCATAACTTGGTATGACTATTTCTTCATCAAGTGCAAGGTCTCCATAGTGAAGTACCCTTGCTACCTTGGTGAAGCTCAAGCTTGGCTTAGAAACTTGTAGGGGTACTGCATCAGTGCTCAGCTGCTTGGTAGGAGTCCTTGAGGTAGGCAAATTTACCAGTGTTTGTATTGCATCTTGCTCTCTTTCCTTGGGGGTCTTCTCCTTTTCCTTGTCTTCTTCTCTTCTGGTTTGATCAATGACAATGATTTGAGGAGGTGCACCTTGACTTTGTGTTGTAGGAACCTTTTGTTATGTCTACTCCTTTGCTAACTCCTTGACAGTTGTTGTTACTATTACTATGGGATCAACCTTACCAGTTGTCTCTTGTGCTACTTGTTCTTTTGGTTGATCATTTGTAGCTATAGGAGGATGTGAAGGTGGTTCTTGTTTTTTCACCTTCTCCTTGGTAATTTTTGCTACATCTTTTTGCAACTCTTCTACACTCACCAAAATAGGATTTGTGCACAACTGTGATTGCAATGTTATTTGGTGAAGGATCTTTTTGAGATCCTTTGCAGTTAGTGGATTAATGTTCTAACTTGAGATGTCTAGAACATCCTTTATAGTTACAATTTCTACAAATGTAGGTGGTGCATGTGGAGGATTAGTTGGTGGCAATCAGGTGTCTTAGACACTCTATTCTTGTTGCTACTTCTCAGTTGTTGCCTCATCACCTTTATGTCTCTCTTTCTCCACTGTTACCTCTTCTTTTTCTTTCTCTCCTTCTTCCTTTTCATTCTCCTCTTCCTCTTCATCATTTCTTCTCTCAAAATGATATTCTTGGCCTTCTTTGACTATTTTCAACCCATAAATCAATTTCCACATTTGTGTGGATTTATTTACATCTTCTATTTTATTTTGTAAAATACTAAAGGCTCTATACTTGGGTGAGAATTTGCTCCCATGTTTCTTACTAGATTTACTTATTTGACCTTTTGTAAGGTCTAGCATTACACAAGCCAATTTTTACTCCCTTATTTCCTTCTCCATATTTAGGCAGTAATGCCATTTATTTTCTACAATGGAGCTTAGCTCCTTAGGCATAGAATTGTCAAGCTCAAGTTGGGTAGTCTTGAACTTGGCAATCATTGTGTAAATAGACTCTTCCACTATGTTTTTTTATTTTCTTAAAAATTTATTAAAATCAATTCCTTTTAATCTAGTCAAATCCGCATTGTCCCTAATGTTGTCACGGATATTTTCAAGATTAGATTTGGTAGTGTGACTTACCACTCTGAATTGCTCATTTTTAGATTCTATCTTTTCTTCGTCTAACTCTAGGGGTGCAACATATTTTCTTCTTTTATTTTGTTCTGGCCCTCCTTGCTCTATGGCTTTCTACTTTTCCTATTTCTTTTCCACTTTTTTTGTTTCCCTAGTGTCTGCCCTTGTGGTAGGCTTGGCTAGGCTAGGCTTCGCTACTTTCTTCTTTCCTTTGGGTTGTGCAACTAGCTGTTTCTATGCCTTCCTCTTCTTAGGATTTAGTTTTGGTGCTTCCTTCTCAACACCTTTTTCTTCTTCTGCATCCTCACCCATGCCTTGGGTTAATGCAAGTTTCTCTTGTCCTTGTTCTTCTTCAACTTCTTCTTCTTCTACAGTGCCCTCACCAAATTTGGCTTTAAGTTTCTTTATCAGTTTTTCCTTTTTCTTTAATGTGGAGGTAGTCTTAAACTCCATGCCCACCTTTGATCTTACCATTTCATATGTAACAAAATGTGGTGCACTGTTGTCCACTTCCTCTACTAATAATGAAATTACGAATGCAAATGCCTCATCTATGTTAATTTCATAGCCAAGAGGTCTTAGTAATCTAACTCTTGGTATGGCTGCTTGTATGTAAGGATAATCAATATCTAAAAGAAAGCATACATCATTTACATGCTTTTCTACCAATAAAATTGGTATCCTTAACCTCTACTTCATAGATTTCTTCAAATCTTCAAAATAGCTAGTCATTAATGTCTCAAAATTAGCTCCCATTTGTTCAAAGTATTCATTTACTTGAGCTACTATAGACCTATTTTCTTTCCAAAAAACTTTACCAAAAGATATAAATTCATTCTATACATAGAAAAATATGCAAATCAAAATTGCACCAAACTTGCACTATGCTCCCTCAGTTCTCCTTATTGTTGCTAAGTTCTCATTGATTTGTTGCAATTGCAGTTCTGCAAGATCATAAGTATGATCTTTTTTCACTAGTTTGTAACTTAACATCCACTGTAATGCATGGTACATTGTTAAGTCTATTGGGTTGATAGAATTTGCATGCAATAACCCTAAAAAAAATTCAACAAGAGGGTCTTGGATAGCATCTATTGTCATTCCTCTCTTGTTCCATTTGGCACCTATGTTCTTCTCAATTGCTTCCTTGGAATCACTTCTAAGGTTTTTTGGCCAATCTAGGGTTGGGTACCCTGTTACTCTATGTACAATCCTTTTTTTTGTTAATACTAGACCATACTCCAACCATAAACTTCCATCATGAATTTTTCTGAGCACTATCCTGATCCATTCAGTTTTGAAAACTGTGAGGAATTTTAGGGCATGCGTCAAATCCCTCTTCTCAAAAATTTGATATTCATCTTTCAAGACTTCATTTTCACACAATCTCTCATATGCTTCCCTCATTTCCATATCTCCTATGGCTCCAATTTTGTAGTTGTAACATCTCCTAACATCTTGGACCATAACTACTTTAGGAGGTGTAACAGATAGGGCTCTGGCTAGGTCATTTTTTTATGCCACTTTTGATATTGGCCAAAAATTTGGTTGTTTCACTTTGTTTGACACTAGTTGGACCACAAACAACTCTTTCTCCTATGGTTTCCTAGAACTGGAGGCCATTTTTGCTAACTAGGGTTTTAATACAAAGAAATTTAAAACTATGTAGCTTGACACTAGTGTAAATACTTTGAATCAATGAAATGTGTTGAATCACTATTGAAATCTACTCAAATGTTGGATTCTCTACTTTGAAATCATTCAAAACTCTTCTTCATCGTTGCTCTTCATTTGCGATGAAGAAAAATGATTCAAAATGTGATGATATACCCTATTTTCATAGCATTTAATGCTTAGTGTGTTTACAGCTATCCACTCGGCTTCTTAAGCATTTCTGCATTACTTGGCTTCCATTGATTTTCAAACACTTTGCATCCACTGAAGTATCCCTCACTTGACCTCAACTAGAATTTCTTGTCACTTGGCTTCCACTACCAACTCGACTACAATTAATCATTCGGCGTCTACTGACTTCAGCAATCAACTCAGCTTGTATTCAAATTTTACTCGGCATTTGAAGGCAACTCTGCAACACTTATGAAATCTTGAAATTTTAAATTTACATATCTATTCATGTTGATCTTTCCTTTTCAGTACTTTCTTTTTTAGGAACTGATGTATGATAAAGATTTGTATATTAGTTCCACATTTCTTCTTTTTCTTAGTTTGATGAAGTGTAACCAATTGACCTTTTAGGTGAAGTGATCCCTTCATTTGATGTGCTACTTCCATCTTTCCTCTTCCATGTCTTATTCATTTCTCTTCTGATGTGTTCAACATCCACCTTCTCTTTTCCTTGTTGATCTTTGAGTTGGGTGTCTTTGACCTTGTTGGGCAATTTCTATATATATGACCAGTCTTCAAACAACTAAAACATGTGGTTTGGCTGAGCCATCTGCTGTAGTTTCCACTAAACTGTGTTCTTATGCAATTTTTAGGAATGTGTCCATATTCCTGACAGTTATGATAGTTATACCTAGTGTTGTAGTCCCAATTTTAGTGATGTTCATGGTTATTTCCCCTTGCTGGCTGATTAGGTGTCCACATAGGCTTTGATCTGCACTCAAAAGCTCTATGTCCATACTTCTTTAAATTGTAGAAGTGACCTTCAAATATTGGTGTTTTGATAGTCCTAGTGCTATAGTCATGTGCTTGATGTATTGCACTTATGACAGTGACTCACATTCTTAGGTTTGTCATGTTGATGGGCATTCTTGCTCCTACACACATTAAAGGTATGCCCTTTTTTACCATATAAATGACAAGTAGGTTTAGTGTTACTTCTTTCTTCTACTATCTTGGATGACTCTCCTTTTTCAGTGCTAATGTATTTGAGTCATGAAGTATCATTGCTAGCCCTTGGTGATTTTAGTAACTAATCAGAGTACTTAATGGCCTCATTTTTTTGTTGAAGCTCTCTACAATCTCCTTCTCTCTTTTTAGATCATTTTTCATCTTTAATGTAGAGATCTCAATGTCCTTGACATTTAATTCATGATGTGCATTCATCATCTGGCACTACTACATTTAACATCATTTTTTGACCAAAAATTTTGACCATCAACTAAACAAATTTAGGGTGGTCAAAATGTAAAGGCAAAAATTTTTTTTTTTTACATATAAGACCCGTGTTGGTCAAAATTTTGACCAACATAGGGCTTATACATCTGCAAAGTTCAAAAAACATTTGCCCAATTACATTTTTCATGCCCGGTTTCATTTGACATTTTTGGAGCATTTTTGCATGGTTATCTCTTCATTTTCGCATGGTTTTCTCTGAGCCAAGTTTCATTTTAGGTTTTCTCCACCCACTTGATTAATGACACTTGCTAGCCCTGGGAATAATATGAAAGGGGGCCCTACATTTGCGTCAATATAGGGGGGGCAAAATACTGGTTCAAAACTCTTGATATTGTCCTTCTTTCATTCTTCCTGATGTGCTCGACTTCAAAAGTTGTTCCATTCACGACCTCCAATCACACCTGCATATTCGGTGGTCGAGGAGAGGGATTTCTCTTCGAGCATATTTCCATAGGTACATGTGTATTTATTTTGTAGGTTTTTATGATAATATTGAAGATGGAAGTGAATACTATTACTATCATTATTATTTTTTATTCCAAAGTTCAGCCATTGTTGTGTAATATAAATGGGAGAGTCTCCGCTCAAGTGTTTTTTCTTAGTGATGTTTTGATGATAAGTGTTAAAAAGAGTCTAGTTGCAAAAAGAATGTAATGTACTTGTTGTTTCATTTTATTGAAAGTGTGTAGATGTAGATTTATCATTTGGAATGTTGGTCTATTGTAACAACTATTATACTTTTTTTTATAGTAATGAAAGAAAAGAAAGGAAATGTATATGCAGAAGCTGTAGTTGTAAAAGCTTAGAAGAAATAATAATGACAAATTTTTTGTTTTATAAATATAGTTGTGTTGGTATCATATTTTTCTTATATTTTTGTTTTAATAATACATAATTATATTGTATCATTTACACAATAGTTTCATATTCAAAAAAAGAACAAAAAGAAAAAAAAATTGAGTGTGTTTCTCTCTTCAACTCTAGAACATTCAACTTAAACATCAACACATAAAGATAATAATTTGAAATATGGTGTGTTTAGTGCTTGAAGTTGTACCCTCAATACCTAGGCCATGTGGGCTATAAAACATGATATTCATGTGATTCTATGTTAGATGATGATGATGATAATGAATAATCACCATCTACTACTAGTAGTGATAAAAGGTCTTCAATGCACCTCTAACTACAAGTATGCCATGGAAAACTTGTGATGGAGATGACTCCTCAAACTAATAGACTATCATGGAAATTTTTTGATAAAGATGACGCCTACAAATACTGGACTATCTTCAAAAACTTATGATGAAGATGGCACCTAAATTTACTAGACTATAATTGAATTGATGTACTTTGGATCCTTCACCGAAAGTCTCTGTCATTTTGTTAGAAGATGATTTATCTTCTAGTTCAACCAAAAGAATCTCTCTCCTATATTTCAACATTACATTTAATTGTTGCATTGCAATTAGGTCTTCCTACAAGGGTTTTCATTTGGATGAATAACAAACTTGTTGGTGTTTTAAAACTACTAAGCAACAAAATGCTTAATACCAAGATGACAATACTCACACAGTCTAAAGACTAGCCAATTCTTATTATCAATTGTATGTGCACACCATTTGGGCCAAACTTCTACAAAACCAAGGGTGGTTTTCTACTCTTTTGGCTCTGCAAAACCAGGGTGGGTATACCCAGGGATGATACAAGACTAGGAAAACTGTATGAGAATTATCTTAGTTTCATTCTGATTCTCATCTCAAATTCTCCAATACATGTACAATTCTTGATACTTTAATAAACACATCCCATATAATAGATATGGCCAAAAATCTTCTATCAGATGTTCTCAGCAATAATGGCTAACTAAAGCTAAAACATTCCATGCAAACAAGTAGAGGCCAACTTTAAAGATCTACAGGAAATAAAAGTAAATTGATTATAATTCTGCATTTTGACAATCATGTGTGACAAATTTCTCTTTCAGCTGGATTAAATTTTATTAGTGCCTAATCCATTGGGGTTCAGAGTCTACTACAAATCTCTAGATCTAATTTGTTACCTTGCAACAAATTTTATCAGCAATTCTTATCAGAAATTGTCATTCAAAATCCATTCCACTACTGCAGCAACCTTATCAAATTCATCAAAGGTTTTACTTAATCAATTGAATTAATAGCCATGATAAACAGATATACAACCTAATTGAACTGCATTCAATTGCACAAGCCTTTACTTATACAACATCAAGATAACCAAGTAATCAAAAGGAGACAAAGTTCAAAAAGAACTAATATGGGGATAGTTCATAATTTGTATTCATTTTCCTTGAAAATTGTATACAATTTACAATAGACTCATAATGACCTTCAGAAAGAAACACAGATCATTCTATATTCATGTATTCTCAAGATCTGACAGAGAAAATACATCACAAATTTTTGCTAAAAAATGGTGGACCAAAAATAGACTAAGTGTATCACTTAGCAAATAGAATTCAGACCTTTTCTCTTGCCCTAGAATTTCACTTATATAGTGTGAAATGCAACAAGCTTCAGGCTAAGAGAAACTGACAGGTGTCTTTTACAAGGAATATCTACATACAACTATCACAAAATGACAAAACTATGGGTAACAGAAGATATCAAAATCAAATCATTCCTTTCGGTGGGTCATCTTCTGTTACATGTTCTGATGTTGCTGAGTTGGCTATTGATCTAATTTATCTTCATATGTAACTGCTAAATTAGCCAACAATGAAGCTTGTTCTGATGAGGGCACATTTACCTCCACTTGCAGGCTTCCACCACCTTCATTCTACATGGTAAAGACAACTTCTACCTTTTCCTTTTCTTTAATTGTATTGGCATCTTGTGGTCCCGGTTCTGCAACTGAAAGAGAGGTTTTTCTTGTCTTCTTCTTCTGATTGGATTTGAGTAGTGATGGTATTAATGATTTGGACTTCCTCACCCTACACCTCATCACTGTCAATTTCATCTACATCAAATTGTTCACTAGAAGGCATTTCTGCCATCCACCTATAAAATAATGTGTCATCTGGCCAATTGAATTGCAAAATATCCTTTTGTTTCTTTATTATATAATTAGCCTCATTATCAATATCAACAAATTCCTATTTTAAAGAATCAAAGAATATTTTGGCTTTCACCATTTCTTCTGTTGTGGTGGCCCACCATGCATGCCCTGTTTCATTTATGACTTGATTCATTCTTAAATAGAATAAATCATCAAGTTCCTTTGCCCATTCCTCTTTGCTTTTCAAACTATTTTTCTTATCTAGGGCATGAGGAAATAAATTGAATTTTTGGCTCTTATATTTGTCTAAGTAGCCTATTATTATCTTCTATAAATGTATCCTTCTCCTATCAAAATCAACAAGATCAGAAACAATGTCAAAGCTTTTATCAATCTGATCATGAGAATTATTTATAATAGATAGAAACAATAAGGTTATTTCTTTCTCCCTTCTCACCCATTTGTTCACAATAGGCTTTAGAGCCTCATCATCTGCACTTAACTCCTCCCAGATGTTAATCACCCTGGCCAATTGATCATGGATTAGTGGCCATTCAACCTTGTCTCCTAGATATGTAAGAGTTGTTCTTAGTTTATCTTAATATTTAGATTCCAACTCTACATGTAAGGCCCACAGTTTACTCTTTTCTTCTTCAAAATCCTCAATAGTGTAATATTGTGGCCCTTGGGGTGTGTCTGGTATTTCAATGAGGGGGGTAGATTTGAAAGGTTAAATAGGGGGGCGAGGGTATGTTATTTTAGGCCTGGTGGATTTTCCTAGTAGCTTGTTCTCAAGCTCAACTCTCCTTTTTACCTCTTTATTGTAGGCATCCACAATTGCCTCATATTTACTTTGTAATTCAAACATTTCCTTTTCCTCCCTTTTAGCAGTAGCCAAGGCAAACTGAGAATAATCCACATTCATGTGGTCTACCTGTACGTGTGAGGTATCAGCAACTCTCCTCACAATAATATTCCCTATTAGTCCTAAACTATCAGGCTATGTTGATACAATCCTGGATCCTCTTCTTAATGACCACATAACAAGAGCAACTTGATCATCACTAAAAGCAGTCCCTAAAAATTCCTTTTCATTTGGTTCTTATAACTCCAATCTATTAGAAACAGAGTTGAAAATCAATGCATCTGCAATATCCCAATTAGGCAACAATAGTATGTTAGAAGTTTTTACCATTTTCCTTCCCTCCTTAGCGGTAATGTTCTAGAATTCTTGCATCATTTTCTCCTTTATTTGGTTTTGGATGGAGGCTTCATCCATTTTTGGATGCTTTATTTTCATGTTCTTACATCTTTCCTCAAAATTGTGGATGTTTTCCCTCCAAGCAAATTGATGGAAAGCCCTAGACCTTACAAAATTGTCATCTGACAAAAATTGTTGGCTGGCTTGTTCCAAAATAGGATCCAATTCCCTTCCCTTAAAATCAACTACAATCAGCTCGAGGCTTGGCACAGGAGGTTCCTGGGGGTTCCCTTCATCGATCTTTGCTTGAGTGATAAAAACTCCCCCTTGTGATCCAATTTATTCAATTTTCTCAATAGTAAGCTGCTCCTCCCCGGTTCTCAAAGGGGTCTGTGAAGGTGAATACTCCTCAACATGAGAATCCTCCTCTCTTATTATTTTCCTCCTCTTAGGGGAGGGCTCAGTAGGCCTCTCTTCCAAAACCCTACTAGTGGACTCAATTATTTGTTTGCCTTTGTCCACTGTATTCTTTTTATTTTGAACAATAGTATATCCCGGTCTTTTTTGGACAGTTAATTGACCTGCCCTTATATTGGGAGTAAAACCCAATCTTCCCATTACTTCCCTAGCCTTATCCAAGTAGAACCTAATAAAGAATTGCTTCTTTTCATTCATTGCCTCTATTATTTCAGAAAAATTATTCATAAGTTTTCTCATCTTATCTACATTTGTAACTGCATCGTCCAAAGGACTATAATTTGTTAGAGTAAATAATTAATTTATTAATAATTTATTCTATTTACTTAAGCTTACTTGGTAAATGCATTTATTTAATATTTAGTATTTAATGCATGTTGTGGTTAGTTGATGACAACACGAGAGTTTGTTCCCTTCTAGCATGTTCCACCTTTTTGTGGATATGTGTTGAGTTGTCATCCTTATCTTCTACCACCTTCTAGCTTGTTCTACAAGCTTCCATGAGCTCTTTATAAGCGGGCTCCCTCTTTGTATTTTCAACATATCACATCATCAATTCTCATTGTAAATACATTTTCATTGTGTTTGCACATATTGTCTCTCATGTCCATTTAGGGTTTTTCCCTTGCCTCATGCTCTTCCTCTCCTTGGCTTATCTTTGACAGGTTCTCGCATGTAAGTGATCTTGGGCATCTTCGAAGTTGGCTTTTCTCAACTCCAACATGGTATCAGAGCCTTCTTGTTGCTGCCTTGTTGAAAAATTTTTGAAGCCGTGATTTGGAGTCATAAACCCTAGTTTGTTTGTGCATTTTTTCTTCAAATCAGGAGATCAGCAATTTTTTGGAGCACTTTAGGCCCAAATGGACATCACCATTAGATCCGGAAGGCCATTTGCAGTCAAGATTCATATAAAATTTGTCAATTTTGGACACAGGGCATTTTTGGAGATTTTTTGAAGCCTCTGAATCACTGTCGTACGGACTGTACGGACGCAAGGTCGAAAAAAATCAGAAAAAAAAATTAAAACAGGCTACCACCGGCGCGTCGCTGAGCGAGCACCTGCACACCACTCGCCGGCCATCGCAGCCGACTGAGCTGCCACTGGGCAACCCCGGCCTGGTCGCCACCAGCCGGTCGCCCCCGCTCCGCCCACCGCAGCGGCGCCGCTTCAATTTCGCCACCGCCCCCAGAAGTCACCGCCCGTCACCCCTACACCGCCCAGTCAGCATCTGCAGTCTGTGTCAACGATAGTTCAGCCCGCCTAGTCAACAGGTGTCCGCCCCGTCAGTAGCCAGCATCAGCTTTGGAGTACAGTCAGCTGAAGTCAGTGTGAGACACGTGGCAGGGGTGCCACGTAGCACATTGCCACGTGGACCCTGCCACGTCATCATCCATACATGCCACATGGCGATGCCACATGGTAACCTTTTTCCAGCGATGACGGTTTGTCCGTCAATTTTAAACCAGCAATTTTTTGACGTCAACATGACATCATCGGCATCCTAGACCTTGCATGCACCTCTCCTAATTTGCTTTTGGACCTACTACTAGTTTTTTGGCCATAACTTTTGCATACGGATGTATTTTTCCGATCTGAAAGAAGCACCGAAAAGCTAGTTCTAAGACGGAGACATTGGTGCAGGTATTTTTATCTTTTGATTTTTTTTTTGCTCATTTTTTCTGTTGAAGTTCAAAGTCTTTTTTTTTACTCCAGCATGCATATCTTTTGCGTCCCATGCCCGTTTTTTGAAAACTTTATATTTTTGGAAAGCTGGTTTTGTCACCTTTTCAAAAATGCAGTTCTTGTCCTTAGTTTTTGGCCTCTACACTTTCTATCAAAGTTTTGGCATTTTTGCTTTATGGTGGATATTTTGAGTGTTTTAGGCTCGAGGATCATTTTTCTAGCATGGTTTGCTTTGTTTTTTGTTGTACTTTCCTTTGTTGTAGCTCTTTTTCAATTCTGATCATTGTAGCTATCATTTTGAAGCACTTTTTTGTTTTGCACTGAGATAAAGTGTCACTTTTGCATTCTGGGGATCATGAACGTTGTTTTGAGTCAGTTGTACTTGCACTATTTTCATAAAGCACCATGGGGGGGATTATTGTTTGTTGTTTTAGGCATTCTCCCTTTGTCAAGTGAGTGTCCCTTCCACGAAATTAGCCCCATGCAGAGTCAGTTTGACCGTATTTTTATCGGTGTCTGTACCTCTTTTCCTCTCTCCTCATTTTTGATTCGTTTGCAGGAGACTTTGGCCCACCTTCTTATTTGCCTATCATCACACCCCGTCTACATTAGGGGGGGTTATGCTGTTGTTCTAATGCATCTATGGTTCGATGGTTCAATAGTGTGAACTATGTATTCAGTGGTTGATCCTATATACAAGGCGATTGTAGTGGCTGGCTACCTATGCATTTCGGTGAGATGGATCATCTACCATATAGACATGCTTGGTTCGTGCCTTCTTCTTCCATGGAGGTTTGTCAGATCAGCAGTTTGGCAGATTTGTGGCTTCTTCATGCTTCAGTGATGTTGCTTTTACATGATCACTTCTTGTTCCTGTTTTAGGGGACAATTTCCCTAGTTGGAGACTTCTTCAGTTCTTCACTAGGTTCTTACCTCTTTTTGGGGGAGGGTTTTTCCCACGTGGTTTTCTCTCTTTCCCCATTTATAGAGGTTGCATTTTTTCTTGCATTGTACTTGGGTACCTAAAATGGCCTCAATGTCGGGACCCATTATGCATTCATCTTAGTTTTGTGAGCTTAAGGCATTTCCCTAAGTTGCACTTAAAGGGGTGTGTTAGAGTAAATAATTAATTTATTAATTATTTATTCTATTTACTTAAGCTTACTTAGGTAAATGCATTTATTTAATATTTAGTATTTAATGCATGTTGTGGTTAGTTGATGACAACACGGGAGTTTGTTCCCTTCTAGCATGTTCCACCTTTTTGTGGATATGTGCTGAGTTGTCATCCTTATCTTCTACCACCTTCTAGCTTGTTCTACAAGCTTCCATGACCTCTTTATAAGTGGGCTCCCTCTTTGTATTTTCAACATATCACATCATCAATTCTCATTGTAAATACATTTTCATTGTGTTTGTACATATTGTCTCTCATGTTCGTTTAGGGTTTTTCCCTTGCCCCATGCTCTTCCTCTCCTTGGCTTCTCTTTGACAGGTTCTCGCATGCAGGTGATCTTGGGCATCTTCGGAGTTGGCTTTTCTCAACTCCAACATAATCTGGATCAAAACAATGAATGAAATCCAAAATTTTAGAAAAGACTTTCCACTTTTCTTTCCTAGTCTCTTGCTCATGCAAGGAGTACTCATTCCTTATTAAGTCTTCAAAAAAATAAAATTCATGCTCAATTTTACCAAGCTTAATTCTCTGCTTCAGAGCCAAATGATAAAATCCTTCAAAATCACAAAAATGAGGATGGGAAGTGGCCATCTTATAAGGATTCAAAATCTTGTGCAGAGAAAGCCAACCTCCTTTTGTGATTACAAAGTGATGAGCCACTGTGCAAGTAGGAAAAATTGACCCCTTTTGTCTTTTCAATAGAAGGGCTTCCTCCACTCCTCCCAGCTGCCACAATATCTCAGCAACTCCTACCTTCAAAGGAAATTGGTAGGGTAGTACGTGAGGACTTCCTTTAAAACCATATATTCTAAATGCAGTAGAAACAGAATATGGAATGACATCTCCCCAATTATGTGAAACTTTCAAACCACTTGGGTTGTCCATAGGCCTAATGAGATTCATTAATGCTTTGGGGATTCTAGGATTGTCCCTTAATAGGAGGCATCTCAGCTTTAAAGCAAAATACTTATCAAACCTGACAAAACTGGCATTCTCTGCATCCCAAGTCATATCTGCACTCCACAATTGAACTGATAATGCATCCCCACTCTCTTCTCTATCTAATTCCATTTCTTTACTAAAATATGTTACTCCCTTGAATAAAAACATGTGCATTAATAGAGAATAATGGCCAAAAGTTTTTTCCACCTTACCATTAGCAATTCCAATTAGTCCAATGTGAATCTCCTCAGTTAAGTAAGAAGCAAAATCAAAAATTATATCCACACCAAAAGAGGAAATCTGAGTAATCATATACATAAAATCCACAAGCATGAACTCTTCTTCATCTATCCCAAAAACTTTACACAAGGACCTATATATTTCTATAGCCCTAGAATTGAAGTATGCCCTTTTGAAAGGCTCCCTGGAGGATGCTGTTATTGCTGGTAGTGTTCCAATTCTACCTATGTGTGCACTTAGCGCTCCTTGCCTAACTGCATCTCTCTTAGACATATACTCATTTTCTAACCCTTTCAAATCAACGGGCACATGATAATCAGTGACAGGCCCTAAACTAAAAACTTCCCTAATCTCCTCTGCGCTGATTGTAATCAAGATTTCACCATTAGTTCTCCTCACTCCCCTAAGGGCTTGGTTGTAATTCTTAGCTACAGCTTCCAAAAGATCATAATACATGAAAACACTGGGAACCACCATTTTCCATAGACCAAAATTCCAAATGTTGGCATGTGGGGCAAAAAGGTTCCTCTCTGAAAACCATCTTTTGAATAAAACAAGACCAGTCTATGAAGTTGTTGCATCCCTAACCCAATTTTCTTTGTCATACAGCCCATCTGCTATATTTAGCCTAGGCTTTAATGAAGTTAGCCTCTTAACTTCTATAATTTCATCAGTGGAAGAAGGGAGCAGTTCAAGCATATCATCGTGGACATTCCTATCCAAATAGTTCTCTTGACTAGAAAATTCTTTCTATTTTGGAGCCATTTTAATTAACTCTCAAAGGAATTGAAATAGCAGGAGGATTATAATGCAAGTACTTACTTTGAATTTCACTCTAGTTCTTCTCAGTGTTACTGCAATCTTTTTGCGAACAAACTACTTCACAATCTTACCAAATCCAGCACGATCTTCTCAACAACTATTTTTGCTTAGAAATGCTCTAAATCTTTGTTCGAGTATGGTGGAATTAAGAAAATATTTTGTGTTATACTCTATTCTTCTTCACATACAAAGCTTTCATCTCTCATAAATGCATAGGGTGGCATCACCTTCTATATTCAAATTTACACCGTGGATTTACGAAAAATCCTATGATCCAGGGATGTAAGCAAAGACGACTCATGTTCCTCTTGACAAGCTGGTAGTCAACCCAATGAAAATTTTCCATGTGTACCTTTCCTTCATTATTGGTGCCTCTGAACTGGACCCATAGAACTGTGAGGACACATGTCACTTAGGCGCTATCTCGCTATACATAAAGAGTGAGCACCTTGCCATAGCGAGATAGCGCCCGTCATTGATCCTGATTTGATCATGCGGATGACATTTGATGCATTGCTCAAAAGAAATATGATTGGCCCCTTGTCACCATGTCGCTATTCATAACCTTCGTGCAACTCGCCATAGCGAGATAGCGACGATCATGGATCTGAGATAGATCTGACGATCAGTCTTTCATATATTTTGTGAATAGGGCGTGGGTCCAATCATTGATGACATGATGAAATACTGGCTATATTACCTGCTGCTTGGGGCCCATATTTGTTTATTTCTCGGCTGGACACTATGTTGGTAATGGTGAGAAGAACAAGTTCCTGATACCGACATAGAGAATCTCGGTGTCTTTTCTTTTCTTGGCATATACATGTAGCCCATTAGATGCCAACGTGTTCCAAAGCTTTATAATTGATATCTGATGGAGTACTTTCTGGGACCCACTTACTTTGAAAAGTTTCCGCAGTACTACTTTCTATCTAGGCGCTATGTCGCTCACGGCGAGAGACACCAATTCTTCGATAGCGATATAGCGATTTCTGGTGACTCATCAAAATTCAGGGTTGGAAAGATAAAGGCGAGTGAAGTCATAACTACCCTCGTTAATGCATCTAACACATAATAAAATAGCATGTGCACCACGCAGCCTAAAAAAACTTACGATCATCAAAAAATTTAAAAGTGACTATCGGCCATTATTTTTGGTGATGGCATCATGTCGCTAATGGCGAAGTGCCCAATTTCTCCGATAGCAACAAAGCGACTAATCGAAAAAGCTAAGATTTTTGTTGATGCCTTTTGTACCTCAATTTTGTAATTCCTTTTCAAGTTCTGACATGTCTATTGTAAACGTGATGAAATATCTCTGAAACAATACAATCTCCGATCACCATATTTCCACTTGACGATACCGCTTTTCAACTTAGCGGTGGTCGCTATGTCGCTAAGGGTAAAATACTTGTATCTTTTCATAGCGAGATAGTGATTGTCATAGATCTTTTAGGGATCGGGCGGTCAAAAACACAAAAGAAAAGATGTGACTCAGGGTGCAAAAAGTTTGAAAAGGATGGCAATCTTCGCATATTTTTAGTTTCGCGCCGGAAAAAATTAAAAGAAAACAAGACCTAGGGTTTCGACAAAAATTTTCTTCAAAGACCTACAAAATATGACTTGGCTAGAAACCCTATTCACCATAGGTGGATCCCAATCTGAATTCTTCTATACCTTGGACAAAGGAATTCGATTATGCAAAAATTCAGACCAACAAAACTATCATGGAAAAATTGTGACGAAGATGCCACTTGCAACTATTAGACTATCATAGAAAAATTGTGATGAAGATGACATTAAAAACTATTGGACTATCATGTGTACAAGTCACAAAATGATTCCAACATATGAAATTAAGTGTACTACATAGGAACAACAATCTAAAGTTTGGGCTTGCCGCTGCCAGGATCTCCTCCCTTTCCAAAGAACCCCAAATAGCAAAAGCAAACAAACAAATTCAAGACCGTTTAAGCTTTACCCAATAATAATATCCCAGGAGTCCAAGAACAACATTTGACTACAAGGGTGGTGACGAGAAGTGTGGGGCAGCATCCCTTTAGACCATATAAATTCTTCTACAGTTCATGTTTTGAATGCCATAAAAACCTAGAATTAACATTAGAATCCATGGTTTGAATAATATAAAGTCTTAGAATCAATCAATACAAAATCCATGGTTTGATTGCTATGAAAACTTAGGACCAATACTAAATTTCATGCTTTGAATGCAATAAAGACTCAGAGTAGTCATATAATGTTTTGAAACTCAACATTGAACTCTTCCCTGGAACATCCAATATAAAACCCTAGGTCACATTGCACTCTTCCCTGGAACATCCAATATAAAAGTCAAAACTCATAAACAAAAAATCAATCAATTTCATTTCTAGGGCTTTTATAATTCCTCAATAAAGTTTGACTCATGAGGCTTCACCAATATGTCACTTTAATGACTTATATAACTATTTTTTGTGTTTGAATTAAGTTATGTCATTATTAAAGGCATACTTTTCCATTAAATATAATGGCTCCTCAATAATACTTTATGAAGATAAGTAATAAATTTACAATATAACCATTATAAATAGCTTTATTACTGTTACTATAATTTTAATATCTCATTGATTACTCATCATCTCTTTGTCTCATCTAAACCAGTTGGTCAACGATTGCTTCCATTGCACAACCAACTGCCTTACTAAAAATATTAATGGTTCTCTCTATTAACTCCTAACCTACTATAACTAGTAATTCCCTAAATATTTGATAAAATCAGTAGTGCCAAGGGTCATCACTGTGTTGAGATCGGTCCAGGTGCCTTGCCAAATGTAGAAATGTTGGATACATAACTTACTATAAATTGTAAGTGTACCTAACTGAAACAAACGAGGAGCAATCGTAAACACTTATGTACTATAGAAGGGAAAGATCCTCTTGTTTTGCTAGATGGGGCCCTCTAGCCATCAGCCTTAACCTACGAGGGCCAATAATAGGTCAATCCAAACATAAACCATGGCAAGCTAAAATGAGGACATTACACTTTATAACCAATCCTACTTGTCAAAAAACACATAGGACACTTCAACAAACACTTTGACGAGCCCTCTTAACTTCAACGAGCTCTATTCATCTTTAGAGATCCTATTTTTCATCACCAAATCTCCATTAAATGATCTCTAGCTTCTCATGGAGTTCCTATATTAGAAGATTCATACATAGTATCACTTCCATCATCTGCAATAGCTGGTGATAATCCAGATGTAACTAATGCACGATTGCCAACTAAAGAAATACTAGAGCCAATGTTGAGATCTAACTCCACAATAATAGCTAATGAGTTTCCATGTTTTTTTATCAATGGGTTAATCTATTGAATTATTAGAAAATTTATGAGTCAATAAAAAAACTCATCAAATCAAGCTCGGTGTTATTCTCAATTATAACAACAACCATTTAGGCCAACTATTCGTAAACTACATATTGATATTTGGTTGAAACTCAATAGTTTGGATGGTGAATCTGATAATGTTTTTATGGTTCTAGAAGAAGAACTCATTTTTAGCATATCCTTGCTCAAAATAGTTTCCACAAAAATTAAGACCCACCAAATATTTTACACCTCAAAATAGAAAACAATCAAATGATGCTAGTTGTGCACACCATGTTTACTTTGGTTCTAATTATCTTCCTACCAAATAATAGTATAGGGCTTTTCTATAAATCAATGCTACTAGCTGCCACATTTCTAAAATGATCAACTGCATGCCACTATCGACTATACTCTTGCACCTATGCTTGGTGCAAGCACTAGTATATATATAGTACTTAAGATACCACTGAATATCTAAATCATTGTTTTTCAAAGAAGTTGTAAGGCATAATTCGAGTGAATTTAAATACTCCAAGCAATTCCTGAGTGCAGATGTTTCAATTCCTTAGTTTCAGAACTTGAATATATTTCATGCTTATCATTTCCTCTAGCAATTCTTACGTAAAACATCATTAAAATAATTGTTCCCTTTGACAGTGTCAAAGAGTGTATATATACAATATTTTTGAAGTTGTTTTGTGCTAAATGAACCTTTTGTGATCAAGTCTTGTAAATATCTTGGTTGGTAAAACTGCAGATTTCTTATTGGCTTTGTACTAGTATCCAAGATTAACATTGATGACATTAGTAGAATTCCAAGTTTTGCTCTTGCATTCCTATTAATTGTACTTGATTTTCGAATATGTTAAAGAAGAAACAAATGCCAGTTAATTTACAAACTGTAACTGACCTGAATTGCTTGATGTATTTTTTAAATGTTGAGATGCATATACTAAGAATTTTTTGTTGTTGCAGGCCAAGCCACAGCTGATAGATAGGTCAAAGCTTCCAACTATTGTGGATCCTGTGATTAAATAGTTGTTGAACTTGAAATATCTTCAGCAAGTAAGTTGCATGCAAAATATTTCTTTTGAAGGTAATTGACATTATTTTTAAAAATACATTCAATTTATACAATTTTACTCATGTTTTGGTGGATAAAAACTTAACGTTCTTCCACATTTCTTGCCCATTTTATTGCATATCTGAAATAAGACATAATCTTGCCATTTTACAATAGCTAAATGTCTTTAACTGTGATTGGAATTAGGCATAAAATGTATTTTTTAGGTTAGATTGTCAACTAGTTCTGGTTGATCGCCATTTGAAAATTAGAGGTGCTAATCCTTTCATTGAAGATAAAATTTATAGTGCACTACATATCATCACACTTACCCAAAAAAGTTGAGCCAAACATTTGATTATCTAGATTGAAAGTCATTGTCCACTTCATAATCTTAGCAAGAAGAACACCATAAGTGCTTGTGAACCAAGTATTTATGATGAAGCAAGAAGGAAAGAAAAATGAAAAAATGTGTTGAGTCGAGAGATAGACATTGGAAAGAAAGCTATTGATTATAAAAAGTATTAAGATCAAGTTTTAAAATAATGTTTTAATTGACAAGCACAAAGCAAGATTAGTAGCTAAAGAGCAACAAATTTTCCTTGTAAATCCGTGCACTATCTCCATGATTCCATGTTTGGTCCTTAGCCTCTTTGCAATAACCACATGATCGATGACTGTCAAATAGTGCCAACATACTATGTGGAAAGGCCCTTTCTAGATCATATTTCAATGCAAAAATTTATCAAATGATGGTGCTTTGAGGGGACAATGATCATCTTCAACCGTGTGACTTTGGCTCATTTCTTCAAATTTGTTAGAGGATATAGAAACTTACTGACTGTAAACAATAGGTATGTTCTTAGAAAAAAAACCCATACTCATTGTAAACAGTAGGTATGGACTTAATGCATATTTCATGAGTTGTGGTTCATAAAAACCCATACTCATCAGCTTGAATTACTTGTTTAATACCTAATGCATTGAGGTGACGCTTACAATTTGAATTCATAACAACCATTTCTCATCAACTTTAATTGTTTGTTTAGTACCCATTGCATTGACGTGACACTTACAAGGTTGAAGTATTGCAACTTCCTAGAAGGTCTGCCTACTCAATTCCATGATGATCCAACTTTCCTTGATCCTTGGGAGAATGATGCAGGAGCATCAAGGTCAAGGTTGAAGGCATGAGAAGACATTAAAGTCTCAAGATAACCAACATGACCATGTTAGAATAGTTGATGTAATAAGACCCTGTGAAGGTCCTTTTTGATATGTTTGTAATCATTTTAGTTGCATTTGAAAGCATTAATTAACAAAAACCATATGTGCAGATATAAAAATTAATCACATGTCCAATTTATTTGTAGGTATATTTTCCTGTGAAGAAAGACCACGTCTGACAATATGAATCTAGAAGAAAATAATGAGACAATGGCTGCATTGTGGGCTCAATTTCGAAGAAAACTTGATAAATGTTATTGTCCTTGCAAAAAGTGTAAGGGTTTAAAGAATTGAATAATTCTAATCACAACAGCCCAGAGTCATTATAGGCAATATGGTCATGTTGAAGGGGGCCATGATTTTCATCCATTGTTGAATGTGGATTTCCTACTGGAGGAACATGGAGGTGTGAATATCCAAGCTGAGGATAATGCTCCCATGGAAGAAGATGATAATGTGCCAGAGGACATGATTGGAGAAGATGGTATTGGGACAAGTGATGAAGAGGCTCACAATGATGGTACTAGTGAATCTAATAATAATGATGAAGATAGTCTTGATATATCTTTACTTGAGAAGGCACACGAGCCCTTATACCCAGGCTCCCAAACACTCTACTGTCGGCTATAGTGTTGTTGGTGAACTTAAAGGTTATGAATAGCATATCTAATGTAGCAATGTCACGTATGTTAAGGTATGTCATTTTTTTCATCTTCAAGGTTAGCATACAATTACTATTCATTATATTAACAATGCATATTTGTTGTTGTAGGTTGATTAGTGAGTTTTTGTTAACACCATCAAATATTTTGCCTCGTTCATACTGAGAATTATCTAACATTATGGATTAGATTGGAATGAAGTATTAGACAATACATGCATGTCCCAATGATCACATTCTATATCATAAACAACATGAATTTGCAATAGAATGTCCTAATTGCAATGTTAGTAGATATCGGTCAGATCAAATAACAAAAAAAGTGCCTCACAAGGTTCTTCAGTACATTCCCATTATTCCATGTCTGGAACGGTTATTTAGGTGTGCTAGCTTGGCACAATTTATGGATTACCATGCACGCAATAGAAGTCAGGATGACATTATGTGAATGCCTGCCAATGGTTCTACATTTAAAGAGATAGAAGAAACATGGTCACACTTTAAAGAAGAACCTCGTAATCTGAAACTTTCATTGGCGGCGGATGGTGTCAATCCATAGGGAGATATGAGATCTTTTTACTCAGTATGGCCTATTTTTTTTATTAACAATAACATTCCTCCTTGGATGTCCATAAAGAGGGAGCACATAATTTTGTCAATGATTGTGCCAGGTATTTTTTTTTATAGTTATCTAAATTAATTTATAAATAGTGCATGAAAATGCTTATAATAATTACGTAATGTTTATGTTCATTCAATTGCTAGGTAAATACCAAGTTAAAGATATGAACGTGTATATTGAGCCCCTAATTGATGAGTTGTTGAAGTTATGGAATGGCATCACTATGTATGACATCTCTAGACTGATAGGACATCAAAATTTCAATTCCATGCAATGCTTGTATGGACAATACATGATGCCCCTGGGTTAACTCATTTTTGCAGTATGTTATATTGTTAAGATCACATATTTTTGGTTTGTTATAGTGCTTACACATTACTATCAAATGCTTAAGTTGTGCATGATAATTGTACATGATCCAATTATACATGATCTTTTAGGTCTTCAGACAAAGGAAAAATTTGCATGTCCATTTTGTCGTCTGAAAATGAAATGTTGTCATTCGAGAAGTTTAGGAAAGCAGGTGTTTGATGAGTTTAGACACTTGCTCCACAATAATCATAGGTGTCGAATTGTCAAAAAACATCTTTTCAATGGGAAAGAAAAGAAATCATCAAGGCCATGAATAATGACACCTCATTTATTGAAGTTGGAATACGATCGACTAAATCATCAAGGTAATGTCCAATTTGTTGTCCAAAATTTAAAATTTCTATTTTGATATTGTCTTATATTTATTAATGTTGTAATTGATGCTCGTAAAGGTCATCAAGCATTAATGACCAACTTCCTAGAGGAATGAAAAGTTATCCTACTCAATTTAGTAGGTTACCATACTACAAGAATCTCCCAATCGCGCATTTGTTTGATGCTATGCATATTGGAAAGAATGTAACAAAGACACTATGGAAAATGTTGGATGGAAGGCATAATAGAGAAAAAATTGCTAAAATTTGTACTGACATTCATGAACCTAATCATGCACTAAAAGTTTTCATTGAATCAAATAGGAATGAAGATCGCATAAATACAAGTGCCCTTCCTTGGTTATTAATGGAGCAACAAAGTGATGCATTAAAAGAAGTCATAAAAAAAAAAATTTCCAACAGGATTTGCTGCAAATATAAGCACTCTTCTATCAAAGAAAGGTGATTTTGGGCCAGGTTTAAAGACACATGATTGGCATACCTTCCTCAAGGTAAGTCATGTTTTCTATTTACAGTATATTTGTAAGATTGAATGTAGTACCAGTTGCATTATTTAATAATATATTGAAATGATCATTTTTTAATGATTGCAGTTCGTCCTACCTCTATCCCTTCCACAACAGTTTGACAATAGTATTAAACAAGTTATACATGATCTTAGAAAATACATGAGGTTAGAAGAGTGTTTTTTCTTAGATTTGTAGCTTTTTATCTGAAATCTATTGTATAATTTTATTTGAAATCTCCTCTATGTGTTTTCGCGTGTTGAATCTCATTTAGGTGGTTATCATTTAAAGAAATTGATAAAAAAAGATATAAAATATTGGAAGAGAAAAATTCCACAGCTTATGTGTGAAATGCAAAAGTGTTTACCTCCAACATTTTTCAATGCTCAAGAACACTACCTCATACATCAAGTTGAGGAGATTCAATTGCGTGGACCTGTACAAGCTAGATCAATGTGGATGGTTGAGAGGCATTTGAAATTTATGAAGGGCTTGGTTTGACAAAGAGCACGTCTTGAGGGTTCTATTATAGAGGGATATATGATATACCAGACCATGATGTATATTAGTGAATATCTTCCAAATTTTGCAGCAGTTATCCATCTAGATCACATTTGGGATCCCAACTGTAATGACAAATTCAAAGGGGAGTACCTGATAGGGAAAGGTAGATTGAGGAGGGTGAGAGGTAATTATAAGTTTTTTTTTTTTTTAATTTAAAAATTCTTATCCATCATCAATATATATATATAAGTTGTTTCTAACTAGTGTAATTGTCTTCTTTATAGTTGGTCGTGAGTGGGATGCACTACACTTGTATATTGCAAACAATCTTGATTGGATGACAGTGTGGATTGAACAGTCTCAAGAAAATGGTCGCTCATTAACATGGGATGGTGTTGCATTGTTGGTTAAAGAAGCTCATCGTAATGGAGATCCCAATGTTACGCCAATGGTACTTGATCTAATATATGGCTTAAGAGATACAAAGGTATGCATAAGATTACTAATCATGAGACATAAGTTTAATATCAACTCACAGATCAATGAGAAGATTCTTCACATGTTTGAATAATTACAAGTCAAATAGCACAAAGCTATGTACTACCATGGCTATAAATTTTGCACAAAAAAGTTAAATGAAACGAAGAAAATGTGTGATTCCAGGATAAGTGTTGTCTTCGCGGTCACAAATATTTCATCTAGAACTGACATACATCCTCAACAATCTAAAAATCGATACTATGGCATTTTGGATGATATACTTGAGTGCGAATTTAATTCATTCAAAATAGTTCTATAGGACTAAATCGAAATGATCCCAATAGGACTATTATTGAACACGACAGTGGATTTACTATGATTAATACAAGGTCATTTGAGCCAGTCAGAGATGAGCCCTATGTTCTTCCAAGTCAATGTGAGCAAGTGTTTTACTTTGGTGTTCCAGACAAACCAGGTTGGTCATTTGTTGTTAGACATGACCCAAGAGGAAGGTCGGTAAAGTATAATGTGATCGAAGAAGAAGATATTGAAGAAGCACAAGAGGAAGTATATGATTATCAGGAACAATAGTTACCCAGTGATGAAGAAGAAGAAGATGTGATGATTTTGATCATGCTAACGATAATGGTGATAATGATGATGATGATGCTGATGACAATCATGATCATGGTGACAAAGATGGTGATGATCATGGCGATGATGGTCATGATGATGATAGTGATCAAGAGGATGATGATGGTGATGAAGATGGTGGTGGTGACGATGATGATCAAAGTGATGAGTACAATGATGGTGATGATGATGATGATGATGATGATGATGACATGGATGACGATCATGATGATCAATGAAATCTTTAGGTACAATCAATGTCAACTATGATGGGGTCTTGTATGACCAAATATTTCTTTCCAAACCATATGTGCACATATAAACATTAAGTAGAACATGCCAAATATTTTTTTAGATATAAACATTAGTTATGCTAAATTTTTAACTTAAGACAAATGATTTACATATACAATCTACTTTATTATTAATATTTTTTTTGGTAAGTCTATTACTTTAATTTCGTTGCTGATTTCTAATACTTACTAATTTTTTTCACAGGGCAATATGGATGCACCATGTCAAACACCTTCAATAGAGGTAAACATTAATTATTGTAAATTTTAATGTTAATATAGAAACAAATGTCCTATTATTATGTTCTTTTCTTTATGGCTTTGTATTTATTTTGACGAAAGTATACGAATATTTGATGTCACAACTGATAGGAAAAAGCTAAAATGATCGTTGATCAAATGTAATCTAAAATATAGGCATCATATCTACATGACATTGGCCTTAGTACGGACCCTGTATTCATCACCCAACAAATTACACAAAGATACACTGATGAGCTTGTTCAAATTATCATCAAGGGTGATAGAAGTGAGGAGAAAGAGGCACTGAGAATAGACTAAAGCAGTAATTCGACTAAAGCAATAATAGAAGCTCAATAGATATTAATATTTTATAGTATCTTATGGATCATGATCTTTGATTTTATATGTTCTTGTATAGACATATGTGCTAGTTGCGATATCACATGTTGAACATGGTCAGGGTTGTTTCACAGTACCTTCGTGTAAGTAACACTTTGTTTGTTTTGATCAACATTATAACACTTAACTCTTTTTTTGTCGATGTTTCTCGCTAGTATCCCATTTGATCTTTATCCATTGCAAATGTCTTTGCTAATAATATTCTATTCTTCAGCTCATGATGAAGTGTGGACTCCTCCTTCGATTGGCAGTCCACTATTGTCTGTTGCATTGTAGGCAACAAGGACCATGCAAACATCATCATCTATGCCCAGTAGAACTAGTAAAACCTTGTTTTGCTATATTTTGTAATGTGTTATATTTTGTAATGTCTTTCTACAAGTTGATGAACAATGAAGTAGCACATTAGTGCTTAAATGATGTCTACAAAAGCTTGCATACACACAAACACATGCATACACACACCACGCATACATACATACATACATATATATAGCCACACATAGAGAGACATGGAAATAGGCAGGGAGGTAGACCAATAGAGAGCAGTACTAAAATTGTCATTTAATTATTATGATGTTTCAGTTGATAGAGAAATAGAGAGCAGTACTACTGAAGTTGATCCATTTCCTGGAGTAGTTTGTGTGATTAGTACTGGTTCGTATGAAGGGACATTGTTGCTGAATAAGAAAACTATGTTTCCATTAAGAGAACGAAAGCTTCCAGGTGCTTTAAAATTGATATTTTTTTAAGTGTAAATTTAGTTTACTTTTACATTAATCATTTTAGATTGATAAATCCTTTATGTTTTTGTAGGTAATAATGCTTTCTTTGAACATCTTTTTCATATGACATTGAGACTTTTTGGACCCACCATACATAAAAGGTACATAGTTTCATATCATTGCTACATAATTTTTATTTTCTTCTATTTATTGTAATATATTAAAGCTATTGATCTAACAATCTATTTGTTTTTAAAAAGGTGGAATTTACAAGCTAGAGAATTAAAAAATCAACTAATTGCATCCATTGAGGAGAAATTTGGGAAAAACATTTTTGACACTGGCCTACTTCTGAAAAGAGTAGCAAAGCATATAAAGACTGTGAGGGATCAATATAGAAAGGGTCTTAAGGATAACCCAAAGTACGACCATCCTCCTATGATTCCACCAATGGAGTGGAATGAAATAATAGAAGATGCAAAGGAGAAAAGGCTATGTGAAGATAGAGATAATGAAGCAGCACAGGGCAAAAAGAGGTATGTCATTATAGTATTAAGTACATTGTAATCATGCACTAATTATTGATATTTGTAAATATATAATCTAAGATGTTTGAAATTGTTCATAGATTGCAGGACACATCTGTGGCTACAAAAGCGAGAATAGAAAAGGTTGGCCAACACAAACTTGGCTTTGGTGGCTATATGAATCTGTAGTCTCGACTTGTAAGTAGAGCAATGAATTTTGTTTTTTTTTTTAATATAATGTTGCAAACAGTTTTGTTTAATGAAACCATACATGGAAAATTGAAGTTATCAAGCAAAAACCACAGGGCACAGATTTCAATGTGGAGGTCACAGATGAAGATAGAAAAATTGCCTTGAAGGAAGGCTATAAAGTTGTGGTTGCATGCCTACATGAAGAATCTGTAAGCCCTGCCCAAGAATCCAGTGCACCAAATGATATCTCACAAGTAAATTGGTCAAATGAAAAGTAAATTAAATTAAATAGTTGAGAAGATTCTTTTTTGGTATTAGTTTTAAACGTAAATTGACTACATAACAATGTGCATAACATTTTACTATAGCCTTCATATCCTACCATAGAACTTGCTCCTGACGAAGGCCATGATGTGCATTATAGTGGTGGAGGTATTAATTTTCTATTGGAAATTAATTATGCAATTATGAACACAATTTAACATCTTCAATTTGAATTTGACGTGTATATACAAAAGAAGACAACATGCATATACTATTTAGCTTGGAAATCCTTTTAGGTGAATTGTGTGTGTATGTACACACACACACATATATGTATGTATGTATATAACTTCAAACAAATGTGTAGACTCAATTAGCAAGAGACACCAACCTCAAATCCTGCAATGCAGAAGGAACTGACCTTTGAAATGCGAAGTGTTTATAATGTAGGTAGATTTGCCTTAGATCTCCTTCGAGGTCTTCAACAAATCTGCCTTGTACTTATGAATAATCCACCAAGATTTGAAATATTGTTTTTCAATAAATGCTCTAAACTTGGAATATACCTTCATAAAAATCCTACCTTAGATCTGCTCATCATATTCAAATAAGCCTTCACATGTTTGTTCACTTAGGTCTGATTTAGGTCTTCCACAAATTTGGCTTATAATTATGCTCTTGAATCTCTTAAAATCTTCTTTGTATTCAAATGATATTTAATGAATTGATTGATACAAATTTCCTCATACTTGAATCCAAATATCATTGTCATTGTCAAACATAACACAGACATAAAATCATTTTGGTTATTCGCTTGTTATACAAGTTAGTCTTATCTTTTTGGTTTTCACAAGTCATGCACTTATGCATCTTTGGGATATCCACAAGCTATTAGAGATGTTTGGATGGTTCATCTCCTTATTTTTTTTGTGTTGTTTGTATGGTTTTTGCCATGAAGTCTAAGGACAAACATGTTGGATGTTTTTGATAGACATGTCCACCTATAAGAAAAGTATCAAATGTAGAAAAAATGCAAAGAAAAGCTTGTAAGGGTTTTAGGTGTCTTTAGGCCTAGTACAGCTCGTAAGGGTTTAGGTGTCTTTGGAAGGGTTAGTGAAGTTATAAAACCTTTGAAAAGGTTAGTGAAATTTATTAAAGGCATATATGATTGTAATTTTTCAAAGTTGACACTTTGTGTCAACTAGACAACAAATTTCAGTTTATAACTAACTAGTAACAGTCAGATAGTTAGACAGCAGTGGTTGTTTACTGTTGTTTGGTTATTTAGAAGGGATTTGTCGAGTTTTTGGGGGAGAATTAGAGTTGGGGTGGTGAGACAAGGCATTGTGAAAAAATTATAATCAATAAAATAATCTTGTTCTCTGCAATTCAGTCTCTGTCCCATGGAACAGTGAGTTCCTATGATGTATCAAATACATTTTGACTAATATTTAATGTGAGAACATTTTATTATTTTTTTTATCTTGTCCATGCATTCTTTTAATTTTTATTGTGGATTGAGTAAAAAATAATAGATTGGTGCATTCAAACCAATGACTGGTTAGGCACAGTCAACTATACTTATTCTGAAGTTTCCAATGTAGATTCTCTCCTACCACCTGTAGTCACTGTTATTGGTGGGAGACAATGAGGTTGTGATAATTTATTTGTACTATATTAACCAAATGTAGGAGAGTGGAAAAACTTGGTGCAAGTATAGTGTTGGATGGTAATTGTTGATGGAGGTTTAGCCTGGATTAGACACCAGTCTAATAGACAGTGGATCATTTCATGTTTGAAGATGTTTGGGGGGTGAATCCTTCATGTTTGGGGGGTGTCTCTGTTACCAAAAATGAGATAGTAAAGCACTGCTAGTGTTATGATGGGAAAAATGTGTCTTTCATTGTGATAGACTATTTCTAAGTCATCTGTGTTGTTTCTTTCTATTGTCAAGCAATCTTTGTTTTCCTTGAGACCATGAAAAAAATTATCTACCATTTTTGCTAATGATAAACTTTTGACTTGAACAATGATAAAGTTAAGTAGTAATCATTATAGTGGAACAACTTTTGAATTGTTCAAATATTTTAGTTGAAGGTGTTGGAATTGATAGTGAACCCCAAGCTCCTAGAAATCACCTGCAACCAAAATGCATGTTACATCTGTGTCTGAGAGAGAATATGATCCAAAAAGCATGCCTACTTTGGTGATTTGGCTATTATTGCAGCACTACAAAGTGTCTTATATTGTTTCTCATTTTCCTAAATAATAGGCAATTAGTTCATGATTTCATCATATCTTATAGTGGAACAACTCCAAGAATCTTGGGTAAATTGCTTGCTATAAGACTTTCTTGTATAGGACACTCAATAATGTGGGCTAAGTGGTGGGCACAAAGAGGAACAAGAAAGGATCTATACAAGTGCACGATGCAGGAGAATTCAAAAATGAAATTATCTTAGTTTCATTATGATTCTCCTCTGTTACCCTCGCATACATACACAGCTCACTTCAATTCTTCAATGCTCTCAAACTTATACACATTCCTTATCAGTAGATCTGGTCATAATTCTCCTAAAATTTACAAATATTCCCGAAAATAGCAGCTACCTAAGACTCAGGAATTAGATATAAATGAGTTGAGACCAGCATTTATAATTCTTGAACAGAATTGAAAATAATTTTGATTTTGTAAGATGATTTGATATGCAGTAGCAGAATTCATCCTTGTTTACTTCTGATTTATAGGACCAGTGCCTTATCCATTGGGCAAGAAATTGACTATTGGCGGTAGATCTAATTCAAATAACTTGTATAAGAATTAATCAACTACAATCACCCATCTCCATTCTTATGCAATATCCCTTTTATGAACTCATAAACCCTACTGATTTACTAAAGCATTTATATAATTGCTTGAATTAAAATCCACAATAAAACCAACATACAACCCATCCAAACTGCATTCAGCCAAATAAACCTTATTTAAATGACTTCAAAGTAAAAAAACCCATAAACTAGAGACAAAAATTGATGATCCACAGATATAGTGTAAATACCCCTTTGTATTATCCTTTTCATATGGCTAATATAATAACTAATAGAAAACCAATTGAATGCCTAGAATAGATTGCCATTTCTATCATTTCAATTTGCTTATCAGAAAGTACAATGGAAGCAAACTCAAAACCTCTACATACTATTGGACCGATTGAATATGTACTCTTCTTGAAAGAAACAAAAAAATTGCACAAGTCTCGGACCATCACAATGCCTTGAAAACTCATTTATATAGCATGAGTTGCAACAAGCAAAGGGCAATTGTGATCTGAAAAGTGTCCAAGGAACTAAGCATCATACAAAAGATAAAAACAATATCAACAGAATGCCAGGCATATCAAATATTCCTTCAAGTAGGCCCATTCCAATTTCTGTTGTGAATCATCAACTTCTGATTTGTCTCTCATTATTTCGACTCCTTAGAATACGTGGCTACCAAGCTGGCCAAAGAAGGATGACCTTGTGATACCTCCAAATCAGTTTTCTCTTGCGGGTTCTCACTGCTTTCACCCTAAGTAGGCATTATTACCTTTTCCACTTCTTCTTTTTTCAATTCTGGTGCAGAGGTGCCAATAACCTGTACTTCACCTTCTTGTTTCTCATCATCATCTGAACTGTCCTCCTCTAACTACTTGTCCAACAGAAGATCTGCCATCCAAGTGTCAAATTGTATATCATCCGGCCAGCTGAACTATAGGATATCATTTTTCTTTTTTAAAATATAACCAGCCTCCTTTTCAAAACCAACAAATTATTGCTTCAAAGAATCAAAAAATAATTGGACTTTAACCAATTCCTCTGTCGTGGTGGCCCACCAGGCATGCCCCTTTTCATTAATAACTCTATTTATCCTTTTGCAGAAAAGGTCATCCAATTCCTTACTCCACTCTTCCTTATTTTTCAATTTCTGCTTTCTATCCAAGGCACAAGGAAATAGATCAAATTTTTGATTCTTGTACTTATTCAAATAAGAAACAATTTTGAGTTGTAGAGCAACTCTCCTATTATCAAAATCTGATAGGTCATTAGAATATCATACAATTTTTCAACATGGTCATTAGAAGACTTTATAACTGAATAACATAGAAGGGTGATTTCCTTTTCCCTTCTTCCTCATTTATTAACAATAGGCTTCAGGGTATCATCATGAGTTTTCAATTCCTCCCATATATCTATTACTTTTACCAACTGATCAAAGAATAAGGGCCACTCAATTTTTTCCACTAAATACATTAGAGCATTTCTAAGCTTATCCTCATACTGTGTATTTAACTCTACATGTAAGGCCCATAGTTTTCTCTTCTCTTCTTCAAATTCCTTAGCTATATAATATTTAGGCCTTTGAGGTGTGTCTGGTATCTCTACAAGGGGGGACGGGGGTATGTTATTCTTGGCCTTGTGGATTTCCCCATTGCCTTGTTTTCAAGTTCAATTCTCCTTTTTACCTCCCTATTATAGGCCTCAAGAAGTGTTTCGTATTTATTCTATAACTCAGACATAACCTGTTCCTCCTTCTTAGCAGTGGCCAACACAAACTTAGAAGAATCCACATTCCAATATGTTGCCTGTACATGTGAAGTGTCAGCAACCCTTCTTAAAAGTATATTTCCCATCAACCCAGACTCATCTGATTGTGCTGGTGTGGCTCTAGATCCCTTTCTCAACAACCAACTGACCAATGCAGCTTGATCTTCAATGAATGAAGTGCCTTGGAAGTCTCTTCTATTTGGGTCTTGCAACTCCAATCTACTTGAAACAGAATTGAAAATTAATGCATCTGCAATATCCCAATTGGGCAATAATAAAATGTTAGATGCCTTTATCATTTTCCTCCCCTCCTCAAGGCTTATATTCTTTAATTCCTTCATCACTTCTTCTTTAATTTGGTTTTGCATGGAAGTTTCATCCATTTTTGGATGCTTTGTTTTCATCTTTTTACATTTCTCCTTGAAAACGTTCGTGTTTGTCCTCCATGCAAACTGCTGAAAAGCCCTTGATTTCACAAAACTGCCATCAGTCAAAAATTGTTGACTTGCCTGCTCTAATACAAAGTCCAACTCCCTGCCTCTATAATCAGCTATTGTTAGATCCAAACTTGGGAGAGGAAGTTCTGGAGGGTTACCCTCATCTAATTCTACTTGAGTAATAAAAATGTCTCCCTGTGATCCCATTTGTTCAACATGTTCACCAGTGAGCTGCTCTTCTCCAATCCTCAAAGGGGACTGGGTGGGTGAATATTCCTCATCTTGAGGCCTTTCTTCTATCATTACCTTTTGCCTCTTAGGACTAGGTTCTTTAGGTCTCTCCTCTTGGGCTATACTAGTAGATCCTATTATTTGTTTTCCCTTGTCTATAGGAACCCTTTTATTCTGAATTATAGTATATTCAGGCCTCTTTTGTACAATTATTTGATCAGCTCTCACATTTGGAGTGAAAGCCAACCTCCTCATGACCTCTCTGGCCTTATCAAGATATGAATCAATAAAAAAATGTTTCTTTTCATTCTTGACCTCCATTATTTCAGGGAAGGTATTCATGAGCTTACTTATTTTGTCAGCCTCTATAATTGCATTATCCAAATTATCATATTTATTATCAAAACAATGAATGAATTCTAAGACCCAGGACTAAACTCTACATTTTTCCTTTTTAGTTTCCTGCTCCTGCAATGAGAATTCATTCCTTATAATATCCTCTGGATAATAAGAATCGTGCTTGAGCGGTCCCAACTTGATTCTATGCCTCAACATCTGATTGAAAAATCCCTCAGAATCACAAAAACGGGGATGAGAGACAGCCATCATATACTGCTCCAAAATTTTATGCAAAAAGATCCATCCCCCTTTTGTAATCACAAACTGATGGGCCACTATGTAGGTAGGGAAAATTGACCCTAATTGCCTTTTCAACAAAAACATTTCTTCCACTCCCCCTAATTGCCATAAAATTTCAGCCATTCCCACCTTCAAAGGAACTTGGTAAGGCAAAACATGAGGGTTCCCCTTGAAACCATAGATTCTAAAAATAGTAGAAACAGGATAGGGGATGATAGCTCCCCAATTATGTGAAACTTTCAAGTCATGGGAGTTATCCATAGGCCTGATGAGACTTATTAGTGCCCTAGGGATTTTGGGATTGTCACTCAATATGAGGCATCTCAATTTAGCAGCAAAATATCTATCAAATTTGACAAAACTAGCATTACTTGCATCCCAAGTCATATCTACACTCCACAACTGGACTGGCAGTATTTCCCCATTCTCCTCTCTGTTTAGTTCCATCTCATTACCAAAATATGTCACTCCTTTGAACAAAAACATATGCATTAATAGAGAGTAGTGACCAAAAGTTTTTTCCACCTTGCCCTTCGCAATCCCAACTAAACCAATGTGAATTTCTTCAACCAAAAAGGAAGCAAAATCAAAAATAACATCTACACCGAAGGAAGCAATCTAAACCATCATGTACATGAAACCAATGGGCATAAATTCTTGCTCATCTTCACCAAAAACTCGGCATAAGGTCCTATATATCTCTACAGCCCGAGAAGTGAAAAGACTCTTCTTAAAAGGCTCTCTAGAGGCTGCAGTAATTACTAGCAAAGTTCCTATTGTACCAATATGTGCCCTTAGTGCACCTCACCTAATTACATCCTTCTTTGCTTTATATTCATTCTCTAATTCTAGCATATTGATTTGCACATGGTAGTCTAATAATGGTTCCAGGTGAAAAACCTCTCTAATTTCTTTAGGAGTAATCGAGACTAGAGGCACACCATCCTTTCTTCTTACAACCCTAATGGCTTGGTCATAATTCTTAGCAATGGCTTCAAGAAAATCATAATCCATGAAAACACTTGGGACTACTAACTTTCCCAAATAAAAATTCCAGACATTAGCATGCGGGGCAAACAACTTTCTTTTCGAAAACCACTTTTTAAACAAGATAAGGCTAGTTTGAGTAGTTGTTGCATCCCTAACCCAGTTCCCCTTGTCATATAGGCCATCGCCAATTTTAAGCCTAGGGTTTAAGGAAAGTAATTTTTTAACTTGTGTAGGCTGTACAGTAGATTCTAGGAGTAATTCTAATAAATCATCATGGACATTCCTATCCATATAATTAATTTTCCCAGAGAATGGTTTCTTAGGAGGCATTTTGACAGTATTGAGAGAATTGGAATGCCACAGAGGTTATAATATGAGTAATTACTTGACTTGTTGAACTTGTTCTTCTCTGAACTTCTAAAATTTCTCTCGAATGACAGAAGAATAGTTTCACATCTTTACCAGGCTTAACACTACATAATCAATCAGGCTCTTGTGCTTAGAAAATTTGTAATCTTGGTTCGCGTGGGACTGGAATTAATGAAAATCTCTATGTTATACTCTGGTTCTCCCACTTGCGAAGCTTTCACTTATCATAAATGCGTCGAATAGAAAAATAGAGTGGTGTTGCACTTTCTTTTTTAAACTTGTACCGTTGATCCTTGAAAAATCCTCCGATCTGGAATGACAACTAAGTTGACTCAACTTTCTTCTTAACACATTGGCAATCAAGCCAATAAAACACCTCCACCTCTACCTTTCCTTTAAGGCTGGTGCTTCAAACTGGGCCCATGGATGACTATGGACATGTGTCATCAACTCGCTAACTCGTTATACATAATTCTCGAGCACCTTTCCACAGCAAGCTAGCGATGATCACTAATCTTACTTTAATTGTGTGGTAGACAATTGAAACAACCTTTAAGAACACGATGGTGGGTCCATTGCTTGTTAACTCGCTATACCTAATTTTTGCACATCTCTTTATAGCGAGTCAACGAGCATCGTCGATCCAAACTTGATCTTGTGGACAGCAATTTTACTTCAACAGTGGTGGGCCACACTCGCTAACTCGCTATACTTAACTTCCGAGCACTTCTTCATAGCGAGTCAACGCCACCCTTTGATCTTGGCTTGATCTCACGATCAGAAATCTTCATACCTAGTACACGGGAAGTGGGTCCATAACATCGCTATCCATGATATGGGCCCTGCAAATTTCTACCAAGCATTGGTCGAAAGTTCGACCAATGAATGGTAGAAAATGTGTTGACAATGCCAACATTTTTTGACCACTGTATTGGTCGAAGTTTCGACCAACCTACTAGATGGTCGAATTTTTGACCAAAAAGTTTTCAACCAATGCCATCTAGTTTTCTACCATGCATTGGTTGAAAATTTGACCAATGTCCCGCAGATTTCTACCAAGCATTGGTCGAAAGTTCAACCAATGAATGGCAAAAAATGGCTCAACAACCTGAACATTTTTCAACCAATGTATTGGTCAAAATTTTGACCATCCAGTAGGTTCGTTGAATTTTTGACCTAAAAAATATCGACCAATTCGTTGGTCGAATTTGGTCGAAAAATGGGTCAAAATTTTGACCAATAAAGGTCAAAAAATGAGCCCAAATGTACTAGTGTGTATGTCATTATGTTCTTTTTTCATAAATTAGTTTTAAAATATTTAATTTTGTGAGGCAATGCCATCATAAGTGCAATAGAGAATCCAATGCAATTGACACAAAAACCTAATTTGACTTCATGCAACCTATTTTAAAAGTTGGAGCAAGATTTTATAATTTCATATGAAATTTCTAAAATTTAAAAGACTATAAAATTTTTAATTAGTTATATATTAACTTAAATATATTATTTCTTTAGTTATTATTGCAATTAATAAGCATATAGATTTAAAACTTGAGTGTATTCAAATCACTATTTAATTGTGAACTTTGATAGCAATATCAAAATTTGATTGTTTGTTTGAAAAATATTTCCTACTCATCAAAATTCAACTTGTAATGGATGTCTGATATTAGAAGTAGTAATCTTTTTCAGATAAATTTGTTTAAATTTTGTTAGTCAATATTAAAACTCTACATCTACAATTCTAATACATGTTTTACATTCAAACAAACAAATCTTAGTCAAACACAGATGAACTATACCTTGTTGTAGAAGGTTTATTTTCTTTTTATTAAATGTGATTGTAAATAAAGTTTTGATTATAAATTGATTTTAAATAATTTTATTTGAATATAAGAATTGACATAATTAAATTTGTAAGTTAAAATAAAAGATTATCAATGGATTTATATTTGTGCTAATACTTTTGAAGATAATTATTTTATGTTAATATTTGCAATATTTGAGTTGTCTTGCAATTTTATTTTATTTTCCTAAATAATAATTAAACCAACCCTATAACGCCTGTGATGTCCCTATCGATAAGATCCATATAATTAAATAAATAATAATATAATATCAATAATGGTATAGTATATTAATATGGCAATTAAATATCATATTAAGTGATAAAATATAATATTTAGATTAATAATGTAAATACATCAAGTAGATACATTATGTATTATATGTATTAGTATTTATATTAATATAATAAATATAATTCATATTAATATAATATAATTTATATTAATATAATATAATTAATATTCATCATGAGAGGACATGACCCTAAGAATGCATATATATAGAATATTAAGTATTGAGAAAGGGAATCATCAAGAAATTATGAAGAAATGTAGAAGGAAAAAGGAGATATTTGGTCTGTAAAATGAATCATCAACAAATATATATTAAATAGTTTAATGTCCCAGTATGGGACATTACAAATGGTATCAAAGTTATGATCTTGTCATCCTGTGTGGAAGAAACTTATAGTTAGATCAGCAATATCAATGAATTTAGAAATATAATACTATTGTTGAGAATATGCATGGTGATTTGACGTCCAAAACAAATTTGAATGTAGAAAATTTGAGTGAATTAGATGAACGGGCCATAGATACTATTCAAGAAAAATGTTTCAATATGCAATAGCAGCCAAGAACATATAAATTTTTAATGTATCTGGCCACTAAGAATTACAAATGATCGCAACAATAGACAATAGAAATAGACACCTTTCCATAGGACTACAGACTTGACATCATATTACCTTAGGCCAGGAGGCAACTTCAGTGATTTCACCACTTCACATCTTATTCAAGAAAATAAATTTATAATGGATTTATTGGAGGAACTTCCTGAACAAATATTTGAAGACATCTTATTAAGAGTGTCGTAACCATCTCAATCAAAGATTAAGCGGTTGTTAAAACTTGCCAAAGAAATAATTGAACATATCAGGTTTAATCAAGATAGAATTAAGTTTGGGTAGACTAAGCAATATATATGTCTTCTCATTTATAAAACTTCCAATGCTAGATTATGTTTATATGATCAGTTCTAGTAAAAGACTCGTTAGTATTCCACAAATATCATTATTTTTGAAGATTCTAAATGTGACACATAAGATTGTTGTGTATGAATCCGAATATACTTTATTCAAAGTATTCAAAGCTTTCAAATCTATGATTTATTAGCAAATACATGGAAGTATAGTGTTGAAATTCCCATCGAGAGATTATTCAAGTGTTTTTTGTTACTTGATGGATTGATTTATATTATAGGAAGTAGTGAAGCAACAATTTATAATGTAGATGAAGACAATTGGGAGCTTCTTCCTCATATGCATCAATATATGTCATGTCTTGGTGTGTTTTTATAAAAGGAATGTTTTATGTCATTAGTTGTTTCTTTAGTAGATGTCAAAGATATGATTCTTTGGGAAGTTTTCAATTCTTGCAAAGGAAGGACCGATCTTAAGCTAAAGATGGATGTTGGAAAGAATAAAAGTTATTAATAATGTCTAGGGACCATGAAAGTGCAAAGTACCATTCTATTGAGTAGAATGCTAAGAATCTTAAACAAGTTGTAACCTTTTATTTGAATCTGTGTCCCAACGGTAGATTTTGATCTTGTAATACTTTCCAACTGTTATTCTTTAGGTATCTGGACATTTCTATAATATCATTATAATTATGACATGTATGAGAAGTATAAAAGAAATATAGTTGCACTTCTAAATAATGCAATGGAGACTATACTGTGATCAATTTAACAAGGGATAATTCACAAAAAGAAAGAGAGTGAAGAGTAACAACAAAGAAGAATAAGAGTTGTGCACCTCCAAGGTATTTAAGAGGGTGTTTAATATAATGTTATTAATAAGTAGTGAATAACTCGATAAGACCCCTTATATTAGTAGATAGGGAGTGTGTACAGGGTGAGGAGTAAATCGTTCACATTAGGGCATAAGAATCCCAATATGGATTTTAAGATCCGAGGGAGCCCCAAGCTGAGCGTGTCTAAACTCGAGCAGCGCTAAACCTTCCATCCATAATGAAATTAAACATATTCCTAGTGGGTAGGGAGAGTGCACAAGGGGAGGAGTAAATCAGTTGCATTGGGGTGTGAGAATCCCAATATGAATTAAAGATCTGAGGGAGCCCGCCCCAAGTGAAGCGTCTCCATCCTCAAGAAGTAGTAAATCTACCATCCACATCAAAATTAAGCATGTTCCTAGTGGGTAGGTAGTGTGCACAGGGGGAAGAGTAAATCAGTCATGTTAGGGCGTGAGAATCCCAATATGGATTAAAAACTTGAGGGAGCCCCAAGCTGAGTGTGTCCAAACTCAAGTAGTAGTATATCTACCATCCATTATGGAATTATGCACCCTATTATAGTACCAGCTATAGGAAAGTTGTTAAAAATATGCATCTTCAAGAAATTTTGACTTTGAGACAAGGGAAATGAGTGCTACATTCATGATCAAAGTGGTAAAACATTTCCTTACCTTTTCTTATGTCAAATTGTCAGGATAATAACATGTGTACTAAGTGTTTGCATCATGTCTTCATGCATTAATATGTTTGCTTTGTGTCTTCTTCGTGTGTCTACCTCATGTTTGCATCACATCTTTATCCATTAATATGTCTACTTTGTGTCTTCATTCATATGTTCTTTCATTGATTACTAACATGTGAATTTTGCAAGTGCTTAACACATATGTAGGAAAAGAATGAATTTGAGTTATAAATTGCTTGAGGACAAGCAAATTTGAGAGGGGAAGACTGTGATGTCCCTGTCGATAAGATCCATATAATTAAATAAATAATAATAATATAATATTAATAATGGTATTGTATATTAATATGGCAATTAAATATCATATTAAGTGATAAAATATAATATTCAGAATAATAATGTAAATACATAAAGTAGATACATTATGTATTATATGTATTAGTATTAATATTAATATAAGAAATATAATTTCTTTTAATTCTATAATATATAATTATATTATTAATATAATATATAATTATATTATTGATATAATATAATTAATATTCATCATGAGAGGACATGACCCTAAGAATGCATATATATAGAATATTAAATATTGAGAAAGGGAATCATCAAGAAATTATGAGGAAATGTAGAAGGAAAAAGGAGATATTTGGTCTATAAAACAAATCGTCAACAAATATATATTAAATAGTGTAATGTCCTAGTAGGGGACATTACAACACCCGAGGGTGTAGTGAATCATGATTATTGATTAACAACCCTCCTAATAAATGGAAGTGACAAGTGATGTAAATATAAATAATAATAAAATATTATTATTTATTTAATTCTTATATTAATGAAATAAATAAAGTTATGAGAAATACTATATTTGATAATATATAGAGAGTAAGATGGAGAGGAAGAGATATAGATAGTGAGATACAACTAATTTTGAATTATTTATTATAAACATTTAAGTTATCCATTTCAAATTGGAAATGATAGTGATAGTGATAGTGATAGTGATAGTGATAATTAGAGGGATGGAAAGATACATGGAGAGATGGGAGATAAGTTAAATGAATGATAGCAAGAGATAGAGAGATCAAAGGAAATATAGAGATAGAGAAAAAGGAAGATGGTAGTGGGGAGATGAATATATGAAATATATGAATATATGAATATATTTTACTATACAAATTTTTTTTATGATAAAACTATCCACATCAACAATACAACAACAACAATTAACATATAAAACACTATCAACTTAACCCTTGCTGCTTTAAAAGATGCAAGTGCTAGTATAATTTCCTTAAATATTTTCAATGGCCAAATAAGGCCAAACTAACCTTGTTCCTCCTAAACTAGTTTATCTATCTATGCTATCCGCCCTCTTATTGATCTTAGACTTAATGGTATATAAGTATGTTGCTTCTCTAGCCCAAGTACATCAAGCTTAATGTTGCTATTAAAATTCCAATGTTCACATTCCTAACTAACTACTACGAAACTTATTGATAATTGTGTTCACTTCCTTTATAAGAACTCCCTCCTTCCTCCCTTTTGTTTAAAGGATGACTTCACAAATGATTCCTTTTCCATTTGGTCTACCATCTTAACCATCATATCTAGCACCTCTAAAGTTTATCACAGAAAACCATTGCATTAAATACAACTCTCCATAATAAGAGACCCTCACAACTCTCACAAAGTTGGATAAGCTTTATCCACTTTTATATTATTAAAAAGAAGTGAAATCAAATGTGTCATTGAAATGAGTGAATACTTTCCTTCAAGAGGAAGCATTGCGTCAAAAGTGATATGGATTCAATTGTTTAGATCCATCTTATAACTTTTTGACAAAGGAATGTCTTTAACTAATGTTTTTGGTCATAATTTAGGGGATTTGTATAAATTTCCTCCACCTTTTAGGGACATGTATTAAATTCAAGTGCTCTATCAAGATAATAATTAATAATAATTAACAATGAATATGGTGTATGTTCACGGGGAACAAACTTCTCAAATTATTGCTTAGAAAAAGTGTGGAAAAAAATTGTGAACCCGAATCTTCCTAAAGTCCACATACACGATAAAGCTTAATTACATTGTGTACAAAATGACAAATAGTATGAGCATGAAATTAGGATGATGGATATATCTAAATATACTAAATAGTGCAAAATTATTAGTATATACTTTTTAAAATTTCATATTAACTTTGTTTATATAGTAGTTGTTGTTAGTTTTTGGCTCATCTACACTTTTGAGGTGTGATTCTTCTTTTCACATTTTTTAAGAATATGGTGTTAATTATATTGTTTATTGTTGTTTATATAGTCATATGTCAAGTTCTATTTTCCAAAAAAAATTATTATATTATGTATAGATGGTAAGATCTATTGTCTTATATAATTTATATACAATAATAGATTTGTTTTCTTGTTTGTTTGTATTATAAATATGTATTGAAACTTGAATGAATGTATACATGTTGATCTTGTGAATAATATTTAACTGAAAAGGGAGAAAAATATTTCTAGTTGTATAGAAATAAATTGGACTCTTTGTATTTATAAGAATAGATTTTGATTAAGATTGTTACATTTTAATCATTATGATACTTCAATAAAACTATAAGAACATTACATCGTCATAAGATAATACTACACTTGTTTCTTGATTGATATAATCTAATATTATTATTCATCAACCAACCCCGGGTTTAAAATATTTGCACACAAGAAAAGTACAATTTCACTTGTTTTAGGTCCATTTTACATTAATTTTATGCACATTTTTAGATGTGTTATTTTGTGGAACAGCTCATATTAATGCATTTTAGTACATAAGTTGATCATAGCCACACAATTATTATTTATTTCGCAAACTTGCCCCTACTAGTCAGGACCTAGCAAGATTTTAATATATTTTTCTATTATAAATGAGACTGCAAGTCCAATTTTACAAGTAGAATTACACCCACTACCACAACCATCTTATTGAATTTAAATTTTGCCTACACCAAGCTAACTCTCCAATGATAGATGGTTGTTTATCAACTAGTGTTTAAAATATTTATTTTGGCAGCTAATTAAGATGTTATATTTAAATAAAATCATTAGGACACTAATCGCTTATATTGGATAATGTCATTCTACAAATCAAACATTTAAGAGAAGCATTCAAACACAAGAGAATTGTGTTCTTGCATTGATAGATATTGCATAATGTGTCTCTTAATATTTTTCATATTTTTGTGAAAGATAACAAAAGGACCATGCTAAGGCATAAGGAAGTTCCAAACTTCAATCTGAGCACCTTAGACTTGTTCTAAAATTGATAGGTATGGTGTTGTTCATATTGTTAGGATTGCTACAAAAGGTTGCAATATAAGTGTTGGCATTAATATATTCTCATTGATGTCAACATATTTCTTTTTCCTGAGAGTGTTCTTAGTTTGTCCATTGGAGAGATTGGATCGGTATGCTTTCTATGTTGTACATTATATCTTGCATAGAAGTTTTGTGATAATCATTATTGGATTGAAAAGGTCAATGTTATGAACTAAGCAAGTTATAGTTAATTGATCATAAACTAGTTTACTAGCTTTTCTAGGTCATTATGGCAATGACAATATTGTATCTTTTAGATCAATCATGTGGATTGGTTATGCAATATTTTATGTTTCTAACTTGGTGGTATGTTTAGGACTTAATTTTGTGTCTTGAGTTGGAATAATTAATGCTTAAAAAATTCGCAAGTTATTTTTCTTTGCTTGCAAACATTGCTAATTGATGTTCATGGTGAGCAATGCAAAGTTGTTTGTGGTTTTTGAGGAAGAGATGTTTTTGTTTGTGATATCGAGTTTCAATATGCTTATTTATTGTGTCATATTCTTTTTTGTTTGATCTCCTTGACCTATGTGATCGAATTTAGAATATTTCCTGAAGCGTAGTTGTGTGCCCTTGGCTGATTGGGATGTAAAGTATGTAAAGATGAAATTAATAATATTTTAGAGAGAGAGAGAGAGAGAGAGAGAGAGAGAGAGAGAGAGAGAGAGAGAGAGAGAGAGAGAGAGAGAGAGAGAGAGAGCATGTTATACCACAAATCAAGTAAAAGGGTATGATTAGAATCTATTTTTAAGATAAATATTTAATGTATGAGTGTAATTTATTATTAAGATAGAGATTTAATTTACTTCATTGGAACTATATTGGCATATCAGTGGTGCATGAGCACCTTGAAAAAATTGATGTAATCCTAAGGGAACATATGATTTAAATATTTTAGGGATTTTACAATAAGGCCCTAAGAGTAACATGTGTCAATTATGTAAGGACACAAAGTTATTGTAAGCCAAAATTGGGCACAAATCAAGAATCAAGACCTAGTAGAGATTTTTGTTGAAATACTAGCCAAAAGGGTTAAATGTTAAAGACAATCTTCAAAACATGTTAATTGAGTCATTCTTATGTTATAAATGGTTTTGAGTTCATATATTAGTCCTTGGGGCAATTTGTAAAAATATTGCAAAGTCATCATGATAAATTTACAACTTTTAAGTGCCTATTAGAAAGTTTGTTGATAGCAATCACATAACTTGGAATTTGGTTGATCGGAATGATAAATTTATAGATCCTAATTCCTATATGAGTTATCTTTCTTTTTCAATTGGTGTGAAGTTTTGAAGCTTTTTCTAATACATTTTGAATTAAATCTCTCTTAGGTGGTTTGAAACCCTCATAGACCTATGGTTTGGTAAAAATAATATATTTTGACATATCACCCTCTAGTCAAATCTCATGAAAATTTGGAGTTTGATAGGATTGCTATTCCCTATAACATTATGAAACCTTTTGAGTGTACCAATTAAATAGATATTTTTGGCAAGAATTCCTAAGCCTGGCTTCTCAATCTGACAAATAGACTTTGTTGCACTCAGAGATTATAACTTGTGAAATATTAGGAGGGAGGGATTTGGACTAATAAGATATATTTTTAGATGTTGTTTGAACCATCCACAATAATTATAACCAAGGATTCAATAATAATGGTGCAAAATCAAGTGTTTGACAAGTAAACTAGACCTAATTAGCCATTAGGACTAGTAGGATAGTATTGAAGGAAAGGTGATCGGGTTGATTAATACAAATTTGGGTTGGAGACATTTTTGGAAGGCCAAAAACTAGTCTTGGTTTGGGAGGATCGATCACTAGTGAAAAGTGGCATTCTAATTTCCTTTTTGGAAGGCCTAATTGCCATTCTAGGCTTAATTGAGACATGTTTGCTAAAGCAAGTATTGAACCCATTTTGGAGGGGTAAAGCCTCTTTAATCCTTAGTTTCTTGACATGGGTATCATTATCCTATGAGATGAGAAAATTTTGAAACATATGGGCCACTCAAACCCCTAATCAATCATATCCCACTAGTAGCATACTAAGTCATATTTGGAATAATTATTGTGAACTAGTAAGTTATCAAGAAAGGGACATAAATGATCCTTGTATTCTTATTAAAAAGGTATAAAGGATGGTTTGGTGAGAAGAAAAAAAGAAGAGGTATCTTCTTGAGAAGGAAGAATTATAATTTGGCACGGTAGACTAAAAGGAGATACATTGAACTTAGAGACCCATCCAAAATTATTGTCTCCTCAACATATTGGTATCAGTGTTAGAATTATATCTCTTAGGTAGTGTAATCCTAGTATATGTTAGTGCAAGAAGAATATTTTAAAGAGGCTAGCAATGTATCTTCTAAAAATATATACTAGGATTCCATTAAGAATTTTGTAGAAGAAATTCTAGAAGCCAAGCTTGGACAATTGTAGAGAAATTAAGGAAAACAAGAGGAAGGAGAATGTGATACTAATGGGGAAGAAGAAGTCCCTAGGAAGGTGTATAGTTTTTTGCAAATCAAGAAGCCTTTGTAGAAGCCCTAAAGTCAATAAGTAGGGATTCCACAAAAGGATTGTTGATGTTTAGTGGATATATGGATCTAGAAGAAGTGATAGATTGAGTTGAAACTATAAATAACTATTTTGAATACAAGGAGGTCCCTAAAGAAAAAAGGGTTAAATTTGAAAAAGATAAGTTGAAAGGTTCTAACTTTTGTGCAAGGTGAGAGGGTCAAGGAAGGAAGAAGTGTGATAAACTTATGGAAGAGAATAAAGGCATGAACTAAGATTCAATTCCTACCAATTGACTATGAAGTCCAGATGCAGAAGATATTACAAAAACTTAGACATAGAGATTGAGATGTGAATAGGTATACAAAGGAGTTCCATGAGTTTATTCTCATATCAAAAAGACATGAGGCTGAATTAGAGAAACTAGAAAGGTACTTCAATGTGTTAAGAATGCATATACAAGATGAAGTGAGTATGTTGGCAATAGAGACAGTGCACAAGTGTTTATAATTTTCCCTAAGGGAAGAATGAATTTTGAGGAGAAAGGTTGAGATAAGTGCTAACAAAGGTATGGTAGGAATAAATTTTAGAAATAGAGGCAATTTTGGAGGAAAAAATCCAAGCCAAAGTTCTCATGGAGATTATAACCAAGGAAGAAGGTTGTAGACTTAAGTAATAGAGGATTATATAGAGTGATGATACTTAAGAGAGAGTAAGGACTTATGAAATAGGGAGAGGATCCTTCAAGCAATTAGTCCACTCTTCTCATCAACACCTAAGCCTTCTACTAATGTACTTATCAATAATAGCATCATGTCTGCAAGATTTCTCTGTTAGCTTCACATTCACTTACTCATGCATTTCTAATCAACCTTGCTCTAAATGCATCTCTTCACATAAAAGCTTCATATTCACACATGCACATGCTCACACACACACACACACACACACACACACACACACACACACTTTTTTTTTTCGGATTTATATCTCTTTAAATGGACAACTTGTGCTTTATCATTTTCTATATCCACCTTAGATCTTAGGGTTTACAATCAGATTCAACTCAATTCACTGTATATGTTCATCTTCTTGATCTTCTTCTAGAAACTTCTCTAGAATTCAATTTTTGGGTCTCTACCTAATCCTCTCTTGAATTCAATTATACAACTCATCAATCTTATCTTCAACATGGTTTACATCTCCCAAGAAATCAATTGAGTCAACTTGATCTCATAATTTCCCTGAATTCATTCTTATATTGCCACTCAGAAATCTATAAATTATGGTACTTGGTCATCAATGAAATACTTGATCACTATAAAGCTTTCTAGCTCAGCATCAATTGTATGGTTCAGGTGATGCTAATGCTCAATGAACACTAGATTTTCTTTGTACTAACTGAGCTTGATTGACACTAGCATTACTCGGCACTAATTTTATTTTATACTTATGCTTGACTTTGCTTAGCTTTCTTGACATAAACAATCACTTTGCCTTATCAAAGTCTATCTAATCAAATGTCCATTGTAACTTCCTTTTCATAACTCAACATGTCCTGTAGGTGTTATTATTATGAGAAACTTTTCAAATCCTCTTCATCAATCAAATAGATATGACATTTAGATTAGGTGGCAATATGTCTCATCAATAGATATGACATCAATGAAAAAACAACAATTTTTCCAATTGTAAGTTTCCAATAGTATGTCCCTATAAAAACCTTGTGTAACATGGAAAGAACCTCCAAGTGTGGGACTTGCACTTTGAAGATGAATATTTAGAGAAGGTTGACTTCCTTACAATTAGGATGCACCTAAACTAAACTTTGCAGGAAAGGAAAGAACAAAGATTATCCTTTCCTTGAGGAAAAAATAAAAATTGAGCATTCTTAAGATGTGATGGAAGATCATACCTGCTATAAAAAGAAGAAGAGAAGAATTATCAAATTGTAGCAAGAAGACAAGCATGAGAAAAAGGAAGAAGGAAAGGTAAATGCAAGGTAAAAGCTAGAAGATGAGTTTTCTATTATCATAATGGACTTGTTCTCAAGGATTGACATTATATAAGTAGCTCCCAAGAAAGTGGTTTATGAGAAGCATGAGGAAGAGATGGATATCATCTCTTAATAAGAAAAAAGAGGAGCCACTTTTAAACCCGTAGGATACCAAATTTGTAGAGTGCACCAGTGAGGTCAAGGTTGATTTCTTAGACCCAAAAAAATTAAGAGGATGCCCCATAAAGCATTGGGTTCTAGAGAAAATCAACATGTTTCCCTTGGTCATGCTTATCTCAAAGCAGGAGGATGAGTATCACAAAGAGGAGCAAGTGTATCTTGCTCAAAAAGACAATGTCTTGGTACTAGATAGTTTTTGTTTTCTTAGCATTGGGAAGGTATTCCAAAATACAATAGCATGTCTATCATACTTTTTGTTTTATCTAGTTCCCCAGATGCATAAAAGAAATAAGAAATTAGTAAGGAAGGGAAACTGCTTCAACAAGCCAGTCGATGACTTTGTTTAATGTTTGTATTTGTAATTTTTTTTACATGGTAGGTTAGATGTTCCTAACCTCCCAAGAAGTGCACAAGAGCAATTGTTTCCCTCCTGGAGATAGAAAAAATTGATGTTTTGCCAAGTTGTAGAGTTGCAGATTTTACGTTGAATGCATCAGGTTTTTTATGCTAATGACTCTATGCCCCTTGAGTCACTAGAAATGTTAACATTTTTTACCCCCCTTCAGCCCATTACAAATAGCATATCAAAGACACTTTTTATGGGTTAAGTTCTCTTTGTTGTTGGCACATGAAGTGTACAATGTTTTCTTCTTAGACAGTTGAAAACATTATGTGTTTCCACCATCAGTGTAACTTATCTTATTGCTAGAAATTTTTTGAGACATCCAATAATCTATGTTATATTGATGGCTCTTATCTTCTCAAGTAGACAAAAAAATTGTGGGTCTCTCCTTTCTAGGCACACAATATTTATTGGGTAGGAAAATGGATTGGGACATTTGTCCCAAATTCACAAAGAATAAGAACTTGAAAAAATAATTTATGTGCAAACTCACAGCAAATGAAGTGCCAATAAAGCATGTTTTCTTTTCGCAAGGAATTAGTTATTGTGTGTGGGATCCATGTGACTTGTAGGATGTTTTCATAGTTAATTTAGTGGATTCATATGCGTTGTTTGAGTGGCATGGCTGGTGAGTTGGTGATCAAGGAGTGAGTCTAGAGCACCATGTGGCACAAGAACCAAGGAGGCCAAGCAGGACCTGCGAGTCAAATTTCATGAACCCATGATCCCATAATCAAGTGTGACAAGAGGTGATGTCATCACATGAATGTGGGATGACAACAATTGGAAGTATGGGCCATGATGTGGAGATGAGGTTGGCTATTTCATAGTGGTGACATGGTGGGTTATAGAACAATGAGAAGATGGTATTTGGAATATAGTTTGAAATGATCAAGTGGACTCATGTGACATGAGGTGGGATCCTATGATCTAGGCTAAGGAGGAAAGAGAGGGTTCATGGGACCATGGGATCATTACATGTGGCAAGTTAGTTGTGACAAGGTGTGTGATGTAGAAGGTGTGAGACAAATAGGAGGGCACCATGTGGCACATAGTTTGAGAAGATTTTTTTAGTGTGAAGGTGCACAAGGCAAAATGGTATTGTGTGTTTTTTCCATCAAGTAAAATGGTTTATCGATGGAAGTTTTTGTTCCATCTTGATGGAAAATGTTACTCAATAAATCCTATTGAGTAACATCTTCTTTCTTCTTCGACATATGCATAGGGAAAAGACATTGTCTGTTTTCGTACATGCATTAATTTTTGTTGGTGGATTAGATATGACCTGAGAGCATAATTTTTAATGTTGAAGTGCATTTTTTGGGTTCCACACATGACGCTAACACTTTTTCTTCCTATGTTTCCACTTGCAAAGGGTATGGGCACGTTTTTCTTGACTGCATGGGCATTTATTGGCCCATTTCTTATCACTTCATGATCAAGTGTACACACAAGATTAGATTTTAATTAATATTTATTAACTTGCATTATGTAACTTGACTCCACTGAAGTTGGAGTTCAAACTCAAACGTTGTAACCTAATTTATGCCTAATATATTTAAAAGGAAATGTTGTACATATTTTTAGAGGCTCTTATCTGATTCATTAAGGTAGTATTATGCTCTATAATTGTAATTCCATTTGTGCTTTTTATGAATAGAAATGTTTATTTTACCTTATATTGCTAGTCTAATATATTATGCATGTTATTTCCTTGTATGGATTATTTTTGATGCAAAACCAAAAGGATGTGATTCAATTTATTAATTGGATGTCAAACTTTGTATGATTACTCAAAAGACTAAGTGTTCTTATAACCTCTAAACACCCTTAAAGGTACTAAATCTTGATCTCTTGTTTCTACACCTTGGAATGTCTTATTATGCTCCAAAAAATATGTTTCAACTTCTCAAAAAATCCTATAAATAGATCTTTTCACAAAACCCACTCTAGGCACTCAATTAGGCCTAAATCTTCAATTAGGTCTCAAAACCATATTTTCTGTCCTTTTCGCCAAATTCTCCCAAAACATCAAACAAACTAATCCCTAGTTAGCATACCAATTTGGACACTCTATAACACATACCAAATTCATATAGGGTGGTTTTGGACCAACCATATAGACTAAGCCAAACTACTCCAAAATTAGGTCACTTGTCCAAAGAAAGTGATAGGAACATTTACCCCCAAACTCTCAAGTGAGTTGTATTATGATGTCAAATAAAGGATTTACTGACCCTTTGACCAAATGACTTCACCTTATAAGAAAAGCACCAAACCCTCACCAATTTAAACCCAAAATTAGGGCTTCTTGGAATCCCACTTCCCAATTCTACTATGACCAAATCAATCACCATCTCTAGGACACGCCCTAAATGTTTTTGGCATAAAAATGTTATCTCCTTATGGTAGATTCTATATCACAATAACTATGACATCAATTTCATGTCATTTCCAAACCAACTCCATGGTGTAGACTAGTCATATGGTCTTCTCCTATCATAAATCAATTAGTAGCATCAATAATATGTTACACTAGATCCATTTTATGAGAAAAAGAAAGGATCATTCACAAAAAGGATCCACAACCCATTGATTCACTCAAAATAGTTGGATTTATGACCCTGTTATAAACCTGTTAGCACAATGTAATAAAAATTTAGAACTTTAAGGATTCAAATGGACATGTACCAAATGTTTATAGAATAGTCATAACATAGGGAAAACCAATCTTCAAAATCTATTCTACAACAACATTCAAAACAATGAACCAAAATGTAAGAAATGTGTATTTTTATTGATCTCATAATTGTTCTTCCATACAATACCTTCCACTTTTCATATGCAATACCTTCTACAGGATTTATAGGCCTTAATTCAACTTCCCCCAAATGATTAAAATCAAATCAGTTCATTACACAACCCAAAACAATATATTTTCTCTAGTCCTACTCATTCCTAACTAGTCATTAGGATATGAAAACTCAAATCCCTGACTCCCATAAATGACCTCTAAATGACTCTCAACCATTACAAAACCCTTGAGTTAGGTTCTAATACATGATTTATCAAATCATAAACCCTTTCCAACCTTGTCCCATTACAACTTATATTTTGGTCCTATAGTTCTTCTAGACCCACTAGGACAATTGAACATTACATTAAATGTGTTACACCAAAAAGCCATAATGGGATTCAAAACATCATAATTGACCCTTGAGACTTCTTGAACTCCATCTTTGGTCTCTAGTTCCTTCATGTGTTCATCTTGGCTTTGAGGTGCTTCTGCACCAATTTCTCTTCTAGTTTCCCAAGTTCATAAGTTGTGTCTAACCTATTCATGAATGTTGTCTTTTGAACATGTTTCTCTGCAACATCTCATTAGTTTTAGCCTACACGTGCTTCCTTGGGAAGGCAGATTGAAGTCAAGATTAGAGTATTTAGGTGCTTTGTTCATAGTTTGTGTAACTGTAGGAAAAGAGAGTAACCAAGTTTTAATCTAGTGCATCACCTCCTTACCCTTTCAACATTTAAATTTCATGTTATCCTTCTCCCTTTTCCCTTAAACCAATAGTTAGGTGCATCCTGATTGTAAGGAAGTCAGCGTTCTCCAAATATTCATCCTCAAAGCACAAGTCCAACACTTGGAGGTTATTTTCATGTTACACAAGGTTGCCTAGAGATAACACGTCAAACATGGGTGCAAATGTTTGAGTCAACGAGCTCATTAGGAATAAAGAGAAATTTATAACTATTGTTGTAGATATCACATGTGATTAAAGGTCAAGATTCTCATCCTTCGGTAAGAGTCAAATGTAAAAAAATAAGCATAGATAGGTGTAGGGCAGAAAATCATAGCCATTGTATGCTAGAGTCAACTAGTACAAAACCATAAATGCATACAACACAAGATCCTAACATAACATTAAAGCAATTAAGAAGAGATATGTAAAATATGCCAAAAAAGACACTCTTAATCGAACTTCAATGGTCCTTATTGCTTCTCAAAGAGCTAATATGTAACCCCCATGACGATTTTGCACTTATCCATGAAAGAAAAATGACAATAGTTATGAGAAGATTTGAAAGATTTAGTTCATAGATTGAAATAAATCAAGTCATTTTATAGAGTTTTTATTGAGAATCACAAAATTGGCAAACTGGTGTACAATTGGGAATTTTGAGGGGAACTGGTAGGCTAAATTAGTAAGAAAAGGCAAGAGGAAACATGGTGGCTAGAAAATAGGAGGTGAAAGCACAATTAGGGGATGAAAGAAAATTAGTAGGATGGTGGCTAAAATTAAGGATTGAATTCCTTTTGGAAATGCAAGATTATTTGAATTTTGAAATCCATTATTCTCACAAATTAGGAATAGGGAATTTAGGGCCCGTTTGGTTGTTTGAATAGGAAAAGGAAATTAAGGATATGTTTTGTATTCTCCATTTGGTGCGCCAAATCAAAATAGAGAATAAGAATACATATTCCCATTTCACCCCTAAAATGAGCATATGTCCATTCCAAAAAATAGTTGTTATTGAAAAAGGTCATTCCTATTCTCATTGTTTTTGACTTTTTAATCAAAATTTCAAGTTTTCTTAAGACTATCAAATGTGACAAGAACAGATTTAGGGAGGATCATATAAATGTTAGTTGTAGAGGTAGGGTTGATTGAAGTTCAAGATATGCAAATACATTCAAGCATTTTTGGTAGCAAGCCTAAGCAGTTTGTCATCAACTTCATTGGCCTTCAATCTGCACCAGTGAACACATTGAGCTCAACAATTTGAGATCCAACTCACCCTTGGTGGCAATTTGCATTGGTTACAATATGCAAAATTGACCACTAATGAAATAGAGCTCAATAAAAAATTTAACTCAAAATCTAGTAAATTAAATTCCGAAGTATTGCTATAGCTTCATAATGCACAAAATACCAATTAACTAGAAATCTAAAAAATTAAATCCTAGAAGACAATGGAGGTGAGTATTAGTTTTTGGAATTGAATATATGATCTTTCAAGCAAGCAATAAAAAACCATAGACTCGGCTAATTCTATTCTAGGCATGACTTGACTGTAAATTGAAATCATAACTTGCAGGAAAATAATCATAGCACATTACTATTTCAGAGGATTTGAGTCATAAAATGGGGCATTGGAGTCATTTGGAAAGAATTTGTTTCACTCTCTGCATGATTCAGACGGTCATGGATCTCACACTGCCTTAATTGCCACAAGATCACTTATGCAAAATGCAAGTGTATTTGTTTATATTGGAAAAGGCAATGCTACAGGAGGATCTCTTGGTGCTCACCTGGCAATTTAATTCCAATTTCAATTTGGTTAACAAAATAGATAGAGAACAACAAATCACAATTCTCATTCTAAATCTTCATTCCCATTCCCATTTTCATTTCTAATTTCTGATTTCTATGCCAACAATCAAACTGGGCCTTAAGGAATTATTAGTTCCCATAACTCATTATTAGCCAACTAATTAATAGTAATCAAATAATTACAAGACACGGGAAAAGAGATAAATAAATAAGATTTATTTAATGAAGATTGAGACTTAGGAAATAAGGGATAAATCAATGGTTGCTTACCCTAAAGAGGACAAATTGATCAATTTCATGAAATTGATACGAAAAAGGATTAGCTTTAAAAAGATCATTTATTGTGCATGATTGATCAAGTCATATTGATTAGAATATGATGCAAATTAGGGATGAAAATTAGTAATTAATTAAGTAATTTTCAATATTTAAGTAATAAGGAATGACTCAATGTCGATGAATGAAAAAGATCAAACACACAATATAGAAGAGATGTTAAAAAAGGGAGGCCAAGCAGTGGAGCATTTTTTAGTAGCTACAATAGAAGATCAAAATGTTAAGACATTTAAGAAATATAAGGGAAAATGTTAATTAAAACATAATCATATAAAGATCATGAAAAGATTATATTTAATATCATGAGACTAAATGTGTTTGTGAACTCTTTTTTCTATATAAAATGGTTGTCTAAGTATACACTTGTATAACTCATCATTAGGCATAACTCGACGACGTTTGTCAGAAGTATCGTGTGTTCTTTGTTGATGAGCTATTTGGGAGTATCTCATTTAATTTATGGATCACTATCAAACATCCAAAATTAGTTTTAGTGCAAGGGTGGTCTAAGGACGTATATAATCAATTGTCCTTAAACATTAAAAACTATTTTTCAATTAAGCGTAGTTCAAGAATTTCTAAACAAATGAAAATTGACATTCTAATAGTTATGCGAGATCAAACTCACAATATTAGAAGAAATATATCAGACAAAGATTAAATCTCAAAATTCAAATCAATTTTATAATCTTACAAGATATCCCAAAATGATAAACATGACATATACTAATTTCAAATTAATTTTTATTCATCAATAATATATCTACATAATTAATGAATCATTTAGACAATAGCCTATAGCACAATAGTAAATTGTGAGCCTCTCATGTAAAAGATCTTGAATTCAAGTCTATTCAAACTTAACATATAATAATAAATATTATTTATCAAAACATTTAATTCAATAATTTAATTATCCATTAATCAAAAGTAATATCTTACATATATTTTATTCTTTCGACTTTGGAAAAATATAACCCTTTGTCATTGTGTTATATGTATAGATAATAAAATACCCTGCTTTGTTAATATATCCATCTAAGAAAACTTATATTCTTTCTACGTAGTTTTGCCCTTTGTGAATGCATTGTGACATGCTAAACAAAAGGAGAATTTAATTTCAAATTGTAATAAAGTGCATCATGAAGTTTATCACTTTTTCTCCTTGACCAAAATAGATGCCATGCTTCCATTGTTGGAAAGGTACCTGAACCTTTAATTATGTTGTTGAATTACATTATTTTTCCTCTCTTATTTAATTATGATCTTGAATCATATCCCTTGCATATTATTATGTGTTATTCCTTCCCTTTTCACATGTGGATCAACACAAACATATTCTATGCAGGATAACATTTAACAAGTTTTAGGCAGTGAAGTATTCCAGCTCATAAGGTATCTTGTATAGAATGATAGATTTCTTTTTATTCCAATGCAAAAAGCTTTTTGCTTTTGTGGTATATATTCTTTAATCTTTTGTATACTTCCAATAAATGATGATAATGATATTAATGTTTAGGAAAGGCTTACACTGATTTATGGGATAACAAAAAATAATTGAAAATAAACAAAAAGAAAGTATCTTAAAAGTATAAACATGTAAGACGTATTTAGTTAAAGGAAGTGTATATATGAAATTTTTTTTTTGAAGTTTTTAGTTTAATCCACCACCTCTAAATACTATGAATATTTCTTATTAAGAATAAAACATCTTTATCCTTATAAACTGTTGTGTATACAAATTTGTGAAGAATGTCAATTATTTTTATTTAAGAAATAATATTTAAACATAAAATTATCTTCAATTTCAAGTGTATTTTACAATACTTAAAGAGAAGGTATAATTAGAGACAAGATTGAAATTGATGACATTTTTAAAATTACTATTGCTAATATAAAGTGAAACATATTATCATGTTATTCTAAAAAAAAAAATTATTATATACCATAAAAGAATTACAATTTAATAATTTAATTTTCAACAAGGATTCTATTGTGAAAAGAGCTTTATAGCATTCAAAATTATCTTGGGCACAATCCCAGCTTCATCCCTTACGATGTCCCAGGCACGAGTGGGCACATATTGGGTCCCTACAAAGTCTATGTGGTGGCCTTCGCTGGTTGGTAGCTCGCAGCGGTATCAGGTCCTTACAAAGTCTATGTGGTGGCCTTCGCTAGTTGGTAGCTCTGGTAGCTCACAGACTTCAAGTCTGAACCCTCCATCAACCAAAAAAACAGGAAAAAGATGAGCTTTATATCTTTTTCTAGATGCATAAATTAGAGCCAAGTATTGGAAAACTAATGCCAACATTTTAGGAATGCATCGATTTCACTTGAGTTTGGGCTGGCACGAAGAGGAAAGTTTTGAGTAAATTTGTGATGAATCACAAGTAAGAAAGATAACTTGAAGTTGCAGAAAAGAATAAAGAATTTGAAGCATCGAATGCATAAATGTAATTAAATAATTTGAAAAGATGGTCCCCTCATGTTCTCAACAGGAAACAACTCGAAACAGTCACATGGAATTCAAGGCATGTAGAACAGCTCTTGAGTGCACCCAATCATTACCAATTTGAACCGTTGAAAGACAGGAAGAAAATTAAATAATTAAGCTTAATTAGTGTCTGAACTGGAAAAAAAGAATGGAGAGAGAAGAAATGGAAATGCAAATGCAAATGCAAATGGGTCCACTCATAGAAGAGACCCCACACTCATTTTCTTTTAGTGCGCATTGTTTTTGTACCACCAGAAATTTCGAACTGTCTTCAAAATGTGCTATAACCCATAAAGCATTCATCGGTTTGATGATCTTAGCCAGCCCACACCAGAAATTTCATGGCTTTGCACACTTCATAGCATAGATTTCGTGTAAAATGCTTCACTCCATTGCCCCTCTCTTTCCGCTATTGCTTCCTTGAAATCTCTGGGCATTATTGATGCAAGATAATAACCCCAAGAAGCCCAAATCAAGGTACGCGCATGTTGTTTATTCTGTGAACAGATTTTGTTCTTGTTTTTTTGAATTTTCTGGTTCATCAGAGCTCACAGAATTAGCTGCCATTAATGGTGGCTTGATCTATTATGAAGATACTCAGATAGAACACGAACATGACTATTCGTGTATCCTTTTTCATCAAATCTCATAGGACTAACAACCCTGGTCTAATATGGAGAAAAGCAGGACCTGCTAACCAGAGCTTTGATTGTGTCGAGATTTTTTGTATCAATGTTTTAAATCATATTCTTTGATTCATTAAATATTTTTACAGTCAGAATTCATAACCTTTCATATACCATAACATAAACTGTGAAAATTTAATGTATTCAGCAGAGCTTTCAGGATTGGCTGTTAGGCATGTTTTGCCATGATTCTTGACCCAAACTCATAGGATTAACTGTCATGAAGAGATTCAGGCAGAACATGACCATTGTTGTATGTTCTTTCACATAAAATCTCATTGGAGTGATTGCCGGAGGGAAACCTGGTCTGATATGGAGGAAAATAGGACTTGTTTAAATAGTGTTTATAAGTTCAAAGTTGTTAGGTTAAAGGTTTTTCTATTACCGGTTCAGATTATATTCTATGATTCATTCCAATATTGATGAAAACATGTCAGATTCATGAAAATTCAAATGTAGACTGAAAATTTTCACATGTATAACATGAAGCTTCTAGGATTTACTGTCAAACCTGCTTCGTCGTGATCCTTGATCAGACCATTACAGGATCAACTGTTATCCATAATCTGGACTTTGAAACGTTTGTCTTTAATTAAGCGTCTAGGATTAACTATCAACCCTGTTTCGTCATGACTCTTGAGTCAAGCCCATAAGATCAACTGTTGCAGTGTTGACCCAAGTTCATAAGATCAACTGTCAACCTATTTCGTCATGATTCTTGACCAAAACCTGTCAAAACCTGGTCCATCACGAGAAAACTCAGGTACGTTTTTGTTTTTCTTCTATTGACCGAAGCTCGTAGGAGTAAATGTCAAACCAGGTTGGTCAAGAAGAAAAATTGTACCCCAAACGTGTTTTTCCCGTCGGCCACAGCTTACAGGAGTAATTATCAAACACGGTCCATACGAAGAAAAACAGACCAAAATGCTTCCATTTGGAGCAAATCTGGTAAGATTACCCATCCAAACAATGACCCGGCCCAGTAAAAGGTAAACCCCTGACCAAAATTCACACGACTAACTCAACAAAGACCGAGCTCGTCCATTCCGAAGACTCGAACACAGCACCATTTAAATCCCCAATTTACACATCGTGCCCTAGAACAAACACATTTTGATGCAAATCTGTATAATCTGCTTCGAAATATGTTCTTGTGATCCCCCAAATTACAAGTTGTGCCCTAGAACAATCACATATTGACGCCAATCTCTATAATTAACTGAGAAATGTGATCTTGTAATCCCCCAGATTACAAATTGTGCCCTGGAAATATAACATTTTGATGCAAATCTCTATAATCTACTGAGAAATGTGTGCTTGTAATCGCAGGAAGGCGTGGTACCAGAAGGCGAAAATGCAGGTGGCGAATTTGTGGCGGATCGTTCTGAGGCCGCCGCCGCCCTCGCCTGATCACTGCTCCGCCGCCTCAAAGTACGCCAAGCTCCGCAAATGCTTCAGCACTTCTTCCTCCGCCAAATCCGCCCCTCCTCCCGGGTGCGCCTTTTACAGCAGCGCCCCGGCCTCCGTAACGCCGCCAAGAACCCCGCCGCGGACGCTCTCATACCCTTCCTCGCTCTCGAGAAGCTTCCTCTGCGCTCCCGTGTCCTACGCCCCCGCCGCAGCCGCCGGCGGAGGCGGCGATCATGGTGTTCTTCCGCCGAGGCGGAGCAACGCTTCGGAGCAGGCGGGGTTTGTGAAGGGGAGGCTGTCGAACGGCGGCGCCGCTCAGGCGGTGGTGGTGAACGGCGCCGTCACCGCTATTGCCGCCGCTTCACCGCCGCGGAGGAGGGTTTTCAGGGGGAAATCTGTGATGGAGAATTCTCTGATGAGAAAAGCTGTGATCGAAGAAGAGGCGATGATGATGATGAAGAGAAGAAATGAATTTGCTTTCATACAGAGGAGGAATTCATTGAAGAGGCGGCAGATCGGCCCTAGTCCTCTCAGTCGTGTTGCTTACAATCATATTCAGTGTGAGTGATTTTTTCGGAAGATTTTCCCTCCTCTTTCATCCAGTAGAATTATCTGTATCTTGAATCCCAAATCCATGGCGAGGTTTAAATTGTATGAGCTTAAATTGTTCTGTATTGTGCATATTTTCAAGAAGAAAAGCCTTTCTTTGCCAATGGATGGGAAGATGATGTGCTGCCATAAGCCAAGCCCTTTAATTTTTGGATATATTTTGAAATATGTTTTTAATATTTTTGAAATATATTTTCATAATATTTGGTAGAGATTCCAGGTTAGCATGTTGAAGATTCATGGTTGTTTTATGTAAGAAATTGTTTTTCAAAAAGAATTTTGAATCATATTATGAGGATTAATCATGAATGATACTTGACTGAAATTTATTTTTAAATCTTGAAAGTAACAAATTATGTGATATTATAACAATACATTAATAAAACATGAGGGTACATAACTATTGGTGTAGACTTTTTTCATTTGTCATTTTGAATGCTTCAACAAAAACAAGGATTTAGATGTGGAGATGGTATCATATTTAATGCTATGGGTAAAAAATCATAGGAATCGAACTATTTTTAACTAGTTAATTTCAACCAATTAATTTCATAAGGGATCAACTTTTACAGTTGAATTATATTAATTTAATAATTTATTTTCTTTGATTGAATAATCCTTTTCTATTAATAAATAATATACTAAGGTTACCATTCACAAAAAAGGGTTGAGTTCACCCTTAATGAAACAACTATTCATAAAAAAAACATATAAAGCAACCTTATAGTTTGATTATTTTGATTTTAATTTATTTATCTATAATTTTGACAAGTTTGTTTTCTATTTAGATTATATTGATATATTGATATTGGTTAAAATATTTATATTGCTATTTAAACTATATTTGTAAAAATTTTAAAATTATAAATTATTAAATAAATATGATGTAGTAATATAATTATATTTTCTATTACAAATATATAAAATGATGTTATTAAACATATTTTATAATGTAATAATATTTTTAATAACTAGGCAAGAGTCTAAAACACATCGGTATATTGCGAGTCGGGAAGGTTTAGGTTTGATTAACATATAATAATAATTAATCTTAATAATAATAAATAACCTAAGCTTCGGTGTTTACCTATCAAATATATATATATATATACATTTAATAACTAATTATATTTCTATCAAAAAAAATACAATTGTGTTATTAAACATAATTTATAATGTAATAGTTTTCTTAAATAACTAATATATTTCATATATTTTATATAAAGTCTATTTCTTTATCATATATATTTTTATCTTTGAATTTTGTATTTATAATTTTGCATCATCTTGAAACATCTTAATGATGTTAAGTGAAGTACAATAACATTATTATATTTTAATTTCAAATGAAATATTGTTTACGAGCAAATAAATAAACCTTCATAGTACATATTCAAGCACCAAAAAAATGTTTGTTTATAATTAATTAAGAATTATAACATCCATGCAAAACAATGTTTATTTATAATTAATTAAGGATTACAAGATATTATGGCATCTTATGGCTTTGGAGCCTTGTTAGTTAGGTAAAGACTCTAAAAGAATATTTAAAAGAGTTTCAAGGAGAGTATATGTTGATTTTTATGGAGAGTATGACTTCCACCATAAAATATATTTGTTTATGTAAGATGTGGCCTCTCTTATTCAAATTTGTACATTAATACTAACCTTTTAATGTTGATTAAGATGTTATGAATAATAAAATATCAATATTTGAAATAGAAATCTAAAAGTTTCCATATGAAACAAAACATTAAGCGAGGGGATAATGAAAGGGAAGAAAGTTATAATACATAACAAATGAAGTTCCTATTTTTTCAAGAAATTGTAAAGAAAAAATAGAAGGAATAATGAAGACTATGAATATGAGAGAAGATCGAGAACTTGAGCATATTCTAACATTTTTTTTTAATTTAATGTCCAATATGTTTAGCATTAAAGTACTAGTAGATGTGGCTTTAAAGTTGTTAGTGTTGATCATGAGTACTAATAATTGAATAAAATTTACTTAGATCTAAAATAGCAAACCATATGATGCCACATCATTACATTATTGAAACATGGCTATGTGCACAACTATGAGTCCAACATTTTTTAGGAGTCATTTTGGACTTGTCAACAAAAAGCATGATGATGTAACATCATATTTGATGTTGTGGATGAAAATCCTCAATTATAAGCAAGGACTTGTCAAGTAAGTAGCTACAAAAATTTAGTAGTGATTTAAAAGTGTCATGTGGGAATTTAATAAGAGTTTAAGAGGTGTCAAGTTAGGGTGGAGATGTGACTACCCTATATTCCTTGCGGTATTGACTAAAACCTAAGCGAAAACGTAAGGCACAAAGGAGAAATTTGAAAAAAAAAATACAGGTGCCCCCCTTGGTAAGGCATGTGTTTCAGTTTATTGTTTAGATGTTGCCTACTCCTTGCCAAAGGTACCTTACTATGCTACAGACAAGGCATACAAGTGTGTATCCTTAGTGAAATTTAAACTTGAGATCTCTCTTTCAAGAACACAAGTTATCCACCATGAGGCTAGCTTAAGCTTTATGAGCTTAGCATGTAATTGAACATGTTTCCAACTCTTTTGTTCATTTAATGTCCAAAATTTCTAATATTAAAGCACTAGTAGTTGAAACTTTGATGTTCTTAGTATTGATCATGAATACTAATAATTGAATGAAATTTATTCCTTACATCTAAAAATAATAAATCATGTGATGCCATATCAGCACACCAATAAAACATGATTTACACACAACTATTGGTTTAACATTTTTTCAAGAATCATTGTAGACACATCAATAAAAATCATGCATATATGGCATCATATTTGATTATATGTATTGGAAACAATAGTTATAAATAAGGGATTTTCTAAGTAAGCTACTATAAAAAATGAGAAAGGAAAGGAAAATGAAAGATCATTTTATAGTCCACAATACCAATCTTTTTTTGGGTCTAAATATGACATGAGATTACTTCTTTCTCATTTATTAGATCACTTCCCTAATATACACTTCAAAATAATACTTATTAAATAGATAAAAGTTATGAAAGATGCTTTAGAAATATTTAAAAATATGATAAATTAGATTAAATTTATTAATTTTCATATAATTTATTTTCACCTAAGATATATTTTTTTCATATTTAAAACACCTTCATGATGCATAAACTATATTATTACAACATACCAACTCTTTATTTTAAATAGATTATTTTAATTAAAATATATGCATTTAAAATACGTCCAATCTATAAAACAAAAATTACATACTTTTCTATAGTTTTTTATAAATTATAAAATCCAAATATTTCAAATATATCAAACCAAAAAAAAAATCTAAATATTAAGATATCAAACAAACTCGAAGGAGAATAATAAGTGAAGAAGGAAAACTAAAATACGTAACAATGAACTCCCCAATTGCTCTTTATTTAAAATAAAACTTGCCCCTCAAGTTTTAAGTTGCCTCCTTGTAGAATTCTTATGCAAATCATATCTATATAATGAGGTGGCCCACCATCTCCCACCAACTTTTTATTGAAAGAATCCCTCGAAGTTCTTCCTATTTATAGAATTTGCAAGCATCTAACACACATAATTATAGCACATTTTTTTATAGCTGGTAAATACTAAGTAGAAACATGATAGGTAATTTGTTTATGATATATAAGATGATGGTTTTCTTTTAAATTTATATTATAGGATTTTGATTTTTATTTGTAGAAGTGTCTTCTAATCTTATAACCATGGTCATTAATAAGAAATGGAAATAAATTATGATGGTTATCAGAAAAATAATAATGAAATGAAAATGTTTATCATATAATTATTCAATAATTAATCATAATATTGTAAATAAAAAAAACTTTCAAAATTTGAAAAGGGTAATTGTTAAAAGATTCATAATTGTAAAAAATCGCATATATAAGCATTATTTGGAAAACATTAAAACTAATACCCCTCCCCCTAATTCAAACGAACAAGTGGCCTCACTTGGATGTGGAAGAGATCTATGTTAATATGCTTATTAATTCTTTTTTTAAATGTATGAAATGTGATGTAAAAGTTAGTACATTTAACTATGATGAAGAAATTTATCAAATTGAAGATGTCATTCATGTGGCAATGTGTGTACCTTGTTAATAAATCATACCAACTCCTATAGAAGTAGAAATGATGGTAGACAC